>CM049309.1:35062578-36446328 GCA_026874595.1 Sipunculus nudus
CTGTAGAGGGGGGGGGGGGGGAGAGATAATCTTGTCTACAGCAGAGTGCGTGCACAAGTGCTGTCTTTTCCTGACTACATTGATTTTTATTAGAGCTGTAAAACACCCAGCAAGATAAAAGTGTTACATGTGTAACAAATTTCATTATATATAAATAAAACTTGAGAGCCCTGGATATTCAGCCTGCAAAATTGATACATGCACAGTTGGTACATTGTATGTCAAACAGACATACCGGCCGGGAGCTGGTATATAAAAACATGCTTGTGATTGGTTGAAAACCTCACTTGTGCATTTGTTTTCATCTGAACGCAAAGTAAATAAGCTCAGTCGATAAAATATAAATTATTGAGGAGCATAAAGCATTTGACTATATTTATACATCATGGCAGCTGGCAAGATATATGTGTGTGTGTGTGTGTGTGCAGACTCCCACTGCAGTAATTTAATTCATCTTGTGTGTCACTGAACTGGCACAGTAGCGACTAAAGTGCATTATTAAAGGATAACTTGGAACCTCATATTTCTCTATAAGGTCTTGAATGTCTGTCAGTCCGTCTGTCTTTTTAATTTTGTCTGTCGTCCGTTAGTCAGTTGGGCCCAAACCCATCCAACTGTCGGTCTGTCCGTTTGTCTGTCCGTCTCCATCTGTCTGCCTGTAAATTAAGCTGTGCGAGTCAATAAACTAACCAAGCTCTCATCTGAAAATAAAAATTAATCTCCTGAACTCAATAAAATAGCCCTCTCCATTTACCTGATACATGGATAAATAAATAAATGTATGAACCTGTATAAGTGTGTGTTAACAAATACATGTTTGTGTGTATATATTTACACATATATTTATTTATTATTGATATACATGGAGTCATACATGCATACATAAATGTGTGAGATATATATATATATATACTTTATTTAATCAGGTTCAGTATCTCGGAGTGTATTATCACAGAGTTTGTCTCTACGGGAGGTTCAATTTTCACCATTTTCTGCCACGTAGCATAATCATGACGTGACAGGTGCTCTGGGTTCGGTATCATCATGGCTGTCTGGTAGTAATCATTCTGTTTTTGATCTACAGTCTGAAGAGGTGTTTCTTCTTATCACTTCTGCGTATCCTTGCTTCATCATTTGACAGGTGCTCTGGGTTCGGCATCATCATGTCTGTCTGTTAGTTATCATTCTGTTTTTGATCTGCAGTCTGAAGAGGTGTTTCTTCTTATCACTTCTGCGGATCCTTGCTTCATGATTTGACAGGTGCTTTCGGTTCGGCATCATCATGGCTGTCTGGTAGTAATCATTATGTTTTTGATCTGCAGTCTGAAAAGGTGTTTCTTCTTATCACTTCTGCGGATCCTTGCTTCATCATTTGACAGGTGCTCTGGGTTCGGCATCATCATGTCTGTCTGTTAGTTATCATTCTGTTTTTGATCTGCAGTCTGAAGAGGTGTTTCTTCTTATCACTTCTGCGGATCCTTGCTTCATGATTTGACAGGTGCTCTGGGTTCGGCATCATCATTGCTGTCTGGTATTAATCATTCTGTTTTTGATCTGCAGTCTGTAGAGGTGGTTTTTTTTCTTATCACTTCTGCGGATCCTTGCTTCTTGATGTGACAGGTGCTCTGGGTTCGGCATCATCATAGCTGTCTAGTAGTTATCATTCTGTTTTTGATCTGCAGTCTGAAGAGGTGTTTCTTCTTATCACTTCTGCGTATCCTTGCTTCATGATTTGACAGGTGCTCTGGGTTCGGCATCATCATGGCTGTCTGATAGTAATCATTCTGTTTTTGATCATGCAGTCTGAAGAGGTGTTTCTTCTTATCACTTCTGCAGATCCTTGCATCAGGTTTCATGTTTATTATTTTTTATTTATTTATTTTATTTATTTTTTTTTTACTCTGCTGGTCTGCTTCAGACAAACCCTGTACAGGGTTCATACTCAATCTGGAAACCTGGAGAAATGTTTTTTTTATGTACACCTTGAATAAACCTAGAATTTTCGCGTAGGTCATTGTACACGTCCATAGATATAGCCCACCAGCGGCATGCGATATCTATGGTGGCAGGTTATGCAGCCTGAGCGCGAGGTTTATAGCAGTAGTGCTGCCTGGCGTCTCTTTGGGAAACTAACGCGTCTCTTTGGGAAACTAACGGCTGGTGAAACGGTTACCATTTCGGCTTGTCGGAAACTCCTTGAAACCCTGTTGCATATTCATACAATGACGAGTCGTAACTCCCGTCCACTCACACAAGTCTTACCGGCGGCATTTGCATTCCATACCACGTGAGCTTCAATATTCACTAGGGTGAATACCAGTATTTCTTAAGCGCGTTTGGGAATGTTTAAAGCCCCGCTTTCCCTTATATTAATAATCTTTATGGCATGAATTATTTGGAAGGTTCGATAAGATTCAAGTGCATGCGACTGGCGTCATATCTTGATGATATGCGGTCAAGTGTGAGTAGAATGACAGATAAAACGTTTTCCCGTGATATCTGGATGGAAAAAAGGACTATGCTGAATGGTTAGGAAGAGACAAAGATTAAACTCCTTTATATTGCTTGGTTTGTAAAAAATAATTTAGTCTGGGAAACATGGGCAATTGTGCGGTGAGATCAAATAATGAAAAGTCCGAGAAACATCGGGAAAACTTGGCCAGCTAGTTGAAAGGAAATCCTCTACCATGCCGATCAGCTAGTTTTTAACAAAGAAATCATCAGAAGGTTATTATGCTGTTTTTATTCAAGACCTGATATCTCACGCTGTTGGTTTTATGGTAAATCAATTAAATACCATGAATTGATTGAAATAAAAAATGATCAATTATCGCTCATGTAAGTCGGACGTTATTACGCCGTCAACCTTGCTGCAACAATTTGGCGTTCCGAACACTTGACTGTTGATTAGTTTTAGTGGCCTGAAGGAAACATTTCAAAGTTTTTTTATGTCAATCCAGGAAACCATCCCCCAACATTTTTTAAGCACGACTGAAGAGTGATGATTGAAATCAACTATCTCCACCCCCCCCCCCCCCACGCCGATATCGAGTCAATTATTTTTACTATGCAAGAATCAGGAACAGCTACATATTCAACCAGCAGCAGTGTTGCTTCTCAAGTTCAGTTGGATAATGCTGTGTTAAGAGCAGAAATAATTTGGTCATATAAACTTGTCTCATTAATTTTTCCTACAACTCGTGTGCTGTTTGGCTGACACCTCTGAGACAATGTATAGAAATAGTCCAACAGCACAGGCATTTTCATTGTCTGAAAGATCTTAAGTTGTGCAGTATGTATTAGCACCATATTTTTTTTTTTTTAATTCTCTAACCGATCAAATGAGAAAAGTTGGGGACCTAATGTTCCTTTTTTATGAGTTCCTAAATAAAATAACCAACAGAAAACAAATGGATATCTATGCCAGGTACTCGGGTCCAGAGTAAGAGCAAAATCATGACAAGATACATGGACCCAAGGATAAATATAAATATACTAGCTGATGAACCCGGTATACCGGGCTTTTTACCGCGGTTTGGAAGATATATTTACTGAGATACTGAATGTTGGCTCATTTCTTATTATAAAAATTAAAAAAAATATAGATTTTTAGTGGGATACTCTCGGAATACGATATGTACAAAAAAATTTTTACTGTTATTTTGTGGCGCTGTGCACGTGGCTAAAATCAGATCCCGGTATGTTTACCTTAAAGACCTGGTCAGTGATGGTTAACATTGCGCATCGGAATGAGACGCGGAGGCATACAGTGTTTCGTTGATATTTGACTGGTTTCTATCGTTGGACGTATAAAGAATAGGTTGATGTGAGGAACACATTAGATTTATTAAATGTACGTTGCAAGGAAACTGTTCCTGAAAAAGGAAACAGAAATATGCATACACCGTAAGTAGCAGAAGCGGATCCAGCGGAACTCCATGCAGTGGGTCCGTATCCCATTTTCAGACCCCCGACACCACCCCAGCCCTGTTCCTGAATTCGGGACCTTGAATTAGGTTTTGTCATTAATCTCCTTGGTTGAACTCTCCATTTCATAAAGCGAGAAACATGTGTTTTTCTCTTTTACTGACCACGCACGTGGGTCAAATCCCTCATTGAAAGCAAGCGTTATTCATATGAACAATAGTCCTAAGTGCATGGTGGAGGTTAAGTGACCACTATGCACGCATTCCGGTGATTGCCGAAGGCAGTTCGCTTGTGCTCGGTAAAAAAACTGAAAAATCACTCAAAATTATATGTATATTAAAAATTATTTATTTTCATATCGCCTATGGCACTGCGGGGATAATAACCTTTAAAATGATGTATGGCACAATGTTGTACACAACGCGGTTTTAGAGAACACCGCGAACAAACGTGAACTGACCTTTTATTAGTATTAGATTGGATACACTAGTGTGTTTATTGGCAATAGGACGGCTGAGGAAATGATAGAACATTTTGATGCAGGTCTCTCTAAACCCGAAAGGTATTCTTCATAACCCTTTTACAGCTGTAAATGGACACACCCAATGTACATTGGGAATTTAACAGAATGTTTTCACAGAATCTGGAAAGAGACTTCCAATTTAAAATCATAGACATTGGCAGTTGTGGGTTGCACATTGTGCATGGGGCTTTCAAAGATGGTGTCTTAAAATTTGACACCAATGAGATCCTAAGTAGTCTGCATTGGCTATTGAAAGACTCCCCAGCACGAAGACAGGGTTTCATGCACGTCACTGGCTGCCCACACAGGTGGGGGGGGGGGGGGGAAGGGGGGGGGGGACAATTAGCCTGTGGCAGCAAGAGCATTGCCGATGTAGCACTGAGTACATGTCTATTTTGAACAGAAAAAAATTGCACATCCAGGGAACAAATCTTTTGAAACTATCAAGCATGCCCTCAATGATCCACTGACAGAAGCAAAAAGGTCACATTTCAAACGCATTGCAAAAGTTGTTAACCCATTTTTGACAAAATACCAGTGTGAAAAACCGATGGTGCATTCTTATGTGAAGACATGAAAGATGTGATGCTTGAGTTGATGGGTATATAACCTGAAGAGCTACAAAAGGTGAGAAAACCAGCCAGGAAAGTCCCGTCTTTTGATGTTCAGAACAGAGAGTTGCATTTTACATACAAACAAGTTGAGGTTGGCATGGAAACAGAAATGTATCTGAAGAAAGCCGCTGGGTTGGTATCAGATGCCAAGGTGATGGACTTTAGATTGAAATGCAAAGACTTTGCTCTTACAGTGGTAAAGAAATTGCCGGTTAAGTATGCACTGGTTAGGTATTGAGATGCATGGAACTCAAAAGAATGGGCCTTGAACCTGTCCAGCGCATTACGGATATGAAGGAAATCTTGAAACATCTGATGGAAATCAACAAAGTTGATTTGGATCATTGTGATCTTATAATGGCTTAGTACAAGAAAATGCTAAGAAATTCAGACTTTGGCACATATGATTGTGACAGAGACCGGGTGGATATATATCTCCGAGAAATTGTTGGCGGAAATAAAGATTATGGGATGTTGTGGGGTGTGCTGACGAAACTGCTTATACTTTCACACGGTCAGGCCTCAGTTGAACGAGGATACAGTTTCAACAAAGCTGTTGAGCGCCAAAACCTCTCTGAGGCCAGTTTTACTGCTCAGCGCACTGTTAAGGATAGTATTATAGCTACAGGTGAACCACTTGAGGTTCCAGTCACTAACAAGATGCCTGTGTATGTGGCATCCTCCCACAGTCGTTACATTGAGGACTTGAAGCGACAAAGAAGGAAAGGAAAGTCAAAAACTGGATCTTAAAAGACGACACATCTTATACACTATGTGAGCAGGCTAAACAGGACAGAAGGATGACTGTAGTTGCACAAGCAAACAGCCTGAGAAAAACAGACAAAGCAAAGTCAGACCAGCTAGATGACCCTGACAAGGAACTGACTTGAAATTGGCTGAACTAAAGGGGCACTGACATTGTGTTACTATCACCATTTAATTTAATTATAATATAGACTAATAGGATAAGTCTTATATATATATTTAGCTTTGCTTTAAATACAAAATTGATTGTTGGTGGCGCCATTTATCCGATCAGTATATCTGCAACTGTGTATCGATACGTGTGCGCAAGTAACTGGTACAAGGACTATCTGTGTTCAGTCTCCACCAGAGGTCGCTAGCTACTGCTGCAAACACACCATATTTCATGTATTTACCTGTGAATGTTTATGGGGTGATGTGAAATAAACATCAGTCAATTAGATTATACAGTAGTCTGTGCAAATTTAAGACTGTAATATAATTTCATGGTTATCTAAATCAACCGCAGGATAGTCATAAGAGATTCATAAAGAGACAGACTTTTATTCATATTTCTCATATTAAAAGGTAGTGGTCCAACACCGTCATGGAATTTCAGCAAATATTCTTTAAAATCAAATCAGTTTTGTCATTTTTCATATCATACCTGAGCTATATTTCTCCCAGCCATCATTACCCCTTTTTATCTGCATCTATTCAACAATGAAACAAATATACGCCGTGTGCACGGTCGCAAGGGTGACGGAAAAGACAGATATAAGCAATATATTCATTGCTTTTGGGTTAAATGTAAGATAAATCCTTAGGTCTTTTTATGTAATGACTATAGTCCGTTTCATCCCCTAATGTCCACCTGTTTTTTGCTATGAACATTTTTTTAGTCCCATTTCAAGGGAAACAATTATACTGTAGAGTAGAGGATTAAAGAACCTAATTTTAAACAAGGTAAATAAATATCTACCTTTCACTTTATTTAAGAAACAGAATTATTTGAAAATATGAGAAATCAGTCTACTTTTAACAACCTATCAGAACCACTTATGGCGGTCAAGGTCTTGGTCACTTGCAAAAACAGCCTCAGTTGAGAGCTGCTGATTGGATGATGTCATGTAAACACTCTAAAAATATAACCAGCTAAAACAAATATGGCTACTAATGCAGGGACAAATCTTATCTGCCAGATCATTGTGAAGAGATTAATAAGTTGTGAAACATAAACTGGGGATTTATTGTAAAATTCCTAATTGCCATATTAGGCTGTCACTTCCATATGTAATTTTCTAGAAAATTATTTTAAAAAATATATACTGTAAAGAAAATTATCTCCGAAAACAGGTGGACAGAAGGTGGTGAAACAGACTATAGTATTCTTCAGACAAAATGAATATATTGTACATAATTAACATATTACCCTTTCTTGCCCTGAGACAGGCCTTCGCGACTTCGGCCAAGACGAGTGCTCTATAGACCTTTGGCAGGATTTCCGAAATGTCAAGTTCCTCAGGGTTAATGGGAAAATATGGAAAATCACGCCCCTTGGGGCACACCTGTTATCGTTTCAAGTTTACTTAAGGACCAAAACCTTGCTTTTCCTTAGCGTGACCACAGAGTATA
The DNA here is from genome assembly GCA_026874595.1 of Sipunculus nudus. Lineage (NCBI taxonomy): Eukaryota > Metazoa > Annelida > Sipuncula > Golfingiida > Sipunculidae > Sipunculus > Sipunculus nudus. The sequence goes on from CM049309.1 coordinate 35,070,022, forward strand.
GTTGCATGAGAAAGATTAAGTACCATCGTCAGTTTATAATTAAGATGATGACTATTCAAAGACTCAAAATCCGATTAAAATGCGCAGAAACTTATACTCGTTCGATGCTAAATGATGATATATAGCCATAATCTCCTGCATGTGATTCGTTGATCCGGCATGAAAAGACATTTTAGTCGTGAGTGACCATAAAAGTGTTTCTAGCATCATATCAACCAGAATATAGTTTTTGTACACAAATATTTTAAGAGTTTTACGTGAAAATAAAATCCTTCTATTCTAACACAAGCTTGTGGTATCATCTCCACAATGTGCGGCTATATGAAACCTGTTCAACCAGAGAGGTCCACTGGACTTTTGCGGCAGTGCTTTCTTAAATGGGTATTTATAAGACAAGGGTAAAGCCAATGTCCGACATAGGTGAATTTTTATGGGTTTTTTTTTTTTCATTTACTCCATTGCCACGTGAATAGGATGGTTTTTCAGATCTTGAATTAATTTAAGTAAATCATAATGAACATGGATTGGAATGAACACCTTCAGAGTGAAAACATGTCACTTAACAAAATCGAGAGAGAGAGAGGGAGCATTCATTCATCAGTCATTCCAGTGTCAATTAGATTTTAGAGGGAGTTGGTGGACAAAGGAAGCGTCGTTTACAAGATAAATGCATGGTCAAACTCATGCTCGCCATTGCACTATTAGGTACATATATTAGCTTAAACTGCCTTTATGAGAAAGGCTCTTAGTTGCAGCTACCTTTCATATACATGCTTTAACCAGCTACTCTGGCGTCATTTCCTGAGTATTTTTTTTTGTTTTTGATTAATTACAGAAATGTGCACCAGAGATTTGCTGTATGAAGCCAGAACTCTAGTACCGTTATTTCAAATCCTTATCCGGCACAATAATCAGATTTTGTTTTCCTTGGGTCCTTATCTTCACATGTAATATCTGCGACCATTGCTAGATGGCGCCCCAGTGCAGTAAGACATTGGTCAGCTAGTTCTGCATTTATGTAAAGTAGACTATTGCGCCTTTAACTCATACCGCCCTCTAATGTCAAAGGTTCGAACGAATGTAAAGAAACAATCCGCGCATGTTATGAACATCTTCCTAGTTGGCGAGCTCTGGTAGCTCCACTTTCAGAGATCTTGCTTGTCAAACCATTCAGGTGTTTATTTAAAAAATAAGGAACAAGGCAATTAAACCAATCAAATGACTCGCGTACACTTCCTGTACACTGAAGTCGGAACACATTTGTTGCTGTTTTTTTTAGAACAAGGATTTAGCACCGTCAACCGTCAAAAGGGCATAGAGAATCTGCACGTGTTCTTGATCAGGCGGCGTGTGGACGGTTCTGACTTGTTGTACCGTTTTAATTTGGTAGGTTGGATTTGATTGCTATTATTAGTTCGGCCGATCGCATGCGGGCTTGTTCATTTTTTATGAAATAGACACTCGAATGGCTTGATTAAGCAATGTCTCCGAAAGCGTACCTGCCAGTGCCTTGTTTATAGAAAGCTGCATATACGTGTGGATTAATGACGCTTTCTTGACCGGGAGAAAGGGCGTATCCTTGCACAATTGAAACGCCACATTCCTAAACATGTCTACGTCACCCTGAATCTAGAAAGCTACTGTGGTTGGTATCTATAATCGCGATTTCAGATCTTCAGTGTTTCACGAGGGTTTCGTTTTCGCGATTTACCATACAGCAACTTACACAATGTACAAACATACCCTTGCTCATATCATTTACCTAATATGCACGCAAGATCTTAACAATTGCATGAGTAGCAAAGAGAACATCGAACAGGTGGGAATTCTTGATGCAATAATGGCAGATATTTAAAACGAATGGTAACATTTAAATTATATTATACAATATGTGCTAATATTGACGCTAACCGCACATTGCCATTGAGGATATATGACAAATTACTGTTCACATTTGCAGATGTGACGTCATATTTATGATATGTTTTGCTTCGCAAATATCGCGAATTAGAAACCCTTGCAAGCAAAAAGTCAATTAACTACAGTATATAGTTTGAGGTTTAAAAAAGCACACTCGAAACGGAAGAAAAACCATGCAGATTACATCTCACAACGTATCAGCTCTCCATCACCAGCTTATTCTCATAGACCTCCAGACATAAGGCACTCACACAGAAATTATCTAGGCCTACATAATGTTCTAAAACATGTTTTATATACATATAAAAATCGGTCATAATAACATATTAATCATTTATGATATATATATATATATATATATATATATATATATATATATATATGCACGTATATTATATAGTTGGGTGCAAATTAATCGATTATATCGATGATTGGTCTTTTTCTTTTATGATCGATTGAATTGGTTGCATATAAGTATTATCGATCACAAACGATTAAGCATGTTCAAGCAAAGTAGTCTTTAACCAGATAAAAGATCTAATCATATCAGAAAAATACGAAAGAAGTGACAAAAAGTAGTGAACACCAATAAAACTGAACCTTGTGCGGCGAACAAGTGTCAACAATTTGTAAGGAATTTAAAATAATCGATTAATAATCTTTTTTTTTGTTTAACTTCATCATTAATATGATTTTGCAACCAATTCCGATCATAATGTTATATTCAATTACATGATGATCCAGAAATCATGCGGGCTTTACTGCGAAGAAATACAACTATCAATATAAGGACAAGATCTGTTTTTAAAATGTCGCTGCATTCTCTTTACTATACTTACATCCAATGCAGGCCTACTAGTATTCCGTTGGGCACGTTGACCATAACATTCTTTTATCCTCCATGGAAACATCAAAGTCGAAGCCCCCTAGCAATACAAGGTATTTTGTACACTTCTTTTGCACATATAATTAAAAGAAGAGTTCGGATGTACGATGTAATATAATTATGCAGGTACGACAAAGTGAATATTATAGGTAATACGTAGCGGTAAATATTTAAATATATATCCTGGTATGGTATGGTATTTACATTTGACAAGTATCACCTGCACAAAAAACAAATGCCACGAACTAATACTTCATTCGGTGGAGTGAATATGCCCGTCACTACTGCACGTAAAATTTTTCACAGGCACACAACTCTCTTTGAAAATTTCCATATTCTAAAGCATGCGCCTTGAATAGAAGATAATCGATCCCACCGGAAATGTATTCCAGCGCCACCATACGACCAGATATGACCATTCGTAATTTCCTAGAATAATGCCCAGCTACTGAAAACCCTGCATGATATTGAACAAATGGTCCATCATTTGCGAATAAGCAAACTCGCCTCTTTGATGCTGTTCAATACTTCGTTTTTCAAATTTGCGAACTTTATCGAAAACAAACATTCGAAATTGTTCTGATACTTCTTGTCTCCGCGTGGCGTCGCCAGTTTTCTTCACGCTTCAATCTCAAAGAGGCTTCTCTCGTCTCGCTCGGCGATTGCAGACATCTGGTTCCCGTTCATTTTCAAGTATTGCATATCACGAAACTTCATTAGTTATATTATTTATGACATATATATTTTGAAAAAATCCTTGTTTACGTTATCATATCTGGATTAATGCCTTCAAAGTGTTTCAAGCAAGATAAATTGGGGTGGGGGGGGGGGGGGGGGGGGGGGAGTCGGAAATTTACCTTATCAGTGAAGGAGCCGGCCTTCACTGGAAGGTGACAATATACATCATAAAATCTATATGAAGCAACGATGACAGTTATATTGAAATAGATAAACTCAGCTTAATATATGATTAAAGCAGAAAACAAACAGATTATAGGGGTCTGCGGCAGCTCTGGGTTATAGGTTGTAAGGCTCGAAGAAGATGACTCGATAAATATACAAATTTTATTTTGTCACGGGAACCACGACTTTATTCGATGCCAGGTTTTGAGCGGTTGTGAATTTTGTCCTTCGCCTTGCATGGAATCTTCTTCTAACCGTGGGATTTCTGAAACAAAATAACAATACTGGAATATAAAGAAAAAGGGATTTTTGTTAGTAAAAAACGTTATGTTTTGTCTTCCTAAAAGTATGTATGAAACGTTGAGTCATGTAAAAGACAGAATGGTGGCCATACCCCTAAAACAGCTTTTATTATTCATTTTTGTATGAACATAACAGACTTAAACCTTCCAGGCCATTGGTAATTATATTTGCCATTAAAACATAAAATAAAAAGTAACTGAATTCACGGATAAACGTCACCGAGTAAACAACCTCTGCCCTTAGCTCACTCGCACTATAACGGCCTGTTCAGTAAATGAGATAAATCGTTGATATTTGCATATTAATACGTCATAAAGCGGTGGGAAAAGCCCATGCGTTCCTTTTAATTGCATAATAATACGTGTCGCTTTAGTTTAAGCTCGGATATTGCTAATACCGTAACGACATCCCAAACCACATTCCCAGATCGATATCCAGCGTACATCTGTTGATAGATGGTTCAATTCCGCCGGCTGTGTTAAATTCGTCAATTACTATAGTCTAATCAAATGTGCGTGATTTCCTTTGATATCAATCGTTACCAGTTCAACTCGCGCTGCCTGGATGACCTAGTTTAAATATTGAAGTCCTGGTGAATACCCCAAAACTGCTGATGTCACTGGGAAACGCACATGCAGTTCAGGTTAGCGACGACAGGTGGCACGGAATGCCTCCTCGAGACAGCCTGACCAGACGGTTGAACGATTGGTGCTGCCATCTAGCAGCAAATTGTATAACTATTGTATAACTAATTAATTAACGTTTTAAGCAATAAAGCATATTGACTGGCCCAGACTGTGCGTTAACACGAAGTCAATGATAGAAAATAATGAAAATAAGGTTTATTCATTGAAAATATTAAACGGTTGTATAAATAATTATAGCAGATTGTTAATATTTTCAACTGGCAACGACGGTGTACTTCCTATTTATTATAGTTGGCCTGTAATGGATTTCAAGAATAATACAATTACTTACCTTGACTATTTATATCAATGAACTGGTCACGAGGGTAGTTATACTCGTCATATCTTGCCTGTGTGTATGTTACCTCCCGTTTAACGCGTGTGGCCGAGCTGTCACAAACCTGCCTTATGACATTAGAAACCAGTCCGTTCAACTGTTTAAACTCAGTAGCATTGTAATAATGTCCTGACACAGGTTCTGAGGCGATCAGCTTCAGTTCTGTCACGTTAATTTGATTAGTAATACCCACAGTGAAAAATGTGACGCCATTTCGTTTCGCAAGTTGCGCCTGCTCGGCAGTGAATGTTTTATTTGTGCTTTCTCCGTCAGTCACCACAATGGCCACGTTCTTAGCAGACGGTCGATCTCCGCCTCCGGGAACAAAGAGTGATTTCCGCATTTTTTCCAGAGCGTTTCCGGTGTGTGTCTCCCCTCCGGTGTAAGCCATTTTATCGATTACTTTATTCTGAATATGAAAGCTGTCATAACTCTGATTTAAGTATAGTTCTACTACGGGAGTTTTGTGCGAGAATCTGATGATCCCTATCCGCGTAGCGTCTTCCCCTATCGGCAGTCTCGTCACGAGGTTTTTCATGAAAGTCTTCAAGAACACGTAGTTATCCACGGTCCCGTTTTCGGGGTTCTTGTCCATAATACTCCCCGAGTCATCGACCAGAAAAGCCAAGTCCACTTTCAGTTCACACTCTGCAAACAAAGGGAAAAAAATGGTGAATAGGTATTAAATGCATTATAAAAAAAATAAGAATACATTTTGTTGTCAGAACTATATAGTTAGTACCGTTGTTATGATCATATTTGTACAGTGTTTCACAAAATTCCCCTGCCGAGCAAGAACGGGGCTGATCAAATCTGTCGAGCCTCTGATATTTTATACATGGTATCTGTGATGTAGGATTCGACTCCGGACTCGTGTCCACTTTTTAGAGACTCGGACTTGGACTCTAGGACTCGGAATTTAGGACTCGAGAAAACAGGCCGATTCCATCTCGAGTAGAATAAACAACTACATCATATAATTTAAAGAATTATACATACATGCGAACTGCTAACAGAACATTTAGAAAATAAGACATCAAATTTTCCTGTGCATCGAGAGCTAAATGTAATTAAAAGTCACAGCAAGTGTCACTAATATTTAATACACGTATTCAACTTATATTTCCATTTTAATTTTCTTTAAACAAGGAAAACTGCATTGGACTTGGAGTCGCATTTGGACTCGAGGAATGTGTACCTGGACTCGGACTATGACTCGAGTGGCCTGGACTCGGACTACGTACAATGCGTGACTGCATGATATATGAAAACGTCTGTTTTATCCCAAAGTGCTATAGACAAGGGTTATAGACAGCAAGCTTAAATAGACTCCCTGGAGACACGTGTTATAGCTTCGTGTAAAGTATATATATATATATATATATATATAGATATATATATATATATATATATATATATATATATATATATATATATACGGACACATACAATTTGAGAAATGCGATGTTATCGATACAATAATGACGTATACAGATGCTGGTACGCTTTCATGCCAGTGTGGACCGAGAAAACATACATATAATTATATATATATATATATATATATATATATATATATATATATATTAGTATTAATAACTCAATAGGCCTACTGTATTTTAATATACTATCATATTTCATTCTGTCAGTAAAATGGATGTTGGAAAACACCATAAAATTCCTCTCGGTCAATGTATTGCACATGTCTTATAAAGAGAACTAATTTGCCAGCAAAACATTTTCAAGCCAGAGCATTGTAAACATTCTGGTCATTTTCTGGGTTTCTAGGTTTCTAAGTTATCCTAATACTATATCTCTTATTTATCATGTACAAGTACTTCACAGTCAGGAGGCCAAATACTAGTTTTTTTTTTCTTCTATTTTTGACGGAATACTGTCTATTAAACACAATGAAGGTAGATCAGATTTGTGTTGCTGTAGGTGTGATAAAATTCCAAGTCAGTCTCTGTAAAGATGATATCAATGTCGTGTACTATATAGTCTATACACGTAATGCACGTTATAACTATAGGTATGAAAATCCAGTCATATATACCTTGCCAGATATGCCGACTGTAATGTCAGCGACATAAAATTGGTCTGAGATGTTATCGGGTTTTACGGCAGCGATATAAAGCCCCCGTTGTGTTTTGGCGCTGTATATAGGTCTGTACTCCATGTACAAAGAAACTCTATATTGCTCAGGTGTGGTTCGGATGAATTAGCATTACGAGTATTATATTTATATACGAGACATGATATTTCATACGACATCCTCTATTGGCCTTTATGGTTTACCGAATTTATATGTGCACCACCGTGAATAACGTGTTCCACATCAGCTGCACTGCATGGTATTCCCGTAACACATTCATACAGCTGATATCATCAGAATTGTGCACATTATTAATACTTTATTATTATCAATTGTTAATGGAGTACAGATTAATAGACAGCATATTTGTGCCGACCGAGCCCAATTCGTTCATCAGTTGTTACGTCGTGTAACTTAATTAATATCCGTTACGGGCAAGTTGCCTGACAAATTAACAAAAGCTCCGAAAGAGTGCATTGTATAAGTTTGTGACCTCTGACCTCATTCACTATCCACAAATTTTGCAGAGAACAGAACCAAGGTGAATTATTTTATTGATCACACATCCATTATGAATTTATAGAAACCCATGAAATTTTTGCATGTCATCACAGCTATAAGAGAAACCTGGTGACCCCTGACCTTAAAATAATATATATGCCGGGATTTTGCCGTGCAGGTGCGTGTTTGTGTTCGCGCGCAAGATATATAGAGAACGTTTTCGTGGAGATGGGTGAAATGTGACATATAGGTCAGGAGAGCTAATGACTAATAGACTTGTTTAATATGTTTTGATTATTCATGCCCCCACATCTTATAAACACGTGTGTTAAAAAAACAGCCTGTGTACCGTTGGATCGGCGTTTTCTGGACTAGTTTTATGAAAGTTCGAGGGATTGTCTTTAGTTAATGGTCTTCAGATATCGGTATCGGCCCCTTTAACATTACCCGGGCATAATTTTATCAATTTTTTTTTGCGTCCCCACATTTCATTAATATTTTATTATTCATCATCCTTTTTATACAAATAATATTTCAAGGTTCATCGTTTATCCTGCGCACAACGGTTGTAATGATAGTGTTCCATATCCAATGCGATGCCAGCACGGTGTAACGTTAAAAAAAATGAATTAATTACACTAAGGCGCATTTCAATGATTTATTTGTCATTGTCTGCATGTATATTGCAAAATCACGGACCGCAACCTATTATACTTCATTCGTGACTTCATCTCCCTTTGTATTGCGTTCATTGTGCTCTTTACAAAGTATGCAAAGTATACAGTATATAATTTATTATTTCCTGCTTGGCCTTCAACAAGACGCGCCAGGAAGACGAAGGCTCGTGTAAGAGCAGAAACCGCTCTCAAATTTGCGACAATGATGCTTCTTTAATACTCCAGTCTGTCGTTTTTGTGCAAAGATATATGTTGTGAGCTCTTGTGGCAGGAAGTCTATATATATATATATATATATATATATATATATATATATATATATATATATATATATATACTCGTGGGCGATAGTGGTTGCAGATAGGTTTGTAATTACAGTGGAACCAGTCTGAAAGACCACCTGTCTATTAAGACCACCCTTTAGTGGACAAAAAAGCGCTCTAACACTGGTTATAACTGACCTGTCTATAATAATGGCCAGTCCCATGGCTGGTCTTATTACACAGGTTGCAATGAACAAATTTAATTTAATTTTAATCAGGAGCAGTTTTTGTCAAGTGATCGCGAAGGAGAAGTCCGTTGAGTAAACAGTTCAGAAGTGGATCAAGCAACTAAAAATTGTATTTATCGTCACAAAACACATATTTTTAATAAGCGATCACGGCGAGGCCTGTCCATCATTTATAAAACGATACAGACATGTACGTGTCTCTGTGAGCACAGTATACATGTTTATGTGTGAATATACGCGTACACACACAAACATATATATATATATATATATATATATATATATATATAACTGTGTAGTTATATCAATTCCATGGCAGCTTAAGTGCTCGAAACTATGCATGTCTGTTGCAGATATATATATCAAAAGAGCTATTTAATAGTTTAATATTCTAATCGCAAAGGTAATGTATGCTGGGACGACTAATTCAGCAGGAATTATTCCTCCTATAAATATCGCCTTGTTATTCAATGACTTAATTCGAAATAAATACATGCATGGGATATAAATGTTACCGTGATATAATTATGTTAGCTGAGACGGTACTTGAAATTCAATATATGTAATGATTTCTGCTCAAAATAACAATGTCTGAGGAAAGAGTCAAGAAAAGAGAAAAAAAAAACAAAGCGGCATGACTTACCTTTGCATTCCAGTCCATTGAAGTATTGTCCCGTCGGACACACTGAAAGAATGAATATACAGTCCCTTTAAAGATCTGCCATGTAAATTTGAGTTAGAAGAAAATTATAAATTAGACATTAAAACATAACTTCTCACACTCACTCTTGTTTTGCAGAAGACACAGAAAGTGGTGTCTTCTAATTAAGTATATATCTGTTTGCAACATTCATTGAAAGTTTATTGCATGGGAATTTAATCACAAATTTGCTCCAACACAAAACAACTTTTGAATCATGTTAGGCACAAGTATATTCTAGAGTGTATTTAGGCACAAGTATATTCTAGAGTGTATTATGCACAAGTATATTCTATAGTGTATTTAGGCACATAATATATTCTAAAGTGTATTTAGGCATAATTATATTCTAGAGTGTATTTAGGCACAAGTATATTCTATAGTTAAACTTCCGCACATGGGTTTCTTTCTTGTTCAGAAAACGTCAGCATGTCAATTTAATTTTAAAGACTTTTGTAATTGAATAAGATCTACATTTAATATAAACCTAATCAGCTAAAAACATTGCACAGGGCTTTCAGGAACGTGGGGGAAAGCGTCTGTGACCTTCGAAATCCCAATCCGACGCTCCAATCTTTGGGTCCATGCCTCCGTCCGTACGCGCGAATTTCGGGCTTTTTGAGCAGGGAATCAACTTTAGCTCTTATCTCGATATCCTTAAAAAAGGCAATTATGTAAACACTGTGCAGACAACTAACCCTTAGTTTTCACTCTACAAATATTATCATATAATGAATCAAATAATAATATCATGACACAAATCACACATTATCTATTCATGGGATATGAAAATGACGTAAACAAAAAAATCATATCTTAATTCTGTATTTAACACAAATCACGCTCCTAATTCGCATTTGACGCGCCAAAATGTGGTCCTGAGCGTCCTGGACTCTTCAAATTTCCTTCCCATTGAAAGCCCTGATTACTTTAAGCGTCACGATACGTCTGAAAGTTACTTTGTTCATCCTTGGATTTACACTCTATACGTGTGACATTTACATAATTTCTTTTACCGCCAGTATATGACGCTTACACATATGACGAGAATGAATACAATAAATCTGGCAGGCATGGAACATTTACATTATTTGGAGATGGTTATACTCGATATATGATTATGGGATCTTTCTGGTCGTGGCTACTTTCGTTCCATATAAGTCAGCTCCGGAGCTGTCGCTCTTGAAATTAATGTGAGGTCAACAAGTTCGTGAGTAACATTTTTTTAAGCCTCTCATATCTTTTATAATTACTTAGTCTTCCTTGTCACGCCAAGGGGCATTTACTAAAGGTTTATAATGCAGTTTACAGTCTAAGGATGCTTTGCTTACCAAAGTTTATGTTTTCCGCCGTTCATTTACTTTTCATTGTATACTTATCATAGGATTCATCAGCTGTGATGTAGAACTCGAGTCCGGACTTGGACTCAGGCCTCGACTCGAGTTGACATTTTACAGATTCGGACCTGGACTTGGACGTCCTGGACTCGGACTTGTACTCGGACTCAGATCGAACAACTCGATATATCAGACCAAGTCCATCTCAAGTTCAAGTGCAACCTACTTACAGAATTTATTTTCTTTTTTGGTGGAGGTTACCGCCTTCATTTTTTAATGCTTGCTTAACTTAGTATGTACATCAGCAGAATTCCATTCCGGTTTCGGACTACGTGACCGGGCCTTTCACACGCGGTAATTCTGCCGTCAACCAGGCACTGTGTATCACTACTGCGGGTCCTGGGTTTGTGTCATCCCCATTGCTTGGATATCACATCGAGGAACCCCCGAAAGGCGAACTCGTTTGTGAGTGAAACACGACTGTTGGGCATAGTCCCCCATTTAAGCCTGCAGAGCGCTCACCCTTGGCAGGGGCCGACCGTGAAAAATCTCACCGCCTCAGCTGAGATTCGAATTCACGATCTCCCGTTTTTTTCTCTCTGTGCTCTACCCCCTGAGCCACAGAATATAATTACAGAATATTACACACACAAAAATAACATCTTATATATACCAAATATTAGCTCAGTATCGTTAGCTAAAGGTAATTCCTCATTATGGTATAAGCATGTGTAAACCTACATAAAATTTGCATGATTAACTAAAATTTCCATTTTATATTTCTTTTTAAAGAAATTTGTATTGGACTCGGACTCTGACTTGGACTATGTTTCCAAATGACTCGGACTCGAAGAAGGTGGACTTTGACTAGAACCTCCCACTTACTCGGACTCTGACTCATAGAGCATGGACTCAGACTTGGTCTTGGACGGTGTTGACTGGACTACATTTATGTTCACAACATGAGGCGTGCCTGTATACAAGTTTTGTTCTTTTTGAATTTTTTAAACTTCATTGAACAGTTTATAGATACTAAATTAATATACGCACAAGAGTACATTTGTCAATGAGCTCTGTTGGGAAGCGAGCAGTTTTACTTATGAAATGTAAATGTTTACGTCATCTCCTTAAGTTATCTATACAAATAATGAGACATTTTATCATTTTATGAATAATGAACCGAGTCAACGAAAGGTTCTGATCCCTAAACACATCATTCCCCGGTGGTCAGAACATTTTTTTTTCAAATCACCTGTATTAAGTTACCCGTAGACCTTTCCAGTTCGTCTGGTTATTTTCTGCTTGACAGGCAGCTGCGTGACCTTTGTCAAAATCGTCAAAAAGTCAACATATCAAATACATTTCTGTGTTAACAAAGGCGTTTTATCAACTTGTGCAGGTCGCCAGAAGTGTAGTATGAGATTACACAGGTCAAGCAAAATCTTCAGGAATTTTGTTGCGCTTAACCAAGTGAACTTGTACTTGAGGTCAAACAGGTATACCCAGGCCATGGCTTATCCAGCTGTAATACATGACCCATGTTTCACCTGGAGGTCAGGAAATTTGGTTTTAGCACTGATGCCATTTTCGTGCTAGATTCTAAACTTAGATATAGAAACTGTATAATTTCAATATTTAATTTTTTTCCTGTAAAAGTAAAATAGAAATTAATAGAAAATGATAATAAATTGGTGATTTTCTCTATGATCTCCTATTAAAAATGATGGTTCAGATGCATTCTTTTTTTTTCTTTAAAAAAAAAAGGAAGGAAACGGAACAGTTTGAAGGGACCTAACGGTAGTTCCATGCATACGCTATGAACCCCTCAGATGTCCAGTGTTTATAGAAAACACTAGAATAAGAAAATACATAGTAGCCAGACTTAATATATTTAAGAAGAAAATTATGTAATAGATTTCCTCAAGATTAAAATTTACGACTTTTTGCCAGGTGATACACGGGAACACAAGCCATGCAACTTGCAGCTTATACTCTTTACGCAATGGCCACTGCTTTAAAAAGCCGAATTTGCCATCTGATAACAGGTGGAGGTGAACTTGGTTGAGTTTTACATATTTACCTGGAAGAGGTTCCTGGTCACATATTAGATACACCAGAGGCGTTATAAGATAGTTCAAGGCCTGGAAACCGTCGGCTTGCAACAAAGAGTTCCACTTGGTGGCGATATTTCTCAGCGTGTCCTCATTGTGTTGTTCAGTCAATGCCACACTAAGCACCAGTACACCGTTATTCTTCAGCCTCTCGGCTTCTTCCATAGTCCTGTGTTTGTTTATGTTCGACAGCCCGTCGGATAAAACCACCAAGACTTTTCGGACGTTTCGCCCAGCGAGCAGAATCCGTCTGGCTTCTGCTAACCCGTCTGCCAAGTTTGTATTACCGCCAAGATAATCCATAGCTTGGATTTGTTGTTTGATCGAACCAAGATTGTAAAAATTATTCAAATCCAACCCTCTTTTTGGATCCGTGGCAAATTGTACAACTCCTACATTGGTTTCTGAGGGAATCTTCTTGAAGTTATCGACCACTGACGTCACGAATTGCTTTAGCAGCGACCAGCAGTCGTAGGAACCGTCGTAGGGATTATCTTCTCGTATGCTCTCTGAGCTGTCCATGAGGAACACCAGGTCCATGTTCTGGTCACATCCTTTAACATGGAAAATATCAATATATCTACATACTATACAAGATATGACAAAAAAAAATATGCATTTTACCGTGCACCGGCTCAAAAGCGAAAAATTAAAGTGACTGGGAAAGTTTTATGCTAATATAATTTCTGTCTATACATGAATATACATGAATATATGTGTGTAAATATAACTTCTAAAGGCACAACAAAAAGAATATGAAGATGACACTTGCTCTAGAAATTTCCGTGAGACAAGTTTCTTTCCATGGAGGGCGTCGGGTCTGAAATCTCGGATATCCTCCTCGGTGTTATGGACCCTTTATATACAATGGAACCCGATAGTTACGACTACCTTGTGTACTGACTTGTAGAGTGGTCGGGTGGTCGCAAGGCGGGGTTTACTGTATTATTACCTTGCTCAGACGGGTTTCTGCATGCGTGGCCCTTAACCAGAAACCAGTAAAATAGTAACAAATCATACTCATTGTTACCTATTCACATGTGCGGGTACCCCACACGTGCAAGCCCAACCAACACTCGTGCCCAAGAGTTGTTCAATCTTAAAGAAAATCAAACCATGAGAGCAAATATGAAGCAATAGGTCTCCGGAAAGTCGGGTCGTTCTTATCGTGATTAAACCGTGCAGATGGAGAAAATCTGATAAAAGCATCCGTGACGGACATGATGAAAACAAGCAAGTGGGATGATAAGAACATCAAGTTGTCCATACTAGTGATATAACCTTAATTCAAACATGCGACTTGCGACATCCAGGTATTAGCATGTAAGAAATTGTAGCTCCAATGAGCGGTTTCAAAATTTTTGCAAGGTCAGATTAAGACGCGGAAACAATGAAAAAAAAGTTCTTCAAGGACAGTTTTAAGGTGGGGATCTATCTGAGGAGATAGTCAGGTGGTCATTAGACCCGAATCTTCCGATTAGAAACCGGAGGAACGCTCTTTGGAGGACCGCGCCCTCATCCGAAAATTATAGTAAGATTACCTTGGTTGAGCATCTTGTCTAGAGCGAAAGCATCACAGGAAGGCTAGTTCAAGGAAGGCCAGACCTCAGAGTGATCAAACGAGCAGATCAAAAGAAACATGGTGCATTGTGTGTAGCATGATATAAGACGATATGTACATGATAACAATGAAAATGAAAAAAAAAATAAATAAATAAAAATTACCTAAACGCCATCTGGAAAAGACATGCCAGCATCCGACAATGGCTGATTATGCCTCTTATAAATATCAACTCATATTGTAACCTCCTGAACACCCCCCCCCCCCCCCCCCGCGCAGCAAGGAGGGTTTATAAGAGTCAAAATCATTGTTTTCTTTTCTCTATTTTCTCTTTCTTTTGCCCGTATTTGCGCTAGATCTCAGGCATGGAGATATCCAAAAACTGACCTTTGGGCACTATATTAATCATACGTGAGAGATTTGCATTTGATCCCCCATTATCGCTCAGTTTCGGAGGCGGCTTCCAAGTTGTCTCTACATTTTATGTGAAATTCTAAAAAGCCGACGTTTCTATTCATTGCATGATGCAACTTATTTGTAACAGCTTTGGTATGGCAAAAAGTGTTATCATATCAAATGCCGCACATACCCACTATTCTTAACATTTCTTTATTTATGCGCCGGAACCATTTCAAGTGCTGCCGATATTGATACAATAAGAAATGTATCAGGTCGTTAACAGGTATTGTAAATGTTAAAAATCATAGAAATTTTCGGCTGCAGTCAAAATGAAAACCCGTTCTCAAAACAGTAGACCTTATTACCAGCAATTAGAAAATGCTTTCTTAGAAAAATATGTTGGCATTTCTAAATTATTAACAATAGATTTGCAATGTTGGGTATATGGTCTGTTCAACAGGATCAATTGGTCTTGAGCGAAGGCGCTAATTAGATTTGTCTCAAGTATATAATTTTCTTGTGTTTAATTAGCTAACACCATAGTGTCGCTCATTAAGCGGAATTTTAGCCAGATCAGCTGGAGGCTTAATGTCAACGTTACAACGTCAACAGATGTTAAGATTAAAGTATATTTCTGGCAAACACCAACCACCTTCACCGAGTGAATCTAAGTGCGCTACGATAGTAATCTCATAATTTATAACCATTCTCTAGATCTGGCCATTATTTTTGCTTGTATCAAAGTTTCCATGAATTTTATTCAGGCGTCTCTCATGACATGCATTTTTTAAATATATTTCCCGGCAATGATTCTTAAAACGTGATTTTCGAATTTGCTTGCAGTGGTCTGGTCTTAACATGATCATATGGTTCTAGCGAGATTTTATACAGTTGTGAATATATGAGAAACAAAAACAGGAGCGGATCCAGGGGAAGGGTCCAGGGGGTCCGCCCCCCCCCCCCCTTTATCATCCGCTGCAAACTTTTTATAAGGGTTTCTAAAAAAATTTGTGGTCTGGACCCCCCCTTTTCCGGACCTAGTGTTCTTTCTTTTAGGTTTTTCATTAAGTTTCCTTGGTTGGACCCCCCCCCCCTTTTCCTAAATCCTGGATCCGCCCCTGAAAAAAAGCTATATGATTAAAAACAGTAACTGCAGATGTTGACAAATGCAATGAGTGCATATTATACATGTTGAGTACACGCACAAACATATCAGTTACATGTTATTGCATTCATAACCACACTTGCAGGTAAATGTTGGCTTCCTGGCCTGCTATCATATCATGCCATGCATATATTTGACACATACCGAGCGCGCATGCCGGTATATAAAAATACATAACTTGAGTAGCAAAAAAAAAAATACCTTTTTATATTACACAACTCACTACTGGTGTTAATTACAGATTATATCATATATATAACTATATACTCAGCCCTACCTGGCGGTGTTTGTGCCGGGACTAGCGTGAAGTAACACAACACCAGCAACAGTAGACGACCCATGCCTGCCATGCTTGTATATTCCATGTTGTTCCTTGTTATAATGATGTGCCGCTAGAGTTCCACAATGACTCATAATTTCGGGAGTCGCAAACGTGACTCCATCCTAGCAGGCGCCACAAAGGTACATATCTATAAATACACTGCATACCTCATCAGAAAAGGAGAAAAATCACGAATTTCAAATCTTATTGGGAAACTTAACTAACATCCTGCTTGGCACCGTTGGAATATCAACTCTTGGCTGCGCGTATCACAAGTAGCGCATGGGACGCCGGGTAATGTTGCCGGGAGTGTGTTCACTCAACTGTTAATAATGAGAGGTCCTGTACTCCATGAATGTTTTCCCGTTTTGCGTGCACGCCTGACGTTTGACAAGAAACTCTACTGTTTGCTTCTAATGGCCTGAGACGAATGAGGAGCCACATCACATGTTCAAAGCCAGCAATACTTATACAGTGTGATGATTATAGGTGTGGTGTTTTTTTTCTTGCCGTGATTTCGATATGAATCATTTGTGTATCGTAACCAGGTGAATCGACCTGACCCCGGCTCAAGCCATGTTTATTAGTCAACTGTTACCTGATGAAAACCGTTCACTGACCTGGTGTCCTTACGGGTCATTATGAACCCTACACGCTTGGCTTGATGCCGAGTGTTTGTGAATCATAATAGTTTACAGAGTTCATACGCAGTAACATATAGTTTGAGTCATACACATTTATTACTTTTGTTCATGAAATGACAAAACAATATATCACAGCTGCGCATAATGAAACATACTTCTGCAGTCTAACCAAATATTTCCTAACACATGAAGTAAAGTTTTTTTTTTCAATAAAATTGTTAAATTAAATACACTTGGTTTTATTCTATAAACTTAAGGAAACATTATTTTACCGAACGTTTGTAAGTAAAACATACCATTATTCCAGGCATAAAGACAGTAAGAACTAAGCGTTGAACTTAGTGTGTGTTTGTTAACTATAACTGTAAGGTTCCCAAGACCACGTATGCACAAATAGATTATCCTGTTTAATTTCAAGGGTAGGATTTCTTCCCTGGTAGTGTGTTTAGAAAATTCTCGGGTTTGTTAAAGACAGGGCACTTCCTAAAATGTGTAAAGCATATTTAATGTAAAGTCCACTGTCAGGGAGAAAATCTCCCGCTAGGATAGATTTATAGGTCTGTAACTGTCACAATACATATGTTAAATTTGCATTAAGAGATCCATGCGATGATAATATTATGCCATACAAAGCGAGTTATAATTTATGTTTCATATGCAGAAAACTAGTATTTTTCAATAACTGGTTTTATAAAGCGCTGAAGTTCGCTTATCTGTGCTGTGCAAAATAAACTAGAATTACCTAGCAGTGATTTGAAGGATAAGGAAAAAGAAATGAAGATGGCGCCACCAGTCATAGGTGCAAGCTCATATACCTGGCAATCCACCCATTTTTTGTGAAATCCAATATTTTTGATGGTTTTCACGATATGGGAAGATTCAGGCTCAAGGTCCCGTTAATAATTATAATTAAACTAGGCTTCATCCGTTGACTCACATGAATGAACATAAAAAAGTAAATATTATTTAGGCAGGTGACGCGCGAGAAAACTATATTGAAGGCGATGTCCACAGTCTCATATATACATGATAAAGCCATCCAATTAAGGTTTTTGATCTTACAAAATTTCAGGACACTCCATCCTATCTACGCTCTTTACACAGCGCTTTACCTATAGGTCAACTTCCTATATCGTAAGGCGCTGTTTGTTATGACCTCGTATCCTGCATTGCAACGCCAGGGGGGAGCACTGTATTTTTGTCCAATCAGATGAGACCTTGTGCTGGAAGACAAAGCCAAGCAAGGAATACACGGAGCCAATCATATTCATTATTTTTTGAGTGACAGCTCATCCCCCAGCGTAACCGTCTGAACAGGCCACAGGCTCAGAGAGAATTGCCCCTGACGCGGTTTGCTTAAAGCCTTGGGCACATAGGATGCTCGGCCGTTGAGCTGTAATTCAAACGAAACGTAACAACAAAGGCTGCGTGCACACCTCGCTGGCTGGTTTCAGTTCTGCAGACAACAGATACATGGCTACGCTAACACAGTCATAATGTCATAATCGAATCGGTCGATGACGCGAGAATGCAGAGGGAGCAATTTAAATTCGACCGGAAACACATCAAGCGGCCCTTGAAGCGCGACAATGGGCGGAGCCAGGATGCCTGTCGAGTGTTTGTTTATTAGCATCTGATTGGCTGCTTGTCACATCGTACGCACGTGTATTTCAGTGGACAACAAATCGCCATCTGGTGTCTAAATATATCATAAACAGTCAAAGCTGGCAGCGTGAAAATCAGTTGCTTCTTTAGAAGCGCAAGATTTCCGCTGCCTCGGGAGCGTACATCCTATCGCGATAACGATTTTTTTCATGATTTATACACACCAAAATTTTAAGCTGTGGTAAATGCCACTCTCGGTGTTAAGTTATGGTCCCAGTTTAATAAGTTTTGTCCTCATCGCCCCCCCCCCCCCCCAGTCTATGTAATGTAAAGTTGAAATAAATGTGTAAATTTATAAAGATTTATAATAGTTGTTTCGCTCGCAGGGGCACAACGGTGCTTAAACCATAGTATCCCAAATCTTAAGTCTTGGGACACGATGAATATGTGGAAGAACTTTTGTTTAGACATGAGTCGTAACCACTGAGTCTTTCATGAATTTCAATAATTTGTCTTAGAGCCTCAGGTGGATTAGAAACGGGACCACAAAGCTCACGGTACGAAGGATAAATATAGTTTCATGCAGTTCAGTAAATAAAACTATTTATAGCTTGATACAGAAATTAATTTAGGACTATACGGGATGAGGCTGTCCTACCTGATTTCTTGTTTCGCAATTATATATATATATATATATATATATATACATATATATATATATATATATATATATATATATATATATATAAAGAGAGAGAGAGTGAGATAGAGAGTATGTGAAGATGTGAAGCAGGTATTTAATATGACTGTGTGGATAGCACAAAAACTAGATAAATCCATGACTCATAAATCGAACAACTTGAACTAGCTAAATTATCATAACACTAAATTAATATACTATCACTTTAAAAAGAAATTTAAATTTGGCGTGTCCAGTTAATTCTTTTTTTTAACTTCCGGCTCGGTATGATATGTTCCGGTTTTAGAGAGAGGCATGTCTTTTTATAGTAAGGACCACGCAAGCTGTTTGGTAGTTTATAAATATACTTTTAGACAGGAAATCTATTTTGCAATTTAAAGTATGCATGGATTTATCTCAATCTATATTATAATTGAAAGTTTTCGCATTGGACCTTTTTTTTACGGAACCACTATGTGGTCACGCCTCGGATATGAACGTGTTTTTGGTCTTGATCTGTTTGGAGTGTATGATATACAAAGTCAGTCCTAAATGTGGTAATTTCGCTTATTCCTCCATAAATTAAGAAATATTTCATACAAGTTTTCAAAGGGGCTATGACAGCGCCACCTGTCGGCAACTAAGGTTGTATATCAAGGCAGAAAACAGTTTTTTTATTCAGTATGAATGCCATCCATATACGTGTATTTACATTTTCTAAAACGCCTAAAGCATCAACAAACAATTTGATTTAATTTTAGTACATAGAAAATGTACTATATAATAATATTATACATATTCTAAAGTAGTTGGAAAGTAGGGTTTGAACTTTTTGTCTTATCTATTTCTTATTATTTTACGAATTATCTTTAGGCATGTCACAGTTAAGCCAGTCTTTATTATATTAAAACACGATCCTTCGTATTTGGGATGCAACTAAACTGGTCTTCATGTTCAAAATAATATACGGATAGGAAAAGTTAGTAAACATAAGGCACACAGAATTAGAATGTTATATGTGTGTATATATACATGTATGTGTGTGTGAGGGTGTGTGTGTGATGAAATATGATGTCATTACAGAACGCATGACTCACACACAAGCACACGCTCCTTTTTGCTTCATTGTCATTCATGGATACGTAAAGACTATTTTAACGAGAACAAAGTATCGGTATTTTGAATATTTATTCTAAATGTATATGGATAGGGTTTACAGACATTCGTCGCGGCATAAAACCAGAATTTTATATACCTATGATGTAAACACATGAATTCCCCAGACCTATCACAGCGGTTACATCATACCTTAAGTATGCGAGCTGGCAATCTCATGAAAGGAACAGGATGGCACTGATTGCATGTAGTAAAATAAATCAAACATCCTATAAAGCTTCATTAGTATGGAATGAGCTGTAAAACCTGTTCACGATGAACTGCTACCAGGGGCGGATCCAGGATTTTGGAAAATTGGGGGGAAGGGGAGCTTTAATCAAAGAGGATTGATAATCAAAAATCTGAAATACTCCTCAGAAAGTAAAAAGGGATAAAATGGATGGAAATCCTTAAAACTGTGGCTGAAAAGTGGGAAGGGGGCTTGTTAGAACCCCCTGGATATATCCCTCTGGATCGCCACATTCTACCGTGCATTGAACCTTAACTCCCGCTACCATTTAACGTGGGTGCTTGTGGTTAGAACTTGAAGGACACCGTCTTGCCATGGATGAAAGAAAAAACAAATGAGTAAAACATAAGAAAATTTATATTCCGTTAACAGTAATGTGGAGTGGAACCTGTCTTAAATACTACCTGTCTAATAAAACCACTTGTCTTTTAAGAACACCCTTGAGTAATCCTAAAGCATTCACGTTGGTTATGACTTGCCTGTCTAAGACCACCTGCGAATTAAGACCACTTTTTTGCCAGTTTCATCACAGTGGCGGCTTTACAATCAAGGGTGGATTACAATAAAACGATGCTAATTTTGCAAGTTA
This sequence comes from Sipunculus nudus, assembly GCA_026874595.1. NCBI lineage: Eukaryota > Metazoa > Annelida > Sipuncula > Golfingiida > Sipunculidae > Sipunculus > Sipunculus nudus. Next base: position 35,091,358 of record CM049309.1, read on the forward strand.
TGAATGTAGATATACGCATTGTCACCATTTAGATATCAACAAGTTAAAAGCGATTCTTTTTTTATTCTTTCCAGTTAATATCATAATTTGAGGAAATATAAATATTATAGCCAGCCACGCCTGAACCCCCACCCTTTGAAGTTACGTTATGCAAAGACATTTAAAAGAACAGTAGTTGAGGAACAGAAAATCCTCATATTTTTTTTTATTAAATGTACCTCAAATGTCCTCTTAAAATGCATATAAAAATGTTCTCAATATAGGAGGGGGTACCAGTAATTAACTTTCCAAATGAACATTGTATTAAATTTTATTCATAAACAGGAATTTATATAGGAAAAAGTATTTATATTTCTTATAGGCTGAAAATAAATTATGTATATGGATAATACTATATTGCCTATATTTATTGCCTAATACCCAGAATAAGCGCCCCTCTGTTCTCGAATTTCTGAATCCGCCACTGTTATTACACAGTTTGCACAGTATGTTGTATTGTGATACAAAGAGTTAATTGCTGCATGTTTGTTCCAGGGTCACAGAGGTCGAACAGGCAGACAAAGACGTTCAAACAAAGGTAACAAAAAAAGTCGTTAGGATACGGAAAAAATGGAAATTTCCTAAAAATGTACCCAAGAAAATTGGGATTCTTTACAAAAGACAGCCTGAAATTGTTCACATGATAAATGTATATTTTTATTTAGTTGATACAAACGGATAAAAACTCAACATAAAACAACTGTATAATCAATCAGCAATGAGTATGTAAAATACATATTTATTCACGAAGGTTTAATAAGTGATAGATATATCAGTGTTTATTCACAAAATTAACATAACATACACCGTGACTTCCACAGAAATCCTTGCATTTTAATGTTTAGCTTCAATGAATTCTCCTTAATTAAGTAACCCTGTAACTTGTTATTATGATTCAAACCTTGCTTCTGAATTCCTCACTTTTTGCCTGACGTCCTTACATTTCTGTCATTTATTTGGGCTGCCCTCCAGATACTGGACCTAAATGTTAAATTAACTCGTGTTGGGCACGCGCCATAAAAGCCTTTATATAAATTAACACATAGCTGACCTGCCAAAACGGGCATCACACAACCTTGAGAATGAGGGCGGGGAGGGCACACATTGCTCGTTGCAGGAAAATAACAATGCCAGGCCATGACCTTTGACCATAGAGTGATATTCAAAGGGTTGTTTTGGATCTCGTTACACCCAGGGAAACGTTAAGTTATTTAGACGTGTAATTGCTAACAATGAATTGGCTCCCATGTCCAACGACATGAGAATGGAAGCGAAGAAGGTGCAGGGAACCTGTCTGCTTTCCTTCCCTGTTAGTCGAAAATATGCTTATTTATGCATGTATGTGCACACATATGTATACGTTTTTGTAACAAAAACATTAAAATGTGTGTTAATATGAATATTTATACATACACACATATATGCGTGTGTGTGAATTTTTGGCACGTCCATTTTTAAAAGAAATAATGGAAGCTTTGACTTCCAGGGAATAATATTTACGCCTCTTGTTACATTTTTCTGAATATATCCCGGGGTTACTGTACAGTCATTTCAGTGAAAGGTTTGGCTATGTATTGATGATGGAGGAAATTGGAGATGTCAGTATGTTTTAAGTCATATCAAAGAAAGAATTAAATATACATGGCTATACAGAACTGGCACAATGACATTAACTAATGTAAATTAAGTTTTTTTTGCTTATTCAAATAAATGTTGACAGTAGAAATATATTTTTTTATGTATTGCAAACAGTAAACACAAACAAGCATTAGATAAGCTGAGATGTATTAATCCTATTTTAAATATAGAAATGGGAAGACATATTGGTTAGGTATATGCATGAGGAGGAGAGGGTGTGTAGGTACTGTATAAAATATGGCTATAACAAAATCAAAGATGATTTTTATTTTGTATTTGAATACCTTCTATATGTAGAGACAGTCCAGAAAAATATATCAACAAATGTCTGCAAATACAAAACGAAAAAAAAATTGTAAATTTGAAATAAACAGATTAGCCGCCTGTATACATATTATCCATTTCTTAAGAGAGAGAACTATTTCAGATAAAATATACTATTATGTAACATTTAACTTCTGTTATGTGTTTATATGAACAAGAATATTCATGTTGAATGTTGGTTGTAATATTTATTTATTTATTTAGCTTTATTTTTAAGATTTTTTTTCTCTTGTTGAATATGCACTTGGCTTGGATAATGACATAATGTAATACATTCATTTTGTAGATAATTGTATTTCATTTGTTAAATGTAGATGCTGTTGTTTCATTTTTTTACATGTTACTATCAGTTTCGTGATAAGCTTATGACAGCTTTGGAACTATGGACCTGTGGTCTTTTATTCCTGAATAAAGTATTCTATTTTATCTGTACAGTCATTTTCTGACAGCAGCAAGACAGTGGCGCCATCTGTTGTTGAATTCAGCATGGTTCATCGCCATTTTATTGACCCTTGACAACATATTCCATCAATCAACTTTATTTACCTCATATTAGGAATATATAATAATTTTATAATAACTTCGATGTCATTATGATATATGAAGAAAGACTACCATTTGAATATACGACAATAAGACTCTTTATACCCAATATATATGAAAGGTAAATGGTTACCATTAATTCCTTGTTTCTGTAACTCTGTGATATCATCGCTTGAATGTAAACTTGTTTGTTTTATCTGTGAATTACTTTGACATAGCCGAAAATGACTTCCAATAATAAAAATGATGATATAGTATATAAGGAATAAATAAAAATTTTAAATGATAAATAATTATAAATAATAAGTAATAAATGTTTATTAAGCGCTCGACTGGTATATATAATATTGTTTCCAATATATGTATTGCGCTTAACATGAAATTGTAGATATCACTGGCCATCAACGAAATAAAATTTCTTGCAGACGGAAATGCACATTGATTGATGTGATTATTATAGTGCAGCAAAGAACATGGTGGGGTCAGCTGGACAAATATGATATATCGACCATATATAGGAATTCAATGTTTTCAGAATCGAGTACACATCGGAACTCGCCAGCCTGCAGATTGTGCCGGGTATTTAGGGGGGGGGGGACAAACCCATATATCACATACATATATTATTGTATATATTGTCATGTTTTCACGATATATTCATTATATTGAATGTAATTTGCTTCTAAAAAACAGGGCCCATGTTTTAACACAATTACCCTTTTTGAATATGGGCTAGACTGAGGAATGTAAGTGGAGAAAAAACTGACAAAATTATGCACACATTGCACTTGTGGTTTGAATTATTCTTTGCACTTATTTAATACATTGCTATAAACATGGTTAATATCCTGAATGGGTCACCTTATGAGTTTCTGAATAACATTCTTTAAATAAACTTAATAATAATCATACTAGTACAGGTACTATTAACAATATATGATATATTCGGTTATAATGTTCAACACATATATGTTTACTTGTATGCTATATAATACTATCATGCTATTTGTTTTTGTTTGAAATTTCAGTTACTATCAGGGCCTTGTGGAAGATCAGTATATTCTGAACAAGCAAACCTGAATAAAGATATAATAATAATAATAATAATAATAAATAATAATAGTAATGTTACAATGCATGTGTGTTGTTCGGTGTCTTTTAGACACTGCGGTCATTTTTCTGATATTCTTTATATAACGGAGCTGCTGCCAATATCATTCGAATACATTTCGGACCATCATTCTGTTTACAAAATATTCACATTTAATCAGCCAGTGGCTATAACCAAATGTTATGATGAATCGATGAATCCGTCAGAAAATTAAATAAGACATTCTCAAAAAAAACTAATAATATTAATAATAATTAAAGTAACAATTATATTGATGATAATAATAGAAATAATAATAATAAAAATAATAATAATTATTATTATTATAATTATTATCATCATAATAATGTACAAATATTTATACCAATACCACTAATAATGATAATAACCCGCGCTGTCCTAGTACATATCATTAATATGTCCCCGTCTGTGTACCACCTTATCACATGAAGCCGGTTTGCCATCATCCTTGCCCGTTTACACAACATTCCAGTCATGTTATTCATTGTCAGCGAGTCGTGATTGTTTATCCATAATAACTACACCACGGTGGGTGGTGCATGCAGACTTCATACAACCGTGACTTTGCTCACGTGTTACGGAAATTATCGAGAACCGTATATACATAATTAAGCGTGTGTATATATATATATATATATATATATATATATATATATATATATTTACGTATAAAGAACAAATATATGCATGTCTGCATGACTGCACAAACGTCTGTGTTATATTGCTATATGTATGTATATGTTATTACGTAAGGATCGCATGTACGTGACCATAATATGCTGTTACTTATTTCGAAGTCCGAACTGCCCCAATATAGGCAGATGGATTGATGGATGGAAAGATGGATGGAGAGAGAGAGAGAAATAGAGAGATACAGAGGGGAGAGACAGAGAGATATAGACAGAGACTTGACAGACTCTTGCCGTTTAGCACCCAAACTATCATTGGCGGCGAAACCAAATTTTCATTGGGGGCCCAATAGTAGACCAGTATATACATATATATACGTGTATATATATATAAATATGTATATATATATATATATATATATATATATATATATATATACATATTATATATATGACCTGGGGGCAGTAAGCATGCAGAAACAAGTTTAAGGGGGAAATCCCCGACAGGGGAGGGTGTGGGAGGGGGTGTCCCCCTGCCACGGTGTGGAAAATTTTGAAAAACTGTATGTATACTACTGCATTCTGGTGCATTTTTGCTGTCATTTATTGGTCAATGCTTAATTAGTGATACAGTACCTCCTTGTTAAGAGATTATTATTTGTCTGGCAATGGATGCATTTTCATACAGAATATCAACTTTGCAATATTTTTTTTGCACCTAAATCCCGGTGGCTGCGGCCCTGTTTATATAGTACTCCAACTGATGGCGCGAAGCGCCCGAGCGGAGTAGGATATATATATGTGACAGTGCAAATACTCAATAATAAAACAGTATATGTTTTTATACCCATCATTTTGTTGCCCGTGCCCCCCCCCCCGGTTTCGCCGCCTATATGACTATAGTTATAATTAAATGAAGGTTTGTGACACAAATGTACAATAATTTCCCATATTATATTCTAGGCATTATACAGATTATATAGTATATATCCATATTGTCTGTTCATAACGTAGGGTTGCATGGTAGAATCAATGGAAAAACAAAATCAACAAAAAACCGTTTCAAATGCATATAATGGACACATAAATTAAGTGGCGGTACATATGATGTTAAACATGGTAAAGAATTCTTTCTTATATGATACATGTATTTATGACATTTGCCTTCATTTTCATATGATGATTTAATAATTTTGAAAATATTAATTTCTTAAACGTTATACACACGTTTTAGTAGGCTATAATCAAACTATACATGACAATAAATCAAAACCGTTTAAATTTCATTTTTGAACAATTCCTGTGAAAAATGTGGATTTCATAAATACATATAATGTGAGATATAGCATAAAGCAATACAACACACGTGATAAGAACGTTATGAAGTAACAATAGAATGTCAATGTGGTTTAGTTTTCTGTGAAAGCTTTTAAAATTAGCTATAGGGAACTTCTCATGTAAATGTGGCAGAACCCGTGAGAGCCTGAAAATCCAAAATGGCCATTGTAGGCAATTATGAATTTATTATTTTTTCCCAATGACTTAGCCTGCAATACTGTTCAGTATATAAATTCTTGCGTGTTTTTCGGTGTCGAGGAATTCATATTTTATGTCAAATGTTCTATAGGCCTATGACCTATTTTTTACGTTGAAATCTAAGATAAATACTTTGTTTAGCCTTCATAATAGGTTCTAATTTTCCGTTTCTTCGTAGATTTGTCTTCTGTAAATGTGAACTGGAGTCGTGAATTGGTGTTGGTGGCAAAAGTGAAGAATGAAAGCAAGAAAAATCCAAGATGGCCACTGTCTGTTATCGTGAAAAATATTGTTTCGGCCGCAATAACGTTCCGTATTCCTTTTTTTGTGTCGGGAACTTATTTTTTACGCCATTTTGTTGATTGACCGATTATGACCATTGCGTCCAAGATCATTTTAGTTCTGAGAGACTTCTTTCGTCACATTTGTTCTAAAATCTTTACAACAGGTTCTAGTGGTCTTTTTCTCAGTGGGCGTTCCCTCGCGATTTTTTCGCGTTCAATTCTTTTCATGCCTTTTGTACTTATAAATTTGCTTTATTATAATAATTAGATCATGAAAAGCTACTAGACGCTGGCCATTTAACGGGATTCCCTAAAACCGGCTTATAGTTCAGGCTGGTTTTATGCTCCAGCAATATATGTTTGCTTTGTTGGCTAGAGATTTAAGCTGAGGTTCAAAATGCAAGGGTCCCCCCCCCCCCTTGGAACGGGAAGGCTTAAAAGGGTCGAGGGGTTTAATTATTTATTCATATTTATGGATGGAGCTACTTTAATTTACTTTTTACTCTACCCTGACTATATTCTTAGCAGTTTCCTCATTATCGCTCAGTTGCCCAAAGGGGGGGGGGGGGCAGGGTTGGAGGCTTCCAGTGTCGTTTCCGGTGATCACCACTGATGTATGCTCGAATGTAGTATTTTAATGCATGTTAAATGAACACATTTTTTTAATGAAAAATTCGTAACACTTATCACGTTCTCCTATCCTTAGACCCTAAATGTGTTTACAATAAACTATCTAAACAGTATTAAAATATTATTATAGTCCATTTCACCACCTGCTGTCCACCTGTTTTTTTGTAAATGATTTACTTAAAAGTTTATATTTTTCAATATTTTCCAAGTAAACAACATATGGAAGTGACAACCTAATATGGCAGTTAAGAATTTTACAATAAATCCCCCGTTTACGTTTCACAACATTTTAGTCTCTTTATTATGATCTGGCAGATATGGTGTGTCCCTCCATAAGTAGCCATCTTTGTTTTAGCTGGTTATATTTTTTAGAGTGTTTACATGAGATCATCCAATCAGCAGCTGTCAGTTGAGGCTGTTTTTGCATGTGACCAATGACCTTGACCACCATAAGTGGGTCTAATATGTTGTAAAATGTAGACTGATTTCTCATATTTTCAGAAAATTCTGTTTCTCAAATATGGCATAAGGTAGGAATTTAGTTACCTAGTTGAAAATTAGGTTCTGTAATCCTCTCCTCTACACTATAATTATTTCCCTTGAATGTAACTAATAAAAATTTTCATAGCAAAAATCAGGTGGACATAAGGGGATGAAACGGACTATAGTGTTTAAAAATCTATATAAAAAATTGACGGTGGCCGCACTGGATTTTTGTCACGGAACGTCTCTCCGGTCACGCCTCGTATATACATGTTTTTGGTCTTGAACTTAATTGGTTTTGAAATTATGCAAAGTGAGCCCATTTTCCAGAGATAAAAATTTCAAATTATATTGAAGGGGCTCTCGCAGCGCCATCTGTCGGCAACTACGATAGTCTGTTTGTTACTCTAAATCAAAACCTAAGGCCCTGCGTCTCCTTATTCCGGCCGGTATGTGACGAAAACAATTGGGTAAAGTATGCAGATCTACTTCTTGAATAGTATCTTTATCCTTTTATAATGCTATTTATATATGAATAAATAAACATTGTGATATCTTTACATTTTCAGACGTTACAAAATGTTCAGTTGTTCCTGTAGTATCAACAAACGCAGTTTTAATCCATCAATAAAATATAAGGTAAATCTTATCTGTTGCTTATTAATTTACAATTAATCTTAGGCCAAAAAACTAGATGTGTCGGATCGCACGAATGCCCCCGCCTGGGGCAAATTAGAAACATTTGTAAAATTTTGAAACATTTTTTAAGTTCAGGAGGTGTCGTATGGTCAAAAGTAGGTCAAGAAGGGCAAAATGCAAACTCGATCTGTAACGGGTCATTATCTGCCCACACACCAAAAAATCAGGCCAATATCTGCAGGCATTGCGAAAAAAAGTCTGTACATGTGTATTTGTCATGAAAATTTCTATTTTTCATGAAATTTTCTAAGTTTAAGAGCCGTAAAACGGTCAAAAGTAGGTCAACCGGGACGAAACGCGAACTCGATCTGTAACTGGTCATTATCTGCCCACACACCAAAAATCAGGCCAATATCTGCAGGCATTGCGAAAAAAAAGTCCGTACATGTGTATTTGTCATGAAAATTTCTATTTTTCATGAATTTTTCTAAGTTTAGGAGCCGTAAAACGGTCAAAAGTAGGTCAACCGGGACGAAACGCGAACTCGATCTGTAACTGGTCATTATCTGCCCACACACCAAAAATCAGGCCAATATCTGCAGGCTTTGCGAAAAAAAGTCCGTACAACTGTTTGATTTCGGAATGACGGAATGACGGAATGACGGAATGACGGACATGGGTAAAACTATATGCCCCGGCCACTTTGTGGCGGGGGCATAAAAAGGTATGGTTCTCAGGCACCGCCCGCGTCAATTTTAAACCCCCGCATCAAAAATTTTGATTTTGATTTTCAATAGAAACTTACCAATTTCGAGCTCCAGCTGCACGGACATTTCTTTCAAGAAGATGAAATCTTACAATTTCGATAAAATTTCCTTTGTTATGTATTGCTTTTACTTGTTTAGCAAAATAAAATTGTCATGCTTTTCCCTTATCATTTGACATTTTTATCAAAACAAAAACAAAAAAATAATAATAGTTAAACAAGTGACCCAGGGGTCATGACGCTCAGCTGACCAGGAAGACATTGACAAAAGTAATTTTATCATCTGAATGTCAAATTTGAATGAAATACTTTTTCCAAACTTGACCTTTTGTATAAAATCATCCAATATTCATTGGGGTACTATGGAGCTCTGTAGCATGAAGGATATGGGTAACAGACACCTATTTTCAAGGTTTACAAGATGACTTTTCAGGGGTCTCCCAGCATGTCAAAAAATAAAATTCTAGGTCTAGTTATTATGATTTGTGCCCTGTTAACAAATCCAAATGTTTATTCTGGGGGGTATTTCAAAGCCGCATAGGATGAAGATACAGAGATGTAATTTCAGGTGCACAAGGAGACTTTTCAGGGGCCTCCCTGCATATCAAGAAAGGAGATTCTAGGTCAAGTCATTATAATTTGTGCTCTGTTAACAGATGACCAAATCTTTATTCTGGGGAGTACTTCGGAGTCCCAGAGCATGAAGGATATGGGTAACAGGGACCTTATTTCGGGTTTCCATGTAGACCTTTTATGGGCTTCCCTGGAGGTGAGGACAGAAGATTCTAGGTCCAGTCATTATGATTTGTGCTCTGTTAATATATGACCAAATCTTTTTTCTGGGGGGTACTTCAGAGCCCCATAGCTCACAGAATATGGGTAACAGGGACCTTATTTCGGGTTTCCATGTAGACCTTTTATGGGCTTCCCTGGAGGTGAGGACAGAAGATTCTAGGTCCAGTCATTATGATTTGTGCCCTGTTTACAGATGACCAAATGTTTAAAGATCACAAAAGTAGAGAAAAAAAATCGTAAAAAATAAAAAAAATATAGGTGGCGCCACCAATCTCCAGAAATTGATGAAACACTCCATGATCAATATCCATGCAAAGAATCATGGTGATTAATGCATTAGTTGTTCAGATACTTGAGCTTTTGTATTAAATTTTGCATTATTCTGGGGGGTACTTCAGAACCCCATAGCTCAAAGAATATAGGTCACAGTGACCTAATTCCAGGTTTACAAGGAGAATTTCCATAGACCTCCCAGGATTTTAAGTAAGAAGATTCCCGGTCTAGCGGTTACGATTTGTGCCCTGTTAACAGACAAACGCCTGGATGGCCGGACGGACGACGGACAAAAGGTGATCCCTACAGCTCAGATGACTTTCAGTCAGCTGAGCTAAAATTTGAAAAAATACAGGTGGCGCCACCAGAATGCAGAAACTGATGAAACATTTCATGATCAATATCCATGCAAAGAATCATGGTGATCAATATAATAATTGTTCAGATACTTGAGCTTTTGTATCAAATTTTCCATTATTCTGGGGGGTACTTCTGAGCCCCATAGCTCAGAGGTTATGGGTAACAGAGACCTAATTCCAAGTTTTTAAGGAAACTTTTCATGGGCCTCTCAGCATGTCAAGAGAGAAGATTCTAGGTCCAGTTGTTACGATTTGTGCCATGTTAACAGATGACCGCATCTTATGAGGTCTCAAAAATAGAGAAAAAAATTCGTAAAAATAAAAAAATACAGGTGGCGCCACCATACTGCAGAAACTGATGACACATTCCATGATCAATATCCATGCAAAGAATCATGGTGATCACTGCAATAGTTGTAATAGATACTTGAGCTTTTGTATCAAATTGTCCATTATTCTGAGGGATACTTCAGATGACTTACAGTCAGCTGAGCTAAAAACACTTAATGGTCAATATCCATGCAAAGAATCATGATGATCTCCGTATTAGTTGTTCAGATACTTCAGCTTTTGTATCAAATTGTTCATTATTCTGAGGGATACTTCAGAGTCCTATAGCTTGAAGGATATGGGTAACAGAGACCTAATTTCAAGTTTCCACAGGCACTCTTCATGGGCCTCCTTGCATGACAAGAATGAAGTTTCTAGGTCCAGTTGTTGCAATTTGTACCCTCTTGATAGATAACATAGGTGGCGCCACCAGTCTGCAGGAACTGATGGAACATCTCATAATCAATATGTATGCCAAAAATCATGACCATCAGTGATGTAGTTATTGAGATATTGAAGTTTTTGTATGAAATTTTTGACTACTCTTGGGGGGTACTTTGGGGCCCCATAGCTCGAAGGATATGGGTAACAGAGACCTAATTTCTGGTTTCCATGGAGACTTTTCATAGGTCTTCTAGTGTGTTGAGAATGAAGATTCTAGGTCCAGTCGTTACTATTTGTGCCATGCTAACATATGACAGCATCCTTAAAGGTCTCAAAAATAGAGGAAAAAAATCGTAAAAAATCGAACGATACAGGTGGCACCACCAGTCTGCAGGAACAGATGACACATCTCATGATCAATAGTTATGCCACAAATCATGACCATCATTCAAGTAGTTAATGAGATATTGAAGTTTTTGTATGAAATTTTTTACTTTTCTTGGGGGTACTTTAGGGCTCCATAGCTCGAAGAATATGGGTAACAGAGACCTAATTTTGGTTTCCATGGAGACTTTTCATAGGTCTCTCAGTGTGTCGAGAATGAAGATTCTAGGTCCAGTCGTTATGATTTGTGCCACGTTAACAGATGACAGCATCCTTAAAGGTCTCAAAAATAGAGGAAAAAATCGTAAAAAATCAAACAATACAGGTGGCGCCACAAGTCTGCAGGAACTGATGGAACATTTCATAATCAATATGTATGCCAAAAATCATGACCATCAGTGATGTAGTTATTGAGATATTGAAGTTTTTGTATGAAATTTTTGAATACTCGGGGGGGGGGGGGGGTACTTTGGGGCCCCATAGCTCGAAGGATATGGTTAACAGAGACCTAATTTCTGGTTTCCAAGGATATTTTTCATGGACCTCTCAGTGTGTCAAGAATGAAGATTCTAGGTCCAGTCGTTACGATTTGTGCCATGCTAACAGATGACAGCATCCTTAAAGGTCTCAAAAATAGAGGAAAAAATCGTAAAAAATCGAACAATAAAGGTGGCACCACCAGTCTGCAGGAAGTGATGACACATCTCATGATCATGATTATGCCACAAATCATGACCATCAGTCAAGTAGTTAATGAGATATTGAAGTTTTTGTATGAAATTTTTTACTTTTCTTGGGGGTACTTTGGGGCTCCATAGCTCGAAGAATATGGGTAACAGAGACCTAATTTCTGGTTTCCATGGAGACTTTTCATAGGTCTCTCAGTGTGTCAAGAATGAAGATTCTAGGTCCAGTCTTTACGATTTGTGCCTAGTTAACAGATGTTTACATCTTTAAAGGTCTCAAAAATAGAGAAAAAAATTCGTAAAAAATTGAATGATACAGGTGGCGCCACCAGTCTGCAGGAAGTGATGGAACATCTCATGATCAATATGTATGACAAATATCATGACCATCAGTCAAGTATTTAATGAGATATTGAAGTTTTTGTTTGAAATTTTTTACTTTTCTGGGGGGTAGTTTGGGGCCCCATAGCTGGAAGGATATGGGTAACAGAGACCTAATTTCTGGTTTCCATGGAGACTTTTCATAGACCTCCCAGGATGTCAAGTAAGAAGATTCCAGTTCTAGCGGTTACGATTTGTGCCTGGTTAACGGACAGACAGACGGACAGACAGACAGACAGACGGACGACGGACAAAGAGTGATCGCTATAGCTTAGATGACTTTCAGTCAGCTGAGCTAAAAAACCTCCCACCCACATTGATTTCTGAAATTCTTAAGTGCCCGAGAACCAATCTTTTTTTTTTTTTTTTTGCCTTATGCCTTTATATTTTCCCTTTAGCTTGTGCAACAAAATGTTCAACTGTCACGGGTATGTGTTTATTATATTTTAGCGCCATCTATCGTATTTAGAATGAAACTTAACTTGTCTTCAAATGCAAAATATTGAACTGGTAGTATATGCTATTTTACATAAAAAGGTAAATACTACTAAGTTTTTAGAAAGTCAGACGGCGCCATCGTAATTATCAAGTAATTCATTTTGCCTGGATTAATGTATGCGAATTTCGGTGATAATACTTTAAATCCACACTGGGAAAACCTTCCTGGAGCATGCGCAAATGTCTTAATATTTGCTTGAGATATTATTGAAATTGTTTCAATGGATATAAAAAATATTTGATTGTTAAAGTTTATTAGGACCAAAATAAGGAGTAATTTTGAAAATATAGAGCTGTGATATCTATAAACTATAATTTTGCACATGCTACCCCAAGCTCAGCGAAAAAATAACTAAGCGCTGTTCAGCACAGCCAGAGACCGCCTAGCCAAAGAATGGACTGGAACAGAAGTCGCAGAGTCCCGGAGAGCAACAGCAACCACGCCCACTCAGTGCTGCAAACTACTCAACTACTCATTGTAGCTGCTAAAAGGAGATAAAATTCATGAAAACTTTATAAAAAAAAGTGTATTTGATACTTTTTTCCGGCCAACTGCTGCTGTATTTGAATAATGCTGATCCTACTGGTACAGATTATCGAACTAATAACGATAATATTTTCAGTAAGATATTAGTTTGTAAATATTCAGGTATTATGAAAAGTTCTGTAACATATTTGACCAGAGTATCATTTCTAAGTAAACGGAGAAAGTATGCAACATTTCCCAAGCAGAGGTTAAAATTATTTGCATTATAAAACAAAGTAATGTAAAATAAAAAGTAAAATTCACATTGAGGTTTTTAATGTATTCAAGTAGTGTCATTTTATAAGATGAAACTCTTCAATTAGGATTACTACAAAACTGGCTTAGTGTAACTGTACGATTACCTTGCATAAAAACTTATGTACACATCTACCACACACAAATTCCCAAGCCAGATTAAACATTCAGCTAATGAATATTCATGTGGCATTCTTGATTTTTATGCTCGGTTATCAATAGCCAAGTAATATTAGATATGAGAGTGGCTAGAATGGACATTCCAAGCATCAACATGAAACTAATTCATGTATTATTTTAAAAAATATTAAAACAACACTGATCTACAATATAAACTGAGCAATAAGCTTATGAATTAACATGGGTCATGTGATCACAGCAGGATATGATTTGGCATATCAGCAAAACTAAAATGTATAATTAATTAATAATTACCATTACCACTTGAAGGTGTATTTAGGGTGATTTTACATAAGCCAGACAAGCACATGTTTTTACAAACCAGGTTACAGCATTACAACATGTAAAACATTGAATCGTGTCACCTGAGGAACAAGATCTTAGGAATCAAGTTAAACATGATCTTTTACAGAATACTGCCCATATATTGAATCATCGAACTTATAATAAAGAGTATTTATAAAAAAACACACTCACACACACACACATACACACACTGAGCATATATAAGTCTGTTATCAGCTAGACTTGTCAACCTGTTAAAGTTCGGTTCACAGGGACCTTATTTGTTATTTTCAAATGTAAAAATTGTGATTCTTTATGAATATTCCATCATATAATTAGCATAAACTACAGCCTTCAATTGGAGATCGAAGAGGCTTATATTCAGACTGCACTTCAAAGATCTGCAAACATTACAAAACGTTCAGAAGGTGTGAACCATTTGAAAACATATCATTTCTAGACAGAAAATCATTTCTAGCATGCAAACACGAGTACTATGTTACTGGTAACTGTATTTACTAATAAGCAAGGTACCGAAATTGACAGCCAGCGGCGCCTACCGGTCATTGTGTGAATAACATGTGAACCACGCCTTGATTCAAGCATAAAAAAAGTGAGCAAGATGAATTTGATTGCGACACATTTGTCCCATTCCATGATAGAAAAAAAGTGTTAAAAGTGAACATTTCCTATTAGAGAGGTAGTCGTTCAGGCAGGATGCACTGTACTCCCTGATACATGTAGTCCATTGTTTGAAAAGTTGCGCATCGTGCAATGTTGATTTCATCAAAACAAGGACATCACTACACTGATGCGATATAATGGTTTACGATCGTCACTTATAGAAAAAGGGCTAGTTGTCCAAGTGTTCTATGTTTTAAGAAAATTAAGGTTTATGTAATAGAGCTCCCAGCAACAGGAGTGTTTTTTACCAGTAAAGGATGATACAAAGTTACCTGCAAGGTTCTCATGCATCAGATATCTTTTAAACCCCAGGTTCTCAATTTCCAGCATAATGTTCATCATATTAACATAGTCTTCTTTGGTTGGTACTCCAAGCTTTCTGTTAAAATACTTCGTGTCTGGTGTATGGAATTCAAACGCAAATTGTTTTACATTTTTCAGGGATCCATCCTTCAGCATGGTTTTAAATGCTGGCCACTCGGACCCCTCTATGTCAACCTTGAGGTAATCAATTACTTTCTACAAGAGAACAAAATTTATCTGCATTATCAATAGTATATTTAGTTTTGTTAAATTATGAATGCATGAGTTATGCACTGTAACCTAATAAGTCAGAAAACCCAACATTTGACGAGACATGTTTAATGCCGATCTGCAAACAACTGAATGAACAACTGATCCTGTACCGTGCATAATGCTAAACAATATGCAATCGCCACACCGGCCTGTAGGCAATCGCCACACCGGCCTGTAGGTCGAAGCACCGGCGACTACAGAATGAATGAATGAACGAACGAAAACGGACTGACTGACTGAATGAATGACTGAATGAATAAATGAATGAATGAACAGAAATCTCTACCGAAATTGGAGGCCTTGAATGTTATGAATAATAGCTGATCAAGTTTTGAAAGATTAATGACCGCTATGGGAGGATGCGTGCTGTCGAATTTCAGATCAGAAAGACCTGCAACCTGGCTCATGTAATTTATTTGTGCAAGAAAGCTACAGGTGACGCCACCTAGGTTAACCTGTTTCTATGAGCACATATGGTTAATGCTTTACACTGCATAGATAGGTCAGATTATGTGATAATCTAGCTTTAATATCATAGTTAACTGTTCCCCTAGAGGGAGGAAAATTAAGTTAGTTTGACCTAGCCCCCACTATGCTGCATGACCAACTTTCTGGGAACCAAACGACCTTTTCCGCTCCTTATGTAAGCAAGAAAGTATTAAAACTTCTGCTTTTATATCATGGTTAATAATTTATGTCTTTAGACCCAAATCAGTTAACCATGACCTATAACGTATCTGCTAGAGCAATAAATAGTGTGTTAGATTCAGCTGAGCGTCAGAACACATAGAAATACAGGAAATTTACAGGAGCACCGGAGACAACGTTATAGTATATAGGAGTTGTCAGTCAATATATAGAAAAATACAGGAGTTTTCAATACACCTCCATGTTTTCTTCGGTTACTTACCATGACCAACCGTTACCAGGCAACACGTAAAGGTCGGTTTAATTGATGTAGAGGGCTGTACATGATACTACACTTACCAAGACAATTCTACCTCATCAGCTGAATGTGTTCAGTAATTACTAGTCTAAATAACAATATATATTCAGTAATATTAGTTATGTCAGAAACACATGTGTGCAGTGAAAAGGAATAGGAATATAAAGGAGATTATGGTCTAAACACTGGAAAATACATAAAATTATAGGAGACAATAATTGAATAGGATTATATAGGAAATATAACAGTTAGCGGAAGCGGTGCTGTCATTTTATGTAAAAAAAGACACAATATAAGGTCATAAAGGGTGATGTGTGAAGCAATACTTGAGAGAGTGCAGTATTAATATGAAATTAATCTTACCTCGCTATGTCCCCGTTCCTTGAAGATTGTAGCAAGTGTTTGGACAGGTCCTCTCTCGGATTGCCCATCGTGTCCAAGAAGTCCGATCTTGTTAAAATGTACAAGGTCAGGGTGCTTGAATGGTGGTTTCTGGACTCTACAGTAGATATCTATAAGTCAGCCCCTTAAGTGTCTACTTGTACATCCAGTATTATGCAGAAGGATGACTGAAAATTCCCTGAATATCCGTAAAGCCTTGACAACTGATGTGATATGATTATCTGGGCAATTGACCCTGCAATAATGGTGATCTTGGGTAATTCTGTAGATCAATGTAGTCTACATGTATAGAGGAATCAAGTTTCGTCAGAAATTTTTACGACTACGTAGTTTCGTTCAACATTTTGTTGCACTCATCAGATAAGACTGTCTGATTGAAATGAACTGGTTAATATTAGTATATATTTCAGAAGTTATGTTTAATGGTCAATCCTCTATTACATAACTGTTCTATTAATGCATCTTAGTTCCCTTTATACAAGAACCATTCCTTTGAGATAACGTGATCAGGGAAATGCCCTTGTTAACACACCACCTGACACACATGGATTTCGACAACTATTGTGCAATAACAATATGCGCTTTTGCTCAGTAATCCTTGCACCGTTCCTTGTCAGATCGCCGCATTGTTCTCGGAACCTTATTCAATCCACCTAACGGTTGCACACACCATGATTTTTGTCGTTCAGTCATAATAAGCAAGCGTACCGAATAACCTATATCCAATTATGCAATCAAGGATTGACTAGGCAGATTTCGTCGCATTAATATTAAACAAAGAGTCTGTTTTAAATGTAATGAGTGTATTGAAGATGAGGTCCACTTCCTTTTTCGCTGTCCTTTGTATGAGCAGTAACGTCAGACATTATTTTCTGGTACAAACTGGCCAACATCTACTTTTACAGAAAATGATAAAATATTCTGGTTCAGTGAAAATAAATCTAGAAAGCTAACAAAATATTTATGCCGATGTTATGAAATTAGGAGCAAGCAATTGTATGTCTAGTGTATGCGAATCACTTATTTTGTTCCAAGTTGTGAAGTGACTAATAGGTCCATGGGACCGGGTGCACTGATATGTATAATTATATATGTATCTGAATGTACTTGTCACTCTAATAATAATAAAGAATACTTCTACTACTACTACCATTAAACATAATGACTTCTCAAATATGTACTGGTGTGAACCAGTCCATTTCAATCAGACAGTCTTACCTGATAAGTGCAACAAGATGTAGTACATAAGTACGTAGCCATAAAAATGTCTGACGAAACTTAATTCCTCTATATTTGTTTTATTATATATTTATATAATTAAGTCGCTTTTATTAATAAGCAGTGTCAAACCTGTTACTGACCAAGGAAATCATTCTTTACATGCTTTAAATGGCGCCTACAGCCGTCGATTGGATTATAAAATATTTCAAAGTATCGATAGATGGAGATAGATGACGATATTAATAAGAAATCTCAAAATGTATACCGCTGCACCCAAGGAGTTATAAACTTCATAATATAACCCCATGGTGAACCAGTGTACTTTTACAGCCTATTCACATCCTTTCTTAAATATATTATCTTATCTAAATCCGTATGCCCCTAAATGTGTGTGTGCTATATTTTATCGAGTGTAAAATATCAAACAATTGTACCTTACAGACAATTCGTGTTCATATAACGTTGTTCGTACTTCGTTATAAATTTACTGTGGTAATTTTAATAATATTATCGTTTCTTTTCTACAGAAATAAGTAACACGCTTACGTAGGGTCAAAGGCATGAACTTCACAGCCATAGACTCCGGACATGTGATCGTCAAAGCTCCAGTCACTTCCGGTCCTAAAATAAATAATGAGGAGAAAAACCGAGAGAGTAAATGGTTACTTATAGTTACATTTGCTGAAGAACGTACATGTGTAATATATGAATGGGTAAAACATAAATTGGAAGACAACAGGCTAATTATTCTATAAATAATTAGCAAATAATTTAAGTTACGGAATGAAACTGAAGAAAAAGATGACATTTATCACGAGGCTACTTTGGGGATGAAGGGTTAATGCGTATATATTGTATAATAATTCACCTTATTTTAAAACCATAAATATTATATTGTATTATTAACAGAATATTTGTCATTGATTCAATCAAAATATCATGGCCAAACGTTTATATAATCGAGTTTTGAAGAGACCCTTTACTTGGTGTGACGATCACTGAAAGGTTTAAATGTAATTTCCATATAAATGTGTTCTTATTGACTAACAGAACTGATGTATTATGTATACCAAAACCTTTGCTATTGTAGTTGTCCAATCCCTGTGCTGTAACTACGCTCTGTACTAAGTATTTCATGCAATGTAACTATGCCGTTGTAACCTTGACAAGTATTGTATATAGTGATGGGCTGATCACGGAGTATAAGGTCAAAAGAAATAAAAGGTGTGGTTCTCAGGCACCGCCCGCGTCAATTTTAAACCCCGCATCAAAAATTGTTTGTATTTATTTTCAATAGAAACTTACGATTTTGAGCTCCAGCCGCTTTCAAGAAGATAAAATCATAGAATAATGATAAATTTCCTTTGTTTATGTAGTGCTTTTACCTGTTTGCAAAAATACATCTGTTATTATCATGCCATTCCTTATCAAAAACCGCCCACCCGCATTGAATTATGAAAAAAAATGCCTGACAACCATACTTTATTTTTTTTCCCTAATCGGTTGGTGCTAAAAGATCTAATCTTGTAGTGCCATAATTGATGGCAAAGTTATGCAAATAACACAGGCTTTGTGGTGAGAAAATGTTTGCTTTTCTTTTCCTTTATGTGAGCAAACTGTAGAAAATTGTGTTTACTAATACTATAAATTTCATATCCAAGGTTGATACACATAAATGTAAACTACAAAATGATAACATACTTGTGGGCCAATATATCAGTTGAGACCATGTGCAGGTCTGTATATGGTCAGACTTTTCACTCCTAAACAACCTCGATGATCGGTCAACCGATTTTTACCGATGATCAATGATAACATTAAATACGATTTCCAAACGCCTCGTCCAGATATCGCATTATCATAACCACGCCTTGTCTTAATCATTGTAGTACTGAAACTGTGCCATTTATGATCATTTTATTACTGTAACCATGACCAATCAAATTTCTGTAACCGTTGTCTGATTACACTGCATAACTGTAATCATGCTTGTCTAATCATTGCATGTAACCGTTATCATTGCATAAATGTAACTAAACATTTGGATGAGGTCAAGTGTGAAGATGACTATGGTAACGGTTAAAACGTCACACGTGCAACTCAGGCATTTAATCTTACTCCCTGACGCAGGGTTAACAAAATGCTTTTGCAACAGACAATTGTCCATTCTTGTATATATTTCAATATTGATCACAGGTATAATATAAATACCATATGAACTGTAATTTTAGTTTTTATGTTGTCATGTCTTCCACGTCGGAAATATAACCTCAACTTAATCTGACACTATTAACCAAGTCAGAAACTTACCCAAAGGAATAGACAATGCATGGTTTATGAGGACTGTACGGCGGGGACACACACATATCCCAGCCACCATCACCCCCGCTCCCCATTCTTTTGATGTCAGAACATTCCACCTGCTTCTTTGTAAAAAATCTGTCGGCGAGAACAAAATGTCATATCCAAAAAGTACTTTTTGTAAAAGTCCCTTTGAAAGGGGACGCTATATATTATATCCTTGACGGTTGACACCCCCCCCCCCCCAACCTAAAAATACACCATTGTATGTTCAACCCCAGAAGAGGAAGGTTTTATCCCTATATTTAAAAAAATAAATTAAAGATTTTTTTTTTTATTATTAAATAAAAATCATTAATTTAGCTTCATTCATTTAAACTCCAGTAAAAAGTTATTATTCAAAACATAACATTTCAACAATGATTGTCGAAAATAGAGACAACGAATCAAATTCAATTTGGGTATTTTACATTTTGGATATCATACCGAGAGCTGTGCAGAAATTGAGCTAAGAATCTTCATACAGGGACATGTCGTGAAAAAAATAAATGTGAACCTACTTAAAGAATCTATCTTCAGCCTCTGCGATTCCTATATCATTAAACGTCACAGGTGCAAGGTCCAGCAGCTTGATGCCTCCGTACTTCTTAGAAGCTTCCTTGACATCAAGCTGCGGCACGGATACAGCTGATCCGACATCCAAACCGACCGTCCGTGGCACATTAAACATGGACTGTAAATATGAATTACATCATTACGTAAATTTTAATAAAAGTTTAGAAACTAGTGGTGTTCCGATTGATCGGTTATATCGATGATTGATTGTTTTCTTTCATAATCGATTAAATTGGTTGCGTTTTTTGCTAAATCAATCACAAACCATGTATGGACATGGAAAGATGCAATAATCACATCATTTTCATATCCAGAAAAAAAAAAATCTTATCTTGTCAAGGATACAGGAAAGGTGGGACAAAAAGCATTAAAACTTAACCTTTTGCGGGGAACAAGTACGAACAAACAGGCAGGTCCCTTGACCTTCCAGTGTTTTGTAAAGCAATAATTGTACATCAATGCAATATTTTAGGAATAATTCTTTACTGCAGTTTTCACGGTAATATAGAAGATATTAAAAAATAATCGATTAATAATCGGTCATCCTTAATTTTTTCTTTCAATAATCCAACATAATTTAATTGAGGGATGTATTTGCATATCTGAACTATAACATGAATGCAATGCTACTTAAGTAACACATATGCACACAGGTGTTAAAATAACACTAAAATCAGACGATACTGAAGTAACAGAGATGTTGTACTATATCAACACAGATGTCAGATAGTACCCGTTGAACGCTAAAGTAATTTACTGCTGAAGTAAGGCAGTACTGTAGATGGACCGTACTAATTTCACACTAAAGCCAGATGCTACCACTGTTAATATGGCCTCGCAGCTTCCGATTTTTCCGACAGATTATTTGCCGGATCAATAGGAACGGTAGATGTGAAATATGTTGCTGGTTGAATTTTTAAAATCCAGCAGATAAAATCGGCTGCAAAAAAATCCTTTAAAATGTCAAGGATTTTCTGCCGATTTATTTCCGGCAGGAATATTCATTAGATGTGATAACGGAACCGAAAAAATGGCTGATTTACAACCTACCTTTCCTTCTTGTCATCATTTTTTACGCCATAATAATTTTGGAGACGAAATAAGAAGAGACCAAAATGACCGAAAAATAGTTTGATCTGCACGTGCAACCGGCAGGTGTGCGGGCAGCCGGCGAGACCTTTTCGAACCGATTAAAAAATCGGCCTGCAAAAAAAAAATATTAAAAAATCGGTATAGACGGGAGGCCGGCTTTAAAAGGAGCTAATCTTCAAGAAATACTGAAATCGGGTGATATAAACCAACACTGAGGTCAGACGGCAAACAACATTAAAGTCAGACGGTATTAAAATCAAACGGTTTCGGGGTTTACAACACTGATATGTTACTTAAGAAATAGTGAATTCAATACATATATTCATCTTAACAATGGTGAGTGCAAAGGTACTGCAGTAAAACTGAAGTCAGATGGTGTCAAAGTAAAACTGAAGTTCATGTTACCAAAGTGACACTGAAGTTAGTCGGTATTTATTATGTAACGCTGAAGCCAAACAGTACTAAAAGTGACCCTGATGTCAGAAAGTGCTGAAGCAATACCGAAGTCAGACGGGGTATTAAGTGACATTGAACTCAGACGTTATTTAAGTCACACTGAAGTCAAAGGGTACTAAAGTAAAACCGACTCCAAGTCAATACTGAAGTAACACTAAATTCTGAAGTTATTAAGATAACACTTGTCACATGTTCCTTCTCATCCCTAAAAATGTGACAAGAGTGGTGAAAGTTGCCTATTTCATATATACTGCAAGCAAACCTGTTTAATGTACGTAGTGTTAGTTGTGTTCTTGTAACAGTAAAGTCATTTACTCACAATACTTTGTCCTCTCTCGATGTCCCGGTACAGGAGGATGAACAGCAACGAGACCAAAATGAAAATGACGTAGTGGATTAAAGATGGTTTCATCGTAACTCCCCGAGTGTGTCACCACTAAAACAAAATATAACAAAAGAATAATTATTATATAAATATATATATATATATATTATTTACAAAAAAAATACATTCAGAAGAGTCATTATCCTTTGCCTTTCCCAGCTCACCTGTCTGTTATTTAAGAGCTTTTCTTACCAAAGGCTTGTAAGACTCTTCAAATTCTGTATATGTTGGGCCATGTGTCCGTAGATGTGATAGCGCCACCTATATGTGCTATTATGATATAACACTGCGCAGAATTGGACTCACAAGAGGTGGACTCCTCGGTTTAGCGATTGTTAAAGTCATAATCTGACCCCCACAATGCACCTGGGCTTCTAAGTACACCAGCGGCGTAGGTATAAATGTCATGAAGAGGACAACGTTATCCGTTTAAATGTGTTGGATAAGAATTGTATAAAGGCAAATTACATAAACATGGGTGTTATTGTGGTAAGGACTTCACGGAATGAGAAATTTATATATATATATATATATATATATATATATATATATATATATATTATATATATATAATTCTACACAACAAGATAAATAGATAAAAAATATATATATATATATAAAATATATGTTAACTGTAGAATTACCAATAAACAATAGGGCCTACATTTATTACTGCATGTGCAATGCCTACATGATTTTAAGATACTTCAGCCCTCTAATAAGTTATGGGGCTCAAGTTTCCTGCAATGTCCCCTGGCAAACTTCAATATCACATACTGAGAATTGAGCTCAATGTCTCTCTGCACTGACATCAGTGCCATACCGGTGAATTTCTCATTCCCAAATATATGGATGGTTAAACGTAATATAAACAAAACTCGCTCTTCTTTAGTAAACTTAATATCAAAATAAGCCCCTAATCTGAAGATACAAGTGTCAGGAATGTTATGATTTTTTTAATTTAACCTCCCCCCCCCCCCCCCCCCCCCGCCCTCCTCTCAATCGACGACCTTTTTTTAGACAAATCTTATGCATGACGGGGGGTTTTGGGGGGTTTGGGGGTTTATATATATATATATATATATATATATATATATATATATATTCAATCAATTTACCCAAAAGTACACAATTTTAGAACTTAGTTTTCATTTTACTTATCAACCGCCAACCCAGGATTAGTGCCCCCCCCCCCCCCCATAGGCATATCATTTACCATAGGCAAATCACTGTATTATCAACGGGTTTATTGCCATAGCCTATAGCCATTTTTGGCATAGAGAAGAACAGTCGTATGGGCAGATGTCTTGTTGACAGGCAGTTTACGGCCAGTAAAGGATGATTCAACGGTTCCATTGCATATAACGTGGCTTATATTGTAGAAACACTTTATGGCTATCGGACTCAATATATGGCGGGGCCTTAAAATACTGTGTCCGATTAAATCGGGCTAGCCCAAGTCTTTCAACCTCTCTGCCTAAACGGTAACCACACGTGCACATGGAATAGGTCACGTGATCTCACTTGCGCCTCTCTGTCACTTCCATGGTATTTAGAAATAGCTTTTTTTTTATTGTTTACGAGGATTACTGTCACTTTTCAACTAACCCTGTATATAAAACGGCACATTAGGTGTCTTTAGAACTGTCATTAAAAATCTGTTGTTTTAAAGAAATACCAAAATATACCTTTTCAGTATCCTCACGCGAACCAGTTTCACCCTCCCCGCGAAGCTGTTCTCCAAACGCCCAACAGATGGCGTATGTAAACTTGATAATGTGCATTCTCCACCAGGGGGTACCACTGGTGAAGAATGGCCATCGTGAGCCCCCCACACCAGTTGAGCTGTAACATCTCTCATTTCACTTTTTTCATTTTTCATATTTTTTATTCATTAGCAATTAGATTATTAAGTTATCCAAGGTTTATTACTTTCAAATTTTTCATACTTTCATAAGTTGCTCCGTCAGGGAACCAACCATATACTATCAAAAGTGCGCTGTAGAAGTAGGCCTACATAAGTACATATCTAAGTGAAAAAAGGACATATGTATTTATATTTATTCAGATATCCAAAATATCTCTTTTATTCTGTTCACTTGCGAGTGTATATTTTTTTACCTATACGTATGACCCTGGAATTTGATTAAACTTTACTTTTTATGTTGCAGTTTTGATTGACCAGACTAAATTCCAGTCGGACTCTGGGAGGATGGCGTAGCTGTCAGATACTGAAATTTCAATGCCCGGAGCCGCCGCCATTTGGCGCCGCCGCCAAGTTGAGATCAAGCCGAGGTTATCAGGAGGCAGCGCCGATATTTTATTTAGCGGAAGTGAGCCGATTTTGTACAGCTCAATCTGTTTTGAAAAAAAAAAGATCGATAAAAAAAGATAAATCTCTTAAATTAAAAATTACCGAAACATATACAGACTAATTATTGTAATACAAAGTCAGTTTTTCTGATTTTGGTGCTAACTGATAGTAAAGGGTTTGATTTTTTAAATATGATGGAAATTGTTGGCTTATGAAATCACAAGGCTAAACTTACGCTCTTTGAGCCTCGGTCACAACCCACTGCGGTCACCGCACAACGTTGAGTACCGTACGATTTTTGGGACCGCAGGAATACTTTTCACAGCGGTTTACTTACAGGCCTACCTACTAATCCCAAGCGCTGTTTGTTTTGGTCTGGTTTTCCGGGTGTTGTTGTCGAGCCCTGCCTAGGTCAATAGCCTTTAAATCGTTATTATTGGTAAAATTTACATCCTCATCAGATTAAAAAAACAAGCAGATGAATGTTCAACTTATAGGGGTAAAGAGTTTACATAGCTTACTTTGACAATGTACAAATTAGTAATGTAAAACTTAATCGTTAATTAGCCTTTTAAAATTATCAAATTAAATTACTTTCCCCATTGGGACTTTTTTGGGACTTTTGATATGTTGTTATCCAGACTTTACTGGTTATCATACAACAAAAATAATTTCTGTTGCAATTTGTTCCGGGTTCAATCCTATATTTACTAGACTAAGAACATACAACGGCCAATTTCAGGAGCGGCATTACTATGAACAATGCATGGTTTTTAATAGCTCAGTTGACTGTCAACTGAAGTATATGTTGCCCGGCCGTCTGTCCGTCCGTTAGCAAGGCACACATCGTTACCGCTGGCCCTAGAAACTTTGAAGTGGACATGCAGGGAGGTCAATAAAATATCTCCGACGAAACCTGAATAAGGTCACTGTGACCTATATTCCGAGCATTGGAGCTCGAAAGTTTCCCCTAACACTAATTAAAAATTTCATACAAACCTACAGTATCTTAATAATTAATGCATGGGTTGCCATGATTCTTGCCTTGAATATCGACCATGTCTAGTTTTGTCAGTTCCCGAAAACTGCTGGTGCCACCTGTATTTTTTCATGTCTTTTTTATTTTTTTCCTGTTTTTGAGACATTTATAATGACAGCAATTATGTCAGTTTCTCAGCTGTGGTTTCATCCAGAGTCCTGAAACCTGATGTGTTTATTGATAATGATTGGTTTCTTTCTTGTGGCCCCACTTTAATGTTTTGCTGATTCATATGCATTTTTCCCTTTGTTTTAAAACTGCCAGATTATACAGATACTTATACATTTGCGACTGTGGTTTCATCTGTGTCCATAAACCTTATGTGTTTATTAGGGCCCCGCTTGAATAAGCGGATGCCGTATTTCAATCACCCTGTCTGTCCTTCTGTTCGTCTGATCGTTTTCTCTATATGTCAAATGTGTTTCCTGATGATAACACCAGTTAAGATTGACATATTGATTTCAAACTTGAATTATATATGGCCAACCTCTAACGCAAGATGTCTATTGATTACAGGGTCATGAGATCAAAGGTCACAGGACCCACTTCTTTAAAAAGATGGTGGATGCATTTTAAGCCAAAACTTCCATCCCAAACCTTCCATCTCGCACATATATTGATGACCTGCCACTAGGGGAAGGGCTTGATTGATTTTGGGGTCAAAGGTCAAGGTTCCAGGGCCATCTGTCCACATATTTGTTTCCGGAAGATAACTCCAGTTTGTATTGACA
The DNA here is from genome assembly GCA_026874595.1 of Sipunculus nudus. Classification (NCBI taxonomy): domain Eukaryota; kingdom Metazoa; phylum Annelida; class Sipuncula; order Golfingiida; family Sipunculidae; genus Sipunculus; species Sipunculus nudus. Next base: position 35,118,099 of record CM049309.1, read on the forward strand.
TATTCGTTTCAAACATGACTTATATATAGCCCACCACTTAAGTAAGAACTCTATTGATTGGGGTCATTAGATTAAAGGTCATGTTCACAGGATCCACTTCTTTAAAAAGACTGTGGATGCATTTTAAGCTAAACTTTTCATCCCAAACCTTCCGTCTTCAACATGTGGCGCACCTGCCGATAGGGAAAGGTTTCTTTCGATTTTATGGTCACAGGGTCAAAGATCAAGTTATGGATGATAACTCCAGTTTGGGTAGACAGGCGGGCATCAAACTGATCACAGGACCCATATTTTGGAAAAGCTCATAAACATTTCCTTACAGACATAACCAGCTGAGCGTCGGGACCCATGGTCTCTAGTTGTAAAAGAAGTTCAACTAAATTTTAATTAAGAACTAAATAGAAATGTAATAATATCTATCGTAGCATATTTTGGCAATCATGTTTATAAACGCCTCTTACCTGATTGCTGAACTGATTTGTATTTACAAACCAGTCTGCCAACGGATCTGTGCTCAGGCTATTTTATTTTGCTTGTGTACAGCGTTCTAGAAAGAGCTAAATCTGTGGTATTCACGGGCAATGGGCCAACTATATAGATTTAGACTCGCAGTCTTGTATGTCAATATAGCTATTGTTCAGGGTTTAAACACCTTGTGTGTGGATTCGCTTTTTACACGCTTTACCTACAGGCCCACTACCTATATGTTTGCTGTTTGCTTTGGACTGGTTTTCTGGGTCGCTACACGAGAATAGAGCACTGTATGTTGGATCAGATGAGATTGGTATCGTGCTGAAAGTAACATCCTCTATGACTGGCTGGAACAACTTATGCGACAAGGAATCTGTACACTTTTATCGGGACGTTTTCATTAGTGGTCCAGACAACCTACGATGTTTGCCAATTAATAACAGCCAAAATGCCACAAACGGTTGCACAGTTTTTAAACATCCACAAAACATTTATCCAGCGGCGTAGACGGATTTAAGCGGACTCATTATTATTAAGCCCGGCCATATATTGAGCCCTCCTTAATAATAGGACACAGGATAACACGATTTTGACACCACCAAGTATGTGTTTAATTTTATGTAGCATCTTAAATTAAACTTGAATCATCATTTTTAATCATTAACTGATCTTTTTACCTGAAGCAAATCAGCTAGTTTAGCAGGGACAGAAAAGAAGAGTCGTATGGGCTCTTTTATACCTCACTTGAAACCTCGCTGACTAGAGGGGCTTAGAGCCAGAATTTTGTTTCATTTCGTTTTAACGGTCTCACTTTGAATTAAGAGTGGCGCGCTGCCACAGGGTAATAGTAACAGCTGTTCACACTGGTTACAAGGGCATTGAATGGTGTTTTAGAAACTTTTACTGTATGGCTATCGGACTCAATATGTGGCAGGGCCTAATAATATTGAGTCCGATTCAATCGGACTACCATGCCCGATCGTCGAGTATTTGTTAAATGGCATTTAATTGGTTGCAAGTCACATCATACACACGACGTTTCTCAACAGACATTGACCCGCCATCTGGTGTCTATGTCCATCATAAACGATCTTTTCAAGCAGCGGTAAAATAAGTACATGTAGCTTTTAAGCGCTAGATATCCGCTGCCTCTGGGAGCGTAGGATAAACTGTACTCGATAATTAACCACAAACTAGATAAATGTAAATGGATGCAATATGTCACAAGTAATATAGATAAATTGTTCAAATAAAACGGATACTCTGTAACATCGTCATATGAAAAGGCTTTCAGGTTATTTTAATCCAGCCAAAATTTTGCAAGCCGAGTCGAGCCACGAAACTCGACTTACTACTACAGTCAGCCATCTTTGTCCAAGCATTTGTTTGGCTATCATGGCTCCAGGCTCTAGTCAAGACACATTGCCTGAAATCATTAAAAAAAATCATCATACTTGAATTCTAGATCCTTTTAATGTGACCATTACATTTATCATGCGACCGATGATTCCGACGATATATATTTTCTCCAGTATATCTGACGATATGCTATCCAGCCGGCCTGCTGTCAGTGCGAATCCCCGAAAAGGAAAGACTTGATTTTCAGGGCAATCAGGCTAGTTTCTCTCTCATTCAAAAAGTGTGCCTTAGTTATGCAACAAATGTTTACATAAAAGCATTAAAGTCAAAATGACGCTGATATAGTATACTGTTAATTATTATTAATTTTTATAGAATAATTTCCATGTAAATAATTTTATTTCCTGTTTAACAGTGTGAATCATCCTTTGTCGTCGGATATATATACCACTTACATAACTTATTCTAAATCTCTCTCTCCCCCTCTAACCCCCCCTCCCCCCCCCCCCTCTCTCTCTCTCTCTCTCTCTCTCTCTCTCTCTCTCTCTTTGCCAGTGAAGCTGATGTATGTACACCAGGATTTTTTTTAGAGCAGTCGGTATCCATTAATGCACCTTTTTCAATGTCTTGTGATGTCCTTTATCTTATTTCATCCACATGCTGGTGTGATTTAAAGCCTGAGCACAAAAATAAAAAAAGGACTCCGCCCATTTGGGTTTTGAGGACTGCCGTTCTATGTGCGACCGCGGATACATATTTACCAACCGCACCATATGGCGGTACACTTAAAAGCAACACTAAAAGCAACTTGTACAAAAAAAGTAGGATTGTGCAAAGTGACTGCGGATACATATTTACAAACCGCATCATGTGGCAGTACACTTAAAAGCAACACTAAAAGCAACTTATATTAAAAAAAAGTGCAACTGTGCATGCGAACAGTCAGAAAAACGTGTCTGGGCATATAAACTCGCACCTTGCTTCAGTACGCTATGTATAATTGTGTTTAACGATTGACATGTTCCCTGCTTCTTCTGCATATTCAAATGCAGAGACATAAGAACAATAAGAGGTATGATTCTCAGGCCCCGCCGGCGTCAATTAAACCCCGCATCAAAGTTTTTTATTCTGATTTTCATCTTTCAATAAGATAAAATAATACCATTTTGATCAGACATCCTTCGTTATGGAGTGCTTTTACCTGTTAAACAAAAAAAATCTGTTATTATCATGATTTTACCTGATTATATGACATTTTTATCGAAAAAACATAAAAAGGTTAAAAAAATCGTCCGCCTGCACTGATTTAAAAAAAAAACATACCTTTTTTTTGGCCTCGGTTTCAGGGTCTGATTCAACTGGCTACGGGTTGGCAAAATGGCGCATTGATACCGTGTGACAATAAACTGGACCTTCGTGACACACACTGTATTAGTCATAAATCCGTACGTACATCAATATTTCATTAACAAGGCAATAGTTGTGTATTTAAATGATCCATTACTAACATTAGGGTAAGCTACATTTCAACTGCTAAATAATCTTTTTGACCATTACTGAATTCCATATCAGCATTGTATATGCATACAACATGCACACTCCGCTTTCTGTGACTAAACTGACTACAAATACTTCACAATTACCCTGTTTATTTTGCCAATTTTTGCTAATACCAAAAGCCCCCTTTGCTGCAAACCCCTTGACCGTATATGTAATAATGGTTGTGTAAAACACTTCCGTTTGAATGGTTCCATGTTCTAGCTAATTAAGCATTCACGCACAGTGAAGGTGGCTTAGAGGGGTTGGTGAGTGTATTTCTATATTAATATTTATGTTTTGTCGGTGGACTTCCTTAGATTACACTAATTGCAAAAATACCCACTGCGCAGATGCGGACTATCAGGAGTAAGATCGACTCTGTTAGTTAGATTTTGCGGGCTTCAAAATCTGCCACCAACAATGCACCGGTATTTCTAAATACACCAGCGGCGTAGGTATATATGCAGTGGAGAGGATAATGTTGTCCGGTAAACGAACGAAAGAGTGAAGTCGCGGCTCGAGTTGATCATATTTTGGACAAGAATTGTTTCAAGGCAAATTACATAAACATGGGTGTTTTTTATGTAAGGATTTAATATGGACGGAATAAGTCATATTTGGTGGACATACGCATATGAAATATAAAAATTGGCGTTCCTTAATTGTAACAAATTGTGATTTTTAAAATTTGACAGCTGGGACAATTAGTCCAGAACGTCCCACAATGCCTAACTGAAAGAGGATCGTTTTGTGTAGAAACATCCTCTGATGGAAGGCTGGCAAAACTTTCCATTTTTTCCCTTTTTCCTTTTCTTCCGTGTTTGTGCCAGATCATCGATATGGAGATCGTACGATTCATGGTCCGAGACAGCAGTGGTCCAAAAATCAGGAATTGTATGTTTCGAGGCCGCTAAAGATCATTTACCCATTTTTTTTAATAAACAGTATTCACCATTGGTATTGTAATGTTGTACTGCTTTTTAAACTGAATTCGTATAAACAAATTCCAGAATACGTTAGCAACATATATTGTCAAACATGATCTGGTGGGAGTCGGTTTGACTGGGGCATATTACCCATGACAACATTTTCGTGCGTGGGCGGCACGGAAATGTAGAGCTTATATGCCCTCATAGCTCCTGTTCTTTAGTCCTACTATAGGTTGGAATCGGGTGCATATATAACGGTATACGGCTAAGTTACGTTTATTTTACGGTTGAGATAAAAGGGAACCGAGAAAGTAACGACAACGATCAGCGTTGTATTCTGTATACAATATTGATTTTTTTAATTGTCTTTTGGACTGTTTGTCACCGCAATTACGACACTACAAAATTGTCATGCATAGTTTAGATTTGTACTCAGAAGCTCCTAACGAAAGGTAATGCGTCGCTTTTCAAACGTTGACATTTAATGTCAATGCGACCCGGCTAGATATATATATAACAGTCAATGTAAAATACACGTACCGCCTTATACAATAAGCCCTGAGTGTTTTGAGAGGGGAATTAATCGCCCCCCCCCCCCCCCCCCCTTTAACTTGTTTAAAAAATATTAGGAGGGGAGTTATTTTGTTGATCATCCGGGCATATATTCATATACAAACACATATACATGGGTTACAAGGTTAACCATTTATTCTTGTATACTTTACAAAGGATACAGAAACCTCCTAGTGCGTTGAATATACTCCTGATCGTACGTAAATAGTGCTATATTTGATTCTGTAAATTATGTTACATTAAGATTACAGTGACAAGCCTATAGGTGTGAGGTTCTGTTAGTAGCTCGTTTGTAACACCGGTTACGGGGACATTGTACGTGTTGTATTTATGCCATTGTTTATCAGCGAGAACCGATATAGAAAGGCAAGCAGGTTTTATAAATTCATACAGCTGTCACTTGTATTCACATTGATATAGGACAATATATAGGACAAAATTACTCTTCACAAACAGTATTTCACTGGAATACATCACTTTCAGAGGGAGATATCTCACAATCTATAAAACCTGATATTACTCAAACATCAGCAGCACTGCAGCAGCATGACTGTCTTGTCTCAGATGTATGTAAATTGCCCCGCATTCTGTATAAACTGACCTAGAAATGCTCTAATGTTTACTGACCAAGCCTAGTTAATGAATCTACAAACAGGCCCGGGGTTTATCTGATTGGCTATCGCTTCAAGCCAGTGCCGGCTGCTGAGTGCCCATGCATTGGACCTTTAGAGCATCTAGCATGAACTAGTCACACTATACATGTATACTACAAGTTGAGCCACTTACTGTATCAATATAATCAAACAAACAGCTGTTGTAGCCAAGGGTTGTAACAGAAATGAATAAATATTAGTTTTCTACCTGGAAGTCCTATCAATGTTACTACAACTAGTACTATTAGAAGTTACAATTTCTTACTGTTACGGTTACTTTTACTTTGAAAATCTATATTTTACTATTATTATTATTACTATTACATAAAACTATACTCGATCCCTGCATGACTTTTATTTATTTATTTATTTTACATAATTTTGTTCAACTAGTTATAATAAGTAATACGTTTCACAAGCCCATCTCACAACACGCTTAGGACTTTATTGTTTGGTCTGCTGGCATATACTAATAGTGATGCGATTCTACGCTTGGCCAGGATATGTTTACTCAGTACTCAGTGGTCGCATATCATCGAAGTTCAGGTCAACCATCTGGTCCAAAATCAGCACCCGCAAAACCGAAAAACGAGATGCCCGCTATTCCAAATTTTAAACATATGATATAAAGAGCAACGCGTATAGCCGTCACACTATCCATACCGAGTGCGATTTAGCTGCAGTTTATCTCAAATGCCGATGTTTAAATATATGTGATATAAAGAGCGAAATCGGGCCATATAAGCGTGGTCGTTATATCGAGGCGGTCGCTAAACCGAGGACCGAGATTGTCGTCAAGCGAGGTTTTACTGTGTTTTTAAATACCATGTTTAGGCCTTTAACCGTTTCACTATTCATACTGAGTGCGATTTAGCCGGGCTAATTCAGCTATTGGTTTTCTTGAAAAAAAAATAAAAAACGACTACTGTTCCCTAATAAGGACTGAGCCAGACCTGTGTCTCACTTGAATAATGCCAGGACTCCAATGTTATATTATTTACTTTAATTATAATTCAATGCAAGAGGTTACAGAAACCTATATTTGAAGTTTACAGATTTGGCTGGAGAACTGAGCCTGATTTTACCGATGGCCACTGTACCATGTAGACAACAGACGGAGCGAACATATAAACGCAGCAAAGAAACCCAAGCAGACGACACCACAAACGACAGTGGTCATGTGACAGACGAGTTGCGTAAAGCAGACGGGTGCTAATAAGACCCGCGTTTCTAAAGTAGTAACGTTTAATATGGCGCGCTGTCATTCATGGCGCAGACGACATTTGAAACCAAATACCCATAGCTGCTCAGTTTAATTTAACAGCAATATGAATTGTATGAGTTTGTCAAATATATCATGATTTGCATTTATGGAGTTTCACAATACCTTTGTTCTTGTGGCGGCTGGTCACAGATCAGTAAAGTCCAAAACTGCATTAGCTTTCCCACCTCGCGTATGTGACATATATGCAAGTTATGGCTGACGTACAATATCGATCAATGCGGTGAAAGGCCTTTCACGCCGGTGTAGCAATTTCATATAACCCCCTTTCAGATTACTCGGGGGGGGGGGGGGGTTAATCTGAAATCGATTTCAGATTACCCTCCTGGTAACTTGAAACCAATTTCAGATCATCCTCCGGAGTAATCTGAAATCGATTTCAAATTACCCCCTCCAATTTCAGATACTCGACCCCCCCCCCCAAAAAATGTTTACTTATGATTATTTATATATTTACCTTATACATAATCTTAAGTAACCCGACAACGAAAACAACAACAACTGTCATTATCACTGCAGTGCAAAAAATACAAAACATTCTCCCTCCGGTTAGATTATAAATACACCAACTATAAATGAATAATGCAATCTTGCACATTAACTTATATGATAATTACATCCATAATTTAAATGTTATCTTTTGTGATCACGAAATACGGCAACTGACAAGCATACTGCAGCTATCTTCCTGGTTATCGTCCAATGGTTATTGGACGGACCAACATATATGAAAGTACTATAATACGATAAGTCTTTAAGACAGGCGTTAAAAAATCACCAAAACCTGATCAAGTGAGGAGATCCATATGATGCACCTGCAAAGATAATTAAAATGGGATGTGAGTAACGATTTGAGATAATACGTGTTATGAAGTTGGTAAGGACAGAGAGACACATGTTCGGCCCGACGGAGATGACCGCTACATCACCAGCCAGCTGAAGATGTTGTTAATTAATAAATCCGGAGCGGTGAGCTCCTACCTACACAAAAAGTAATCATATTAGCTTGATCAGCGAGGGGGGTAACCTAAAATCAGGTTCAGGCTACCCCCGGGGGGTAACCTAAAAGAAGGGTCAATCTGAAGTCTTTACACCCGGGTATCATTATTTATGCACCTGGCACGCACACAAGCTGTTGCGAGTCCTGACCATTTTGCCAGATCAATATGTTATAGCCGATCCGCTCTTTCCTGCTATGAACGTTTACAAGAAGTTAATGGCCTGCGCAAGGCTTCACAGTGTGCCCGTCTAACGGACGACGGAAAGGATCATGTATGACTATACATCTGAGCTAAAAACGAGTAACATTCAAACTAAAATAATTAGAAATTCATTACAAAGGACACCTGGAACTTCAACTTATATTAGTTGTTATTAAGATTATAAAATTTAAACTGAAAGCATCAGGATAATGATAGGATAACAGTAATGATAAGAGTAATAGAAATAACAGGTTTTCAAAAGAAGAGTAAAAGTAGTAGCCGTGAAATTTGGCCTGCAATAGTGATAGCATTAGTAGTAGTAGCATTAATAATAATAATAATATAATAATAATAATAATAACAAATTAACAATAATAATAATAATATAATAATAATAATAATAATAATAATAATAATAATAATAATAAAGGATTACAATTATTTAGTTTCATTTTTAATTTAGAACAAAATTTGTTATCATCCAAATACAAGAACAAGTTAAAGTTTCAAGTACAGGGTACGGTTTTGAAGTAGAGGGCTGAAGATAATTTTTGAAATATACAAGGTAAAGAGGACATTTTGAGACACCTTTAACAAAAGAATATGAGAATTTTCTGTTCCTCAACTAATATTCTCATACATATATTAAAATAATGTATTCAAACTTTCAGGGAATGGGGTTAACGTGTGACCGGCTTTAATATTTACATTTCTTTTATGTTAGGGTATAAACTGGAAGGTCCAACAGTCAATGGTGAAAATGCGCCAAAATGTCATCCATTAATGTAGTTCTCGTGGTAAAATAATTGTTATGTATACGTCGTATGTCAAACTTTGTATTTTGCCGGCTCTTGTGGTCTTGGCAGAGCACGGGACTCCGACAGCAGAACACAGAGCGTAAGCTGGAGTATCAGCCGAGGATCTGTGAAATTTTCATGGTCCGCCCAGCCCAAGCTGAGCTCTGTATATAGGCTAATGGGAAGGCTGTGCCTCACTCACAGATGAATGCGATTGGGAGGGGGGGGGATTCCTCGGAGTAATGACCCAGCAGAGTGTGTTAACGGAAAGACTCCCTCTCTCAGTATATATTTGGATGCTATTACAATTTAGTATGTCATATAGCTGTTTATTAATATTCTCAGCTAATGAACTGGTAAATATAAACGTTATGTAATTGCTAACTAATGAACCAGAAATATGAAATATGAAAATAAACTACGAATAAATGGGGGAAAAAAACTTAATAAATTGAGAAATGTTACAGCTACATGTGGAGGAGGGGGGGGGGGGGGGTCGCGGCGCGGGCGCCCCCGCCCCCTGGATCCGCCACTTCATTTTATTAACAGTAGACATGCTATAAAGATAAGAACCTTTGACTTAAACATCCTTTCCCCTGGTCTCACATACATGAACACACCGACTTGTTTGACAGTTTCCACATCATTTCCGACAAGCGTTCGACCTCTGGTCGTCTAGTTTAATCAGTTAACCTGTACTAATTGACTCCGTCAAGGGTAGGCCTTCATTCCCGTCCGTGTGTGTGTGTGTGTGTGTGTGTGTGTGTGTGTGTGTGTGTGTGAGAGAGAGAGAGAGAGGGTGTGTGTGTGTGTGTGTGTGTGTGTGTGTGTGTGTTCACGACTGAACCCATGCAATTATATATGAACGAAACCTCATGAAATATTCAGGGCATTTCGGGCCCAAGAAAGAACCGAAACCAGTTGATTGTGGTGTTGATGCAGCATCTTCTTCGGATTCAGGGGTGTCATTAGGGGGAATATTCACTAACATACGGTCACTTATACACGAATGAACCTGGGAATATGGGCACAAATGGGTGTATGCACAGGAGGTCCCGCCTCATCAGTCTGTACCTAGTCAACTGTTCCTGAAGGTCACAGTCGTGAATTCATTCGTCGCATATCATCGATGTTGAGATCCAAAATCAGCGCCCGCAAATCGGAAAAACGAAAATAAATGATTGAAAAAGAGCAAAGATCGGGACCAGTAACAAGTGGTCGCTATATATAGATAGGTCCTAGGTGGTTTTTAGGCGAGGTTTTACTGTGTTAAAGAAACCCTGTGAATTCGTGTTTTACATATACAGATCGAAATTCTTGTCATTCTTGTTTGTGTTCCTTGTCGTCAGTCTTCCGCCCTATCATGTGTACCTCAATTTCGAGTTATTTTGCAGGTCATGTCGACCCCACCAAGTGGAACCACCGATCGATGCTGTGGCCAGGAAAATCAGTCCCCCTGCCGGCCGACCTCTGTTTGTGTTCCTTGGTATCAATCGGTGGTCGTTAATTCATTATCTTGCATGGCATTATAAATCAACATTTTATGTGCCCTTTATTGTTCAGGATCACTGGACCTCTAGAGTTATAAAACCCTTCTGGCCCCTGACAGCAGCTTTATATGTGTGCGTGAAAATATATGCATGACATGAAATCAAAGCAACAGTGATTACAGGGACGATATGCGCCTATTTAGGCAACATTTAAGGTGGCGATTTTACATCTTACTAAAAACTTTTAAAAATGACAAAATTCTGATCTCATCTCCGGTGTTAATTTTAATATAAATTAAATGTAGATGTGTTCTGGAAAAAAAATCTCTAACATCAACCGTTGTCACATTAAAAGAGTAAAAGTCTTTCCTGCTGTTTTGATTAGGTACTTTATGTTCCAGTCTGTAACTTCTGCAAATTAAGCAATATTTTACTGACCTTATAAATATATAGGGGACTATTTAATCTAATTAAGAACAAGATACTTACAAATGTTTTCATATTAGGCAGTCTTGAAGTGTTTCAATCCGCCTATGATGAAAATGAGGGTTTTGCTTAATTTCTCGAAGATAAACAATCGCTATGACCCAGGTCTGGGTTTGGTAAGAGAATTTAATAGATCGTTGACTTAATATCGACCCCCCCCCCCCAAGACACAGATTTCCGTCATGTTTTCCTGCATGTTAGCATGGATGGTCAGCTATCACAATCTGCATGTTTTCTATATAATTGGTGTGGGCGCCGGAGCCGTTGCCATGGCAACGCATTAAAATATTAGTAATATTCCTGAATTTCGGAAAATACATGTATTTCTAAACCCTATAAAACATTATCAGTGTTAGTAAAAGTGTTTATTTAGAGCTGCCAAGTCAATTAAATCAAGATTGGGTTCATAAAAGATAATGGTGATGAATAATAAGCGTCGTTGCTATGGCAACATCATATGTGGGAACCAATAATATCTGAGAAAATGTAGTTGCGTTGGTACTAACAGCATCATATTACAATCTATGTATCTATTTATATATGCTTAAAGTTGTGTGGTTCATGGCCAATAAGATATGAATCAGTTAAGGTCACCTTCATGAAAACTGATAGCCGTTGCTATGGCAACATAGACATGGTGATCATAGACGTGTTAGCTGCTCAGAGGAGATATAAAACATGAAAACTAGATCTGATATAAAAAGTGTATTTGATACTTTTTTTCCGCTTATCCCTGCAGTATTTGATCTTACTGGTAAAGATTATCGAACTAATAACGATAATATTTTCAGTAAGATATTAGTTTATGAATATTCGGGTATAATTAAAAGGTCTGTAATATATTTGACCATAGTATCATTTTTAAGTATGGAGTAAGTATGTAATATTTCCCCAGCACAGATTAATATTTATTTGCATTATAAAACAAAGTAATGTAAAATAAAAGTAAAATTCACATCGAGGTTTTTAATATATTCAAGTAGTTTCAGTTTATGAGCAAAAATCTACAATTAGGATAAATACACAATTGTCTTAGTGTAAATGTACTATTACCTTACATAACAATTTATTTACACATATAGCTACCATACACAAATTCACAAGCCTGATTATATGAACATTTATCTGATGTGATATTCTTGGTTATTGTGCTCGATTATCTTTATTGATGTAATATTAAATATAACAGTGGCTAGAATAAACATGCCAGGCATCCACATGAAACTAATTCATACATTATAAAAAGATTAAAACAACAATGATCTACAATACAGATTGAGCTATATGCTTAAGAATTAACATAGGCCATGTAATCACAGCAAGATGCGATTTGGCATATCCGGAAACAAATGTATTATTAATTAATAATTACAATTACCACCAGTATGGGGTGATTCCACATAAGCAAGACCAGCACACTTTCTTACAGACTCGATCACATATGAAAAACATATTGAATCCTGTCGCCTGAGAAGCATTATCTTAGGAATCAAGTTAAACGTAATCTTTCACAGGAACTCGGCAATACTGCATGGCTATTTTTTATCCATCGCAGATATATCGAGTGTTACTAAAAAAATACAGCGAGCATATCTTACATGCTCATATCAGCTAGACTTTTCAACATGTGAAGGTGCAGTTCATACAGGCATTAGTTGTGATTTGTAATATATAAATTAATTTTTATGAATATTCCTTCATATAATCATATAAACAGAATAAAATACAGCCTTGCAATGGAGACCAAGAGTATTACAATTCAGATTGTACTATACACAGATCTACAAACACTACAACACGTTAAGAAGGTGCTGTCAATTTTAAAATATATTATTTCTAGACTGAAAATCAGTTCTACCATGGAAACACGATCACTGTGTTACCAGTAACTGTAAATACTAATAATCTTGTTACCGAAACTGACTACCAGCGGCACCTACCGGTCATGAATCAGAGTATCTCTGTGATGGACGTGCACACTCATAAAACATGTGAACCGCGCCGTGATTCAACCACAAGAAAATATGAGCAAGCTGAATTTGATTGATACAAATTCGTGCAGCACTAACACTAGATTGCATTGATAATCATACGAGACAGTGCCTTCATTAAGATCGGGTACCTCGACGGTTGTCTTTATCATCAATTAAGATTACTGTATCTCAGCGCCATCTTGTGTTCATTCAGTGAAGGACATCAGAATAAATTGCAAAGATGGATACGAGTAGTTCTATCTAATGAGCTAACATTTGATTTAACTTACCATTTAATCAAAACGAATGATACTGAAAGAGTCTTAACCATTCTCCGTTTTAATATTAAATGGCGCTGAAAGCAAATGCTACATCATGGTAAATAACAACAATCCTGTAATTAGGTACCCCATTCTTTGAGGTTCCTTTCCTTGATCGCAAAAAAAGTATTAATTGAATATTTCCATGTGCACAAAAACTTCTAAAACCTCTCGAGCTCAACGCATACAGAAAATTATATACAGTGAAACCTGTTTAATAAGACCATCAATGGGACTGACCTAAAGTGGTCTTAATTCACAGGTGGTCTTACATTAGACAGGTCAGTTATAACCATATGAATGCTTTTGGTTCACGCAAGTTTGGTCTTAATAGACAGGTGGTCTTATTCGAGAGGTGGTCGATCAGGTAGGATCCACTGTACTCGTAAATATATATAGTCTATTTGTGTGGAAAAATTATTAATTTCATCAACACAGGGGCATTACTACACTGGTGTGATAAGGCCAAAAAAAAGGTAGGGATCTCAGGCATCGCCGCGTCAATTTTAACCCCCTGTATCAAACAATTTTGATTTTCATCTTTCAAGAAGATAAAACAATTTTGATAAGATATCCTTTGATATGTAGTGCTTTTAACAGTTTAGCAAAAACAATCTGTTATTTTCATGCTTTTCCCTGATCGCATGACATTTTTATCAAAACATACAAAAACAAACAACCCAAAAAAATATCCCCGCCCGCACTGATTTCTGAAAAGAAGTGCCTGAGAACCATACCTTTTTTTCTTGGCCTATAATCTCGTTAGATTCAGATCGTCGGTCATGGAAAAGGCTTAGGCGTCCCAGTGTACTTAAGAAAATGAAGGTTTATGTAATAAAGCTCCCAGCAACAGGATCGTATTTTACCACTAACGGATGATTTAAATATCCCAATTACATTCTCATGTATCTGATATCTTTTAAACCCCTGGTTCTCAATTTCCAGCATAATGTTCATCATGTTAACATAGTCTTCTGTGGTTGTTTTTCCTAGCTTCTTGTTTAAATATTTTCTGTCTGGTGTATGGAATTCAAACGCAAATTGTTTTACATTTTTCAAGGATCCATCCTTCAGCATGGTTTTAAATGCTGGCCACTCGGACCCCTCTATGTCAACCTTCAGGTAATCTATAACTTTCTGCAAGAGAAACATGCATATAATATGCATTATTAATATAGTTGTCAGTTTTATCAAAATATGCATGGATGTATTACTTTCTGTAACATAAATAAGTCAGGAAACACAAAACCTGACGAGAGTTTTTAATGCCGTTCTTCCGCCGTGCAATACACATAAATAAATCAACACCTTGAGTGATAACTTGTACAACCAGTATTATGCAGAAAGATGACTGAAAATTCTCTGAATTTCCATAAGACTTGACAACTGATGTAATAGACTGAATGGTGGTATCATGGCCCTGCAGTAGAGTATACATCAATAAGTCGTCCGCTGGCGGGACTACTAAAAATACTTCCACAATGACCTTTGTTTTGTACAATTTCCAGAATTTCCATTAATTCTTCCAGCACGGCGTATAACTGAATGAACGCCAGTCCCGTTCACAATGTCAACTGCCACATCCCCCCCCCCCCCCTCTAATTAGCTGCACCGGTTACTACAGAATTTATTAATAAACGAACTAGAATGAGTTTATTTTTGCAATGCAAAAACAGATATATGTCTCCCCTGCATATGGGCCTTTCAACCCAAAAATTTCATAGGAAAATATGAACTTCTTAAATAGCTTGGGGTTTACGTCTTCGATTTCTGCTGACGGTCAAGGTCACCGGTTTCCCAACACATCCGAGGATTTGGTAGAAACGTATCAAATTTCATGAAAATGTAATGAGTGGTTCTAAAGTTACAGCGTTAACCAAATATACGGTCAAGGTCACCGGTTTCATAAGGTCAAGGTCACCGGTTTCCCAACACATCCGAGGATTTTGTAGAAACGTATCAAGTTACAGCGTTAACCAAATTAACCAAGCTAGAAGTATGATAGAGGTATTTCAAAATGTGTTTTAAGATAGAGGCATGTAGTTAATGTTTATCCACTTCTTTTCTTATTTTACTGGTTTCTAAAAATAGTGTACCTTTTGAAAATTAATTTTTTGTACAGACTGTTAAAATAACAAGTGCAAATGAATGAAAAGTTCAACAATATGTAAATCATCAGAAAGAACACTGTAACAGCCTAAAATAATGTATACTTTATGAGGTCTTTTGTGAATTTAAAACAAGTTTTGGTTTGATTCGGATACAGGGTTTTTTGGCTGCAAAATAATGCTACCTTAATTTGAATGAAATCTTACATCGATGTGTCCCCTTTCCTTGAAGAATGTTTCAAGTGTTTTGACAGGTCCTCTCTCGGATTGCCCATCGTGTCCAAGAAGTCCGATCTTGTTAAAATGTACAAGGTCAGGGTGCTTGAATGGTGGTTCCTGGACTCTGCAGTAGATATTAATAGGTTAAACCCTTTAGTGACTACTAGTACAACTGGTATTATGCAGAAGAATGACTGAAAATTCTCTGAATTGCCATAAAGCCTTATATATAGTATACATCAATAAGTCGACCGCTGGAGGGACTACTAAAAATATTTCTATAATGACCTTTGTGTTGTACAATCGGGTTCTAGCAGGAACTCCAAGGAAACGCAAGCACCAGAATTTCCATTAAGCTTGATGTGATATGATTATCAGGGCAATTTAACCTGCATTAAGGGTGATCGTGGGTAGGGCAATATAGTGTACAGACCGGTCGAGTATGGAAAGTATGAATCGTGACTACAAAATTGCTTTATCGCACATTCCTCGACAATGATATGTTTATACATTCTGTGTTTTAAACCACCTGTCGGACTGGCCATAAGTTATAACCAATGTGAATGTTTTCGGTTGAGCCACGGGTGGTCTTATAAGATCACCATAAATGATGGTACTCGCATTAAAAATATAAGTTTTTCATTGTTTCATGAGGGTTCCATTTTCGAAAAATACTGATAATATACACGGCGTATATCCATTAATTTAAAGTTTAATTATGAAAATGAAATTAATATCGCAGCAACTGAACACTGACCTAGTGAACATCGAACGAGTGCAAAATTATTATCTATTACTTGATAATTTGAAAGATCTGATATCAATTATAGCAATCTTTGAACTAGGAGATCTATCATACAAGACCTATCATTATATACTGTATCTAATATTATTTATCTTGTTCCTTTCCATGTATACCTTCGAAGATGGGGCTTTCTGTTCATGAAGATTTTATTTTCACGATCATTTTCCTTTCGCGAATATCGGTCCTAAAATAAATGATTAGGAGGAAAGCCGAGAAAGTAAATGGTCACTTATAGTTACATCTGCTGAAGAAAGTATCATGTGTGATATATGAATGGGTAAAACATAAAACTGACTACAAGATGTCAATTATTATGTACATGACGGATTATCAAATAATTTAAGTCATGAAAAATCTTAAGAAAAAGATGCTGATGTGTACATATTTATAAAATTTCAATAATAATTTCAATTACTTGAAACCATTAAATAAATAATATTACAAATTTTAAATTTTAAATATAACATGTATTAAACAGAATATTTATCATTGATTCGATAAAAATATTCCTCTTAAAAGTTCATATAATGGATTAATGTGAAAAAATAGTTTTCCTGGCATGAATATGACTGGAAGATTTATTTTTACAAAGAACACAATAGCATTGGGATGATTGCATTGACCATCCCCCATTGCTAAAATGGATGGGGGATACCTCCTGTATTGACGCCCCTGGGTAATAATAACGTTAATGTAACCAAACATTTGGATTAAAACAAGAGGCTGCAAATTAATATATGGAAACTGTCACCACCTCACGGGTACACAATTTAAATATGTTCTCCGACTTAGGTCTAACTGTACCAATATAAAGTCATGCCGTTTGGAATGAAGAACTCGCCAGCCACGTTCCAGCGCTTCATCCATATGGTTGTCAAGGACATTCAGGGCTGCGACGCATATATTGATGACCTTATCGTGTACAGCGACACCTGGGAGAAACATCTGCAAATTCTTCGTGACCTCTTTGAAAGACTCAGTAAAGCACGTCTGACCGTCAACTTAGTAAAATCTGAGTTTTGTCATGCATAAGTAACATTTTTGGGTCATATTGTAGGGCAGGGTCAGGTATAACCTGTTGATGCTCAGATAAGTGCTATTTCTGCATTTCCTAGACCAGAAAACAAAAAGCAAATAATGCGTTTTCTTGGTATGGTTGGATACTACAGGAAGTTTTGTCCAAATTTTTCTGCTGTAGCTGAACCTTTGACTAATTTGTTAAACAAGAAACAAAAGTATGTATGGAATGTTCAGTGTGAAAGTGCATTTCAGAATTTGAAAGCAATTCTGCAAAGTTCACCAGTTTAAGCAGCTCCAGACTTTTCTGTACCTTTTAAATTAGCTGTAGATGCTGGTGATACTGCTGCTGGTGCTGTGTTGTTACAGGAAGGCAATGATGGCATAGATCATCCAATTTGTTATTTCTCAAGAAAGTTTAATGCAAACCAGAAAAAAAATACTCCACTATTGAAAAAGAATGTTTGGCTTTGATTTTGGCGTAGCAACATTTTGAAGTTTATGTTACTTCATCAGTCAGGCCTATTATTGTCTTCAGTGATCACAATCCCCTCACGTTCATGAACAAGTTGAAGTGTAAAAATCAAAGATTCTTGAGATGGAGTTTGTTCTTACAGGATTACAACCTTGAAATCAAACACATTACAGGGAAAGACAATGTACTTGATGATTCCTTATCGAGATGTTTATGAAATGTTGTAAACAAGATGTTTATGTAATGTTGTAAATAAGATGAGTTTTTGAGATGTTGTAAAAATTTAGTGACTGTGATCGCAAAAAGAAAGTTTTCCGTGAAAACTTTCTTTTTTCTTACAGGTGGGGTGTGTTACAGGTGCTCTTTGTATTGTGTGACACGGGCGTAACTTGTGTTGTAGCGCTCCTGCCTGGCCACTTGTTGCATTCTCGGTTTAATCCGTACTGGTTGAACTCTTGTTGTCATGCTAGCTTGGGGCGAGCTCACGTGTACACCATGGTGTGTAGACAAACAGCAATGTTTTTCTAGATAATTCCTGTAAAACGTAATTACTGTGTTCTGTAAGACCTTTTAGACTGTTCGAGAAGTGGAAAATTCTCGGCTTGGGGTGAAGAGTATATAAAGGGGCTGTGTTTTAGAGCCGAGAGGGAGAGCAGCAGAGCAGATTCCAGCGGACGCAGAAGCGTGCGTCAGTTTCTAGGGCCTTATCCAACGAGTGCGGCAATTATATATTTTCTTCAGACTTTCTCCTGGATTTTATGACGAGTCTTGTTTGGACTTCAGTTTACCTTTTGGATTGTTACGAGAGCTTTACATGGGACTGTCATTCTCCGAGAGTATACATTTAAAGGACTCATCGTTGTGACGGAGGTGGTATCCAGGTACTGTGCACTTGTGTATTTTACTGTGTGATTGTATTGGTTTGTTATTATACCGCTGTTTTACTGTATATTTGTATTGATTTAGTGTATTGAAATGTAAGGGTTTTAAGAATAAATTATGGTTATTTGTTAACAAAAAACCACTGACTTATTTATTCATTCCCCCAGACATTTAACGCTGCCTAGTGTTACAGAATCTGATTTTTTTTATCTCCATTACAGAATTTGTGTTCATCACGCATACATGATCTGTTTATATTAGGTTCCGTTACATTGTTCATAACATTACTCACGCCAGTATTAACAGAATCTCATGGAATTTTCAGATAATTTCGGGAATGGGCAAATGAAGAATCGTGTACATTTCGGTGTGGATTCACCACATGATCCAGATTCAGGAACATCATCAAGGAATGTTCACAAATGTGCAATCACTTATTCACTATTCTGACACCATAAATCAAATCAGAAACTTACCCAAAGGAATAGACAATGCATGGTTTTTGAGGACTGTACGGCGGGGACACACACATATCCCAGCCCCCATCACCCCCGCTCCCCATTCTTTTGATGTCAGAACATTCCACGTGCTTCTTTAAAAAGAATCTGTCATCAAAAATAAAATATCATATTCAGAAAGTACTTCCTGTTAAAGTCCCTTTGAAACTGAACACTTGAAACTATATATATATATATATATATATATCCCTGACCCTCCACTCCCCTAAAAACATGCCGTTGTGTGTCCAACCTCAGATAAAAGTCTTATATTTATATTTTTAAAAAATCAAGTTATTTTTTTATTTAAAAAAATCTACTTAGCTTCTTTAAATCAAACGCCTTGGGATCTAAGTCATCTAGAAAAACAATTAAAGACCATGTCTCCTGTGAAAAATCACATTACTATTTAAAAATAATATTTAAACCAAGATTCACTGATTGTCGTAAAGAGTGACACCAATACAAATGTAATACTGGTACAGTAAAAGCTCGATTATCGGAATGGTTTTTGGGATATAAATTTTGTTCGAATAGTTGAGGATGCAGATACGCGAAGTCAGAGATACTTCAAGAAGGATACTTACTGCTAGTACGTTGGTATGTACGTTGGGCCCAACATTATCAGCGTTCCAATAACAAAGTAAACCTGGCACACAATTACCTTATTTCATCAAATCAATTTTAATCAGGGAAGCATTTAATAGAGGTAAATATCGGTTCCTTACTTTATATTTCGGAAAAATGTATTTACTGAAAAAAAAAACATTCGATGTTCTTCTGTATTTACTGTGGTAATTATTTAGAGAGCTGTGCAGAAATGGAAGGAAAAATAAAGTCAGTGAAAGTTAACATACTTAAAGAATCTATCTTCAGCCTCTAAGATTCCAATTCCATTAAACGTCACAGGTGCAAGGTCCAGCAGCTTGATGCCTGTGTACTGCTTAGAAATTTCATTGACATCAAGTTGCGGTGCGGTTTCAGCTGATCCGCCTCCCGATCCGGCCATGCGTGGAATATGAACCATGAACTGTAAATATGATTTATACTGTAATGTAAATGTTAATTAAAGTGTAAGAACTAGTGGTGTGCCGATTATATCGATGATTGCTCGTTTCCTTTCATAATCGATTACATTGTTTTTTTTCCATAATTGATCACAATAGATTATATGTGGACAAGGAAAGAAGCCATAATCACATCATTTGTATATCCAGAAAAAAAATCGGAAAAAAAAAATCTTAACTTGTCAGAGATATTAGAAAGGTAGGACAAAAAGAAGAGGAAAGCATTTAAACTTAAACTTGTGAGGCGAACAACTGGCAACATCAAGGCAGTCACCTACGCTCTTTACACAGCGCTTTACCTATAGGCCTACTACCTATATCTTAAGCGCTGTTTGTTTTGACCTCGTATCCTGAATCGCTACATCAGGGGGAGCACTTTATTTTCGTCCAATCAGACGAGACCCTGTGCTTGAAGGCAAGGCAAGGCAGTCACCTTGACATTTCAGCGTTTTGTACAGCAATATTTGTACATCAATACAATATTTAAGGATTTATTCTTGACTGCAGATTTCAAGGTAATACAGAAAGAATAAACAATAATCGATTAATAATCGAACATATTCATTTTTTTCTTCTTTCAATGATCGAACAAAATTTTACAACCAATTCCTACGACAAATAGAAACCATATTTAAAGGCTTGATTACTTGCATATCTGAACTAATAAGAATACAATGGTACAAAAGTAACACAGAAGCCGGTGGCCGTTTAAATAACACTGAAATCAGACGATACAGAAGCAACACAGATTGTACTATCTTAACATAGAAGTCAGTACTAAATTAACACTAAAGTAAGTTACTACTAAAGTAGGTGGCAAAAATATTAAAACTGAAATTATAGAACTTATAAAACAGTGAAGTCAAATATTACTAACGATACACTGAAGTCAGTACTAAAATGACACAAAAGCCAGATAATAATTAAGTAAAACAGAAGTAAGTAACTACTGAAGTAGGTGACAAAAAATTAAAACTGAAGTACTTAAGAAACAGTGAAGTCAAATATTACTAACGTTACACTGAAGTCAGTACTAAAATAACACCAAAGTCAGATAATAATTCAGTAAAACAGAAGTAACTTAAGTTACTGCTGACGTTAGGTGGTAAGTAATTACTAAATCAACATTGAAGTCAGATTTCACAAACGGTACACTGAAGTCCGATAGTTTTTAAATGACACAGTAGGCAAAGGATACTTTAGTAACACAGAAGTCAGTACTAAATGAACCCTAAAGTAAGTTACTACTGAAGTAGGTGGCAAAAAATTAAAACTGAAGTTAAAGTACTTAAGAAACAGTGAAGTCAAATATTACTAACGTTAAACTGAAATCAGTACTAAAATAACCCAAAAGTCAGATAATAATTTAGTAAAAAAGAAGTAACTTACTGCTGACGTTAGGTGGTAATAGTTTACTAAATTTACACTCAGACAGTATTTCATACTGTAAGGAAACCTTTTTAAATAACATAGTGTTACTTGTGTTTCAGTTACAGTAACATCATTTACTCACAATACTCTGTCCTTTCTCGAAGTCACGGAACAGAAGGATGAGCAGCAACGAGACCAAAATGAAAATGACGTAGCGGATCAAAGATGGCTTCATCCTAATACCCCTGAGTGTTTCACCACTAAAACAAAACAATATTTTATAAAATAATATTATTTACAATAGATAACCAGAAGAGTAATTGTTCTCGGCCTTTCTTAGCTCACGTGTGAGCTGAGAGAGCCAATGAGCGTCTGTTGTCTGTCAGTTAAAAGCCATTCTTAATAATGGCTTGCTAGATTCTCCCGAAATTATGTATAGCTCTGTATGCTGGGCCAAGTGCGCCGCAAACAATTTTGATAGCGCCACCTCTGAGCTATTGTTATGAGGATATTAACAAAACGAATAGCCTGTGTATCTTGGGATCGACGTTTTCAGGTCTATATTAACGAAAGGTTTAAGGGATTATGATCTTAACGTCAGATGGTTCAATTTACGTCAATACAAGGTTATGCTTGTAAAGAGTCCACAAAGTTGTGAAACATAAAATTTAGATTTTATTGTAAAATTCTTCATTGCCATATAAGGCAGTAACTTTCACATGCAGCTTTCTATGAAATATTGAAAATATAAACTTTTAAGAAAATTATCTCCTAAAAAAAAACTGGACAGGGCAGTAGAAGTACAGAACAGCAGAAAATATCAGGCAAAAAGTATTTTACTTATATATATTTACAGCAGGTGGATGATGGGGAAATTTTATCAATAAAAAAATGCCAGTGATGGAGATTTTGTATATGTTGTTAGGGACTGAAAGTTTTTTGTGTGTTCATCAAACTGCGCAGAATCTGACTCACAAGAGAACGACTCTGCTGTTTAGGGTTAATGGGCGTCACAATCTGACCCGCACAATGGACGTACACCATAGGCGAAGTTAAGTATGTAGTGAAGAGGGCAATGTAGTCCATTCAAGTCAGTAGAAATAGCAACCCGGTGGATTTCCGGCGAACTTCTAAAAAATTAGTGGAGTATCATTGGACCATACATACATCCAAGGCTATAAGCAAACAGATTCGACCGAGGAGTTCCGGAGGAAGTGATTCGTTTTGAGTAGAAACGACCTCTGGGTGGTGTGTTCCTGTGGATATGCTTCAAGGGACATAATCAGGCGCAATATTATACCTATTTTTTCACAGTATCAGTTCAGTTTTGCTTTAGACAGAAGTTAATTAGCAAAGCCACCCTACCACACAGTCCCAGTACCTCGTATACGGCTGTTTATCACCTTGATATGGGTCTGCGTGTTGGTAAACACAGTCCACGTGTGTCTGTTTACCATTACAAGGCCGTGTGACCAGAGGTCCGATTGTGAGCCTTAACAGGCGGTGTTTCAGCCAGCGGAAACCAGTATTACATTTTTGGGGTTAAGTCAGTCAGGGCATCTCCTGATTGACGTGTTGTGGCCAGGCGATGCACGCGCTGCGTTTATGTTGACAATTTTGATCGCGCCCGTTCCACTGTTTTTAACACTCGTTTACAGGAGTAAGCAAACGGTTTCAGGGCAATATTTTGGTAGGTACAAATTTATTTTAAAGAGAAGAATCTATTTATTATGTTAACTCTAGATGCTTTTATAGATGGCGTCATCTGTGGCGAGTTTTAGTAGCTGCCATAATCCGTGAAATGAGATGTTCACGCACAACGCCTTGTTGTTTTAAAGGAATACAACAAATATATCTTTTCAGTATCCCGACGCGAACCAGCTTCACGCTCCCCCTCGTGACTGTTCTTCAGACGCCCAACAGGTGGAGTACGTATACATTTTAAAGTGAATTCCCCACCGGGCATGTTTTCGTTCCATTTGTCATTATATGCTATACACCTCATATATTTGGTAAAAAAATGTAATGAAATCAAACTACGTTTGCTATTTATCAGTATTTTTTAAATACATATACGTATTTTTATATTTGATCAAATGGGTTATGGTCCCGGAAAATGGAAAGCAAGCAAAAAGTTAGGTACAAACGTACATATAAAAAAAATAAATATCTAAGTATTTATTTTTAACAAAATATCCAAATAATATCTATTTTTTTGTACACCTATAAGTATATAAGTTAGATACATGACCCCGAAATCCAATTCAATTAAGCTTTTTGGATAAAAGCCCTGTTGCAGGTTTAGTTGACCAGACTTCGTTAAAATTAACCGGACTATGAAAGGGGCCGCAGGATGACGTAGCTGTCAGTCACTGATATTCAAACACCAGTTCAGACACATCGCATGAAATCATAAAAAAAACTATCACACTTGAATTATTCAGTTTATTTATTTTTTTGTCAGGCAACGTACGTAATATAACTCAGTGAATTAAATGGGCCCACCAAAATTATCATACATATGCGTGTACATGATATATTTTCTGAAAAAAATCTGACGGTGTGCAACCCAATATATATATATATTGAGAGGGAGAAGACAGAAGGAACAAGAGAAGAGAGAGGTTTGTGCACATCATGTTTATATATCACTACTTACTGCTTATATACTTATAAGAATAAACTATCTATACAAATAATAATAAATATAAATATTGTGTGTGTAGATATCGTGTACCATACCAAGTTCATATGTACATTTCAACGCATATATATATATATATATATATATATATATATATATATATATATATATATATATATATATATATTGAGAGAGAAGACAGAGGGAGCGAAAGAAAAGCAGAGAGAGGTCGGCACATCATGCTTATATATCACTACTTACTGCTTATAATTATACTAAGAATAAAACTGTTCATGCCATATGACTCAAAGTATATATAATATATATATATATATATATAGATATATAAAATATATAAATATAAAAACACGTATATATATATTCATGATTCCGTGTTCATCCCCGCATTATATACAAATCTACAGAATAGTATCTCGTGTATATTTACATGCCATGTGACATACGACATATATATAATATATATATAATTTATAATATATAACATATATATATATATATAAAACGTGTTTATTTCCAAGTTGGCATGTCTCAGTCTTCATTCGAATATATACATGTCATGCGACATACGGTACATAAAAAATGTAATTATATATATATATATATATAATCTAATATAAAAGTAAACAAAAAAAAATCATATCTATGTGTGCATTTCTCTCTATTCATGTCCGCAATAACCCAATTATAATCAATAATCAACTTCCGTATGGTAGAGTTCAAAGCATGGATATACGCAGAGACCTAGTTTTGTTGGGCAGTTCTTGCACTGATATCGTGATTCTCGACGATTTTTTTGTTTTGTGCAAACAACACATCGTCTCGCAGGTTTCTCCTTCGCGGACGTCGGTTGCACTATTTCCGGATAGTGCGGCGTCCCAGAAAGCCGTATGTGCTGGCTTGCGCTGTGCCTGGTTTGCCCTGTCCCTGGTGTTTCTATTTCTATATTGGTGTCAACATCTGAAAATTGATCATCCGAAAATGCATCATAGATATTTTTTCAGCAAGGAATCAAACGAAAATCAAGGTATTGGGTCTATGTCGGAAACAGGGCGATCGCCGTTGTGGCTGTAAAAGTGAAGGCATGAGTAATCCTAATATTGGCATAAAATTTGCGAAAGTACGGTATCTATTACATAAAAATTATACACACACTCCAGGAAAATACATGTTTGAATAGAAATGGAATAAATGCTTCTATTCAAGTTTATTCGATTTACGCCCGTTAGAAAAGTATTGCGCCCTTGAGACATCGTCGCTCAAGCGCAGTTAGGCCCTATCGTAAATTTGCGTCTAAAGTTTCATCTGTGGATGAAATGTATTTACACAACTGAATCCATTCATTCCAGGTACCAGGTGATTGTTTGTATATAACAACCTAACGCATGTGCCCTGCACGAGCCAATATCACATCGATCGCACTTGACTAATTGGTGGGCCATAAAACTAATTGAGCTGACACCTCCTTATCAGCGGATCACGCCTTAGGCGTGAAGTATCGCACCTAGCGGGCCGACCCTACCCAGATCAGGGTTGAGATAATTAGACAGTACAAAACACATCTAAAATTATAAATAACATTGAATTCTTACCGTCATCTGTTTCATCAGTCTCAGAGCCATCATCATGGGTTGGAATCGTCGCCATGAAGAAGTGCATCATGAACTTGTTCAACTGTAAAGTTTGGTCGTAACGGTTTCCTCGGTTACTTCCTTGGCATACTTGTGTTCAGCGCGGATAATTCACAACTAACTAATTAATTTCGCGGTAAGACCCCTCAGGAAGACTAATTAGAAGTAATACTACGCCTTGACCTATGTTTTGGGTCGGAATTATAATGTAGTACTACTTTATTTGGGGTGAAAATAAATGACGAGAAGTCTCGGGCTAGGCACTGGAGCAATCACTTATAATGAAGAGATATCTCGGGCCAGGCAGTGAATGTGTTAACCTTGAGCTATAGTTTCTCTCTCTCAGACAAAATGCACGCCTTATTTATCCGTCAAATGTTCTTATTTTTATATTTGAAGGGATAAAAATAAAAAATCAAGTGTTTTTGCTAGCTCTAAAACAGACTGTCAGATTGACACCCCCAATGTAAAACGATAACAAACTGCACGTTTTTGGTGGGATTTTCAGGTCTTGTGCCTTCTCAAAAGATAATGGAATCGGTGTATTTTGAATGAATTCTACATCCACGGAACTGAAACATTTATATTTGTTTTCATCTAGCATCTCATTGGGACATACCTCTCAATTTTTATTATTGTTATACACTGATTTGTAGAATGAATGCTGGTTTAATGAACATCTAAAGATGGCATGATGAGATTTTTTAAGACGGCCATGGAGCAAGGTCTCCCCCTTAAACCTGCAGAGTATTGACCCCAAGGTCGGGGCAACCGCGAAAAATCACAAAGCCTTGACTGCGATTCGAAATCACGATATCCCGACTCTGAGTCGTGTACGCTACACCTTGACCACAACAGCCGGTTTGTCGTCACATATATCCCGTATAACTATCACTTACTGGTTTTAAACACCTGTCTCTCTCTCTCTCTCTCTCTCTCTCTCTCTTGGGTGATTAAGAAGTAAAACAGAGAATGTAAAATATCATTCATTGAATCCTAATTGCACAAGTTTACAGAGCGATAAACCTAAAACATGTCACAGAAAAGAATTAACGGAACATACATCAAACAGAAAGTAGGTCAACACAGGTGGCGCCACCTGCAGGTCGAAATCAAATAGCAGTCACATGATCAATATCCTCGTTAAAATTTGGAGCTGAAGGCTGCATCAGTTCCAGAGAAATTTGGAAACAGACATCACACCATGTATGTAAACACAAGAAAATGTCAAATTTTGCGATCGACAAAATGTAAAATTCCGTACCGACTCCATTTTAAACAATACTTTGACTGAATTTATACTCATTTTATTCCCCTTCCCCTAAGAAACTGTTGACTATGATATGAAAGCCAAAATGTAAATACTTTATGATTTATATTGGAAAAAGCCGAAATAAATCATTTCAGCCCGCAGAAAGTATGTCAGCATAGGTGGCGCCACCAAAAGTTTATTTTGCATATTCACCAAATGATAAAAAAAAGTCAGACGATGGACGATGGACAGTGGATAGTGGACAGTGGATGCTTCGCCATCGCATAAGTTCACAGAGTGATCTGATAGAAAGTAGAGGGTTGACAAGTCATTGTGTCATAAAGCTGACAAGACAGGATATAATATCAGGGGTTATACAGCAAAGCTATATTCAAACTGATAATTTTTTTTAACCACCGCCAAAATCCATACAAGCGACGTATATAGGCATACGCTTGTTTGTCTTGCATGCGATTTTGGCTATTCCCATAGGTCTTTTGCTAGAAAAAAATTGGTCGCATGAGCCATAATGGTTGTGTAAAACACGTCGGTTTGAATGTGTCCATATTCAATAGCTAATGAAGCTTCCGGTCCTGTGACTGAAGGGTAAGGTTGATGTTAATGTGAATGTTGCTATACATTATACTATTAAATCATAAGATATGCCTTCAGGCATATATCTATATATATATATATATATATATATATATATATATATATATATATATATATATATATATATATATATAAAATTAAATAACAGGTGCCCTCGCTGAAATGAAAAGATTAGTGGACTAAAAAAGAGAAATTTAAGAAAAATTATCATGCATACAGATCACCGGTTTTTTTACTCGTCCGAGATTTTGGTAAGAATAATTTGTGTTTCAAATTTTGGGGGAAATATGCAGCTTTCAAAAATTATCGAGTTCACTATTTATTTGAACTTTTTTTA
This sequence comes from Sipunculus nudus, assembly GCA_026874595.1. NCBI lineage: Eukaryota > Metazoa > Annelida > Sipuncula > Golfingiida > Sipunculidae > Sipunculus > Sipunculus nudus. The sequence goes on from CM049309.1 coordinate 35,146,111, forward strand.
CAGGTAGCAACGCTTGTCTTTAGTTACCGGTAGCCATACTGTGGATGGGTGGCAGTACAGTATATGTCAAGGCTGTAGCACATAGCGACTGATATTAAATGAGTACGAAAATGTAGGGATGGTGATGTGCATTGTAAATGATTATACTGTCAAATAAAGGACGTTGTTGCAGTAATGTAAGAACTTCATCAGTTTTTACCAGATATATGTACCTTAGTGCACTTGTGTTTAAAAATGCCTGTACAGTTCAGGGTTGTTCATGTCATTCTTCTCCAGTTTCCAATATTGGCAATATTCTTACGGTTGCATACATATGTTAATTGTTATACCGATGGTATCATCTACCGTCTATACAGCTTGTTCTATTGGCATTTTTGATCGTATGTTCATATCTGTGCTGAATATCAAATATACGACATCCGTCGATGTTATAACATATCATTCCTCGCAAATTATGAGTCCGTGTCGGTTATCAGTTTCATGGTATTTTTATTTATGAACAAATAATAATCTACTTGCTTTCCCATTTACTATGTAGTTCTGTCTGTTATTACTATGAATTGTCGCTGCTGTAAACTTTGGGGTACTTGGTACTTCATGTTGCTCTATTCTATATTTATGCATTAAGTATGAGGCCATGGACTCAAATTCTTTGTCATCTTATTCTTAGGCCTTATTTTCAGTTTTGTCAGGATTTATCTTATTTTATACAGATAACTGTACTGATGTTTTTTCCGAAGTTTTACCTTGTCTCACGCATGAGGCTATTTTTTATTGAATATCTTTTGCCACGAAACTCCACATACTGTATACAAAACTTCATAAAATTGAATACACATAAAACATATGCAGTGCAGTGTATTTATATATTTTTTCATTTGGTTACAATTGAGGTATAACGTAAAGATGTGCATTATGCCGGGCTTCCATGCAGGAGCTTAATCTGACAATCTGTTGACTAAGGGAGAACATCAAACACCTACATAAACAAGCAGCGTTAAGACAATGGGAACAGATATCTCCGAGGCTGCACCAGTCGGAGCTCCAGAGATATATGCTCAATCCTTCACGGGCGGCAACCTTCATGGGTGGACACCTGAAAAGGGTTTACAAAAGAGCGATGACTCAATTTCGCCGTTTTTCTAAGCGATATTTAGACCTTCGCTCAGCGCCAAAAATATCTTTGAAGGCACCAAAATAGGTCGCAAAAGAAGGGGGGAGCGCAGGCGCACAATCCACAACATCAGCGTCATCCTTCCTCCTTTTGTCCCGGGGGAAACAGCAGTAGTCCATGAGCCAGACCCCCAAAAATTGGGGTTGACTACCAAATAGGGGGACTAAATGCTGTTATGTTTTTCAGTTACTACAGCATCTGAACTGTATGAAAACATGTGATGGACATGCAGCATGCCCCGCTAAATGTCTTTTTGGCGGCCATCTTTAAAATATGTAATTTTTTTTGTGTACAATTATTTTTTGACAATAATTTGGTTTTTGATCGGTCTTGGCCACATTATATTTACCAAGTGCTAATAAAATGGCGAAATATAACTTTCTACAGATACCCAAACAAATTTTGATGAATTATTTCAGATGAATATTAAAATATTGATTCATTTTGTATTAAAAATTAAATAAAAAAAAACTTTTTTTAGAATATATTTATATATATTGCAAAATAATTATTATATTCCAATAATTTAAATGCCTTACATATATGTATTCAAAATAATCAAGATATGGCATATTTTCAGCAATATTTAATAGTTTTTAGGCTTCTTAAGTGATGGTGTGTGATAACAAGAGTAAAATCATCTAATATCGCCCGTCAGCAATCAAGTTATTGTAGTTTAAATAAATCATTAAAGAGGTCAAGAGGTCACTTTTTATCATCCTTAATTGTCAAAATGTTAAAAAATCTAGCAAAGTATATCTTTTAATTAGACGAGAATCACGATTTCATAAAAAAAACAAGACCCACAGGCCTAATGCGAACCTTTGCAGTGGAATATACATCAGTTAGAATAATGCTTCCATGATAACATGCTTGATAATTATACGAAAAGTACTTTATTGCTTTTCAAGTACATGTGTGACACATACATGTACATAACAAGTACCAAACATTTTGAACCCAAGTGCAATCACGAATTACACAGCGTCACTCCTGGTAAATATACAACACAAAACTGATTGTAAATTGCACCACCAGTTTTGTGTATAAGAAAGCCATTTAACATGAATGGAAATACAAAATTCCATGAAGATAATTCAATCCACTGTTAGGCTATATGCATAGATACATGAAACAATTGTAGATAGCGCCAAAGGTATTGTACATGACGGAGCTGTCCAAAATGTACAGATATGCCCAATTTCAGGCTGATATATAAAATCCCAACTGTTTTAAACAGGAACATTCACTGTGCAAAAATCATTTAAGTTGGTGACAGCCATCAACGATGCATTGACATGCCAACATTTCAGGTTGATAAATGAAATGTTCTTGAGTTTGGTCAATAACGCTGACAAAGCTCAACTGAGGAAAGCAGTTGCCCCCAGTGTCAACTGCGGCGAAGTGCCAGGTGTAGCTACTGACCTTTACCGGGCTGCACTAACTGTAATTTTATCATGTTGTCTTATCTGAAACAGTTGGCGTTCTGATAAATATAAAAACAGATCTTGGCCTGTCGCCAACTCTGACTTAGTTGGCAGTCTGTCAAGCTGTTAATAGGTACAGACATGATCTTCGCCTTTCGCCAACTCTGAATTTGTTGGCAGTCTGCCAAGCTCTTTATAGATACAAACAAAATCTTGGCCTGTTGTAAAAAATGTTAACACAGACTGAAAGACTCTGGTAAAATGATTTTTTTCATAAATTTTATAAATTTTTTATCGAAAATGTTTAGTCTATTGAAATTAAAACAGATTTTTTCCGTGCATTTATCTGACACATACGTTAAACAATAACTTTTATGTTGCCAGTAGACCTCTGCTTTTATACCAAGAGAGCTCAGTCCGTTACTACAACAAATGTACTAGCTTTGTTTACTTAATTATTTAAATGTCCTTTTAATTAAAACGGTCAAATAATTCAGCCGAAATCATTTAAGTAAACTCTGATCAAAGATGGACATATAGGAATCGTTTTAGTGCAAATTTTACAGAATTTGAAACAACAGGGTTGCAGAAAAAGACTATTGCAGCCCTCAGTTTGATACCTAGTTTGATACAGACCAACTTCAGCTTTCCTTGATCAATGTACTCGGTGTATTCTAATATAACTGTGACAACCCTACCTAAGGATAATTCTTGTGAAAAATTATATCATTCGGCCTGCAGTTTCATCGTTACAGATTTTAATGCAGAAGCTAAAAAGGTATAAAAATAAAAGGTGTTTGCCTGAAAAAACAGTTCAATAAAGTTGGTGCCACAAAAAACTCAGTCTTTCAACATTTGACATGTCATTGATTTTGGCATAAAATTTTGGGATACTTGCTCTTGCTGTTCCTGAGAATTAAACGGGGTGGGAGAGGGGGTGTCCCTTGCACCCCCTTCTAGGCAGATGAATATGCAAATTTGTTACTACTTACTAACACATAAATCATATTATAAAATATTTCAGTGATCCCTATAACCGCTCTAAAAGTACACAGGAATGTGTGATATACACTTCGGACTTCCAGTTAAAGACGCACCTACACACATGTAACCCCAGCAAAGGGACATGATAAGCAGGGGATATGATAAGACCTGAAAGAAACACAAAGACAGATTACCTATGATGGAATCCAGGATATTCAACAAGTAACTTAATATCTTGAAACAAACATTACACACACGAGCAGTTTTTTTGGAGCATTCAATATGAATGCAAGCATTCGGTCAGAAATATCACCAGAGAAAATATGTTGTCTTGTACACATGCATATACCATAACATTTTCCGAGACTTCACATATTTTACAGTCTCTGTAATTAGAATTAAAACAACATCACACGCATAAACCAAAAACGTTACAAATAAAGGAGAAGAATTATTCAAAATTGTCAGTAAAAAGTTCCTGTAGAGTTTCTCTGACGTTGTGTGGAACTGAAATTATTTATTGCATATTAAATTAACAATAGCTTTGGTTACACTTTACGATATTATGCTTTATGATTTCGTTAATTGTGATTTTGCTTATGATCATACAATAAACCACATAAATTGAAAAGGAAAATAAACATTACACATTCAGTTTTTGATTATAAAGGTGTTTATTTTGTTTAGCTAAACTGACTTTTGATTTTCACATTAATAAGGCTGCATGGGCTTGGTGATAAACAGGTATTGTAACATGGCGTGAAATCAATGCTGGGTCACCAAAATTACTCTGATGTTTTAAGCGGCCCCCTTGGAGAGCAAATATTTTATAGGTTCTATTTCAGATTACTTTTTTACGCGATCACGCATGTGAATATCTCATTCACTCCCCAGTAAAAGAATGACCGATTCGTTAAAATAGGCACGTCTATAAAAGGTAGGAAAACATTTAAAACTGGGTCATCTTCTTTTCCTTAAGTAGCTGGTCACTATACCTAATCATTTTTATGTGAAAATGATTCTTATTATATGTCATATAAATATATTATACGTTGTCTAAGACCAATTTCTTGTCAATTTTTTTTAACTGTGATAGATTTATAGGTATAAGAGATTATATTTATCATTGACACATGTCTATGTTAAATCAAACATAAAACACTGTATGCGGCGCTGGTATTTAGTAATCAGAAAAATGCTGGATCAGAAAGCCGACAGACGTTCAGGATTGCTTACCAAGACGTTAAGAATTTCTTCTGTCAAAGGACTCCAAAATTGAGATGTAAAAATCATTTAGAAATTACGGGATTGATTTGCCTCCAATATTTCATGAGGACATAATTAATCGTTTGAGAACATTTCTCTTTGATTTCTGTTTTTAGTCGAAACCATACGTTTAACCGTTTTGTGTGCTTATTCTAGAATTTGAGTAAATATACTTAGAAAATGTCTAAAAATTCTAGGCATAACCACTCTTGCAAAAAATAATTAAATAAATAAATAAATACGCCTACATAGGATAGTCTTTGCGGTTTAAAGTCTATGCATGTTTCCATCCATTCATCAATAAGAGTGGTTCATTATGTACGTTTTGTTAAAACCATCTAGTCTTCGTAACAATTTGCATGTCTTACATATTAATTCATTCACTCAGTGAGTCCGTCATTCATAAATATTAAAATTAACATTCAAATATATTTTTGCACGTTACATTTTTCTGTAATATATAGTATAATGAAATGTATATTCCAGTTATTTTTGTTCATTTATCCATAAAAACGTTCACCATTGTACTGTTATAAATAGCGTAAAGACCTAATTGTAAATAGATATAATATAAAAAAATGGGTTTTAAAAGTCGAAACATATTTTTGCACGTTACATTTTCCTTTAATATATAATAATGAATGTATATTCCAATTATTTCTGTTCATTGATCCATAAAGAGGTTCACCGTTGTCCTGTTATAAATCGGGAAAACACCTAATAGTAAATTAAAAAAATATAAAAAAACCGGGTTTAAAAAGTCGAAATCTTTTTATATATCTAAATGTTTGGCGGTAAAGTGTTTACATCCCTTGCCTTTTCCAGTGAATGAACTATGCTTTTTAATTATAATACACATTGTTCAAAAGGTATGAATCATTCTTTATTATAAAACGTGTGTCCATGAAAATTTAAATGTGGCTTTTTTTATGGCATTATGGTAACTGAAATTATCTATATTTACCTTTCCTGGGATTCCTTTTGTTTTTTTTTATAAGAGGAATGCATGGTAGCAAAATAATTTGTCAAAATTTGTTCCAAAATGAAACCCTGTTTTACTTGACTATGAGGGGAGTTTCTATTTATTGCAACAGGAGTAGTCGTTTTAAAGAGATCCTAAGGGGGCGGTATAAAAAGTAGTAAAATAAATAAATATAAATATAATATAAAATCGGAGAGAGAGAGAGGGAGAGAGAGAATATGCATAAAGTAGCAATGTTCTTATATTTCAAAATTATATATTGCTTTTTCTTATATCAAATAAGATTATTTTATTAAAGCTTAAATGTTAACCAGGATATGGGCTGAACAAAAGTGTAACGATATACTAAACATTTGCTATATCAGTTCATTTTCATTTCAGACAAAATCGTTTCTAAATCCAAATATCTATTATGTTAAGAACGGGAAAAACAAAGCTGCCTTAGTGTATAACAGGCACAAATATACATTTAGCCTTGAATTTGAAACGTCCGTCAAGTGATTTTAAACTATTTATACATCAAACTAACTGAAAACTATATTATAATAAATATAAATATACTGAAATTGAATCAATCCCTTCCCTATAATGGTCTAGCATGTTATCATGAAAGCATTATGCCTGATGTATATACCATTGCACAGGTTCGCATAATGGCTGGACAGTTTTGGAGAAGTAGATTTTAAAATGTTTTCTAAGCTTTTCCCTATAAAATCTTAGTTAATGCAAATACCAAAAATAAGCTTAATCAAATAAAGTTTGACATGTGACTGATTTTTACATGCAATTAGGAGCTGCTAGCTCTAAAGGTTTCAGAGATAGCATGGGTTAACCTACTCACAACCATGGACGGCGGACGCTGGACGCCGGACGGACGACGCTGCGCCATCGCATAAGCTCTAAGGTTCGCTAAAAATGGGGAACATGAAAAAGTGGTGACTATATCAAGGTGGTCATCAGGCGAGTAATAAGGAAATCCTGTGTATAGCAGGACTATTAATACCGGGTGCGATTTAATCGACCTTACTTTAGCTGCAGGTAATTTTGAAAAGCCGAAAACAGACTAATGCGTTCTAAGTCAGTCTTGTGTACAATCCACTAATCTTAAGTTTAATATATGCCAGCCTAGGGGTTGCAACTGTATTGTTGCAAGGGGTTACAAGAAACTTCGCCAATATCCTGAAGCACTGAAAAGGGTTTACAAATTTGTTTGAAGAAATGAGCTTCATTTTACCGATGCAACGTGTAAACAACAGAAACAGGGGGAAAAAAAAAAAAAAAAAACAGCACACATCACCACATGACAGTGGTCACGCTGCAGATGAGTGGTAATAAGACCCGCTTCGTCCATTGAGCTGAAGACAGTTTAAAAGAAATACAGAAAGCTGCTCTTTTTAATGTAACATTTAAATGAATTCTGTGAGTTTGTCAAATATATCATGATTTGCTTGTATGGAGTTTCACAGTACCTTTGTTCTTGTGGTGCCTGGTCAGAGATCAATAAAGACCTACTGTAATAGCTTTCCAACCTCGCGATTGTGACATTTGTACAAGTAATGGCTAAAATACAATTCAGTTCAATGCTGACAGTAACTTTTCACGTTGGTATCATAACACTGCACCTGGCACGCAAACAAGCTGTTGTGAGTTCTCACTATTTTGCCGGATCGATATATGATTGTATATAGCCGATCCGCTCTTTTCTGTTATGAACCTTTACAAGAACTTAATTTAATACTGGCTTTTGAACATGTATATTTGTATGAATCATTAATGTATTATAAATAAATAAATATATGTCACAATTAATTAATTTATTACACTCGTGAACAATATTGCGTATTCTATCGGAGGCGTATATCCAGGATTTGAAGAAAGACTGAGAGCAGTTGCAGGGCGTTGGAAATGATGGTAAAAAAATAGGAATTTCATTGGTAATATAGCAAAAAATAGTAATATTTTTGTATACAAGATGGCCTTGGCAACAACCCTCCCCCCCCCCCCCAAGGCCATTCTAATCCACATGTTTTATTGTTTAACAACATTCTTTGAGGCTAACCAGGGAGGAGGCTATAGTTTTTTCTTCTCAGTAAAATATTTTTTCTCAATTGTGACAAGTAAAAGCATTTTTTTACAAGTTGAACGGTTTGGTCATTCTATGTGTATATGCACACCTGAAATATACATTTGTGATGTACCAGCGGTGAACAAAGAGCAACATCCATAAATATGCTGCATGACTTTCTTTTGTTTTCGGATATATATCATAAGGTTTTTTTTACGTCGGAGGCCTTTGGGGGAGGTGTTCCCTGCTGTGTGTTGTCTGTGTGTGTGTGTGGGGGGGGGGGGGGGGTAAATATATGCAATAACAAGGGACCCATGGATCCAGTCTCTCTGCTGAATTTTGGAATATTTTATTTATTTTTTTTTTACCACAAAAATATGTCTGATTACAATACATGTAATATCTGAAAATAAAAGTTGATTCAGAATTCACAATCCTAAATTGTGCCTTTATTTATCAATAACTTGACTCATATATATTATCGATTTACGCAAACTGATTGGTTTAATTATATTTTAATTTGTTAAAATTATTCAAAAGGTAATTAATTTCTTTAAAAATGATACATAACCTCTGGATTTTTCGTTGAATTCCTATCTCAAGCAAAGCTTGGTACATTGTTGTAAAAACAATTAGGAAAATACAGTTCAAACAATAACAATTATTGCACTTGCTATGTGGGGGGGGGGGATAAGGGGGAGGCGGACGGATGATATGAGTATTTCTGTACACCTGTGACAGCAGGGGTGCTCAACCAGTGTTGCATTAATTACGAATAAGGTCTGGGGATTGACAATGCAAGTTAATACAAAAAGGCCTCCAAATAAAAATTCAATTTCTAGCCCAAACATGAATATATTAACACCAGTGTTCCATTTTGGGCAGTTTTGAAGTGCATCAATAGGTTTTTACTACAAAAGGGGTTTTCCCATATATCTCGAAAGAACTCAGGCGCAGTGACCTAGTTTTCGATTTGGTAAGAGAATTTCGGTACACCTAACAGTGCGTCAAAGTAGAATTTTATATTCGCAGGTCCAACTGTTTTAAAACGTGCCTTGTTTACAGACAGCCAGCCGTACGGACGGGAAAGAAGCATTACTATAACTAAGATGACTTATAGTAAGCCGAGCTAAAAATTGAGCAACATTAATTTGAATTTATGAAGAATATCTTTTGCATAAATACCTACATAATTATAATCCTTAAAAGGACTGAAACCATCTATAGTGCAAACAAAGTGTGTTACAAAATTCAATTTTCTGAACTGATGAGTAGCTGATTTCTTATTGTTTATTTTGAGTTCTCATTTTGTGTTAAACGAACCTGACTATTTGTGTAAAGTCACTAAACTTATCTTAAGTGTATCTTTAAGAATTAACAATAGTTAAATAATTCTGTAGCCCCATAAACTCCCCATTCCCCCAAGGCACGTTCAAAAGTTACAGCAAGTGCTGCTGCTAGAGTTGAGGAAGAAATATCATATGATAATTGCTTGTGTATAAAAGCCTTTGATTTAAAATATATTCCCATGTAATTTTACGACTCAAAGGAGACTATACACGGACCTCCCTGGATGTCATAAATTATTAGAAGGTTCCAGGCCCAACAGTAATGTTTTATGCAGTTGCAGACTGTCTGGGTGCTCATAATCATCTTTTTGGCCAGTCACTTGCAGAATACAGGTCATTATGACCTGGTTTCATATTTCCAAGGAGATTTGCCCAGATCATCCTTGGATATGTGTCAGAATATTCTAGGCCTTAGATGCAGATGAAATTTGTGCCCTGTTTGACTGTCTGGAGGCTCAAAATAATGTTTTTGGCTAGCAGCTAGCAGGTTATAGGTCGCATGCCCCAATTTCATGTTTCCAAGGAGAATTGCGCTAAACTTCCCTGGATATTGTCAGAGGATTCTAAGGCTAACAGATACAATTGGTGCCCTGTCAGGCTCTCAGGGTGCTCAGTCATCTTTTTGTCGCTTACAGAGTCATACAGACTATAGGTCATCATGACCTAGTTTCAGTTTTCTTATAAACTTTGCCCAGAACATCCCTAAATGTTGCGTTAGAAGATTCTAGGCTTAATTAATACACTTTGAGGCCATCTGACTTTCAGGGTATTCAAATCCTAGTATTTTTTTCTCATAGCTTGCAGAATATATAGGTTATAGTGACCTAATTTATATTTCTTAGAACATTTACCCAGACCCTCCCTGAAAATATCTTCTGATCTGGGCCACATGGATATAATTTTTGCCCTGTCTAACTCTCTGGGTGCTCAAGATCATATTTTCAGCCCGTAGGTTCGCTAAGGCCCTCTTATATACAAAATTATTACAGCAAGCAGCAGTGCTGATTCTAGAGTTGAGGATGAAATAACATTTGATAATTGTGTATAAAAATTAGAACTTGACACCCTGCAGTTGTAGAGGGAGGAGAGTGATTGTCAAGGGGATTGTGAGGGGTAAGAAGGTGTCATGTTTGTATACTATATAGGTGGTGATAAAGGAGGCGCTACCCCAGAAAATTTGTGGTATCCAGAAAGGGGCTGACGCCATTTCCAGACGGTTAAGCATCAAAGTAAATCCCTTCACTGGTAATGACTAGTATAGGATTAGGGAGTAAAAAACAAAACGTACAAGCTAAAGGCTTCTGACATCTTCATATTTTTTAATGAAACCGGTCAAATCTGTCACCTTTTCGTTGTCAGTGATATCAAGTAAACAATGAATATCATGCTTAGAATTATAAATTTGAAATGAAAAATAGGCGAGTGCAGTATAGGCAAGCTGTAAGTCGCACTCACAAAGGTTAAAAAAAAGCTGCCTTAATACATATGCCTTATTAAGAAGAAGAAGGAAAATTGAAACAGAAGACGTCAGCTTGAAAGTTTTATAATATACATGTCATAGGAATGAATCCGAAATATTTATCTAGAAGGAATGTATTCATTCTGATTACATGCTGATTACATAAATTATCTATGACCAACTCTCTCTCTCTCTCTCTCTCTCTCTCTCTATATATATATATATATATATATATATATATATATATATATATATTATATATATATATATTATACTTTAAATTGTTTTTCCATATAAGTTTGCTCGAATCTCAACAGAACAAACATATACTGGGATATTTCAATTAACCCTTATTAAAACAGTTGAAAACGTTAGTCAGGACTTTATCACATACTAATGATTATAAGAAACACTTTAATACATTACTTTTAATCTTTAATTCGAACATTTCAATAAAAGGAAACACTTTTGAAAATGATAATTTAAAAGTACTTTAATAATACATGTAACAACTGAAAGAGGACATGTGAAACATCTACTGAAACATGGTTTTCACTGCCTATTAGTACCAACTGTACGATGGAGATGCTATAATTTAAGATATTAATCATTCTTCACCGCCTATGATGTGATTATTCGTCAGCAAAGCTCAACTGCGGACCGCGTTCAGTAAAAAATTATAAAATGGACATAAAATGGGATTCAAAGGATACAAATATAATACTGATCATGTATTAATAATAATGATATACAGGGATGTCCAAGAACAGTATGCTATGACTGCTTATTTGGGTTGAATATAAAATTCAACAATATCAATAAGAACAAAATTATGGATAGCTCACAGTAGCATCCCTGCCTAAATCCCCTCAATAGAAATCAACCCAAAAGTCAATTAAAATTAACATTAAACCCATGATGTGTATATGATTTTAACCATGTTGTAGTGTTCTTTCTGATGCTGTAATTATGATATTCATTTTCATATGAAATTTGAACATTTTTGAAAATTGTATACACGATTTTAAGCAACCAGTCATAGCAAACAACTTTTTAGTGGGCTAATATCAAGCTATATAGCAATATCTCCACTGTTTTCCTCTACCATGCTTAAAATGAAATTTTCCATTTTCAACTGAATCAAAATTTTAAATATTCAACTGTAAGTAATACACCATTAGAAAGAACTCTTTACTAGGTTATAATAAATAATATTTACTTTGTGAGGATTTATATGCAAAAAAACTTCAGGATCAATTTCAAATTAAGGTGGATTTACACAGGATGCCCCCTTAGGATCACATGACAAACGCATTATTTTCCACAACAGCAGCTATTGAGCCAAAACTCAATGTAAATATTCCGGTTGTATCTATTTCTTTTCCGCTGAAACCTGTCCAGGTCAAAGTAGAGCTGGTCGCTCTCCATTTGTTCCGTGGCGTGGTCCCTGGTCGAGTCCAATATGGTGTCTCTGTATGTCGCAAGACTAACCATCTTTTGCAGGGACGGCGGCAGCGGTAACTCTGAAATTTTGCTGTACACTGAAACGCCTGCACAAACAGACCGCAAATGTGTTCTGATACAAGCACCTGCAAGCTGGACTAGACTTTTCATGGAACATATAGCCTCACAAAGCCAGTGAAATACTGCTTCATCTAAAGCATCCGCAAATTCCCGCGATAACTGCTGCAGCGCCATTTCTTCATTTGATCGTTTGGTGTATCCTGATTGGATAAACGTCTGCAGGAACGGTTTGTGATTGGATGATACACAACCATAGCTTGACTTGAGAATGCGTAAAATGTCACACATCTGGTACTTATTTGGGTTAAACCCATGTATTAACAATAAAGCTGCGACATTCAGCCAAGCGTACTTGAGAGCCAATGAGAGAAGAGAATGGGAGCCAGGCTGACCAATCATGTAGCTGCGATCTTGCATCTCACGTTTCCCTCGTATTTGCCTGTTGTGAAGAGAAACAGTTTTCAAAATTTTGTATTCGAAAGACATTTCATAAACATAATTAAAATCTAAAAATAGATTCAGGAAACCTGTATTTCCACAAGTCTTTTAATTATTCAAATATTAAGCTTCTTTGTATTACAGTAAAATTTCGCCTAACGACCATCTCGGTTTAGCAACCACCTAAAAATAACAACCACTTTTTCACATTCCGTTATCATTATTTTAGTTTTTGTTTTTTGCTCTCTACATCAGACCTTGCTCAGACGAACACCTAGGAAATCCGACCACACTATCAAGATACCTGTCGGTGCTCGTAATTGCGAGGTTTCATTGTATTATATTATTTGCCATTTATATTTTATTCCACTCTCCTATTTCAACTTATCGCCATAAAAAAAATAAAACGGTATGATAAACATTTTCTCCTTTATTCATCCAGCCTTTCTGGCGACTCATGAAAAATGAACAAGGCAACTGAACCAATCAAACGACTCGCGTAAACTTGTTTGATGCTTTGTTCTTGGCCAAACGTTTAGCATTGAAGGAATGGCCGCGAATAAACCCCTCCGTAGCTATTTATTGCAAACCTACTTGAGTCGTAACACAATACGGGGGAATGTACTGCCATCCATCCTTTCCCAATGATATCATTGTAGACAACCGATACTTTTAACATCAGACGAGTGTTGAATTAACATAAATGAATACATGTTTAATCACAAACCAAATTGAAAAATCTGTCTCTATGATTACGAGTCATCCCCTGTATCCTGCACAAGTTGACTATCATCCAGTAATCCGTGCGAGCCTTGGTCAAAATGTCAACAAACATGCGGGGGGGGGGGGGGGGGGGGGGTTACCAATATGCTGATTTACAACAGATTTTTTCTTCCACACTGTTTCTCCCACAATGTTGTACGCTCTTTACACAGCGCTTTACCTATAAGGCTACTTCCTATATCGTAAGGCGCTGTTTGTTATGACCTCGTATCCTGAATTGCAACACCAGAGGGGAGCACTGTATTTTTGTCCAATCAGATGAGACCTTGTGCTGGAAGACAAAGCCAAGCGAGGAATACAGGGAGCCAATCATATTAATTTCTTTTTGAGTGACAGCTCATCCCCCAGCGTAACCGTCTGAACAGGCCACAGGCTCAGAGAGAATTGCCCCTGGCGTGGTTTGCTTAGGGCCTTGGGCACATAGGATGCTCGGCCGGTGAGCTGTAATCCAAACGAAACGTAACACCAAAGGCTGCGTGCACACCTCGCTGGCTGGTTTCAGTTCTGCAGACAAGAGATACATGGCTACGCTAACACAGTCATAATGTCATAATCAAATCGGTCGATGATGCGAGAATGCAGAGGGAGCAATTTAAATTCGACCGGAAACTCATCAAGCGGCGCTTAAAGCGCGGCAATGGGCGGAGCCAGGATGCCTGTCGAGTGTTTGATTATTGGCATCTGATTGGCTGCTTGTCACATCGTACGCACGTTTATTTCAGTGGACAACAAACCGCCATCTGGTGTCTAAATATATCATAAACGGTCAAAGCTGGCAGCGTGAAAATCAGTTGCTTCTTTAGAAGCGCAAGATTTCCGCTGCCTCGGGAGCGTAACAATGTTGGTGTTGTTAGAAAGTACACTAGACTGCTAACGATTAGCCTGGTTTAAGTAAGGAAACAGCGTAGGCCTAGAGGCGTTGTCGAAAATTACAAAAATATTTGTATCCTCATCAAGCGTTGCAATGGTGCCCTCGAAACCATGCAGATGTAGTGGCCCTTCGACGCTGGATGGAGGCCCAGATTGGTGCTATGCTTGGAGGCCATCGAGGCTGTGACCAATCAAATAGCGCCATGTAATCCTCCAGCTCCTGGTACGTGTCCTGATGTCGTGTGAGCAGAGAATATTATCGCCTCCGCCAGGAGGGGTGGCGTTCGTTTCAGTTTGTGTGTGTGTTCGTGTGTGTTTGCGTGCATGTGTTTGTTCACGACATAACCTACACAGTCATGAACGGCACAATCATGAACGGAATCTCATGATTTTTTTACGGCTTTTGGGGAATGGGTCTAGGAAGTGTCGATAAGGTTTCGGTGAGCATCCAGCATCGTCTCTGGATCGTCATCAAGGAATATTCACAAAAAGTACGGTCACTTATGCACGAAGGAACCTTGGAACATGGGGCAAAAAAAAAGAATGTAGACAAGGAGCAGTCTCATGCGCCGCAGTGTGACCTTGTAGCCACCTGTTCACGTCGCGGTCGAGCGCCAAGCACCTCGGAGTCACGGTGTTGCAGCGTTTTTGAAACATGTGCTCTTAGTTCTTCGGTGAGTGGATGCATACACCGGTTAGCAAGCATCCCACAATGAGGACCCCCATACAGTGGAGGCATGTTATCGTTGGGATGCAGATTTCTCGTTTACACTGTGTTCGTTGGCTTTGATAGGCAGTTTTCATTTGGCCTAAACACATGCAGGCTTGTTCATAGTTCATGAAATATAGACACCAAAATGCCTCCATGAATCAGTTTTTTAAGCGTAGCTGCCACAGACGTGATAGTAGTACGAAGATGATTTAGCTATAGATGGCTGCTTCGCAAGACTTGAAGAATTGAGGCTATGGCGGTATACTGAGCACATGTGCGGAGCTGGGTGATACTCTTTTTTTTCTTAGCTCAGAGGAAAGAAATCTTGTAAATCTTAACCCCTAAACATTCGGGATTCTGTCCTGCTTTCCTCACATATGGAAGTCTATGAAAAGATGAAAAAAAAACAAGTTCTGCTAGCCAAACAATACAATTTTATAAAGTTACCATACATTTCTGTCAAAGTCACCGGTAAGAGATCATAGAAATCGTCCTATCTTAAAGATAAAAGGTTCACCATCTTTGCAGCTGAAACAGGAGACAAGCCCAACCCGCTATGTATGATAATATCTACAAGATCTGGCCAGAGGATGGACTTGCCCATCTTGATATCATAAAAGAACAAGTGACTGAAGGGGCCGGCAGGTGTCGCTAGATGCAATAGGTATGACTGCTCTGAGAATATGGGCCAGAGGAAACATACAGCGGAATATAAGCCGCAAACTTGCTCCTTGTTATAGCTTGTTAAATGTATGCTTATTCTAGCATAAAACGTACAACAAATAATTGTATCTTTGGTTGTTTTATTGCAACAGCATGTCAAGCGTTATAAAGATATGAACATCAGCAGGTTTCTAGTTTCAAGACTGGATAATTTCGTTGAGCGACAGTCAATTTGTTCATGTCATTTATGTCCTAAACGTAACCTGCAACATAAAGAGGTAGCCATCATGGGACATGACAACAAAAATATAACTGCTGGTTAAATATTTGAATGTGTAAATAAATAAATTGCATAAAAGAAAATGATTTACATAGTGTGTAGCATAATACTGTCTGAAAGAAAAATCTGTAAATAACCGACGACATTACTGCCTCAAATGCTGGTTTTATCCTGTATATACAAGTTTATGAGACATTTACTGTATCTTTATCACCTTGACAAACGTGCAATAAACCTAAAAGTTCACTAAATGCCTGTTACTCTAAAATATAACCAATGGCCCTGCCATTAGAATACCATAGTGATGGACATTTGTAAAATACCTTATATGTACACGAGTGCAGTTTGACATGAAAAGATGAGATAATATATACAAATAAAATAACAGATACATGTATTTTACAATATTTAAGATTCTTTTCATATTGTGGAGATAATGTTATTAAATGGACTAAAACTCTAACCAAATATCTGATAAACTGAAATGTCAACTTGGTTTTCAAATGAAATAAAAAAATTAATAAAATCTGATACGGAAAGATTTTCCTTATCAAACTTTCTTAATGATTAAAATTATATACTATAAACAAAAAATCTTAAAAAGTCAACTTGATCAATTTCCCCATTATCTTAATTTACTACATATTTCTTCAACCCTGGGCATATTCATTTTTGTAATAAATTAATGAATCCTGATAAGTGCTGCAACAGGAAAAAGTTTATGTGCATGCAAGTTATATGTTGTTTAAGCTGCTCATGATTACAAAATAATTGTTTCCTCACAACTGCAAAAGGTTCACTTTTGGCACAAACTGTTCATGAAAATACATGAATACTGCTTGAATGGTTTACGCATCTGACACAGCGGTTATACAATGCAGTAGTCCTAGATTTCTTGTTTGTTTAAAGGAAATCCAGGACAACTGCAATGTATATTTAATGCTATTTGCTGATCGTAAAATGGCTGGACCTGAGAGGTCTCTGCTTGCTTAATTAATGTCTAAGCAACTGGTAATATTTCAGATCTTGGAAATTGTGCTTCACAGTTTGCTTCTGTTTAGAAAATCATCATGTGATTAAGTTGTTGTTAATAAAGATTATCTTGACATGGAGTCTGAAGAATAATAATGTGTTCAATAACAATTCTACCCATATAAATGACCAATCTACTTGATAAATTAATAAATGATATTACCGGTACATATAATAAAACAAGAAATACTGGTTCAATAACCCTTCCTTTCCTGATACTTAATGATTAATATCCTGGTAAGCATAAATTATTGGAATTTTCCAGGATAAGAGTAAATTATAGAAATTATCCAGCATAAGAATATATAATTATAGGAATTATCCAGGATAAGAGTAAATTATAATTTATCCAGGATAAGAGTAAATTACAGGAATCATCCAGGATAGGAGTAAATTATCAACATTATCCAGGATAAGAGTAAATAATAGCAATTATCCTGCCCCTGCACAGCAGCAACAGTAACAGAACCTTTTTCTACCAAATAACCTTTGGGATCTTAAACATATTCAGATAATGATAGATCTCATGGATGCATACATTTTTTACCATTTGAATTGCACATGTTCCATAGTTAAACACATTGGTAGTAAATATATATAATGATCATAATCAAATTATGAAGTTATACTAACAGACCTAAAAATTATACAGTAAACAAGGTTCTGCTTTGTCTGTATTTAAAAGACAGTGCAATAATAATATCCAACAAAATCAGACATTCAAGCATATAAAATAAACACAAAAAGAGATACCAGGTTCAGATCAGACATGGGGTAACTGTAATCAGTAATTGTAAGGTTCAGATCAGACATGGGGTAACTGTAATCAGTAATTGTAATCAATTACACTCAATTACATTTTTTTCAAGGTACCATGATCATAATCACATTTATTTTTAGAGCAAAGTAACCATTATTGTATTTACAATTACTCTCTCAATATAATCTTAAACATGATCAGCAGATGTGATTACACTGATTACTTTGTATTCTTCCAATTTTACACAGCTACAGCTAATGTTTCCTTAATTTTGAAGTGGTATAAATTTCCCTCAGACCCTTGACTACAACAATTTCATATCTTGATGAGACTAACTACCCTTTCAGAGTTTGTATAATGTTTTTTATCCATATGAATATAGGTTAGAGTATGCAATTCTTGTATTACCTTTTGACAAGGTTTTTAACCGTTGCTGTAACCATGGTTACTTTTTGAAGTATTCATAAAGTAATCAAAATCATTAACACTTATTTTGCTAATTGTAATAATTATTAAATACTTTTAAAGTAATCAAAACTGTAATTGATTACATATATAAGGTAATCACCCCATATCTGGTTAGGATAGAGATAAAAGGTCAATAGTCCCCAAACAGATATTATGTACCATCACCTCATCCATGTTATCAAGGTGTGAGCTATATGCAGGCCACTGAGAGCAAAAAAATTCAGAAATTAAGTTAAGCTCTAATAAATAAATTCATACAATGATAAATATTTGGCACCCTCCACTAAATGATTTTAGCATTTACAATTTTGAGAATTATTTTAAATATTTTCCATATATGAAATAATGAATAACAACAATTTTAAATCTTAAAATCCTTTGGCTTGCACCAGCCACACATTTAAATTGTCCATTATTCAATGCTTCATAGCTCAAAGTGACCTTCATATGATCAAACACTTTCTCTGTAATCTGTATTGTGATATTGGCAAATGTGAATTTACAATGTAAGCTCTTTGCAGTTTAAATACAAAATGATCATATTTTACAAAATTCAGAATGTCATTTTTTCATTTATGAAAGTATAATCATTTATAAATACAGGTCTAGCAGGATTGGCAGTTATAATATAATTTAAAGAGAGATCACAATACTGACAGCTACAGTCATTCAAATATCACTAAACGTGTGTAAATTTAATGCAGTGTTTAAAATTGCTTTAACACCGAAAAAAGGAAACTGGCTGAATTGAGATTAAAACCAAAATAAAATGTATATAAAATGACACAAAAGTGTCTCTATAAAACACATAATCCCTCACTTGAAAAAGTTTCTCATAAAAAAGCATTGAAACCCTATTTTGACACCCGCATCCCAATAAAATATATTTAATCCCACACCAACAATATATGAGATTTTATTTCATTATCTGCATATCCTTCTTGTTATAGTGACCCAATCGTTTATGGTTACACAGTTCACTGAGAATATGCAAAATCAGTATTTCCATTTCTCTGAATCAACAGATATTTTCTATTTGTGGCAAATGACACAAATATCAGATGTTTTCATCAAATCAAAATTTACTTTCAAACATTGGCCAAAAAAAATTGGGTTTCTTTTTTTCTTAAATCAAAGTAGACCACACATACATCCACTGTATGCCTCCACTATAGGAGGTCTGGAACAGCAGAGACTGCAGTCATTAAGATCTAGGTATTCCTGAAGTGTTTTTGGAATGGGCAGTTGATAAACGCGTTGCACTAGGGACAGTCCATGAGACACCCGCGCCAATATCTTCCTTGTTGCAATTCGACACTGGTTTTTAAGAGAAGACGGTGCAGATAAATCTGTTATCATTGGCAATGAATGTCTATCAGTGTGGCTTGTGAAGATCACAGGAGACTTCAAACTTGTCATATGTAACATCTGTACAAAAGGTGTGAAGTCCTGTTTATCATTCTGCTCACCACACAGAACTAAGACATCAATCTGGGAAGTATCCGCCCCATGTCGTATTAACTGCTGGGCTATTGCTGGCCATCTCGGTAAAGCTATTGTCAACATGGAATATGGTCCTGGTCGACCTAGGCGTTCTTTGATCGTGCGGTTTACAAAATCATCGAAGTTCTTCTGATCAAAGTCATACTGGATCCCATAGTAAGAGCTCCGGCACCTACAGTGTAGTTGGGTTGGACAATACAAGCAATCAAACAAAAATCAAAGAATTAAAACAGAATTAACAGCAACCTCACCCATTCACCAACAATTAATTATAAAACTGAGCAAGCATTTCATCACATAGTGACAGGGATTTTGTAATATATTAACAAAGTTATTGGTGCAACAATACATGATTCTTAATGTTCATGTAAATAGCATTGTAATATACAGAACAATTACAAGAAAGACTATGACAACAGTAGTTTTTGCCTTCGGTTAGCTCAAATCAAAAGAAACATATTAAGAGTTTATTCAAGTCCATGACAATGAAATCTGCTACTGCCATGATTAATGGTCTGTCAGAAGAATATCAGATAAAGGTATTATCATTTGAAAAGTCAATATAGCTTTATCAGTTATAGAGTCGGTCCATGGACAAAAAAAAGGGCAGATTTGTACTTGTACCTGTATCAAGGTACACAATTCATGGTTATATGAATTACAGGTAAGATACTGGATATGGACATCAGGTTTGGTCAAGTAAAGTACTGAGCTGTCATCCCGTTCAGGGTTATTACCTAAACCAGGCAGGGGTAATTACTAAGTTTTCAACCCTGCGGCCTTTGAACTTGAGTGGACTTGGGCTATTAGCATGCTGGCCCAGCTACCTCCAGCCTCTACACAGAAAGTTCATTGTGGCATTATCAGATATAATGGGTAGAGAGCAAAGGATATGGACAGTGTTGCTTTTATGCCCCATGTAGATACCTGTTGTCTAGTATGTGTACAGAACATTGGTGAAGGATAAATGTAGAAGTAAAGAAAATACATATTATATCATTGAACTCTCAACATAAGCTAAACTAAAGCATCTGGAACGTCCCTTTTTACCGAAAACAAGGGACCTATGGGTCACAGCGCTCAGCTGTTATATATGATAAAAAAATATTATTTAGAAATGAGGCACATGCTGGTTTTGTGCGGTAATAAATATAAGCTGTATTATGAGTTGTTGTTGTTTAGCTTATGTATGATTTTGATAGTACCTTTGGAGACAGGGAAGAGGATTGATTTCATTTATTTTATTAACAAATGGAGTACTATTGTCACACAGATTTTGACTTGGCCATATAACTTATAAGCAGAATATATAATATAAGGGTTTAATTATTAATTAAAAAAAATTACAAATATTGTCCCAAATATAATTTTTATTAAAAATAATAAGAGAATCATATTTTCTTAAAATGAAATATAACTGAAATGATTACTAAAATAATATTAAAGAATATATTCATGAATGCATTCATGAATACATTTTGAAAGTATTTGCACTGGTATTCATATACTTTCATTTTTACCTGAATTCCCATTCTTTATGCAAGAAATTTTATAATGGAGTACATAATCATATTTGTATTTAAATACAATTACAAAGTATTCGCACCATGTCTGGTATTTATTAAGTTTTCACCAAACAATGATGTTGAGAACCCAGAATATACAAAATTCACACATTTAAATAATGATCATAAGTACGTGGTTTTATGGCTTTTATTTATATTAAAAAATAACTGTAATAAATTCATTTTGGACTAATTTCACATCAATGTACACACTAGACACAGTAGGAATCTAGATTAATATTATCAACTGCATCTTTGTCTATCATTAATTTCCATCATATGATCCCTAATGATTATAAATGAATGATATGATTTACTTCTTTATCATTAAAATTGAACTGAAAAATACCATAGGTGACTGCACGGTGTTATTTGGAATACATGACATTCTATCCATCGCTACAAGATTCTTATATCATCAGTAACTGCAAGTTAATTTCCTGTTATTATAAACTAACAAATTCCTTTTCTAATTTTCTTTAATTTAAAAAAAAAACAACAATAAAAATTTATTAATTTATTGTTTATTGTTATGTAGTTGGTTAAAACTACTAGATGAGTTTGGTTGGACACCTGGATCAACTGTGGCTGGCCATAAGCTGCCTGGATTCCCCTGTATGCCTCGCCTCAAGCATGCATAATTTGCTGAAAGTTCAACAAGGTCAACATACAGGTGACTCAAGAGGGGCTGGAGAGAGCCAAAGTCTGACAGGGTCTCATAAAAACATTAATAAAAGCTACAATTTTTGGCCAATTTCTTTCAGCTTTCTAAACTTAAAAGCTGAAATCCTTATGTGTGCATGATATGAAAATTATATCAACAGTGCTCACAGGAAACAAACGTGCCATGGTCAAAGTTGGGCAAAATTTAAGTTACTAATTTTACATTTATAATAATAACTTATAAAATTTTAAAAATTCATAACTAATTTTGGGTATTCAATTGAATCTTGATTAAATAATGTTACATCCCTGACAAAAAATCTCTAGCTTCAGCAATCCCCTTGTTAAGGGAGTAAATATATTTCTTGATTTTTTACAAAGTGCATTATGTTTAGGCCCATGACTTAAAACAATTACACAATACTGACATCATTCTGGCATGTGCATAGAGAATGAAAAATATGTATATTATTTATGATTAAAGTCAGATCAGTGGTTTTGATATTAGGCAGTCTTAAAGTGTAACAATGGGTTTTTAATGGAAAAATGAAGTTTATTATTAATATCTTGAGGGTATTTAGTCCTAGTGCCCAAATTCTTGGCATGGTAGGGGATTTTGGAGACATCTAGCTGTATGCCGAATCTAAGGAACTAAGAGCTGAAGCTGGGGAGCTGAGCTCTGGCAAACTGCATAAGACTAGCTTGATGTAAACAATATGTTACATGGTGCTTGAAAACTTGAATAAAATCTACAGTTTTTGATCAACTGGTGTCAAATTTTTGGTGTTAACAGTTGAAAAGGTAACAAAAACATGCTGTGAAAATTAAATCCACAGTACTTACAGGAAAAAAACGTGCCATGGTCAAAGTTGGGCAAAATTTAAGGTACCAATTTTTTATTTTTATTAATATTTTAAAAAATTTAAAAGATTTTCATCTAATTTTGGGTATACAATTTAATTTTGATTAATTAAAGTTATATTACTGAAAAAAAGGTCCATAGCTTTAACATGTTTTGTATTAAGTGATCAAATATCTTTCCTGATTTTTTACAAAATGCATTATGTTTGGGTCCATAACTTTTTAAAATTATATAATACAGACATAATTTCTTGAATGTACATAGGAACTATATAGAGGAATATTTATGGTAAATATGAGGAAAAACAGATGAGTGGTTTTGATATTAGGCAGTCCTGAAGTGTGAAAATAGATTTTTAATAAAAAAATTGAGGTTTTTCCTTAATATCTCAGTCAAGCTATTAAGCCTCTTAAGTGTGGTGCTCCCAGAGATTTAGACTTTCAACCATCACTCTGAAGCTAAAAATTGATTTGAAATATTGACAGGTTTTATATTTCTGTATTAATAACTCCATAAACTTTATCAGCTTCAATCATTTATCATATTTACTAAAGGCAATCCTTTACATTTGCCAGGCCTGTATTTTTCCTGATGACATAGGAAGTGATCATTTAATACTTCTTAATGATACATCTATCAAAACTTTTTATTGCATATCAAGATGAAATTAACGCAATTATCACTAGTTCTTATATCTTTAAAATGTACCTGTACCTAGGTACTTTACAAAAATGCTGTACCATCACATGTACCTGAGCCAAACCCTGTTAATTTGCCTTGAAATAATTCTTATCCAACTTACTTGAATGAACTACATTGTCCATTTCACTACATTTATACCTAAGCCACTGGTGTATCTAAGCCACTTCGCATTTTGGGTGGCAGCTGTTGAAGCCAACAAACCCTAACCAGCAGAGTCATGCTCTAGTGAGTCCAATTCTCCACAGCGTGCATGAGGAAAATTAGCCGCTACTATTCTGCTGAGGTGATTTTTGAGATACCTGACATCTCCCTGGAGGGATGTAGGGCTTATCACATTATAAACTTAAAACTATTTTACAGATGGTAAAAATAGTTATATGGACCAATGAGAGGCACCAAATTATCGATCTCTGCCAGGAAACCAGAGGACCACTACCCTTGAATGGGTCACTACAACCAACTCTCATAGAAATCCAGAGAATGGAGAGATGAGCTTGTTACCACTTGTCTTCCAAAGGTAACATGTTTTTCTGAGGTTGCTAATAGTTTCAGTGCTGCCACCCTGGATCTTATGGGAAATATTTTAAATGTTAGAAGACAAACAGTCTCATATTGTCTGAAAAAAAGGAAGAAAAAGTAGAAATTCATGCAAAAATGTAGTTTTTGTACAATTTTAAAGCATGTGATACTTCTACACAAGCTTCAGTTAAGAAATATGCCATTGGGAATTGCTTCATGGCTCCACTGTATTCCATATATCCAGTGATTGTTCACTGATCACCAAAAAAAGAGCACTAATAAAATGCCACTTAATACAAAGTCTTTCCTGAAAAAAAAAATATTAAAAGCATAGAGTGGCAGCACTGCAGTTTATATTCTAGGATGTTGTGATGTGTAAAATTAATTATGGAGCAACAGCGCCACCTACCATGTGCTTCCCCAGCTGCGGCTGTTCAGCTTGCAGCCAGCATTCAGCAGCAGGTCCACCATGGGTGCATCCCCATGACAAACAGCTATGGATAACGCTGACTCATGGAAGTCATCTAATTTGTTTATATCACAACCTGGAAAACAAACAAAACAAAAAATATGTACAATACACCTGTTGCAGCAGGCAGACCCTCTAATAAAACTATAGCTCTATTCCATATTTTCAGGAATATTCCCATGATATAGCCAATTTGATACAGTTCCACTGTCAATCTGATGACTTATATACATAATATCTGTTCTATATTCACTCCCCTCCCTCATATAGTTAAGAATTTGACTATAGTTAAGCATAAAGAAAAAAAGAGTACATTTACTGAACTCAGTTGTTAGAAGAAATTCTTGGGGTGGGATGGGGGGGGGGGATTACAGACCCTCCCCCTTTTTCAGCCACCGCAACCTTTTTAAGGGTTTCAACCAATTTTTGTGGCCTGGAGCTCCCTTCTGCAGACCTGGGGAGCTTCTTTTTTTTATGGCATGCTCTCCTGGGTTGGGCCCCTCCTTTTCTTAAATCCTGGTTCCACAGGGTTGTTGAAATATTTGAAGGTTCATAAATTATTAATTATTAGATGAATTAATTAGTCTCCTTTATTATACAACATGTATAAATGCAAATATATGAAAGAATGCCCAGCAGTTCAAAATAATAAAATTCCCCCGAGTTTTCCCTGGTGAATATTTTTATAATTCAAGGATAATTCTTTACAGACCAATTTTTATGGGCCAATCAATATCCCTTACTTTTACCCGACTGGATAAAAGGGAACTCATTGTCCATTAAAATATGGAATGATTAACTGCATACTTACCAGCTTTTAACAGTAGCTCAACTGCTGTAACATTCCCGTGCCAAGCAGCTATATGTAGGGGCGTCAAGCCGAAGTGAACACCTTGGTTCACATTCACTTTCTTCTCTAGTAATAACTTTAATATTGTTGGGTCATAATTTCTGCAACAGAAAAAAATAATATGTAAAATTTAATCATATACAATAACACTTACTGTTATATATAATCACATTGATAAATAAAGGTTCCTGAAACCCTCCTCGGTCATTATTCTTTAAATAAATGAGAGAGGGCTTGGGTCAAGTACAAGGGTTCTGTACTTCAGTACAAGTACTCAAGCTTTTGACAAGTCCAAGTCAAGAAATTATTAGGTGTACTAGAGTACAAGTACAGGATTCTGTCCTTAAGTACAAGTACTTTTATCATTTAATTCATTCAGATAAAGAACACAGCCTCTAGACCTAAGGCGAACCAATGCAATGGGATTTACATCGGGTATAATGCTTCCATGCTGCACCTTCACCTTTAAAGTATATGTCTGATATTTATATGTACAATGCAAGCACTGAACATTTTGAATCCAAGTACATGCACCAATTATGACACAAAAATGATTGCAGGTGGCACCATCAGTCTTTTGTGCGAGAAAGCCATTAAAGATGTATGGACATGTAAAATTTTAGGCAGATACTTCCAACTATTCTTCGTATTTCTTCCTCTATGTGCACAGATGCATGAATCACTTGTAGGTGGAGCAACAAGTGTTGTATAACACAAATTTATCCAAGATGTATCGACATGTATAATTTCAGGCTAATATGTGAAACCAGTTTGAAATAGGCTTACTAATGGCAACAAGACCAATTTCAGCTTTCTATGACTCTTCCAAGCATCAACTACTCTATCTTTTATCAAACAATTGAAAGAACCCTACCCTAGGATAATTCTAGTGAAAAAATTTAACAATTCAGCTTAACAGTTTTATCATAAAACATTTTTCAGCTGAAAGAGGCTAAAATTATGAAGTTTGTTGTTAAAAAAAAACAGGTTGATGTAGGTGGTGCCAAAAAAACTGCAATTTCAAAAACAAGTCAAGAGACCAACATTTGCACAAAACTTGGTGATGCTTGCCACTGTCGTTTCTGAGATTATTATGTCAGTATGCTTACTTGGCCAAATGACCAAGTTCAAATTCCTGTACCTCAGCCAAAATTCATCAAACCCCAACGATTTGAACAAATTTTAGAGAGTTTGTCTATGGAATCATTTCTGTAAATATATTGAGCAATTTTGCTGAATGATTTCAGAGAAGTTTTTCAAAGGTTAAGTTAATGCCACAAAAAGCTTAGTTCCACAACATTTGATATGTGGCAGATTTTTGCCCAAAATTTTGAGGATGCTAGCTCCTGCTATTCCTGAGAAATTATGGGTTAATGAACTGATAACTGATGACGCTCGTAAAAAATAGGGTTGATGCAGGTGGTGCCACCAATACCTCAACTTCAAATATGAGTCATGTGACAAACATTTGCTAAAATCTGGTGATGATTACACCAGCCGTTTCTGATATTGTAATTTTAGTATCCTTTTTTAGCCAAATGACTTAGTTCAGCTTCCTGTAACTTGGCCAAAATTCAAAGAACTGGAACCAATTGAACAAACTTGAGAGAGACTGTTTAAGAGATTATTTCCGTGAAATATTGAACTATTTGGCTGATTGGTTTCAGAGAAGATTTTTAAAAGGGGTTTTAGCATTTCCCCTATAAAATCTAAGAAAATGCAGACAGCAGAAAAATAAGAAACTCAGATCGAGTTTTTAGAGGACTGTTTTTAGCATAAAATTTGGTGATGCTAGCTCCTTCTGTTTTTGAGATAGTATGGGTTAATGTACGGACGACATCGGATGGACGAAGTTGCATCATCTTATAAGCTCACAGGTTCGCTTAAAACACACACAAGATGCTCTGAATGTTCTTTTATTATGTAAAATACATGCTGTATATATCTGGATTATACACTGTGAAGGTAACAGGTAGCAAAATTTGTGAGAACATTCTGAAGTTTCAATGATTAAGAAGCAGTAAAAGCACAAACTTGACTCTGCACTCAAACTAATGTTTGCATGCAATGCAAACAATTAATCTGTAGCAAATCTGTATCAAACTGACTTTGATAAAAACAAA
Organism: Sipunculus nudus; assembly: GCA_026874595.1. Taxonomy (NCBI): domain Eukaryota; kingdom Metazoa; phylum Annelida; class Sipuncula; order Golfingiida; family Sipunculidae; genus Sipunculus; species Sipunculus nudus. The sequence goes on from CM049309.1 coordinate 35,173,603, forward strand.
ATTTACAAGTCTAACTGGGTATGCCATTTGTCATATGTTCATGAGTTGTCAAGGTGTGTGTTTTGTAATATTGGGCTAGTCTTGAGTTCACCGTTTCATTATAGTACAGCAATAATAAAAGTATAAGTTGTGAAGACACCTCTGAGTATTTAGTGAACCCACTGGGCAATGCAGAGCTGTCAAGTTTTTCCCAGTGTAGTAAATACAGGGGCAGTAATCACCAATATTTACCATCTTGGGAAACACCTCTTAAAGTGGGGAAATGGGGGAAAAAAAATTTTATCAGTGGGGTTACCAGCAGATACCTGTATGAATATAAAGGCAAAATCATGACTTTTCATAATATATATATATATATTATGTAGCACGTAGGAAGATGTTGGGGAGAATATCAGGCTTATCCCCACTGCATAAGTCAATAGGTACTCTTCGTCTGTAGCCTTTTATTTTATTTTCTCCACTTTTAGTTTGGCAAAAAAGCTGATGGGAGCCCTTACTCTGTTGCTTCTTTTTCTTGGGGGTCCTGACTACGCAATGCACGCCACTGGCCACACACCACCCTCTTGCGGCTGCCCCTGGAAAGAAAGATAATTAAATTTTTATATATGATTAACTTTTGGAATTATACCTTTATAAAGGCCTGGACAGATAATATCAGTTTATTATAATATACAGATAGCTTTAATCCTTGCCCTCCACATTTCTATAAGTCTGTCATTGTGCTAAGAAATTCTAAACATCACAAGGTTTCCTCACAGTTTGTAGATATGTTTCTTTTTCAATTAAATCTTATACTTGTCTAGTACTGATTTTTCAAGTACATTCCTAGCAAGTACAAGTACAGTACTGATCTTGGTCAAAAGTGCAAAGTACAAGGCAAGTACTTGGATAATTGTACTTAAGCACATGAGTTCATTACTTGACCCAAGCTTGAATGAGAGATATTTTCATGAGTAACATTAAGAAATGTCTGGTCTACATGTATCATTATCTATACTCTGTCCAATCAACCAGTGTCCACCAGTTTTTTTGGGGATAATTGTCTCAAAATTTTATATTATGGAAGTTAGAGTTGAATATAGCAATAAATCTTCATTTTATGTTTCACAATTTTTTTGACACTTAAGAATAATCTGACAAATCAGAGGTATCCCTACATTAGGAGCCATCCTTGTTTTTGATGGATATATTGTTTTTGATGGATATATTGTTTTTGATGGATATATTGTTTTAAGGGTTCACAATAAATCATCCAATCAGCAGCTGTCAATTGAGACTGCGACCAATGACCTTGCCCACCACAAATGGGGCTGATATGTAGTAATCCTCAACTGGTTTCTCATAAATCTAAAAAATTCTGTTTTTAATAAATAAGGTGTCAGGTAGGTATTTATTTATCTTGTTGAAAACTAGGTTAGGCTCTTTAAACTTCTAACCTGTACCACCATTTTCCTTTAGAAATGTAACTTATAAAATTTCCATAGCTAAGAAACAGGCAAACAGGAGGGGATGGAACAGATGATAGCACCTGGCAGGTTATGAAAGAGACTTATGGTGTCCTCTCATTATGGCTTGTGCTATCTGCAATCAGATGAAATACACTGAATTGACCTTGATCTAGCCCCAGCTCCAGTGTTCTCTCATACGAGCCCCCAGTGAGAGAGCCCTAGGAGATCATTTTAGCAAACAAGGACAAACCTTGAAACAAGGGACCCATGGGTCACGGCGCTCAGCTTATCGTGATTGGACCATAAATGTTTCTCCACTGTGATACTATATCGAGTCGATAACGCTTATGAATATCATGGACATGTTGGGCTATTATAAAGGAATGTTATGTAATATGTGAGTAAATGATAAATGAAATAACCTGACTGATGGATTAATAGAGTCATATATAGTGGTTTATTTTTTATTTATTAAAGAGGTGTAGAAAATTGTGATATATTTGAGCAAATATGAATGCAATGACAGCAGTAATAAGCAGTAGTAGAATGATGATAAGGCTATTTGTTGACGGATCTAAAGTGTATGGTAGTCTGCAAGCTTTCAATTTGACAGATATGATGTTATGATTAACTATGCTGATGAAGTGATTTATGAATTTGTGACTGTATGACACAATATCTCTTTAGTCTTGACAAGGTACATTATTGTGATGCCCACTATGTCTACATATTACACAATATTGACATGATTTCTGGCATGTACATAGGTACCTATGGACGAATAGTTATACAAAATATTAAAGTATGAATATATCTGATTCATCTTGTTCTTGCTTACTGAGGCTGACTTTGGGATGGGGTTTGGAGAAGGGAAAAGTGAGGGCAGCACGAAGGTGGATGTAGAAATATTCTATTGTAATGTTTTTCATTTATATAAGAATATGAAAAGCTAAGAGGAAAGGGGCCCTCCTACTTGGTTATAGTAAAGTTCTAAATATATGATTGCAAACTAATACTCTGACAAGACTGTCATGAAGAAAAACAGTAAAAGTTTTGAGATACTGTAATGTATGAAAATTTACAGATGGAAAATTTACAGATGGACAGGCAAGTGGACAGAATGGACTAATACCTTTATTTCACTTTCAAGGGAATAATGCATTTAAGTTTATATATAAGCCTATTTTTTTTAAGCATATCCACTTTTTCCATTAAGAAGTTTTTATCTGAATAATTTTTTTTATTTACAGGTTTTATAAATTTTAAATGAAAAAACCTGAAAATATAAGTTAAAATATTAGAATTGTTGCAAAAGTTGCAATCATTATATATATACAGAGTAAAAACTGAAACTATAAGTTAAAATATTAGAATTGTTGCAAAAGTTGCAATCATCATATATCCAGAGTGTAGCTCATATTGGGTCATATTATGCATACACTTATTTTATTATTTTTAAATCATAAATGTTTAAACTGAATTTAAAAGAAAGTAATGCCACAACATGGCATCTACAAGAATATTCCTTGAATCACTATTAAAAAGTTTTGCACATTGGAGTTTTCAGTACCTGCTTAATTTTATTCACCAAAATAAAATAAAAGATTCAGTAAATTTGATAAAATAAAACATCTTTTCAAATAAAGTATACACACTGTTGGTTGAATGAGAAACAAACAATATCATTGTGCTAATTACTATCCAAGTTTTAATTAATTACTGAAATTATTAGTCAATTTCACACCTGGTGAAGTTTTTACTCCTCTGAAGTAAGGAATTACTTATCTCATGAACATCCACACTTTTATAGCTATACACCACTTTGTGGACACAATTAAATGTACACTTTAATCATTGTAACCCTGGTGGTACAATACAAAATCTAAAATGTAGCATAGCCTAGAATAAGAATGAATCACATACAGAAAATAATAACATTCATCTAGTTTATGCACCATCTGGGGGGGGGGGGGGGGAGGGAGTGCAGAGCAGAGGGGAAGCCTGCTGGTAGTGGCCAAGCTGACCCAAGGCAAGCTGCCTGGGGTGGGTTACATAATGCAAGTGAAGGCTGTACTACTAGGTGGGCTAGATGTAAACAACACTTAACATGGTGTATGAAAACATGAATAAAAGCTATTCTTTCCAATCAATTTCTTTGAAATTTCAGATTTTAAAAGATTTAATCCTTATGTATATATGCTGTGAAAATTAAATCAACAGTGCCAAAGTTGGACAAAATTTAAGGTATTGATTTTTTATTTATGCTAATAACTTGAAAAATTTGCAAAATTCAGATCTAATTTTGGGTTAACAATTGAATCTTGATTAAATAAAGTTATATACCTGAAAAAAAGTCTCTAGGTTCAGCAATTCTCATGTGAGTAAATATATTTCCTGATTTTTTAACAAATTGCATTATGTTTTGGCCCATAACTTCAAAATAATACCCAATACTAACCTAATTTTTGGTATGTTCATAGAAAATGTATAAAGAATGGGAATCCTAAATACGATCAAAAACAGATCAGTGGTTTTGATATTAGGCAGCCCTGAAGTGTAACAATGGCTTTTCTTATGGAAAACGGAGTTTTTTTCCCCTTAATATCTCGAAGTCCTGAACAAAGTCCTAATGACCCAATTTTCGGTATGGTAGGAGATTTTGGGGACATCTAAAATTATGTCAACAGCCTGGGGAGTATAGAGATGTGCACTGAATGACCTACAGTCATCAAAGTGGACTGCTTGACAATGTAAGGGAATACAACAAGAGCCTCCAAAAAAATTCAATAACTAGCCTAATTTTGCAGCTTTTATTTTCAGATTTTAACAGATTAAATCCTTATGTATACATGGTGTGAAAATTAAATCCACAGTACTTACAGGAAAAAAACGTGCCATGGCCAAAGTTGGGCAAAATTTAAGGTACCAATTTTATATTTTTGCCAATATTTAAAAAAATTTAACAAATTTTGATCTAATTTTTGGTATACTATTAAATTTTGATTAATATAAGTTGTATTACTGGAAAAAAGTCCCTACCTTTAACACTTTTGGTCTTAAGTGACCAAATATCTTCCTGATTTTTTTACAAAGTCCATTATGTTTGGGCCCATAACTTTTTTAAATTATATAATACTGACTTAATATCTGGCATGTACATAGGAACTATATAGAGGAATATTTATGGTAAATATGAAGAAAACCAGATGAGTGGTTTTGATTTTAGGCAGTCCTGAAGTGTGAAAATAGATTTTTAATAAAAAAATTGAGGTTTTTCCTTAATATCTCAGGGGAACGAAGTCCTATTGACCCAATTTTTGGCATGGTAGGAGATTATGGGGACATCTAACTGTATGCCGAAATTCAGATTCGTAGGTCCAACGGTGTCGAAACGTGCCAGTCTTACGGACGGACATCCAGACGGACGGACGGACAGACAGACGGACGGACGACGGACAATGGACCATGACTATAGCTCAGATGACTTATAGTCAGCTGAGCTAAAAATGCATCAAGGTCATTCATGTTCGAACTTGACCTAGCCGTTGATAAGATGCTTCAAACCTGTGGGTTTGGTGACTGGATCTCAAATTCTTACAAAGTAATTGGGTTAACATCATTTTAACCAAAAAAAAAAAAAAAAGACATAAGGTGGCGCCACCTGTCTTCTGCAAAAGACAGAGCTATCCAAGATCTTCAGTCAATTTAATTTTTCGATCATTCCATGTATCCCTTACTGAGATATTAAAGATTTTGTGTGAATTTCACCAAATATGGGAATATTCAAGGTAAAGGCCACTCTCCTAGGAAAGGTCATGACCCCAATTTAAATAAACATCATCCCATAACCCATATCTATGTATATGCATAATATAAAAGAAATCTGTCCATTATTTTTTTACTTATAATGCTCATAGTACTGTCAAGTGGCAATTTTGGGGGTATTAAAAGGCACGAAAACAAATAAAGAATAATAGGTGGCGCCACCAGTTTCTGAAACATGACAACCCTATCCATGATCTTGGATCAACTTGATTTTGGGATCAATCCATGCAAGATTTCTTGAGATATTTAAGATTTTGTGTGATTTTCCCCAAAATTGGACCTATTCATGGTCAAGGACACTCTCCTAGTTAAGGTCATGACCTCATTTTAAATAGGCGTCGTCCTCTCACCCACATCTATACATATACCAAGTTTGGTAAAGATCTGTGAAATATTTTTCGAGTTATCGCGCCAACAAGCTTTATATGCAGCGGCGGCGGGACAAGTATGAAAACATAGAATCCCCCTGACTTTGTCTGAGGATACAATTAATTGGCAGATAAACACTGATGTAATCAGAACTGTAGGAGTACGTTCCAGCCAAATAATTTTTCATTTAAGTGAAAGTGTTAAATGCAGCAAGGCCCGTACTTGTCCTAGTGTGGCTCTAGACATGTTTGCATTATAGAAGTCTATTACTTCATCTAGATGGCAGCAGAGGCATTTGCAAAGACAAAATGAATGCCTCAAATGAAAGACCAGTATATGGCATACTAATTTAGTAGTTCTACTGTTTATTACATACTTATAATCCTTACCAAAGGGTGTCTTGATAAACAGTATAAATGAATGAAGTTTTAGGTACAGTGCTCTGTCATGTGTTTTGAAAGTAATTGGAAAGTAATTGAAATTACATCTATTTTCACATGTGGATTCATTACAATTACTGGTAATTGAATTTTGTCCATTTACAAATTACATTCAATTACTTAAAGAATTGTAATTAATTACAGGTAAGTACAATCACTCATTACAAATTACCCAACCCTGATGAGAAATTGACCACAAGCCAGAAGAGTAACATAGCATAAGCTATAGTGGCTGCTGATATGAGTGAAACCTGAACCTGGAGGAATTTGCCAATTGGATATCAAGCTTATATATTATTTATATATCAATAACCTTCTGAACTTATTTATCCTGATTAGCATAAATGTTAATTTAATTAAATTTTACAAGGTGATTCTCAGTCTGATCTAGTTTAATCCTGTATAATCCAGATAAAACTGGATTAAACTGGATAAAACCTAGTTTTATCCATCATCCTGGATTAAACAAGTTTTATCCGGATAAAACCCAACCCTGATTATAAGCAGTGAAATTTACACTGTAAAACAAACAAGGCCTACAGGCCTAATGCGAACCTGTGCATATGGATATACACCAGGTATAACGCTTCAGTGCTGAACCACTACTTTTCATATATATGAACAATGCAAGTACTAAACATTTTGAACAAGAAACAATACACAAACATCACTGCTGAAATTCTGGCATGGGTGCACACAACACAAAAATTATTGTAGGTGGCACCACCAGTCTTGTATACAACAAAGCTATTTGACATGTACACATATGCCCAATTTCAGGCTGATATATCAAATTCTTCTGTAGAATTAAGCAGGCAAATACACTTTGCAAAAGTCATTGTAGATGGCGACACCTGTCTTGTGAATGAGAAAGCCAGAAAAACACATAGACAGGTCAGAATATCAGGCCAATACATCAAACTTACCTTGAGTCTGATGCACGGGGCTGACCAGGCTTAGGTGAGAAATGCTGTTGCCTCGAGTGTACTGTGACAAATTACTGGCTCAGGCTACTGCACTGAGTGAACTCTTGACCTGCACCTGGCTAGACTGAGTGAATTTTTGACCTGTACCTGGCTGCACTGAGTGAACTCTTGACCTGTTGCATAATCTGAAACAGTTGGCAGTCTGCCAAAGCTATAAATAAATCCAGGGTGACCTTTTGCCTATTGCAAATTCTGAAATAGTAGCCACACATTGCATAAGCTCACAGATTGGCTCCATATGCAGCCCTGAGGGGCAAGACACCCATGAGGTGATCACATGATACTCATGAGGTGATCACATGCCACCCATGAGATGATCACATGCTGCCCATGAGGTGATCACATGCCTTGTGCTTGGCTGCACTGACTGAACTGTTGACCTATATTTGGCTGCACTGAATGAACTCCTGATCTGTTGCCAAATCTGAAACAGTTGGCAGTTTCTTAACCTATTCAAGAAATGTACACAATCTTGGCCTGTTATGTAACTCTGCTAAAATTTATCCAACACAAACCATTTGAACAAACTTGAGAGGGCTCGCCTCTGGGATCATTTCTGTAAAATTTGGACAATTTGGCTGGACTGTTTACAAGAAGAAGACTTTTACAAGTTTTTTCAGCTTTTTCCTTGTAAAATCTAAGTAAATGCAGATAGCAAAAATAAGATGAATCCATCAACATTTGATATGTGACAGATAATTGCATAGCATTTGGGGATGGTAGCTCCTGCTATTCCTGAGAATTTATGAGTTAGTGTACAGATAATATGTAATATCATAAATCTACATTTTTTAAAAGCTTTTAAAAACATTCTTGTCAATATTTTCCATAGATAACCTGAAATCTAAATGTCTAGAGGCATGATGTAATGGATGCTGATAAACTGGTGCTAGGCTAGATGTATCTGCTTCACACAGCTAACATATTTGGTAAAATGACTCAATTCAATCTTTATAATTCAGCCAAATTCATTTTTTGGAACCATAAAAGACAATTATTATAAGATTAATTCAGGGAATTATTCTTCCAAAATATTAAACTAGACGACCAGAGGTCGAGCGCTTGCCGGAAGTTGAAATGACAGACAGACGGACAGACAGAACATATTGTGGGTTTTCTATTATTTGAATGACCCTCAGCGTTTGCTGAGAAGTTGTGGCCTGTAAAATGACATATCAGACAAAGCAACGAGGAAGCAGACAAAGCTGACAACAAAAGACGAACAGACAGACATACTGACACATCTGTGATAACAGACAAAAGCGCCGAAGGTGAAGAAGAGCAAAATTAGCGATAGTTTATGTAGCTAAGGTTTATAATTTTGGAGAGATAGCCAAAACATGATATGTTGGGGAGGTGAAAGTGCAGCGCCACCTAGCGGCCATATCCGGAAAATAGAAAAATGTTTTGAGATATTTCTGTAAAACATAAAATGCATCAGTTTTCAAATGCTTCTTTAAAAACTGTGGCCTGTAGAATGCTATATGTGAGACGCAAGAACCAGCAAGCAGGCAAATTTGAGGACAACTGACAAACAGACGGACACAATGACAAAGTGACACAAGATTGAGACCAGATGACATTATCAGTTTATGGAGAAGACTCAGAGGAAAAAAATAAGCTATAGTTTATGTAAATGAGGCTTTGGGTTTTAGAGATATGGCCAATGTAATGATATGTGTGTGAGGGTCGTTTGCAGCGCCCCCTAGCAGCCATATTCAAAAAATGAAAAAACAATTTCGAGATACTAGTGTAGGACTTATGATATGTCAGTTTCAAAAAGATTCCTGCAATAATGTGGCCTTGGCGCAAGATGAATGAAATCTCGAAATATCTTTATCCACGAGATATTTTACGAGATACTGCAAGACTTGTAATAAAATCTTGTAGTACTAGTTAAATGCTACCTGATGCAAAAAACTAGATCACTCTAGCTTTAAAACTGACAAAGTTAGAAAAATAAGACCCCTTATTTTCGAATATCCAGACTTTTCCCCCAAAATTTGTAACCATGGTTACGGCAAATTTGAGTCAGCTACACACCAGATGACAGGCCTTGGAACGACGATTAAAATGAGCTATTGTTGAAGTAGATACGACTGAAAGTCACACAGATATGGAGAAAAAAACGTTTTTAAGAAGTTTTGACGACCTTGACCTTTCACCTATATTAACCAAAAACAATAGGGCACCTAGAAATTTTCTTTTTCATCATCCCTGTAAGTTTCAAGGTTATTGTGGCAAAATTGTAGCCAGGAGAGCGGTGACAAACAAACAAGAACCAGCAAGAAGGCGAATTTGAGGACAACTGACAAACAGACGGACACACTGACAAAGTGACTCAAGATTCAGTCCAGATGACTACTCCAGATTATGGAGACGACTCAACGGAAGAAAAAAGCTACAGTCTATGTAACTGAGGTTTATAGTTTTGGAGATATTGCCAAAGCATGATATGTTGGGAGAGGTTCGAGTTCAGCGCCCCCTAGCGGCCATATTCGGAAAATGAAAAATTGGTTTCGAGATATTAGTGTAAGACTTAAGATGTAATAGTTTCAAAAGGATTCTTTCAAAACTGTGGCCTGTAGAATGCTATATGTGAGATGCAAGAGCAAGCAGGCGAATTTCAGGACAACTGACAAACAGACAGACACAATGACAAAGTGACACAACATTGAGACCAGATGATAATATCAGTTTATGGAGAAGACTCAGAGGGAAAAAATAAGCTATAGTTTATGTAATTGAGGCTTTGGGTTTTAGAGATATGGCCAATGTAATGATATGTGTGTGAGGGTCGTTTGCAGCGCCCCCTAGCAGTCATATTCAAAAAATGAAAAAACAATTTCGAGATACTAGTGTAGGACTTATGATATGTCAGTTTCAAAAAGATTCCTGCAATAATGTGGCCTTTGGCGCAAGATGAATGAAATCTTGAAATATCTCTATTCACGAGATATTTTAAGAGATACTGCAAGAGTTGTAATAAAATCTTGTAGTACTAGTTAAATGCTACCTAATGCAAAAAAACTAGATCACTCTAGCTTTAAAACTGACAAAGTTAGAAAAATAAGACACCTTATTTTCGAATATCCTGACTTTTCCACCAAAATTTGTAACCATGGTAACAGGAAATTTGAGTCAGCTACACACCAGATGACAGGCCTTGGAACGACGATTAAAATGAGCTATTGTTGAAGTAGATGCGACTGAAAGTCACACAGATATGGAGAAAAAAACCGTTTTAAGAAGTTTTGACGACCTTGACCTTGGACCTATATTAACCAAAACCAATAGGGCACCTAGAAATTTCCTTTTTCATCATCCCTGTAAGTTTCAAGGTTATTGTGGCAAAATTGTGGCCAGGAGAGTGGTGACAAACAAACAAGAACCAGCAAGTATGCGAATTTGAGGACAACTGACAAACAGACGGACACACTGACAAAGTGACTCAAGACTGAGTCCAGATGACTACTCCAGATTATGGAGACGACTCAAAGGAAGAAAAAACCTACAGTCTATGTAACTGAGGTTTATAGTTTTGGAGATATTGCCAAAGCATGATATGTTGGGAGAGGTTCGAGTTCAGCGCCCCCTAGCGGCTATATCCGGAAAATGAAAAATTGGTTTCGAGATATTAGTGTAAGACTTAAGATGTAATAGTTTCAAAAGGATTCTTTCAAAACTGTGGCCTGTAGAATGCTATATGTGAGACGCAAGAACCAGCAAGCAGGCGAATTCGAGGACAACTGACAAACAGACGGACACAATGACAAAGTGACACAACATTGAGACCAGATGACATTATCAGTTTATGGAGAAGACTCAGAGGGAAAAAATAAGCTATAGTTTATGTAATTGAGGCTTTGGGTTTTAGAGATATGGCCAATGTATTGATATCTGTGTGAGGGTCGTGTGCAGCGCCCCCTAGCAGCCATATTCAAAAAATGAAAAAAAAATTTTGGAGATACTAGTGTAGGACTTATGATATGTCAGTTTCAAAAAGATTCCTGCAATAATGTGGCCTTTGGCGCAAGATGAATGAAATCTCGAAATATCTCTATTCACGAGATATTTTAAGAGATACTGCAAGAGTTGTAATAAAATCTTGTAGTACTGGTTGAATGCTACCTGATGCAAAAAACTAGATCACTCTAGCTTTAAAACTGACAAAGTTAGAAAAATAAGATCCCTTATTTTCGAATATCATGACTTTTCCCCAGAAATTTGTAACCATGGTTACGGCAAATTTGAGTCAGCTACACACCAGATGACAGGCCTTGGAATGATGATTAAAATGAGCTATTGTTGAAGTAGATACGACTAATAGTCACAAAGATATGAAGAAAAAACCCTTTTCAGAAGTTTTGACGACCTTGACCTTGACCTTTGACCCATTTTAACCAAAAACAATAGGGCACCTAGAAATTATATTTTCGAACATCCCTGTAAGTTTCAAGGTTATTGTGGCCAAATTGTGGCCAGGAGAGTGGTGACAAACAAACAAACAGACAGACAAACAGACATACGCAACTGACCAATATGCTTGCCGAAATCTTTGATTCCGGCAAGCAACAAACTGGCCTCAGTATCATCATCAGTCGAAAAACGTTTTGTAGGTTTATAACTCATATGGGAAAATACAACAAAATGGCAAAGTTCAGCTTCCCATAACTCAGCCAAAAATCTTTGAATCAAAACCATTTGAACAAACTTGAATTATCAACATCTAAGGATAACTAATGTGTGAGATTTAAGCCCAGTGGTTTTTGAGAAGAAGATTTTGTAGCCACTTAGCTAACATGATCTGTTATGGCATATGACTACATTCAGCTTCCCATAACTCAGCCAAAAGTCACTGAACTGAATCAATTTTAACAAACTTGAATTATCAACATCTAATGATAATTAATGTGTGAGATTTAAGAATTTGGCCTAGTGGTTGCTGAGAAGATTTTTGTAGCCACTTAGCTAAAATTGGCTGTTATGGCATATGACTAAATTCAGCTCCCCATAACTCAGCCAAAAGTGACTGAACTGAGACCATTTGAACAAACTTGAATTATCAACATCTAAGGATAATTAATGTGTGAGATTTAAGAATTTGGCCCAGTGGTTTTTGAGAAGAAGATTTTGTAGCCACTTAGCTAAAATGGGCTGTTGTGGCATATGACTAAATTCAGCTTCCCATAACTTAGCCAAAAGTCACTGAACTGAGACCATTTGAACAAACTTCAGAAAGCACTACCCTAGGATCATTTCTGTGCGATATTAAACAATTTGGTTATTTTGTTTCAGAGAAGAAGTTATTTGTAGCTGTCAGTGTGATTCAGGCACTGATGACCCCGTACAAAAAAGGCCTATGCAGGTGGCGCCACCAATACCTCAATTTCAGATATGACTCATGTGACCAACATTGGCATAAAATTTGGTGATGATAGCTCCAGCCGTTTCTTAGATTTAAATTTTAATATGCTTTTTTGCACAGTTAAAGTTCAACCTCCTGTAACTCAGCCAAAAATCTCTGAACTGGAACCATTTGAACAAACTTGAGAAAGATTGTTCCAGGGATCATTTCTGTGAAATATTGGACAATTTGGCTGGACAGTTTCAGAGAAGAAGATTTTTAAAGTTTTTTTTAGCTTTTACCCTATAAGATCTAAGAAAATGCAGTTAGAAAAAAAATAAACAAAATCCGATATAGTTTTTTGGATGACTGAATATTTGCAAAAAAATTGGTGATGCTAGCTCCTGCCGTTTTTGAGATAGCTATGGTTAACGTACAGACGACGGAAAGGGTTTTAAGTTCTCACATTCTTTTCTGAAGCTTTGTATGCAGCAGTATCCAGTATCCTGGATATGTACGCCATATAACTGCTGTTAATTCCACCAAAGCCCTGTTTCAATGAGCTGCAGTCAGCCTGATTTAATCAGACTCATATTTTTAGGCCCTATCATATACTGAGTCCGAATTCATACAGTGAGTTACTAAGCTATGATTACCGGTACACACCATCCAATGCTGGTGTAACCAGTGTCCACATGTTAGTAATATAACCCCCTGCCAGATGTCACTTTTAAAGGCAGTCAAAGAAGATGCAACGCATCTGTTGCATATTCGCTGGCACTTCCACGGTATAGATATTAGACTCAATATATAACAGGGCCTATTAATATCGAGTCCAATCTAGCTAAGCTGCGGTTGACTCATTTTTTTAACGAAAAAATGTCTGCCGTATGTATCTGTGTCTCCGTCTAGTGGCGAACCTGTAATGAGATATGCAATTATTAGTACACATAACATACAATTGTGAAGCCCTCCACCACTTCTTGAACCAGCAATCATGCATTAACAAGTCCTATGCGCTACCACTGCGCCATGCAAGACGAGTTGGGTGTGAGGGGTCGAGTGGGGATATTTAAATCTACTTTTCAGAATTGGTCGTAGTTGTTAAAATGAGGGTTAATTTTTGTCAAGCGTATGTGCGTCTGGGCGCACCGCAAAAGCTTGAAAAAAATTAACCCTCAGCCGTTTGTTAACTGTCTGCCACTGAACCATACTCCGCGTAATACAAGATTGTGTGTTGTGCAAAAATGGCCAATTTAAATTGCAAAAGAAGCATTTCGTTTTCGCCAAAATCTGCTCGGTTTTCGCGTAATACAAGATCAAGTGGGGATATTTAAATCTACTTTCAAAATTGGTCGTAGTTGTTAAAATAAGGGTTAATTTTTGTCAAGCTTATGCGTCGTCCGGGCGCTTCACGCCCGGACCTCGCAAAAACTTGAAAAAAATTTACCCTAAGCCGTTTGTTAACTACCTGCCACTGAACCGTACTCCGTCTCGCACTTCGCGTGGACAAGGTGGAGTCACTGTTTTATTTGTGAACCCTAACCCTTGAAATACACCAAATATATCCATGATGTGTGTGCGTACAAATGCCTGGAGGGGGCAAGACAATGGATGTGAATGATGTAGGCAGGACATGCACATAAGCCAAGTGGTGTAAACAAGCAAGAGGGAGGAATCATGACCGATACGAGCATGTTAAATTGCGTGAAGGAAGGATAAATTGTACATTGTTACAGGGTAAGAGGTACATGGGAAGGATATAGGATACCATTAACTTACAAAGGGGTAAACTGGAAATATTATTACAACATTTCACATGTATCCGTGGGGTCTTAATGTGTCCAGAACAGCAGCCTGAATTCTAGACTCGTACCAGAGACAGTTTTAGGAGCGACTATAGAATCCGTCCTACCGGTTTAGGGACAAAAAGTCCCTTTCACCTTTCCTCCTACCATTTCCCTCTCAAGCATTTCTCAGACTCATTTTCAATTTTTCTGCCTGCCTATAAGTTTTATTTTCATTGGTAACACATGATACAACTATAAACTGATCTGGCACTACCTAGGTTTGAACCTGCAATCTCTTGATTTCTGACACTGCACTCTATCTGAGCTAACTTGCTGAGATATCAAACTGGGGTTTCCTGATCATTGTAACTGTTTTGGTCAATAAATAATTTTTTTTTAAATTGGGGGCCGCGCCCCCAAACCCCCGCTTTGGTTAGTATCCCAGGTTTAATTAATCAACCTATATATATATTTTAAATTGGGGGCCGCGCCCCCAAAACCCCGCTTAGCCTTAAAAGCAAGGATGACATTTAGGGAGAGGGAGAAAAAATCTTAAAAACAATATTTTATGCAACACCTCAAAAATGGAGGACATGCTGTAAAAAGTGTTAGAATGAGACAGTGTTAATAAAGGAAATATTGATACACCAGGAAAAAAAAACAAGTTCTATGGAGATAGGAATCATACAAGCATATCTTATAGGAGTGGTTACATGCAGGTTTTGTCACAACTGAGGTGCCCTGAGAATCATAGTTGGACAGGCACGGTAGGACGGATTCTATAGTTTGGCCCAGTTTTATTTCTATTTTCATGTTCCTCAATAGAAGCGAAGCCCGCGTTCTATAGTGACTCCAAACACCTGAAAAAATTACACTTAAAAGAAAAGAAAATGTAATTGTAAACACTACGCTTCATTCCTAAAACAAAATAAGTAAGATAAAATACCACCTGCATGCCTCGTGTAATGCCGTCCACAAGAATATCTCAGTCCCTCTGTAATTTCGATGAAATACGCAGTTTGGGTCCGCCCCATGGTCCAACAGAATAGACACTGCCGCGGTGTTGGACGACCGGACTGCGCGGGCCAGTGGGGTTTCTGGGTCTGTAATGCTGTTGACATCTGTTTTCTTCCTTTTCAACTGCTTTCGGAGACCGTCAAGGTTGTTATGGGATATGTGTGAGAGCAGATTTCCTTTTTTCTTGCTGTTTTTCAACCCCATCTTGCTCTCGCCTCCTTGAAGTCAGTCCAACAAGTGTTTACCTGCGAACCATGGCGGAACGTCCCTCCCGGAAGTGGTGTGTTATAAATGGTAGGCTGCATGATTTCTTCACGCTTCTTTATCCACTGACCAAGATTCTGTTATGCATGGTTGTATTAAGTTGTATGAGTTACATAGATTGAAAGAGGAACTACTTATTTCACCTCTATAATTCAGTGTTACTTATTGAATCTAAAATAAATAATTTTATTTTAACAGTCTGGTGAAATAAAATTACATGATATTCAATAGCCCTAGCACCCGTCCTCTCTTACTACGCTACGCTGTGCGAGGTCCTGGATACCGCCGCATTTATAATGCAGTTAGATATTCAGTTGTTCAGCAGACGGTATACATAATTAACTGATTTTTTTTTTCGTTTTTGAATAAATTATTCGCGGGACGTTATATTCATGTTATAGTATTTTAAAGATCTGACAATAATAATTGAAGTAGGCCTAAAACAGTTATCACCAGTTAATAAGTTTTTTTTTTTTTTTTTTTTTTTTTTTTTTTATTGAATACATCACATGAAACAACATATGGACAGTACAAATAATGAACATGTAAAACAATATATACACATACTAATACACTGCACAAAAACATACAATAACAATGCACAGAGATAATTTCAGTATGGGGATACTTATACAGTTCAGAGACAATTTTATGTAGAGGATTGATTATGGCCTATGTTAGTTTGTTTACCAGGTAATTTTAGCTTATATTTTTATATTCTTCCGGGAGTATGAATCAAATATTTGACACTATAATGACAAATGCATACTTAAGAACACATAAAAAAAATCATAAGTCTTTGCATATTCAGCAACAACAATATCTGTATCTAGTAACCCAAAACTTATATTTGATATATATATCTCAATGTCAAATTGTATAAACAATAATATTTTTTTAAGACACAAGTGAGCTCCACTTCATATAATGTACAGATAAAGTTCCTTTTCTGTGGGCAATGTTTCTTTCAATGGTGTATATCTGTTCCATATATAGTTTATAATTGATACACACTTTTTTAACACTTTCACGCATTTACACACATATATATATCTTTTAGCTAGTAATATAAGTATGTCTAACAGAGAATCATTTGTGTTGTTGAAGATAATAGTTGTTTTGCTAAAGCAGTTTTCTGTAAGAAGTATCTTTTGGCTAATCAGCCAGTTTTTCATTTGAGTAAAAATGTTTTGTGTTTGGTTACAGCTATAAAATAGATGCATAATAGTTTCTTTCTCTTTTTTACAAAGTGAACAAAGTTCACTGGTTGCTTTCCCTATAGTAAATAACAGAGGGTTTAGAGCTATGGTTCTATGAATTAGTTTAAACTGAAATATTCTTAATATTTCTGATATTGTTATGCTTTTTATATTGTTAAAGGCTTCATATATCAGGTCTTTGCAATCGCATTGCATGTCTCTATTCCATTTTTCAATTACTTTTGAGGGTTCTGTGCAGACGTTCATTATTAAATCTTTGTAAACTTTTTGTGAGATTTTCTTAGTATTCATTATAGTTTCTATATGCGGTTTACATGGATTGTTAATGTGTATATCACTATCTGAGCATGTTTTTATTATTTTTTTCCAACATGCTGGAATAGCATCAATTAAACTCATATACTGCATTTGCCCTATTTTTAATTTATAGCTACTAATGAGTTCTGCATGTAATAGAAAAGTATATTGTTTGTTTTTATTTTTTAGGATATCATATACTTTTGTGACGCCTGCATTGCACATTTCTTTGATGTATACAGTTTTATGATCAACTTTGATGTGGGAGTTATAAAATAATTCCTGATTAAAGATTTCCTCTGGAGAGTACACATTTTTAAAGTTATATTTACACCATGCATCAAAAACTTCTCTCCAGAATGGGCCATATAGATGATCATTAAGATTTTTTATGTCAGATGACCTAAGATTACATTTAAATATATAAGAACCCATTCCTTTAAACTGTATATCAACTATCTGTCTCCAGCCTCGGTCTAAGGGGCCAGATAAGAAACGTTTCACCCAAGCAATTTTTAATGCATCAATTTTGGATTTTAAATGTATCATGTCTAGTCCCCCTTTTTCAATAGGTGCTATGAGTGTGGTTCGTTTAATCTTATCTTGTTTGTCCCATATGAATTTCCAAAGTAAAGATTCAATATCTTTTACATAAGTTGGGGATGGGTTGGGTAATACCTGTAGTGCATATATCAGTTGTGATAATACATGTGCTTTTATAATATTTATTTTGCCTGAAAGTGACATACCTCTATTGGACCATATATTTATAATTGTTTTTATTTTACTCAGTATTTCTTTATAGTTGATATCTTTCATCTTTCTCCAGTCTGGATAAACAGATATACCCAATATTTTTACTGGTTCAGAGCTCCATTTTAAACCTAGTCTTTCTATGTTTTCTTTTTCATTAGCAAAAGGTGTCATAGGAATAACTACAGTTTTTTCTACATTAACTTTTAATCCCGATATTTTTTTAAATTCGTCAAAAGTTCCTAGAAGTTCTTTAAAAGATTTAGTGCCTCCAGTAAGGGTAACTGCTGTGTCATCTGCATACTGAATTAATTTATGTTCAGTACCTCCTATATTTACACCTTTAATTCTAGGATTATTCCTAATTTTAACAGCTAGTATTTCTGAAGCGAGTATAAACAGATATGGTGACAATGGACAGCCTTGCCTAACACCTCGATTTATAGAAAAGTATGAAGTAGCCCATCCCCTATTTATAACACAGCTGTTAATACCTGAGTAAAGTATATGAATCCATTTTCTAAAATTTGGTCCAAAATTTAACATTTTTAGAGTATTCTGAATATGAGTCCATTCTAAAAAATCAAATGCTTTTTCAAAATCTATTGATACCAGGTAACTTTTTACTTTATGTTTATATGAATATGCAAATATATCTGTAATTTTTATAATGTTTTCTCCAATATACCTATTTTCCATGAAACCTGTCTGATCAGAATGAATAATAGAGTCTAGGGTTGTCTTAAGTCTATTAGCTAAAGTTTTGGCAATTATTTTATAGTCCGTGTTTAAAAGAGAGAGAGGACGCCAGTTCTTCAAATGAAGAGAATCTTTTCCTTTTTTTGGAATGAGACAGATAATACCTTGTCGCATTGAAAGTGGTAAAATATTATTAGAAAATGAATATTTCAGTGAGTTAATAAAATAATCTTTAATATCATCCCAAAATTTCTGATAAAATTCAGCTGGAAATCCATCAGGTCCTGGTGTCTTATTTGTTTTAAGAGATTTCACAGTTTTATATAGCTCAGATGGAGAAAAATCTGCTTCACAGTTTTGTGCGTCTTCCTCTCTAAGTGTATATAAATCCTCTTTTGTAATAAACTGGTTTGTGTAATCCTCTCTAAGTTCATTAGATGTATACAAATTCTTATAAAATGTTAATTGTTCCTGCAAAATTTTTTCTGTGTCAGTAATTATTTTTCCATTTTTGTCTTTTAATTTCAGGATTGATTTTTGTTCATAGTTTCTTTTTTCCAAATTTAAAAAATACTTTGTAGGTTTATCTCCTTCTGATTAATATAAGTTAATAAGTTAAACAACACTGATATATAAATTATAAAACAACATATACATGTAACAACATGTATATACAGGGTTGAGTGGGACAAATTTAAGCACCTATAGGCCTACCCTAAGCAAGCTCGAGCATATGTTTACCTGGATAGTATATAATGGATCAGAGGTATATGATGGACCAGAATTCTCTGTCATGTAGGCGGAGAAAAAGAATAATGTCCATCATAATATTCTCTGTCATTTAGGCGGAGAAAAAGAATAATTTCTATGTCGGTTTTTCCCATATATATGGGGCAAAATGCCTTTCGTATGAGGCAAAATGCTCACAATTAAGTGGAAGTTTTCAGGGGCCAATACAAGATTTAGGAAAAAGGGGGGGGGGGGGGTCCAACCAAGGAGGACTAATGATCGAAAAACCTAAAAAAAAATACCAGATCCGGGAAAGGGGGTCCAGGCCGCAAAATTTTGTCTGAAACCCTTAAAAAAGCTTGCAGTAGATGAAAAAAAGGGGGGGGGGTCCGGGCCCCCTGGACCCCTCCCCAGGATCCGCTTCTTGTTTTACCTCACTGAGCTATTTGTTAAAGAAATAGTGTATTGTTCTATGTTTTAATCTAATATGTTTAGCTACACGTACCTATAGGTGGCCGTAATGACTACCGGTTGTCTTGCATTTCTCACCATATACTATAATAGTACTAATGGCACATTCTTCTTGGTTTATCCGTGCTTACTTTTATGTGAGGGTCCAAGACTGCAGAGGCGTATTCCATGCCCGAGCGGACAAGAGAATTAATTAAATATACGCCAGTTTTTTTACATTCCTCGGAGCCCCTCTAGGTTCCGTCTGATGAAACCGAGTTTACGAAATGCTTTATTAGATATTTGGTCCACATGCGTAGACCATTTTAAATTTTGATATAGATATACTCCAAGATATTTTCACTCGAGACTGTAGATAATACAGTGCCATGTAAATCATAGAAATGTTAACGGCTCGTAGGCGAGCGTGATATATGGATCATCATATAACACTTAGATGCATTATAACATCATGTAATAGCCTATTTGCCATTTCTCTAATCAATTGAGGCCCTGCTGTAGGGATACTTGATCCTCAAATTTATATATAGATATGGTTCTATATATTAGAGCACCATCAGCAAACAATCCCACGGTTGTCACGGGATCAGCTACTGAAGGTAGATCATTTATGTGTAATAGAAATAGAAGATAATAAACTGTCCCTTATGGAACTCTTGATGTGACATCAGTATAACCTGGGTGAACATCATCAAGATTACAAGTTGCCGCCGGTGTGTAAGGAAAGCCTTTATCCCCTGTAGTATATTACCTTCCCGCCCATAAAGTCTAAGTTTATTTAAAGTCGTATGTGGCACTGTATCATACGCTTTACTTAAATCAAGTATTCCAACATCTCTTTGTTGACCCGATTTTATAAATCGTGAGTAGTCTGAAGAAGTTGAGTTTCACACGAGTGACCAGACATGAATCCGTGGTTTGTCGGGGTCAGTATGCCATGTTTAACAAGGTGGTTCCTGATATGACTACATATAACGTGTTCCATAAGCTTATACATACTATGCAAGTTAACATAACAGGTCTGTAATTGCCTGGGAAGTTCCTTGCACCCTTCTTAAAATCGGCGTTATCCTGGATAACCATGCTTTTGGTAGCATGCTCTTGGATAATGACTGACGAATTAAAAGGGTCATGTCGGAAAGTATAAGTGGATGTACTGGTATTTGCTGGTCCCTGGTCAACCTGCCTCGCTCCAGTTTTAGTCCATAGTAATACGATCTAACAAAGGATCTCCATGTAAACATGTAACATGTCTCTTAAGAAACGGACTTTATTCTGACACGCATTAAGATTAATTCTCTTTGTTTCCCACACTGTCTAGACAGTACCCTTATATGGCATATGTCACAAGGCAACAGCCCTGCTGTAGTTTATGTGAATAATCAGTAATGATTTGTATCTACAAGTGAAAACACGTCTCTTGTTGTTCCTCCATTCCAACCAATTCAAATCGAACCCGCTTCTGTGGGAAAAGCTAGAGAACTTAATTTGTCATCCCAACATTGGTGCCGTGACCAGGATTGAATTAGTTATAAAGAGAAAGAAGATGCCTAACCGCGATGAAAATACAACAGGAGACACTTCAGTTATTGCTCCGGTACCCCGGCCAAAAAAGTCAAGGGCTGGGCACCGTATTCGTATGGAGCGAATGTTCGAAGAGGCCACAGATATCATGTCTTTGCCAGTTAACACTGATCGTCTGGATACTTTAAGTGGACTAATCAAATCACTTAGGGACAAGCTCGAAGTAATAAAAAGACTGGATACACAGATACTTGAAACTATTGATGATGAACACTATGAGAGAGAATTCTTAGAGCAAGACGAAGCCACAGCCGCTTACGGCATACGCGTAGAAAAGATCAAACGATTCTTCATTCGCCAGGAAACGCAAATTACCCTACCAATTATTGCATCATAACCAAGCGCAGCTCCAGTGCCAAAGACTGTAAGTACGAGATCAGTTAATTTGCCCAAGTTACCCCGACCCCGCTTCTCTGGTGATCTGCTTCAGTGGAAAACCTTCCATGACACATTTGATTCGGCTGTCCATCAAGATTCATCGCTCTCAAATGTTCAGAAGTTCAAGTATCTTAAGAGTACAGCTGGACAGTGAAGCTAGCCGTGTCATTGAAGGGCTAGCACTCACCAATGATAACTATGAAAAGGCAATGGGACTTTTGTTAGAAAGATATGGACAATCTCACAAGCTAGTCAGTACATACATGAAAGCTCTATGGGAGATCCCCACGCCAAAAGACACTACCGCAATTCTAAGACTGTTCTACGCTAGAGAGCTACGTGAGAGGACTAGAATCCTTAGAAAAGACACAAGACTCATATGGTGATTTACTGGTCCCAGTAATAATGGACAGACTGTGGGAAAAGCTAGAGAACTTTATTTGTCATCCCCACAGATTAAACCTGAAGATATTTCAGTTGGAAGCCTCTTCAGAAGCGTGTAGAAATTCCGTTCGGTCCCGATGTCTTATTCGGTATTAGACCAGATTCTATGGTCCGCAAGTGTTTAATTGGTGGGTACGACGGTCCTTCTAGCCAAATATTAGATGTGTCAGGGTGGTCCCCTGTGAAAACTGAACTGTTTACTGAGCAACTCAGCTTTTATGGTCGCATCAGAATGTAACTTATTTCCTTCTCTTAATGCAGACATACCTTGATTCTCCTGCATCTGACTGCGGATATAGCACCAGAAGGATTTTTTTTCACTATCTCTTAGTCCCCGTTTTAAAATGCCGTTTACGTATTGCCAATTTGCTCTGTTTAATGCCCTTTGCGTTTCTTTCTAAAAACCTCTCGGTCTAGCTTCTCCTCAACCCAGTGCATAACACCACTTCCCAAGCCAGTGTTGACATTTGTTGAAACCCCGCCGATTGCCATAAGACTCTTGTCAATCCTTCTCTCCGTCATGAATTCAACAAGGTGGTCTGCAATTAGTTCAGTATGTTTCTTACTCTTAGATGCTTTTTCCGGAGCGAAGTGAAAGAGATATCTGCCACCTGGCTCACTACAAACAGAGTAGTGCTAATCTTTGATTAAACTTTGAAACTGTCGGTCTGAATCATCAGCCTGTAGCATCCCCTTAGTTGTGTTTTGCCGACTATCGAAGAAAATACTTCGGTTACTTCATTACAATGTTCCTCAAACTCTTGGTCAAGCTTTTTCATAATCTTTTCCTGTGCTGTCCTAACTTTGCTGTGGTCAACTACAAGCCTCTTGTCTTCTTCTGTAATCAGTCCGGCATCCATACAAGCAGCAGTGGTAACGGCAGCTGTTGGACGTAGGCCTACACCATATCTAATACTTAACAGTTTTACATTACTAAAATCTAAAGTATTTTACTCTTGCCTTTTGCCACTTGAAGTACTTGGCATCTCAAACATAGATCAATTGGACCAACATCCTGTTCATCACTAGAGATGTCCTCCAATGCATCTGGCAATGTACCTTGCAGTCCAGATGCTTCATCTTTTTTTCATTTATTCAGAATCATGTTTCCTCGCTGCTTCCTGTCTTTTCTGTTGCTTGACTTGCCCTACGCTCCCGAGGCAGCGGAAATCTTGCGCTTCTAAAGAAGCAACTGATTTTCACGCTGCCAGCTTTGACCGTTTATGATATATTTAGACACTAGATGGCGTTTCGTTGTCCGCTAAATAAAAAAAACCTGCGTATGATGTGACAAGCAGATGCCAATAAACAAACACTCGACAGGCATCCTGGCTCCGCCCATAGCTGCGCTTCAAGCGCCGCTTGATGAGAGTTAACGGTCGAATTTTAATTGCTCCCTCTGTGTTCTCGCATCATCGACCGATTCAATTGTGACCAGCCAGCGAGATGTGCACGGAGCCTTTGTTGTTACGTTTCGTTTGAATTACAACTCACCGGCCGGGCATCCTATGTGCCCAAGGCTCTAAGCAAACCACGTCTGGGGCAATTCTCTTTGAGCCTGTGGCCTGTTCAGTCGGTTACCGGGGCGATGAGCTGTCACTCAAAACGAAATGAACATGATCGGCTCCGTGTATTCCTCGCTTGGCCGTGTCTTGCAGCACATGGTCTCATCTGATTAGACAAAAATACGGTGCTCCCCTCTGGTGTAGCAATTCTGGATACGAGGTCATAACAAACAGAGCTTACGTTATAGGGAGAAGGCCTATAGTTAAAGCGCCTAGTAAAGAGCGTAGACTTGCCCATAATACTCTGGAAGATATGGAAGTCCCATCTGATGAGCTCCAATAGAACCGGTCTTTCTCTCTGATGCTTTATAATGTGATCTCTTTCAGTGGGATCTTTTTCTCCTTAGCGTAATTACAGTTAATATGGACTTCTCTGGTGCAGCCAGATGGACAGCCATTTTGTTCACAACAGTGCCACACTTGCAGTTTAGAATGTCATATAACTTATCAAGTTTTTCTATGAAACATTCTTTGCCTTCTTGTTTGCCACGATCATCTGTCTTGAACCTTATTCAAGATATTGATTCTTGAATAAATGACAGGAGGCTTAAACAAGTCATTAGCTCTTGTTAAGTTTTCGATGACTGCTGGATAAATATCCTTTGCAAGGTTAGCTGTGGAGTAATTCCTCATTTCATCATCACTCTGCTTTCTAAGTAAAAGACCATATCTTAGAACATAACGCAGAGTTGGCAACTCAGATGGCAGAAGCGTCCTACAAGTCCCCAACAGCCTGCTCATGTGTGTTAAAGGGACATAATCAGGAGCAATATTATTCCTATTCTTTCACACTATCAGTTCAGTTTTGATTTATACAAAAGTTTCCCAGATAAACCATTCCAGCACACAGTCTCATTTCCTCGCATACGGCTGTTTAACACCTTGTTATAGCCCTGCATATTGGTAAACACAGTTTATTTACCATAACAGGGCCGCGTGACCGGAGGTCCGATTTAGAGGGTCAGCACGGGTGTTTCAGCCAGCGGGAACATGCATTACATTTTTGGGCCAAATCAGTCCGGGCAGCTCCTGATTGGCACGTTTTGTGTTCCCTCGCAGCACACGGCCCGATGCACTGTTTATGTTGACACCTGCGATCGCGCCGGTTCACTGTTTGTAACTCTCGGTTACAGGAGTAAGCAAACGGTTTCAAGGCAATATTTTGGCAGGTACAGATTTATTTGAAGGGAAGAAGCTATTTTATGTGTATAACTCAACATGCTTTATAGGTGATTGGGCCCCTTTAAGGTTGAACATATAGTTCGCTTCTTTTCCACTTTTGGTCCAATCCTGGAATTTTGTTATAACTGAGACTACAGCGATTACAATGACTTTTCCTCCCGTATGTAAGAATTTTCTCTGATTGAATAACTGGAATTATACTCTGATATAAGTTGTATTGAGTAGATGGACTTTTATGCTGACTTCAGTATGTGTAGATTATTTTATTTACCAGGGAATGCCGATGCCGGAAAATGCCTGAAGGGTAGCCTTTTAACCGTCAGACTGTAAGTGTAAACGCAAGACCTCTTTTTGGCAACTAGGAACTGAGCGCATAATTTGTGAATGAACCACTCTCGAGCACTTGCAACACTCATGTAATATTAGCCATGAAGTACGAATTTACCTCTGCAGCGCTTGGTAAATACACTTCAAAATGATATAAATTGATAAAAAAATATATTAGTGGATAACCTTACCAAAATGATTGAATTATCTTCAAAAATCATTTATACGCAAATGATAGAACATTAGGTTTAATTTCAGGAGAGATATAATTACGAAAACATTTAGAATTGTAAATAAAATACTAGACTAAGATTTGTAAATATTTATTATATTCAGATGACCATTTACAAAGCAAGATATTATCTAATTTTAAAACTTACAGTAATATTGAGTTTCATTTGTCATCTTACATGTTTTAGGCACCCCTCATATTATATATGAACACGTTTCCAAAATTGACACGCCCTACAGTATTAAAATGTTTGATGCGGGGGGTTAAAATTGACGCGGGCGGTGCCTGAGACCATACCTTTTATTATTATATTTTTTTGGCCTAACACGTGCATACTTGTAGAGTCAACAACGTATTGTCTATGTACCAAGCTTGTAGAACAACGTGCTGTTATCAAGTTGATAAGGTGAAGGAGCATCAGCGTTATGCGATTTTCTAGAGAAAAAGAATTTGTAACATATCTTGGCATGTACATCTCTTCAAACTTAAAGTGTTACCTTGTTCAAAGTCCTTTTAATTTCAAACCTCGGCTACCAAAAAGTCGATTATCAAGATGGCGGCTGACTCGATGGTGGCGATGCCGGTATGCAAAATCTTTAGCGAGCCATAGTTTCAAAGTTTTAGCTACCAAACTCAAAAGTTAATTTCCTACGTATATATGGTTACATAAATGATCGAATAACCATGCATTTTGTTGCCTAACACTTCATTATTAACAAATTTAGCTATTCTGTCAAAAGTCGACCAATATCACCACGCGCGTATACTGCATCTCGGAAGAAGAGTTTTTGTAAATTTACCAAACCATTTTATAAACAGAACTGAGTCCGTCCAGCCACTGAAATTAGCATAACCGATATAAATAAAAATGGCTATATCTTTTGATAAACTAAATAAACGGTATAACAAATACCAACTTACATGTTGATATTTAGGTTTTTTATTAATTACCATTATTGCTATGCACAAGGGTACTTTATTCAGATCATCAAAGGTTAAAAGGTCACGAAACTCACGCAAAACTGAAAATTATGTTCTAAGGAAAAGTTGTTCTGAGACCACGGAAGCGCTCCTGTATACACCAAAAATTTAAAGCATGAAATTGTCCGAGAAAATATCAGTTACACATTGATGTAAAATTAGTGCCTTTCCTTCTGATATATAAACAAAATATAAATGGCAAAAGTACGCAAGTTTTCCCACTCTTCAATATTTAAAAGTGTGTTATTTGTTATCTTTAACATTTGTTCATAAACTAAGATCATAAAACGTGTCCGTGGGTATAACAGTGGGTTGGGGTACTTAACATCTGTATACACTTATTTTTCTTCTTGCTCTTTCACATCCTTCTACTTCCTGTATTTGTCTCCATCTTCTCACTCTGCTTTATCATCATCTTTTTATTTCTCCTACTGTTCTTCCCCCTTCTTTTCTTCCTCTTCTATCGTGTTCTTCCTCGCTCTTCTTGTCAGTCTTCTTTCCTTTCTTTTCCATTTCGTTTCCTCTTCTTCCTCTTCTCTTCACTTTTATTCTTGCTCTTTTGGGGGATTTTCTCTTCTTCTCCCTTCTTTTCCTTTCTCTTCCTTTATTATATATATATATATATATATATATATATATATATATATATATATATATATATATATATATAGAGAGAGAGAGAGAGAGAGAGAGAGAGAGAGAGAGAGAAAGAGAGAGATTACCTGTTTGGAAAATAATAAAGGCAGATTAAATCACCAAAGTAAACCAGATAAAGCAACTAACCACCTTGTCCAAGTTAGCACAATGAATGGACTGACATTTCAGATTATAAAAGCACTACCCTGCACACACATAAAATTCATATTAAATTCTGTGTATTCATACGTGTTCTTGTTTATACTGTGAATATATAAAGCAACAGTTTTTTCCCACACAACAATTAAAACTGAGATAAATCAACAAACTGACCAAGTCCAATCGAAATCTCCATGAAGCGCACTGACAGAATGCCAACAACACATAAATTGCATTGAACAATGGCAGCTTGGTTATCTTTAACATTTGTTCATAAACTATGTTCATAAAACGTTGTGTCTACGGGTATAACAGTGAGTTGGTGTACTTAACATCTGTTTAACTTTATAATAAGACCAACAGGGACCAATAGGTCACATTGTATTTAATACCAACGTTAAGCATGTATAACATTGAATAAAACAGAGAGGCAGCATTTGACGATTTGGAATATGTAAGAATACAAGCAAATTCGTGGAATTTAAGTCCCTCGCGGGTGCCTCCTGTAGTCTTTCATGCTTACCTGATCAAAATGTTTCAGTTTTTATGTTTGCCTGAAGATGTCTCCACATGTCATAGTGGCTGTTTAGTTTTCATGTTGCCCTAAAGATGTCTCTACATGTCATAATATAGGTTGTGAAATAAGGGGAAAAAACAATATTTTTGTTTTGGAGCTGGAGATAAAAAAAAATTCAGACCGACACTCCAAATCCAATCCCAAGCAAGGTATGCATGAGAGCAATCACTGACTCAAATTTGAATGAAATCGAATAATTTTTAGGATAGTTATCGCACGGAAACAAAAACCTGACAGACAGACAGAGGGACAGACAGACAAACCCAAATCAATGTCCCCCGTTCCGGAAATCGGGGGACAATAATTCCCGGTGTGTAAGTGTATGCTTGTTCAGCTACTTGTTACAGATAGGTTACATGTACATGCATGTGAAAGTCTCATGAAGACTGAATAAGGTTTTTTATTCATTTAATGGTAAATATGTCTCAAGCATTTTCAAAATAAAAGTCTACAAGCACACATGTAGAATAATGTACCTCCCTTGGTATTTTAGCGTATGTCACGGAAGGGTTTTGAAAATTATTTTCATTAACAGCACATACACATGCTGAATAGCATCAGAGGGTCAATCATAAAGCCAATCAGTTAATACCCGGGATGGGAGTATGAGAAATCTTTGATGGTAGGAATTGGTTTTAAAATCATGTTCGATGATTGGAAGAGAGAAAATCGGCTGATGATCAATTAATAATCGATTATTTTATGTTCATGCTGTATTGCCATGAAATCTGCTATAAAGAATACATAGAATTATACCTAAAATACTATGTATATCAAGTATCCCGAGTCTGCTTGTACACCTTGCTGTAAGGTCAAGGTAGCGGTCGGATCGTTTTCGCTTAACAAGCTTTAGTTTCAGTCCCGTCTTTCTTTTATATTTGACAGGATTAGAACAATTTTTTTCCCTGGATTAGATGATTTATTTGCATGCGCATATATACTCGTTTATTATCGATTTTGTAAAAATACAACCAATTAGCACGATTCGATTAATAAACACAACACTAGTCCTCTTCCTAAGAAAGATACCTATTCCTGAGAATTAATTCTTAAGTAAACTGCATGAGTGCATTATTGGTCTTGATATATGTGCTATATTGTTTTAACTAAAAAGATTATCATGGGTAGACTTGTACAAAACGTGTCAGAAAATGAAAAAAATACTGGCTTTGTATGTATTTATACCTAGATTACTTTATTTGGCAAAGAAAGAGAAACATGCACAATATATCTAATTAAACAGCTAGGGGCGGATCCAGGATTGAGAAGAGGGGGGTCCAACTCAGGAGGACTAATAAAACCCTGGACCCCCCCCCCCCCCTCCGGATCCACTTCTAATAAAAGTATTATTTAATATACTTATATATATTTATAAATATAAATTTAAAAACCTTACACATTTTATCATTTATTACAATTTTATATGATAGTCTATATTATGTTTTATTAAGTTTTATTATATTAAGTTTTATTAAACCTGTTCTACGGTACAAGAGGACTTTATATTTATAAGATTTAAGAAAAATATATAAGTAAAATGATAACCCAAAAGATTCATTAGGAGTATCGTACAACTTCTCTTAAATGCACGCATTTCTGTGCTTGTAAGTAGGAATACGTGTAATGCACTCATTACTGTGTATATATTCTATAGGATGTTACATATTTAATGTGTTCACAAAAATGACAAATGTATATGCTTGGTACAATTTTTATCCACAGAGCCCAACAAACACATTTAAATACACGTCTCTGCTTTTTAAAAACATTCGTTTATTACATCACCTATCACACGTTCTTAGTCGTTTCAAAGCCCTCCACCAATAACACTGCTGAAGCATTGTACAATCGGAACACATCAGTCTGTGTATCTCGGCTTCTGGACAGATCCTGATAAACTAGTCCTCGTGTTTAAAACAACAATACACTAGACAGACTTAAAGCTCACTATGCTACACATGGTATATACCCGAGAATGAGTATCGCGACACATTACGTATATCACTATCTGAGGACGCCCATTTGCATTTACCATATAATTTAAACATGCAGATACCTATTTCATGTAATACAACAACAAGGTTGCCTACAAAGACTCATTCGCATTACAATAAATTTTCCAAACTGTAGTCTAAATTTTGATATACTTAAAATAGCACCAACGGTATACCTGGGAAGGGATACATCTAGTGATTATATAATAATAACCAGCGCTTCGGGTCAATTGTTAGGACCAACAGCAACCAATATGACGTTTACAAATTATAACGTTCTGTTTTAGGACATGATCCTTAGTTACATATATAGACAAGATATTACACACACACATATATAAATATATATATATATATATATATATAAACATACAACAAACAACACAATTCGAAGACCGGGGACTGAATGAACGCATGCTACTTACAGCATAACTTGTGTGTATAGACACAGTATAAGGAATCCAACTTTTAAATAATATTAAGATTACGTGGGATAGCTGGGCGAGTGAAAAATTCTAAAGATAAGGTATATATGCCTCTGGTGTTTCTATACCTCTAACTCCAATTTTAACAATATGTGTCAATGATCTTGCAAGAACAAGCATGTCTGTTTTAATCAAGCAGAGATAATCTTCGGATCTTTAGAATAAAATGTGTTACTATAGTCGGTTCCACCAGTGGATGACCATTGATATTAGGAGATCATTGTCTCCGTTTTAAATGATAACACAGTTCAAATTGGATGATGGACTGAGCGTATAATACAATATTTTAAAACACATGACAAAAACCAATGTTTATATATTACAATTTTGTTCTTCTTAAACATGTGACACGACGTGATTTTTTTTTATAATATTTAAATGACACTAAACAACCATTCAGCATCTTATATGTTAATTCTTTGTCCATGCGACCAGCGAACTTCATTTTCATCAATAGAGATGAAATGTTCTGAAATTTGAATTTTTCTCGGATGTTGATTTTAATGCATTTTAAAATTAGTTTGCAAGGTACAATTTTGATAAATTCTTGTTGATAGGGCCTATGTATGTGTCTCGTTCTTTAACTTTAACTTACTTTTCAGAACTGGTCTCCCATTATGTAAATTTTTTAAGAAAGACGTCTTAATTTCGACTGACGTTTTGTAAAATAGACTTTCTTTCCTATTAAATAAAAGTACCTTTGAGTGTAATACCAGTAAGTCAATTTCAGTTAATAAGTTGCTCGTGATAACTTTTTTGAAGCAGATACATGCATAACTGAAAAGCGGGTCACCACACGAGATCCATATGGAACCTCAGCCGTTACAAGAACTTAAGTAGTGCTGAGATTACCCTATACACAGGGGAAAAAAAGGTTTCCAGGAGAAACCACGGTTCTAAATGAAACCATGTGGTTTCTTCAAAGAACCATCAAGAAAACTTTTTTTTCTTAGAGTGTACGTTCTTATAATCGGCATCACGTGGATTGTCTCGGGGTTGCCTTGAGGTACATGCCATTTTCAGTCTTCATGATAATCATAGCTATTTGTCTGACAGGTCTGTCAGCATCGATCTCCAACTTAAACCTTCTGAGCACTCTCCCTATGACGATTTTCATCTCATGCATAGCGAAGTTCTGTCCGATACAGTTCCTTGGTCCTGCGGAGAAAGGAAGGAAACCGAATGAGTCGATTTTGTCAATGTTTTCTGGGGAGAACCGCTCAGGTCTAAACTCCTCCGGTTTGTCCCATACGAACGGGTTGTGGTGCATACTGTAGATCTCTACGTCCACCATAGTGCCTGGCGGGAACTCCGTGCCATCGATACATAGTTTTTCCGTCAACTCTCGCTGTACCCCTATCACAGGTGGATAAAACCTCATGGATTCCTTGATGCACATCGTTAGATATCGAAGCTTACCAAGGTCCTCCATCTGTATATCATCGTTTTCCCGCCCCCGTAAAACTCCGTCTATCTCCGCCTGACACTTCTCCTGGTGTTCTGGGTGGCTCGCTAGTGCATACAGCGTCCACGAGATGCCGCTTGATGTCGTGTCATGTCCCGCGAACATGAAGGTATCGACCTCGTTTCTGATTTCCAGATCCGTGAGGTTTCGACCTTCTTCGTCCGTCGCCGTAAGAAGAATGTCAAGAAAGTCAAGGTAACGGGAAGACAACTGGTTCTTTCCCTCCTTCATGGCCCGTCTCCTGCTGGTTATAACTTCCTGCGCCACTTGGTGGACGTAATCACAATTTTTCTTGAATCTCTTTCCAGTGGAAGTCAAGGAGAAGATAAAGTTCAGGTGCATCATGGGATGCATATATCTCTCTATGACAGCTGCTGTCATTTCACTGACCGCCTTCACATAAGGATGGGTTTCTCCTCTGCGCTGGCAGTCGTTATCGTAGGAGAACGCGCATCTGAGTATGATATCGAGGGCACAGTGACTCACAAGCTGAAAGATCTCCACGCTCTCAGCTTGGTTCGATCGGGAATCTATTATCTCCAATAAAAGGCTTGCAGCATCATTTTTCACTTTGATGTATGGCCTCAGAATTTCAAAATGAAAGGCTGGTGTGAGCAGTTTCCGGTTCCGGTTCCACTTGGAGCCCCCGCTGACAATCAGTCCGTCACCGAGCCAGGGTTTCAGGAAAAGATAAGCCCCTGTACCTGTCGGCTTTGGCTCTGATGTCCGGAGGATGACTTTCACTGTGTCCGGATGGTGAACTCGAACAGACCCCAGGACGGGACCGTACCATGCGTGAGTCAGCCGGGGATACTTTTCTACAATGTCTCGCTCAAACTTTAAACCCTCCTCGTTAAAGCCTGGGTGGTTAGCGATATGTCCGTACAGCCAATGGGGTTTGTCCCCTGGCAGGCTCAGCAGGATACGGGCTTTCTTTCTCCACCGGATGTAGGCTGTCCATGCTCTGTAAAGCAAATACGCCGTCGGTGCCCCTACACACACCGCCGTGGTATACACCGAAACCCTCATGTCGCCGAAGTCTCGCGTCTTATAACACAGCGCTTTCTACACCGTGCGGTGGCTTAATCGAATTACTTGTGTCTTACACAGGTCTTAACACTTTCAGATAACACAGTCCAGAGTTCACAATCAAGTTTTTATTTTTACTCGTCATAGCTTGCCCGTGCCCTTTGTATTGTAACAGTTACAAAGTTTACTGCGTAAGACAACTCATGATAATAATTAACAGCCCTCATCTAATTCGAGTGTGATTTGAAATCAACATAGGGTCATTAATAAGATCGTTATGCTTTAATTAATGTCTTTTAACAAAACATTGACTCCTTGATCAAAAATAGGAACTAGAATTATTGGTGTAACGTTCAAGGCCAAATCAAACCAGAAAATACGATGGTTAAAACGTCACGCGGCAAGTCACCGGGGTCGCTTGTGCTATGGCGATCACGGATAATCGCATAGTAATTGGCGGTCACGGATAATCACATGGTAATTCGATGGCAAGGTTTTCGGTACTGGGCAAATCTCTTGAGGCTACCACTGGTTGGTCGTGGATAGACACTGATTATCGTAACAGTTGTTCTTTAATTAAATTAAGTCGATTTTGTGCAACAATCTTGTAATGACCTTGTAAAGTCTGCAACCAATGATATACTAATATACAACTACTAAAGGGCCTGGTATCGCCTTCAATTTTCGTATTGCAATATACTGCGGTATGTGGGAGCGCAATGCGATAATTATGGCGATATTTTCCTCTGTATCAGTTTACAGGTAATGAGTGTATTTTCCGTTATATGCAATACGTTAGATATGTTATTGATTTATTATCATATTAAAAATAATGACTAGGGCTGGGTATCGCTTACAATTTTCGTATTGCGATATATTTCGATGGGTGGTAGCGCATTTCGGTCCGTATCGCGGTTATTTTCAATGGTATATCAATTTACAGGAAATAAATGATTTTCTGTTTTATACATGCAATAAATTAAATATGTTATTAATTTATTTTCATATGTATATGTAGATCAGTTTATTTCGCACATGAAATTTTAGCTTTATTTTTACTACAATAGATCAATTTCGGTCACGTTTGAACAATATCATAAAATCTCGATATATGAAAACCATATCGCGATACGCAATATGAGAAATACCGTATCGCGAAATTCCGATATATCGATAATATCGCAAACCCTTACATACAAACATTGTATTATTTTGTCAGTCGCTGATATCGTATTATCGTGGTGCAAGCGGGTATGTATAGTTTTTAATTAATAACATTTTATTAGACTATTAGTTTAGTATGATACGTTTAAGAACAAGCCATAGGCGGTCATGTATTAGTATAGTCAAGATGGAAATCTTATGAGGTATATGAAAAAACCATTGTTAAAAAAATCGCAGACATATGCCTGTTTTCTCGGTCGCAGAAGTGAAAGCGTCGACCCAACCTATAGTAAGTTTAATTTTAATAAATTTATGACACAAATACAAAACATTTTCATAAAATTGGTAAAGCCTTTAGTCGTCATCATATTGCAATTCACCCTTATACATCAATATCCATCACAAATTAGTAAATACATCAATATAAAACTTAACCTTGCACCACGAGAAGAACACAGATGGCGCCACCGCGAGCACCAGGTGGCGCCAAAGAGAATTAATTTAAACGTTTCTATAAGTCAATTCAGGCTAACTTGGCCTTGCGATTTGATTTCACCCATGTGATGCGGTCCTGCTATCAGATCTGTTAACCCCAGGGGTTAATGACCTCTGTGGCTGACACACATCACCACTGATTAAATGTAATCACTCAAGGCCAAAAGTTAGTCCATTCATTCATTTTTATTTTAAAATAGATATTTGTCCAAATATCTTATTCATATTTTACATATGTTTCAAGCAGAACATAATCTACAGGTTAAGCTGAAATTATGTGTCATTTCCATTTGTTATTTATATATTTTTGTGACATCTTCATATGATAAATGACCTTGTCACAGGCCTGGACAAGGGTAAACCAGCCTGTACCCTCGAGTCACTGATGTCCATTACAGAAAGGGGGTCCATCACAAAATTCATTCAATGGAATGCATGGAAACTTCAAATAATAGGGCTATCAAAGTGAAAAACTTTGTAACAAACATTTATTATAATGAGTCCTTTAGATGGTCCCCAAATAAAGCAGACTAAACCCATCTTTAGACATGTTTGTGTACTTTCTAGCAATACCATGCACCAAGCGCGATTATTGTACAACTCACGATATAGATCAATAAATCCTAATTCATGTATGTTTAATGTCTAACTGCATTAATCCATCCATGCCTCGCACGGACCTCGGGACGATAGCCAACCTTACCGCGACACAGGAATTGACTGGTTACCATAGAGATGGGTCTACACTTTGGTCTGTTTCTTCACATATATTCATTCATTAATCCTTGTAGCCTAATTTTAAGATAAATTACCACAAAAACAAAATCGATGACCGTTGCAGTGCATTTTCCTGTACGACTATGTCACACTGAAGTGGTCTTATCAGTCCGATATAAATGCCTACACAATACACGTGTGTCCATTAACCATATACCAAGGCCGTGTGACCGGAGGTCCGATTATGAGGGGCAACACGCGATGTTTCAACCAGCAGGAAATGTACGGTATTACATTTTTTTGGGCCAAGTCAGTCAAGGCATCTCCTGGCTGACATGTGATGTGGCTCTGCGCTGCACACGGCCCCACGCATTGTGTTAATGTTGACACCTGCGATCTCGCTTAGTAAAAGTTTTTTAACACTCGTTTACAGTAGTCTATCTGTTCTCTTTGTAGGCCTATACAAGCATACTTTCTATGCTTCTTGCTGGTGCCATTATCTTCCATTATGAATTTATAAATAAAGGTTCCTTTTATTTTTCCACTCTTATTCATATCGCTTAACAATTAACCATTATATATGTTCAACATTTTACAAGGGGTTTAAATCTATTTAACGCAATCCAAATTGTGGAATTACATGTAGTTAAAGATAAACTCACTCATGCAGCTGGCAGCACCCCCCCCCCCCCCCCCCCCCACACACACACATACCGCTTAAGCAGTCTCTGTTTAGTTTGCGTCTTAATAAAATACCTAAACCACTCTAAAGGTTTGTTTCCATGTGCGCGTATATACGTATATGTGTGAACTGGAAGACGTATATATTTTATAATGGATCAAGCAGCCCTTCACCAAAAAGTGAAGTGACGTCATTTTACCCCGAATCCCTGGGTTCACACAGACCCTATCCGTGAAAATCGGTCCTGTGGTGATTTTCACGCATATACGCATATACGCTGACGGACACAACGAAACACCCAAGTTACGAAATCATATGAGCGATTTTCACGCATATACGCACATAGGCCTACGCATATACGCGCACATGGAAACACCCTTAATAAGACAGAGCGATTTATAGATTGCTTTAATTAATGTGTGAAAATTTTGTTGGGAAAGCGGAAATACTACTACTACTACAACCACTACTCCTACTCCTACTACTACTACTACTACTAATAATAATAATAATAATTATCATTATTGTTATTATTATTGTTATTATTATTGTTATTATTATTGTTATTAGTGTTAGTAGTAGTAGCACTATTATTATATTCTTTATAATTATTATTATTATTATTATTATTATTATTATTATTATTTTCACTTTCTTTATGGTAACAATTTTTTAAAGTGATTTTTTTTCATTTAATTAATACGTATAAATTAATTGATAATCATAATCTGATAAAAAGATTTTCGTCGAAATAGCCCCGGGCCTAATTTCAATATAAACAGGCTGCAAGCGCAGATATTCATTTGGAAAATATATAGAGGCGATTACTCTGATGAAATAATAGGTCATATCACGCTTCCACTTCTCGTTCCATGATCACCACAAAAAAAATGAAGGATATTAATTAAAAAAAAAATCTTAATTGAGGTTTGTATGCATGGCGAATTTTATACCATTCTTCGATCATTATTTGTTATACCGGTAAATAATATCGTTTATAAATATAATCTTGTTTCTACATTAAAAATAAAAGAGAGATAAAACTGGACATACATTGTTACAGGAAGATGCATGGCCTCTTTCGGATGGATAGGACCAGGAAGAAAAGAATGAAACATGCGAGGCCAAGTTGACCCATGTGACCCCGCTGGGTCAAAGGCCATCCACGACATGTGCCCACACGCCAGCGGGCGATATCGTATTAGTTGAGGGCATATAAGCCGAATAAGTGCGGGTGCCAGTCTAACGCCAACATACAATACTTCCTTGTTTGTACCTTGCAAGGTTCGTGGGACGTATTTTCATAGAGAATCGTCATCATGGGCGGGTCTCAAAGTGCATTCACAGAAACGGAACTTGAAGATTACCAGGTAACTGTTTAATCGTTCGATTTAAAACACTAGAATTCTTAAACTAGAATAGAAATGAGTTGGGTGTATGTGCTGACTGCACTACGCGCTGCGGTCACCAAAACAAACAGTAACTGGTAACACACTGTCACGACCTGACGATGCGTCTGTGAACAGTAGATCAGTTGGGCTGGAACCTGACGGAGCCTCATTTCTGGAATTCGGGGAGCCACTATAGAACGCGGGCTTCGCTTCTATTGAGGAAAATATCAAATAAATAAAACTGCCTTCTCTCATTCCCTTTTTTAACTCCTACTTTTCCCTGTAGATGTCCCTACACTCAACTCTTCTAACATGAACAACTACTAAACATCAGAAGTCGCCTGAATCGGGAATCGAACCTATATGATCTCTGGACTAGGAGCTGTACATGCTAATAAGTGAGCCGTGAAGACGAGATACCCGTAAAAGCGAGTTTTGTTCATTTATATCTGCGATTAAAGCACCATCTATCATGAAAATTGGAAATCATTTACTATTTGAACAGGAAAATTATGCTTTAGGTGGGGGCTCTGCCCCCACACCCCCGTTCAGACCGGGAACCCAGGTTCTCCGGACCCCTCCTCTAATATAATAAACTCCAGTTATGAGCAAAATTAAATATGGGAATACTCAGGAAAATAATATGTATCATCCTTTTTCAGGAAACAATTTATTATGCGACACTCGTTCTGCATAAGGTACCGGCAGTAGGCTGGAGCCCGGTTTCTATATTTCTGCCGAATTTGGCACTCTGTAAGAAATTCGAATTTTCATTATATTGGGACTTTTTACCCTTACGAAACATTGCGTTTGCGAAATAATGAAAATAATAACTACAGTGACCCCTGCTTTAAGCGACCCCCTTTCTGTCAAGGAATGGCAGGTGGTGAAATCTGACCAAAGCCAAAGATGGCAAAGTATGCGCAAGAATCTGCCAAATTACTAAGTTCATAAGTTAGAATGCTATGTTTCTTTATAATACATTAAAAATTTGAAATAAAGATTGTTGTTTATTTATTCCTTCACTATATACAGTATTGAACTATATTTACAATACTGCATGATGTTAAACACAGTCCATGTGTGTCAGTTTACCATTACAAGGCTGCATGACTGGATCGAGAAACCATTGTAAACTGCAACACGCAGTGTTTCAGCAAACAGGAACATGAATTGCATTTTATTGGGCCAAGTAAGATTGACACATGTTTGTGGCCCGGATAATGCAATTGCTGTGTTTTTGTTGACACCTGTGATCGCGCCCGGTCCACTGATGTTTTTAACACACATTTACAAGAGTAAGCAAATGAATTCAGGGCAATATTTTGGCAGGTACAAATTTATTTTATAGGAAAAAGCTATTTTTCATGTTATTTCAACATGAATCTTGGATTGAACGAGTTGCACTTCTTCACTTTAGTATTCTGTAAAATGTTTTCATAAAAAATTGACCTTGATATAACTTCTGAACCAGTAAAACAGGTGAATAATAAAAAAAGTAATTGATTTTAAAACCATTTTATCATTAACCGTTATATTTGGGATAATAGAGGATTTTAGAATTTGGTTGTGGCTGATACTGATAGGCCACAAAGCAACAGAGGTGAAGCACATAAGAGCTGGGGGGGGGGGGGCGTTATCATGTGGAAATATTTAAACAGTTAAACTGTAATTGTAAAGTGTGGGGTAGTTTAAGCATGCGTTGTTCTAACTTCTAGATTTGTTATGTTGAAAAGGGGGATGCACTATCTATGCTTCTTCCTCCTAAATCCTCTTCCGTATAAATGCTTACTGACTTCATACTGCCAGCATACTAACAGATTATAATAATAATATATGATAGCCTTGACGCAGGATATAAACAGAAGGGCAACCATGCAGAAAATTTTTCATATCTCATAATCAAGAGTGCATCAAATGGGGCTTCATATGGCTTCAGTTAGAATGACATTTAATTTATTTTAGTAGTCTATTCTTGGTTATCATAA
Source organism: Sipunculus nudus (assembly GCA_026874595.1). Lineage (NCBI taxonomy): Eukaryota > Metazoa > Annelida > Sipuncula > Golfingiida > Sipunculidae > Sipunculus > Sipunculus nudus. The sequence goes on from CM049309.1 coordinate 35,212,733, forward strand.
CCATACTTTTGTACTTTCAGGAGCTGACATATTTTACAAAGAAAGAGATTCTACAGTAAGTACATTTGTATTGTCACTGTTACATGAGTCACAGAACATTTATGTTTTCTTGTTAATAATCATACAGACTGAGAGTAGTTTTTCATTTATAGGTCTAGTATTAAATAGTTTATGGCATAAATAGCTGATTGTGAAACCTACAGAATCCACCACAGTGAACCTGGTAAGAAAACTTTTATAAAATAATTTCTCGTGAGAGCCATAATATGTATTTATTATTTATTCCTTGATTTTGAGCCTGCCAAGATACCCATTCAGAACATAATAATTTAATATTTGATAGCATTAACAAAATATACCAATGAAGGTTAATAAAAATATAACTAATTATCACACAATATTGCCTTTATTATGTCTCCCCCCTACAGGGAAGATATTTTCAGTGTCATTGTCAGGTGGCTGTGTCTGTAGGATATCTTGTGAATGCAATAATTATTGAAGGGCTGCATATTTTCCTCGAAAATTTTAAACACCCATTGTTTCTACCAAAAGCATGGACTAGATCGAAAACCAGTAACCTTGGCCTTTATCTTCAAGGTTGAATCTGCCAAAATGTAAAATTTTTGAGCACCCCATAACTTTCGAGGCGCTTCACATTTCTCACCATGTCTTTCTTGATACAACCTATATATGCAATGGGGGATGGGGGGGGGGGGGGGAGACATCTGTTTTTGCAAGTATGAAAACAAGCCATTCCGATTTGTAGTAATTTTTATGAATGTAGTTTTTACACAGTGTCAGAAAAGACCACATAAGTTCTTAGGGAGCTGATGCAATAACATTTGTGTCTGACATTTAAGTAAATATAATTTTGATATACAGGTTATGAACAGAGTATTAGATTGATTGATTGATAAAAGGTGTTTGTTGTATGAATGTGTCCAGTGATTGATTGTGTTAGGGACTGTTTATATTTCAGTGTTCACAAGAGGTTTACAGAGCTGAACCCAGAGTCTGTCAACCAGAATAAGAATGCCCTGCTCCCACAGGAAGACATATTGCAGCTTCAGGAGCTAAAGGTAGGTATTCATAATTCTCTTGCTTGGTCACTGATGTCAGCTGAATAACATGGTTGTTTCAGGTTTGTAATGTTTATGATTTGCCAAATACAGTGGAACACCTTGTTCTGAACACTGTTTTTCCAGAAAATCAGTTTCCTGAAATTTTAAATCAGGAACTGAAAACTTATTCTTTTTATAAATATATTTCATGCATAAAAATATTTTAAATTGATTTTTGTAATTATAATCATGGGGCACCAGGGCCTGTCACCTAAAAACAAATTAGAATGATTTTTACCGATCAAGCTGTGCAAATAATTGCAGTGTCCCAGTCATCCATTAGTACTTATAAGTAGGTCAACAAGAAACAGTGTTCCCTGGGAAACATGGCATTAACTGTCAACCAAACTTGCTGCCAGACCACTGACCATTTATCTGAAAGTTTTTTCTTCCAAAACAGCTTGTCCACCATTGCTTTCAGAAAAACAGTGGTCTACTGTATTGTTAAACTTATAAATTGTGAAAAATTTGCCAGACTATGTTCCAGTACCCCGGGTTGATTCCATGGCCAGTGTTTGAAAGAACCTTCTCTATACAGTATTGATGAATTCTAAGTTCAGGGTTGCAAGGTTTTAGAAACCTGCTGATAAAACAGTGTAAAAAACATGGTTAAAACAACACCCGCCAAAACAGGTTTCAGCCACCAAAAGTGGCTAAAACTTTTGAAACCCTGTAATCAGTCTAACATTCATGGTTAAAGATATATATTACCTGGAACATAATGAGTGTCAGAATTTGTTTGAAATCTGAAATGAATCTGAACATTAAAGGGTTAATGTGGGTCTGATCACTTATGGATGTCGTATGATTAGAGACTTCACTAACAGTTCATAATTCTATAGGTTTCAGTGATTTTTGTTCTTTGATTTAAATTAGTACAAGGGATGTTCTGGTCATATTTTTATTATCAATCCAAGATTCCTATTGTGAACCTTGGCAAGTGATGGAAGTCAGAATACTGGAAGATGTTGCATAAATAGACCCCTATCTGGAACCAGTTTGGAATTCCATATATAGGCTCATGAATTTGCTCCAAGGTAACTGCCCAGGAGCTGGATTATAATTCAGTTAAAAAACTGTGTAGACCATCCCCCCAACATTTATTGTATGTCATAAGTTTTTCATTATATTAAATTTGGCTGGATCTTTCTGTGGTGTAGCCTGGATTTATTACCGGGATATCTTAATAAACCCCAAAAGGCAGGGTTTTGTGTCACATGGGTCTGTACATGTCTGAGTATTAAAAGGAAATACCTGAAAAACTGTTTCATTAATTTAAATTTAACTCCACATGCTTGATGACTGTCGGAAATTGGATTTGTACTGAACCTTTTATAAATAGAAAAACAGAGGATAACATGTCATTACTACCGTTTCACTTCACACATTAAATACCACTGTTTTAGTTATTCACAAGTTCTTTAGATGGTCTTTATGATATGTTCAGGTGAATCCGTTTCGAGATCGCATCTGCAAGGTGTTTTCATCCAAGGATGACGGGTCGATGACGTTTGAAGATTTTCTCGACATGATGTCAGTCTTCAGTGACGGTGCCCCAAAGAATGTGAAAGTGGAGTATGCCTTCAGGATTTATGGTAGGTGGGAGTGCTTAAAAATACAGTGTCTCAGTTAAATATTTGAAAACATGTAACCATATATTAGTGCATGATCAGTATATTTTGATACAAAAGTCTTTATATCATATCTGGTACAGTGAGCTGTCCTTGTATTGATTTGTGGACAATAATGGATCATCTGATGGATGGCACATTGGACATTTATTCTTAGTCTCTGAGTGCATATATGGTAAATGAGAAATCTGCATTGTAATGAATGCAAGCCTCCACCAATCACTTATTTTCCCATTATTCCCAGGTTCATTTGTGCATAAGTGACTGTAGATTTGTGACTATTCCTTGATGATGTTCCTGAAACCAGATCATGTGCCAGATCCACACCAAAATTTATTCTTCATTGGCTCATTCCCAGAATGCGCTGAAATTTACATGAGATTCCATTCATGATTGCAAGAGTTATGCTGTGAACGAACACACACACATACACAAACAGGGATGAATGCATAAGGACAAGAGGACCAATAAGATGAAATTCCATTAGTCAGGCATATCAATTGGTTTGCTTATTGTAGCATGGTCAAACCAGTTGTGGGCTACTACAAGTTTCAGATGCATTGTTAATTTTCTTAAAGTAAACATTTAGTGCTGCAACTGTAGAATGAAAAATAAAAGTCAATGAGAGGACGTTTGGGTAAACTTCTGTGAAAAAGAAAGAAAATTTGCTCAGAGTCTGAACTGTAATATACCAGTATTTTTCATGCATCTTGAATGTACCTTGTATTTTGTAACATATGAATCATAACACAAGTTCAGTTGTTTCATAAAATAATACATTGTTACATTCCTAGATTAATTCATGTATTGTGATTCACTGAAGTGAACAGAGAGTAAATATTTAGATATGTTAATGTACAGGGGCAGATCCAGGATTTAAGAAAGGGGGGGGGGGGTTCAACCCATGAGGACTAATTACAAAAACTAAAACAAGGTCCCCAAGTAAAAAAAAAAGGGGGGGGGGGTTCCAGGCTAAACCCTGAAAAAAAGCTTTCAGCATTTGGAAAAGGAGTTCTGAGAATATAAAAACTCTCATTTGAAATATAGCTTCCTACAGTCAAGCAAGATTAGAAATAAACTGTAGATTTTCTTGATCCAGGAAAAATATTTTTTTTCTGTGAATATTAAATTTTTGTAGTTTTACCTGTATTATTACAAACATTGTCTTGACTGTTTATTAGATTTTGATGGAGACGACATGATTAATGAGGACGATTTGACACAGATCATCAATCGACTGACAGGAGGAATGGATGGAGAACAACAGCTGAAAGATGACGACATGAACCTACTGATAAAAAATGTAAGAACAACACATTTAAGCTGTCATGTTTAAATACTGTTTTGTGTCATCCAACAATAATCTCTCATAAAATTTTAATTGATGTGAGGCCTCTTTTGCATCAAAGATTTTACCTTATTGAAAGGAAATTATCGACAACAAAGTGAAAGAATAAATGTCTAATCATCCGCAGCATTTATACTTGGCTAGTTATTTAGATCATCCTCATTTCAATGGTGCTATACAGTTAATGTGTAGAGTTCTGTGGTTGCTTTTTGACAGTTTTTGCTCCTGAAGATTTCAAACTCAATATGTTCATGAAAGAGACATTATTGCGAAAATAAAATCTTGAATAACATGCCCCATCATAGGAGATTCATATTATAAAAGAATAATTGATTTTGTATATTGCTGTTAATCTAAGACGTATAATTTCTCAGATCTTTCAAATTATCTGCAAATATCATATTTAACAATGATTTCAACATATTTGATATTCACTTGGGTTCCCATCAAAATTTTGCAATTTTGTATACTTTTTTACTTTGTATAATTAATTCATAAAATGATAAATACACACTTTGTAGGTTATTTTATGGTGAGGTCATGAACATTAAATCCTTGAAAATATGAAAATTGTGAAATGTTATCCTTGCAAATAGGAAGCCTGAACCACCAGTATATTATCTGTCACTTCAGGAATGAATTACTGAAATTCCTGTTGACTCTGATATATTATAGAATGAAACAGGACATTTTTTTTTATTAATAATAATTTATTAATTATACAACATGATGAAATTTCTGTTGATTCAGGTGCATTGAATAATGTAAATATGAAACATTTGTTAATCACTGAAATTTCAAAACTGTCTGTGGTATGCTGCAGGTAACTTATTGATATTTTGTCAGAGGTTAACTTTATGGATACATAACATATGGATATGATTGAACATGATGTAAAGCCTTGGAGATGATCTAGGTGTAATGGTATTGTAAAGAAAGTCTCTATTATCTTTCAGATCTTTGAAGAAGCTGACCTGGATGATGACAGTGCCCTGTCATTCGCTGAATTTGAGCATGTGATCTCCAAGGCACCTGATTTCATCAAGTAGGTACATATAGTAAACTAGATATTTTGTAATCTGAGCTTGTAGTACAATGTAGTTCATTAACTCCATTGTTTGATTACGGGTAATCTGTAGAACAGTGACAGTCCCTAATACCTATGAATGGCAAATGCTCTTGACAGGGATGAAGGAATTTCTCTTGAAATAATACTTCAAATAAAACAATTTTTGATGACCCAGATTAACTTCAAACATTATTGGTTTGTTACTTGGGTGTTTCCCTTTCAAAAAATGTCATCAAATTTGGTTCACAACTATTTATTCACACCAAGTCTATTTAGTGTTTACTCCCTTTCTCTCTCTCTCTCTTTTATATTTATATATATATATATATATATATATATATATATATATATATATATATATATAAAACAGTACATTAAACATTAGTTTGGTTTGATATTCATAATGTTTTTATTATTTTATTAGGGTTGTTACGCTCCTTTCTTTACTGTGAATAAAACAATGTAGAATAAGTTTCAGATATTGTTGAAAATGGAATTAGACATGACTAACTCAGGGATGTTGTTTATTCTGTTCTAGTTCATTCAGAATCAGACTGTAGAACCAGAAACCAAAGATTTGTGATTGATACCAAAAATATCAGTCCTCAAGAGGCAGCCCCCAAGAACCACACCAAAAAGGTTTATGTAAATACGTGATGAGAGAAGAGAAGATAGCAGATGTCAACTGACGCTCAAACAACAGAGCCCCTCAAGGGAGATTTGGATGGATGGAAAGTGGTTTTGATATGGGCTGTAGATTTTCCTGAGAAATACTTATCTTTTCCCAGCCACTGTAAAAAAAACTTAAAAAAAACTGTTGAAATTGGAAACAGATAAAATTGAAAAGAAAATAATTGGAAACAGATAAAATTGAAAAGAAAATAATAGTGGACAAAAATACATTGTGAGGGAAAATAAAAATGTTCTTTTCATCCAAATGTCTTATCAGGGGTTTTGCCATTATTAACTCATCTAAAAAATGATAGGGAAATCTTTAAGTGCCTTCGGATATTTTAGGAACTTTCTATTTGTTTTACACTTTGAATTGAAATATGAAATCACAAATGATTTTATCTGTTTTAATTTTTTCATGACCAAGGTTGTGATATTTATTCAGAGATCATGCTTTTTCATTTGTCCTATCATTTCATATCACATTTACTCATATTTAACCAGAGCACTTGCACATAGGATTGTCAGTTTTAATGATTTTAGATTCTTAATTTAACGTGTAAATGCTGTTACTACAAATATTTGATGCTTAAGCTTAAATTAAATTCAAGTTCTGGAAATTAGGTGTCTCTTTTGTGTAACTATGCTGAACCTTTGTGCCAAGAATAAATGACAGGTTGTTAAGTCTATGAATGTTGATGATTGATGTATTGATATAAGCTTAATTTGTCAAATGAACTGCTGGAAATATTGGTTTAATTTATATCATATTTGATAGGAATGTAAACATGTATATATGAATTTTCCATGTACATGTTCTTGAATAGTGTAAGAAACTATTGTCTCATTGACTTGCCATATAACAAGAATAGTACATTGTATAAAATGGCATTTATATATCACATGAAACATCTGAAATGTCTTCAGGTCTTTAAAGATCAGTGTTTTTTAATAATAAGCTGTTAAGTTCCCTAGATTTTTATTAAAATACATGTACATTAGGTTTTAGATTATACTGCAGGCATCTCAGATGTTTCACCATCATATTTGATTTTATTTAATAATGTAGTTTCAAAGATTTTCAAAATAATTAATTTGCAAACAAATTGATACCTATAAGCAGTAGACAGTATTCAGGTGTTTGTTTTATGTTATCAAGACATATATATATCTTACCTGTTGAATGTTTTTGAATCCCAAATATTTTGTTACAGTTATGCAATTTAAAAGCAAACAATATATATTTTTTCACTGTGTGTTACAAGAACATTTATTTAAGTTCACTTTTATTTGCATTGATTTCTGATACTCCAGGCAGGTTTGAACAGTGTGGACTTTGACCCAGACATGTAATGGTTTTATTCTTAATTTAGCTTAAAAATAGTATATTCTGTGGTTGGAGTCATATTTGCGAGGTTGAAATTTCGCGAATTTTATTTTTTTGGGGGGTTTCTTGAGGGTTTACTTTTTGCCATATCACCAGAAACTTATTTTCATAGATATAATCATAATCCAATACTTTTCTATAATATTTTACTTATATCTGTATCCGTGCTTTCAAGGTCTAGATCCATGAACACAGGCCAGATCAAAACCGACCAATCCATATAGGTGAGATTATAATGTGATAATTTTATATATGACTGTGCTGAAGGGGCGCCTTATTCTAGGCAGTTTCATTTCCGTGATAATATTCCTATCGCAAATATTGCAAATTTGAAACTGTCGCAAATATAAAGCCAACCACAATAATTGATTGTTCCAATTAATGAAGCAAGAATTAAATGCTATCAAGTAAATGAATGTTTTTCTCAGCAGTGCAAATCAACATTTTACATACTTTTACAATCATATGCCCTTGTATTGGCAAACCTTCGTGTAAGGGTAACTGTTCCTGTATATATTACAATGGCATTAATGGGTACTTATATTTGTAGGCAATATTGCAAAATCCAACTGTGATATACATGTAGATGTACCAATACAAAATAAATCATACATGTCCTGTTGTAATATATGATTAGTAATGCAACCATATATCAATTGTTCTTTGTTATAGCTTTTAATGATTCTGATGTCATTTTCTTCAGTGTCAATAAAACTTAATCTTTTGAATGTATTGTGATTATTTTTTTACGAAGACACTGTATTCAGGCCTATGAGGAATTATTTCTGAAATGCAGCATATTCTTGAGTACCCTAGTTACATATAACGAAAATTAAAGTTTGTTCATCATGGAACCCCCCCCCCCCCCCCCCCAAGTTATTAAAGAAATTCGAGTTTGTTCATCATGGAATGCAAAAGCTAGTCAGGAAATTGGAGTTTGTCCATCATGATTTACTCAAGCTATTAAGGAAATTGGAGTTTGTTCATCATGGAATAATCAGACTATTAAGGAAATTCGAGTTTCATTTTCTAAAAGACATCAGTTCGAAGGAAAATTCGAGCCCTCCAGTTATTATCCACTGTACGATTGTTACAAATTGTTTATTTTAATTCTGTATGGCAGACATTATCTATAAGAACTCCTACTGCCAGGCGTCGATCACAAAATACCAAGTTGTCGTTCATCGAGTCAGATCTGATGTTAATATTATGATACAGGATTGTGTAATAGTTCTAGGTCACACAGGGACTTCAGTGATATCTGTAAGTGTACCAGCTGACCCAACCCACGGAGCTCTCCCTTCACAGGTGCTTTAGATGCCCTGCCATATCAGTGTGATCAGTTGCAAGTGTTCTCACTTGGTACACAGATAAAACGTGACTTGCCTTTCATGTAAGCCCAACAAAACTGTGGATACATAAAAAGGTATATGAAGTATCAGAAATATTTACAAGTAATTTATTTTTTAAAAATCTGATGTGCATGTAAGTACGGGAGGGGATTCTGCCTTGACCTCGGTCACTATACATGCTGGTACATACAACAGAAGCGTGAACCTCCTTCAGGACTTGCCACTTCTGCAAATTAGTGCATTCTGGTTTGATATGTGACTGGGGTCGTATGTGACCAGCCGTGTCTGTGTGTCCGATCTATAGCTTGAAAGTTCTTGCTGGATTTCGATGAATTTTTGTGGGAGACGTGAAACTCGACCGGCTCCACCCCTACTTCTGATAAACAGTATTACAGGGATTTGTAATTAATTAGTTTGGGTAGCGTGGCTGAATTTACAAATACTCCTCCATACATACATCAGAAATTATAAGACGGAGAGGTAATTGCAATTACCACGAGAATTTATTAGAAAGAACTACAGAATTACACAAGGATACTTCCCCCGATATAACATGAAATAAATGTACCTATACGAACCTACGCTCTTTACACAGCGCTTTACCTATAGGGCTACTTCCTATATCGTAAGGAGCTGTTTGTTATGACCTCGTATCCTGCTTTGCAACACCAGAGGGGAGCACTGTATTTTTGTCCAATCAGATGAAACTTTGTGCTGGAAGACAAAGCCAAGCGAGGAATACACGGAGCCAATCATATTAATTTCTTTTTGAGTGACAGCTCATCCCCCAGCGTAACCGTCTAAACAGGCCACAGGCTCAGAGAGAATTGCCCCTGACGTGGTTTGCTTAGGGCCTTGGGCACATATATAGGATGCTCGGCCGGTGAGCTGTTATTCAAACGAAACGTAACAACAAAGGCTGCGTGCACACCTCGCTGGCTGGTTTCAGTTCTGCAGACAACAGACACATGGCTACGCTAACACAGTCATGTCATAATCGAATCGGTCGATGATGCGAGAATGCAGAGGGAGCAATTTAAATTCGACCGGAAACTCATCAAACGGCGCTTGAAGCGCGGCAATGGGCGGAGCCAGGATGCCTGTTGAGTGTTTGTTTATTGGCATCTGATTGGCTGCTTGTCACATCGTACGCACGTTTATTTCAGTGGACAACAAACCGCCATCTGGTGTCTAAATATATCATAAACGGTCAAAGCTGGCAGCGTGAAAATCAGTTGCTTCTTTAGAAGCGCAAGATTTCCGCTGCCTCGGGAGCGTAATACGAACCAGAACCTGGTTTTCCAGGTTTTCCCTGGTCCCTATATTCTCATCTTCTGCAAGGCAGAAAAGTCCAGTGGTTAAGCTCCTATATATATGGAGGAATTGTGCAAAAAATGAAAGAAGCATGAAAGTTGAAGCTTATTGATAAATTTAAGATATAGGGCCAAGCTGAAAATAAATTTTCTTGGCCAAAATGCAAGATGGCCGCCAATTTAGAAAATGTCAATAACTTGAGTTAAAATGTCCCGAGAAAGCATTGCAAGTACTCTAATATTATGGGTTTTTTTGGACAGAGAAATTCAATTTTTGAGGTTCCAACCCTCTCCAGGTACTCATTAGCTGGTTTTTATCACGAATTTGGTAATATTCCCATTAGTCCAACAGTTCAGCTGCACATAGAGAAGAATTGAAGTGAAAATCTGGAAAGAAGAATGAAACTTGGCATAATAATTTTCCAGACCATACTCTATATGTTCAGATATGGGGCCGAGCGGAATTCATAATATCTTGCTTAAAACTCCAAGATGACGGCCAAGATGGCCGCCGAAACATAAAATACTAATATAGTTGAACATATTAGTCCTGGAATGCATTGCAAGTGTACTGTTTCTATGTTATTATGATCGAAAAATTTATTTATAAGGGTTTCAGGTCTGTATCATGCATGTGTGAATGAAGTCTGATTTTGTTAGTATTGAAATTGTGCTAAAACTACCCTTTTTTACCAGCACATCTAACGGTAAAACGTATTTGTTGATTACCCTGCCGAAATTTAATCTATTTGTTATTTTTTAGTATTTGAACACTATGTCTCTTTCAATGTAATGAAAAGGACAGTCGACTGGTAAAACGCTCGGCTCTCTTCACTGGCGACCAAGTTTCTGTCCCAGATGTTGCTATGAGAGTGGATTGTTGTGGTCCATACAGAGTCGGTTGTTTTCTTCGTGTCCTCTGATTCCATCCACCACTTCGCCATCCGAGCCACGGAAAGTGCTTTGTGGTAGTTATTATAACCAGTAGTACAATCAATGTAAAAGAAATTTTATTAGTTGATAAGTTGTGGCTCTTTTGCCTTGAGGTAACGGTGCAGCTTTAAGACTCTTTGCTTGCATGAAGAAAGAATCAGTACATATTTAGCGGCTCACCACATTATGCTGTATGGTACGCTTTCTTTTAAAGTGATAGATTTAGGCCTGTTGGTATCACTTTCTACTGAATGAGAATGAATTTATCCATAAGATAAAGATGGTATGTTGTTAGTAAGAAGTCATTACCTATCGTTAAGACATTAGAGAAAATCTCATGGTTTGTGGCGAGATTTCACCATTATGCCATTGCGACATCGTTTGGGTTTGAACCGGGGACCTACAAACATGCACGTCCTTAACAACGAGGCAACGTTCTAACCCCGTATATGCTATCTATGTACTGTGGTGATGGTGCATGACAGAATCTGGACACTTGTAGACACTTGTGCAGTTTGCCGTTTACCTTCTACATTGATAATCTGGTTAATGATCCTTACCAATAAGCTAACTTTGCATTTCCAAGTGATGTCTTAAAATACTTCGTTTGTTTACATAATGCACAGTTTTAATAAATATAATGATAATTAGAAATAATAAATATTTGCTTCATTTATTGAAATAATTTATCTTCATGTGCACATAATGCAAGATTGTAGGTCGGACTGAACTTTGCACATAAGATAAAAAGAACCGTTGGTAAGTGGGAATTGTGGGTGTTTTACTAAAAGAAAAACGCTCGTCCTGCAAAATATAAAAGAAAATATTCAGGCAAGGTTATAGAATTTGTTGGCAATTTTACAAAAAAAATAATGTAATAAACTGTTCTGTTCAGTAATAATATTCAGAAGTAGTCTATCCTCATTAATATATGTTCAATTGATGAAGCGAATGGTATGAAATACAAGTTTCCCAAGCATTCTGCATTTGGGCATAAAACTGACATAAAGGGAAAGTACAAAGGTTGCCAGAGCTCAGAAGCTGAAAAGCACAGCCAAGTTACAATCACCAATCAAGTCAATAAAAATTCAAACCAAACTTTGTACTGAATTTTTAGGTAATTAAGTTAATGAAGAAAGAATGCATGTCTGGAACCTGAGGGTGCATTATATTTTTCAACCTTGTTTTGTGAATTAGACTTTCTATCTTCCGTCTTGCTGTACCATTTTCTTAGCATCCATCCATGACAGATCAGCTAGCTTGAACCTGGCAGCACCGACTCATACATGTGGTGAATATTATGAATAATATATGAATGTACTACATGAATCTACATATGTGCATAATGTCAGCAAATGAAAGTATTTTGTTGACACCAACGCATTATGCAAAGTGAATTTTAATGGCAATTCGTTGGGAAGGAACAAGTATTATATCACAAAAATTGCATCACAGCAAATGGCAGTGACACTTTACTGACACATGTGTCGGTTCTTTCCTACGATCATGCAGTCTAAAGTCTGCATCGTCACCATATCACAAAATTAGTAATCTGCATGAGTGTTATTTCATGGATTCATCACCATAGTACAAAGGCAGCATACAGCAACATGTTGCACACCTCTAATATGTGTGGATTCTGTTTTCTTGCCAACATACAGTCTGAAAGCCATCACTTCATGGCAAAAGAAGCTTAAAATCCATACAGCACACAGGTGTGAGCTTCTACATAAGCGCGTATCTTGTCATGCACGCATGTACTCTAAATTCATTATAAATAAATGTCTTTCCCTTTAAACAGACATAGTGTTCAAATACTTTTAACTAGAACATGTAAATTAAATTTCAGCAGAACTCTTTGAATTTTATTGCACTAATCAAGATTTACATGAATGTTAAGTTGATGGTAAAATTAAATATCATGTTTGTAGATAAAACCCTACCTATTCTTCACTGATATATGAAGCTCCCACTGATACCAGACAGGATACCTAAGTTTCTTTCATCCCTTACCTCGGCAAAGCAGTTAATACATTTTTAATGCATGCAAATCAAGGGATTTCATACAGAGGAAGTCAGACATTAAATATTAATATAATAAAACCTACCCCAGTAAATGACACTATCATTTAAAAGTGCAGTATTCAGCAAGTTTTATCAAGTTTACCGTTGGGTGTACTGATGAAAATGGGACTTTTAGTAGAATTTCAGTAGGTACACACAAGGCAGAATCTATACAGCTGACAGGTGTAAGCTTGTTACATAGGTTTGTATCCTGCCACGCACGCATCCAGTCTCATATAAAAGTTATAAGCAGGATAATCTTTATATTATATGGATTGTCTAATTAATTTTATTATAATATATAATTAATATGGAATGTACAGTTAATTGTAATTTCAATTACACGGACAAGAAGGAATTCACCCACCTTGGATGGGCCATTATAACCAAATAGGAATAGGAACGATATGGTTTAAACCTGGGGCGCCAGTGAAGATAGCCGAGCGTTTTACCACTCAGTTGTCCATTCCATTACATTGAAACAGACATTGGGCTCAAATACGTAAAATTAATATATATGTTAAATGTCAGCACAGTTGGATTTATGCGTTTGATATTTTCCAATTACCCTAACAAAGTTTTACATGAATGCTGATCGTAAAACCTAAGTACATGTATGTAGGTTTCAAATATTCAAATAGTAAGTGTTTACGGACATATCAAGTTCAATCCTAATTTTATTGCAGATTTCGACAGATAGGTTTTCGCACCCTTCACCTATTCAAAGGAATTATATTTGTTAGCATGCAAATAAAGGTTAAGTAAAAGGAAGAAAGGAAGAAACATTGCAATAAATATTGTTCCACTATTAAAGCATCCAATTTCATGACAAAGCAGACATTTCTAAGCCAGAAAATGACACTTTCATTTGACTACGATCACAATGTTGCGACTACTGCACAATTGTTCTCTTAACAGCTGAGCTAGAAGCTAAGATGGACCAGGGAGGCTCAGAGCCTGGTGGGACAGACACCCGCACATCTGCAGTGTTCTTAGTCCCCAGGCTTAAGAGAGAGAGAGCTAGGCTGGTTCATGGGTCATGTATAAGTCATTCCAGCCCTGCGTCGCCAGCTCTGTGGTCACTGGCAACCCCAGAGCTCTGCATCTGGTGGCATTAATACCAAGGGAATCTCCCCCAGTAGCCATGATGTCATAGGGTGTTCCCCCGGTAATACCAGGGGTAGGGCATTCGTGTAACAGACGGGATATCGATGAAAGAAAAATAATTTTAAGATGAATCAGTGCAATTAATTAATATGCAGGTCTGGATCCAGAAAAATCCAAATTTGCCCCTTTTTGCCTGTTGCTCTAGTGAGTTTTTCTGTATAACATTTAAAAAATAAACCGATGCACCCCAAATATTTAATAATTTCTTCCTTGCTATGGCCAGCTCTCCCACAAATTGCATTAAAATCAATAGCAAATTTTAGTGAACCTGAGTGGGCTTTTGCGATGGCGCAGCATCGTCTGTGCGCCGTCGTAAGTACGTTAACGCAGGCTATCTCAAAAATGTTGGATCTAGGAATGCCAAATTTTAAGGAAGAATCGGTCACATGTCAAACTTTATCGGATTGAGCTTATTTTAGCACCAGCTGCATTTATCTGCATTTTACAGGGAAAAGCTAGATAACCTTTGAAATTCTTCTTCTCTGAAACTGTCAAGCCAAATTGTTTTATATTTCATAGAAATGATTCAAGGAATGAGCTCTCTAAAGTTTGTTTGAATGGTTTCAGTTCGGTGATTTTGGCTGAGTTACAGAAAGTTGAACTTAGTCATTTGGTCAAATAAGCATAATAAAATTAGAATCTCAGAAACGGCCGGAGCTCTCATCACCAAATTGTATGCAGATGTTGGTCACAGGTTTTGGACTCGAGTACCCAATAGGCATTACCCGAGTACTTTGACTCGAGTACTTGTTTCCATGGCAACGCTGTAAAGTTAAACGGACATCTGTTTACCGATGCAAAATATGCATATAGGCCTAAATTTGACTTGGTGACGGCTTAACTTTATCCCAATAGGAATAGACATAAATACTAAAATTAAACAGTGGACACATCCATTTGAAAGCATATAACTCATAAATGTAGGCCCCTTCGAAATAACCTGAACAGTATGATTATAATGTATAACGTTAACTCAGTAACACGTACTGCCAAGTTAATTATACTGATTTTTTTGGTCTCCACACGTTGGCGCTCTTATTATCTGGAGAAATGTTCAAGGTAATTTCGAATACGGGCAGTAACAATGATTGCAAGCATCTTACCTCACCTAAAGCGATCTTAAAACAAGTATGACGGGGGCGGATCCAAGATTTAGGAAAGGGGGGGGGGGTCCAACCAAGGAGGACTAATGACAAGTGACCCATGGGTCATGACGCTCAGCTGACTGGGAAGAGATTCGCAAAAGGAAATTTTATCATCTGAATGGTAGTATATACCCATTCAACTGAAGGATCAAACAGAATAACCAACAGGCCAAGATTGTGTCTGTATTTATATACCTCAAAAATAGAGAAAAAATGCGTAAACTTTAAAAAAAAATACAGGTGGCTCCACCAGTCTGAAGAAACTAATAAAAACACTTAATGGTCAATATTCATGCAAAGAATCATGGTGATCTCTGCATTAGTTGTTCAGATACTTCAGCTTTTGGGTCAAATTTTCCATTATTCTGAGGGATACTTCGGAGTCCTTAAAGGTCTCAAAAATAATGAAAAAAAATTGAAAAAATATAGGTGGCACCACCAGTCTGAAGAAACTGATGAAACACTCCATAATCAATATCCATGCAAAGAATCATGGTGATCTCTGCATTAGTTGTTCAAATGTTTGTATCAAATTGTCCATTATTCTGAGGGATACTTTGGAGTCCTATAGCCTGAAGGATATGGGAAACAGAGACCTAATTTCAGGTTTCCACAGACACTTTTCATGGGCCTCCTTGCATGACAAGAATGAAGATTCTAGGTCAAGTTGTTACGATTTGTACCCTGTTGACAGATAACCACATCTTTATAGGTCTCAAAAAAAGAGAAAAAAAATCGTAAAAATTTGAAAAAAAAAAAAAAATAGAGGTGGCGCATCCAGTCTGCAGAAACTGATAGAACACCTCATAATCAATCTGTATGCCAAAAATTATGACCATCAGTGTTGTAGTTAATGAGATATTGAAGTTTTTGTATGAAATTTTTGACTATTCCTGGGGGTACTTTGGGGCCCCATAGCTCGAAAGATATGGGTAACAGAGACCTAAATCAAATTTTTCATTATTCTGGGGGGTATATTGGAGCCATACAGCTTAAAGGATATGGGTAACAGAGACCTAATTTCAGGTTTCCATGGAGACTTTTCATGGGTCTCCCTGTGTGTCAAATATGAAGATTCTAGGTCCAGTTGTTATGATTTGAGCCCTGTTAACAGATGTTCATATCTTTAAAGGTCTAAAAAATAGAGAAAAAAACCCCCGAACAAATACAGGTGGTGCCACCAGTCTGCAGAGACTGATAAAACACTCCATGATCAATATCCATGCAAACAATTATGGTGATCTCTGCATTAGTTGTTCAGATACTTCAGCTTTTGTATCAAATTGTCCATTATTCTGAGGGATACTTTGGAGTCGTATAGCCTGAAGGATATGGGAAACAGAGACCTAATTTCAGGTTTCCACAGACACTTTTCATGGGTCTCCCTGTGTGTCAAGAATGAAGATTCTAGGTCCAGTCGTTACGCTTTGTACTCTGTTAACAGATGTTCACATTTTTAAAGGTCTCAAAAATAGAGAAAACAATTCGTAAAGAATCGAAAAATACAGGTGGCGCCACCAGTCTGCAGAAACTGATGAAACATCTCATGATTAATATGTACGCCAAATATTATGACCATCAGAGATGTAGTTAATGAGATATTGAAGTTTTTGTATGAAATTTTTGACTATTCCTGGGGGTACTTTGGGGCCCCATAGCTCGAAAGATATGGGTAACAGAGACCTAATTTCTGGTTTCCAAGGAGATTTTTCATGGACCTCTCAGAATGTCCAGTTACAAATTCTAGGTCCAGCGGTTACGATTTGTGCCTGGTTAACGGACAGACAGACGGACAGACAGACAGCCAGACGGACGACGGACAAAGAATGATCGCTATAGCTCAGATGACTTACAGTCAGCTGAGCTAAAAAACCTAAGAAAAGTTCACCAGGTCTGGAAAAGTAGGGGTCCAGGCCGCAAAATTTTGTCTGAAATCTTTAAACAAGGGACCCATGGGTCACGGCGCTGAGCTGATTGTGACAGTTATAACTGCATAGCCATAGATTTTTTTTTGAAGTTGCAATAAATAATACTATCCTCAGTGCTCAGGGACCAGGGCTCAATTTTAGGGGGGTGGGGAGTTACAACACCTTTGGATATAAATACAGAATACAAAATTAAATTCAATGGTGCTTACAGGGACTGGTGGGAGTTACAGCACCTCTGCATATACGTAAAGGATAAAATTTAATTTAAATGAAATTATTTTTAAATATTTAAAAACAGGCAGATAGATGGAAATCAAAGCAAATAACTTTAATTTCCATTTTACTGAAACAGGAAAACAATGAACAAATATTTGCATTAGATCCTATTTTTTCTTTTGTTAAGTCATTTTTAAGTTTATAAATTTTACTATTTATTTACAGTATATCATATATATCTGAATGTTTAAATTGATTCACAAATCTAAATTGCATAAACATTTATACTTAATTTAGTCAGGTAACATCGAATTATGCACGAAGATATTTCTTTTTTTTTAGAAAATATATTTTTCAAATTTGCAAAGCAATAAAAATATGAAAATAACACTCCAGAATTCACAATTTTAAATTGCAACTTTATATATCCATGATTTGTTTCATATATTATCAAATTATGCCTACTGATGGGTTAAATTATATTGTTTAATTATTTAAAAGGAAACAATTTCTTAAAAATGCTACATCAGAACAACGTGGCATCTCTTGGATTACTTCTTGAATTAACATTTCAAGAAAAGTTGTGCACATTGGATCAAAAACAGCTTTACATTTAAAGAAATACAGTAGACAATAACAAACCATGTATTGCAATATAACTGGTGATGGTGTTGGTGGGGGAGGGGGGGGGGGGGTTAGGGTAGGTTCCATGAGAATAAGTGTATGTTTGTTACGGGAGGGGTGTTCTGCCAGTGCTGTATCACCTAGGCAGGCAGGGCTGTAGTGAGCAAGAGCTGGTCTTGGATATACAAAATGCAAATGCATTAGAGCATCTGAAAAACTTCAATAATTAGAATAATTTTTAAGCTTTTACTTTCAAATTTCAGAATTCAACAGATAACATCCACATGTATCCCGGCTGTGAAAAATAAATTAAATATACTTACGAGAAAAAAAAGTGCCATGGTCAAATTTGGGCAAAATTTAAGGTACCAATTTTATATTTTTGCTAATATTTAAAAAAAAATTATAAAGATTTTGATCTAATTTTTGGTATACAATTCAAATTTTGATAAATTAAAGTTATATTACTGAAAAAAGTCCCTAGCTTTAACATTTCTTTGTGTTAAGTGACCAAATATTTTCCTAATTTTTTACTAAGTGCAATATGTTTGGGTCTATAACTTTTTTAAACTAGAATACGGGTAGTCGAAAAGCGACTACGTGTATCCGCCAAAATCAGAGAAGGACGGGTGAAGTGAGGCATGGATTGAGTGGCAAGGGGAAATAGAGTTACATGTGTTACATATTAGATTGGATATCTGCCACAAACACATGATTGTAGGTGGCGCCACCTGTTATTTGAACGAAAAGATGTATACACATGCAAAATTTCATGTGGAAAAGTCAAACCACTGCAGAGATATGAGTGATTTTATCCCACAGCAGACAAACAGATGGACGCTGTGCAAAAATGGCTGAAAGTGGCGCCACCATTTTTGTTTATGTTATAAAGATATCCAAGGGCTACATTTGTGTAATTTTTTTTCCTGATTGGTCAAACGAGTCCGGAGATATAAACATTAATGCTTGCAGCTTGAACGTGAATGTAGGTGGCGCCACCTGTCATAAAATCAAGAAAGCTATCTAGGATGTATACGCATGCCAAATTTTAGGTGAATTAGTCAATTTAAACCACTGCAGAGATATGAGTGATTTTAACCCAAGGCAGATGAACAGATGGACACTGTGCAAACATGGTTGCAGGTGGCGTCACCTTTTTTTGTGTATGTTATAAAGCTATCCCAGGGCTACATTTGTGTATATTTTTTTTCCTGATCGGTCAAACGGTTCCCAAGATATGTGGGTTTATGTGTGGAAACAGAATCACAAACGGACGCTGGGCAGAGAGGAAAGGTCAGAGGTCAAGGTCACTTGGTTGACACCAGTTCACATGTGACCCGATAATTTGTGTAAGTTTCGGAAAAATCCGTCCAGTAGTCTCAGAGGAGTTCTCCGGAAACGAACGCGGCGGCTGCAAAACCCGGTCAAAAACATAGTATCCGCAAAACTTCGAATTGGTCGGATACAATTATAAAATACAGACCTAATTTCTAGTATGTACATAGGAACGATATAGAGGAATATTCATGGTAAATATGAGGAAAAACAGATGAGTGGTTTAGATATTAGGCAGTCCTGAAGTGTGAAAATAGGTTTTTAATAAAAAATGAGATTTTTGCTTAATTTCTCAAAGGAACGAAGTCGCAAAGACCCAGTTTTCGGCTTGGTAAGAGATCTTGGGGACATCTAACATTATGCGGAATTTTGGATTCCTAGGTCGTACGGTTTCAAAACGTGCCACATCTACGGATGGATGGACGGACGGATGACGGACAATGGACCACGACTATAGCTCAGATAACTTATAGTCAGCTGAGCTAAAAAGCTTACAGCGAATGAAAAAAGGGGGGTCCGGACCCCTCCCCTCGATCCGCTTCTGTATACGAGTTCGTGTCGCCTTGTTCAGCGCCTGTTGCTAACATATATTGGTTGCGGCGCACAAGAAAGACCTGTGCGAAAGCCGGTTTAATATGTTACTGGTTTCTTTGTAGCAAAAAGAACAAAAGTCATAATAAGACCTCTGTTAATTTGACTAGCATATGTTTAGAGCCCTATGCTAGCTAGGCTACGATAATGAATAAATAAACCTCCAGACTGCCCGTAAATTTGCAGTAGGCCTAATATTCAGATATGCATGTGTATTCCTAAGTGTAAAATTGGACTCAAGAGTACTCGGTAAGTATTACCCGGACTCGCGTACTCCTTTCAGCTCTACAGGACTGAGGTTTTGATGGGGCCACTTGCATTGACCTTTTCTTTACAGGATCATCCATCTTCCGTACATTTACCCATAATATCTCGGGAACAGGAGCTAAATTCTGTGCAAATGTTGGTCATTGAAAATTGAGGTTTTTGTGGCGCCACCTACATAGAACTTTTTACAGGCAAAAAATGGTAATTTTAGCATCTTACCAATACTACTTCAGAAAAGTTTTATGATGAAACTGTCAAACCAAATTGTTCAATATTTCACAAGAATAATCTAAGGGTAGGGTTCTCTCAAGTGTAGAAGAATTGATCAGGTTCATTGATGTTTGGTAGTCATAGAAAGCTGAAGTCTCATATCAAACTTAAGGTTGCAATAGTCTTTTCTGCAAACGTTTGTTTCATATTCTGTAATATTGCACACACAAACAAATTTGTGGCCTTATTCAAGTTTACTTAAATTATTTTCAGCTAGATTATTGAACAAATAAACAATGAAAGGATACTGTGAGATACTTTGGTAAACAAAGCTAGTAGATTTATTGTATCAACAGAATGAGCTTTGGGGGTATAGAAGCAGAGCTGTACAGGCAACATAAATGGTATTCATATCTTATGTGTAAGATAAATCCATAAATAAAATATATCTATATTCTGATTTTGCTTTCAATAGGCATCTGCTATTATTCTATACATTTTGATTGAAAAATCTCATAATTATGTCAACTTGAAAAAAAACATTGTAGCTTTCAAAATGTTCAGTCTTTCAGTATGTATAAACATAATTGGCAATAGGCCAAGATTTTGTCTATCTATAAATAGCTTTGCAGACTGCCAGCTATATCAGATTTGGCAACAGGCCAAGTTTCCGTCTGTATCTATCTATAGCTTTGGCAGACGGCCAACTGTGTCAGATTAGGCAACAGGTCAAGAGTTCAGTAAGTGCAGCCAGGTGCTCGTCAGGTCAAGAGTAGCTGTACCTGTCAATAAGTTTTTTTTTTTTTTTTTTAATATTTTTTTTTGTCGGAGGTAACCGCCTCCATTTTTTTAATGCTGCCTTAACTAAGTATATGTACATCTGCAGATTTCCATACCGGTTTCGGACTACGTGACAGGGCAGTATCACACGCTTCCTCTCATTTTATATCCTGGCGTTAACCAGGCCCGGTGACTACTGCACCTGCGGGCCCTGGGTTGGTAATCATACCACCGAGGACCCCCGAAAGGCGCACTCGTTTGTGAGTGAAACACGGCCGTTGGGCACGACCTTCCCATTAAGCCTGCAGAGCGCTCACCCTGGGTGGGGGCCGACCGTGAAAAACCTCACCGCCTCGGCTGAGATTCGAACTCACGATCTCCCGGCTTCGAGTCCTGCGCTCTACCCCTGAGCCACAGAAGCCGGTATTTACCTGTCAATAAGTTTCGCCTGACGCAAGAGAAGTCTGATATATTGGCCTGAAACTGTAGCCCGTCCATGCATCTTTGACGGCTTCCTCATACACATGAGTGGGTTTGCCACCTACAATGATTTTTGCAGTGTATGTCCCTGCTTATTTCCTAGGAGGTATTTGATATATACGCCTTGAACTGGGTATATCTGTTCATCTCAGTAGCTTTTTTCATAATATACAAGACTGGTGGTGCCACCTCCAACAATTTTTGTGTAAATCCATGCCAGTATTTCAGAAGTGATATTTGTGAAATTAGTGCTTATACTCGGGTTCAAAATTTTCAGTACTTGCATGGTACATATACATGTCACACGTACTGGGCCTGGACAACTGAGTGGTAAAACGCTCGGCCTTCTCCGCTGGGGACCCGGGGTTCGATCCCCGGTGTGGCTATGAGAGTAGGTTGTATTGGCCCTTCCAAGGCCTGTGTTTTCTCCAGGTCCTCTACCCTTTCCAACTACCAAGCACCAAGATCCAATCTATGGAGAGTGCCTTGTATAAGTCATAACTAGTTGTACAATATGTAAAATGAATAAAGTTTATAAAGATGTACTTGAAAAGTAATGCATGGTCAAGCATATTATCATAGAGGCATTATACCTGATGCATATCACATTGCACAGGTTTGCATTAGGCCTGTAGGCCTTGTTTAGATATGCTGTAAGACAGGAGACACACCTTTAGCATACGTGAGCTTTATAGTAAATGAAGTCTTGTCATCATATTGATGTCAGTGTCACAGAATATGGGTGCGGGGACGCCATTAAAATAGTCCCCAGACCAATTAATTTAACCTTTCAGGACCACTAAATTCAAGGATGAATAGAAAAAGACCCACTCGGAATGTATACAAATTTATTATTGTTTGCTTTGAAATACTGATACTCTGTCACATGCTGAAATTTACAGCAGTAAATATCACAGTCATAAACATCCCTGTAAAATGAATTATTCTGATAAATGTATATTTATCCACTAAAACAGCTATATTAAATCAGTAAAATCAATCTTCAAAGTAGTGATTTTTTTATATAATTTGCACATCATTGTAAATAAAAAAGGAGAGAAAAGAATGTGATGTAATACTGATATGGTATATGGTAAAAGTAATTATTCCATTCTTGCAATGTAACTAACAATGTAAAACCAGCTTCATAAATGGTATGTATACACACAAACCAGTAAAGCTATGGGGAGTTGCAAATTTCAGATTAGATGAAAGACTACAATATTTACAACTGCCTTACAATGGTTAATGTTAAATTTACTTAATATGACTGAACTATATTTAAACAAATCTTACTCATAGGAACAGGAACATGAAATAATATTCCAGTACATACCAGCTACCACCTAAATGATCTGCATAGGATTACAGAACTTGAATAAAAGTGAACCAACAGACAAACTATCTTACTTAAACCATGCTTTACCATGCAATAAAAATATACCAACTGACAGAGTTCTTTCAATTCTTAAAAAGAGAACTTTTTTAACATTCATTATGCAACATGTTTGCTTTATTAATAAACAATTAAAGCCTGTATACTTTTTTAAATGTCAATTATACATGTATATAAACCTTACATTCTTCAAATTTTTCTGTCAAGTGAAAATAATGACTTTAACATTAAGCTCATATTGTTATGAGAATAGTTAAAATGTTATTCTGCAGTTTTTGTGGAGAGACACTATTGACAAGTCATGATTAAACCTCAGTCACTTCTTAAAATTCTTAGTACATATTGTGCTTTTTCAATGGTTTTATCTCTTCTCAAAGTAGACGTCACGCATTTCACGATCCCTCTGAGAGGAGGTTGGGTGGAATTCCCTCATCACTGGCAGTCTGTGTGCCACATCCGGCTCCGGAAGATTGATAGCATCAGTGTGTCGTGTTGACAAGACAAAGCTAAAATTATTGATACAGCTGGTACAGAATGAAGCAAAGAAAATTCAAGATATGATTTAATTAACAAATCTCTACTCTGTTGGTCTGGGGAATGTTCTTTTTTATAAGAGCTGGAAATATTCATACATTTGGCAAGCCAGGTCATTGTACATCTCTAATTTATCAGGGGGTCAATGACACTGAAGAATCTCTGGCATTATAAACTAGGAGTCAATGACCTGGAGAATCTCTAGCATGATATACAAGGGGTAAATGACACTGCAGAATCTCAAGCATTATAAAACAATGGGTCAATGACACTGCAAAATCTCAAGCATTATAAAACAATGGGTCAATGACACTGCAGAATCTCAAGCATTATAAAACAATGGGTCAATGACACTGCAGAATCTCTAGCATTATAAACTAGGAGTCAATGACACCGCAGAATCTCAAGCATTATAAACAAGGGGTAAATGACACTGCAGATTCTCTAGCATTATAAACTAGGAGTCAATGACACTGCAGAATCTCTAGCATTATAAACAAGGGATCAGTGACAATGCAGAATCTCTAGCCTTATAAACAAGGGGTCAATGACACTTCAGAATCTCTAGTATTATAATCACTAATGAATCCATCAGCTTGAAACAGGAGAGCATCATGCACAGTGAAATACATAACACCACTGTAAGATTAACACTACTTCAAGTTCCCAGGATTCTTTCTAGCATTACAGTCATAGATACACTTATCATTGAACTGTGGGAATAGGTGCATGGGGCATGTAAGTTTTACTATGCATGAGGTTACTGTTTAACTACTTCAACTAAAGAGTAAATTAACAATGATAATAATTTGACATTAATCATATTTCATGTTGAATAATGCAAATTATATTACTGTGAACTTGAAGTTTATGCTTTACAAAAAAGGAAATACTACATTTACCACAGACACTGATTTATGGAATACTAGTGTTTTCGAAAGGGAGACCAGCTTAATTTTATGAAAAGAAGACCCAGATTTTTCACATATCTATATATTACACCTATATACAACAACATAATTATAACTGCAGACTTGTTGCAAAGTGACCTTTGCTGCAGATTAGACTTTAGATGAATGTGCTGGTTTGTGCTCATACACAATAAACATTGTTGAAGGGTTACATGCTTTTATTGTATGACACACTTTGGGACTGTAGGAGCAATCTTCAGTGGACAGGTATTACATTGGGAAATTCGTTGCTTCAATACAATGGACACCAAACCGATTTTGGACATCACACGTTTGTAATTTAGACCTTGCCGTGTTTGTGAAAGGGTACTTGGATGGCACTTTGGATATTATTAACCTGTGATTTGAGCAGCTCTCAAAAGGAGCCTGCATATTGCAATACCTGTAGATAGCACACAAATATGTTAGAAGAAAAATGTGTGTACTGTTATTGTTTAGAGGGCCCCATCCAGTGCAGGTGCTTGTAAGATTTTAATGCAAACATTGATGCAATAAATAATAACAGAACTTCAATGAGATTAAAAAATCATGCAAACAGAATTATAACATGATTAACATCACTTACCTTGAGGTGTCAATCACATTCCAACCATGCAAGTGCCCACAGCCAGAAATGTCCTTTGAAATATGACATCCACCCCCCCCCCCCCCCCCCCCCTTCTTCCAGCTAAACCAGAACTCAAAACAATTTGTAATCCCAAGCTATTCAAAATGTTTATAAATTCCATTTATTTATATAATGAGACAAATTATATCAGAGTTTAGAATAAGGTTTAATACCAGTAGAAAGTGGGTTAATTGCTTCATTGAGGGGATCCCCCTCCCTAAATTTCTATCACGTTCAGTGATTAACTAAGTTTCTCCTACATTGCAAGCATTTAAAAATTGCACTTAACATATAGAAACTCCAAGAAAACCCTAGGGTTAGTCCAAGGTGAAGTGGAATTAAAAATCTAATCAAAACACTCAAAAGAATGCCACACAAGACTGAATGCCTCTGAAACTGGCCAAAATACAATCTTGAAAATAAAATTATACAACAGCTCTGCAATGCATAAGCTCTCACTTGTCTTTGAATGCCCCGCTTTCAACCACAAAAGCTTTCATCACCGACAGGTTTAGGACTCGTCTATAAGAATGGTTCCGGCACACTATACTGGTAAAAATACATGCTTGCCTTGCACACACTTCACACATCTCCAGAATCACAGAATTTATGCCATCATGAACATTTACCAAACCATTACTTTCATCATGGGATACAGGCCAGTTTTCCCTAAACATTTGGCAAAATCCAAAATAGTCATTTTCATGCATTTTCTACCATGGGGAAAATTGCATCCTCATTTACTACAGTTTGTCTATTACTTGACTGTAACAAGTTTAACATTTGAAATAAACTTGAAATATTTGTCAGCAAAATTAAATAGCTACAAACATTTTTGGATGAGGCTAAGAGGAGTTGCAGTAGCTAGGCAAACAAATGGACTTGACACTCAGTGATTTGGCAAATCAAATGAGAATTCTCCTTCACTTTCCTCTGTTAGTGAGATGTATAAGCTGCCATGCCATGTACACCAACGTACAAACTCCTTTCATTCAGTCATCACCTCATCATGCACACTCATGCTGTGACTGTTACTTATGTAAACAACACAGGCATATAACTTTTACCCTGCATTTACAGTAACAGTATTCATACAACTGACACAGGAACACTCACCATTCTGCCATACATTACATTTCAGTCAAAGATTTGCTAATGAGAAAACCTCTTTGTGTCTGCTTTTAACTCTCTACTGAATCTGTACTTTGAAGAGAATGGTTTCAAAATGTTAGTTCTTCATCAATAAAATGGCTTCTAAGAATGAAAAACTGATGCTTATAACATTTGGCCTTTCACCAGGGATCTATTTGTTTATATTAAAGTTAATGGTAATTTGATATACTTGCTAATATTTTGCCAAAAAAAATAGTTATCTGCAAATGTCATGATAAAATTCAACAAAGTCTATGCAAAAAGTTGCCACTGTTAAATCAATAGGATTGTGCAATATTGTTAGTTGTTAACCTTTTATGAGGATATTAGGGGTAGGTTTTGTGGGACAACACTATTTCACACACATGCCCTTCACAAAAAACTATGAAAGGAAAAATATTTTCAACAAAAACAATTTAATATCATTTTTGCAATAAGCTTCAGCCAGACGACTACAGATACAATTATAGAAAAATGTAAGCAATAGCAAAGACATTTTGATGATACAATGATATAAATAATGCAACAAGAATAAGTGTAGCCACTTAAAACACCTAACTGGTACATAATACATACATCTTTAACATTTAAAACAGTTTAACAGTTAGTCCGAAAATTGCTTCAGCTTTATAACAGATACAAAAAATAAAATATAATACCCCACCTTTCATTTTAAGCAAATGGCAGATTGGCTTTTTTATTTCCTATGCAGATTTAAGCTCATATTACAATTTACTTAGATGGAATCACTCCAAGAGAACGTGTGTCCTAGCGGCTATGCATATGTAGCACATACACTCTGCATATGCATAAATGGAATGCCACTTTTATTCTTTTGACACAAAAATGTGCAAAAGCTACTACACTGTAAACTACTCATTTTAACCTGAGTTTAGCTATAGAGTAAGTTTTTAAACTTTGACATTTAAATATATTGAGAGACATTTAAAATTATATTACAAGTGGTAATTTACTGTATTATATTGGTCCCTATTTGTGGTATATTTATATTGTAATGATGTAAATGTCTGACTAAAATCAATAAATCTTACACTGCCAGGAACAAGTACAAAATGCATCAGCTAAATGACATCATGATCTCATGAACAGCAGTGCTGACATTAAACACCTTGTTTGATTGTCAGTAACTTATAACATACCCTGTTAACTGTGATATAGTTACTGGAATGTTAAAGTGATACGGTAAGATGGGTGTTGTGTTATACATGCAAACAAAGTACTTTCAATGGTCCCCCTGGAAGTGCACACCTTGTAATGTGATTGCTAAGCCTTGAAGGGTTCTATAAACATGCATAGGACAATATATCATATTGTAAAAGACTAGTTTCAAGAAGTGTATATTATATGCTCTAAAAGGATGCTATCACAGGTGAATTTAAATAACAAATATTTTCAATTTAACTGATATTCCTTATTATAAAATACACCTGAGCTATCCCATATAAAGTTGATAACTGAATCATCAGCATAAGTTGACAGGTAACATGGCACAACACACAAGAGATAAAAACGGCACCAAAACAGATGGCAGGTTAAGAGGGGATGGTGTAGAGTCATCATGACTGACATTTTAGGAAAGCCCAGGATGGATGTGTGAAGTGCAGCACAGCACAGCAATCCCAGCACTGGTCTCAGGTACCAGTCCAGCCTCAAGCTGTAGAACACAGCACACCCATACTTACAATGGTGTGTATTTCTTAAACTGCTCCTGAGACTTGGCCGGCAGCATAAAGTAGTCCACTCTCTGAGAAGTTCCACTTTTGTCTGTGTAATGATCCCGGTGAGAGTTGGCTAGCTGTTAAAGAAAATGATATAAGTACTGTCAATGTTTGACACAACAGCCTGGGTGTGCAACCCTTCACATTCCGCAAATATATGCCACATTGTCTGTCCAGATTACAAACACTGATACATCTTTTTGCATTGTGGCAAACAGGTAAATTACTGCATGACTTTTGTTGTTAGTTTACAGGTTATCAAAAAAAATTAAATATGAGGTAATTTTGCTCCCTCTGTCCAATCTATTATAAGTAACGTATACACATAACATAGCTGATCATGAAGTATGGTTAACATGTAAAACAGGGATAAATATTTTTACTATTCTTAAGTGGTGGTACTTCCATTAGATGTCTCCTATAAATCAATCAATGTGATTGAGAATACCAATATGGCTTGTGCAAATTCAATTTTTCATTTGCACACCCCTCAACAACCATGTTTTTCTTGTCACTACAGGACTTACAATATACAGATAGACTATATTAAAATTATACAAGATCAACTAATATGACTACTACATACAATTAATTTATTTATACCAGTGCTCATTTTTTAGAAGAGCTGTTATCTGCTGGGGATGTCACAAATCTAATTCTAAATTCACAGTTCATAAACTGATTTGCAGATAAGAGCTTGTCTTTGCAGAAACATGCAAATGTCACTACAAATTTTAAAGTACCCATTGTGGTTAACAAAAACTAGAATATCAGCAGAAGCTGACAAAAGCCCTCAGCCAAAAGAACAGTGTTTGCAG
Source organism: Sipunculus nudus (assembly GCA_026874595.1). Taxonomy (NCBI): domain Eukaryota; kingdom Metazoa; phylum Annelida; class Sipuncula; order Golfingiida; family Sipunculidae; genus Sipunculus; species Sipunculus nudus. The sequence goes on from CM049309.1 coordinate 35,241,583, forward strand.
GTGGTAACAGTAACAAGTACTAAATATCTGTTCTCACATGGATGTATATCTGTACATGTCTCAGTTATAAATTTAAAATGGAGAGGTATGTACCATGACTCATAACAATCCATCAAATGCTTCCTGAAAATAAGCTTCTAAGTTTTATTCTATTATAAGCTCTGTGACCTTGAAAAGCAGGTCAAGGTCATCCATCTTCGAACTTGACTGAGATTTTGTTGATATGCATCTTCACCAAAGAAATAAAATTCCTATTGTGAATCCTTTTAGAGATATCCTGCTCACAAGGCCAAAATTGAAAAATCCAAGAAAAATTCAGAAATTGCAGGTGGCGCCCCCAAACTTGTGCAGCAGTTACAGACCATCAGTCCCTATGATCATAATAAGTATAGTGAAAATCCACCCAATGGTTCCTGAGAAATAAGCTTCTAAATGTTTTTTCTATAATCAGCTCTAAAATGAAGAAAAATAGGTCAAGGTCACCCATCTTCAAACTTGACCGAGATTTTGTCAATGTACATCTTCACCGAAAAAATAAAATTCCTACGGTGAATCCTTTTAGAGATATCCCGCTCACAAGCCCAAATGTGAAAAATCCGATAAAAATTCATTAAAAATCAGAAATTGTAGGTGGCGCCACCAAACTTGTGTAGCAGGTACAGATTATCAGTCCCAATAATCATAGTAAGTTTTGTGAAAATCCACCAAATGGTTCCTGAGTAATAAGCATCTAAGTGTTTTTCTATAATCAGCTCTAAAATGTAGAAAAATAGGTCAAGGTCACCCATCTTCGAACTTGACCGAGATTTTGTCGATATACATCTTTACCAAGGAAATAAAATTCTGACTGTGAATCCTTTTCAAGATATCCCGCTCACAAGGTAAAAGTTAACGGATGCCGGACGGACGGACAGCTTGGGTGACGACAATAGCCCATCAGCCTAAGGGCTGAGGGCTAAAAACCCAGTTTTATTGCATTTTAAATGGTCAATCATCATAATGCAAAATAAAATGAATGGCGATACTCTTAATAATACAAAATGAAAATTAAGATGCCAGAAAAAAATTCATGTTTTTAGTACAGAACTTTGAGAAAGTACTGGATGACAGATGAAACTTCAGATGATTTGGTAGATTCAGCAGTATTTCTTTACTTAAATTTATCAAAAACTACTTGGACAATTTATTTACTCTTTTTGAATAATAGGGAGTGTCATATGACCTATTATTCAAAAAGAGTAAATAAATTGTCCAAGTTTTGCTGGTAACTGGACCATGGCTACATACAATAAAACAGTCTTAATGTCTTCTATGTCAATGATGCGTGAAGGAAGGAGTAAATTAATTAATCTTATGTTGTGAAATGTGAATCATTTAGCACTGACCTTGTTGAACCTAATGAGCTCTTCTTTCCTGTCATGGTCTACGTTGGTGAGAGAGTATCGTGGTGCATACAAATACCGATCCCTGTTTCTTGTACGATTTGTGATGGCTAGGTCTGGATTGTGAGTGTATGCAGTTGGGAAGTAACCACCTCTATGGTAATTACTGTTGGAGTCATCCAGTGTTTTGCTGCGATAATCCTGAAAATATTTGGCTGTGGCATTTCCGTAGGTTTCGGCATAGTCAAACTTCATGGTTGGTACGTGACCTTTGTACCTAAAATAAAGACATTTGTATAATCAATCACACATTGGTGCAGGGTTCAATACAGTACAATATTCAAAGGGGACAAACTGGCTCTATTAACCTCCAATAGTATCATTTACCATGAATATTAAGCTGAAGAATGTGAGGAGCAGAGCCATGAAATCATGTCATTTTACAAGACCTCAAACTAGACTCAGTAAAAAACTAATTGGTTACCTGGACAGCACATATTCAAAAGCATGGTGTGTTTATCATTAGTAATATGAGCTGACCAACGAGAGCTCTTTCTATATTTCTGCATTTTCTTAAGGGTTCACAGGTTTTATCCAACACCTGGGAATAACCCATGTTTTACCTGGGAAAAACCAGGGCTTGGTAAAATAGGTTTTACCCATGATCCCTGGGTTTTACCTCTAATGCCTAAAGATCAGATTGATGTGCTCTACACAGCCAAACATGAGTTAAACGTTTAAAGTAGTCAATGGCCCCTGATAAACAGATATGGTCAGAGCTAATTGTTTTGCTACCCATATTCACAGAATATTGGTATGACTTTTACTGACCAATCAGAAAGAAAGTAAACTTTGTTTATGCTAGATAAATGCAAATAAACATAGGAAAAGGTTTGGGTAAAAAAAACTGGGTAAAACCTGGGTTTAACCCAGCTAGGTTTACCCACTGGGTTGAGTATAACAATGGCAGGTTAATTGTACAGGCTAAATGTGTGCCCTGATCTATTTGAGGCTCAGATAAGGGGACATCACGTGTCATGGCTGAGACGAAAAGATGTCACAACTCCAGTCCACATTCATCAGCTAAATATCTATGGTCCATGGTAACAATGTGAGTTAATTCTGTGCTTATGGAAACCACAGTTGTCAAATCTATCTGCATGCAACAGCTTTTATTGTTGATCCCAGTTTGGAACCAGATATATTGGAAACCAATGAAGACTTGAGCTCCATTTCACAACTTGACTTAATTTATAGAAATATTGTGATAATGGGTGTTAAACAGGTGACAATGAAATTCCAAGGGGATGATTAAATTGAGTATTGTTTTCTAACAGTTAAGTTCGCTTTAACCTATTATTCTCCTTGGTGCAAAAACACTTGGGCTTGACTTTATAAAAAAATAGAGGAGAAAAAACAGTTGGACAGGGAAGGTGTAGGCCTATTAGGGACCACCTTTTGGCAATTGTTCAAAATTGGGCCTACATGTCGCTTGGTCAAAATGGGTGTCACATAAATCATTGTTTCCTTACAAAGGCCGATTAACCATATTTTCCAGAATTTCCCGTTTTTGCTCTTGCTCATACCTGGAGTTCATTATATTACAGGAGGAGGGGTCTGGGGAACCTGGGTTCCCAGCTTGAGCTGGGTTTCCCCCACCTTGCATTAGATTAAGCTGTTCAATTACAAAATTGCCCCCATTTATGTGATAGATGGCGCTTCACTCAGATCTATAAATGAACCAAAATCACCCCCTGTTGTGTCTCCGCCTCACAGCTCATGCAGTAAGTACAATTAGCATGTAGGGGTCCTGATCTAGACCAAGATTAACGTATGATTCCTATCTCAAACGACTTCTATTATTCACTAGAGATTTAGAATAGAATAAAATAAATGAATGTAGGGACATCTGCAGGAAGACTTAGGAAGTAAAAATGAAGCAGTTAGAAGAGACAGTTTATTCATATTTTCATGTTCCAATCCTGAACACGCTCAACCTTTTTTTCTGGTGAGAACAGATAACCTGTGATGCAGTTATTGCATGGAGTACCACATTTCTGTTTTCTCATTCTCTATTTCCTTGGCACACACCAAAGTAAGCAAAGTCTGATAATTAAGGATCCTGGCAACAATATACAGGCTCTAACTGCTTTCCTTCTTCTTATTATTATAATAATTGACTGGACTATTAAATATTATATAATGATATTATAAATATAAATATTATAATCACTTGACTCTTGAGTTGAATCTTGACTAAGTTGAACTGAAGTTTGTCAATATAACTGTATACAAACAAAAACAATATTATGTTTCAAATTGCTTACCCTGGCATGAACCGTGGTGGTATATATGTTGCATTGTTGGTTGTTATTAAAGTTCCTGCAGGGCGAGACATGTTTCTTTCTGTGAACTGAATGTAATTTCTGACCACTGGCAGTAAGTACTGAGTGCACAGTTGTATGTCACTTCACTTGTTGTCCTTAGTGCAAACTTCATAAACACAGTATCCATGCCGTGAGAAAATAGTTCAAAGATAATACAAGCTTAAGACGTTTTTGATTTACAATTTAGTTACTAATCACATTTATGTGTCTTAAATGGAATATTTAAAAACAAAATTTTTAATATAATTACCTGAATTTGATCAAATTTAATTACATGGGAACGTGCCGCGTAGTAATCTTTTTTTCACTGGTTGCCATGGAGCGTGATCTCAGAATGAAAATAGTTACCATAATCCCCAACAGATGGCGGATTCTTCCTGCAGGTCACCTGTAAAGGTCAAAGGTTAAGTCATATATTTCCCGCGAGATGGCGTGAAATCGCTTTATTTATGTCCCCATGACAGTACGTAAACAAATGCAGGCCCTTCTGAGTGCCCCATGAAGATTCGCAGCTGACATTGTAAAGAAATTGACGATATCATGGTTATATTTACACGGATGTAGACAGGTACCAGAGATTTGAAATCTACGTAATCACACAATCAACACATGTATATGTGTGTATTTGAATTTTCCATAGAATGAAAATGATTATGACAGCTCGACAGCGTTCGTTTGAGCGATAATAGAGTAGTTTTTGTTGAAATGTCATATGGTGATGGGGTCTTCAAATTCAATGCAACACCGCCTCTTATAAATGAAGATCTGTTAAGAAGTGGGTCTACATTTTGCAACACAGAAATAAAAACAAATTCATTTTATTTTCTCATTTTACCTACCATGTACTCCAGTGGATTTCCATATATAATTTTTAATATATTAATAATAATATTATATGTTTAACAAACTTGTCATAAGGTGGAACGATTATAGAATAGGTGATTAGATACCAACTGGATTTACACAAGGACAATATAAAAAAGTGCATATGACAAAAAATAGTGACTTTATGATTCAAATATTACCAGGATATACTTGTCAATCTTCGTTGCCCTCTTTTGTATGAAAACTATTCCCTTCATATATATGTCAGTATTTCCTGTAGGCACCTATTCTATAAAAGCTCCCAAAAGGCTTAAGCCAGAGTTTAGGCCCTGCCATGAATCGAGTCAAACGGCCATATGGTCTTAACTTGTCTTGATGTATAATCAACAAATCTGAGCCTTAAACGGGGCAGCACACTGATATATAAATAGCACCCAGGGTTGAGGAACCCAGAGAGAACCACTGACTTTGAACAGGCCACTTGAACCCACTCTCATACCCATGCTGCAGATCACACTCGGGTCACCAGCAGAGAGGGTAGAGCTTTTTACCACTCGACTGTCCAGTCCAGTGCCCGGGAGAGTTTCACACATATAACCTTAGCCTGTACACCACTCAAAGGTATACAATGCCCATGTAAGCATAGCCACCAAGAGTGACTAAAACGTTAGATTTTGCATCTGTTAGTACATTCTAGTCACCACCTAACTTATACTTACCAGGTAGGAGAGATTATAAGCTAGGTACAATATGTGTTTGTATAAGGGAGAACCTCCCAGTAAATATATATTGTGGAACAGTATATATTTGAACCATATATATTTATCTTGTTCCCAGGATTTTCATTGTATGTGTGTAATTATTTTGATAATTCACAATAAATACACTTAACATATATTGGCATTCAGTTGAATATTCATTTCCCTATCTCCTAAATGCTGATACTCTGTTTCAGGTGAAAGTTAATAATGGAGTTAAGTTCTGAGGTTGTCCACCAGGTGGCCCTCACCTCCAAACTCTTGATCAAACAGACAAAGCTGGTATATGAGGTTCCACTGAAGAGACTAGCTGTAAGTATACCATGCATTATTTATCAGTTACCTTAGATCTTATCAGTATCCATTGGAAATCTTATTAGAGTTTGAAAAAGATGTCATTGGCAACTTACTACCATTAAAAAAGGTACAAATTGCAAAACTGTGCCATCTTGACTGATTTACTCGGTATAGAAGGAAGAGAGTTAATTTTGAAAAACAAAGCTATTACAAATATTTTCTAGTATAGTTTTGTGTTTGAGTTTAAAGGGGCCTATTCCAGTATCTGATATCTATTAACTAAAGATGATCCCTTGAACCTTTTATACAAACTGACCAGAAACATAAACCCCATGTTGGGGCCTGCAAAATTATCCAAACACATTCAACATGTACATCTGGTGGTTCAGATTACTACCTGGCTTTATCTAGAAAATTTTCAACTGGAAACAAGGGTGAGGAGGTTTAGCCTGTTTAGGTGACTCATTTTGTGACATGTCCGATCTCTAATGGGATAACCTGAGAGTTAGATAAGATAGGAGTTTTGCTGCTTTGCTTACAGCAGGTTAGACTAGAGTAGGATATATAACCAGGGTAGCATGAAGCAAAAGCTTTTTTTAAAACAATTAGTGACCATCTTAATTTAAACTAGCACCAAACTGGCTATTTTATAAAAGAGTGTCTAGAACAGGAAATTACTGTAGTTAGTTTCATATTTGTTTTGTTGAAATTTTGTGATTGTCACCTTTTCAGTGTTTCATGAGAATACCATTTTCTAAATCTTACCAGACAGTAAACTACACAGAGTATATCAGTTATTATATTAATAATAAATATTAATAATTTAATTTACTTGCAAAATCTAATCAATTTGACAAAAACCATAAGAGGACAGATAAAACACAAGAAATGGAAATTCTTGTTCATTATTGGCAGATAATACAAAAGATCACATATTATATTTAATATCTAATATCAATTATGGTTAACAGATAACATGAAATGTATACTACTATTTATAATATCAGTCTTTTAATATTAATGAATGACGTTCAATGAAGGCCTGAGGCTGCAGTATAAAGGACTGTGTGAATGGGGCATATTTTTCAGGAAGGTTATATTTTTATGATAATTTCTCTTTAGCGAATATGTTGAATTTGAAATTTGTGCGAAAAAAAATGCCCACCACAGGATATATTGTTAGGATATTTTAGGGTGCATTATTAGAGGATTTCTCTTCTTACAACTACTAGAGAAATGCCTATCTAAATGGTATTAGCAAAGGAAAATAGAAAGTTTTATTTGATTGCCTATTTCAGGCTTACCTCCATGTGTTGAATGCCAGCCAGACAGAGCTGGTGAGTTTGGAACTGGATGGGCTGGAGCAGCTGACTGATGCAGTCCTCTACATGCTTACAGCTCGTGACTTGACTGAAGATCAAAGTACCACTGTCAGTGCCCCATCTCTGTCACAGGTCCACACAATATCGCTGGTTGGATGTGTACATGTCACAGATTATGGGATGTCCATGCTGGCCAAAGCATGCAAAGCTGTCAAGAAGGTGGGTGGAGTCAATTCAAAACAAAAATGTAATCAATATTATGTGTTGTTAGACTTTATTAAGTCTAGATCAAAGATATGGGTCAGACTTACCTCAGCTTTATTGAAGCTGCCATTGCTCAAGATATATTAGACAGTTTTTGTTCAAGAGGTTAATTTCACCTTGTTCATAACAAGATTTGTAGGTTGAAAATAAATCCATTAAGTCATCTGTTTAGCTTAAACCTTTAAAAATAAGGTAGAGTGGTCCCAACCGGTCCAGTCAAGGGATAAGTGGTCCGGTATTTTGTGTTAGTGGTCTGGTTTGGTCCAACCCAAAATTGTGGGCCGGACTGGTCCAAGCAAGCCAGTCCACACCTCTGCGAAGGGTAATTAAAAATGTTAACATTTATACAAACCCAGTTAAAGGCATACATATTCAGGCAAACCATAAATAATCCTTCCTACAAGGTACACATAAAGGTGTATGAACTGGTCACATTGTTATCTTTATTTGACAGGTCTGCTTGGATGGCTGTCAGGGTCTGACAGAGGAGACAATTGTACATTTTGTGTCCAGTTGTACTGGACTAGAACACTTGAGCATGGTGGGCACGTCAGTGTGTATGATACCAGAGGCAGCCAAAAGTCTGCAGCTTGATGTCTGTGGATGTCCACTGATTGAGATGCTGGATGAAAGCTCAGGAGAAACAGAACCAGGTACTTAAACTTATACATGTATATATATATATATCATCTTATATCATTACAAATAAAAAACAATTAACAAATCATACTAGATAACAGTTCTCATACACAGCCACTATCTACTTACTTGTTGTGACAGTTTCATCCATTAACAGTTTCAGTGTACTTCATCATACTGTTGTCACTCAGTAACACTGGCCACTAGATGGCACTATAGGTGCGAGTAGTGAGTCGCAGCGATGCAGCAGGTTAGCAGTCCTCCAATCATGGTTGAGCGCCTGTTTGCTTACCTTCCTGATGTGAATGAAGTCTGATGCAGTCTGTTGACGTTAACAGACAAACACTTTTCAGAGTGGTGCCAGTGTGAAATTATTCCATGAGTAATGCACCTAATAATAATAATGGACTTAAATGACAACATTTGTTTTATCATCAGCAGATTTGAGCACCAGAAATGTGTTGATCTTATGCCGGAGAGAGGATGACATCAGCCTGAAGGATTATCTCAAGAAAAGTGAAATGACAAACAAGGAAGCTCCACCTATGATCAGCACAATGATGTTACAGGACAGCTGGACCTCAGAGTGGAAGCTGAATATTACAGAGTTTCACAGCAGTGTGGTGAGTTTGCTGAAAGGGCCCATGCCAAAAGCTGTCCTGAATTAAATAAATAAAGTTAAGCTGTTGAACCTTTGAAAAAAATCAGTCCATTAACATGTAGTGTCACCAAAATAACTTTGATGGATTTTCATGAAACTCACCATAACTACTTAATAGATTATCTCACCCAAGTTCCTTTATGGGAAAAATCGACACATAATTAATAAGGTCAGAGGTCACCAGGCTACTTCATGGTGTCGCCGAGATAATTTAACAGGAATATGATGGAAGTTGTTAAAACTTAAACATGTGAATGGCAACAGTTTCCAACTGTACCTTGACAAACAAATAGCCCTGTCTCTCAGTGATAAAGAATCCTGTAAACAGACATATATTATAGTGAGCCGATGTTAACTCCAAAATTTAATTGATTGCTCCATTTACTCTACGCCTTCACAAAATTCAATCAAAACCCATTGATAACTTTTTGAGAAAGATTACTGTGAGACCAACCAACCAATGGTGGCAAAAAAAATAACTCCTGGTGGAGAAACGGTAATTTTATTTATTATTTATTCTAATATATTTTTTTTTACGTTTTACATTTTAGACCAAACTTATTCCTGCTTTTCGCTCTGTGATATTTTACTTGTGCGGGTATTAATGCTCTTTGCTTTCTTATTTTTAGTTGTGGGCAATTTAGACTTTTCATATTTTTGATCAAACTTATTCCTGCTCTTTGCTCATTTTTAGTTGTGGACATTTATTTTTATTATTTTTATTATTTAGACATTTATTTTAGTTGCTGGTTTTTTTAGACATTTATTTTAGCTCAGGGCATTTTTAGACTTTTCACTTCTTTTGGACCAAACTTATTCCTGCTCTTTGCTCTGTTTTAGTTGTGGTCATTTATAGACATTTATTTTAGTTGTGGGCATTTTTAGAAATTTCAAATTTCAGACCAAACTTGTTCCTGCTCTTTGCTCTATGATATTTTAGTTGTGGACATTTTTAGACATTTATTTTAGTTGTGGACCTTTTTAGTTATTTCATATTTTAGACTAAACTTATTCCTGCATGCTCTTTGGTCTGTGATATTTCAGTTATGGGCATTTTTAGACATTACATATTTTTGACCAAACTTATTCATGCTCTCATTTTTAGTTGTGGGCATTTTTAGACATTTATTGTAGTTGTGGGCATTTTTAGACATTTATTGTAGTTGTGGGTATTTTTAGACATTTCACATTTGAGCTAGACCAAACCTACTCCTGCTCTGCTTTACAATTTAATCCTTGTGATAATGAATGTTTCAGACACTGTGCTGCCCCTACATTGGTGGGAATACAACGTACATAGTTATGTTAGACGTTGACAAGGCCTTACACCCGGGGGGTGATATGCCTGTAGTCACTGCTCACCTGGATGTGGTCACCAGAGTCAACAATATCCGAGGACAGGTAAAGCAATCAAATTTATCAACTGTTCATCAAGTCAAAAGCTCCTACACAGGTCACCCTTGTGACGTCTGTTTACAAGACAATAATGACGTCACAAAGGTGGATGATGCATGACGTCACATTGACTAGCGTCATCAATTGGAATCACTTCACTGATGAATATATCGCAGACATTGTGAACAGTCTTGCAATATTTTGGATTATTTGTCTCATACAAATTATGTACCATGCAGGTAAGACATTATTTTTCACTCAGTACCGGTAGTCGGAGCAATGGCTCCTGCAACCTTTGGCCTAGAACTTTTTATACTTTGTATATATAAAAAAAATATCCCGGAAAACATGCAAACAAGGTCACTGGTACAAACTACACATGTTCTGTCTGGGAGAGCTCTCCCAAATTATGCAAATTTTATTATTGTCAGGTGACTGATGATTTACATTAATATCAACAACCTGATTGGCTGCACGGAACAGTTATGCTCATGAAAATACATTAAATGAATATGCTATTAAGGTCACATAAAATTCATGGTGAGGTCAATTTATCCAACATTTATCATAGCAGTAACATAATTTCTCAATGCAATAGAGGCAGATATATAGAAGTATTGGTAGTAATTATATTATCAATCTTTGAATTACAGGTATCATAAAATGTATGCTAATATTGATACCTGCACAATATACATAAGATGCCTTGCAGACTCAGGGTGTGGCTATAAATATATGTGAAGCCAGAAATGAGTATAAGGATTTATGGTAGTTAAATAGTTAAATAAATTATAAAAATGGTTTTGACTGCATTTATCTCATATTAGGATGCTTGTTATAAATAACGTTATAACTATGCCGCATATTTCCCAACATTTAACCTCATGACCCAGAGGCTACGTCTCTTTCTGTTAGCAAGTCGGATTTTAGTCAGTTTATAGCGGCATGCGGCACAAAACTTACAGGAAATAAATTGTCAGGTGTGCATAAACATTTGATATGCCTTTAAAAATAAAATATTCATAAACGTTTCTATTTCCTGTTTATTGACGAATTATTTAATATCATTTGAGATATAACGCTTCTTCTATGACTCAAAAGGACATCGATGTTATAGCCCGGATGTCACATCCCGGGTATTATCATAATTTATGCATGTACCACTGATATGACAATAAGCGGGCTTGACTGTATTTATTACTGTATTTAGATCCTCTTTTGTCAAAATGCAACCCTCATATCTAGGATTGGGAATATTTGGGCTGCTCAAAAATGATATAAGAAGTTCAGTAATACTCAAGCCCAAGTAATTCTAACCTAGTTCTGTAGTCCAAAATATGGGCTCTGGTAATTATATATGTGTAAATGTAGATCAGTACAATAATGAAAAAAATTTCATATGCCAGTGGTCAAGCCACATATATTTATCTGTCCCTGTCAAGTAATGATTTTGAGATTTACATTAAAGATTCACTCAAGTCTTTTTTTCTGTTAAAAGAAAGTTATGAAAGAAAGACGTGTATAGTCACACATCAAGACATTATGCAGCATTTATTTTTCTCATGTTTTTCTTGTTGACCTCTGACTGCAGGCTCCAGAGAGTAATATTTTACTGGTCCTGTTACATGATGTGGAGGAAAAGTCTGTCCAGGAGACACAGAAACTGCTAGATGAGCTAACAAACATCTTTAATGAACACAAGAAACTGCTCAAGGAGCAACTTGCAACAAATGACTTCTTCTCAGCAAAGTAAGTGGACAAGGTTCCATGTGACCATTTAAGATTAGATTATTTATATAAATTGTGTTGAAAAACTATGTTGTTGTCAGGACCATGTGTACTTGAATCAATAGATATTCATTTGAAGTTGACACACATACCCCAGTAAATATAAAGCCAATGTTAACTTGCTTAAACTTAAAAGTAAGATATTTTGATATTTTTCACACAGATTTCATACAATAGTAACAAGTTATAATGATAATGGTAATAATAATGTCACCAGACAATAGGTGACAATATGTACGGTGTTTTGTATCATAGTTTAACGAAGTCTGTTCTCTATTGATATTGACGTGAAGCGTCATCCTAAAGCGTTGACAGGTCTTGATTATATATATATATTGTGTATTCTTGTATGAAATCCCATCGGCTATCAGCTGATTTATCCGTGTCACGCATCGTGTGTATTATTACATTTGGTATGTGGGTCGCCATGGTGACGCTAACAGTCAAACTAGGTCACATATATCCTTATATGGGACACTTGAGAAATAAGCCAATCAGAGAACCGGACTGCCGTACACAGTGAACAGGCGATTGTGACGTCAGACTTCAAGAAGAGACGCTGAACGTTGGTTGAGTTGGGTCTTGAAGCTTGAGGTGGCAGCATGCACGCACGGGAGTAGGAACATTGAAACGCCAGAAACGGCATAGAAGCAAGCTTCTACATGAGGCAAGGACCCAACTCATGAGAACTTAGCCATGCTGCCGACAGAGCTTCGTATTGGCGATAAAGTGAAAGAGCGCTAGTCACCTGCTGGCCTAGTTCAGCTTGACCTAGATACATAACCGCCGTAAGCCGTGAAACCATTGCTACACGAGCAAGGTCAAGGACTCTAAGCTCTACGTAAACAAAGAGCGCTATTGCATTCATGTGAACGTAAACCTACCCGGGTCGCTGACAAGCAAGATCAGTTGAAGATCGCTAAACTCAGAAAGACTAGATCTATATGGTACTAACCATACGCTAGATTCTACACAAAACAGTAACCAGAGATCTCTGAAGGAACTGGACTTTATGGTTTTTTTTATACAAACCATGGACTCAGTAAATATCCTGTAATTTTAATGTGAAGAACTGTCGTATTGACACATCAACGCACACACTCACATTTGTGTCTCTGTAAGTATTGTCTTGAATTATATTTGTGAATTTAACCTGATGTCTCATAGTTTCTATTGATCTGGGTGTATGATTGTCTGGTATTTTAATACACGTCCTTAAAAGAACCTGGAAATGTCACCTGTAATGACCGGGATCTAATTTCTTGATGAGTGAAATCAAGTGGCGAGCGTAAACCCATCGTATGGTTTTATAGGTGTCACCAGACAATAGGTGACAATATGTACGGTGTTTTGTATCATAGTTTAACGAAGTCTGTTCTCTATTGATATTGACGTGAAGCGTCATCCTAAAGCGTTGACAGGTCTTGATTGTATATATATATTGTGTATTCTTGTATGAAATCCCATCGGCTATCAGCTGATTTATCCGTGTCACGCATCGTGTGTATTATTACATTTGGTATGTGGGTCGCCATGGTGACGCTAACAGTCAAACTAGGTCACATATATCCTTATATGGGACACTTGAGAAATAAGCCAATCAGAGAACCGGATTGCCGTACACAGTGAACAGGCGATTGTGACGTCAGACTTCAAGAAGAGACGCTGAACGTTGGTTCAGTTGGGTCTTGAAGCTTGAGGTGGCAGCACGCACGCACGGGAGTAGGAACATTGAAACGCCAGAAACGGCATAGAAGCAAGCTTCTACATGAGGCAAGGACCCAACTCATGAGAACTTAGCCATGCTGCCGACAGAGCTTCGTATTGGCGATAAAGTGAAAGAGCGCTCGTCACCTGCCGGCCTAGTTCAGCTTGACCTATATACATAACCGCCGTAAGCCGTGAAACCATTGCTACACGAGCAAGGTCAAGGACTCTAAGCTCTACGTAAACAAAGAGCGCTATTGCATTCATGTGAACGTTAACCTACCCGGGTCGCTGACAAGCAAGATCAGTTGAAGATCGCTAAACTCAGAAAGACTAGATCTATATGGTGCTAACCATATGCTAGATTCTACACAAAACAGTAACCAGAGATCTCTGAAGGAACTGGACTTTATTGTTTTTATACAAACCATGGACTCAGTAAATATCCTGTAATTTTAATGTGAAGAACGGTCGTATTGACACATCAACGCACACACTCACATTTGTGTCTCTGTAAGTATTGTCTTGAATTATATTTGTGAATTTAACCTGATGTCTCATAGTTTCTATTGATCTGGGTGTATGATTGTCTGGTATTTTAATACACGTCCTTAAAAGAACCTGGAAATATCACCTGTAATGACCGGGATCTATTTTCTTGATGGGTGAAATCAAGTGGCGAGCGTAAACCCATCGTATGGTTTTATAGGATATATCCGTTGTAAAGTTTCACGTTAAGTTAGGGGTGACATTGTATGGCGAGGGTGCCAGGATATAATTAGCCTTAAAAAAACTGGCTAATTACAGTAAGTTTCAGAAGTTTTGAACTGAGAAAACAGTATTGAAACCAGACATTCATATACTCAAACTAGAGTTGATCTGAATTAATAATTGGAAATGACACCAAACTGATGTTGTAGTGTATACTTGCACAATGAAATTACCCCACTGTTAGGAGTTAATATTTATTCAGTGAGAATATTACCTGAAGCACAACATTGTTTCAAGATCGGCATATACCTTGTAGATTTGGCTAGAACACATGCATGTTTTGTGAGTAATGCTAGTTCAGTGATACCTGGACATCATTATTGGGTTGATATAAACCCAGATTAGAGTGAAAATTTTTGATGTTGTTAGATACGCCCTGGTATAATTTTTTCTACACTAGTTTGTGATTGGTCACGTGGTAGGGTCTCCTGACAGGTAAGTTTACCCCTCCCGATTGGCATGGTAATCATAGGTGCATGGTGTTTATTGATATCTTGATATCCATCCGTCCATCCGTCTGACCCTTCGTCCGACCTTCCGTCCGTCCGTCCGTATAAGTAGATTTTGATGCGTAGAGCTACCGTAGTGTTATTGTACGGATACCGCCGGTTCGTTAGGTTGGCTTTAACAGTACGTATTTACGGATTTTTAAGAGCGGATATTACTAGATACTGGAATCTTACTAGGTTAGAGCGTTACCATGGAAACGTTAGAGTCACTTGTTAGATGTGGACAGGCCTTGGGGCTTAAGGACCAGGCTTTACAAGATTATGTTGAGGCTAGACGGCGTGCGGATGAGGAACGTGAGGAAAGAGCTAGGCAACGTGAAATAGAGAAGGAACAGCGGGAATTAGAGCGTGAGCAGCGGGAATTAGAGCGCGAGCGAGAGGCTAGAGCCCACGAATTAGAGGTTCTAAGGTTAAAGTCTGACTGTGGGGTTAAAGAAGAGAGAAGTAGGGATGTATTCCCGAAAATCCAGCTTCCACCTTTTGATGAGGCTCACGATCAGCTAGATGCGTTTCTTGAGCGATTTGAACGATTAGCTGCATGTCAAGGCTATGATAGGGAGAATTGGGCGTTACACCTGAGTCCGTTACTGCGGGGTAAGGTGCTAGGGACTTACACACAGTTATCGGTTAGTGAGGCCATGGATTACGATAAGTTAAAGATAGCCTTGTTAAAGCGATACCAAATGACCGAAGAGGGTTATCGACACAAGTTTCGGACTTGTAGGCCTGAGCGAGGCGAAACGCCGAGTCAGTTTGCGGTGAGACTGAGTGGATACCTAGACCATTGGATAGGGATGGCAGGGGTCGGAGGTGACTACGACGGGGTAGTTAACCTGTTGATGTGTGAGCAGTTCGTAAACTGCTGTAGTAGGGATCTCTCTATGTTTTTGAAAGAGAGACGGTGTCGTGACTTTGATAGTATGGTAGACTTAGCTGAGAGTTATACGGAGGCTCACGGTGTACACAGCCTTACAGCAGGTCCTCGTTATGGCAATAATGTGCCGCGTCCAGCGCAACCGGTATCTCAGCCTAGAGAGAAGCGAGAGGTTGAGCGCAGTCCGGACAGTCAGACATTTAAGCCATCAGGAGGCATCAGATGTTATTTATGTAATGAACTGGGACATAAGGCGCGGGAATGTAAGACTAGTGCCCGGTCGAGGCCTAGGTCTTCCCCTCAAGTAGGGCGTGCTGCTGGCGATCAGCAGAGGTATAGGACTAATTTTAGCCCCCCGTATAACCCAAAACAGAAACCGGAGACTATGTCAATGGCAGTAGTCGAGGCGGAAACGGAGACAGTCGGTGCGGTGAAACCGGAAGTAGAGAGTCCGAGTCAGTCGTTAGGATTTGCTGCCCAGACAGAAGGCGGAATCTCGTTACCTGTGTGTGAAGGGCTGGTGAATGGTAAGTCAGCGAGGGTGCTGCGGGATTCGGGATGTTCCTCGGCAGGAATACGTGAGTCGTACGTGGAGCCGAATCAGTTCACCGGACACCAGGTCGAGTGTAGGTTGTTCGACGGGTCTGTAAGACAATTTCCTACGGCTAGGATTAATGTGGACTGTGCGTACTTTGTCGGTACTATCGAGGCAATGGTGGTCGGGGATGCTGTATGTGATTTAGCGCTAGGTAACGTAGCGGGAGCGCGTGATCCGTATGATCCGGACCCGATGTGGAAGTCTGAGCGGTCCTCAGGCATAGTGTGTGACAGTGTAGAGTCACAAAAGGAGGTGTCGTCCGCAGTGGAGACACGGAGCGCTGCACGAGAGAAACAGATACCGACGCGTAGCTTGAATGTTGCAAGCCCAGTTGCCGATGTGAGTCCGGCCGAATTTTTGAAGGCGCAGGAGGAGGATGGGTCTTTAGCGCCGTATTGGAGGCTAGCTAGAGAGGCTAGAAATGATAGTCCATTTAGAATTGAGGACGGATATTTAGTTCGGGTTGTGAGTGATAAACGGGGAGATCAAGATGGATCTCGAGTGGTGGTACCTCAGACGTTACGGTACGACGTAATGAGGATGGGCCACGAAACTGTTATGGCGGGCCATCAGGGCATAGACAAAACGCACGACCGCGTGAGAACTCAGTTTTTCTGGAAAGGGATGTATAATGACATTGCTGAGTTTTGCAAGTCCTGTCCCATTTGCCAGAAAACCATACCGAAAGGCAAGGTGCCTGGAGCTACGTTAGGCCAGATGCCATTAATTGATGAGCCCTGGCGTAGAATTTCGATGGATCTGGTTGGGCCGATCCATCCAGCGTCTGAGAGAGGTCACAGGTATATTCTGACCGTTATGGATTATGCCACTAGATATCCGGAGGCTGTTGCTTTAAAGAACATAGATACAGTCTCTGTGGCTGATGCACTAGTTGATATTTATGCGCGGTTAGGAATGCCGTCAGAGGTGCTTACTGACATGGGAACACAATTTACGTCAGACCTCATGCGAGAAGTTAGCCGTGTTTTGTCTGTAAGACAGCTCACCACTACTCCTTACCATCCTATGTGCAACGGAATGGTGGAGAGATTCAATGGAACCTTAAAGTTAATGTTGAAACGGATGTGCGAGGAAAGACCGCGAGATTGGGATCGGTACCTCAGCGCCGTGCTTTTTGCGTACCGAGAAGCGCCACATGAGAGCACAGGGTTCTCACCCTTTGAGTTGCTCTATGGTAGGATCGTTAGAGGACCGATGCGGATTCTAAGGGATCTGTGGACCAAGCGAGATACTAGCGTCGAGACTAAAACCACGTACCAATACGTCCTGGACCTACAAGACAAACTAAGCGACACATGCGCGTTAGCTAGAGAGGCGTTGAACAAATCAGCGAACAGACATAAACTGTTATATGATAGAGGTAAATGCACGCACAGGTTTGAGGCCGGAGACGAAGTTTTGTTGTTACTCCCGACGGAGCGGAACAAATTAATGGTACAGTGGAAAGGCCCCTATACTATTGTAAACAGGGTTGGGGACTTAGACTATCGGATTAAGATTGGCGATAAGGTTAAAACCTTCCACGTGAATATGCTGAAACGGTACCATGCTAGAAACGAGCCCCAGCATATTCTGGCAGCGGTAGCCAAGGGCGCACCTGATTCTATACATGATCCTGACGGTGTAGACGGGGAAACAGAGCCTCCCGTGTTCGGAGAGTTAAACCCAGAAGGGATTGATGAGGATGCCCACATGTCGTTACCGTCGTATGCGCGCCGCCAGACTGAGCGAGATGTTCAGGTAAATGCTGACTTAGGCAAGTGTCAGCGCCGTGAAATACTCAGTCTGCTTAGGCAATATGGGGATGTATTCACAGATGTACCCAAGCTTACCAATGTTGTAGAATGTAGCATTAAACTCTCATCTGATGTACCTGTAAAAACTAGGCCCTATAGGGTGCCTTTTGAACTGCGAGAGACAATGCGAACAGAAATCCAGGAAATGTTAAACTTAGGCATTATTGAACAGTCAGATTCTAGCTATGCGTCCCCCTGTATCCTGCTTAGGAAACCTGACGGTAAGACTAGATTCGTGATAGACTACCGAAAGCTGAACCAATCAGTCGTGTTCGATCCTGAACCCATGCCGGATCCAGAAACACTTTTTATCAAAGTCGCGAAAAGCCAGTATTTTACAAAGCTTGACCTGACGAAAGGTTACTGGCAAATCCCTGTTTCTGAGGAATCCAGGGATAAGACGGCCTTTGTTACACCCGATGGCCATTACCAATTTAGGGTTATGCCATTCGGCCTGGTAACTGCCGGAGCGGTTTTCACCCGCATGATGCGGAAAATGTTCAGCGACATGCCGAATGTAGTATGTTATGTAGATGACGTGTTAATACACGCAGAGACTTGGGACGAGCACTTAAGAACTCTTAGAGAAGTGCTAGTTAGACTAGAATGTGCAAACTTAGCAGCTAAACCAGCTAAAACCTTCATAGGCTACCAGAGCCTAGAGTTTTTGGGACACCTTGTAGGCACGGGCAACTTGGCCACTAATCCAGTTTTGCTCAAGAGAATACAGAGCACTGATAGACCTAAGACAAAGAAGGCTTTGCGAGCATTCCTAGTTCTTACAGGGTACTATCGAAAATTCGTGCCAAACTATGCGGAAATAGCGGTGCCCTTGACTGATCTAACGCGTAAAGGTCAACCTAACAAACTAGACTGGAAACCCGTACACGAGAACGCGTACTGTTCTCTAAAGGCTAAACTGTCAGACCCTCCCATACTGAAGCTACCTGATTTCAGTAAACGATTTTATTTGAAATGTGATGCATCTGATGTGGGTATTGGCTGTATCCTGATGCAAAGACACGAGGGGATCATGCACCCAGTAGCTTATGCCAGTCGTAAACTATTGCCCAGGGAGAGAAATTACTCCACCATCGAGAAAGAGTCATTAGCAATTGTATGGTCTGTACAGAAATTTGAGATGTACCTGGCTTGTAGTCCGTTCACCATTCAGACCGACCACAAACCATTAAAGTGTATTAGCAAATCAAAATGTGCTAATAAGAGAGTAATGAGATGGGCACTGGTTCTACAAGAGTTTAGATTTGATATTGAAGCAGTGTCAGGTAAACTAAACCATGGACCTGATTTTCTTAGCAGACTGCCTGAGTGTTAGGATGTAATGAGCTTTAATGTCTAGCCAGGTAAGTCTAAACATGTACAGGATTTTGCCCTGTGTCATAGACCGTGGGCATGTACTAATGACAACTTGTTACATGACTTTTATGTATTGCTATATGTAAATATGTTTAGCTGGACCCTGTGAGATAGAACGATACGATGTATCGAGAAAATACCGTGTATTTTCTTTAAAAGGAGGGGGTGATGTCACCAGACAATAGGTGACAATATGTACGGTGTTTTGTATCATAGTTTAACGAAGTCTGTTCTCTATTGATATTGACGTGAAGCGTCATCCTAAAGCGTTGACAGGTCTTGATTGTATATATATATTGTGTATTCTTGTATGAAATCCCATCGGCTATCAGCTGATTTATCCGTGTCACGCATCGTGTGTATTATTACATTTGGTATGTGGGTCGCCATGGTGACGCTAACAGTCAAACTAGGTCACATATATCCTTATATGGGACACTTGAGAAATAAGCCAATCAGAGAACCGGACTGCCGTACACAGTGAACAGGCGATTGTGACGTCAGACTTCAAGAAGAGACGCTGAACGTTGGTTGAGTTGGGTCTTGAAGCTTGAGGTGGCAGCATGCACGTACGGGAGTAGGAACATTGAAACGCCAGAAACGGCATGGAAGCAAGCTTCTACATGAGGCAAGGACCCAACTCATGAGAACTTAGCCATGCTGCCGACAGAGCTTCGTATTGGCGATAAAGTGAAAGAGCGCTCGTCACCTGCCGGCCTAGTTCAGCTTGACCTAGATACATAACCGCCGTAAGCCGTGAAACCATTGCTACACGAGCAAGGTCAAGGACTCTAAGCTCTACGTAAACAAAGAGCGCTATTGCATTCATGTGAACGTAAACCTACCCGGGTCGCTGACAAGCAAGATCAGTTGAAGATCGCTAAACTCAGAAAGACTAGATCTATATGGTACTAACCATACGCTAGATTCTACACAAAACAGTAACCAGAGATCTCTGAAGGAACTGGACTTTATGGTTTTTTTTATACAAACCATGGACTCAGTAAATATCCTGTAATTTTAATGTGAAGAACTGTCGTATTGACACATCAACGCACACACTCACATTTGTGTCTCTGTAAGTATTGTCTTGAATTATATTTGTGAATTTAACCTGATGTCTCATAGTTTCTATTGATCTGGGTGTATGATTGTCTGGTATTTTAATACACGTCCTTAAAAGAACCTGGAAATGTCACCTGTAATGACCGGGATCTAATTTCTTGATGAGTGAAATCAAGTGGCGAGCGTAAACCCATCGTATGGTTTTATAGGATATATCCGTTGTAAAGTTTTCACGTTAAGTTAGGGGTGACAAATAATAATAATAATAATAATATTATTATTATTATTATTATAGTCTGAATTATATCAAAATTGAGTCCTGTATGATCTGCTATATATCAAACTATGGCTTATTTTCAATTGCAAAGATCTTGCATTTTCCCTGTGCAAGGGAAATGCAAAATATTTCTGAATCCAGTCATAAATGAGCCTTAATATAGCAATAAAAGCAATCAAATACGTATTGGATAAGCCAAAATATTTGAGACATGCTATAGAGGTAGTTTCCACATGGTTCCATTATGAAGTCAAAATGGTTTTCACTTCTCAATGTAATCCCAACAAAACAGCATGGCCTGTCATCTGTGTTTTCATATTGCTCCATATGTAAAATGCATATTATTTTACTGCTGCATACCATTAGTATAGCCTTATGTGTTGTGAATACTCAAAATATTTTATACATTTAATATTATAAGCATTCATTTCCTTTTTTGTTCATTTTATCTATTCTCTTATACTTATACAGGAAGAACAAGACACCTGTACACATGGACTTCCATCACCAAGTAAACCTGGGTCGATCGGTGCAGGTAAATCGGATTTTGGGAGATGTTGGCATTATTATGTTGACAAAAACAGGAAAGGTAAGAACCATATACAGCATGTATGTCTTCTGTAAAATACTATAGTCAGTAAAATCTGCCACAGGCAAATTTCTGAATGCCTCGATTGAATGCTATATATCTCTATATCAGTTATCTCTATTATATCCATATGGTAAATATGGTATCCCATTTTATCTCAAAGAGCAGTTATCAGAATTGGCAGAGTGCAACCTGTTGGTGACAGTTACTACACTGACTCAAGCAAAAGAGTGATGAATGGTATAGTGGATAGTATTCAGGCTTCTTTACTTTCAATAAATATGTTTCCATATATATATCAATTCCATTCTGGTTCTTTTAGTATGGTAAATATACAAGTACATGCAAAGCAGCATTTTGAAACATACAAGCAGCATTTTGCCTAACCTCCACATGAACAAACTGATTGTTTTAGCAATATTTCCATACCTAATAAATGCCTGATTGGCCATGAGTTGTCACTTGGGTAAAACAGTGATAAATTGCACACAGATATTTCATTAACGTCTCAAGCATTATATTAAGAAATACACATTACTTGGTTACATATCAGTGTCCCCCCCTCCCCCCAGGGAAGACATGTTGTTTTCAGTGCCCTCATATGTTGTCATCTGCGTCATCTGTAGGATAACATGATTAAATTTGAAGGGCTGGATATTTTTACCAAAATTTTAAACAAATTTGTTTCTACCAAAACCTTGGAGGACTTTGAAAAAGATGACCTTAACCTTCATATTCAAGGTCAAATCTGCTGAAATGTAAATTTTTTTGTGAACCCCATAACTTTTGAAAGATTTCTCATTTTATCCTCAAATTTGGTATACAACTTGTTTCAATGAATTTTTTCTACAAGATGGAACCTGGCAACCTTGACCAGGATCATGCCATTATAGTTATTGTCTTGTGAACACAATAACTTAAGAAGTATTGCATATTTTTCCCTAATATTTGATACACAAGTTGATTCTACTGAGTTCTCAGAACAGCATTGGCACTGGTGACCTTGACCTAGATCTTCAACCTCAAATCTGAGGAATTCCAAGTCAAATCTGTGCACAATCTAGGCGTATTGTGACCCCAATAACTTGGAAGTACTGAAGAATTTTTCTTCAAATTTGACAAAGCAGTTCCAAAATCTGCCAAAATCATGGAGGTGTTTGAAAACTGGTTACCTTGACCTTCATTTTTTCAAGGTCCGATCTCCTGAAATCTAGAATCATTGTTTTTGAGATAGTGCGTATCTGTACCCTAATGTTTTGGTATGGCCCATAGAGGGGGAGACATATATCTGTTTTTGCAGCCATTCTAGTTAACCTCTGTAATCATAACTTTTTATTTTATTAGCTCAATGATGCAACATTTCATGATTTATTTGGTTTTTAGGAAGTTTTTAGCATTTGGATATTTATGGCAGCACCTATAAAGTGAAAGGGGCCTGGTGGACTCAGGGTGTGGCTATAAATATATGTGAAGCCAGAAATGAGTATAAGGATCCATGGTAGTTAAATAGTGCCTAATTCTTCTGGAATATGAACTTGGATGTACAAATTATAGAATGGTTTTGCCTGTATTTATCTCATATTAGGATGCTTAATTGTCATTAAGTCAAAATACTAAATAAACTATATCTAGAAAAATTAAATAAATATAAGATTAATATATGCACTTCATTGATCTTGAATATATATCATAAATTGAAGAAAGGGCTACTTTGTAATTTTTTTTACAATCTTTTAGTGATGTCCACATGCATACTTCAAATAAATTTAAGTCAAAAGTCCTATAGTTCTTCATCTCTCAAAATAAAAAATTAGCCGATTAGCAAACTTCAAAACAGTCTGTTGTTTTTCTTTTTAATACTAACAATGCATACTTTTGTATATTCTACAAAACTTTTTAAAATATCAGTAATTCATTTGTTTTCTCTAGGCAAAAGTAGTGAAAGGATTTAATGTTGAAACAGACGCTGCAACAGCTGCAGAGGAAAAGAAGAAACTTGAGCAAGAATTTGAAAAACTTTATGATGAATACAGCAGTCAGCTAAGTGTAAGTGATTTATTGAATCTGCTGTATGTACGTTGTGTGTGGAGAATACAGCAGTCAGCAGAGGGTAATTGATTTATAACCTGTACAGCAATTGGCTGCTTGTAAGTTGTGTGTGGAGAATACAGTGATCAACTGAGTGTAACTGTAAGTTGTGTGTGGAGAATACAGCCATCAGCTGAGTGTAACTGTTAGTTGTGTGTGGAGTATACAGCCATCAGCTGAGTGTACCTGTTAGTTGTGTGTGGAGTATACAGCCATCAGCTGAGTGTAACTGTTAGTTGTGTACCTGTTAGCTGAGTGTAACTATAAGTTGTGTGTGGAGCATACAGCTGTTACCTGAGTGTAGGATGTGTGTGGAGAATACAGCAGCCAGCAGTGGGTGAGTTGTGTGTGCAGCATACAGCTGTTAGCTGGGTTTAATTTGTGTGTGGAGGATACAGCTGTCCGTGGAGTGTAATTGGTGTATGGAGCATACTTCAGCCATCTTCAGCTGAGACTAAGTGCTGAGAGAAACTTACAAACCCCCATGGTCAGCTGCATGAGTAAGTGT
Organism: Sipunculus nudus; assembly: GCA_026874595.1. Taxonomy (NCBI): domain Eukaryota; kingdom Metazoa; phylum Annelida; class Sipuncula; order Golfingiida; family Sipunculidae; genus Sipunculus; species Sipunculus nudus. The sequence continues at coordinate 35,265,481 of CM049309.1, forward strand.
AGTAGAAAAGATACTATTGTTGAGATTTGGTGGTGGTATTGTTCTCGGGCAGCCACATGTGAGTGACTGAGATATGTGTGAAGAATACAAACTCTTGAGTTATGGCAGTGAACTTCTTTTCTTGAGTGAGTCCCTCTTTGGAACTGGTGATACATATAATGATCTGTTTAAATCTATAAATTATATATCATGCTGAAGCCCCACTGTTTTAATTTGACACAAGTTTAACATTTCATACTACATATACCCTTCAGCAGGTATAAAATTTCACATGAAATAAACAAGAATAAGTAATAGGTATGTAACATTTTTTACTTCCATCTTACTTCCTGGTCTTAGGTAATTTGGAAATATATATGTATAATTAAGCTGTAGCATGTCTTTCTGACATGCTGTAGTGAATACGTTTGATATGCATACACTTAAAAGTACTGAAATTCATTATTTATCCTGCTTATTCATGTTACATTTACTACTTTCAGTCACACCTTGATACACTGAGTAAAGCTGACATATCTGAGGTATGTATCTTTTTATGAAATCCTTAGCTGGTCTGTGTCCACATTCAGGTCTGCCCCAAAATATAATCAGTGGGTGTGGTACCATGAAACTTAATTTTATTTTGGTAATACTGCTTTGCTTGAAATTGTTATCTATAGTATTCAGATCTTGAAAGCTTTAAATGTTTTGAATATCTCTCATTCTGATTAAAATATAGCTTGAATCATATTTGAACTTTTTTCAATGGAAATGCTCCTGTTCAGATGTATTTGATTTCCTGTATGAGGATATACAAAGGAATTATACAGAACCCATGTCTTATATGTTGTGTGTATCACTAAGTGAACACAAGATAGCCCTGAGACCCAGAAGTGCTATAAGTACTGTGTAACTGTAAATATCAAAGGTGCAGATTCCTTTATTAGGGTTATATATGAAATACAGTGTTCTCTTCTAGAAATATAACAGTGTCAGCAAATATGTCATTCCAAAGCCATTTCCTTACCCCTGCACTCCTGCCAGAATCACACACTATGGAAGACTTTTTGATACACAGTTTGGATTGACATTATCAGTGTATATTCATTTACCCTCGGTTACATCACTGATACAAGCTGCCATTGGATTAGATGGTGATGTTGACCTGACATACATCCAGTTATATACTGACCTTAGTCTTATTTCCAGGCACCTTTTCATATGGTCAATCCAACTGATCATATCATGCAATTTAAAGTCCATTATGGGAGCTGCAATAAGGCTATATCAACATATATCTGAATTAATCCTCAGTAAAAACAGTTGAGTCTTAAATTCAAGAATGCATTAAAATTGTTGGCTCTGTCTGAATATCTGGATACATTAATCTCTAATATGATTTTAATGTTTCTGTCTTATGTATTTTAAGGTTTGTTTAATTATAAATATTTAAATTTACCACTTCATAACACTTTAATAACAGAATTACCATATTCACACACTTGTTCATAAAAAAACTGAAGATTTCTCCATAATCATTGTTAAAGCACTGATATGATGATGATACACAGATTTCTAGCTGATGTCAATACAGGTTAGTGTTTTTTCTTATTTTACAGATTAAGTCTTTTAGTAGTGCACCACAAGATGTCAGAGTTGTACTGGAGACCCTCTCTGTCCTATTAGGGGTGAGTATTTCATCATCTTTATGTTAGATATTCACTGCAGCATTAAATTGAATGTGATTTAGCCTAGTATTCAGCTAGGTGCTTTGATGTATAACTATTTGTTTATATGGTAATACTTTATGGTATAGTACAGCAAATGCCCCTCTTAAATGCAATAGGGTTTTCAAAGTTTAAACAATGCTTTGTTTTACCATTGCCAAGAAGTTATATGTCCTGTGGCCATCAGTTGTTTTTTTATGTTTGCAATTTTACTCAAGTATGAACAGAATTAGATGAAATTTTGTGGAGGGTCAGAGTAACACTCAAGGGGCATTCCAATAAATTTAATTGTAGAGATAATCTGGGTAACTATAATATTTTTAAAAAAATTTTTGTATCATTACAAGCTAGGGCAGTTAAGAATTTGAGTCCATCATCATTCACAGGCATTATGGAGAAACCTTAAGTGTAAATTTTCAGACACAGCAACAGTTTCCACCACCTTGAATGTGCATAGGTGTGACTTAATTCATGCCACCTATATTCTAGCATCCAGAGCTAACCTGTAGTGTAACTGCTGAGTTAATGAAGCATGACATAAGTTTCTCTTGGCTTGGATTATAACATTACCTGTCCTTACATACCACACAACAAAGTTTAATCAAGATCCTGGTAATGTTCCTGATCTGGTGATCTAGTATGTTGGTGGAGGAGTGTTGTCTCTCAGTGCTTTCTAGTTTTATTTTTTTCATTAATATTAAGCTGGAGTCTTACACATTTTTTGTACACTGCCATATGAATATTGCCATCTGGCTAAGTAATTTATCATTCATCAGAACATACACAAGAATTAACTAGTATGAATAACTCATTGACTGGTGATTGTTTCATTAAATGAACTCTGGATGATTCTTAGTCATAAATGTGGTATTACTGAGATAGAAACCCAGGTTCATTCCAAGTAAAGCCATCATATTTTTATCATATTCTCATTTGTTAGTGACAACTTTTTATGATAACTTTTGCAATTTTTATATAATGGTTCTGGTGTCTTTTAAACGTACATAAATGGAATCGCCTTTGGGGAGGCATTGTATTGCACTTGCTGTTTTGCCATTGTATCTCCTAAGGTCTCTTCTAACTTAAATGAATATTTATTTTTACAATGATATCTTTTGCAGTATCCCCCAGACAAATGGAAGATTGCTCTTAATGCTGAGGCTATTTACAAGATGAAGAACTATGATAAGGTCAGTCACTAAATGTCAGTGTTCTTGGATTAATAAATACATAGTCAAAGGCTAAGTACTGTCTCAAATCCATGAATGAGGAGCGTTTTATTATCAAAATTTACTTTTAGTGTATGGAACTGTTATATATTGCAGAAATAAAACTGACCTTATACTTCTCTTTTAACACATACATAGTTCAGATAAGAATGGGTATCCCAGGCATTAATGATCAGTCATGATACAGTAAAACATCAAATTTCCAAATAATAATTGTTTTTACAAAACTTACATTTTCAGACATTTCATTTGTAGGAATAAAAAAAATATATACATCTTTTTGAAATATTTTCAGATATATAAATAAGTTAACCTATTAGAAATTTTGCTTGATGTGATGTGGTTCAAGTTTAAACATGAACAGGTCTGATTGTGCCATTGTTATGTCATTTATTATGCCTTTTTACTTGTATTGTGAGCCAAATTACAGCAATCAGTGTACCGGTATCTCAGCAGTAGGTTACTGAGCTCCCATACATCTTGGTATAATTGATATGAGGCTGATCAGTGTCTTAGTTATAGTATTGGCAATGCATTCATACATTTCGCATTTGATGATTAAGTTTAATCAGACATATTGCTGTGATCCTGTAAATTGTAAACAAGATTGCCCCATAGAGACCATGAAGAATATGAATAACAGGTTTGAAAATTCTGTACAGCTGGGCCTTTTTAAGTACAATTCATGCAAAAGTATTATTTCTTATAATTCTAGCATTGATAGCCTTGACATTTGCTGTGTTTGTTGATCTTAGTAGTTTTGAACCATAGTGTGTCACCATTAGAAACTTGTTTTCTTTTTCTTGCATGTTAAATGGAATGTTTCAGTTATATCACAGTATGGCTTGTCTTACCTTAGCAGTGAGGTACCTCAAAATATGTCTTCATTATTAATCACTGCAAAACTGCAACTGCATCTCAGCGCTATATTGTTTACATAGTGAAACATAACATTTGAGTAAGGCATTGAAACTGGACCATTCCTTTGTATATTCTTATATGTTTGAGTAGATTGTGAATTAGAACACATAATGTTTCACTGCCTTGAGCTGAAATATGATTAAAGGTAACCTTTAATTGAAAAGGTAGATATCTTAAACTTCTAAATTGTTCAATATTTGAATACTAGATGGCACTGAGAAGCAAAAACTGTGGTTATAGAAAATAACAATAATCCTAGTGTTTATTTTGCTAAAGACTATCAAGAAATGTGCTTTAACCAAACATATATATTTTTGTTGTCCTACAAAGTTTGTACTTAAAAAATCTCTCCAAAACTTGTGAATGTTAGCCCACATTTTATACACCATGCTTGTCAGCTGAACATCATGGCCCAGGATCACTTATTTATAATATTTGATTGCAGGATAATATGTCACCTAAAGCAAAGAAAGCTCTATCTTCATGTATGGAAAAATTGGAAGAAACTGGAGACAAAGTAGGTTACTATTTTATCTAAGCACCTCATGAAGATGTATGAGAAACAAATATCAGCTTAAATTTCTTAAGAGTCCCATTTTCAGTTGAAAAGAGAAAGAAAATGTAAAATTAACATTTATTAAAATAATATCTTGAAATACAACACTGGGTTGTGATGTTGCTCTGTTTAATTAGTAATACACAACCATTGACATTCATCATCTGAATGAGGCATATAGTTAAAAAAAATGCATAATATATGTTTTGCATCGAGCTTTATAGATAACATCATGACCGGTGTGAAATAGCATTGCACCATTTGGTAGGCAAGTATTACACAAGGTTGACATAAGAATGAAAACACTTTTGATACACCCTTCCACCAGAGGTAGTTTCTACTCAAAACGAACCTCTTCTAGTATGACAGGCTACTTTTCTCAATTGTCAAACTTTAAAACCAAATTTGCTACATTTCAAGGAAACTCCTTCCATTTACATTTCACATATGTATGCTTAATAAAATATTAATTATTCCATGGAGTCCTTACCACAGAAACAACTGTGTTTATGTAATTATCCTTGAAACAATTCTTGTGCAGTATATTTAATTGGACTACATTACCTGCTTTACTACATTTATACCTATGCCGCTGGTACATTCAGAAGCCCCGTGCATTGTGGGTGGCAGATTTTGATGCCCACAAACCTTAACCAGCAGAGTCATACCTTTGAGTCCGATTCTGCACAGTGTTCCTTTTGGATTCATGGATGTGTGTAGATTGGATCTCATTTCCTATTGATATTTAGACTGCAAGTTTCAAGTTTCATGAAAAAAAAATCTATCAAACAGATCTTCATATAGCTTTGACAAGCACACTCTGACACATGCACACACTAACAAACATACACAAAAATGAGTGAAAGTGTGACTGTCTTTCACTTTGTGCAAGGGCAGCAAATATTTGATAATATTAATAGAAATATAATTAAAACATATTAGAATTAAAATTTTCACAGTTATGATTTTTCATCACCTACTTGTAGTTTGGATGTTAACTGTATTTTTATATTGTTTCTTCACAATTATACTTGCAGCTGATGATGAAATCCAAGGCAGCATATGCCTTCTATCTGTGGTTTAAGGACATTGACAGATACCTCCAGTACAAGAAGCAGTTTGATGTTATCCGACAGAGGATGGTGGAGCTGACTTCAGTGCTAAATGCCAGCCAGAAAGGAGATGACCTCAGACCAGTAAATTATATCAGTCTCTTTAACTGTTCTATCATACAGTTTACCATAACTCTTTCATAGTAGCTGTATGTATATGAGAAATGTCTTCTGTCACATTTTTTCGAGTGTATAAATATACATATATATATTTTACTGTAAATTGTTATAAATTTGCCAAATGGATGTTCTTGTCTACAGTGTTAACTAACCAGTTAGCAGGTATTCATTTATCTGTTTTGCTGTTTGTGTCAGAATGGCTATCAGTATAACATGGAACATAAGTGGCCACTATTATTGTGCACATATGGTATTTATCATCCTTTTGATACATTAAACACATGTTAAAACAACAGTTTAATAAATGTAATGAATAATAATACTAAGAATCACACCTGTGCTGGCATAGAATAATGAATAGACAAACTTATTATTCATATTTCTGTGCTGGCACAGAATAATGAATAGACAAGCTTATTATTCATATTCCTGTGATGACATAGAATAATGAATAGACAAAAGAATTCTTCACACAACTGTGCTGACATAGAAAAATAAGTAAACAAAAGAATTATTCACACACATGTGCTAACATAGAATAATGAGTAAAAAAAGAAAAATTCACACACATGTGCTGACATAGAATAATGAGTAAACTAAGGGAATTAACCACATAGATGTGCTGACATAGAATAATGAGAAGACAAAAGAATTATTCATACACCTTTGCTGGCATAGAATAATGGGTAGACAAAAGAATTATTCACAAACCTGTGCTGATTTAGAATAATGAATAGACACATATTTTATACATATTCCTGTGATGACATAGAAAAGAATTATTCACACACATGTGCTGACATAGAATAATAAGTAAACAAAAGAATCATTCACACACCTGTGCTGACTTAGAATAATGATTAAGCAGAAAAAGAGCAACATAAAATGGGAAGTACTGCCCACGAGCAGAATGCAGGACAGTTCTCTGTGCTGAGCATGTCTGAAGTAGGATGATGATATAAACAGGAGAATACAGTTTCTTTATTTTACAGGGACACCTGGCCTTGAGACAACAGTTGATGGGTGCTGTAAAATCCCAACAAATTCCTTGTCTACCAAAGGGCCTTGGAGCTCTCAGAAAATTCTTAACAAGCTCAGCTGACTGGAAGATCATACCAGTAGGGGAACTGATGCAGAAATGGAAAGAAAGCGATACCATGAAATCTAAAGACACAAAAGTTACAAGTGGATTGCAGTTAATGGCTTTCGAAAAGGCACTTATGAAGGTGCACCAACTGGTAAGGAATGAATGACTATTTTTGTTAATCTGTTATTATTTTGGGTGAAAATTTTTAATATTTATTTTCTAAGTGTGACCACATGACCCTAGGAAATGAAGGCTCTGTTGTTCTCTGGTTGTGTTTAGTTTTTGCAATGTTTTATCAGAATAAGAGACAGCTGTAAATACTAGTTAAAATCTGAAATATGTTACAACCAGTGCTATCTTTTGTGTTTTGATTTGCCATGACTATCAATTGTAGCTCCCCTTGGCTAGCCAATGAAAACATAAAGGAGCTTGATTTGGGGTGATAGATTGGTATATTACAAATATCCTCTCCAAATGTGACTACACTGAATAGAATTTAAATATTATTTATTTGACATGGGTTATACAAATAATTATAATTACTTATGCCAGGCACTCCCCATGAAACATATGGTTGTGTTCAGTAGACTTCAAAGGTGGAGGAAATCAGGGAACCTGGCTCTGAAATTGGAGAGGTCACTGCAGCCAAATCACATAGCCATGCAGGCAATCAAACCTGGGTCACAAGCGGAGAGAGCAAAGCTTGTTATAGCTCGACTGTCCAGGCCCAAACTCTCTATTTTAGCAAAAAGCTTTCTTTTTTTCAGTTGTGCACTGGCAAACATATTATTAACAAGTTGTTTGAAGTTTTAATAGATTTGTATTTTTGTCACAGTTGATGAAGTGGTACTTCCATGGAGCAGTATATTTCTGTGACTTTATTATACAAGACTTCTTATGATCTGCAGTTTTTACCCAGATATATTTTAAGCTGCTATACTGTCTACAGCTTTCAACTACATCTTTTGCAGGGTGATATCTTATTCCTCAAAGATGTACCAGGTGAGCCTGTAGTGCTGGATAAGGACTGGTTCCAGGATGTCCTTGTTGACCTTTACATGTTGGCAGAAGGGGACACAGCACAGAGGAACTTACAGAAGTACATGGCATTTGCTCCTAACATACCACTCATAAACAGTGACATCACCAAAATGCTGATGAACCAGTACCAGTGTCAGGAACAACAGGTAAGTTTTATCCCAATGTTAATGGTAGATAGATTTTAAATGGAAATGGTTGGTGATGTCAACCTTTGGGAAAATTTTCACAGCCATTGCTTGATCAGTTCTTGTGATAATGCATTGTAAAGGTATTCCAGGATAGCTTCTTGGTGGCTATATTGTATTTCTGATGGGTCTGAAATTCAGGAGCCACATCCTCTTATGGATGGTTAATCTTTGGTAAACTTTGCACAGCAAATACAGAGAGGAACCCCACAATTTTGACCAAATTGGGGACTGACCAAAGTGGTCATAAATTTGGGGGTGGTTGAATTTGTGAAATTCTAAGTTACCAGGGTCATATATTAGGGAACAAGAAAAGTTATCATAATTGTTGGGTGGTTGCAAAATTTTGTGGGGTCGTCACAGGGGGTATGGGTGTTCCACTGTAGTTAAAAACTTTAATGGTTCTTGAGAAATGTGCAGGAAAGAGTGTTGGGGTTAGACAGACAGATGGACAACCTGGAAGGGCCCTAATAATACTCCCTTAGTAATGTTTCCATCAAAATGGTAATATGACTTCTGACCTTAGATGAAAAACCAAAGATCAAGCAAGTTCTCATGTCCACAAATCGGACAACATGTTTCTCTTTCCCACATTAACACAAACCACTGTAGCCTGCTAGGCCACCATGTACATTATTATTTTTGTTTTTTGGGGTTAATTTACACACATACAGGTATTATTATGAAGTGAAAAAATATAATGTTTTCTGGGCCTGCCTGTAACATCTATGACTGCCAGCAGTAAATCAGTAGGACTCGCTTCCTTTAGTTATAAATTGTTTTTTATGTAAATTACATCGCTTTTTTTCTATTGACACATTACTTAAAGGAACTAAATGGACACGTCTTTAAGCATGAGATTATACACCAGCATTATAAAGAGGTACTGTCCATTGTATTTCAGATTGTCATGGCATTAGACATACTGAAACATTTAGGACTGGTTATACCAGCTCCAACACACGGGAGGGAGAGGTGTGAAGACCTGATCATGCTGGGTCATTTGACAGATCAGCTCTACATACGAACTCGACCTGCTGATGGTGACAAACCAACCTCTAGACACATGGTAAGTTTTTATCAGAGAATTATTTATAAAGCAGAACATACTCATAAACCTACATACAAAAATACCTTGATATACCAAAATTATGTATAAGGTATACCTAACAATTTAGCAAACTGGTGAGAAGTTGGTTACTACCTGTAAGAGAGAGGTGTCCACATTTGAGATGTTATAGACATGTGTTCCTGTGATGGCCCATGTTTCTGTAATAGCTATAATAGAGAAGTGCTCATTGGGAGAGATGCCTATGTACATAAATACATTTCGGTGTAAAATAATGACCACAATGGCTAAGAAGTAGGAAAAGTTGTTACAGTTTTGTCCCTCTGACATAAGACAGATTTCAGCGCGACAGGACCTGTAATATTTAAAATTACAATGAAAATTTAGATGAGTAAACAATTCATCATTGCCTCTTAGCCTGCAAGTATGTAATTGTTAAATAAACAGACCAACGGCTAGGCCACAAAACAGACAATTGTTTCCTGCTCCCATTTTTTTCATCAAATTTATTTTTTTGCAAATGAAGACCAGGTACTCAGCAATATTGCTAATTTGTGCTGTTGGACAAATTCCTTAAAATAATCCTAAAAGGTCTGGAAAATGGACTAATACTTGTGTTGATCATAAATACCGTTACAGGAATTAAAAAAAAGTTTTTGTTTTTTTGGCAATTTCCAGATATTTTGTTCACCAACTTGCACCATATTTTTTGTCCCCAGAGTCCATGGAACAATTTTTGTGTGTGGCCTTAAGTAAATTTGTGTACTTTCTTATAATATTTCCATAAATTTTCAAAAATTCCCATTGTAATTCAGCATGATTGTTAAATTTTCACTTTAATTTCTGTTTTGGACAGGTCAGATTTTCACTTGAAAAAGTATGAATTAACTCCAACCTACTTAACAGGACAGCCAGTTTGAAAAGTTAATGTCAAGCCCTGACCATGTATAATTATATGCGTTGTAAAATCCATTTCTGTTATACTTGTTCAAGCCAAATAACCCAATTCTTTGGTTACTGAAAATAAATTATTTCCAAATCCAAACCTTTGTTAAGACCCAGATTTGTTTGGGTTTTTTGACAGAATTTGGTTTCTCTGCATGAAACAATAAAACCATAAAATATGAATTCATTATATGAATGCTTACTCTTCAGCAGATTTGGTTAAAATGATGATATTGATTATACATTTCTTGATCTGTTGTTAGAGAAAAGAATGGCCCACTGAGGGGTCTGCCAGCTACTGCCCAGATGATGTCACGGTGTACTACCAGTATGTGTTTGCTGCTGGTGTCCCTGCAACTCTGGTTGGACAGGTCTTAGCTCAGTGCACTGCCATGGGAGATGTGATCAGTGCCTATAACTGGGGTGTGATGGCACGCAGAGGGGCTGTGGACGTCATGATCAGGAACCAGATTCATGGAAGTCAGTTTACAGATATGTGTTTTAAATTGGATATTATAGAACCACACAAATAATCTGACTATCAATTGAGAATGTTTGCTTAGTAAAAAAAAAGTTATTCTACTTCAAACTCTGCAAATACACATCCCCGTACCACCAAACTCTCTTCGCAGATAAATTCTGGCATTAAATGCTGTCCATGTCACATCCCAATGCCACCAAACTGTCTGCAGATAGATTCTGGCTACAACGCTGTCCATGTGTCACATTCACATGCTGTCAACCTCTCTTAGTTCTCTTAATGACATATTTACTTTTCAGTCACAGGATACCTTGCACTTAATTGTTTTTTTAATTAACTGAATCAATATATTTAGATAACTTCTTCTTGTTAATAGTGAAATATGATGGAAATATAAAGGAATAGATAAGCTTTGTATTAATCAGTCAAAACACCCCTAAATCTGAAATATTTTACAGTAATCTGAAGTTATGTAACAACCAGTAGATATTACTTTTTAAAATAAATCTTTAAAAGTGTGAATATGCCATGAAAATATATGCTCACTTTTGCAGCCAAGTTGTATGCCACACTTGCACTGGAGGCACGAACCACACAGGTTGGGAGTGAAAATGGTAAAGTTCCAATACAAGACCATGTGTGGAGTGTGCTGAATGACTACACTCTGATGATAGAGGCCATCCTCAAGTCTTATCCTTTCCTTACTGTACAGGTAAGAACTGATGAAAAAGGCCATCCTCAAGTCTTATCCTTCACTTACCATACAGGTAAGGACTGATGAAAAAGAGCATCCTAAGTCTTATCCTTCACTTACTGTACAGGTAAGGACTGATGATAAAGGACATCCCTAAGTCTTATCCTTTAGTTACCATACAGGTAAGGACTGAAGATAAAGGGCATTCTAAGGTCTTATCCCTAACTTACCGTACAGGTAAGGACTGATGAAAAAGTGCATCCCTAAGTCTTATCCTTCACTTACCCTACAAGTAAGGACTGATGATAAAGGGCATCCTCAGGTCTTATCCTTCACTTACCATACGGGTAAGGACTGATGAAAAAGGGCATCGATCCTTAGGTCTTATCCATCACTTACTCTACAGGTAAGGTCTGATAAGAAAGGGCATCCTCAGGTCTTATCCTTCACTTACCATACAGGTAAGGACTCATAAAAAGGCATCCTTGAATCTGATCCTTAACTAACTGTACAGGTAAGAACTGATGAAAAAGGGCATCCTTAAGTCTTATCCTTCACTTTCCATACAGTTAAGGACTGATGATAAAGGGGATCCCTAAGTCTTATCCTTCACTTACCGTACAGGTAAGGACTGATGATAAGGGCTATCCTCAGGTCTTATCCCTCAGGGCATCCTCAGGTCTTATCCTTCACTTACCATACAGGTAAGGACTGATGAAAAAGGGCATCGATCCTTACGTCTTATCCTTCACTTACCATACAGGTAAGGACTGATGATAAAGAGCATCCTCAGGTCTTATCCTTTACTTACTGTACAGGTAAGGACTGATGAAAAAGGGCATCGATCCTTAAGTGTTATCCTTCACTTACCATACAGGTAAGGACTGATGATAAAGAGCATCCTCAGGTCTTATCCTTTACTTACTGTACAGGTTAGGACTGATGAAAAAGGGCATCGATCCTTAAGTCTTATCCTTCACTTACCTTACAGGTAAGGACTGATGATAAAGGGCACTCCCAGGTCTTATCTTTCACTTACCATACAGATAAGGACTTATGATAAAGGGCATCTTCAAGTCATATTCATTACTTACCATACATGTAAGGACTGATGATAAAGGGCATCCTCAAGTCTTATTCTTTACTTACCGTACAGGTAAGGACTGATGAAAGCTCTCGGGCATCCTGAAGTCTTTTCCTTTACTTACCATACAGATAAGGACTGATGATAGCTTGAGGACATCCTGGAGTCTTATCCTTTACTTACTGTACAGGTAAGAACTGATGATAGCTATTGGGCATCCTCAAGTTTTATCCTTTACTTACCGTACAGGTAAAGACTGATGATAGCTATTGGGCATCCTCAAGTCTTATCCTTCACTTACCATACGGGTAAGGACTGATGAAAAAGGGCATCGATCCTTAGGTCTTATCCATCACTTACTCTACAGGTAAGGTCTGATAAAAAAGGGCATCCTCAGGTCTTATCCTTCACTTACCATACAGGTAAGGACTCATAAAAAGGCATCCTTGAATCTGATCCTTAACTAACTGTACAGGTAAGAACTGATGAAAAAGGGCATCCTTAAGTCTTATCCTTCACTTTCCATACAGGTAAGGACTGATGATAAAGGGGATCCCTAAGTCTTATCCTTCACTTACCGTACAGGTAAGGACTGATGATAAGGGCCATCCTCAGGTCTTATCCCTCAGGGCATCCTCAGGTCTTATCCTTCACTTACCATACAGGTAAGGACTGATGAAAAAAGGGCATCGATCCTTACGTCTTATCCTTCACTTACCATACAGGTAAGGACTGATGATAAAGAGCATCCTCAGGTCTTATCCTTTACTTACTGTACAGGTAAGGACTGATGAAAAAGGGCATCCATCCTTAAGTGTTATCCTTCACTTACCATACAGGTAAGGACTGATGATAAAGAGCATCCTCAGGTCATATCCTTTACTTACTGTACAGGTAAGGACTGATGAAAAAGGGCATCGAACCTTAAGTCTTATCCTTCACTTACCTTACAGGTAAGGACTGATGATAAAGGGCACTCCCAGGTCTTATCTTTCACTTACCATACAGATAAGGACTTATGATAAAGGGCATCTTCAAGTCATATTCATTACTTACCATACATGTAAGGACTGATGATAAAGGGCATCCTCAAGTCTTATTCTTTACTTACCGTACAGGTAAGGACTGATGAAAGCTCTCGGGCATCCTGAAGTCTTTTCCTTTACTTACCATACAGATAAGGACTGATGATAAGTTGAGGACATCCTGGAGTCTTATCCTTTACTTACTGTACAGGTGAGAACTGATGATAGCTATTGGGCATCCTCAAGTTTTATCCTTTACTTACCGTACAGGTAAAGACTGATGATAGCTATTGGGCATCCTCAAGTCTTATTCTTTACTTATACCGTACAGGTAAGGACTGATGAAAGCTCTCGGGCATCCTGAAGTCTTTTCCTTTACTTACCATACAGATAAGGACTGATGATAGCTTGAGGACATCCTCAAGTCTTATCCTTTACTTACTGTACAGGTAAGAACTGATGATAGCTCTTGGGCATCCTCAAGTTTTATCCTTTACTTACCGTACAGGTAAAGACTGATGATAGCTCGAGGACATCCTCAAGTCTTATCCTTTACTTACTGTACAGGTAAAGACTGATAATAGCTCTTGGGCATTCTCAAGTTTTATCCTTTACTTACTGTACAGGTAAAGACTGATGATAGCTATTGGGCATCCTCAGTTTTGTCCTTTACTTACTGTACAGGTAAAGACTGATGATAGCTATTGGGCATCCTCAGTTTTGTCCTTTACTTACTGTACAGGTAAAGACTGATGAAAGCTATTGGGCATCCTCAGTTTTGTCCTTTACTTACTGTACAGGTAAAGACTGATGATAGCTATTGGGCATTCTCAAGTTTTATCCTTTACTTACTGTACAGGTAAGGACTGATGATAGCTCTTGGCATCCTCAAGTTTTATCCTTTACTTACCGTACAGGTAAAGACTGATGATAGCTCTTGGGCATCCTCAGTTTTGTCCTTTACTTACTGTACAGGTAAAGACTGATGATAGCTCGAGGACATCTTCAAGTCTTATCCTTTACTTACTGTACAGGTAAAGACTGATGATAGCTATTGGGCATCCTTAAGTTTTGTCCTTTACTTACTGTACAGGTAAAGACTGATGATAGCTATTGGGCATCCTTAAGTTTTGTCCTTTACTTACTGTACAGGTAAAGACTGATGATAGCTATTGGGCATCCTCAGTTTTGTCCTTTACTTACTGTACAGGTAAGGACTGATGAAAGCTATTGGGCATCCTCAGTTTTGTCCTTTACTTACTGTACAGGTAAAGACTGATGAAAGCTATTGGGCATCCTCAGTTTTGTCCTTTACTTACTTACTGTACAGGTAAGAACTGATGATAGCTATTGGGCATTCTCAGTTTTGTCCTTTACTTACTGTACAGGTAAAGACTGATGATAGCTATTAGGCATCCTCAGTTTTGTCCTTTACTTACTGTACAGGTAAAGACTGATGATAGCTCTTGGGCATCCTCAGTTTTGTCCTTTACTTACGGTATAGGTAAAGACTGATGAAAGCTATTGGGCATCCTCAGTTTTGTCCTTTACTTACTGTACAGGTAAGGACTGATGAAAGCTATTGGGCATCCTCAGTTTTGTCCTTTACCTACTGTACAGGTAAAGACTGATGAAAGCTATTGGGCATCCTCAAGTCTTATTCTTTACTTACTGTACAGGTAAAGACTGATGAAAGCTATTGGGCATCCTCAGTTTTGTCCTTTACTTACTGTACAGGTAAGGACTGATGATAGCTCTTGGGCATCCTCATTTTTGTCCTTTACTTACTGTACAGGTAAAGACTGATGATAGCTATTGGGCATCCTCAGTTTTGTCCTTTACTTACTGTACAGGTAAGAACTGATGATAGCTCTTGGGCATCCTCAGTTTTGTCCTTTACTTACTATACAGGTAAGGTCTGATGATAGCTATTGGGCATCCTCAAGTTTTATCCTTTACTTGCCGTACAGGTAAAGACTGATGAAAGCTCTTGGGCATCCTCAGTTTTGTCCTTTACTTACTATACAGGTAAGGACTGATGATTTTCAACCACTGAAAAGAAAACATTTTTGTAGTTTAACTTTCATGACTGTGGTATACTGTGTCTTATTAAAATGGTATGGGGTTTCTTTATATTTGTTCTTCGTCATACTTTAAGGTGTTTTTTTAAGTCTCCCCAGTGAATCGGTTGATTTCTGTGGAGTTAATTTTTCATGAAGAGTCATTAGACTGATAATAAGCCACTTTTCTCTGTTAGATTTTTCTTACATGTTATTGGATATTGAATTTTTTACATTTTTTTCTCTTTTTTTGTAAGAGTGCTTTTATACACAAAAAGCATCATAACTGAGCTTCAGTCATTCCTCGCATCCAAAGAAAAAATTCTTTATGGGGCCAAAAAATATGTCTGGGGTATTATTGTAATCAAGAACTTATGAGGATATTATTTCTTAAATGCCAGGTTTACTGCATGTATGTAAATGATGCTTATATGCATGTTAATTCCTGGATATTTAGATGCAGGTGCCCTGCAGGGGGAAGTGCTTGCAGACCCAGTTCCCATCGATGTTCTGTACCACACAGCTACCGAGAGCCACAGAGGCTGTCCTGCCCTGCTCAGCCTGTGGCAGCAAAGTTCAGTTTGGTCAGGATGAATATCGCTTTATGATAGGTAGGTCTGTGAATGTTTTGTGTGTAGATGTGTCAGTAGATACATATGTCAGAAAAAATTGGTAAATCCCAATGGATGCTTGTTGAATTCATGAATACAAGCATGTCTCAAACAGGGCACTGGATGATAGATAGCCAACTTGTACACAACACAGACTTGTTACCCTAGAGATAGAATAACACTTTTGTTTGTGAGTTCACATGTATACTTTTGTGTTAATTCATCATTTGTAGCCTAATGTCTCAATATGTGGATTAACTGTGGGTCACTATGAACGTGAGCTATAATCCACTCGCCGTTGTTTACACACCACAGCTAAAATTCTTAGGATTGCCCTGTGGGGGGGGGTTCCCTTCTCCCTAGCAACCTGCTAGGTTACCCAGTGCTTACTCCTCACTTTTTCTTGTGGTCTCGCTGAGTAGATCATGTCAGGACTGGCTGTCAAGAATTCAGCAAGTCTAACTGGGCTTGCCAAACACATCACGGGTTATGTGAGTTCTATTAAACTCTGGGATTATGGCCTCACCCTCTATAAGACCGCTTCCCCTAAAATTGTGGGAATTGTTCCAGAACTCTGGCTCCCTGGGATCCCCATAAGAAGTGCCAGGCATGTCAAGCTACGATGGGCAACTGCCATGGCAAAGACCATGCCTGTCTCATCTGCCTCCTATGGGACAGGTGTTTCAGAAGAAAGTATGAGGCCTTTTATGGGAAAAGCTCCTGGATAGCCACTCCTACTAATATCTTCACACATCAGGAAGTCTCAGAGTTCCCATCATTTGGTGGGGGGGGGGATAATGTTTTGGGTTAAGGGAGGAGGTTTTCTGAGAGAAAACCACCTGGCCCTGAAAAACCTACAATCATAAGTTTTGAGACTCCGACTAAACTATCAGAGACTCGAATCTCCATATATAGCTACCTCCGTCAACTCTGCTATACATGGAAGAACTCGACCAATTCACAGAATCCCCTTCCAGCACACATAGAACACTAATTCGCTCTTGTCCAACCCAACGCTTTGGTTATCTATGCAAGCTTTGATCAATGAGATGGGAAATGTTAAACTTACAGCAACTATCCATGAGTCAGCTTGCTGTCCAGGGCTCTTCTTTAATTCCAGATAATCTATAACCACCAGCCTGTACGAGGAAGTGTGAAGAATTGGAACAGATGGAAGGAAGGTCAGATGTTTTGCCTACAACATCTGCAAGTGGAGGCTGTGCTGGACCCCAACTCTGGGATCCTCACTCACAGCGGGTCTGCCCAGTGGGGCACACAAGGGAGAATGAGTGTCCCAATCGGCTCCCAAAACTGGCTATCTGACACTCTCATCAGCTCTAACCAACTCCCGAGTAACCAGGTTGTCAGCCAGCCAATGGAGAACAGTCCCCAATCTGACCAACCCCGGAGGACACAGGTAGTTGGCCAGGCAACCGCAAGCTAACCTCAACCTACACAGACCAACCCAGCCCAGGAAACCCAGGGTACAGTCGGAGATCTGGACGAACCTGACCTGCATTTATCTGCTACCCCCAGGTGAACCATTGAGCATGCACCAGAGTTGACACAGCAAGAAGGGTCAGGCTCGAAGGCAGAAGAGGAAGGCTATTGGGCCCAGATTAGAAGAGACAAACTGGCGTGGGCTCATAGAAAGGCAAACCTCTTGGACCGAGCTGCCTCCTACATCATACAGGATTTGGCAAAGGCTCATGATCCACCAACGTACAAACACTTTAAGACGAGCAGATCAGTCCTGGGTACAGGCGGGGTTTGCCTTACTGTACAGGGACTGCCTTATCAGTGGAAAGTCAGGATGCTATGGACACCGATCCCATATTAACAATCATCGATGCCTGAAATGACCCCCTGCTCAACGTTACCCAAAAGTACCTCCCTCCATGATGAGGGCAGACTAGAAGGTTAACCAACCCTTCGGGGACCGCCTACCTCTCACACCCTGTCAATACAGCTATGGCTGACATAGAGACTTTCAGGTGACAAGCTACCAGACTAGCAAATGACACACAAGCAATGGTCAACCTGCTTTCCTTTGGATCAAAGCCCACAGTGGCAGAGGTGGTCAGATGTGTGTAATCTAACTTTCAGGAACTCACCCAAACAGGCTCTGTTACTACTGCTGTCTTGTTAAACCGCCTTTCTGTTTGCTCTGGCTTCTGCATGTCCTTGTAGCAAGTTACATGTACTCCTTGTCGATCCTGCCTACACCTCAGTCACCCCTGATGGTTCATTGGTGTCTTTTCACCTTGCCCCAGAGTTTCTACTTAAGAACCAGCGTTCTTCTGACATTCCTGCCTGGTGTGTAAACAAAGGCAAGTACGAGTGGATTATAGCTCACGGTCTGTGGTGACCAACTACATTTTGAGTAAAAAATGGTAAGTTAAAGATTACAGGCTGTTTACCATATAATTGATGCAATAGGGTGGATGGCTGTTGCAGTGCATTTCTCTGTATAACTTGTGTCACAAGTGAAGTAGGCTTATCAGTCCAATATATATATATATATATATATATATATATATATATATATATATATATATATATGCCTGCTATGTCATATATTCATGGCTGGGGTGTCACAATGAGAGATTCTCAGTCCACACAGTTTTGCATCCCCTGTGCATTTTAGCACATCTGTGTATGTCACTGACAGTTCATGGTTAGCAGAAATAGTCCACATCAGAGAGTCAATATCAAATTTTCTGTGTGGAAAGAAATAAATAAGTAAAATGAACAAGAAAAGAAGAAGTGCAAGTACATTTGAAACATGGATTACAAAATAATAAATATTTTCTGGTTTGTGTCATTGTAGAAATTCTTAAGACTGATTGTATTTTGATAAATTGAATACAATGAATGAAAATTTTAAGGAGTCTCAATGGTGCAATAGGAAACTGCCATATAAGGAAAGTTAGGGCCATGTGTGTACTGAGGGACATTATTTGAAAATTATCATAAAACATTCATCCATGCTGAGATTAGAATCCTGATGGATTAGGATGAGCACTGTATGCTAGCTAGCCAGTCATCCCATTGTGCAGGGTATAATTAACCTTGATCTGCAGGGTGGTTCACCAGTGAGTTCTGGTACAGTGCTAATTATTTGCCTGCTATGATAAGCTGTAGCTGTTAATCAGGATTCAGATAAGGAGACACATCCATCAAGGAAAATGAATAGCTTTTAGGAAGCCAGTATAAGCCATTAGAAGCCAAAATAAACTCCAGACATTAGGACTGTTTGATTAAAAGAGATCCTGAATTGCTGAATTGAAAGCCTTTTGGTTAATGCAATGTATATTCCAGATCTCAACTTACACTCCAGATCTCAAAAGGCCTCATGACATATAAAAGGCTCAAATAAAGGCAATGATAAAACTGCTAATCAGCCATAAACTGATGATCATTTTACAACATTAATTAGCAATGATGGCTAATCAGTTTTCTTCAAGTAAATTACTCAGTTTTACCAGACTTTGGATAATAAACTAAAAATTAATATTAAAACAGCATTATAAATAAAACCAAGCATTTTATGTTTATTTTACTAACTACATTATTGTAGGTCGACACCATTTTCTGCCATGGCATGAATTTTATGAGTCTACTGATGACACGCTACCCCTGAACCCTCTGTCTCCGTTCAACAAGACATGTCTGCCAGATCCATCCTCTCACGGCTTGGTGCCTTGGTGGGTGTGTGGTCACTGTGGTATAGGAAGAAAGTCTGTCGGCAAGTTATGGGTATGTAACATATCAGAAACAGCTATGATTGGATTATTGGCAACCAAAAAATGTAGAATCAATGAAACATATTTTTATCATGCATAATGGTAATATTATTCATCTGCTTATAATCATATATTCCTCTTCATTATCAAATCATACCATTATCCAATCCTCTTATTTAAAGAAAAATCTGTGTTAGGTTGTAATATGATTACAAAAAATGCCACACAGTTACTAACATTGCTATAATGTTGACCATTAATTCTGACCAACTGGAGACATGTTAGCCATGTCTAAACTGCCACAACCAATATCTGAAAGGAGTTTGGGTTAAAGTATAAATTGAGTCTCTGGTTACAGAAATTCTCCACCTTTTTAGCTTGTCAGAACAAAGTTCAGGAGAGCTTATAGCGTACCCCTGGCACAGTCGTTGTTGGCTGCGTCCATAGACACCCCAGGTTACTGTTTTTGTAACTCTTTATAAACCGGATTGCTTTCATATAACACATATGTATTGTATTGGTGGTTAAGAATTCCCCCTATGCTTCAAGGGTCAAAAGGTCAAAGGTCAAGCTCAAGTACCACCATTATTCATGAACAAGTCAGATTAAAGTTTATTAGCTCAGCTGACTGAAAGGCATCTAAGCTATAGCAATCACTTTGACCATTGTCCAGCCATCTGGCCATTAACAAGGCCCAAATCATAACTGTTAAGACCTAGAAACTTCTAAATGTACATCCAGAGAGGTCCATGAAAAATCTCCTTGGAAACCTGAAATGAGATCTCTGTTACCCATATCGTCCGAGCTATGGGGCTCAAAAGTACCCTTCAAAATGATAAAAAAATTTGATACAAAGCTCCAGTATCTGAATAACAAATGCAGCATTAATCACCATGATACTTTCCATGCATATAGATCATGGAGTGTTTCATCAGTTCCTACAGACTGGTGGCACCACCTGTATATTTTCTATTTTTTTTTCTATTTTTGAGACCTTCAAATGAAGAAATTGTCCTAGGCAAATCTCCTTGGAAACCTGAAATTAGGTCATGGTGACCCATATTTTGCAAATTAGGGGAGAAAACATGATTTTTCAGCACTCAGTGAGTCAGATGGGGCACAAATTTTATCCATTTGGCCTATAATCCTCATGCATGTCTTTCAGGGAGGTCCATAAAAAGTATCCTTGGATACTTGAAATATCATTGTGACCTATTTTCTTCAAACTGTGTAAAAGAATATGATTTTAACACATTGTCAGTCAGATGGGCACAAATGGTAGCAGCTGGTTGTAGAATAAGGTCACTGTAACCTATATCTAAGGTCTATTTGCAAAATGCTAGACATGGCCATAACTGAAACTGAAACACAACAGAAATATTTACCATAGAATATCTTGATTAAATTCAGGCCCACTCGAAAAAATTTGAAATTTCTTTTCGGTTTTGGCAACTTCCGGGAAACCGTCCACGTAATAATAGTGAAACTAAAACTAGTTTTGGCCAAACTGCCAAAATCTCTGGAGATTGTTTCAAGAAGCCCAGGCATGAACCTCTAACTTTTGAAAATTTTTTTTTTCATTAATTCCTTCGATTATGTTAAATAATTTACGATGTTATCAGAATTTGTCCATTAAAACCAAAACTGTCCACTTATGAATCCAAGGCTAAACCATAATAGAAATGGTTTTCCCGGAACCAAAACCAGTTTTGAATTATTGAGTGGGCCCTGTGATTCCTGGCTAAAATCCACACATATTCAATGAGTTCAGAGTTCTCCAGCCTACTTTATGGTGTTGCTGCTATCACTTTGCAGGAATATATGGATTTTCATTAAACTCAATAGAAATATTAACCAATATAATTTCTCACCTAGGTTTGATTCCAACCATAATTGATGCATATTTAATGAGGTCAGAGGTCACAAGAAATATGAGAGGCATATTACGCACCCCTGTGGTGCTCTTTGTTTTCTGATTAAGTATGAATGTTATATTTAGTAGTTTTTATTTTATATAATGTACACTGGATGGCATTTTAGTGAGGCATTTCCATAAATACAATGTTCAATGGTCTTTCATTTCTGCGTTATTTTCTATTTTTATTCCTGACAGGAGGCAGAGTCCAGTCTGTATCCTTCCCTTGTTGTTCATGCCACAAAACTCAAATCAGACCCCTCAGATGGCACTGCCCTCACTCCCCAAGAGGACAAGTCCATAGGGAGAAGCTGTGTCGTTGATGGTCATCTCAAATTTGAAAAGCAAGTGTCTCATTTACATATATTATGTTCTCTATAATCATTATTCTTCATATGTGTATTGATATAACATCAAAATGTTAATGTATTTTATTTCTATTTTCAGTCTCCATAATTTCTATCTAATACCATGGTTTAGATTGGCATAATAATCTAAAATATATGTCGTATTATTCACCCACATAGCACATGTGAATGATACTTTTGCACTTGAGTTTAATATCCCATTCATATGGCAAAGGCAGAACAGTTCAAACCATATTCAATTCACATTTGATCCACATTGTGCATTCACAGAGCTAACAAATGTGTATTGAATATGTTTTCACCAAACTGGTTTTAGTCCCCATTTCATAGTCGATTGAATCCATTTTTAATATGCATTGATTTTTAACATGGCAATAAAATGTGAATATAATCAGTTTTCAAAAGTTGGTTAAAGTGAGTGTTACCCCTTCTTTCTGTTATGTCATGCACATCAATTGACATCACTCTCCTGGTCTAATAGACTTTTGTTTTATATCACATCATTGTTTGGGCGGCATGACACCGCATGCACTTGAAACCCAGATTTTTGTCGAAAGTGTTATGGTTTATTTGCCATGTGAAAGCACAAATCTGGTTTTTGCAATCTCTTTTAAATGGCCAAAATGGTTTGTGCACAGTTGCTGTGTGAAGAGGAATTAGTCCTGCTGCAAACTAGATTTGCTGTTGTCATTGGTGTTGATGTAAAATTGAATAATTCACTCAGTTTTCAAGACATAAGATATTTTTAGTGTTTTTTATTCCCAAGAGGTTTTTTTTATGCTATATCATATAAATAATAATAAAATATATTATTATATGTACAGTGGAACATCAAAATTATGGTGTGAGACCTAGGCAAGGCCTGAAGTGGAGAGGTGGCCATACTAAAGAAGTTAATGACCTCAGAGAGTGTACCTCTTTCTGGACCTCCTGGAGTGTTTGTTATATAGAGATGTTCATAATACTTCTTTCAGGTGCTTATGGAGTGTCTGTTATACAGAGGTGTTCATAATATTTCTCTCAGGTGCTTCTGGAGCGTCTGTTATACAGAGGTGTTCATAATACTTCTCTCAGGTGCTTATGGAGACTTTGATATACAGAGGTGTTAATAATCAGGGTTCATAATACTTTGAAATGTTCACCTTCCCAACAAAAAGGCATGAAAGAGTTTTGCCTTTCTGCAGGAAAATTTGCCTTTCCAGTACAGATGCATCCTATCATCAGATCAAACTTTTAATCAGTCACTTCTCTTTTGACATTTATGGGGAACATTTAACCTGTGTTTTTATTTTGCAGTGTCCTTATAATGACACTGGCAATCTTTTGTCATGTATGCTGTGATTGAAAATAGGCCCAAGCAGTTGGGTGTTTCCAAGTTAACATACTATTTTGTTTTTGTGTATTTTTCACTATTTGTAATGAGGGAAACATCTGTAAGTTTATAAAATGAAAAATGCCTTTCTGTTCATGTGTTTGCTTGTCTTAGACAGGTGGAAAGGCGTTATTACAACCCCTGATAATGAAGAGATTTCCTTAAATGTGACTGTTGTTAGTAAATGTACAAATAATTTCACTTGTCTCAGAATGCCATGTTGCATAAGTCAGTCAGAAAAACCATAGAACTTCCTGTTTTTAGTCATTCTTCCTGGATTGAAAGTTGGTCTTTTCTTATTTATTTTTTTTAGCAGACCATGCTGGAAGTTGTTACTTTGGGACCAGCTGTTGTATATCAGTGGTATGGCTGAGATGCATTTCCTTGTGTTACGGCCAGGACCTGTAAAGCTGGTGGCAGGGAGAGGAACATCTGTAGAAGAGTAAGACTTAATAATGAGTGACTCTACAACCAGATAATATACTACACAGTATTAAGCAGTGTAGTTCTTTTGTTATGGCTGAAATCAGATCAATTCTTCTTTACAGAGTTTGGCTTCATTTTGGCAGCTCTTTTCGCATGTTTTAAATTCTATGTGTAGTAGACTTGTAAGAAGGTCAGTATCAGCAAACATTTGCAAATATTCAGATCTGATTAAAATGTGGTCTGGGATATTCCTTTGTAGTGAAAAACAATTAAGAATTATATTCATGTGGAGAACAGTGTAATTTACTACCGGTATACACATTTTAATAATATAGGACATACCTCTGTGACTCCAACGCATTGTACAGATCTTAACTGACAATTGAACCCTGACTTTATATGTAATGAAACTGTTGTTATTTCTTAAATATAAGCATTGTATTAAAACTGTTTCATTTATTTTTATGTTTAAATGGTTTATTTAGTTTATAAACCATGTTAGTACTACAGGGATGTTGGTGTAGTCTTGCACCGCAGTAGCGTCATATCAACCCTCTGGCATTATGACCAGATTACTGGCACCAGAGTGTCTTTACATCTAAGTCTGAGGAACGCATTATAAGGCCTTATAAAGATGCGAATATTTTCGTCATTTCTGACAATGCTTCATGGCCTACAGGTACACTGTCAATAAACATAAACCAGAACAATGGTTAGCATTTTTTGTGTACTTTCTAATAATACTAAACATGAGCAATAAAAGTTCCGTTTTAACCCAGCACATTGGTAAACCCCTCGGCATGTTTGTTGAATTTATGACTGCATGAACACAAGCATGGCTCGCACAGGTTACAGGACGCAGGCAGCTTGCAGGTGATACAGGAAATGACCCATGTCCATGGAGATGGTGTTTCAGTTGGGGTTGTGAGCTCACATGTATACTATTTTGTAAATTCATCATTCTTAGCATAATATTGAGATTATGGGCCATTTACCACAAAATGCAACCTGATGCAAGGCTACTGCAATACATTCCTCAATATTTCTTATATCACGACTCGAGTAGGCTTACCAGCCCAATTATCTGATTGCCTACTGAGTCAGGTTGTCACAGCTAGCACTGCAGGGAATGATACTTATGATTCCATAGGTAGCAGGTGGTTCGGCTGCCTCTGTAAGTCTGGGTGCAACTTAAATTATGGACTTTTCCTGAAACAAAACTTTAACGGCTATTCCCCTGAGGGATCATAAAAAGTCAGGTTGCGACTTGTAATAAGGATGCAACTTCTACAACAACTTTTACAGTAGTATATTATATTACAAATTTCTTGATCAGTGAATTATTTTCAGAATAGAATTTCTCCAGAATACCAAGATAACTATTTATTTATATATTTATAGTGGTTTCTTTTGTTAATTTCCTGTAATTTTTAGTGACCCTTAAAAATTTGATTGTGCAGAGAATTCAGGATGGATGTACAGGAGTCCCGGCTTTGGTTCAGCTGGGAGTTAAATACTGGAATCATTCAGCATAAAGCTCGTGTAGATAATCATGATGTGACCACAGCGACCCACCCTGAATTGGTGTCAGAAGTGGGAGACCGTTTATCTCTTGTGGTGCAAAGAGAAGAAATAGTCTACAGCCAGAGTGGGGAGGTTTGTGTTACCTGGAAATGTATATCATAATTGATGGTGGCACCACTCAACCTTTTGTCACACAACGGTGTGACTTTTTACATTTTTCAAGTAAATATGAAATATTTTGTTATGGGGCTGTAGCACCGCCTTCTATCAGAAACTATGCTACTGATTGTATCCAGTGCCATCTTATTTTGCAGTGAAACTAAACTGACCTCCAAGAGGATAATAATGAAATGAACATATTCTAGTGTTACAGTACGTGTTTGCTTATGCCACATTATATGTGGCTGTCAAATCAGTATGAGTTAACTGTGACTAATTTTTTGTAGGTAGTTGATAAGATCAATTTTAACTTAACTCAAGACATTTTATACATGCATGGGTAAATAAATGTTCTGTATTTCCCTTTTTTATTGCTTCAACAATAAAATTTAACTTAAATTTGAAAATCTTGACTTCATTACTGAACTTCCCCAGTGGCCATAAATAGCTGGATTATCTGCAGTGAAATGTGAAAACATCACTCACCAGTAAATTACTGAACTTCCCCAGTGGCCATAAATAGCTGGATTATCTGCAGTGAAATGTGAAAACATCACTCACCAGTAAATCACCAGTTTGTTTTGGGCAATAATAGGAGATAAAAGCACACCACAGAGGGAATATGCTCTCAGTGGTCACAAATTATTGTATTAATTGTTAAGTTTATAGTCTAATTGTTCATATAAAATTTTAATAATTATTTGCATACAAATTCAGTAACAACACTCATTACAAGATTAAAATGGATGAGACTATTCAGGGTGAAGACCGGTGGCGACGTCTAGCTGTTGGGACCCTTCATTAACTTTGCCTGAGCCAGATGCCCACAGACTAGGTGTTAATTGTTCATAAAAAAATATTCAGAAAATCAAAATATATAGCTTAGAACACTATTACATCTCTATAAAAATACAATTTAGTTATTAATTTATTTATATTTTTTATGTGTCTGATACATGTACCTCCATATTGAATTGCTGATCTTCTGACCCTCCATATCACGTTTCTGCCAACCTTCATCCTTGAATGCATATGGCTCTGTCATTTTCTTCCTGAACTCTGGGTCATCGTTTGTTTTATTTTATATACTCAAGGATATATTGTACACATTTAAATACTGTTGGAGGGAAAACCTGCATGTGGAGATAAATGATAGAACATGTTACCATGGTTGGTGGAATAGTGTGATTAAGAGCATAAGGTCAAGCAAACATATTTCAAATCTCATTATATTATCTTATAACACACTTGCCAATATATTAATATAGATTTTGTATAAACTGAACCCCATTCCTGAGGGTAAAACATTTTTCTATGTATATTTTCATAAAAAAAACATTACATTGGGTGACTTTTTCAAAAGCTATTGGCACATCTATGAGCACTCTCAACTGGGCAGTGATGTCATCCACAGGGAAAATCCCCTCTGACTGAAAATTCTAGATCTCATCAAAAGCTTAGTATTTCTGTCTCTGTCAATCCCAAATTTTCAAAGAAGAATAAAAACAAAGTATATTGCTAGATATATGTAGTTTCTAAATTTTGCCTGTGACATCACACTTTGCACCAGCCAATCACACCAGGGCCCAGTCTCTGTTTTGGATGCAATACTCCCTGCACATAACACCACCATGTGCTATTAGGTTTACCTGACCATTATATAGGCTTCATATGCTGTGCAGTATGCTTGTTTGCCACTAATTTTCTCTTAGATTTTGGTAATATGTTCATATACATGTATATTTAAATCTCAGTTCATACATTATGTTTACAGTTTTTGAAGTATAAAGTGAATATTTATATTGTATAATATATATTTCAGTCTCATATTATATTGAAGACCAGTCTACAGAAAAATGGACTAGATGTTGCCACTTACACAATTCCTTGTCAGGTCACTGTTGGTCTGGCCTTCCAGTGCAGTTCAGAGCTCAGTGATGCTGCTAGGATTATTGTACAGACACCTCAATGTCCAGTAAGTATGTAAACAGTAAATTATGTTACATTGAAATCAGAATATTGATGTAACACATATCATACAATTGTCAACCCTTGTAAGAAATGTTAATACACCCTAATTATCAGAGTTAATTATTTATGCAATGGTATCCACTTTTAAATCCTTGGAAAAAGCATGATGTTTGGTAGACTTATAAAGACTTGGAAATCCTTGGAATAAGGTTTCTATGTTCATAGTGTTTCACTTACTGTGTTCAGTTTAGTAAGAATTTGATTATGTTGTATATATAGCTGCAAACATTCCTTTATCTAAATAATTAAAAGTGAATGCTGACAGCAGTAATAACCCAATACATTTTACAGCAAGGGCTTCATTTGTTATTATTCACACTCCGGTTCTCCTTTGTTAGCTCAGCTGACTGAAAGTCATCTGAGCTATAGTGATCTCTCTTTGTCCTTCAGCAGTCCGGCTGTCTGTTCGTCCGTCAAAAGGGCACAAATCAAAACTACTAGACCAAGAAACTTCTTACTTAAAACCCATAGAGGTCCATAATATATCTCCTTGGAAACCTAAATTTAGGTTACCCTGACATGCATCCTTAGAGCTATGGGGCTTGGAAGTACCCTGCACAATAATTAAAATTTGATACAAAAGCTCAAGTATCTGAACAACTAATGCATTGATTGCCATGATTCTTCCCATGCATATTGATCATGGAGTCTTTCATCATATACTGAAGACTGGCAGCGTCACCTGTATTCTAGGTTTTACACATTTTTTTCTCTATTTTTGAGACCTTAAAATGAAGCAGTCTGTCTGTTAACAGGGCACAAACCATCGGCATTAGACCTAGAAACTTCTAACTGTACATCCAGGGGAGGTCCCCGGCAAATCCCTTGAATACCTAAAGTTAGGTCATGGTGACCTATATTTTGCAAATTAAACTACAGGCCAACAACAGAACTGTCAGCACCCATTGAGTCAGACAGCCACACATTGTATTCGCTAGCCCTAAAATCTTCTTACATTACATTCAGGGAGTTCCTTGGTAAATCTTTGTGGAAACCCGAAATTAGGTCATGGAGACCTATATTCTGCAAGATATGTGAAAGAACATAATTTGAGGACCCTAAAGGATAAATTTGCATGATTGGTTACAGTTGGACCGAGAAACTTCTAATTTGATTTAGATCCAAGGAGGTACCTGTAAAAGTTTCTCCAAAACCTGATATAGTGTAACAGTTGACTTATATTCTGCGAGCTTTGTGAAAGAACATGATTTTAGCACACTATTAGTCAGATGGGCACAAATTGTAGCAGTTGGGTGGGGAAACTTCTGACTTAGCATCCAGGAAGTTCTTGGTAAAATCTTTTTGAAAAGCCTTAATAAGGTCACTGTAACCTATTTCTAAGGCCTATTGGCAAAATGCATGATTTGGAGCATTCTCAGAGTCATTTTACCCATTGTTCAATGTTCCTTGAATTCAGCTGTGTGTCAGGACCCATGGGCCACTTGTATCCTGAAACCAAGAGAAATAAGTCTAGGGTCCTGTTTTTACAGATCTTCTAATTCCAGATACTGTCCCCTTCTCACTACCCAATCAGCAGTTGCGTCCTGTTTAAGACCAGAGGAAGCAACAATTATGAGGTCGGGAAGGTTATAGAGACCAGCGACACACAGATTCATGTCTGCAGTCTAGCTGGGGAGCCTGTGAAGGATTGGATTGGTCCAGAATCCAAACGCATCATGCCAGCTTGTGCAATTAATGACACTGAGGTGACAATAGTTGCTGGAAAAGGTAATTTGAAGCAGCTTCTGTATAAGCATCATTTACATTAATTTATGTGGAAATTCATTGGTATAATTCACAGGAAATTTCCATTTTGTTATTTTGATAATAACTATCCTGGCAAACCTATAATTAGCATGAAGTTCATTTTCTCTATCAGCATATGTACAAACAGTGTTTTAGTTCCCCAGCCATTGTTTAATACTAGCTGTGTATCCGGGTGAGTGTTATGCCCTTAACACATATCATGGATGGTTGTTCTGTCAAAGGATTATACTCCTGAACAAGCACCCTCACATAAAAACTCAAATTGTTATTGTACAATATCAAGGAATATGTGCATGTTTTATCTCTTTTATGTAATATTATGTCTTTCTGTCTCCTTTCTATGTCTTGCCTGCCTCTATATATGTCCCAATTTCTCTCTGTACCCCCCCCCTTGTTATTGTACATGTACTTTTTCATGTATTCAGAGACTATCCGTTTGAAGGAAGAACTACATAAGTACTTTGCCCAGCATGAGGCCTTCCCTTTGCCTAAAGGTTTCTTCCAGCAGTGGAATCACAAGAAGGTGAGATCTTTCAAAGTACCCTGAAGTAAGGCACACATTGTTTTAATTGGAGAGTTAGTATTGTATCCCCTGTATTTTTATTTATGATATTAATATGTATATATCAATATCACATTGCTTACTTTTAAATACAGACATTTAACACTGTATAACATGTATACCTACATTTTACAGATTCTGCCGTTCTCATGTTTTACCATGCTGGAAGCCAAGTGGTGCTGCAGAAGCATCTTCAGTCCTGAGGGTAAGAAAGGAATGTGAAAGGGACCTGATCATCTCTGAGAGTTTTGAAGCCACTTTTCAAATGTGTGTTTTTTGTTCTGTAGTGTTTTTAGCTCATCTGACTGAAAGTCACCTGAGGTATAGGAATGGTGTGATGTCCTTCCGCTATCCATTAGCAAAGCACAAATCATAACCCCAGAATCTGCTTAGTTAGCATCCAAGAAGGTCAATAAACCTGAAATTAGGTCACTGTGACATATATCTTTAGAGTTATGGTGCTTGTAAGTACCCCCAGAATGATTAAAAATTTGATATAAAAAACCTCCAGTGTCTTGATAATTAATGCATTTATTGCTATGAATCTTGCATCGAATATTGATCATGACTAGTTTTGTCAGTTCCCCAAAACTGGTAGAGCCACCTGTATTTTTTTTTTTTTTTTTTAAATTTTTGAGACAGTCAAATGACTGCAGTCATGTCAGTTTCTCATTTGTGGTTTCATCTTATGTCTTGAAACCTGGTGTGTTTATTGATCATGGTTTCTACAGATCCTGAAGACTGGGGGCACCACCTGTATTTTTACTATTTTGGATGCATTGTTTTCCTTTATTTTGAGATTAATATAAAAAATATACCAAATTATATTGATACTATACTAGATTCTCAGCTGTGGTTTCATGTGGTGTCCTGAACTCTTTGGTGTTAATTATGTCTCGAACCTCCCCCCTCCCCCCCCCCCCCAAAAAAAAAACTAGGGTAGATAGTGTTTAATTATATGAATACGGCCAGATATCTCAAGATAGGTTTTATCAATTGATCTTGAAATCAGTTTGCCAGAATAGCTTGGATAGCTTTTTCTTGTATGGAAGACTAGTGACACCACCTACAGAAGTGGATCCGGGGGGGGGGGGGGTCCAGTTTTAATCAGAAACGTTTTTTTAAGGGCTTCAGACAAAATTTTGCCGCCTGGACCCCCCCTTTTTTTCAGACCTGAGGACCTTTTTTTTAGGGTTTTCATTTGTCCTCCTGGGTTGGATCCCCCCCCCCTTTTCCTAAATCCTGGATTTGCTCCTGACCTATGATACTTTGGAGGTTTTGTACACTGAATTTGATGCCCCCACCACTGCCACTTGAGAATAGTGTGAGTGAATAACCAAAACACTAGTCAGCAGATTTCCTTTAGCGTGGCGTTTATCTTGAATAATTCCATATTTGGTGAAAATCTGACAAAACATCACATGTTTAAAGAATACATGAGTGCATGGATTGTTATGAAAATAAGAATGGTATAAGTTCAAGGATAGTAGCAGGTTCAAGGTTCAAGGTCAGAGGACCCACATTTTGAAAAAAAAAATTCATGAGAATATTCTTATAGACAAATTCAGCTGAACATTGAGACTTATCAGTTCCTGTTTAAGATAAAAGCCAGTTGAAATGTTATGTTTTTGGTTTAAACTTATTTTGTTTCCATCTTAAGGGCCAATCTGGCCAAAAAGCTGACCTTCATAATCATGACCTCTCCTAGGGTCAAATATATTACACATTAATTTTCCATTCTGAGAATTTCTATATATTTCAAAACACATCATTTTAACCATATCTCCCAGCCATCCAGAGCTGGCTGAAACATATTAAATCTGCATGAGGGTGTTTAGTTAAAGCTGTTTCCACTTTAAATATTAATAGGATCCTTCTACCTAAGAAATTCCATTAGTATACTGATATGATTATTTTTCTCAATAATAACTGATTTTCAAAATTAGTTTTGGAACAGGCCAACCAGGAGTATATGAAAAGTTTGATGACAAACCGTGGCTTCAAACACTTCATGGCTTTTTTACCTACCTCCTTGGAAGTTATGCATCTGTTCTTCCCAAGTCGGCAGCTTGTTCACACCTGGAATCAACAAGAACTACACAGAATTTGTAAGGGACTTCACTGGGGTGAGGTTTTATGGATACCACATTATGCCATATTACTTATTATTTATATATCACAACTTTGTTCAGTATGTCATTAAAATTGTGAAAAAAAACTTCATATCTTCACCTAAGTGAAATATCAAAATATTCATGCATGGAATATTCCTCTATCACATGGTGACACATTATGCTTTATGCTTGGTTAATTATTTGGATTGTCTGTCAGCAGCTTTACTCAAAAAAGTTGTCAATCAATTTTGACGAAATTTTGTAGATGGTTAGGGTGACATCCATCCAAAGAACCACACATTAAATTAAGGAGTTAATCTGTTTCACCATAATATTTAATTTTTAATTTATGATTTAGGATTCTTTACCATTCCAAGATTCTTTACCAGTATTGTTTTATGGTTGGGGCCAGAGCCATTCACTCCTATTTATGGCCACCTTGCTCTATAGCTAACCTGTGATGCAACAATGGAGTTTGTGAACCAAGAATTCTATGTAGCTGTGTACACAGCACTTTTTTTCTGGCGGAGGTTGTGGTCTCTGATTACTTTGTAGATATGAGTTTCTTTCTATGGAAATAGTTATGGAGCTTTTTTTTCTTTATTGCCTGTTGGATGAAAAGTGTGTATATGTACTGTTTATGATGAATAGTAGTTCACTTGATATTTATATGAGTAGTGTTGTTCTCTTTCTAGATTACATAATGTTTATGAGCATTATTGTTCAGTTTTGAGTATTTTATATTTCTGGATTACACAATGTTTAATAAGGGTTTATGATTTCTAGTGTATGGTGACCAGTACTACAGAGACATGCACTTCATGAATGTAGACTCAGCAGATGTCAGTCAGAAACAAAGTGACCTTGACATTATAAGAGCTATGCTGACATCCAAACCAGCATTACAGCATCTACTGCACATATACTACTCACTGATCAATCACCATGTGAGTTATTATCTGTACTAGTTTGTATTATTCCATGTTATATATTATGGCTATGTATCTGTAACATTTACAGATATTGTTGTGAGTTTCTTATACGTGAGCAAATGTGTCATCTTTGGTGATATCAGACAATAAACCCCTACCGTTACCATTTTTTTACCTTTTACCTGTAAAAGACTTAGAGCATTTGTAGACTAGTATATGTTTTACCACCATAATGTGTCCTGATGTGAGAAATAATTATCTTCTGATAATATGCATCAATTCTCAGAAACTGAATTCTCAGAAAATTGTATAATTGCTGTAAATAGATAACTAATTCCTGTGTGGATTGGAATTATTTAAAAAATCACATTTATTTATACTCATGGAATATTCGAATTTTACTTTGGTTCTCCTTTAAAGGATCCCTATTGTAAGGTTATCAAGGCCTTCCAGTAAAGTCATTTACTTTTTCATCCTTAGTTCCTCTCATTTTACTAAAAATAAGTGCTATGTTTATTCTTTTATCTTCAGGGTTTCTTGCCTAATAACTGGGACCAAATGCTGAAGAATATACCAGGACCTGATAATGAATTACAGCTGAGCAAAAAGCATGTGGGTATTCTGGAACCATTTTGTTAGATACTCATACAAAATAAATTTAAATATGTAAATTACATGTCACATTCCTCATCTATGTGTTTTATTAAATTTACATATTTTTATGGAATTGACATTTTCTGCATACTGTTATACACAGATCAGTGGACTACTGTTAAATGAAACACAAAAAAGTATCTGGCTGTATTCATTTTTTTTTCATTTATGCAAGTATGATCAATTGTGAAAAATAAATAATGTCATGAGTGTGACTTCTATATATCCGAGTGAAACAGTGGAGGAATTTCTTATTTAACATGAAATAGCTGAATCTGAACTTGTTCATGTGCATATTCAAATTAGTAGAAGCATACACAGCTTATTATTGCAATGCATATGCCTGACCTTGTTATAACATGGACATAGAAATTTATACCATTGCTGTCACTTCA
Source organism: Sipunculus nudus (assembly GCA_026874595.1). Classification (NCBI taxonomy): domain Eukaryota; kingdom Metazoa; phylum Annelida; class Sipuncula; order Golfingiida; family Sipunculidae; genus Sipunculus; species Sipunculus nudus. The sequence continues at coordinate 35,299,372 of CM049309.1, forward strand.
GGTTGAGCATGCTTTGGTACAGTACATGCAGATGTACAGAAGTACTTTCCTAATGTTGCTGGCACAAGCTCAGCAGATGCTGTACAAAGAAAAGCCATCTTCATACTCATTAGAACAGTCAGGTTAGTGTATGAATCATAATCTTTATATCTGTCTCAGTGACAACTGGAACATCAGCTAAGCATCTTGTACTCAAGACTGGTGACACCATCTTAAATCATTTTTCCTCTGTATCCATCCATACATGTGCTTTTGGTGGAAATTGCTCTTATCCCAGCAGTGGTTCAAGGTATTGGTCTGAAATTTGGCATGTCCATCCATCTTAAAAAAATTTTGTCATAAACCAGACAGGTGGCACCACTTACCCTCTGTTTTTGTAGAATAAAGTAATGCCCTTTTCTCAGGAGTGATTCTCAGTATACGCCTGAAATTGTGCATATCCAAAGATCTTGGACTCCTCCAACATGTAATCAAGACTGGTAGCACCATCTGCAATTGTTTTTTTGTGGTGTCAATCTGTCCATGTGCTTTTGGTGGAAATTGCTCATATCTCATGAGTAGTTCAAGGTATTTGTCTGAAATTTAGCATGTCCATCAATCTTGGAAATTTTTCTCACAAACCAGACAGGGGGCACAACCTACCTTTCTGATTTCATATAATAAATTAATGCCCTTTTCTCAGGCGTGATTCACAGTATTGGCCTGAAATTGTGCATATTCATAGATCTTGGACTCCTCCATGGTGTATTCAAGATCGGTGGCACCATCTGCAAAATGTTTCCCCTGGCATCCATCTGTACATGGGAATTTCTACAGAAAATGTCGCATTTCATGTCCCGAAACTACATTTGTTACTGAGAAATTAGCAAATGCTAAAAATGACATGAAAAACCATTCAGATTGTTGCTAAAGATATAACCATTATTATGAGATAAAGATAATTTAAATCGGGGCAGAAATACATACAGAAAAAAAGCTGCAAATGTTACAATACCCTTAAATTTCCAATGTCCCGTTCTCTAGGATCTTAAATTCACAACAGCGTTTTTCTGTAACCACTGTTCCATTTATATAGATTTTGTTTTCCACGTTGTCACAGCGGTGAAAGTTTATTAAGATGATATTTTTGCTGACCGTTTTGTTTTTAATACAAAAATTTGGGTATAAAAAGTATGTCACCCAAAATATACTCAGCACTGTTACCTGACCTTTTGACCTTGCAGTGCAGGAACAGAAACCACTTTGCTGATGCAAGGAGCAGTGTTTATTAGAGTTCAGGAAATTTTGTACACATAATCCACAATTAAATTTAGTAACTCTCATATCAGTGTTCTCTGTTAATCATTAAAGGGTTAATAAAAATCACCGTATGTTTATTTGGACTCAACACCGTTACACCTGCGAAAAATTAACCGTCACATGTAACACTTCGAAAATGGCTTCCTCTTGTTGTTCATGTAGTGATAATACGTGCTGCCCTCTTAGGGACGGTATGGAAGTAATTTTTTGTTCTGCATCTGAAGAATAGATGAAAAAATCTCAGCACCATTACCACTCGAAACCGTTACCTGCATGAAAAATAACGGTGTCGAGAGCAAGGTAACGGTGTCGAGAACTTGGAATTAAATCCAAATTATTGAAATAGAACTTGAAACATATTTTGGGCTAAATATTTTAAACATTTGCGTATCTTCTATTCAAAGAGGCATTTGCTTGTTTTAATACATAATACTGGTATTCAAGTAGTCACTACAGTTATTTGTACTTCAGAAGCTCGACTCTGTTACCTATGCTCAACACCATTTTCTATGCTCAACACCGTTACCCAGAGGATTTATAACCAGGTTCAAATTTTATTTTCTGTGCATTCAAAAAAATTAACAAGGTATTTTGACTCAAATTCTGAAGTTAGAAGTACTTTGTCCGGTAAACCCTGCAAATGCACCCCTCTGGAAGCAAAAATAGGAATAGAGACAATTTTTGTTTTCAAAAGTTAATTAAAAAGAAGAAAATATGTTCTTTTTTTACACTTTTTTTTTGTTAAATTCATAATTTAAATTTATGTTTTGATTTTATCAAAGGCTATTAATTTTAATTTTATCGAAAATAAAATAAATCTAGTCAAAACAATTTCTGAAATGTGCAAGTGAGATTTTACTGCATGTCACGGTGTCGAGAAAAAGGTTCATAATTTCCCCTTACCTGGACTATTTATAAAAAAAAAAAGGAAACTGAAAAGTGCACAACTTGCATTATTTTACAATTCTAACGATATTTTTCTACAAATTAAGTTTTGTTATATAGAAATCAAGATTTAAAAAAAACCACCAAGAAAACCCTTGAAATGCGACGTTTTCTGTAGAAATACCCACATGTGCTTTGGGTGAAAATTGCCCATATCTCAGGAGTGGGTCAAGGTATTGGTCTGAAATTTGGTATGATCATTCAACTTGGAAAGTTGTCATGTACACCAGACAGGTGGAACCACCTACCTTCCATTTTTTGTAGAATAAATTAATGTCCTTTTATCAGGAGTGTATTTCAGTATCGGCCTGATACTGTGCATATCCAATATTCATATATTTCAAAGCTATTGTTTGTATCACATCGCTTATTGTGTGTAATTCAAGCTAGCATATACCTGGCCAAAGTATTCCTTTGACATTGAAACATACATACAACAGCAATTAAAATAACTTGATGATGTTGAGATTTAAGATATGGAAAAGAGAGTAATAAAATTTAAAGAAATCTTTGGAGTTTTTTTTTTGCTCAGGAAAGGCGTTAGGGAAAAATCAGGATTTTAACCCTTTACTGTTTACAAGCCACTAAAGAGCACTCTAAATGGGCAACTAGAATGCCATGATATGTATAGATTCTTTCAGGACAAAAATATTGCATATTATTTCTAGGTTTCAATGATTTTCAATAATCTTTAGCAAACCCTCTTACTTGGAACTGTTGAAAATTTGATAAAGATACAAAAAAAACTTGAAAAGATATGGCTGTTAGTGTAAATATAAATAGTGTCAGAATTTGTCGGAAATCTAAAATAAATGTAAACAGTAAAGGGTTTAGGAAGCTTTTAAATCCAATACTTGTAAAGATTACAATTTCAGGAGTTTCATGTAGCATTGATCTCTTTGAATTGAAAAAAAAATTTCAGAATCTGCAATTTTTAACACAAGCATATGGTTAAACTTCAGTATGATTCATTGTTCTCCTTATAAAAATACAATTTCCTTTTAATTAAAAACATGTACACAGTAATGGTTACTGTAAAACACAGTTCTTATTCTTCATGAAAGTCTGTTCATGGTACATTTTCATAATTTCAGCATTTCTTGAGGAACCTGATCAACAGAACACAGTTGAAGAAACAAAGCAACAAGGTGAAGAAGAGGATTCCCCAACACACAAGGTACAGGCACTGCCAGTATATGTTTATCCACAAGTATTAGATAGTATTATTAAAATTGAAATTCCATGAATTCCCTCTTGGTAAAGCAGAAGACATGTTAATCAGCGACTTGGGAATGTGTTTAGGAAAGTGGCTGCATTTACACAGACAAGACTGTTGTTATTGTTTAGCTTCCAAATATTAAAGCAAAACTTGTCAAATTCTGAATGTGCCACTAAGTTCTAACTGAATTTGCGTTCCAAACCACTAGAATTCACAGAATGACTGTTGCTTTAACTCTTTACTGTTTAGATTTATTTTAGATTTCAAACAAACTCTGACACTCCTTACATTAACATTACAAGTAAAATCTTTCACAACTGAGGTTGTATTTTCTAAGATTTTTCAACATTACTACATGGTGGCTTAGCAGTAGGGTTATTGGCATCTTTAGCTGGGGAAAATGAATATGCAATATGTATGACTTCTGAAAATCCTGTCAAATGATGGAATCCTTGGTGAAAGGGAATTCTAGATGCCTATCATGGGTGTGCTTTAGTAGCCCTCCAAACAGTAATGAATTAAGCCCATCAGAAGGTGGTAGGAAATTCAGCTTGAATTGTCATAAGACTTACAGTGTAATTTTTTTTCTGTTATTTCCCTGTAGCCTTCAGTAGGCGTGAGACAATTCACCACTTGGCTTCAAGAGAAGTTGCCAACAATACAATCTGACACATCTAAGTGTGAGGTCCATACTCAGCTCAGCAAGAAGGGCGAGATCAAAAAGCTTGCAAGCGGCAAAATAGAGGGTGCACAAGACTACCCTGAGTGTGTAGGCACTGTCTCCATCTCACATATTCATCTCAACAAATATCTTCCAACGGTCATTGGTCGGTTCCCTCAGCTAATCAGCCTGCAGCTTCAGGCCTGTAGATTATCATCTCTTGATGCCACGACAGAATGTACTGGTCTACGATACCTGCTTGTACCAGATAATACCATCAGGACAATTCCTCCAAGCATCGTCAAGCTTAAAGATACACTGGAATACTTTGACATCAGCTCAAACCCAATAAAGGATCTCCCAGAAGTTGTGGCAGAACTGGTGCACCTACGCAGCCTCATTATGAATGACACACTTATCAGAAAACTTCCAGAGAACATTGGCAATCTTCGAGGATTGCTGCACTTGGAAATGCATAAAAGCCTTGTGACAACATTGCCTGATAGCTTCTGCTACCTCAAAGTTAGTATACATATGATGTGACTCATATTCACATGACATGCTTCAACCATAAATTCCTTTCAGGTCTAAACATGTCAGATGATTAGATATAACGTTGTGAGCAAACTCCATATCATATTGATGGCAATATGCCCAATACCACACAATGTGTTTTGCAGGAAATATGAAATTACCCTGAAATAAAATTACAGCAGTAAACATTTTTAAAGGATGATAGCATAGATACAGTTATTTAAACATGTTCTTCCATATGCATTTTAAGGAGATATAATTTCTTGTTAATTGTTAATTGACATTAAGAAATTTCATGGAACAATATTCATGTGATTAAAATATAATGAGATGATCAAAGGAACACAAAGTCATATTTTATCAGGTAATTCCCCCTTATTGTAATAAATGCTGCTGTAATAAGTATAAAACTGTGACTGGTCAGTAAATGAAGATATCTGTTCCAGAATTTGCGAGTCTTAACAATCCAGGGCATTCCATGGTACACCTTCCGCAGAAACCAACCAAAGGTGTTGAACAAAAAAACTATCATGGATTGGAAGAGACCAGGAACCATGGGTCATGCCTTCACAGAAATTACTGAAGAGGTAATATGGGCAATAGTCAGCCTGTACTTTAAAGATCCACTATTTATCAGTTCAGATTAAACATGGCTGCTCTCAAAGTCAGTCTTATATTGATATCATTTTAATAGGAGAGCTGTGATGTTTACAAAATTTCTAAAGTTCGAGTCATTTAGAAAGGATATTTTTCTGAATACATACATGTTTTGTATGCAAATCCAACTCTCAAGGCAGCATTTTATTACTATTTTCTGTTTCAATTTATGATATAGAAGATAATTTTCTTTGTTTTATATGTATATATATAGTTTCATAAATTAAAAAATTAATCATATTTGACATATTTAGTATATTAAATATGTTTGTCATATCTTCATAATTATAAGTTCATATGAGTGCTTGAATATGTGAACATTGTAGGAAAAGATGCAGATGTTCACAGAGTGTGACCCCAGTAATTCTGGCACCCTCAATAGTGAGGGTATAGAGCAACTGAACCAGAGGCTGATACAGTACTTCCCTAGAATTGGCAAAGATACATCAGGTTAGGAATTTTTATTTTGTAATCATTTAATTCATTTTTCTTATAGTATATCAATCTCTACCTGAAGGAACCTCATGTATTTGTTATTGATTAAAGGGGTTGTATTTGAACATCTGGTTACCAATCAGGTTTCCAGTTAGTCGTAAATTATGCGCACAAAAATAAGTTTTAAGTTGTATTATCTTCTGTTTGTGTTTTTGTAATAATTAAGTAGTCTACATTTATGTTTCATATGCACATGGTTTAAAAACTCCAGAAGTTAATACTTGTAGTAAAAAAATAGAGTGTATCACATAGGTTTTGTTAAGACTTCACTATCTTGGTTTAAGACACAATCAGGAATGACACAGGGGAACTTAAGCTGTAAAGACCAACATTTTAAGCGCTTGATTATATCCTATGCCAGCTTATTATATATTAAATAGAAAAGTAGTCAAATATTGCATATATACTTCTTGTGCTACATAGAAAATATATGAATGCAACCAAGAGGAATGTGTCATTATTTACCAGCTTAATGTGAGGTTAGCTCCATGGATTAAAATAAAGTCCCTCATACCAGTGAATGGCCATGGCTAGGGGCTAGGGTAATCACTGTTTTATTCACAGGTGTTTTTATTAATTTGAACAAAACATATTATGGAGATCCGGATTATCTCAAAATATTAAAGAATTCAGTGTCCACTTTGTGTAAAGCCCCAGTCCCATTTAGGTGCCGGATCAACACAGATCACATCCAGCAAGATCAGACATGTGAACCATGAAGCCACCGTCATGGTCCGCAGCAATCCCTGTTGGTCCTGGAACATCCTGGAAGGTCCTAGGGGCTCTTGGAGGCTAAACTGCCGTGTTCTTCTGTGATGGTCCGGAGAGATGGCGACATCCAGGGCACTTTTCGGGACTGCTGTGTTCATCCATGCTTATATGGGGCTAGGGCTTTACCCTAAAATTGCATCAAAATCTGTTCATATTTTTGGAATAAAGTTTCTAACAAAAAACCAACAATTGATCCAGTAACCAACAAACCAGCAAATATCAATAAAAATATACCTGTTGGTGAAGGTATTATAAATGAATACAGAAAAGAATAATTGGGAAATTGTAAAATTTGGGAGTGTTGACATTGATATAACTACTATTTAACCACAATACATTTGGATGTCAGTTTTACACACAACTTCGCTGAGTGTCATCTTTGTTGTTTCAGCCTCTGATCCACTAGGAGGAGTACCTGCTCAAATATTTGCTTGTCGCAATTTGAGGTCATTATCTCTGAGCTACCAAATGATTCACCAAGTCCCAGAACAAGTCAAAAAATTGTTCAAACTGAGCAAGCTGTTTATCAACAACAACCCACAGTTAGAATCAGTCAGTGGACAACTGGGCAAGTGCAACATAAGAAGTAAGTAATCCTTATAAAATATTTCAAAATATGCAGATTACATCTGGTTTCATACAAGTTCATGATTGAAGGAATTCAAAATATTTTATTTTTGTATCATTTTCATTAATACTGTGGAGGGTGGTTTTGTAATGGTTATGGCTACTTGACTTGTGACCATAAGGTTGTGGTTTCGTTTCTGGTTCTGACCATACTCCTCACTTAGACTCACGTTTGAATTATTAATAGGATTCAGAAAATTTCATTGTAATGACATTGTCATTATTACTGCAGTTGCATATGGTATTTGACAAAAGCAAGGTTAGTTTACACATGGGTTTTGCCCATAAATTATTTAGACTCTTAACAGAAATATGTTTGAAATTATTTTTAGCTCAGCTGACTGAAAGTCATCTGAGCTATAGCGATCACTCTTTGTCCGTCGTCCGTCTGTCCGTCTGTCCGTCCGTTAACCAGGCACAAATCGTAACCGCTGGACCTAGAACCTTGTAACTTTGCATTCTGAGAGGTCCATGAAAAATCTCCTAGGAAACCAGAAATTAGGTCTCTGTTACCCATATCCTTCGAGCTATGGGGCCCCAAAGTACCCCCCAGAAAAGTCCAAAATTTCATACAAAAACTTCAATATCTCATTAACTACTTGACTGATGGTCATGATTTTTGGCATACATATTGATCATGAGAGGTTCCATCAGTTCCTGAAGACTGGTGGCGCCACCTGTATTTTTCGATTTTTTACGAATTTTTTTCTCTATTTTTGAGACCTTTAAAAATGTGAACATCTGTTAACAAGGCACAAATCGTAATGACTGGACTTAGAATCTTCATTCTCGACACACTGAGAGACCTATGAAAAGTTTCCATGGAAACCAGAAATTAGGTCTCTGTTACCCATACCCTTCCAGCTATGGGGCCTCAAACTACCCCCCCAGAAAAGTAAAAAATTTCAAACAATAACTTCAATATCTCATTAAATACTTGACTGATGGTCATGATTTTTGTCATACATATTGATCATGAGATGTTCCATCACTTCCTGCAGACTGGTGGCGCCACCTGTATCGTTCAATTTTTTACGAATTTTTTCTCTATTTTTGAGACCTTTCAAAATGTAAACATCTGTTAACAAGGCACAAATCGTAAAGACTGGACCTAGAATCTTCATTCTTGCAAACTGAGAGACCTATGAAAAGTCTCCATGGAAACCAGAAATTAGGTCTCTGTTACCTATATTCTTCGAGCTATGGAGCCCCAAACTACCCCCAAGAAAAGTAAAAAATTTCATACAAAAACTTCAATATCTCATTAACTACTTGACTGATGGTCATGATTTGTGGCATAACTATTGATCATGAGATGTGTCATCACTTCCTGCAGACTGGTGGTGCCACCTTTATTGTTTGATTTTTTACGATTTTTTCCTCTATTTTTGAGACCTTTAAGGATGCTGTCATCTGTTAGCATGGCACAAATCGTAACGACTGGACCTAGAATCTTCATTCTCGACACACTGAGAGGTCCATGAAAAATATCCTTGGAAACCAGAAATTAGGTCTCTGTTAACCATATCCTTCGAGCTATGGGGCACCAAAGTACCCCCCCCCCCCAGAGTAGTCAAAAATTTCATACAAAAACTTCAATATCTCAATAACTACATCACTGATGGTCATGATTTTTGGCATACATATTGATTATGAAATGTTCCATCAGTTCCTGCAGACTTGTGGCGCCACCTATATTGTTTGATTTTTTTTACGATTTCTTCCTCTATTTTTGAGACTTTTTTGGATGCTGTCATCTGTTAGCATGGCACAAATCGTAACGACTGGACCTAGAATCTTTATTCTCAATACACTGAGAGACCTATGAAAAGTCTCCATGGAAACCAGAAATTAGGTCTCTGTTACCCATATCCTTCGAGCTATCGGGCCCCAAAGGACCCGTCAGAGTAGTCAAAAATTTCATACAAAAACTTCAATATCTCAATAACTACATCACTGATGGTCATGATTTGTGGCATAACTATTGATCAAGAGGTGTTCCATCAGTTCCTGCAGACTGGTGGCACAACCTGTATTTGTTCGGGTTTTTTTTTACGAATGTTTTATCTATTTTTGAGACCTTTAAAGATATGAACATATCATAAAAACTGGACGTAGAATCTTCATTCTTGACACACAGGGAGACCCATGAAAATTCTCCATGGAAACCTGAAATTAGGTCTCTGTTACCCATATTCTTTAGGCTGTATGGCTCCAAAATACACCCCAGAATAATGGAAAATTTGATACAAAAAGTGCAGTATCTCAATAACTATAAGACTGATGGTCATGATTTTTGCATACATATTGATCATGAGCTGTTCCATCAGTTTCTGCAGAGAGGGTGCGCCACCTCTATTTTTTTCAAATTTTTACAAATTTTTTTCTCTATTTTTGAGACCTCAAAAGATGCGGTCATCTGTTAACATGGCATTAAACGTAACAACTGGACCTAGAATCTTCTCTGTTGACATGCTGAGAGGCCCATGAAAAGTTTCCATAAAAACTTGAAATTAGGTCTCTGTTACCCATAACCTCTGAGCTATGGGGCTCCGAAGTACCCCCCAGAATAATGGAAAGTTTGATACAAAAGCTCAAGTATCTGAACAATTATTATATTGATCACCATGATTCTTTGCATGGATATTTATCATGAAATGTTTCATCAGTTTCTGCATTCTGGTGGCGCCACCTGTATTTTTTCAATTTTTAGCTCAGCTGACTGAAAGTCATCTGAGCTGTAGGGATCACCTTTTGTCCGTCGTCCGTCCGGCCATCCAGGCGTCTGTCTGTTAACAGGGCACAAATCGTAACCGCTAGACCGGGAATCTTCTTACTTGAAATCCTGGGAGGTCCATGGAAATTCTCCTTGTAAACCTGAAATTAGGTCACTGTGACCTATATTCTTCGAGCTATGGGGTTCTGAAGTACCCCCCAGAATAATGCAAAATTTAATACAAAAGCTCAAGTGTCTGAACAACTAATGCATTAATCACCATGTTTTTTTGCATGGATATTAATCATGGAGTGTTTCATCAATTTCTGGAGATTGGTGGCGCCACCTATATTTTTTTTATTTTTTACGATTTTTTTTCTCTACTTTTGTGACCTTTAAACATTTGGTCATCTGTAAACAGGGCACAAATCATAATGACTGGACCTAGAATCTTCTGTCCTCACCTCCAGGGAAGCCCATAAAAGGTCTACATGGAAACCCGAAATAAGGTCCCTGTTACCCATATTCTGTGAGCTATGGGGCTCTGAAGTACCCCCAGAATAAAGATTTGGTCATATATTAACAGGGCACAAATCATAATGACTGGACCTAGAATCGTCTGTCCTCACCTCCAGGGAAGCCCATAAAAGGTCTACATGGAAACCCGAAATAAGGTCCCTGTTACCCATATCCTTCATGCTCTGGGGCTCCGAAGTACTCCCCAGAATAAAGATTTGGTCATCTGTTAACAGAGCACAAATTATAATGACTTGACCTAGAATCTTCTTTCTTGATATGCTAGGACGCCCCTGAAAAGTCTCCTTGTGCACCTGAAATTACATCTCTGTTACCCATATCCTTCATCCTATGCAGCTTTGAAATACCCCCCAAAATAAACATTTGAATTTGTTAACAGGGCCCAAATCATAATAACTGGACCTAGAATTTTATTTTTTGACATGCTGGGAGACCCCTGAAAAGTCATCTTGTAAACCTTGAAAATAGGTGTCTGTTACCCATATCCTTCATGCTACAGAGCTCCATAGTACCCCAATGAATATTGGATGATTTTATACAAAAGGTCAAGTTTGGAAAAAGTATTTCATTCAAATTTGACATTCAGATAATAAAATTATTTTTGTCAATGTCTTCCTGGTCAGCTGAGCGTCATGACCCCTGGGTCACTTGTTTTTACTTTCCTACATATAAAACATATAGCTCTTCAATCAAGTAAGTCTTCAAAATTGAAAAGGTTGGTTTCTCAGGCACTGTAAGTCAATCTTGAACTCCCATGTCAAAAATTTTTATTTTAATTTTCAAAAGAAATTGACTGATATTGTGCTCCATCCACACAGACATTTCTTTCAAGAAAATGAAATAATAAAATTTCTGTACAATTTTGTTTTATAATGATGTGCTTTTACCTCTTTAGTATAACAATTCTGTTATCATTATGGTGTCTCTTGATCATACAAATTTTTATAGAAAATTAATAATAAAAAGGTTGAATAAATGTGTCCTTTTGAGTCAACTTCTGAAGAAAAGGTGCCTGAGAACCTTATCTTTTTGGCCCATATTAATGATTACATGTTAAAACATAGTTTGTTAAAAGACATTTGTATTATTTCAGTGCTGTCTGTGACTGATTGCCCCTTGTTGAGGACACCACCAAAGGAGATTGTGGCTGCTGGTATGTCCACCATAATTGCTTACCTCAAACGACTGTCTCAGGGGTCTGTTGCCAGCTACCGCACAAAACTGATGATTGTAGGTTTGGGAGGTGCAGGAAAAACAAGGTAGACATAATAAGCTTATGGTTTATGCTGTATAGTGTTTGATACTAGTTTATGGGCAGAAACTTTTCTCCCTTTCTTTTAGGTAAAATTGGACTCCTTGTTGGTGGGCATCATCTACTTGGTTACTTTTGCTAACAACATCGGCAAAGTTTGTGTTCCCCACTGTTGGTTGTCCGTCTGTAGTTGTTTTGCACGCACATTAGTCCATATCTCCAAAAGTATATAATGAATTTCAATGATACTGTGTGGAATGTGCTAGTTGGCTATTAATCACCAAGGGTGAAGTGATTAAATTTTGGATCACTTAACTCAGAGATGTATCTGGATTCAGATCCAACGTGTGGTAACTCAATCACGCAAGTTGAGTTAAAGAGACAACAGACAAAAATTTCTTCACGTTTCTTGTTAAAAAAAAAACTATGACATCACTTCTGGTCACTCTCCAGGCATAAAGATTCATTAAAGAAGTTTTCCCTGCATAAACATGTTTTCTCGGAGTGGCTCAGGTGTGCATGTATATATTGGTGTAAATGTGTGCATGCCTGTTAATGCAAACTGAATCTGGACTAAAGGTACATTACCGCAAAAAAAATTTACTACTTTTGTGTGTTCGCCCACAAAATATCTACAAATGTAGATCTTTGAATTTTGTTTTGTTTGAGAGTGAGGGTTCCCCATGTACCAATGAACAGTTCAACTTTATTTACATGTAATGTGATGTGGGGCTGTGATGTTTACTTGTTGTCATTAAATTCATGCAGGTCTGCGATGGTATAAATGACTCGTACAAATTAATGTAATAGTGTACACAAGTGTATTTTTTTTTCTGGTTTCAGTATCTAAAGGATAGCATTCTGTACAGCATCATTTGTAATGTTAAATATTTTTGCAATATATATATCCATGCCTCATTGACCCATTTTGGCATATTAGAATCCCAGAATAAATTTTAAACACAGTTTTATTCAGTCTTTCTCACATTTTCCAGGATCTTTAGATCTTTGTGAAGCATTATAATAACAATGCAAAGTTAAAGCCCCTTTAGAGGAAAGAATTATCTGTGAAAGTTCAAACAAGTTTCTTACATTCTGAAATATGTTTTTCTAATTGATTGCTTTTTCATCAATGACTCGGTGGAATATAATCAAATTTGCTTAAAAAAAGAATAGTATGCACATGTGAGATTTATGCTCACTGTTTTCACACTTCAAACAGTTTCCACTTTTATCTGACATCAATTATATTTTTTACAGCTTAAAAATAGCAGTAATAGACTCTACATTTTATAGTATACTATACACTAAATGAACTGGGCAAGGCCATTTGTATATTTATAATTACCTTAAGATATGCTCTTATGTATTACAGCCTAATGCGAGCCCTGATGAGTCGAGACCACAAGTCTGAGATGAAACATGCTGAGGCCATCACTGACGGTATAGATATCAACAACTGGACATTGAACAGGCAGGGTATCAACCTAACCTACAGTGTATGGGACTTTGCTGGTCAGACTGTCTACTATAATACCCACCAGGTCAGAGCTTTATGTATACTTTTTATTGTATTTTTAAAATACCAGTATTGCTTAATGCATCAAAGATTTGTAGACATATGTCAGATAGGGATAAGTTTTGTTGAGATGATTCCAAGTATTTTTCAAACAAATGCAATTATCTAAATGTTTCCTTATTCTTAGTGAATGTTTTTGTGGCCACTCAGCATTAATAATAATTATGAATAATTAATTATGGTACTCAGGACTTTCATCTGTTTATGGTGTAGTTTAATCTGCCAGTGATTTGCAATAAGACTCTGCTACATGTGGCACAAATATATAACAAAGCCACATGTTGCAACTGTCCAAGCTCATTAAATGTCACTGTCTAATGATCATAATTATTTTTTTAACCATACTGGCTTAGCACTTCAGGCCATTAGCTAAACCATGAAAGCTTTTTTTCATTAACAGTCATTAATACAGGTTAGAAACAGTAATGTAAGGTATCCTAACCTAGAACTTAGTGCCTTTTTCTGCTGATGACAGTGCCTTTTCCAATTGTTGACAAATTGGGAATTTACTGTAATCTCTTTTGGTAATATGAGATTGTCTGTGCTGTACTTCTTTTTGCTCTGTCTATCTATATGGTACATGTATTTTCAGTTTTTCCTGTCAGACAGAGCAGTATACTTGCTGGTGTGGAACACTCGTTTAGGGTATGAACATTCAGGCCTTGAGTTCTGGTTGAGTTCCATCACCTGTCACTGCCCGAAGGCTCCTATCTTTGTGGTTGGTACACACGCAGATAAGGTAAAGATTAAGCCATTACCACACAAGTGTCGCCTTAACTCATGTATGACCAGCATCATCTCATCAGATTTAATATCGCCCAGATATTATATCAGGCAAATGTTTATTAAATATTTAAATTATTCATGTTGTGATGATAATTTGTGGCCCTGTATTTAAAAGAAAAGTTCTTTGCAGTAGTTAGATAAATAAGTGATGACCACCCACCTGCACACTTATGATAGAATGAACATTTTATTAAAACAAATCAGTGTCAAAGAGAGGAAAAACAAGGAAATTCTAAATATCAAAACATAAACAGTTTACATGCTTCCTATCTGTATATTTTACTCATATAACATATCACATTTTTAGAAATGACAGTTGATCTGTATATTTTTGAATGAAAACATTTAAGGTATATGTAAGAGTTTGTGATTAAAGGTCAGATTTGTAAAAATTGGCTTAATGATACAAATCTAATACTCCTAAGTTGGTAATGTTGGCATTTTGCATGTATGTGCAGCAGTTGTTGTGAAAATGCATAAAGGTAAGAGAAGGCCAAGTATCCATGTACAAATTAGCTGTGAGTGCCAGTGACTGATGTACAATATTTTTTCTCAGGTATCCAAGTCAGAACTGCCCATGGATCAGTTACAGTCCAGGTTTCCAGCCATTGTGGGATTTCACTGTATCAGCTCACTGACTGGACAGGTAAGTCACATAGAGACTCATCTCACCTACTGGACAGGTAAGTCACATTGACCCTCAGCTACACTGACTGGACAGGTAAGTCATATAAACCTCCAGCTCACTGACTTGACAGGTAAGTCAATAAATAAACCCTCAGCTCACTGACAGGACAGGTAAGTCAATAAATGAACCCTAAAATCACTGACTTGACAGGTAAGTCACATAGATCGTAAGTGACACTGACTGGACAAGTAAGTCAGGTACCCTCAGGTACACTGACTAGACTGGTAATTCCCACAGATCCTCTGCTACACTGACTGGACACATAGGTTACATAGACCCTCAGCTACAATGACTGGACAGGTAAGTCATATTGACCCTCAGCTCACTGACTGGACATATAATTCACACAGACTCTCAGCTCACTGACTTGACAGGTAAGTCACACAGATCTTCAGCTATATAATCAATAAATAAACCCTCAGCTTGCTGACTGGACAGGAAAATCATGTATAACCCTTAGCTCACTGACTGGACAGGTAAGTCATATAAACCCCAGCTCACTGACTTCACAGGTAAGCAATAAATAAACCCTTAGCTCACTGACTGGACAGCTAATTAAAAAAAAAATTATAAGCTCACTAACTTGACAGGTAAGTCACATAGACTGTAAGTGACACTGACTGGACAAGTAAGTCACACAGACCCTCAGCTACACTGACAAGACAGGTTCGTCACACAACCCTCAGGTACACTAACTAGACAGATAATTCCCACAGACCCTGAGCTACATTGACTAGACAGGTAAGTCACTTAGAGCCTCAGCTTACTGACTTGACAGGTAAGTCCCATAGACCCCCAGCTCACTGATTGGACAGATACGTCACATAGACCCTCAGCTACACTGACTGGACAGGTAAGTCACACAGACCCTCAGCTTTATTGAATGGATGGTACATCACATAAAGCCTCAGCTTCACTGACTTGACAGGTAGGGCACATAGACTCACTGATTGGATAAGTACTTCACATGGGCTTTCAGCTATTCTGACTATACAGGTAAGTCACATGGGCCTTCAGGTACACATTGGACAAATACGTCACATGGGCCTTAAGGTACACTGACTGGACAGGTAAGTCACATGTGCCTTCAGGTACACTGACTATACAGGTAAGTCACATGTGCCTTCAGGTATACTGATTTGACAGGTAAGTCATATGGGCCTTCAGGTACACTGACTTGATAGGTAAGTATCATGGGCCTCCAGGTACACTGATTGAACAGGTAAGTCATATAGCTGCACTGACTGGATAGATAAATTATGTGATCCCTGACTGTAAAGTTTCATCAAAGATGACAGCTGAAGGATATGACATCAAGCAAATAATTATACTGCCTTTTGTTTCAGATATTTATTAAGATCAAGCAAATATTTGGCATAAGTCTGTTCAGACATGGCATAAGTTGTGTTATACATGTATTTTGTATTTATGAAACTGATGTGCTTGACAGTTGTATCAGCTTATTAACAGTGTGTTCTCCCAATTCTCCACAATCACAATTTATTTTAACAAGGTTAAGGTTTAACAGATATATTGCCATGGTCCCTGTGTCTGCATTGTTCACTGGTCTTTCAGGGGGTTGCTGATTTGTTGAACAACCTGCTAGAAGTGACATTTGCACAACCTTACATTGGTGAGATGATACCCGAGGCTTGGCTGAATTTCCAGAGGCTGATATTGGGGTATGTTACATCACAGCTAAATCTTATCATGGTCCTTCCTTCACCTCAGCAGAGTATGTTCATGGTTATGTAAAATAGAGTAAAACAGTTATATCTGATTCACCTAAGTTGTAAAGTCATTTATGTCAAAGTCCTTAGATACAAGTCTTTAAAAAAGTCTGTTAAAAAATCACCAAGACAACCTGCTTCTCTCAATTCCTGCTTTGTCATGATATGATAATGGTTTACTGTGAAGAGATCGGGAACTTATTACCTGTATGGATCATTGAAACAATATAGGGTGTATTATTGATACAGTTAATTTAAAAAGCATGACAGGTTTTCATGATATACAAAATTATGTATTATACAGGTTAAACACTTGTATACCACCTGATAAAGAAAGACAATATTACATGATAGATGCTGGGAGGTCCTGTAAATATTTAAAGAAATGTAGACTACTAATCTAAATGCAATGTTCCCTGTAGTATATATAAACAGTATAAAAAATCATATACACTGTAAACAGGAAACATCCAGTATTCATGAAATATGAAGTTATATGAATTGCTTTACTCATTTCTTCTGTATGAAAAGAGTATAATTAAAATGAGGCCTCAATATACACCAAGCAGTGGTACAGATGTAAATGAAATTTAGGTTAACCTGAAGAAAATTAAATGAGATATACAAGGATTCATTAACCTGAATCATGAGTCTGTATTTGAATGAAACAAGATGCCTTACTTTCAATGACTTCAATGATTTGTTGATCTAAATGACTCGTTATGACCTCTACCTCAAGAATATTGAAGATTTGATAAAACAGTTGGCTAAATCAGGAGTAATTGAGTTTCTTACATTTACCAGGAAAAGGAATGAGACTAGTCTACTTCCATTTAGCACGGTACAGGCCCTGGCAGGATCAGCCTCCATCATTGATACTGAGGTAAAGTCATCACTCTGTAGAAATCACACCTCACAGTATTCATTTAAGTGTCATCTACAGAAAAACTCAGACATGTTTGTCTGTGTATGATCTTGAGTGGATTTTTATTCTCAAGCTGTAGATAACATTAAGACTAAATGCCCAGAAACTGTTTTTTATTTATCAAATTGGACACCTGTCAAGTGTAGAGTGATTATCAAAGAAATGCAATGTTTGTCTGAGTAACTAAAGTATCTGCCTAGCTAATATACCTTGGTGTAATGAATAACCAAGGGTTGTTAAACTATTCATGCTCTTTCTTCTCTATCTTGCCCTTAAGTATTTATCCCATGGCAAGCTGTTGCTTTCCTGATATATTTCATAAGGATTGCTTGAGCACTGGAAAAACATTTGATTTGGTTGAATATAAAAAGTATTACTGGTAACTAATTGTTGTAATCTGAGGACGATCTGCAGCTCTTCTGAATATATTTAGCCATTTTGACTCAGCTGCAATGCAAATGTCTATTTGCATGTCATAATGCATTGCAAATAATAATGATATGTTGTTATTTTCAAATGAGTACTTCATTTGACTGATCCCCTGTGTATAAACCTTGAACTTTACAGGTAACTCAGGCTGTACAGTTCCTGCATGACCTTGGCACGCTGCAGCACTTCACTAACGAGTTGTTACGGGATCAGGTGGTGATTCATCCCCAGTGGATTGTGGATGTGATGGCCTGTGTTGTCACTGTACACAATAATGTCATCAAGGTCATCATTATACTTATCATTATACTCACTTGTTTTTAAAAAGTAAGTGAACTGCATCAAGTAACTGAAAACATACATTATTTGCATTGAATATTTCCAGGGTTTAAGAACTTTTATGACTGATATCATATATCATGTTCTTTTTAATTTACTTATCTTTTAATCAAGTATTACTTTGATGTCTTGCTTGGAAGAATTACTTTAAATTATTACTTCGAAGTGTGGACCCAGTCACAACTGAATGTGAGTTATTTGGTAGGAAATCCAAGTTATTTTGTATGGATTCATTAAATGAACCTTACTGACAATTTTGCAATTTAAAAGAAAAATACTAAAATTAATCTTTCAGCATATTTGCTTTGGTGTATTTAGATTAGTAAATACATCGAGGGTCACTGTATGTTTCCTACAGGATGGTCGTTTGAAGCACAGTGATCTGGCTTTACTTTGGAAGGACTACTCAGCAGATCTACACAGCTGGTTACTCAGACTCACTGAAGTGTTTGATCTCACCTTCCCACTCTCTGATCAAGAAGTAAATGTTGTCCCATGCCTGCTACCTCAGACAAAACCAAAGGTAATCATCAATGCTTGTTTCCTTATGACAAAATGCTTCATATTTCCCTGTACTCTTAACTCAAGGGAAATCTCTCACAGTTTTGTCTGAGATTAATTCCCAGGATAATTTCCTATCCCAAAAAAGGCTCCATAAGTATTGCAACTAAGAGGGTATATTCAAGCAGAATATGATCTTTAAAGCTGAAATGGCACTCCACCATCTGAAATATATCCCTGAAGCTAGGAACCATATTCCCTCAGATGGCTGTCCTTGTCTGTTTAGACTTACAAAATATGCCTCTCCTTAGCCTCATGTACTAATTGCCTCAGACAGGTAGGGCATGGTTCTCACATTTGACATTATGGCCGATTTGCTTAATAAAGTGGATATAGATTTCATATTATGTTTTCACGATTGTATAACTAATGGTCCAGAAAATAAGGTGTTATTAAACCAGTTTTTACAAATATGACTACCTTATAATTCATAATTATTTCAATCAAGCCCCACAAGTGCTCTTAAAGTATGGATTTAACTGCACATTGTTATTTTACAGTATAAATGGCCAGCTCCAGAGGACAGCCCAGGACACTACCAAATGAAGATCATCTACAACTTTGAGTACCTCCCTGCTGGACTGTTCAACAGAGCTCAGGTAAGTTCTGACACTCATGCAATTAGCATCTTGATTGTTGGAGCTTGTATTGCCCAGAAGTTAAATCGTGTAAATCGTGTATCCATTTTGCTTATACATGGTACCAATAAATCCTCCTCACAATAACATTTAATTTTATTTCATTTTAGGACAGTTGAGACATCATTCATTGTATCTTTACTACATCATTTTCTATTCTAAAACAAAAACTTTCATAAATCAAAGTCTTTCGATTATAATTTGATTCACTTTCAGAGGATACAGTAAATTTTTTTCTTATATCTTTTCATTATTTCAGAATGCTCCATTTTTAAAGCTTGATCATCAACTGTGCAACTAATTTATTAATAATTATCTAATGTTGGTGTGGTTATATATCAAAGTGAGGCTGTTTGATAGAAATATTGTAGCCTGTGAACTTTTTACGTTTTTGGAAAGCTTGTGCACACGGATCAGGATTTATGCCATTTGATTGGTTTAGAAAGTCAGTTGTATGGGAGCATATAATTCATGAACCAATTACATGACTGATTTCATTTATGAAGTTGATGGTTATTGTTAGGAGAACCCCCTCACATTTGATTATTACAGTATTCATGCTCTTATTTGAACTTTGTATATTTCTAGGTAAGACTGTACCAGTACTCTGAGAGTTCTACCATGTGGAAAAACGGATCACTGTTGACAAAGAACAACCATTTTGCCTTGGTTGAACAGAACAAGTATGTATGATAAATAATTAGGTTTTTAATGATTTCTTTTCATGAATCTTCTAATTTATTGTTTTCACTGTTGATAAACAAGCCACAATGCAAAATATTACATGAAATAAAAATAAATATACATGTACTCGGTATTGCCATATAAACAGGTAAACAACTGTCTGGGTGGCTCTGTAATGCCTTTGTATGTATAAACGAAAGTCCCATTGTATACTTGCCATAATGGATCCACAGTTTAGTTCTGAAACTGTAAGTTTTCCTAGAATCCTGTAATCAAGAACATACATGGATTGAGATTAATAAGAGTTTTACTGAAGTATCAAACTCCATCAGAGAAAAGTGTTAATTCTAAGTAAATAAGAATTTTTTAAAAGAAAATACTTTCATTAATACCATACATGACCTAATAAGGCTATACCAATTTATATTTGTAATTTTTTTATTCCTTTAATTAATAATTTCCAGTTTACATTTATTTTAGATTTCCAACAAATTTTAACACTCTCTACATTCACATTACCTGCAATTTCTTTTTAACTTTTGTTGAATCTTTACTAAATGTTCAACAGTTGTTATTGAGAGGGTTTGCCTTAGGTTGTTAGGAATCTTTGAATCATAAGAATAAATATGCATTATATTTGACCTTAGAAAATCTAGCCATATGAAGAAGTTTTAGGTTCAATTTTGAGTTCACTTTAGTGAGCCAGTAAAACAGTAAAGGCTAGTTTGAGACATTAAGTGAAGGAGAAACAATAACCAAATTTTCATTATGATTCCTTCACTTAAAGTTCCTAGGCAAGTCCTAATGCTGTTTTGATAAAGAATTATATCATTAACTGTTTTCTTTATGTACTCAATATAGGGACACCCAAGTGACGGTGAAAGCATTTGGACCTAGTCCAGAAAACATTCTGCTGATGGTCCATGAGGTGTTTGAAGCCCTCATCACAGAGTCATTCCGAGGAGTAAGATATGAATACCAGCTTCCCTGCATAGACTGTCTGAAAGCAGTAAGTATTGTACAATAAAAGTCTCTGGTCTTTATTACTTTATATATTCTAAAGCATCCAAGATTGTTGATGTAGGTGATTATCCTCTTCAGTCTCTGTGTATCTTCTGTGTAATGTAGACTGATGTATAGTTGATTGAAACTGATACAAGGCCATAATGAATATAAATTGTACATCATATCAGTTAAATGTAATTTTTACTTTTCATAAGGTTCATCAGCAGCACAGGAAGTGGATTCCAAATCAAAAGTACATCCATTAAGATGTATGGATTCTGTCATTTATTCTGATTAAATTTACCATACTAGGAATAGATATGTTAAATAGATATGTTTAACATCAATATGGATATGTTTCAGTCAAGCTTAGCCATGTACAGTTTTTATTGTTTATCTTTGAAGGCAGTCAGAGAGCCAACCCTGTTCTCATCTAATATACTGAGGAGGGCAATTGAACTCAAGGCCCTGTTTCTTCAGTGTCACAGTCAGTTCCATGTCCTTTCCATCTCAAGTCTACAGAGTAAGTGTCACCTACTCAAATCATGGTCTAGATCCTGCAAAAAAACTGTCAGAAGTTAAATTTTACCAATACTATAAAAACATGATCATCCAATGCATCAGAAAAGGGTGCAAATCAAAGGTATAAGTACATCATTGGTGTCATGAGCTTTTATTAGCGAACTTGTGAGCTTATGTGATGGCGCAGGGTCATCCGTCCGCCATTGTATGTATGTTAACCCATACTATCTCAAAAAGTGTTAGAGCTAGCAGCGCCAAATTTTATGGAAGAATCAGTCACATGGCAAACTCTATTGGATCAAGCTTATCTTTTGGCTATCTGCATTGACTACAGCAAAAAAACTAAAAACAAACTTTAAAAATCTTCTTCTATGAAACCATCAAGCTGAATTGTTCAATATTTCACAGAAGTAATCCCAGAAACAATTTTTCTCAAGTTTGTTTGAATGGTTTCAGTTGGGTGATTTTGACTAAGTTATGGGATACTGAACTTTGTCTTTTGGCCAAAAAAGCATACTAAAATAACAGAAATGTTATGGAGCTATCATCACCAAATTTTAGGCAAATGTTGGTCACATGAGTCATTTTTGAAATTGAGGTATTGGTGGCACCACCTGCATAGGTCTTTTTTGTACGGGGATCATCAGTCATCAGAACATTTACCCATAATTTCTCACGAACAGCAGGAACACAGTCCAAAATATTTAGTACTTGCATTGTACATTTACATGCCACACGTACTTGAAAAGTATTCAAGTACTGTTCAAATAATGGTCAAGCATGTTATCATGTTATCTGATGTATATCCTACTGCACAAGTTCACATTAGGCCTGTGGGCCTTGTGTGATCTATTTTATGGATTTGTGGAAGATGATAATTCATTAAAGTTAATTACTGCATCACATGAAAATGTTTATATCTTATGGAATATTGACTGTAATTACAAAAAAAAAAAAGAAAAATGGTTTCTAATAGTATAAAGTTGGAAACAGTGACATTTTTATATCAAAAAGCAACATACCAGTAGTACATATTCTCACTATGAGGCACTGTCAGGAAATAATAAGTCCTGAGATGTAAATGTTAAAGGTAATATTTTACCAGAAACACTGAATATTAAAAGGACATAGTATTTTGTTTTACTGTGGAGGTTACAGATCAGATGCTGTAAACTGCTGAATGACTTAAACAAATAGTGGTATGTAGTGGTATCACCATACAGGATATATTTCACATTATGAATTATAATGTTTTATGCTCATCTTCCATTAGGTGTGATGCCCCCAGACTCCAATGCTGACTTTGACCTTCAGCTTAACACAACTGTTCAGCAGCTGGACAGCATGTATGACAACATTCAGGATGATCTGTTTGTCCTGTATCACATGAACAACCTGCCTCAAGTCAGTGGTGTTGACCAAGTGGACATTTCTAGGATCTGTGGTGATATTAAGAGAGCACACATTTCATGGTGGGTGTTTTTATGAGTTCCTCCAATCTCAGCAATAATCTTTTAAACTTAATTTAGTCTATCAGCACCTGTCAGAAGCAGATCAGCACCTACCATTTGAAGTCGAAGATACTATGAATATGCAGAAATAGATAGTTAATAGCAATATGCATGGTAGAAAAGATAAATTCTGAAATCTGACTATATCCATAAATGTTCTGGGATATTTGTAATGAGACTTCTCTGTCATTGGCTGTGAGGTCTACTTATCATAATTAATGTCTGGTTTACTTATGCTTATCTTACAAAATTCTTTATAGATATCAAACTTATTTCAGAATGCAAACAATTAAATATACCTGGTTACAAAATATTACATAAACTTATTAAAATTTAAGTAGTCTCTTGGATTATTTTTTAAATAAGAAGCATGTCATGTGACTTATTACTTCTGCTGAGCTTAATGATGTGACAGGTAGAGTTGGCAATTGTCACTCATATAGCTATGTTGATCACTGGAACTGATCTCTCTAAACTTGAACTCATAGACAAACCAAACTAACCCTTGTGTAACCCAAATCCCATCCCACCCCCCCCCCCCAATCCAACCGCCCACCGCCATGCATAAAACATTGCCTACAGGCTCTGGTATTTTACTTTATTCTTCAGTTGATCATTATGGACGGTTTGTAAATAGATTACTTTTTATTTAATTTTGGTTCAGCTAACTATGAGTCAACTGAGCTAAACCATCATTTGTCTGACCATCCGTCTGTCTGTTAGACTGGCACATTTTTGTACATATATTTCATATGTACATGCTAGAAGTTAGATCATTATTACATTATTTTTTATACATATTTGACCAGAACATAATGTACCTTGTCAAACTAGCAGGAGAGATATTTACTCACTTAACATGGTAACTGTTGAAGCTGGAGAGTTTTTTTCAGCATGTGACTATTTTTAATTAATATTTAATTGTATACCAGCAATTAGATCTGTACTTTGCAGATTTTTTAAGTTATTAGCATAAATGAAAAAACCAGAATTGCCTTAAATTTTGCCCAACTTTGATCTTGGCACATTTTTTTCCTGTAAACACTGTTGATTTAATTTTCACAGGATAGACTGATAAGGTTCAGCTGAATGCCATGACCCATGGGTCCATTGTTTTATTTCAGTAACTTCATGCCTGATCTTGCTACCCGAGCAGTGGAAGATGTGATGACATCCATAAAAAATACAAAGGTATATTCACATGAAGCTTCTCTTTGGAACTACATTTGTATGTTGATACTACGGTAGTTAACTTTGCAAATCAGGCGGACAGTTTTCAAAATCTGTTAGACTTAGCACAGAAGTAGATCAAAACAACTGAAATCATGGCAAATAGTCTATTCTCCTTTAGTTGTCAAAGTTGTCAAGTGCATTTAGCATGACTAATGTCATCAGATGTGGTCAGCAAAATGGCGCCTTCTTGCATATTTCAGTTTGCATATTGTTAATTTTCTGGGGTTGTAGGCCATATAGAAAGTTTTCTTGAAGTATTTGAAAATGAAAGACTGAAAGCAATAAATAAATCCAAACTTGGTGTTTTCTAATTGAAAATTAAATCAGTATACTTTGTTTACCTAAAAATCCTTTATTATCACTCCACACTGATTGATATGTCAGTGATATTTTGGCCGTTGGAATGTTCAAACAATTTTCAATGCAGCAGGAAAATAATGTTTAAAATACGTTTCCATGGATAATATGCACCAAGGCTTACGGTTTTGATTTTATGGAGAAAATTGGTTGATTATCTTATTGAAAAAAGGCAGTTTGCTATCTAAGTTTTAATTCAAGACTGCCTACCTTTATGTGTCTGTTTTTACCCAGGTGGTCATACTGTGTTTATCAAAAGAGTTTGTTGAGGATGACATGTGCCAGCGATTGTTCAGGTTGGCCAGTGAGACTCTGAACAAGAGGCTTGTACTCCTGATGGTTGGTCCGGAGTCTGAGGGGACTGCTTGGCTCCAGTCAGGAATTGGACTTTCTCTAACAGGCCAGGTAATTTAAGATAATTAGCACTTCAGGTTCCTTATTGATATCCACTTGAATAATCAAGTACATCCATATTTTGTATTCTTTTGACTTTATCTGGTGTGTCTAAGTTGCTTTTTCTATATATCCTTAATTATCTTAGTTTTTGGCCAGTCTGACACTCTGCAGAAGCAGCCACTTATGAGTCACAGTGTTTGGTTTGGTAAATAATGTTTCTAAATTGTACTCACAGACATATAGCACATTTAAGTATCTAAAAGTAATGTTAAGAATAAAGAGGTCTACTGATTTGATTGACCTATTGTGCATAGGATAAAAGGAATATAAACATTTTAACCCCAGCCAGTCTAGTTAGGCTGCTTTGTTATAAGGTCAGACTCGCTGCATTAGAACCATGGTTAAGCACTGTTTGTGTCCATGAAATTCTTTGTGAAACTAACTTATAGTTCTCTCTCTTTTCAGCTGTTTTACAACTTCCAGCGACCTTATCAGTATAATGATAGGATGAGCAAACTGCTTGCAGACTTAAAACAAATACTTGGCAAAGGAAAAGTAAGTGTCATAATTCCCATGTTTGTTATGTTTTCTACTGACACTTTGTTGATACAGATGAAAAACGGAACTAAATATAAGAATTAACAAATAGATATCAATGGACACTGCTTTGCTTACTAATGGAAATAAATTGTACAGATTATGTCTTTCTCTACCCATGGAATTTCTTTGTCAAAAAGAAATGCCATATTTACCATTTTTTGTTTAACTTTGAATGTCAAGATCATTTGTGAAAAGGAATTTTAAATTGTGGTCAATACTTAGAGCTTATGGAAACAGTATGGGGTATTTCCATATCAGTATATATTATGATTGCCACCAAGAAAAATGTGGAGGCTAAATTTAAGTAAATTGCTGTCAGTGAAGTTGACATGTATCCAACTGTAGCTATTCGGGTTCCATTGAATTAAATCTCCAGGCAGGTTGAGGTGATTGAATATGATCCATAAATTATTATTGTCAGTAATTATTTTGTTTAGTTGTAGTAATAGTAGTAGTTGTAGCAGTTGTAGGAATAGTTTTATTGGAACCTCATATATTAAATAATATCTCAAAGCTGCCAAGATAATTATTTCATGAAAATGTAAACTAGCAGAGGATATTAACATTACCATACACCTGATATGCATGTAGACATAGAAATATACATACATAAACAAATATATAAGCTAATCCATTGGACTGACATGCTTATAAAGATTATGACAATATAGTGTTACTTGAAGTAATGCTTAACAATAATAAAAAAATATCTGTGGGCAGCTGATCATTTGGCTTAATGATGACATTTCTAATTTGCGGGTATATTTGCAGAGACCCATAGGAAAGGGGCAGCCTGCTGATGTTTTTATCAGCTACGCCTGGGTAAACTCACTCAGTGCTATAAAACAAGGGCATGCCAAGCAGAGAGAGGGAGCACTTGGACATGGAGATCCTCGAGAACTGAAAAACTTCCTGCATGACAGGGGTATCACTGCCTGGCTGGACATAGAACAGATAGGACAGGTACATAGCGTAGTAAAGATTGGCATTCTTTTGTTAAAGCCAGCTATTCACCTTCCTTTTCTATCAAGTTTATGTGATTTCTGGCGTACTGTGCATTTATATGAATGAACTCTAGTTTAAATCCTGTTAAGAACAGTTTTTATGATGCCTCTGTGATGGATTTATATGCTTGTTTATCTACAAGCTGTTAGTAAACACAGTCATGTTGAAAACAAACAAAAAATAATGTAACCTAAGGTTGTTGGTTGCCTATGTGCGGAAGTTTAAAAGGTCAACAGTTGCAAAATACCTTTGCAAATCTCTGGTTTGTCTGACTTGCCACCAGATGTCTCTTTGGAATGAGTTTGGATTATTTTGGCAGACCCCACTTGTTAAAAACATGTGGCTATTACCGGTAACAAAATGAACAGCCTGTGTGTGGTGGGAAAGGTGTTTTCTGGCCTATTTTTAAAAAAGGTTCAAGGATCATCTTTAGTTAATAGAAGTCAGATATCAAAACAGGCCTCTTTAACATCATTAGCAAGAATGCAAGAACATTCGTATACAGCACCTTACATATATGATTATGCAAGGGCATTTACTGATTACAGTTTTTCTGTAGTTACTTTGTAAGCTTTCAGAGATCCCTGTAAAAAAAGGTCCATATTCTGTAAACTGTTCTTCCTTTGAATATACTATAACACAACAGACATGCTATCTTGAGGCATTCATGTAAAGCCTTATTTCATTGGAATGATCAAATAAAGTCTTCAGTATCTGTATGAAGTGAAAATTCTATCACTTTTGATCAGTCTGTAACATTAAACTCATAAGAAATTATCTTTGTGAAAAGTAAGAAAAATAACTTTAAGACAAAAAAGGACATTACCATAATATGGTTAACATCAAAGACAAGAATTAACATTTGATAAACTTTGTTTATATTTACAGAGCAATGTGTGTATATATATATATATATATATATATATATATATCAGTGATTAACTTGGTTTATATTCACAGAATGGTCTGTTTGAGGATATATCAGTGGGCATCAAGCAGGCCAAGGTCATGGTGGCTTGTGTTTCAGATGAGGTGAGTGGTATTACAACCTGTTTGCAGTTCTTTATGTATAGAAGTTATTGTTATTCAGTTATGTTCAATAGAGAATATCCACATAGGTTTCCTCACAGGTTTTGGTCACTGATAGTTAAACAAATCAGGATTATTTCCCTGCTCTTTGCAGTGAAAAAAAAGTAATCCCAGAATCTTCAGCACATAAAGGTCATTGTCAACATCCTTATATCTTGTTTTTTTTATGATCCCCATCAGCAAACACAATCTGCAGTATATTGTGAATGCATTCCCTTGCAGTATGTGAGGTCTACCAATTGTCAGATGGAGTTCAGATTTGCCCACACCATAGTGAAGCTCCCCATTATTCTGGCTGTGGTAGGCACTGGACTCAGATGGGAATCAACAGAGGTAATGACAACAATCAGGGCTGGTTGTTTGAGTGAATCATGATATTAATAACAATTTTTCTTCAACTGATTGTCAATAGCATTAATGTTAAATTAATTACAAACATGTGGTTATCGATAAAGTTTCAATTTTTTTCAACAAGAACGTGTGTAAAATTTTATCTCAATAACCACAACTGCCAGCAACAGTTGAGCAGTGCAGAAGAAAATGCATAATCTCATTAATGTACGGATGAAGCCGACACAAAAGGCTACCTGCCATCATTTGCATAGAAATATTTTTACTCTCACTCACAATCTTTCTAATGTTTTCTTCAAGATTCAAATTAAGAATATTTTTAAAAATTTTAGTTTGTTGAATGAGTTTATGAAGACTGTATTTATGATATTTTCACCAGTGTTTTGTATAAGTCTATCTCAGACCCATAAATGATATGTGATATTGGTTTGTTGTCATAAATATAAAATGTTTTTTATTCTTTCCTAAGCCATCAATAATTCCACTATTCCTGGTTCATTGATTGACATATCAATATATTGATATGTCACTCAAGCTTATAATCAATCATCAAACTAACAGTTGGAAAGGAGAACTGGAATGGACTATTCCTAGATAGCACAAGATTGTTTTTAAAGTTTCAAAAAAAATTGCCAGTATAATTATTTGAAGGCACATTTTGTAAAAAGGCAAATATTAAATTATCAGACTGAAGACTGAAGAATAATATATATTTCTATCTATATATTTTCTTCCTGAACCAGGTAGGGATGTTATCACTGGGTTGCCCACGAGTAAACTTCCAGGTAGCAAACAACCGTTCTCATGATGAGCTGTTACACCATTTACAAGAGGTACTTGCTGATGCAGACATGAGATGTGGGGACCTATCACTGCCCTCCACACCTAGCTCAGTGGACACAAAGCAGCGAGCATTCCAGGTGGGCACTCATGGGCATAAATACTTAAAATGCAAGTTGAAATAAATACGTGGTTGAGAAACTCTGATAAGTGTGATGAAGTGGATGTTCCCTTTTATTTTTTATGGGCTTTGTTTGTAAGCATCTGGAAGTTTATTACAGGTGCTAATTGTTAAATTTGTACATAAATTGTTTCTTCACTGGAAGGACTTTGAAAGGTTATTTTTGTACATAATCTCACATAGTTATCATTGAAAATAATTTTACATTGACAGTTTTTAGACACAATTGTTATTGTACAGGTGCACAAAGTGTGCATGGGGCCTATCTTATCATCAGATATTGTGGCATACTTGATGAACCTTGCAGAAAATACATCCTGTCATCAGTCTGTAATGTGCCCCGGTTATCCTTTTAGGAGCTGTATGAGATAGCTCAGAGAAAACTGTTGAGACAGATCAGTGGGTTTGTGGAGGATTCTGACCAGTACCCCAGGTTGTTTGTTGCTGACCTCAACTACACACCAGACTCAGACTCCCTACAGGTGAGCATACGGGCATACCAATACTAGGTAAGGGAATGATATGCTCTAATACAGAACATGTGCATGTGATCCCAGTATAATCTAGAGTTCCTGTAGACTCTCAGATCTTTGTCAAAGCTCAGTTTTGCTCCAACCATGATATAAGGAGTAAAAAAATACAATAATAAATCATTGTTTTATTGATGATACTTTATTGATGATGATGTCAAATCTCTTCTATATATATATAAAGCACCATTAATTGGGTCTGAATTGTTTTCTCACATTGAACCAGATTCCATTTATCACAGTTGAACATTGGTTACAAGGACTCCTGCATTCATAAACTTCTATACCACCTATTGTTAATATGTGCTAAGCAACTGCACTTACATTACAACAGGAAGGGTATGCAGAGATGGATGACGTAGCCATCAAGCTGGATGAGGAGAACAACCTGAAGCTTAAAGTTGATGATCTCCGCGCAGGACAGTTCTGTATCCGAACCCTCTGTGAACATGAAGGGGTAAGTGCTTCACTCTCCATGCTGGCTTTATAACCCATTATGATATGTGGAATATTAAATGCATTCATTTGAATGAGAGTATTATAGTGTGTATTACCTTTACCCTTACATGATAACAAACACAGGAAACAGGCATTGTTCTTAAGGAAGTGAGAAAGTCTCAGACCATTAGGATGGTGCAAATGTAAATTACAGGATATCCAAAATCAAAGATTAAGCATTATAACATTATCTCATCTGTAATTAAAACAAACAGTCCTTTTGCCATGTTTGTCATATCCAAAACATATCATGCCAAGTTCCTATCACTGTATGTACCAGATTATAATAAAAGTAAAATAGAGACATTGATCTTAGTCACTCTAAGGCCAGTTATATTAAACCAGTATTTTCAATAAATGTCTAGAAAGTTATGTAGTCATCAGTAATGAGTATTAACTTTTAGAAATGCATATCAATTTCTTAGGGCTGGCATGCTCATGGTGCAAGCATCCCAGTTGAATTAGCTGGCAAGAACCTGGTGACCTTGTGGGAGCGAGCAGCCCCATACATGGCTCGTATTATGGCCATCTTAAAACACAGCAACATCAACCTGCGGATAATCAGCACCCAAGAAGGAGCCATGCTACTGCGTGTTCTCAGCAAGGTAACCTATTCCTTGACATCATATGTATTCTGTTGTAAGATCTAGTTGCTAGTGAGTTTAATAGCATTCCGATACCTTCATTTAGACTTATATAGTTGGTATGTCTCATCTACAAGTTTTCTTGTGCACAGCCCCCTTCCTCAGGTGAAAATGAAGCCTGGTGTTTGTTTCCTAGTTGGTGTAACAAGTTGATTAAGTTTGTCACTCTTCATGATCTTGTAATGCCTTTTGATTTTGGTCTTGACTCCTGGTGTGTGAATAGCACTTTCTAGCCTTGCACAGGTCAGGGAGTGTACTAGTGTTAAAAAAGGTGTCAGTATGAGCAAAGAGAAATAACAGTGTTGTATATACCAGCTCTTTTTGAAAATAATTGAATCTTGTGGCTTAATTCCTGTAGTAGGTGAGGTATTGATTGTCCTCGTTCAGTCTTTCTACAGTTGAATTTTTCAATTAGTTTAAGTTTCAAAATTCTTCAAAACCATGCGTCTCAGAAGTGTCCCTTTAGATGTTCTACATGAGAAAGGGGGCTGTGTACCCTCAAGCTTGTAGATAAACACCCAGCAACCAGGTAGTCTAAATAAAGGTATCAAACTGCTATTAAACTCGCTCATATGTTTTCTGTATCATTCAAAGTAAACAGCTTGCATATTTACTTGATCAATGACAATTGCCACAAACATCATACAACATCCAATGTATGGTAAACATGAAAGACCATTAGTGTGTTCAGTGTTTTTCTTACTGGACCTACAAGTTTGGCAGCTATCGGTATTTGTCAAATTCACCTTAAATAAAATTTAACAAGCATCAGAGCTATTGTCCTTTCCACAGAGGGACAAACTTGTGGAGACTTATATTTTCACAAAGAGCATTCATAATGAAAACTACCTACCCAGTCACCAGATACATACATGTTTCAGTGATAATTTAAAAGGAAAGAAGTACTATAACTTGCAGAGAACTGTAAGAAAAAAATTGCTGTTATATATTACAAAACAATAACAGCTTCCATACACCTTAATGCCAAACACTGTTTTTCACCTCTGACCATGCCTGTATATTTTCAGCATGTTGAAGTGAATCAGGACATTCAGGCTGTTTACCGTGTCATCAGACAGTATGTCATTAAAAAGGATTCAAAGAGAACAAGATCAGGCTTAGCAAGGTTAGAGCAGTAATAACTTCCAGAATACCATAAATATTCATGCAATGATACCTTCTATATTAAATATTAAAAGAAAAACATTCACAAATAATATGCATCTGAAATATATTCATGATTTGAAGAACAATGATCAGCTAACTGAGCCTTACTCACATGTCTTGTTCCTAACAGTAATATGTATATGTTAGGTATTACTATAAAAATGTAATTTTAAGTACAGCAGAGTGAAATATATATCCCATAAAGACCAGCCTTTGCAGTCTTAAGAAAAGATCAACACTGTAAAGAATACCATGAGTATATATAAAATTTATCAGACAGCATGAATATTTAGGCCCTGAAGGTTTGTATTGCATGAATAAATGAAGACCTGTTTTTCATGAAGTAATGAAATATTAATTTTTATTCTATTCATGTAACGTTATATGTCAACCATTTATTTCTAGTTAAATCAAATGATGCAATATTATTGCAAAAATAATTTCAAATATTACTGACTTGATACACGACAGATGTTATTTGCCGAGTGGCCGCAGCTTGTGGTTGTGTCCCAAGCACCAGAAGCTTCCTAGAGTGTCTGTGCTGTCTGTGGATGATGATGTGGTGGACACTGATGAGGAAGGGGAGGAGAGCTCAGGTACACCAGAGTACCAGCTACTGGAGCAGCTGTGTCACATCACCCAGCCAGAGAGTATGTGTTAACTACATTATAACACTATAATTTTATAATATTTTGGGCAGTTATCATGTAGAAAGATACAACTGACAACCTGACATACCTTCTGACTTATTCCTGAGTGTACATACTTGATTAGAAAGTACTCGACCACACCTTCACTGATGCTTGGATCTGCATCAAGAACCATCTAGAGTTTGGACTCATCTGTCCAAATCCTTCAACCCATGACCCAAACTTCACTAAAATTTCATTGAATTTCTTTTAAAAGTATTGGAGATATTTTGCTCAAACAAAATATTGATGCTTGCAAGTTGGCTGATGGGATTAACTTGGGCTTGCCTATATGCTAATTTCAAGGGTCTATTTTTCACTTTGGTCCACCCCATCAGGCAATTTTTTCCTAAGGCTGTGAATTTGACATGACCATGTGGTTGTATACCACCTTTAGTGATTGTGGAGTCAGTCTTAACTATTTAATGATGAGAGTTAGGGTGAAAACCTCTTTATATGTTTCTTTCTTTCTGCAGCATCTTCACCTGAAGAGAATGCCTCACCTGTTCCCAGCAGACCATCATCACCAGTGATAGGTTCATCAGAAGAGCAAGTACAGAGGACCACATCAGAGGGACCCAGCAGACTCACAAAGCCAGGGGTTAACACAAACAGCATGAAGGAACCAGTTAAATCAGCTACACCTCCAGCCAGAAAAACAGGAGACGCTGAAGAAAATAGAAGTTCAGCCTCTCAAGCCAGAGATGCTGAGGAGCAGAAGAGAGATGCCATCAGGCGCACACTGTCAAACAATTTGAAAATTCCAGGCAGAAAGGGCACACCACCTGACAGCAAAAGGCAAACAAGTACAGCTTGTGTGTTACTGTAAGGCAGAGATTTTTTGATTAGGTGTATATACGTGAAATGTAAATTCATTATTTACTGCCATGATTAGATGATATTGATATTGAGGAACTGTGATGGCTGATGTATTAATTAAGCCAGTGAGTAGCCAAACAGATCCAGTTTGAAAGGAAAAATTTATTTTTAAGGGGTAGAACTCCTCCTGTACAGTTGTACAAATAAAACATGGACCATATCAGAGCATTATAGTTTATATTCATGAAAAAAACCTGCAAATTATGCCAAACAAGATTGTTATGTTATTAAAATATCAAAATATAGATAATTTCTTTGACCATGTCTTTAAAATTTTCTATATAAAACAATGCTGAGATATATCTCAATTTATTTAAGAAAAACACAAGTATGTGTTTTCCACCCATTTCTCAGGGCACATTTGTAAGTTTGTGCATGCTCTACTAAAATTGTTTCACACATCTCAGGAGGTTACACAATTTTTCACCTTTGTATATTTAACTCATATTTGTGTATGTATACATATTTTAAGTATTTACTGGGTACATGAACTTATATAGATTGTTCTGTTAGGTATTTTATGTAACCAAAAGACACATACTACCTGATCTGGTTCTTTTTCTATGACTTGTTCTTTGTGAATATTTCTGTCTGTGATGTGTATAATATTCATGTTGGGTTATATTGTGATATATTCATTCCGTTATGAATTATTTACCGGTATATAATTTACGTACATATATTTATCATGTCAATACTTGCTTATGTTGTTTACAGGTATCAAATGATTAATATCTGTGTTATTCTTTTTACTACAGTTTATCTACTTTAACTTTCAGTTAAAATATTTGGAGCCTATATCATTAATGTACTTAGTCCCTTTTGGGATTGTGAAGTGTCTGAATTAATTGCAACTACATATCAGGATTAGAAAAAGCAGTTAATGTGGCATTATTCATAAATGTAACAAATTATTTTCTGGTCTGAGTAATAAGATTTGAAGCCAGATGATCATTAAGTGTATTGATAATAATATAATGTTTAATCTGTGATGTTTTGTCTTTTCAAATCATGTTTACAAGGTAATTCTCAGGAAAAATGTCTGTGATACTGTGGGGATAGACATTCAGACAGATAGATATATTTTATAATTTTGACAATCACATGTGCATCATATCTTGTAATTATGAACTTAAATGCATATACTAAGCGTACTCTGCTTACCATCTTGTGTGGTCTAGGGGTAGAAAGCTGAGAGATCATGAGTTCAAATCTTAACCAAGGCAGTGATATTTTTCATGTTGGCCCCCACCCATGCATGGTGAGTGTAATTGTGTTTCACTCACAAATGTGTGCCCCTTTCAGTTATGACCCAGCAGTGGAGGTGTCACACACCCAGGACCCGCAGGAGTGGTACATCAAGCCCAGTTGATGCCAGGATTAAGTCCCTTTTACGTAGCTGGAAACAGGAATAGAATTGTGCAGGTGTACATAGTAAAGCAAGCATTAAAAAATAGAGGTAGTAACATCCACCAAAAATATCTTTAACAGAAAAGAGTGTACCCAGCTCTCCTATACTTTAGTCTCCTATATTAGTCCTGAATGGTATGTTTGTGTATACTAAGGCAGTATTTGTCTCAGACAGAAAATGCCTTCTTTAGCAAGTAGGCAGTTTTGAAAAGGAGGAAGGAGAAGGGTCCAGATGGAAATATGGCATATGGTGGGAGACATGTTGGACTTAAGTGATATGCAGAGGTGAGTAGATGGTAGGTTGTTCATACCAATAAGGTTTTCCAATGCTTGTCTTTGAAAAAGGTCCATTGTGCATGATTGTACATTTAAAAAATGAAATTCTATGTATTTCTTATGTTTCTGTATTTGTTGATTTTTTCAAGTCATGCAGTGATCCATCTAACCAATGATAGTTTTGTATTCTATATGCCAATGTTTTAAGCTAAGCTGACTATAAGTCATCTGAGTTTTAGTGATGGCCTTTTGTTCCATCGTCCATCCAGCCGGCCGTCCAACCCGCTGTCCGTAAACAAGGCACATTTTGAAACCATTAGACCTACGAATCCAAAATTCTACATACAGTTTGATGTCCCTAAGTTCTCTTACCAAACCAAAAACTGGGACACTTCAGAAAGATAAGGAAAAGCTCAATTTTTCAGTAAAAACCTATTGTTACACTTTAAAGCTGATTACTATGAAAACCACTGGTTATAATGTATGTAAATAATTGCGCATTACTTAAATCATAACTTTTCCTCAGCATACCAGCATCTGTGGGACTTTATCCACATCTCTTCAGATGGCCACAGATGACCATATTACAAGTACAAGATGTTACCACTTCAGAATTAGTTTCATATATTTCACATGTTACTCACATGGTATTTTGTTTTTGACATTTGTATTATTAGAACTAATAAATTTGATTTCAACTTGCAATCAATTTTTTTATATATATATTTTTTGTCTTTTCTTGAGGCAATTTTTGCAGCAATATGGTGGCAGTAACAGTTTTAATTTCATGAAACCACATAATTTATTCATCATTTATTTTATAATTGGGAGGGTATTTCGATCAACTAACTTAGGCCTAAACATTTAATGCGAGAAATCGGAAAAAAATAAGCGTAGACAAAACATAAATAAATTACTAAAAGGTAAGATAAGGGCACAATTAACCCTTAGGGAAAAAACGTTTTTTAGCAAACTCGCGTCATTATGGAAATTTGTAAGCGCATCAGTTATACCTTAGTATCACGGAGATGCAGGTTTATATGACAGGCTTTTCATGTCTACCCGCGGCAAAATTTTCCAATGAAGCATTTTCTTTATAACCAGTATCTTCATGCATAAGTTATACTTCTATGTGATGTAAACATTAATTATTTTTAAAAGTATTGTTAATATTAGAAGTAACGCCTTTAATTTATAATGAATTTTAACTTACCTAGGCTTAGCTTTTCTGTTGTCCTATTGCTGCGTATGTGTCGTCTGCTCGACACTCGCGGGCCCGCCGCGCGCAAAGCCTACTCGCGGCGGGTTGTCAGAACGAGGCAAACGGGAAATCGTCTGTCATAAAGTTCCGGTCTTATAACTTTGTAAAGTTTGTACTTATGTAGGCCGAAATGTTTCATGATTATTGGCGATCAAGGTGGAAGATCTTGGGGCATGCTTTATCAGGTCGGTGTCGTTATATCATATAATAGCGGGCCTTTCGATTTTACCAGTCGTGAAGATTTCTGTTACTATGTTATGTTCTAAAGTAAATGATATTTAATTAAAAAAGTTAATTTAGTCACGTCATATATTAAAAAAATGGTGTTTACAACAATTTAACAAGTTTCTTAATTTCGCTTTAATTAATTTGTAAGAGGCATGTCTGCTTCTTTTATATAGCTGGATAATAAACGCATGCAGGTTTGTTGACGTTAAAAACTTAGGCCTACATAATAAGGTGAAAATCAAATAAAACAAGAGTTATGGCGCTTAGATGATAATGAACTTATGTCGAACATATTTTAGATCTGATTCAATATAGGCCTAATATAACTGCAAAGAAATTTCATATATATATACGATTTCCGATGGCCCAGCACTTATTTCGATCCCTGTATAATTTTACCATAATTTTCACACGAGCACTGAGGGTCATTCGATCGTGGAATAACAACTGAAATAAGGATGTTTTCGTAAATGCTTTTTGATTTTTTTTACAGCATGCAAAAATATTAAATTTCTAAGGTAAATTACTTGCAGAATTTATCAAAACCATTCTTAAAAAAATTTCTGTAAAAGAAACGGCTTCCTGCCTTTTTAGGAGGGCCATATAGGCCTCATGTTATGCTGGCGTGGAACGTTTGAGTACATTTTGTGCTATTCTAAAATATCCTTAAAATATACCCTGGGATGTAACAGCATCCAAAACATGTATGTTGACCTGAGTCTAGTCGATAAACTCTTGCACCTTGAACAAGAACATTACTGCCCCAAGAATATGCACCAAGTTTTTACTTATGGAGCATAGTCGAACAGCTTTTCCAAATTAGGTGTCACCATTCGTTAATCTTTTTCGTCAATGGTCACTTACTATACTGGCGAAACCTCGAGCATAATCTACGGTCAATTAAGTCACAGGATCAAGTTATCTAATCTCAGTGTTCTGTGCGTACGTGTTAATGATTATAAGCTGCTACATATAGCTAAGTTAATGATAAATTTGCATCGAGATAAGTTAGCAAGATCTATATGAATATTCTATGTTAATGTCTAACGTGGTCAGAGAGGGCTTCCCTGGGTCTTGTATATCCATTGTTCTTCAAAGGCCTAAATCCGGCACTGACGATGCATAGCTTTAATAGAAACTTCAAATAACAAAACTGTGACACGATCATGCAGGCCTATTGATCTCGATTATCAGCTGTGCGTGCCGGTTTCCTCTCTACTGAAACACGTACGTTATACAGAGGATTTTAAAAATTAGGAGGTCAAAACGATTTTACGTATCAGATGCTCAGATAACTTTGTGCTCTATATCTATGGCGATGCGGGATGTAGAACGTTATATTCGTGGAATGACGTCGTGGTATGTGTGACGTCATTGAGAGCACTTGAAGACCAAGTCTACTTGCAGCCGTGAAATTGCCGCTCTCCAACCATGGCCGAAGAATTCCTCAACTATTACCTGAGCAATAAAAAGAAGAGTTCCATGCGGCAACAGAAATACTCTGGTGATGTTTCTCAAACAGAATTAAGTAATATGTCACTTTCTGCAACGGCATGTAAGCAGAACAACGACGAGGTAAGATTTATTTATACGTACTCCTTGACCTCGAACAACCTTAGATCAATTAAGAATGAGTTGCAGTGTTCAAATTGGACGTGTTTTATTTTAAGAGTAGACCTAACAAGCATATTTAGTAGGTTAATATGCGATGACGCCCGTAACAGTCGATGAACACACATATTGGTTGAGCTGCGGTTCTTTGGTAAAATTCAGGTTCTTCGTAATTGGGTTGAAGCAAAGAGCACTCCCATCGTTTTCATATTAAGATATTATTACGTCACGCTCGTGATTACAACAAGTTAGTATGTCAGTGCCTGTCCGAAGTGACCTAAGGCCTTGGACCTAGTTCAGGGGTCTTTCAAGTACACTGATCCGTTTTTTTGTTCGTTGATAACATCTCTCAGACGGAGCCTCGGTGTCTAAAAAGTTAAACCGCTAGCTGAATATTTTATTTCGTTGAAACATGCAGCTTCTATATATATGCTAGTAAGTGTTACATCCTTAATAAAGTTGTAAATCTGCAACATAACGGCCTTTATTTTTCTTTAACTGCACATGTCCATATATATGTACTGAAAAGGATGTTAATATTAATTCAACATAATTATACATATACAATTAACCAAAACACACGTTACAAATACAACTCAAAAAGCCCATCAGTGTATAATTAAAACCTGAAATGTTTGTATTTCGGTGCATAACCTACAAGCGCCTCAAAGCCCGGGGCATCAAATATTTATTTACCATCTTCGTTTGGCGCATACCTTTGATAAACTTTTCTTCTTGTAATTTTAAGCCGCATTTTCCGATACCAATGTTTTCTGAATTAACATTATTTTTTAATAATTTAATGCGAAATAATTATAACATTATTATTATTATTATTATTATTATTATTATTATTATTATTATTATTATTATTAATATTATTATAGCAGCTGTGTTATTTTTATATTATTATTATTATTATTATAACTATTTTAGTAGCTGTATTAATAATAATAATAATAATAATAATAATAATAATGTATTAAAGAAATATACGGCAACAGCAGTAATAGTGTAAATAAACATGGTATATTTGTTCCTTTAACCCTTACCCTGATGAGACCCTTCTGCACAAACACCATTTGATGGCAGGTATAGCGCCTACATGCCAATCCATGCGACAATACCCAGGAATTTGAAATTGTTGCAATACTCTTAAAATTCCCCTAGCTGCCTTGGCGCTGGCTCTTTATGGGTGGAGCCCAGGGGCCCTGTTGGTCTTCACTGGGGCATGCCTTGACGGGGTTCCTGAATCCAGGGGATAGTGCCCCTGAAGCTCCTGGGTTTTAAGGTTCTGAGCGGCCCAAAATCAGCTATTTTAGTATATTTTAACAAATTAAATGTTCAAGATCAGCATTGAATCTGATTGTCAAACTGACAGAAATCTGTAGAGTAGCAGAATAAATTTTAATTTACCGCAAGTTTATACAAAAAAATAACAAAGATTTTCTGCTGCCAAAATCTTTAAATAAAAAAAGAAAAAGTAAGATTAAACATGACTGACTGGCAAGTCTGTTATGCACTTGACTCCAATGTTTTTTCTCGTTTATAATAAATTTGTACATTTTAATTCAAATTAATTGTAATTAAGTTGCGTCTGCTGAATGTAGTAATTAAATTTACTTTGTTTTTACAGGTGTTGAGGAAATGCGGTATTCCTGCGAACAGCGACAAGGAGAGCTTCATGTGTAACCGCGGTTTCCTTCTGAGGACCGAAAATTCTTCCAACTACTGCGACGGCATGGTAACCCGGAAACCATTGGACTTGTCTCCATCTTTTATCTGCCCATATCCCGAAAAACACATGGAGGAAATCAAGTTTAACCCTTTACCAATCGCTTGCCCGTCTTGCTGGGCCGTACAGAGACTCCCTGCTGTGAAGACAAAATCCCGACCAAGACCATCAACATTCACAGAGCCAGCAGTTTTAGGTTAAATATGATTTCCTACATATATTAATTTATATATATTTCTATAAATGTCACGGAATATTTATAAATAAAGCATCTGTCCGTCTGTCTGTTTCATGATCTGGTTTATGCTTCCTAGCGTGTTCTTGTTTAAAGTATTTCTTTCCTGAGTCTACCGTGATGGGACCTCCATGTGCACGTCACAAATAATACAAATCATGAAAATATGTTTTCTATTAGAAGAACCTGGAGAGGCGTATGCCTGATTTTGGCAAAAGGCGGGGGGGGGGGGGGGGCGTGTGTCAACGCTTCTACCCCCCCCCCCCCCCCGCCCTAACTTTAGCCCTTTAAGGATAACAAATGTATGAATATTTTAGACAAAGAAAAGGAAAGATTGCATTGATTTTAACAAATTTATGATACAGAAATGCATATAACGCAACCTCTGTAAGCCTACTATTTGTTTATAACCTACAAAAAAATTAATCAGGAAAACCTATTAAATCATTGATACATCATAAATATCTTCCCTTTAATTCTTGCGGTTTTGAATGAAAAAGGATGTTAAAATAATTTCGTTAGGCCAAAATAAAAAAAAGGTATGGTTCTCAGGCACTTTTTTTTCAGAAATCAATGAGGGCGGGCGGTTTTTTTGTTTTTTATTTTTTTGTATGTTTCGATTAAATTGTCAAATGATAAGGGAAACCCATGATAATAACAGATTTATTTTGCTAATCAAGCTAAAGCACTACATAACAAAGGAAATTGCATGATTTTGTCTACTTGAAAGAAATATCCGAGCGGCTGCAGCTCAAAATCGGTAAGTTTCTGTTGAAAATCAAAATAAAAAATTTTGATGCGGGGGGTTAAAATTCATGCGGGCGGTGCCTGAGAACCATGCCTTTAATTTTTTGGGCCTTAATGGACAAAATACCATGGTTTGGTGCATCCCTTATGAGAACATAAAATACATCATATAGCAAATGATGTCCTTGATCATGACTTATACATGAAGTAGTTATCAATACTCGTAAGTCACATTACAAGTCCCAACTAGAACGTGTTCGATGCACTTCCAAGTCATCTTGATATATTGCTGCTAAATTGAAACTAGGACCTTGGTTGGTTTTACAAATGCAAATTTATGAGCTTGTTTATTTATTCCATAATGATTAGGCACACACACCTTTAAAATTGTTGAACAGATTTCAGTTGAACAGGGGGGGGGGGGGGGAGGGGGCTCTGTTGCTATGTCAAATTTAGCTCAGATGACTTCCAGTCAGCGATAGCTTTAGCGATCACATGTACGCCTGTCCGTCCGTAACCGCTGGACCTAGAAACTTCTTACTGAAAAGTGAAAACCCATGCAGGTCCATAAAATATCTCCTTAGAAACCTGAAATTAGGTCACTGTGACCTATATCCTCCGAGGTAGGATTGGTAATCATAGCTGTCACAACTTTATATATATGTGTATATATGTTCCTTTTATTGTCTGTGCGACTTATTTTAAATGCATTAAAATTCAATATAAAGCTTAAAAGAATAAGTTATTATGTTTCCAGTAGAGTAAAAGACATTCAGTCTCCTCCAAATATATCTAAACCAGTTTTAGATATATAATATCACGGAGTAAACTCAGAAATGGAACCAAAGCCTATAATCTAATTATTGATAAATTCCCTTCCAATATATAAATATTATTCTCTGAATAGCACAAGGATTATTACATTGACCATCCCCCCTGCCTAAAAAAGTGTGTGTGTGTTGGGGGGGGGGGGGGGGGGGGGGGATTCCCGCTCCCCATTGACGCCTCTGGATAAGGGTTTTGAGGGCAAGATTTTTTTCTTACTTCGTGTTTGTTTCTGAAGCAATACACCATTCCTTGTTATTTTATACCATGCAAACTGCTTATATTCTATAGCTGCATTTAATGAACTCCAGTGACCAAATTTGGGCTGTCTGGAGTTTGACAAGTGAATATAAACACAGCCTCTAAACAACTTCAATAACTGGCCCCGTTTTAGAGCTTTTATTTTCAAATTTCAGAATATAAAAGCTCAAAACAATACATGTACATCATAAAAAATTAAATCAACGCCTATAGGTACATTTGTACCAAGGTGGAAGTTTGGCAAAATCAGGGTATGATTTTTCATTTATACTATATAACAGGGGCGGATCCAGGATTAAGGAAAAGGAGGGGTCCAACCCAGGACTAATGAAAACCCTGAAAAAATGTCGCCAGGTCCGGAAAAGGGGGGTCCAGGCCGGAATATTTGGTCTGAAACCCTTAAAAAAAAGGTTGCGGTGGCTGAAAAAAAAGGGGGGGGGGTTCTTGGTTGAAAAAAAAAACTATCTTGCTTAAACAAATAAAATATATTGAAAAAGTAAATGTCTTTAAAACTGTTCTAACAAAATACTTTAATAATGTTCTGGTCCCTAACTGCTACATGTACATATGGAATACATTGAGTAATAGTTTACCGAATATGAAAGAAATAACAAAAGTAATTATGTTATTTAGTGGTCTTGAAGTAAAACAATATTATTTCAATGGCAAATTTCTCGAAGTGACGAAGTCGCAGTGACCTATTTTCAGGCTTGATAGAACTTAGGGACATCCAACAGAGTGTAAAATTACGATACGTGCCAGTCTAACGGACGGATCATCGCTGTATCTCAGATTACTTATAATATAGTCAGCTGAGTTACAAACCTATATCCACCTCCTCCCAAACGATTTACTGAACTTAGAACCCCGAAAGGTTACAGGAAAGGGAGTTAACGTATATGGAATTTAGAACGTGAGTATCAGCATCCGTTATATTATCTGATGCCTTTGAACTGTCATGTTCAGATACCATTACCCGTAGGCACGCCAGTTCTCAGGGTAATTGACGACCAAGCTTGATATGACAGGTCTGCACTGCCATTCACAAAAGACAGAATGCGAACCTCCTGGTGTTTGACTTTTTCCTTAA
The DNA here is from genome assembly GCA_026874595.1 of Sipunculus nudus. Taxonomy (NCBI): domain Eukaryota; kingdom Metazoa; phylum Annelida; class Sipuncula; order Golfingiida; family Sipunculidae; genus Sipunculus; species Sipunculus nudus. The sequence goes on from CM049309.1 coordinate 35,342,560, forward strand.
CCTTTTCCAACTGCTCTCTGGACGCCTGACATTTTCAGAAGATTTTTTCCCAGCATCTAATTTCCCAAAATCCCTCTGACAGCCGCACGATTTCGATAAGATAAAACGCTTATCACATAGGTTTTTTTAAGGGGATTATTCCGATAACTGGCGTCTATTGACCAAAGATAACACCTTTGATAAAAATAGGCCAGTAAAACACCCCACTGCACACATGCTGTTCGTTTTGTTTATATCCACATATTATAAGAAGTGTGTGTGTGCGCGTGTGTGTGCATGTGTGTGTGTGTGTGTGGGGGGGGGGGGGGGCAAAATAACCAGTCACATTCGACAAGTACAATTGTTGGCAACTTCTGCATGTTGCAAACCTACAAACTTAGGTTACTTGTTTTTGCTAGTGATTGGTCAGCGTCCGTCGTCCATGTGTTAGACTGGCACGTTTTGACACCGTTGAACCTAGAAACGGTCTTGACTATCCAAGGAGGTCAATAGAAAATCTCTTTTTAAACTTGACATTATGCCACTGTGACCTCCATATATCCTCCGAGCTATGGGGCTTGTTAGTACCCCCAAGAATAATTAAATAAGGGACCCATGGGTCACTGTGCTCAGCTGAAGTTGACCTTGAAAGTAAAAATCTAAAATAATATCAAATGGATATAAAGTCTAAGAGGAAAAGGTTATAAAGGTCATGGCTGGATGACATGATTGTTTTGTATCGATGTGTAAGAAATTGTTGCAAATAATATTTTGTGACCAAACCATGCATTTCCTAATGTTAAAATTGAAGCATTAAGATGTATATTATTAACATGATCATCGGTTGGCTCTTTGATAAATTGTTGACAGTTCAGTAATTTGTATATGATAATTATTTTATTATATATAATAATATATTTATTATCAAATCTGTGTTTTTTTTTATTTTATAAAATGTATACAGTTGAAATATAACTAGGTGGGTCACAAGGTCATGGTCACAGGGGCCATCTGTCCACATATTCGTTTCCACATGATAACTCCAGTTTGGATAAACAAATGGATATCAAACTTGACTACTATATGGCCCACAACTAAAGTAAGATCCCCTTTGATTTGGGATCATAAGGTCAAAGATTTTGGCAACTCCAGATGGGTGTATTGTGTACATTTCTCAAATAATCATACACAAAAATAATCACAGTTGCCGTATTTCAATAAGTTAAATTTTTATGAAAATATTTTCATAATAAATTTCAGTTAAGCGCCCTGACCCACAGGTCCCTTTTCTGTGTCAACATTGTTCACTAACAGTTGTAGATACACGCGCTCATACAGCCTCTCCGAGGCGTTCCGAGAATGCTTCTTATTTTACGATAGTGTAGTATTGACGTATGGGTGGGGGTCGTATACGAGAAGATTGACTACCGCAGTCGATAATCAGATATCAAACACACACATACATAAATATAATCGTTTAAGTTGACAAGCAGAGCAGTAGTTAAGTGTCCATTAACCTACCTTATTTAAAAAAAAAATGTGATTTTTGGCTTCCTCTGTGCATATATTAATGATCGAAGGGTAATTCTGGTTATGAAAAGTTCTTAAAAGCCCTCCGTGAAGGATGTATGAACTTGTTTATCAACAACGCGTTTGTGAACACAGCAATGTTGACAAACGAGAAAACATGTAACCTCAGGGGGTAGGTTGCATATATGCTGAGGTAGAAAGGTCACTTATTGCAAAACGTCATTAGCAAAGCTCTTGCTTATCTGACTTGTCGCTAGATGCACTTGTTGAATTCGTTTTATTTTGGCGGGCCCCCACACAGACATAAACAAAACAAGTAGCCCGTTTGCGGTGATGACCATGTTTTCTGGCCTTTTTTATATATAAAAGCTCCAAGGGATTACTTTTAGTTTTTTTTATTAAGGTCAGATGGGTGATAAGGCCCCTTTAAGTATAATTTTTCGCCTTGTTAAGGAGGTGCGACTACAAGCTGTCTGCATTCTGGTCCTTGACCGCAACAAGAAGACTCAACCGCGCGTGTTGAAAATGATTCATGATTTACATCAGCGCGTTTTTTTTTCCGCGGAATAGGGCCCAAAGCCAGAAATCAAATTCTGAAGAAAAGGTATTAATAATTATAATAACTAGAACACGGGTAGTCAACAAGCGACTTCGTGTATCCGCCGAAATCAGAGTGGGACGGGTGAAATGAGGCATGGATTGAGTGGCAAGGGGAAATAGAGTGAGGTGTGTTGTATATAAGCATGGATGTCTGCAGCGTAAACATAAATGTAGGTGGCGCCACCTGCCACAAAATCGAGAAAGCTATCCAAGATGTATACACATGCAAAATTTTAGGCAGATAAGTCAAACCACTGCAGAGATATGATTTTATTCCACGGCAGACAAACAGACGGACGCTGTACAAAAATGGTTGCAGGTGGTGCCACCATTTTTGTGCATGTTAGCGGTTGTAAAGCTATCCAAGGGCTACATTTGCGCACAATTTTAGCCTGATTGGTCAAACAAGTCCGAAGATATGTGGGTTAATGTGTCAAAACAGACGTACAGATGGACGCAATGGAGAGAGAAAGATCAGAGGTCAACGCAAAATATTTTGGCACCAGTTCACAACTTCACGTGACCCGATAATGGTATAAAGTTTCGGAAAATCTGTCCAGTGGTCTCAGAGTTCTATTCAGGAAACGAACGCGGCGGCGGCGGAACCCCGTCAAAATAATGTATTCTTATAATGCGCATGTATCCAGAATGTATTCCGCTCAAACCGACCTGCCCCCCCTCCCCCTTTTTTTTCCCCGACCTGTGGACCTTTTTTTTATGATTTGCCATTATCATAAAAAAATTGGACCCCTCTTTTCCTAAATCATTGATCCGCCATAATGAGGCTACAGACCTGTACTAAACGGCCCATTCACAAATATCCCCGATATTCTTCGCTGTGCAATACAGTAAAGTTACTCCGACAGGTGGGTGACAATGGGATAACTTGCTTGACACTCACAGGGGCGCGAACAGTTCAAAACTGACAAGATTCACGGGTGATGGAAGAAATGGTGATGGACTTCTGGGAAGCAGTGCATCTCACGTAATCTTGTATGCAAATGAGGGTGGTAGAATTATTTTAACGAAGATTCAATCAAGTCTTCCACATGCAGTCATACAATGAAGGAAATCCATAAGACCAGTAATTTCAACAAGCATGCATGTTTATTTACAATCACTAAAATGGTCGGCTGCTTTAACAGACTGTGACAACCTGCTTTTTATTTAACACCACGTAACAGTGATATGCAGGGCTGCTGAAAGAAGAAATGCTTGCACACCAATGTTGAGATTATTGCATCTTTACCCAATGTTCAGTTTCATCTTATTAATTGAGTCAAAATTTTTCAAACCCGAATTGCCTCATGGTGTTATGTGCATTTCAGTGTGGTGGTGTCTTAATTCATCTCTGGAAACAAGAGTGCTTTTAAAATTGTTGTTGTGTTCTAACTGCAGATGAACGTTTTTTACTCGTCCTCTGACCAGGACAGTTTTCGATGAAAACTCATCTAGTATAGTGTCACAGAGCAAAAAAATAAGTGCACTGAATATAGAATCGCAGCTTCAGATAGATACATGTATATAAAATGGTTGTACTGATATGTCTGACAGATCAACATGAGCTACACTGACAGTATTACAAGGTACAATGGGCTTTCACATGAACTAGACCTAACTGTATATACGAAGACATAAAAATATCAGTTGTTACACAATCACACTCTTGACAATTTGATTTCTGCGCCTTCAGAGGCTTATTAAGAACTAAAAGATAATTCAAAAGAATGGAGCCAATTTGATACCTGCCAACAAGTCATGAAGTCACAGACACGAAATCAATTTTAAATATTCATGGTCTCCCCTTGTTTACGTTCTTCAGCAATCTTGCAAAATTAAGTAAATAAGAAAGCTACTTGAACAATGAATGAGTAAAATTTGTTACGTAAATGAATTAAAATGAAGGAAATGACGTATTGTGCCCTTTTGTATTGAAGTTGGTGGCAGCTACATGAGCACTACAACTCATCAACAGAAGGTAAGAAATGACATGAGAATTTCAGTATGGAAATCAGTATAGTTCTAACAGCTATGTTTTGGGGCTTCACTGCACGTGAGAGATTCCTACCATGATAAACATAGCAGAGCTAAAAATTTGAATTCAAGATTATTACGTGTACCCAAATACCAAAGTGAGAAAAATTCTCTAAAAATCTTGTTTCTTTGTGGGAGAAATCATATAGCCAATCCTTAACCCTTGCTAAAAGCGGTCCTTATTTTTACTACAACTGACTAAACCTGAAAATACGTCACACACATGATCAAATCAAATTAGCATTTTTGTTGACTGGCTCACGATACATCAAGCTGAACTGTCCATTAAATATAAGCAGATGCAAAAAAATCACTGCCACAGAAACTCAGAATAAACCTTATAATTAGCTGACAAATACAGCTAAGGAATATATGTAATGTTTTACAATCTTTTAGGCAACTGGATAGTTTTTGACATTATTCTTCTTTCATTAGATCACAGCGGAATGTCAATCAAATATTTACATAATCACATCACAGTGTGAAAACAACTACAACAAGGAAAATGGCCAAACAAGTTCCACCCTTTGAAAGCTCATGGTTTTACACTCTTATGACAAATCAGGACTAGACCAGAATCATTCACGCTTGAAACAAGTACCTGGTGACACACAACCAATATAAGGATTAAATGCCATCTTGAAGCAGTGGTGAGTTATACCATTCCCTTGCTGTGTTTATCAACAGACATAAAATATGATACTAATTATATGATGTATTAATGAAGGCACTCTTTAATTGTCCCTTCCAGCCTGCCAAAAGAGAACATTTTAAAATATCATCCTAAATCATGAAATCATTTAATTTCCTAATGCTCTAACATGACTGCACGGCCAACAAGGCTTTAAAATGATTAAAAATTAAAGGCAAGAATTTGCTTCATATTTTGCTTGAAAATAAAATGATAATTAAAACGAGACAAATAATTAGGATGAAAACAAGTGTGGCAAGTGTGAAAGTTGCATGTAAACTGAGAGCTGTAACATGATGTTCATCTTTGCTGACAGCCAAAGATACTATTTGAATAACTCTCTCCCATGTCCTACACAAATAAAATACTGTTCTCAGTTTCCACGGTGACAAGTTAACATATATTAAAACCATGCTAACAGTGCTCCAATAATTATAGTAGTGTACTACAGTGAGCATAATTCCAAGATCTTTGTTAGTATTACTCATATCTTCATGTAATCTAACTACTTTATCTATGTAAAGTACAGATTGCAAGGACAACAGTCCTTTCGAAGTCATACTACTCATCTCTTGACATGCAGCATTTAAGTAAATAGAAGCAGTTGCCAAGTCATTTGTAATAAGGTAGCCACTCAGATCGGACATATAACCGACTGAAAAATGACGGCACGAGCTAATTATGACCAGCACATGTTTATAATGCATGTCAGGGTAGCTAATAATTGCTGGTAATTAAATCAGTACGGACAACTACAGTTTCGTCTCGTTTCTGATTGGTTACTACTCTGGGCAGGATGGATGCCCGGTCGTATAAGATTAGACACAGTGACAGCTGACACATCACAATGTTGAATGTTTACAAACTAAATGTAACAATCCTGTTGCCTGGTCCTGCTGGACCAGGACAGTAGATGGTAAGTTGGTACAGTATGCACATGCAATAACGCTTCTTAGCGATGCCCCAGGATGCTGGGTGTCGGAGGTGTATTGTCCCGTCCCGTCCCGGTCCCTACCCCCTCCCTCCCATCCCGTGGGTGTGTGTGTGTGTAGGGGCCCTCCCTCCCACCTGACCCAGGAGCCTGTCGACACAGATGGTGCTGCCCTCCCGTGGGCACATCCGTCGATGGGTGCCCAAGTCCCTTCCCTCGATCTTCACTCGTTCCCTTGACGCGGCATCCCTGCTGGTGACCCCCAGTGGTCACCTGTCCCAGTTCCCCAGTCTGAAAATATACAATGCCAGAAGTTAGCTTGACATACTTGAGATATAAGGGACCCATGGGTCAATGATCTTAGCTGATTTTGCCAATGACAAATTTATCAATACAATACAGTATACCTGATTGCTTAAAGCAGACAATTGGTACACACTAAAGCACTTAAGACATACCTATACTGGCACAGAATTTCCAATCTAATAATAGTTTCCTCTAACCCTACAGACTACTAAATGCCAACGTCTTGGCCATGGAGAGTGCCTCCCAATAATTAGCTATTGTATAATACCTAGTTGTACAATCCATGCAAAATAAATAATTTATTTTACATATTAATATAAAAACCCCTGCAAAGACATTACTGAGGTTTTTTACAGTTAAGTTATGTTATCTATGTATGAGCTCCAAGCATTTCTCCATTATTTCTTTATTTTTTTATACAGTTACATCTGCAATCCATTTGCTTCTCTGCTATCTACTTACCCCCTCCCCTCCTCCCAAGTGAGCCCTCCCCTGTCTCTTTCACGTACTGCTCCACCAAATATCTACAGACACTGTTAAAAGACTAACTGCAAAAACCTTTTGATTATGCTGTATTTGTACTGAATACACATGTCGCAGGTTATTTTCCCGGCAGCCCCACAGACCTGACAGGAATGGGTGTCCCCTGCTTTGCTCTCCTTTCTCCTTCCGAAACTGAATGTCTGTGAGTGAACACCCAGAGTGCGATTCATGGAGAAAGGGTATGAATGGCTTTAACTGAATACCCTTGTCCCTCAAAGAATACAAATTGCACACTAAATCACTTTGTTCCTTGTAATTTTTTTCTATAAAGTCTTCACAACCCTTAAAATATATTCATTATGGCCTGTGTTCCTTGATTATCAGATTGAAATTCATCTATAAGAGGAAGTCAGATGTCAATAAATAATGCCTGATACTTACAAGTCCCTGGAGGGGACGAGTTCAGACCCCATACTGTACTGCCAGCCTCTCCCTGAGGGGCAGGGGGAACTGGTCAGAGAAGCGCTTCCAGTTCTCTTCTCCTACCTGGTTCTTGAAACCATGTAGAATCTACAACAAGACAAACATGGTCAGCTAGCTGCAAATACCAAACACACAATACATAATTACTGTAATAATCCCCAAGTAATCAGCCATAAATACATGGTAGGAGAGTAGTCAGACGGCTATTTATTATCTTAGTTTATAAGATGGAAGGCTGATGCTATTCACTGCATTAGAACATGGAAACATTTGCTGGGTAAATTTTAAATATTTTGATGAACACAAACAAAAATTTTAAATTTTCATTCCATTAATTTTAACATATATATGGCATTTTATATTTACTCTTTACAATGTGGCACAGTAGAATTAATCCTTCAGATTTCTGACAAATTCTCACAATTCATATTTACATTACAGGTTTTATCTCACTCAGTTTTCATCATATCTTAATCATATTTTCAACAGTTATAACAGAGGATTTGCTCTGGGTGAATGGAAATTCTAGACTTGAAAATTAATATTTAAAATATCTGATTTACAAAATTCTTTCTTAATAGTCCTAGTTCTGAAGTGCTCTGAGCAGTACAGGTGTAGTCTGAACAGCAGTTTAAGATGACATGTTAACAGCGGGGTTAGCTGACATGTTAAGTTACCTTGTAAAACATTTCCTTTAGGTCTTCCTTGGGGTTGACCCATGATGCAACAGCATCACAGAAGAAGATGAAATCTTGGATGACCCCCTGAGGGTTCACCCCGATCATATTGCAAACACCACGGAAAGCCGAATCTTTCTCCTCATTGTCACGGATATTACGGAGTGATGTGCACCTACAAAGTAGTTGAATGAAATAAGATGTGGTGGCCTTGAGCCGAGGACAGCAGAACAGGTACTGTTTGGGTGAGGGGGAGCAGGGATGGGGATGCCCGGATTCTCCTCTACTGAACCCGACAATACGTCTCCGAATCTGGTTGAAGCGAAGCATTTTTGTATCAGAGAACCAAACCAAAAATAGACGTACACGGACTGGCATGGCTGTCGTACAACAGTCATTTCACAAAGGGCACAGTAGTGAAGCCAGCAGCACCACCCCACACTCCTATCTGACAATATTGAGTATAGAACTCAACCACAGCAAATATACTGCATATGCACAAAATACTGCTCTTCATAGAAGATACAGATCAAACAAACAAGATATGTACGAAAAGAACTATGTGCATTAGTCTCACGCAATAATATACATAATATTTAACGTCCAAGACCCATGCTTTTATAGAATATACGACAAATAAGTGTGAAAGCATAAAGGAGAAACGGTGTCCATCTAAACATCAATTAAAATACTACTCATTACAAGCGACAATTAATCACTTAATCAAACAAGATGAATTCAACCATTTACTGGATGTACAAACAGTGATCAATATCAATGGAGGAATGAAATAATTACAATCAGAGCACTTACTTCTTGAGGAATATGCTACTTATCCACATTGCTCACAGGAATGATAACTTATATAGAATCAAATACACACATTTGTTATACATATCCCAAACAATACAGTTCAAACAATAGGACAGCCATCAAAACGTGACAATAACATATACTTCAACATTTAATTTAGCATAAATATACATGTCAATATATATATGAGTATATACATATTAACTATATCAATAGCATCATTCTTAGCATCTAACATGGGAAATAAAAAATATGAAGAATAATAAAAGGAAAAAAGTTACACACCATTGTCTTATAAATTGTTGTAACATAGGGGCCACTTCTTGAGGGCACACTAAACCAAGCCGACCAATTGTTATCGCTATTGGTTACCACGGTAACAGACGAGACGGGGAGCGAATATAAAGGGAAGAAAACAGAGAAAGACACAAATCAACATAAGTGTACAAGCAAAAAATAATCCAATTTCTTCCATGAATTTTGTCCAACAAGTTTTAAAACTGGTGATGAACACTTTACAGCTAGCTGCTAGGCTGTGGAGAAAATCAAAGCTTATCAATATTCAAGTGAAAAATGCAGGTGCAAATATTCAAAAGCACTGGCAGATGAAACACAGGAGAGAGTAAGAGATGAAGAGAGGGATGAGAAAAATCAATATAATACACACCACAACATGGGGGTGTTTTAAGGTCTAGATTTAAGTAAACAAATATTCATAGTCGTATTCATGATGAGAAAAGCCCATTGCAATCATGCAGTGATGGTATTTTACAAATTATTAAGTTGAGAATGATATCAGCCTCAAACATAGACTCATAATTCATTGAAGCGAGACACCCCTTGATTCCTCCTTGAATCTTTTATATGTACTTAGTTCATGTGACTTACATGTATGGTCATCATTTGCATTCAGCCTGTTAGTGCAATTTCATTTCAGCATGTCCTACAAACCCCTCATTTAAAATTTACCAATCATTTGACAAATCATTTTACCAGGAGTATACAAATTTACAAAATTATCCTTTACATACTAGATGCTTTTGGTCTGGTTAGCCAAAACATCTCAGATAACCATTTGTCAGTGCTTTTCTCATCATTCAGAGACAGAAGGCAGCATGCAAATAAGAGTAATATTACAGACGGAAAGAATTTTTGAAGCCCTGGACAGCCAAATAGTGATATAACCAGTCCATCATAGCTGACCACAACAACTGATGAAGTTAAGAATGGATGAATTCACCAATATTTGCCAAGGTGCCATGCAGTTACTTTTACCAGAAGGTTCTGTAAACTAAAATTTATGCTGATCCAAATTGTTAAATGGACTTTCAATTTTACTGATGGTTAAAAAAGTGAGTTACTTAAATAAAATCTTAAAGTTGTACAAAATAAAGTTGAAAAAAAAAATATGACCAGAATAAAACATGAACATTTGACAACACAAAGGAGATTTTTTTTTTCATCTGGATTGCATTATCTCTAATGGGGAGAGTCAGTAGCCTGCCCCACAGAGGATGAGAGCAGGGGATACTTATAAAGACAGCACAGAACTGCAAGCAAAATTAAAAGAAAAGACACAAAATCTAGTCCAAACTGGTCCAATATATCATAATATTCTTTAGCCATACAAGTGCAGCTCTGGGTATTCAATGTATTAGAACAGATTTGTTTAAGTATGACAGTAGGAGTAAAAGAAAATGAAAGACAATGAAAGCTTGTCCTACATAAATTATTACAAGAATATAAAAAAATGTTCAGTTCTTGTTATTAATTATAAAATGCTTTTCCTCTCGTACATTGATCCTTGACTTGTATGTTTTGATACAGCACTAATCAATAAATCAAGCCAGACAATGCTGACATCTTTTTTTCTAAATAATAATTAACTGAGGTCCAAAGTCTAACCTGTTTGAAAAGTTATAATTTTAAAAATACAGTAGTATATTCCTTACTCTCTTGGAAGATAATTACTGAGGAATTAATTTAAATTTCTATAACTATTAGTACAAACAGCCCCCCCCCACCCTCTGAACTATGTTGAACAAAACTGGTCTGGAAATCAAGACACTTGATGTAACTTGTTTTTTTTTCCAAATATATAAAAAAAATCCAGACACAAACTAAACATATCTCAGAAAAGATAAAAGCAAGGAGCATGCTATGCCACTAAAAGCAGGAAAGTGTGAGCAAATTCAGGTATCTGAAAACAAAGTCAAAAAGCGTGGAACCTGCAGTCAGCATTAACCTCACACAAGGGCCAGCACAGGTTACCATCTATACAACAATCTGCTAATTTTTGCAGAACAAGGGACTTCTACTTAACCAATGAAGCTCCTCCGCCCTCCACCCCCCTTCTATAGTGACCAACCAAATAAAAACTATCATGATAACACAATTGTCAATGCAGACCTCTGTTCATAACTGTTTACCACAAAAAGGAATGAAAAAGTTTTCCCAGGTTGTACATTATTTTGACAAATAGTGGATGACACCAGCAATTTTGTAAGTCTAGATGGACAGCTGGACTGCAGGTTCCAATCCTTACACATTATTGATAAATTAATACATTACTCCTGAAACATTTTGACTTGTGAATAAATGTTCTGCATGCAAACAGACATATCAATGAAACATGAGGAGCTATTCATGCTTACAATAATATACTGAGGCTATCAACATCATTGTGTAATCTTACATTAAAAGAACACACTGAATTTGTGTGGAGTTCAATGCTTGAACAGTCACATTTAAATATGGGCTTCCCATCTTCTGAAACCATTCTAGTTATCTTTATTGCCTGGACTTTGTTATGATGTCATGGAATATAAATTTCAGTCCTGAAAGGATCTTCTTTCACCTAATGATGATTGCAAAAAAAGCTATATTCCCCTTGATCAAAGTAACACCACAATACTGTACAATGAGTAAGCTGGATGAACTATAGTTTCATCAATTAACACAAATAATACAGAAGTTCGTAAAAGTAATATGCATACTGCATTAAGTTGAAAATAATACAAAAAATAATAAATTTTGGTTGATATGACAGAATTTGCTTCAAATACCATCAGGATATGTTTTTGTTAAATGACATTATAATATTGCAATTTATTTGTTGTAAGTATGACATAGTGTTCAGCTGTAACCACAGAAATTCAGTGTGCACTCTACATATAAAACACAAATCAGGACCCCAAGCAACAACATCTGGAGTCAGACATCTTGTCAAGTTAAATAACAGTTTAATCTAACCATACAATAGTCAAAGCCTTGTGGCACAAAACTGAAAGAAATCCCAAGAACTCATGTTAAATAAAGCAACACTTCATCCTGCAAAGGTTATCAGCATGACAAAGTAATGGTTGAAGTTATGTGGGCAGGGCTTTGATTTGAACCAGTAACACCACTTTTTTTAAAATAAAGAATAGGTTTTTGTTTGGTGGCCCATGTAGACTGAACATCCTTCTTTGGAATGGGTTGTACATCCTATCTTACATGTAAACAAAAATATGCCAAGGAGCATATTGTAAAATATGAAATATTAAGATCTAAAATAAATATTTAGGTAAAGTTTTAAACTCTTTTCTACAAAAAGATTACTGTATCTCTATAAAATTACTTTTGACAAATTTGGACCCATTGGAGATGGATGAACATGATCTAAAAATAAACATCCTGCAGTGTTGGGGCAAAGTGTTTAATTTTTGGGACAAAAGACATTGCTAGGAATTTTGGATTCTTAAATATTTACATCTTACCATAGTTCATTATCTTATCAAGCTGGGGGGAAATTTAACTATGCTTCACTGCTCGTTTTACGAGTGCTTATCAAAGCTTGTCTAAAACACAGAACAAGAAGGGGAACATTTTGAAATAAATAGGAAGTAAAATATAAATCATGGGGGTACTTAATTATGAACCAAGTTACTTAATCAAAGCTAGGCCTGGTGCAGTTGATGGGATCCTTTTCATAAACCCAAGGGGATGGGCATCAGTCAGACGGGCACACTGCACCAACAGCCCTAAATACTGACTACAGCTGTGGCACACACACACTCGTGTTCCGGTGCAACAGCAGTGGTTGCCTAGTGACACCGACAATACGTACCCGTGTTCTCAAGGAGGGTCTTGGGTGTGTTGGGCCGGTTGATGATATCGACCAAGTGATTCAACACCAGAGTGACATAGGGCTGCATATCAGCACCTGAAGATACAAGATAGTATAATATACTGTTTAATTGTTCAAAATGCAACAGTTGCTAAATTTATACCACAGTCACAAAACATACCACAATCAGAATTGCAGGATTTCTTTCACAAAATTCAGTGAGAGAGTTCAATTTTATCCTCATCTTGTGTATGTGTAAATTGACCCAGTTTTCTTGAACCTACTGAAATTATTCTTATTATCTCCTGAAAGTAAAAGTCATTATAGTCATTTAACCATTGAAGTCTGGAATTAAACAAAAGACAAAGCATTTCTGTTTAAAGTAAAGATTTAACAAAATACCTTTTTAAAGCATCAGAATCTATGGATCAGCACCCAATAATATAGCATTTGAACAACTTACCCATTTTGATAGAAATTTCTCCTATGGCCCACGTCGCATTATTACACACTGATATGAATTCTGGATTAAGGTTTGAACCAAGGATGGGCATGAAATCTCCTGAAAAAAGACACAAGACAGCTTAATCATCATTTTCTCTATAAAATCTATGTATAACTGGGTTGGTCACAGGGAATTATTTACTTGGAGAAAATTGATTAGAAATCACACCTAAATAGTACTGCAAACTGATTAGACGGTTATAACGGTTAGAATTGGCTTCATTTGAGCCTTTGACCTGTTTTGCGGCCACCCAGATCTGGGGTAAAAATAAACTCTCTGGATAACGACGAGTGACTAGAACCAACTTACTGCAAAACCTATACAACAAAAAACAAACTATTTGTCATAGCATTTACAAACCAGTAGTCATAGAAATACAATATTGTGTAAGCTGCAAGCACTAGGCCAGGTGTACACTGCATGTACCAAAGTTCCATCAATTATTCAAATTCAGGGTATCTTTGATCAAACAATCCTAATGTCTGGAGTTTCTAAATAATAATGGCTACCTCAATTCTGCTTGATGGACCTGCCTCCTTATTTGAATTAGCAGTCACAGCTTAACAAAACAGGTAAATGATTAGACCTCGGCTAGAACGGACTAGTAAACTGTAATGTGAATCCAGGAAAATTATTCCCTGGCTCCTATCAGTGAAGGAACATTCTACTGCACTAAACAGCAATTATAAGCTCACAAAACTGCATTATTTATTTTCATAATTTTACAGGCAATTTTCATGCTGCTATGGGTGACAAATAACATACTTCTTACATGTTATGTTCTCAATGCTTTCTAAAATATAAAATCAAAGTTTACAATGTACACAAAAATTATTTTTTGCTTTCTTAAAAGATTTTTACTTTAATATATATCTGCAAACAAAAACAGCTCAAGTGTTGCCATCTGTTTTTCTTAATATTTTCCAGCTCAAGTTGGTTAAAAACTTAAAAATATTTAAAATCTGGTTCAGTAAGAATACTCGCCACATTCACCATTAATTCACAAAACTAAAATTAAAACTGCAGCTGGATATACTTCTGAATCCAATTACCTATACAGGGTTTAACATGCTGGAAACAGGCCTTTGTTAGGTCTCCAAGTAGTGCAAAGGAACTTTGACGAACTTCTGGCATGGGGTCCTTGTGAGGAAAGAAATATAACTCAATACATATATCATTATAGCAGAATATAACTGGTGCTGCTTACATAATGCTTTCATATTTATTCAGCCAATCATAAATCTGAATAGAGTATACAAGTACCTCAAAAAATGAATAAATGTTGGACCTACTTTAAGCCCAGATGTTAGTCCAGAGGGTATAAAACATAGCAAATTTGAACATACTGTTCAATCACACCTACATCATATACAAATTGAATCTCATTAAAAGCAATGCTGAAACTACCACATCTCAACATGGATTAAAATGATGCATGTTTAACAATATTATTCCAAAATGAATCCCTCAGACTTGAGAATTATATATAAAACACAGAACTGCACATATGCAGGCAAATTCTTAAGTGCTTTCTATTTATAAATTATAAGGTTTATTTCAAGATCCAAAATATGAAAATTTTACTGAAGAAACAAAACTATAATCCCAGTTCTGAAGCCAAGGTTTGTTGTGTTTACCTGCATGCACTGATACAGCAGTTTAAGAATGTTACTGTTCTGGACCAGACCCTCAATGTGATTCTCCAGCCCCTCCGCCAACCCGCTCAGCAGGTCCAGGGCCACGATCATGAAGTCCTTGTCTGGAGGGTCATACTGTTCGGGGTTAGACATGTTTGCCTGCCACACCAAAAAACAAGAAAAATACAATGTAATTAAATACTGCCTCAATGTAATTAAAACATTCCTACTATTTGTAGATGGATATCAGTTTCCTTTCCCTGAACTTCTGTTAATACCATTAAGAATCATTTGAACTATTGTTATGGACAACTTGAAATATATTTTCATCAAATAGCTCATACTGTTATAACATAAGGAGACTGTAATTACACAATGCTGTCTGAAAATATTTTTTCTTATTTTCCACTTCCTTTGGTGTTCATATCACAATTAACATTTGGCAGATATTGAAGAGTCAATACTTACAAAGTTCTGATTGAGAGTCTGTTCCACCAGGGAGACACACCTCCTGAACACTGGCTCACAGTAAGGCAAGAAGCCAGACTGTAATGCTGTAGCCACACTTGATAAACACTGCAACCATTAGAAAACATTAGGTTCTGACGACTGATCAAGTAGGCCTCAATTAGTAGTAACAGTGATGAAATAATGATAGGAACAGTAGCATATCTTTAAACAAAATAACAGAGCACTGCAACCTGAATATTTAAAGTGTAATCTTGCAAAATATTAACTAAGTTCAAGATTTCTATTCAGATGCATTTATAAGCTGACAACAAAAGAAATAACTGTCATTTAGTAAAAAGAAAGAAATAACATTTCTTACTGTGTAAAATTCGGTTAAATATAGAATTTGATAAGAATTACTCTTTATCAATCAAGCTGGCCAAATAAGAACATGAGGGTTAAAAGAAACAAAAATACCACACAAAAAAGTACATCAACACATTAAAAATGTCCTTTCCGCTATTAATTTTATTATGATAAAATGGTTACAAACATGACACAATCAGAATTGCAGGATTTCTTTCACAATTGTCAGTGAGAGAGTTCAATTTTATCCTCATGTTGTGCATGCAGTACTTTTGATCAATTAATCTGGTCTAGTATTCACTCATGTGAAATCCCAGCAACAGTGTTCAGTGATAAATGTCATTTTGTACCTGGCATTCAAATCTGGAATGGACTTACCTCCAGCAGAGGAAACAAATCCTTGTCTTCATCTTTTAGACTATTCCATTTTCCTATTAGGGGTGGCATCAACAGAGCGATGTATTCCTGAAAAATATAGTGGTCAGAACTTCAATACCAGTGTTAAAACAAGGGACCTATGGGTCACGACGCTCAGCTGTTATATATGATAAAAAAATATTATTTAGAAATGAGGCACATGCTGGTTTTGTGTGGTAATAAATATAAGCTGTATTATGAGTTGTTGTTGTTTAGCTTATGTATGATTTTGATAGTACCTTTGGAGACAGGGAAGAGGATTGATTTCATTTATTTTATTAACAAATGGAGTACTATTGTCACACAGATTTTGACTTGGCCATATAACTTATAAGCAGAACATATAATATAAGAGTTTAACTATTTATTAAAAAAAATACAAATATTGTCCCAAATATAATTTTTATTAAAAATAATAAGAGAATCATATGATTTTTTAAAATGAAATATAACTGATATGATTATTAAAATAATATTAAAGAATATATTCATGAATGCATTCATGAATACATTTTGAAAGTATTTGCACGAGTATTCATATATTTTCATTTTTACCTGAATTCCCATTCTTTATGCAAGAAATTTTATAATGGAGTACAAAATCATATTCGTATTTAAATACAATTACAAAGTATTTGCACCATGTCTGGAATTTATTCAGTTTTCACCAAACAATGATGTTGAGAATCCAGAATATACAAAATTCACACATTTAAATAATGATCATAAGTACCTGGTTTTATGGCTTTTATTTATATTAAAAAATAACTGTAAAAAAATCATTTTGGACTAATTTCACATCAATGTACACACTAGACACAGCAGGAATCTAGATTAATATTATCAACTGCATCTTTGTCTAATTTCCTTCATATTTTCCCTAATGATTAGTAATGAATAATTTGATTTACTTCTTTATCATTAAAATTGAACTGAAAAATGCCATAGGTGACTGCATGGTGTTATTTGGAATATGTGATATTCTACCCATCGATACAAGATTCTTATATCATCAGTAACTGCAAGTTAATTTCCTGTTATTATAAACTAACAAATTCCTTTTCTATTTTTCTTTAATTTGTTATTAAAAACCAATAAAAATTTACTAATTTATTGTTTTTTGTTATGTTCTTGGTTAAAACTACTAGATGAGTTGGGTTGGACACCTGGATCAACTGTGGCTTGCCATAAGCTGCCTGGATTCCATGTATGCCTCGCCTCAAGCGTGCATAATTTGATGAAAGGTCAACAAGGTCAACATACAGGTGACTCAAGAGGGGCTGGAGAGAGCCAAAGTCTGACAGGGTCTCATAAAAAACATTAATAAAAGCTACAATTTTTGGCCAATTTCTTTCAGCTTTCTAAACTAAAAAGCTGAAATGCTTATGTGTGCATGATATGAAAATTATATCAACAGTGCTGACGGGAAACAAACGTGCCATGGTCACAGTTGGGCAAAATTTAAGGTACTAATTTTATATTTATACTAATAACTTATAAAATTTGAAAAATTCAGAACTAATTTTGGGTATTCAATTGAATCTTGATTAAATAATGTTACATCCCTGACAAAAAAATCTCTAGCTTCAGCAATGCTCTTGTGAAGGGAGTAAATATATTTCTTGATTTTTTACAAAGTGCATTATGTTTGGGCCCATAACTTAAAACAATTACACAATACTGACATCATTCTGGCATGTGCATAGAGAATGAAAAATATGTATATTATTTATGATTTAAGTCAGATCAGTGGTTTTGATATTAGGCAGTTTTGAAGTGTAACAATGGGTTTTTAATGGAAAAATGAAGTTTTTTATTAATATCTCGTATGTCCTAGTGACCAAATTCTTGGCATGGTAGGGCATTTTGGAGACATCTAACTGTATGCCGAATATAAGGAACTTAGAGCTGAAGCTGGGGAGCTGAGCTCTTGCAAACTGCATAACACTAGCTTGATGTAAACAATATGTTACATGGTGCTTGAAAACTTGATTAAAATCTACAGTTTTTGATCAACTGGTTTCAAATTTTTGGTGTTAACAGTTAAAATGCTAACAAAAACATGCTGTGAAAATTAAATCCACAGTACTTACAGGAAAAAAACGTGCCATGGTCAAAGTTGGGCAAAATTAAAGGTACCAATTTTTTATTTTTATAAATATTTTAAAAAATTTAAAAGATTTTCATCTAATTTTGGGTATACAATTTAATTTTGATTAATTAAAGTTATATAACTGGAAAAAAGGTCCATAGCATTAACATTTTTTGTGTTAAGTGATCAAATATCTTTTCTGATTTTTTACAAAATGCATTATGTTTGGGCCCAAAACTTTTTAAAATTGAATAATACAGACATAATTTCTGGCATGTACATAGTAACTATATAGAGGAATATTTATGGTAAATATGAGGTAAAACAGATGAGTGGTTTTGATATTAGGCAGTCCTGAAGTGTGAAAATAGGTTTTTAATAAAAATTGAGGTTTTACCTTAATTTCTCAAAGGAACGAAGTTGCAAACACCCAGTTTTCGGCTTGGTAGGAGATCTTGGGGACATCTAACATTTTGCCAAATTTTGGATTCCTAGGTCTTACGGTTTCAAAACGTGCCACATCTACGGACGGACGGACGGACGGACGGACAGACGACGGACAATGGACCACGACTATAGCTCAGATGACTTATAGTCAGCTGAGCTAAAAAAACCCGATTTAACCTAGAAAACCTAAGATTCTTCATTTTCATGTGAAACTAATGTTCCATAATGAATAAATAAAATAATCAATGTCTCATGGAACTCATAATATATATTTCCCTTCCTAAAGACAAAATTATATCTGCACATTGATTATACATATTTTACAGTACAAGGAGAGTTCCGTATTGGTTCACACTGCAATACTAACTACATTAACACCATATCAATGCAATGCTTGAAAAATCCAGGGCATGTCAGACATCATTCTTCCATCACTAAACATTAGGAAAGAGAGAGTTCAGGTATCATCATGCATGCTCTGTTAGTAAGTTGCATTGTTCACCCATTGTTTTCCAAATCAATCAAAAGTATATGCACAAATATTATGCATCATTGGATTTGTGCTGTATGTACATAACAAAAGTAATACAAGGCATTTTAGCATTAGTTCAGCAGTCTTGGTAGGTTTCTCAGCACACATTTTTCAAACTAATCTTTTCTCACAATAAACATACTAAATTGCACTCACTGGTTTATTGAGATGGTGTCCAACTGAGTCTGCCAGTGTTCCAATGGCATCATACAAGATAAGCAAGTTCTTGTGCTGCAGAAAAAGAAATGATGCCATTATTACAAGATCTTATAATCCTTAACCCTGCCATCAATGCAATAATTTTCTTCTGCAGGTAACATTATGTAAAAATTTATGTTGAACAATAAACACTTGTGATATGGAAAAAGCTTTGATGACATGACTAACTGTCCTTTTATTTCAATGTACAGTGAAACCTTTTTATATCAAAGTCAAAGGGACCCTCAGGAATGGGAATGTTCAACCCATCCGAGGTTCGACACAAGCGGGTTTTATTTGGTAATAATCCAACCAGAGTTGTCCGAAATATGGAGTTTGTAACTTCGACATAAGCAGGCTATTCGACTAATGCGAGTTCCACACAACGAGGTTTCACTGTATTTGTTATTGATATTTACTAATTTTAACTAAACTAACTGGAAAAAGAGAGGGGGAGGAGGATATGATTTATGAATTGAGTGGTGAACTTTACTGCTTTCAGTGCCTGGTCTGGACATCCAATTACAACCTTTTTTATGGGACAAAAAAGCTGTGGTCAGACAGTACGAATACATGAGTATGCATCACTAGACATCAACTCAAGATGAGAACATCACTCCACAGCTATCAATGTATTATGACACTTAGATTAATCATGAAGCTTTTATACACAATATGGTTCAGTTATATTAACATACATAACAGTGACCATTATCAACTAATGGAATTTTAAGTGTTGTTCACGCTGGCCAGTATATATGCCCTATCAACCTTTTATTCTTGAATGAGCATGTCCAGCATGTAAAATTCCAACCTATTATTACACTGAATGCTAAGACTGTTAACACAATGAATCATTCGTCCTTGGCTTAAAATCAAATGCTAGGCGCTGCATGTATCAACTAGGTGTCATTTTATGAAAGCTATAATCCAATTTTGCATGAACCATTTATCCAAGTATTATGATCAACCATCAAACACAGGATACCTATACTGCGATATTTTTCCCTCCTTCACTTACACTTAAAAGAGATTTTATCCACAATCATAACATTCATCATAATTTTTTTCAAATTATTATAGGAGAGGGGCTGGGCTGTTAAGAATTAGGGTACTCAAATGTGCCAGCAGGATATTCAAATTATCTAAATACTTAGTTAATGCAGACCTGATATTTGCCAAATGCGTAGACGAGGGTTTCCAGGATGAACCCCAGGTACGGCACCAGCTCCGTGCAGGCCTCCTCCTCCAAAGTAGCAAATGCTGAGCACGCGGCTTCCTGTACCCTCTTGTTACCATCCAGGATACGTTTCAACAGCTACAAGCACACAAACAAACCAGCTTGATCAATAATCCTATACCTGTGACCTCTGAACATTTTATTCTCTGTCATTGTTACAACTGAGTGTATTAAAATAAATAGTGTCTTTCAATGCATTTAGTTTCTCACAATAAAGGGTTTTACAAATAAAATGTTCTCAAGAATTCCATTGCCATCCCTCTCACCAAAATCTACAGCACAACAAGCTCTGGCAAACTATACATTTACTGATTAGACCAACTTCTAGGATTGGCAATAAAAACTTTTATATGACATTTCTTCCTATAAAAACACATTAATACACAAATCAGATTCAAGACTGTAGGAATTTTTTTTTTTTCATGACTGTCTTACTATTCTTCTCCACACAAATGAAGACATTTATAGAAGCATAAATCTGTAGGCACAATCAGAATTGCAGGATTTCTTTCACAGATATCAGTGAGAGAGTTCAATTTTATCCTCATGTTGTGCCATAACAAGAGATCTGATCATCAAAATCCCCTTTTTAACCAAAAGTAACACAGGCAGTTCACACATATATATGTCAAGGCCCAGATTGCGATCTGGACGGATCATAGATCTGTCCAGCCCAGATTGCGATCGCAGTTTAGTCCGGCCAGATTGCGATCCTGTCTTTCTTGCTTCAGGATTGCAATCTGGGCCGGACAGATCTAAGATCTGTCCAGCCGAGATTGCAATCCTAAACTTGAACAGCCGAGATTGCAATCCTAAACTTGACCAGCCCATATTGCAATCCATGCTTTTACTATCACAGATGTGAAACACTGAATGTTTTACCAATTCATTTAGTATTGCATGGTTCCATTTACCCATAATAAATACAATTATACTACACATAGGCAGTTAATAGTAGTTGGTTGGCACCAATCTATTCAGTTTTGAAAATGGCAGTTGTACCAGTGCTTGAAGTGTGTTCCATCAACACACTTTCCCCTTCGGAAGTCTACAATGGCAGCAATAAATAATATGGATCTCTGTACATGTTTCTCTGCTAAAATTTTATGTTTAAAAATTAACTCTGTGAGTCTACTTCTTACAAGGTGGATGATAACAAACATCTCAAGGAAATGAACATACTTTTTAATCATTTTCAATAAGGGCATAATAAAAGTAGCATAAAAATGCTGTGCAATTGCCAGACCTATAGAAGTAAGGGTGGATCTAAAATACTGTTTATTCATGTTACAAGGGGTTGCATTAAACAAAGTGGTATATAAGGTATCAAACAGTATCTCAATGATTTGAGTTTGAAATATGACTTCTGTCATTAAAGATCATGAAATGGTCTGTAACCCTTCAAGAGTAAGTTACAAAATTGGGCCGGACACCTACGCGGCGGCGGCGGTGGCGTGCAGCTGAAAACATAGTATCCGCAAAACTCTGTTTTGGCGGATACAATAATTACTTGGGATTGCATGATGATTTACATGGGCATTGCATTTTAGCAACTGCCTAAAATTGTTCTTTTTTTACCTTTTTCAACAAGCAGCATTTTTTGCATGAACCTATTTGTATTAGGCCTGTAACTGTATTTAATATGAAGAAATGGTACCATGCAAAACTAAATAAGTTGGTAAAACATCCCATGTTTCACTCCTGTGATAGGAAGGAGTGAAAAGTGCCTTTTTGTATTATAAATGTATTTATTATGGGGAAATGGTACCATGCAATACCAAATAAGTTGGTAAAACATCCAACGTTTACACCTGTGATAGTAAAAGCATGGATCGCAATATGGGCTGGTCAAGTTTAGGATTGTAATCTGGGCTGGACAGATCTAAGATCTGTCCAGCCAAGATTGCGATCCTGAAGCAAGAAAGACAGGATCACAATCTGGCAGGACTAAACTGCGATCGCAATCTTGGCTGGACAGATCTAAGATCTGGCCAGCCTGAATTGCGATCGCAGTTTGGGCCAACCTGAACTGCGATCGCAATTTGGGCTGGACAGATCAAAGATCCGTCCAGATCGCGATCTGGGCCTTGACATATATATTGACAACTATGTAAATATGATGGTAGTGGTCTACATTGTAATTGATGGTGGGACCACTCAAATTTTGTTATGCAACTCATGTGTGGTTAGTAAAGGTAATTTTTGCCCTTGAACAGTCAAAACAGTGCCAAGCAAGTCCTAAGTAGAATCATTTCCCATTGTTTTCATAACATCTCAAGAGCAATTTGACATTTTTTTAATGGGGCTATTGCAGCACCATCTATCAGGACCTATATGAACTAAATCAGAGAGGAATAGCTCACCTCCTCCATGAGAGGCTTGAGGTACATCTCGTGGGGCTGGCCAACGACCCAATGAGCGTAACGACTCAGGGTCCAGCAGGTGATGGAGCGTACCAGAGCCTTCTTGTCCGCAAGACACCCGATCAGGTAAGGGATCAGCTCTGGTAGGTGTGGGATCATACCACTCATACAACCTGTCAACATAAATATTATAAAGGCCATTAATTCTTTCACTAAGACACGCTCAAAACTGACCTGATAACGGATTGCTTATAACACACAGTACACAATAATGACTGCTTAAAATAAGTTTTATCACCGTTCTTGTATGACTGGCCACAAGTATAGCACATCAATACATTTAACCATGACAATATATCATAGGTAAATTATATTTGGACTATCATTAAAAAGATTAAAATATCAATTTCTTAGTGTGTTACATAAAATTAGCATATTTCTACAAAATAAAAAAACTCGATGTGTCGGAACAACATGAATGCCCCCGCCTGGGGCATATCAGAAACATTTGTAAAATTTTGAAAAATTTTTTAAGTTCAGGAGGTGTCATATTGTCAAAAGTAGGTCAACAAGGGCAAAATGCAAACTCGATCTGTAACGGGTCATTATCAAGCAACACACCAAAAATCATGCCAGTATATGCAGGCATTGTGAAAAAAAGTCCATACATGTGCATTTTCCATAAGAATTTGTCTTTCATGAAATTTTCTATGTTTAGGAGCCGTAAAACAATCAAATGTAGGTCAACCAGGACGAAATGCGAACTTGATCTGTAACTGTCATTATCTGGCCACACATAAAAAATCAGGGTGGTATCTGCAGGCATTGAGGAAAAAAAGTCAGTACATATGCATTTGTCATGAAAATTTCTATTTTTCATGAAACTTTCTATGTTCAGGAGCAGTCAAATGGTCAAAAGTAGGTCAACTGGGACAAAACAAGAACTCAATCTGTAACTGGTCATTATCTGTCTACACACCAAAAATCAGGCCCGTATCTGCAGGCACTGCGAAAAAAAGTCTATACATGTGCACTTTTTTATGAATTTTCTATGTTAGAGCACCGTCAAACGGTCAAAAGTAGGTCAACTGGGACAAAACGTGAACTCGATCTGTAAATGGTCATTATCTGCCTACACAGCAAATATCAGGCCTGTATCTGCAGGCACTGCAAAAAAAAGTCCATACATGTGCACTTTTTTATGAAATTTTCTATGTTAGAGCACTGTCAAACGGTCAAAAGTAGGTCAACTGGGACAAAACGTGAACTCGATCTGTAACTGGTCATTATCTGCCCACACCCAAACAAGGGACCCATGGGTCACGGTGCTCAGCTGATCATGATTGGACTATAAATGTTTCTCCACTGTGATACTATATCAAGTCGATAAAGCTTATGAATATCATGGACATGTTGGGCTATTATAAAGGAATGTAATCTAATATGTGAGTAAACTAGAATACGGGTACTCGACAAGCGACTACATGTATCCGCCAAAAATAGAGAAGGAAGGGTGAAGTAAGGCATGGATTGAGTGGCAAGGGGATACAGAGTAACATGTGTTAAATAATAGAATGGATCTCTGCCACATAAACATGATTGTAGGTGGCGCCATCTGTTATTTGAACGAGAAACTATCCAAGATATATACACAAGCAAAATTTCATGTGGAAAAGTCAAACCACTGCAGAGATATGAGTGATTTTATCCCACAGCAGACAAACAGATGGACGCTGTGCAAAAATGGCTGCAGGTGGCGCCACCTTTTTTTTGTATGTTATAAAGCTATCCAAGGGCTACATTTGTGTAAAAAAATTTTGCTGATTGGTTGAATGAGTCCGGAGATATAAGCATGGATGTCTACAGCATGAACGTGAATGTAGGTGGCGCCATCTGTCATAAAATCAAGAAAGCTATGCGGGATGTACACGCATGCCGAATTTTAGGTGAATTAGTCAAACCACTGCAGGGATATGAGTGATTTTAACCAAAGGCAGACAAACAGATGGACGCTGTGCAAAAATGGCTGCAGATGGCACCACCTTTTGTTGTGTATGTTATAAAGCTACCCGAGGGCTACATTTGTGTAAAATTTTTTTCCGGATCAGTCAAACGGTTCCCGAGATATATGGGTTTATGTGTGGAGCGTTAACCTGAATGTAGGTGGCGCCACCTGTCATAAAATCGAGAAAGCTATCTAGGATGTATACGCATGCCGAATTTTAGGTGAATTAGTCAAACCACTGCAGAGATATGAGTGATTTTAACCTAAGGCACATAAACAGATGGACACTGTGCAAACATGGTTGCAGGTGGCGCCACCTTTTGTTGTGTATGTTATAAAGCTATCCCAGGGCTACATTTGTGTAAAATTTTTTTCCGGATCGGTCAAACGGTTCCCGAGATATATGGGTTTATGTGTGGAGCGTTAACGTGAATGTAGGTGGCGCCACCTGTCATAAAATCAAGAAAGCTATCTAGGATGTATACGCATGCCGAATTTTAGGTGAATTAGTCAAACCACTGCAGAGACATGAGTGATTTTAACCCCAGGCAGATGAACAGATGGACACTGTGCAAACATGGTTGCAGGTGGCACCACCTTTTGTTGTGTATTTAGTAAAGCTATCCCAGGGCTACATTTGTGTAAAAATTTTTTCCGGATCGGTCAAACGGTTCCGGAGATATATGGGTTTATGTGTGGAGCGTTAACGTGAATGTAGGTGGCGCCACCTGTCATAAAATCGAGAAAGATATCTAGGATGTATACGCATGCCAAATTTAAAGTGAATTAGTCAAACCACTGCAGAGATATGAGTGATTTTAACCCCAGGCAGATGAACAGATGGACACTGTGCAAACATGGTTGCAGGTGGCGCCACCTTTTGTTGTGTATGTTATAAAGCTATCCCAGGGCTACATTTGTGTAAAAAATTTTTCCAGATCGGTCAAACGGTTCCCGAGATATATGGGTTTATGTGTGGAAACTGACGCACAAACAGACGCTGGGCAGAGACGAAAGGTCAGAGGTCAAGGTCACTTGGTTAGGCACCAGTTCACATGTGACCCGATAATTTGTGTAAGTTTCGGAAAAATCTGTCCAGTAGTCTCAGAGGAGTTCTCCGGAAACGAATGCGGCGGCGGCGGAACCCGGTCAAAAACATAGTATCCGCAAAACTTCGTTTTGGCGGATACAATGATAAATGAAATTACCTGACTGATGGATTAATAGAGTCAAATATAGTGGTTTATTTTTTATTTATTTAGGAGGGGTTGAAAACTGTGATATATTTGAGCAAATATTAATGCAATGACAGCAGTAATAAGCAGTAGTAGAATGATGATAAGGCTATTTGTTGAAGGATCTAAAGTGTATGGTAGTCTGCAAGCTTTCAATTTGACAGATATGATGTTATGATTAACTATGCTGATGAAGTGATTTATGAATTTGTGACTGTATGACACAATATCTCTTTAGTCTTGACAAGGTACATTATTGTGATGCCCACTATGTCTACATATTACACCAGGGTTCATACACTTATCATGAGAAAAATTTCAAGCACTTTTCAAGCACTTTTCAAAGACCTGAAAAGTATTTTCAAGGACATCAAAATTTATGGACGGTCAGTGCACCTTCATCCATGCATATGTTGCCGACATCGAAAGGCTTGTAACACAAAATGCAAAATAATATTTATGATGAGATGAACCATATAGTGTGATAAAAAGGCTAGAAAATGGAAGCGTTTGTGATTTTCCCTTCGGTATAGGCTATAGCCAGTCACGGTTGAATACACAGTGGCCCATTGTTATAACTTTACATTCAAAATAATCACTCATCTTTGGCATGACCTTGACAGATTTAACTAATCTGATAACGAGGGTCTAAAACCTATAATATCTTGAATAAGGATCTCTGATTTGCCGATTTGCTCAAACTTTAGTAAATTATATGCTCTGGCAGAAGGGGTGCCGAAAAACTCTTGACAGTTCGGCGTTCGTGGGGGATATTCATTCAAGTTTTCGAAGGCAACATATTAATAAAAGCCTGTAATATGTTACCCGTATACGATATTTGCGTATAGTATTATTAAATTATTCAAAACAATTCTAGTCAAACTTCGTATCAGCAGGTTTAATATGACAACCTTGTCGTGCACGAGGTTTCTGCCGTTTACCGCCAAGCCGCAGGCCGCACGTGTCAACAAATGGCCGGGCAACACCTGTGAAGGTTGTTAACTTACGATCACAGACGCCGCCAGATTTCTATTCAAACCTGTCCAATATTTGATTAAAACTTACAAAGTGAAATCTTATTAAAAAAAACTCTTATTGGTCAGCTTTATGCAATCGTTATGCAGGGCAAGGAGGTGGCTGACCCTGGAAGTTCAATATGTCGCTGATCACTCTTTAAACTGCCAGCGTACTACGCTTACAAAAGGCTATCACATCGCAACAAAAAAGTGAATTCCCCCATGGATTCAAGCCTTTTACAAACTGACGCCAAAGTATGTGAATATACGTCAGTACCTGCCAAACACCTTAACCTATTTCGGACAAACAGTATTTATCCTTAATTGGATTGACCCTGCGTGTAAACTATATTTCGCTGATCAGTGGTCTTAGGGAGCTAACAAATGACGATCACAGCGCGTATACGTTGCATGCGCAGGTACCAAGATAAAAAAAAAAAAAAACGCAACCCCTGGGTAAACTGAATAACCTTTAACCAAAACAAAGTCGGATCGGGTTCCTTGGGGAAAATATGACCCCTCTGATATAATTATTATCACCGATGTACCAATGTAAAACGTAAAGTTAACTTGATTTAAACAACATATTCTACTGAGCAAATTAGTTTTCTATTATTATTATCCCTCAGATTCGAATTGTTCCCATCATGTATTTTTCACACATTTTATTCCCCTGGTTTATTCCCAGATAATTATTTCCTTTGGTCAGATCTTCTCAATAGCTATGTTAATAATCTCTGTAGTATTACATTTAAATTTAAATTAAAATTATAAATCTTGCGAAAATACTTACGTGAACTCGCCTAGCGTGTACCGAGTTTTCAATTTAAGAGCTTTTATACGTACCTCGGGGGAACTCTCCGCGAACTTTACAGTAAAGCAGCTCACTTACTATTTGATAAGAAGCATGGTTGTTACCCTCGTATGTTAACTTGTTCCATCGGCACTTTCACTGCCCAGTCTCATTCATCCACGAATGGGTTAATTCTATTTCACACATTTGATTGACGCAGAGATGCCCGAAAGTAGATATTAAAAATACCCGGTATGCATACACACAACAAAGTGACAACATACACCAAACTCTTTCACAAAATTCTATTTTTTCAAGCACTTTTCCAAACCACACTCTTTTTAAGCACTTTTCAAGCCCTTGAAATTGAAATGACCTAATTCAAGCACTTTTCAAGGTTTTCAAGGTGCGTACGAACCCTGTACACAATATTTACATAATTTCTGGCATGTACATAGGTACCTATGGACAAATAGTTATACAAAATATTAAAGTATGAATATATCTGATTCATCTTGTTCTTGCTTACTGAGGCTGACTTTGGGATGGGGTTCAGAGAAGGGAAAAGTGAGGGCAGCACCATGGTGGATGTAGAAATATTCTATTGTAATGTTTTCATTTATATAAGAATATGAAAAGCTAAGAGGAAAGGGGCCCTCCTACTTGGTTATAGTAAAGTTCTAAATATATGATTGCAAACTTTATACTCTGACAAGACTGTCATGAAGAAAAAAAGTAAAAGTTATGAGATACTGTGATGCAAATGAAAATTTACAGATGGACAGGCAAGTGGACAGAATGGACTAATACCTTTATTTCACTTTCAAGAGAATAATGCATTTAAGTTTATATATAATCCTATTTTTTTAAGCATATCCACTTTTTCCATTAAAAAAGTTTTTATCTGAATCATTTTTTTATTTACAGGTTTTATAAATTTTTAATAAAAAAAACCTGAAAACATAAGTTAAAATATTAGAATTGTTGCAAAAGTTGCAATCATTATATATACAGAGTAAAAAACTGAAACTAAGTTAAAATATTAGAATTGTTGCAAAAGTTGCAATCATCATATATCCAGAGTGTAGCTCATATTGGGTCATATTATGCATACACATATATTTTTAAATCATAACTGTTTAAACTGAATTAAAAAGAAAATAATGCCACAACATGGCATCTACAAGAATATTCCTTGAATCACTATTAAAAAGTTTTGCACATTGGAGTTTTCAGTACATGCTTAATTTTATTCACCAAAATAAAATAAAAGATTCAGTAAATTTGATAAAACAATTTGATAAACATCTTTTCAAATAAAGTATACACACTGTTGGTTGAATGAGGGACAAACAATATCATTGTGCTAATTACTATCCCAGTTTTAAGTTGTTACTGGAATTAATAGTCAATTTCACACCTGGTGAAGTTTTTACTCCTCTGAAGTAGGGAATTACTTATCTCATGAACATCCACACTTTCATAGCAATGCACCACTTTGTGGACACAATTAAATGTACACTTTAATCATTGTAACCCTGGTGGTTCAATACAAAATCTAAAATGTAGCATAGCCTAGAATAAGAATGAATCAAATACTGAAAATAATAACATTCATCTAGTTTATGCACCATCTGGGGGGGGGGGAATGCAGGGCAGAGGGGAAGCCTGCTGGTAGTGGCCAAGCTGACCCAAGGCAAGCTGCCTGGGGTGGGTTACATAATGCAAGTGAAGGCTGTACTACTAGGTGGGCCAGATGTAAACAACACTTGACATGGTGTATGAAATCATGAATAAAAGCTATTCTTTCCAATCAATTTCTTTGAAATTTCAGATTTTAAAAGATTAAATCCTTATGTATATATGCTGTGAAAATTAAATCAACAGTGCTTACAGGGAAAAAACGTGCCATTGCCAAAGTTGGACAAAATTTAAGGTATTGATTTTTTATTTATGCTAATAACTTGAAAAATTTGCAAAATTCAGATTTAATTTTGGGTAAACAATTGAATCTTGATTAAATAAAGTTATATTCCTGGGGACATCTAAAATTATGCCAACAGCCTGGGGAGCATAGAGATGTGCACTGAATGACCTACAGTCATCAAAGTGGACTGCTTGACAATGTAAGGGAATACAACAAGAGCCTCCAAAAAAATTCAATAACTAGCCTAATTTTGCAGCTTTTATTTTCAAATTTCAGATTTTTTCAGATTGAATCCTCAAGTATACATGCTGTGAAAATTAAATCCACAGTACTTACATGAAAAAAACGTGCCGTGGCCGAAGTTGGGCAAAATTTAAGGTACCAATTTTATATTTTTGCCAATATTTAAAAAATTTAACAGATTTTGATCTAATTTTTGGTATACAATTAAATTTTGATTAATTAAAGTTGTATTACTGGAAAAAAGTCCCTACCTTTAACACTTTTGGTCTTAAGTGACCAAATATCTTCCTGATTTTTTTACAAGGCCCATTATGTTTGGGCCCATAACTTTTTTAAATTATATAATACTGACTTAATATCTGGCATGTACATAGAAATTATATAGAGGAATATTTATGGTAAATATGAAGAAAACCAGATGAGTGGTTATGATATTAGGCAGTCCTGAAGAGTGAAAATAGATTTCTAATAAAAAATTGAGATTTTTCCTTAATATCTCGAAGGAACGAAGTCCTACTGACCAAATTTTCGGCATGGTAGGAGATTTTGGGGACATCTAACTGTATGCCGAATTTCAGATTCGTAGGTCCAACGGTGTCGAAACGTGCCAGTCTTACGGATGGACATCCGGACAAACGGACGGACGACGGACAATGGACCACGACTATAGCTCAGATGACTTATAGTCAGCTGAGCTAAAAATCAGGCCAATATCTGCAGGCATTGCGAAAAAAAGTCTGTACATGTGTATTTATCATGAAAATTTCTATTTTAATTGAAATTTTATAAGTGTAGGAGCGGTAAAACAGTCAAAAGTAGGTCAACTGGGACAAAATGCAAACTCAATCTGTAACTGGTCATTATCTGCCTACACACCAAAAATCAGGCCAATACCTGCAGGCATTGCGAAAAAAAAGTCTGTACATGTGTATTTGTTATGAAAATTTCTATTTTTCATGAAATTTTCTAAGTTTAAGAGCCGTAAAACAGTCAAAAGTAGGTCAACCGGGACGAAACGCGAACTCGATCTGTAACTGGTCTATATCTGCCCACACACCACAAATCAGGCCAATATCTGCAGGCATTGCGAAAAAAAGTCTGTACATCTGTTTGATTTCGGAATGACCGAAGGACAGAATGACGGACATGGGTAAAACTATATGCCCCGGCCACTTTGTGGCGGGGGCATAAAAAAGATTTTCAGGTATAACTTGTAATATGCATCTTTTGAACCTTCTGTATTAATATGTCGCAGGTTATTTTCCCGGCAGCCCCACAAGACCAGACAGGAATGGGTGTCCCCTGCTTTGCTCTCCTTTCTCCTTCCGAAACTGAATGTCTGTGAGTGAACACCCAGAGTGCGATTCACAGAGAAAGGGTAAGCATGATATAATTTACTTACTGGGCTTCTGTGGAAGAAAAAAAAAAATGAACTCTCATGAAAACAAATTTGTTCCAGAGTAAGAAAAGACAGTACTGGCACAGGAAATATGATTTAGCATAGTTAATGACACAAACATTTGATAATATGACCACTATGGGTAATATCTCACCCTCTGCGATGGCTCCGAGGACCAGAATGCCAGACTCCTTGATCTCCCAGTCAAGATGAAATAGGGTTTCTTTCAGAATTGGGAGGACGATGGGCAGCAGGCGGTCATGAAACACGTTGGCCAGAACATCAAGACCTGCAGCAGAACACTTCCCTGGAAAACAGAAATAATTTATGATCAGTATTGCAATTTAGAAGGGAAAACAGTAACACTTTTTATCAGTATTGCAATTTAGAAGGGAAAACAGTAACACTTTTTATCAGTATTGCAATTTAAAAAGCAAAATCAGAAGACAAAATAAGGAATGTAAGAGAATGAAAAACATGAACAATGGCTCTGTTGAGACAGTGACTAGTAGTTACGACCTTTTCAATACATAATACTTATAAATGGCTGTTGTCATAGTAATAACTCCATTCCATTCTTAAGGTAGGGATTTGCTGAACAATTTAACCAACTTCAAGTAGAGGTGTGCTGAATAAGGAAATTAAAGAAACTAAAATTGGCTTTATATCGCTTCCTCATTCTTCAAATTGGTCAATCCATGAGAACTGCTAGAGTGATTACTTTCACTTAAGTGATTATTCTCACAATGTGCTTGCAAATTACTTACTCAGATTCCAGTCAGAGAGAGCATCATCATCATCTCCATCATCATCTGACAAGTCATCGTCATTCTGAACAAAACAGCCAACATACAATCAGCCAAAGTAAAAGACCGACTTTTAGAAAATACAAATCTCAGAACCGTGTTACCATATATACATGGTCAAATGTTACAATAAACACAACATTCATAACATGCAGTACAGGCAGAAGGTAATTAAAGAAACTTAACCAAATTTTAACTCGGAACATATCATTTAGTCAACCTCAATCAAAACTCAGGTTGAAAAGATCTAATTGAAATCCCTAAAGAATCAGCTGTGGTCAGACAGTACGAATACGAGTAAACATCACAGAATATCAACTCAAAAGAAAACATCATTCCACAGCTGATATGAACATCTGTTCTAACTGCTACAGTACAAAATATTATGCTTCTATGATCAAATAAAGTTAATATACCCAAAGTTGATTTTGACAGGGTAGCATTCCCAAAACTTGGTATGTAATTTCTGAAGGTATATAATGAAATATTTATTTTTTTAATCTTAAGTTTCAATCAAATACATACAAATGATTCCACAAAGTCGTGCATGTTACTATACTGAACTTTAACAATTAAATGAAAAAGAAAACTTTGTATGACTTTCCCATATACATTTTGTGTGAAACAAAACAAGATCAGACAACTCCACTAAATAGATGAGGCTTGTATGTGGCACAGCACCTGAATACCATAATGTCTACTTGAATTCGTACAGGAAAAAATAATTATTTTTCTCAGTGTGTGAATTATTATATGTAAAATATGAAAAATTAGAATATTGCAGGAGAGAAGATCTTTTGACGCCTGAGAACCGGTGATGGGCGATAATAGAGGATGTACGGCAACTCTCATGTTAATTATTATTTAACACTTGTTCGGGAATATATGCGTGCTCTGCTGGTGACGAAAAAGATATCCAATATATCCCGTACCTGGAATTCCGGGACGGCCTGTACTGCCGGCCAGAACAAACTAAACATTCGTAACCAACAGACCGGCACAAAAGATCATAAAGATCGTCAAAAATCCAGCTACCGGCAATAACTTCAGTAATTTATTACCCCAAACTGTTAAATTTGTACCTCATTAGTATGTTACCACATTTATTTGATCACGGCTGTGGTGCAAACAAAATTGACAGGAGTCACTGATCACCTTAATATTACACATCAAATAAATAATTGGTAAACAAACAAGCAACGAAGTGTTTCACAGTTTGGACATGAAAGGAAAACATCATTAGCCAGGGGTCTCTCACAGCGTACCGCGGTGCGTAACATCATTAGCGGTAAGAAAATGGGCTATTGTTTTGTAATACTTCATGGCAACATTTAATTCATTTACAAACATTATTTGTATGGACTGCAGAATACGCTCTAAAAAAATGGTAATGGTAATTTCTTAGGGCGTTTATGAAATTTATTCAGGGTGCCACCTGGCGGCAAGTGAACTTATTACAGCCGTGAATATGTAATCTCACTAGATTTATTTATATATTTCAATAAATAAAATGTTTATTTTACCTGTTTGATAATTTCAGTGAAAAGAAATGAATGAAAAAAAAAATATATGTTTATCATATTTTTAAACGAATAAAATAAAAGGGGAAAAAACTGATAGGTATGAACCAGGGGCACATAATTCACACTGTATCTGTTCTTGCGCCTCTAACCTAATGGCCACAGCAACCAACAAATTACACGGAAGTTTTTATTTGGGAGATATAATTATAAGATTCATACAGTGGGAAAAAAAAATAAATTATTTCGTGGGACATTACCGGGATTTATCAAATAAAAACTCTAGAAGACAGCAGTATATCCTTTGTAGCTGCAGTTCAAAGCACTCTCAACGATCTCCATTTAACCTTTGATGTCTTGTAGCACCAGGTCATGCTTGTGATCAGTGGTCCGTGCGAGGTTTGTCCCAAGTGGATTACTAGTATATGATCATCAGCTAATGTGATTTATGTCCCACTTACAAATCCTTCTTATTCTATTATTGAGTAAACAAAATATTATCTATTAAAACACATTTTTTATCTTGAGTTCTATTGTTCAAATAACATTCATGTTGTAACAAGTCTGAAGCAAAGATGGCCCATCGGTATCAGTTAGGCCAAAAAAAATTAAAGGTATGGTTCTCAGGCACCACCCGCATCAATTTTAAACCCCCGCATCAAAAATTTTTATTTTGATTTTCCAAAGAAACTTTCCAATTTTGAGCTGCTGCAGCTCTGACATTTCTTTCAAGAAGATAAACCATACAATTTCTTTGGCTTTGTAGTGCTTTTACTTATTTAGCAAAATAAAACTGTTATTTTCATGCTTTTCCCTTATCATTTGACATTTTTGTCGAAACATACCAAAAAATTTAAAATAAAAAAAGCGCCCGCCCGCATTGATTTCTGAAAAAAAGTGCCTGAGAACCATACCTTTTTTTTATTTTGGCCTTAAGCGACAGTTTTTCCTGTTTACATATATGAAGTCGCAAATCTGATAAAATTGTTCCGATAAATTATCATGTTACTGCCACACACTAAGACATAAAGACGTGTTATTATCAGGTGAACAGCGCAGACCTTTGATACGGCTCTGCATGCAAAGCCGTTTTAATCATAGCTACAATTACTGTTCATACGGACCGCCGGTGGTCACCGGGCAATAGCTAATATCGTCAGTATGTTGGTGTACGAATTCATATATGTAATATTGAAAAATATGATTCAGGAAAATAATAGTGTGCGAACTAATGAAGGATACAAACTGATATAGACATTATGGTAATGTATCATAAAAGTATTTACAGACAGATGTACGTACATTTGCCTCGTCGCCTTCCTGGTGTTTCTGACTATGCATCTTGGACTTGTGGAAGCGAGGTTTGATGTCGGACTCCTTGTCTGGAATGGTGTCATCTTCTTCTATGTCTCCCTAAATACAGAGGCCATGGCAAATATAAGATATGGACACACAAAATAATGTACAAATTCACCATGCAAGTCATAGGAGACAATCCATTACTTCATGGGAGATTTGGCTAAATACATGCCTTGCTGTATATATGTAACTTTTCTGTCAACAAGCAAAAACTAAATTCTTTCATTTGCCACCAAACAAAAGAATATATTCGAATATAAGACATAAATACAAGTTCAGGAGGGTACCCTTAAGTTAAATGTCAATTATTTTAACTCATCTGCACTTTCAACAGTAGAAAGTAATATTAAATATCCTGTTAAGATTGCTTTCGAATGAAATTTGACTTGCATTTGTCCAAAACAGCACATCATTAACTTGAAAATAAATACAAAGATGATAACTGTATTTAAATCCAAATGCAAACCAAAATATCAAGTTTACATATCCAAGCATAAATGTTCAACAATTTCTGAAAAAAAAAGGATTTAAAAATAGATTTTAAGCACTGTCAGAATTGCAGGATTTCTTCACATTAATTCAGTGAGAGAGTTCAAAATTTGTCCTCATGCAGTGCTTAACTCTTATAATTTACCATTCTATTCATATATAAAATTACCAAATTAAACCTCCTACACATAGCAAATTTTGGAAAGTAAAAACTAGTGGCAATAATACAGTAACTCAGTACAAACCTTTAATAATATGATGTCTATCTCCGAGTACTTCATGCCCCTGATGAGTACCGGCACTAGGCGCTCAATGTAGGGACTGAGTACCTCCTGACAAATAGGCTGCTCAGCCAGTGACAACCAGAACTCGCACGCTTCCAGTGCAACGCCGTCATCAGAGTCCTGGGTCCTCAGTAGCATATACTAATAACAACAATTGAAATTACAATCTTAATCCATCTTCAATACACCCAAAATCAGGATTAAATTAAGCTACAGGAACTGATACTATGACACAATGTTCATCTGTGAACCAAACATGTAAATCTTCACACAGGCATTTAACCTAGTGAAACATGTTCTCCTCCAAATATGACTGAGACAGGTAAACTTCTTATGTACGTGTTAAAGTGATTGTCCATATATACTTGATACAAATTAAGCTTACAGATGCTGAATTTTATTGCTGCATCTTTTTTTAGTAGCCTGGAGAAGAAAAATGAAAAAAGCAGCGATTATCAGTAACAGTTAATATTCATAAATTCTTTATTATGATTGGTAAAAATTAAAATATACTGGATGGGAGATCTAGCATTTTTCATGCGATTCCTTATGACCCACCTCAATGATGTTGCTGATGTGTGGGATAAGCCTGTCCATGCGGACTTCCACCAACATCACTAGGGCCCGGCAAACATTCTTTCTCACTTCTGGGTCCTGATCTGTGGCCAGATAGAAGAGATTCTGAAACGAGAAGACAAGTGTTAGTGATGTTCACTGCCTTGTAATTTAAACCATTCATTTTACATGGATTTTACCCATAGTTATGACAAATGATGCAAGGCCCCCTCCATGGCACAGATGGTGGCCATGGTATCTGGTTGGATCTAAGGTTCTGTGAATTAATAATACTTTGGATAGTATCGCTAACATAAATCGCCATATATTTAGTAAGACCATGACATATGCTTCAAACTTCTAAATTAAGATGAACATAACTGGCTGAAGACCATTAAGCCAAAATTTAGGTCACCTAAGGAAGTAGAAAGTTAGGTCACCTAAGGAAGTAGATGAAAATACCATGAGCCTTCCCAATGTTGGAGGCATTTTCTAATGGAAGAGGATGCAGGTAACCATTTGATCAGAAAAAGTTATTCTGGATTTCAGGTTCTGTATGCACAGGGTTAGGTATAATCCAGAAGTCATGACGTGATATTTTGACACTAGAGGAAATCTCCGAGGTTCAATCAGGATTTCACTATTATGGCACTGAGACAAAAGTAGGTTTTCTTTCATTCCATGTTCAATACTGACACCACTAGGGTACGTCCTACCTAAATGCACCAGTTTCATTTACTGGATAAAAACATTTACTGCTATATCTCAAACAGCACATGTACATTCTATCTAGTACCCCTGATAAAACCTTATGATTCTGTGAGGTTTACAAATGGCTGAAACAATATCTGCGATGCTGTTGATGTCATCTCTGTTGGAACATGTCAGCTATCATAAACCTCCTTCACCGTAGAAATAGGAAAGAGAGAGTTCAGATTTCATCACCCATGTTCCAAAACTATTAAAAAAAGGTAAATTTTATGCAGCCATTATATTATAATAAGTTTAATTAATAAAGCACACTCATTTCAAGATTTTAAACAGGAATACAGGTAGTTGACAAGCGACAACTTGAATCTGCTGAAATCAGAGTGGGACAGGTAAAGTTAGGCATGGATTGAGCAGCAATAAGAAATAGTGATATGTGTTGCATATTAGCATGGATGTCTGCCACATAAACATGATTGTAGGTGGTGCCACCTGTTATTTGAAAGAGAAAGCTATCAAAGATGTATACATATGCAAAATTTCAGGTTAATAAGTCAAACAACTGCTGAGATTTTTACCCAAGGCAGATGAACACATGGACACCATGCAAAAATGGTTGCCAGTTGGGCCACCAATTTTGTATAAGCTGAAGAGCTATGTATGATCTAAACTCACACAAAATTTCAGGCCGATACTTCAAACCAACCCTGAGATATTAGCATGGATGTCTGCAGCTGCAGCATATATCTGAGAATGTAGGATGCACCATCTCCCACAAAATCCAAAAAGTTATCAAAGATGTTTACATATGCAAAATTTTAGGCAATAAGTCTAACCACTGCCCAGATAGGAGTCATCTTATCCCACAGCAGACAGACAAATGCTGAAAAATGGTTGCTGGTGGTGCCACCAGTTTTGCATATGAAAGAGCTATGCGAGTTGCACATGCAAAATTTCAGGAGGATATGTCAAACCAGTCCTGAGTACAACATGGAGGTATTCAAGATCTATGGACATACACAATTTCAGCCCAATACTTTGAACCAATCACTGAGTCAAACTTTTGGCAAATGCATGGATGGACCCTACACGAAAATTCTTGCAGAGGCGCCACCAGTCTCGCATACGAGATGGAGAGATCCAAGATTTATAGACATGCAAAATTTCAGCTCAATACATTGAACCACTCCTGAGATATGGGCTGTTATCATAAGACACCCAGATTAATACTGCACAAAGGATTGCAGGCAGTGCCACCTGTCTTTGTTAGGCACAACTACATTGGTGAGCAAAATTGTTCAAGGGTATCAGAGGAGTTCTGCAGCAGCAGCGGAACCCAGTCAAAACCATAGTATCCACAAAACTGTTTTGCTGGAAATAAATGTTAGCAAAGCTGGAGTAAATAGTGACATATTGCTATGTTCTAACTGTATTATATGACATAATGGATGAATGATCCATTTAAACTGCAGTTCCACGTACCTCGATGAAGCTGTCAATATGTAACATCAGAGCCTGCGTACGTCCAATGATGAACTGGTTCACACAGGCAATGGCATGGGACCTGCAATACATCAACAGTATTGAATTTGAAATAACAGGAACACCCACCTAGCATTTGTCAGTTTTCTTTGTCAATCACACACTGCATCAATGGGCCATAGAAACCACTTTGAAACAGAGTAATTTCTCCCAATTCATGATTGAAGAAAGCATTTATTTATCATCAGTATGAATTACTTAAGGCTATCAACACTGTAAAATTATTTTTTAATTCAGTAATATTATTAAATCCATACCTACTATGTGGTGTTAGTCACCAGTCTTTAATAAACCCAAAAAGTTTACCAACTGAATTATTTTACTTAAAAAGTATGGACACAAAGACTGTAATTAAAAGATGATCAATGCAACAGTATTATTGATGGAATTACAGTAGTTGGTACTGAAAAACTAGAATATCAGCAAAAGCTGACAAAAGCCCTCAGCCAAAAGAACAGTGTTTAGAGGTGGTAACAGTAACAAGTACTAAATATCTGTTCTCACATGGATGTATATCTGTACATGTCTCAGTTATAAATTTAAAATGGAGAGGAATGTACCATGATTCATAACAATCCACTAAATGCTTCCTGAAAAATAAGCTTCTAAGTTTTATTCTATTATAAGCTCTGTGACCTTGAAAAGTAGGTCAAGGTCACCCATCTTCGAACATGAACGAGATTTTTGTCGATATACATCTTCACCAAAGAAATAAAATTCCTATTGTGAATCCTTTTCGAGATATCCCGCTCACAAGGCCAAAGTTGAAAAATCCAAGAAAAATTCAATAAAAAATCAGAAATTGCAGGTGGCGCCCCCAAACTTGTGCAGCAGTTACAGACCATCAGTCCCTATAATCATAGTAAGTATTGTGAAAATTCATCCAATGGTTCCTGAGAAATAAGCTTCTAAATGTTTTTTCTATAATCAGCTCTAAAACGAAGAAAAATAGGTCAGGGTCACCCATCTTAGAACTTGACCGAGATTTTGTCAATATACATCTTCACCGAAAAAATAAAATTCTTACGGTGAATCCTTTTCGAGATATCCCGCTCACAAGCCCAAAGTTGAAAAATCCAAGAAAAATTCATTAAAAATCAGAAATTGTAGGTGGCGCCACCAAACTTGTATAGCAGGTACAGACTATCAGTCCCAATAATCATAGTAAGTTTTGTGAAAATCAACCAAATGGTTCCTGAGTAATAAGCATCTAAGTGTTTTTCTATAATCAGCTCTAAAATGTAGAAAAATAGGTCAAGGTCACCCATCTTCGAACTGGACCGAGATTTTGTTGATATACATCTTTACCGAGGAAATAAAATTCTGACGGTGAATCCTTTTCAAGATATCCCGCTCACATGGTAAAAATTAACGGACGCCGGACGGACGGACAGACGGACAGCTTGGGTGACGACAATAGCCCATCAGCCTAAGGGCTGAGGGCTAAAAACTGTATAATCTTTATTTATACTGACATGTATCAGATTATTTTAAGGAAATTTTAGATCCAGTTTTCTGCATGCATAGCCACCATTAACCGATAATCTGCCAAATTTTACATTCAACAGGGAACAACATTTGTTATTTAGACACCTTTTGTATTCTCTTTAAATTCTCTTTTCAAACAAATATTATTAAATGTTTGATAATCTTTCAAAAATTCTAGTTTATTATTGACATGAACATTTCTCCTGACAGCAAACCCATTTAAATGGTTTCTGATTTCTCATCAAAGTTTAGAGTAGTTAATAATATTGACTTTTATCAAATGCAGGCCATTCTATATTGCAATAACCAAGATAACCATAACTGTATAATACAACCACAATGTTAAATATAAAATAACTGAAAGTTTTTGATACCAAAAAAATATGACTTAACCAGTACAATTATTCAATTGTTAAATAAATAGCGCATGTCAAGTGTATAGTGACTAGGTAGAATAAAATGCAGGATGTACTTGGTAATTTA
Organism: Sipunculus nudus; assembly: GCA_026874595.1. Classification (NCBI taxonomy): domain Eukaryota; kingdom Metazoa; phylum Annelida; class Sipuncula; order Golfingiida; family Sipunculidae; genus Sipunculus; species Sipunculus nudus. The sequence continues at coordinate 35,383,294 of CM049309.1, forward strand.
AGAAAGCTGTTTACTTAAGTGATTATAATATGTATTCATTTATAAACTTACTCATCTATGCTATGGACCACAATATGATATATTTAACTTAGACTTGCATACTTTTCCTGTACACTATCCCTGTCACAACACTGAATATCTTGTTTAGACCATAATTATAACCATGAAAATGTTAACCATAAAATTAATCAGTATCTGTGGTTACACAATAATGATCTGATCTGAGACAAGAAAGAATAACCTTCCTTGTTCAATAAAATAATGCAGCAATTGTCCACTTTATGAACCATCTAGCCTAATTGTAACATATGATTTTTCTTCTTTTGGCTGACAACTATAATGTGATTGTAATATTTCTGATAAATGGTGTTCATGTATTTTTTAATATATAATATCAGTGCAAGACAAATTTTGATCAGCACTGTGATCTTGAGCATTGCTGTAGACCTAGGGCTATTAAAATATACCAATATCAGATGCACTGAACTCAAGCTAGCCTTTAATGTATAACTGAATCAGAAATCTCAGTTATTGCACTAGCCTTTAATGTATATAATTGAATCAGAAATCCCATTTACTGCACTTAGTCATTTTCCAAATTTTTTTTATCTCCAGTTCATACCCAGGGACAGGTTATGAATAATATACATATGACAATATATACATGAATAATATACATATTTGTTAGGTACTTCCAAAGTGAAGTCACTGATGTAAAATTGATCACTGAGCAGACAACTGAAAATTCTGTAAAATGGGATTGGCCCATGATTGGCCCATTTTGGTGCGAGGAACCCTTTTTGAAGTTTGAGAAAATTTATAAACCTGACCTTCTTTCAATATCAACTTCCTCAAAGACTAAGGAGGCATTTATTTCAGGTGATGATCAGGTGAACTGTGTTACTAAATAAAACTCAGAAACCAATGTAATACTTCTAATACTCATTGGAAGACTAACTATATACTCAACATAAAACACTATCTTATCATTGAAATTCAATTACCTAGATTACATTAGGAGGTGCATACTACAATAAATAGATGTGTGCTGCACATTTCAAAGGTAAACAATAGCCTGGTGTAGTGTTCACCTCAGTCTACCAATCTTCAACTGGATTATCAACTGAAAATTTCCCTTTAACTGAGCTTGAGACATAACTGGCAGTCAAAATGAATTCCTTATTGGAACCTTTAACTGATCATCAATTGGACATGATTTATATTCTTTTTCCCTTTACCTTCAATAGTACTTATGCATATTTAAGTATTTCCCATTTCTTAGGAAACTGCCTGGTCATTTCATTTAAGGCATTTAATTATATATCAAAATGGAATTTCAGCTCAGAGATAACCCAAGACGTGAATACTAAAATCTTCTTGTCACCAGGACACTAAAACAATTGTGCAAGTGACATAATGCTTCCGATGGGCGTCATACTGGGCCATTACGAACCATGTTGCATTTAACCCGACATGATGGTTATTAGCTAGAATAACCATTCCCCATTAGAGCTGAATTAGTAGGCCTCAAGGGCAGACACCAAAAGATTTGATAGCCTGGCTGCCTTGTTAAGGCTTCGATTCAAAATGGCTGATGTCCCAAATTATGTATCTCCACTCGTGTAAAACACACCCTTGGGACAGGACTCCCATCTTCCGTTGCATGATAACATGCAAGGATTCCATCCAACAGCTGACGTTACTACCACGCTGTGCAAACCCAACATGGCTTTCACCTCACAGGCTTGGGAGCCGACCATTCCTCTGCAGAAGTCACGACCCAGTCTGTGATCAATATTTCATTGACAGTCTCCTGCTAATGGGCTCGGTGCAAGCAGTGGCAAGGCTTTCCGGAGTGGCAGTGGCTAGACTATAGAAGAATCAATATAATCCTGATCTCTTGGCACATACTGTGTGCTGCTGGTGTTTGCCTGCTATCTAAGCTGCTTGGTTTCTCCCACTGATGTTGTTATCAGGTCTATTTTTGGACAGGTGGCATACACTTGTCTTTTTCATCCCATTTCTCAGGTTTTAAAGGTCAATTCCTTTTAGACTTTCAATATTTATTGCTGACAGTGTGCACATTACCCCCTGGACCTGGGTACTCAATCAGGAAATACTGTTAAGCAACGCCATAAACTTGTCATAGATTCAGTATCAAGAACATTACAAAATTCACCACACATTATAATAAAATTTTAATTAGTTACTAGAAAAATGGTTGTAAAATTGTTGAAAACCATGTATGGATATTGATTAATAAACAAAATACCTAAGACAGATCTACCCTGCTTAATTTTGTATTGTCATGAAAATCTTGGGAAGATTTAATAATTCTGTAAATTTGAAGATTAACAATCTGATAAATCAATTCCTTAAATTTTAGAACCACATCAATGATACTGTAATACTTAAATTTATGTCTAAGGATTTCCCTATTCATTAACATGAGGAATTTGTGAAAAAAATATCAAACATTTAGGACTAGTTATTAACTTCATCAATCTTCTGATGGAATTTCAGTTTGTAATTTAAATGATGCCTGATCACCTTAAAGGCTCTCTTTGTTAGACTAACGCATTAATCTTTGTCAACATTACAAACAATTCCTGAGGGAAAGCATTAATATTTTGTGGAATTCATCAAGACCCTGCAGTTACCAGTACTTTTATAAAAGAACACCATGCTCTGACTGCAGCCTTTCTTTAGCCTTTGAGCCTTCCTTTTGCCCGAGGGTAACTCATTTCAATCCAAATCAAATTTGGCAAGGTCTTTAACAAATTTGGCAAGGTCTTTACACAAACAAATCTTTATACAGTTAAATTTAAAATATTCTTTTACTTTAATTTGCCACTGAAACAGGGGAGTGAACAATTCTATTATCTGATACTGTAAGAATAAAAAAAAATCTCCATTAATATTATAGCATTCCAGCATTTTTTTCCCCATCACACACACCACTTTGAAGTATGGGCCCAAAGGCAATTCTGTTTGTTAAGCACTATGTTCACAGCAGTGTTGCCCCAGGCATGCATTTTAATATTTCAAAACTCCAGCCAACCAAAGCTAGAAACACAAAGCATAATTTTTTTTCTCACCTGATTTTGGCACTAGTATGTTTGAAGAACTGCAGGAACTTTGGGATGAGGACATTAAGAGGCCTGTTGAGAGCATCACTATCCAGAGCCTCCGCAGAATCCTCACAGATCTTCTGCAGGGCTCCAAATGCTCCCTGAAACACACAAAGAGGAAATCTTAAACAGGTAAAGAGCCTGTGTCGGAATTGGGATACATATAGAATTAAATAACCCCTGGAACACAGAGAGGGATTCTTAAATGCCATCTCATAGCAAGATTAGAAAATATTTTATTCAATTTAAAACTATAAGCATACAAAGTGCCCCCCCCCACTTGATACCTAAAAATCTCAAAACACATGGACAATATTTTTGTTGATATGTTACTTATTCTTTATAAACTGTTGTGTTTAACAGGGAAGGCTATGTTGGTCAGGTTATATGATTTTCTGTAGCAGTTCAATAGGTCAGCAAGACAGTTTCACATCTCTCTTCAAGCAACATAAATAAAAAGACCATGATTGCACGTCATAAATCTTTCACAGCCACCCATTGCACTCTTACCCCAAAGAACTAATCCAGTGCAAAGGGTGACCAGAGTATTTGAGTGGACAAAGAAAATATCAACATTTTTTCATGATACTGTTACCTTTAGGATAACAATTCTTTTGTGCTGAAAACCATAACTGCATATTTTAGTACTCAAACCTAGCTTATTTTATTGAAACTGATAATAATACGTGGGCATAAGACTATAATGGTCAAGTTTTTCTTAGAAGGTCTTTGTTGTTCATGTCTTAGAGACAGCTATTATATAAGGATTTCTGGCATACTCTACAAACATATTAATGAACTGTAAGTGCAAGTAATTCATGCTAGGAAAGGTTTCAAAATGCCTCCATGGCAGATGTACTAGCTTGTTAATCTACATCCTGTAAGTAAACATGTGATGGTTTATGGGCCATTACTGAAAAATAGAAAAACATGTCATCTATGGTGGTTTTTTTCATATGTGTGTTAGTTGATAGGTCACTAAGTTGCAGAAAGCCCTTTGCTTAACTCAGGTTGGTCTGTCTTGATGTTGTTGAGGATTATTTTGGTTGGCCTCCACATGTTATAAACACGTGCGTATATACAAGTTTGTAAATCAAACTGCTTGTGTGTGTGGGATCGGCTTTTCTGTTCTTTTTTTTTTTATAAAATCTCCAAGGGGTTTTCTTTAGTGAATAGACTTAAGTATCGGAATAGGCCCCTTTTCAGTTTTTTTTTTACACAGACAGCCACAACATATTAATTATGCCTCCCCAAACTTCCTTATCATGAGCACTGTGGTATCCATGCTCTTGTATTAAAGTTCAGGGCCCTCATCAGGCTGACTGAGAAAGTACCTAATGACCTCATTATTCAATGTAGGACTAACAACCATTTGTTGTTCAGAATGTACCATACACAGGTTACTTCCAATAGTTGAATTATGTTGGTATGTCATTGCACCCGTTAAAGTGCTTAGTAATGCTGGTCACTAGAGGGCCTTCACACTGCATGTTACATTGGCACAAATGCCCAATGGGTTTTATACAAATCACTTTCTAATTCAAGTGCCTAAAGACTGCCTGATATTGCTCTGAATTCTCAGTACATACCTCAGTAATAGTCACAATATAATGCTGTGTAACATTCCATCTCACATGTTAATAGTACAAAGGTCAAGTCACCTAAATAGAAAGGTACCATTGACACAATTTCCTGTTGCCGATCCATCAATCTACATAACTTTAACACCCACATACCCAAACTTGCATGTTGAATTATAAATACCAGCCTGGTCCTAGTGTACCTGATACTCCTTAACAACAGGTACTGCTGGGCGTCTCACTGTCAATATTATAACCAAATACTGTTGGTACTATAACATCACATTTACATGTTAACATACATATCAGGTATTTGGTGTTCATTTCAAGCATACAAATATATGTATTTACTGGGACTAATGAAATGTCAGATATGACTTTAGGGTTTAAATTTGGTGCTACTACCTGAAAGTGGTATTAAATATCTTATACAGAAGCAATACTGATTCATATCTTTCAATTACAGATAGCCGAGTGTACAGTTTTTTTTCTTGATTTCTTCGATCACACAGTCTGAAATGTTTTTATTTAAGTGATGTACTGTCAAAGCAAGTGCCTTAGTGCCAACATGAAAATTTTAACTGAAATTGAAATCAACATTTCAGTCTATGACTAGGTTTTTCTTCCATTCATGTTCAAATGCACATTTCAATCAAATGAGTGGGCCATCATCTTAAATGTAACAGCAATGTAATAAATCAACCTTGACAATCAGAACAGGAAATGGGCAATTATCGTGACAAGACAAACAAGGGACCTATGGGTCATGGCGCTCAGCTGTTATATAAGATAAAAAAATATGATTTTGAAATGAGGCACATGCTGGTTTTGTGTGGAAATAAATATAAGCTGTATTATGAGTTGTTAGTGTTAAGCTTATGTATGATTTTGATAGTTTCTTTGGAGACAGGGAAGAGATTGATTTCATTTATTTTATTAACAAATGGAGTGCCACTGTCATACAGATTTGGACTTGGCCATATAACTGATAAGCAGCACGTATAAGATAAAGAGTTTAACTATTTATTAAAATTTAATAAATATTGTGCCAAATATAATTTTTTATTAAAAATAAGAGAATCATATGATTTTTTTAATAAAATATAACTGAAATGATTATTAAAATAATATTATAGAAAATATTCATGAACGCATTCATGAATACATTTTGAAAGTATTTGCACTGGTATTCAAATACTTTCATTTTTACCTGAATTCCGATTCTTATGCAAGAAATTTTATAATGGCATGTCTGGTATTTATTCAGTTTTAGCCAAACAATGATGTTGAGAATCCAGAATATAAACAAAGGACCCATGGGTCACGACAACCAGCTTAAGTTTGAAATTTTTGCAAATGCAAAATATGAAAAATATTCTATTGTAATGTTTTTTATTTATATAAGCATATGAGAAGCTAAGAGGAAAGGGGCCCTCCTACTTGGTTATAGAAAAGTTCTCAATATATGATTGCAAACTAATACTCTGACAAGACTGTCATGAAGAAAAACAGTAAAAGTATTGAGATACTGTGATGCATATGAAAAATTTGCAGATGGACAGGCAAGTGGACAGAATGAACTAATACCTTCATTTCACTTTCAAGGGAATAATGCATTTAAGTTTATATATAACAACATGGCATCTACAAAATTATTCCTTGAATCCCTATTAAAATGTTTTGCACATTGGAGTTTTCAGTACATGCTTAATTTTATTCACCGAAATAAAATAAAAGATTCAGTAAATTTGATAAAATAAAAACATCTTTTCAAATAAAGTATACACACTGTTGGTTGAATGAGGGACAAACAATATAATTATGCTAATTACAATCTCAGCTATAATTAATTACTGGAATTAATAGTCAATTTCACACCTGGTGAAGTTTTACTCTTCTGAAGTAAAGCATTACTTATCTGATGAACATCCACACTTTCATAGCAATACATCACTTTGTGGACACAATTTAATGTGCACTTTAATCATTGTAACCCTGGTGGTACAATACAAAATCTAAAATGTAGCATGTCCAAGAATAAAATAAAATACAGAAAATAATAACATTCATCTAGTTTATGCACCAGCTGGGGGCCGCGATGAGTGCAGGGCAGAGGGGAAGCCTGCTAGTAGTGGCCAAGCTGGGCCAAGGCAAGCTGCCTTGGGTGGGTTACATAATGCAAGTGAAGGCTGTACTACTAGGTGGGCCAGATGTAAACAACACTTGACATGGTGTGTAAACTTGAATAAAAGCTACTCTTTTCAAACAATTTTTTTGAAATTTCAGATTGTAAAAGATTAAATCCTTATGTATATATGCTGTGAAAATAAAATCAACAGTACTTACAGGGAAAAAACGTGCCACTGCCAAATTTGGACAAAATTTAAGGTATTGATTTTTTATTTATGCTAATAACTTGAACAATTTGCAAAATTCAGATCTAATTTTGGGTAAACAATTGAATCTTGGTTAAATAAAGTTATATTCCTGAAAAAAAGTCTCCAGCTTCAGCAATTCTCATGTTAAGTGAGCAAATATATTTCTTGATTTTTTAAAAATTGCATTATATTTGGGCCTATAACTTCAAAATAATACCCAATACTGACCTAATTTTTGGTATGTGCACAGAAAATGTATGGAAGAATATGAATACTAAATCTGATCAAAAACAGATCAGTGGTTTTGATATTAGGCAGCCTTGAAGTGTAACAATGGCTTTTTTATGGAAAACGGAGGTTTTTCCTTAATATCTCGAAGGAACGAAGTTCTAATGACCCAATTTTTGGTATGGTAAGAGATTTTGGGGACATCTAATGGTATGCAGAATTTTGGATTCGTAGGTCCAACAGTTTTAAAACGTGCCCTGTTAATGGACGGCCAGCCGGACGGCGGACAAGGACCACGACTATAGCTCAGATGACTTATAGTCAGCTGAGCTAAGAAACAATGGCTGATGTTCATTTTGCACAAATTTATCAGATTTAAGTAAGTAAATAAGTAATGATTCAAAACTACTGTCCATAAAAGGTGGTGTATGAAATGTGTGGCTACAATATACCTTTTATAAATACTCAAGTTAAATACATTCAACCGTGAACAAGCTCAACAGGCAAACCCTACATTATTTAAGTAAACTGGAGCTTTTTCATCTTGAAGTAAAGCCATTCACAGATTACTTTTGGTAGCTTCATTATTATTTAATAAAAGTACAAATGGTACTGGAAAGAAATGTTCCTGTGCACAGTTAATTGGATTTGACTCAAAAGCTTGCAAATCTCAAACGCCTGCGACTCTTGCCTGTGTTTTAAGTAACAGCGAGCAAGAATTCATGTCAATGACACCAGCTTGATTTTACATCTAACAACTTCCTGAACAATAAACCATGTTACAAACATGATTGGTGAACAGGTGTGAATGTTGGGGGGAAAAAAAGAGATCCCCGCTAATGCCAAGCAATTCAGGTTCCTGAAGTAAAAAGTGATGTTTGGTTGGCTCCACAGTGAATAAAAGAGGCCACTGGTTGACCTTGAATGTCAGATCATTAATATTAAAAGATGCCATGCTAGTGCTACCTGCCACATGGGCAGGTCAACCACTGATCATTGGGAAGGTGAACCTTAGAGCAGGTGCATTTGGCAAAAGAGAAACTAATTATATCAGCAGCACGGGTAGCCTGCTGAAGCTAACAATACATCGCAACCATTCAACCCTTGAGCAAAATCAATCTACTGCTGGCCAGCATGCAATGTTCCATACTGAGCTCTGTACAGGCCTCTCTCAGCAGGCTGCCTCTTACCTAAAATCAATATATACCAGTCTCTGTATAAAATGGTTCTTCAGATATTAACACCCTATCTCGATTATAGTGTCTCATGAAAAATGTCTTGGAATTCAGAATGGTAATGGATGTAACATCTGCAGAGTGATCAAGGTTTTTATGTGGAGTTTCTTAATATAGCCTGAGCTAATGCGGTGGCGGTGATGCTAGTTGCAAGGTGATATAAAATATGACCAGCCTATTCAGTTTCCATATTGCCCCACACCAAACAATGCTGTCTATAGCTGGCAGCATCCTGTGTGACAGTATGAAAAGCTACCCAGCCTGGCTAATGGGCTTGTGTTCATATTTCTGTGTCTGAACTACTGTGACTGCAAAGTAGTGCTAGTTATTCTGGAAAACAATCATACAGAACTTTGGTGATCAATAAATAACAAATCTAAATTTGTACAACAAGAAATTAAGGAAATTTAAAATTATTTTACAATATTTAACACTTGGCATGAGTTATGTATTTTTTGGATTCAATCTTAATCTTGATAGAAGGAAGGCAATAATATATTGTTTTAAATTTTTTAACCCTAACAACTTTAACATGTTACAAAATAGATTCAGACTGGCTGTTACCTACCAGACTAGTTTTAACAGAAACCTTAACCCTTAGGCCTGAATCCTGCATGGAAACAAGAAATCATTTTGTGATACCTTTAAATCTTCAATTAACCATATGTTTATCTGTGCAAATGCTACAAATAAATACCATTAACAAACAAAAAGTTGACATTTGAAAATTATAATGTGGAACACACTGTGTTTGTGGCTGAAATCAATGATTTTAAGAAAGTAAAAATTCATGTTGGGCCAGATGTCTGGGCAAGAACTTTCAAAAGTTAACGTCAAGTCCTGGTTCAGAACATATTCCCTCTTCAGTGATGATTACTTTCACTTTTACAGGGGAGTGTCATACTTCTAAGTTAAAGCTAAATTTCCCTAGCTCTCTGAACCTGATAATGCCACTTGACTATATGACACATTTTTCTTTTTATTTTTATTGAGAGCATCAACAATCCTTTGTGTATCAATTTTAAGCAGTCTACATTAACCCTGCCATTATAAGATCTCTTCATATTCATCGGAGTTCTAAAATATATTAAACTGATGTGAAACGAACCTTTCTTCATTTTAGAAGTAAAACTATTTAGTATAGACCAGTAACCAGCTGCTGAGTGGACCTGAGAAGATCTAATGAATAGTAAAAGAACTCACTTGTTGACTGGAATATAAATGCATAAAAACATCAAACCAGCTCCCATTTGATCAGGTGCAACATTTTCTAATCTACAGAATCATTAATCATTAATGCTTTTTTTCAAAGACATAAACAACAAAATCAACAATATACATTAATGGTCAAACCATGTAGACTCTGGCAAATGCAATTAGACAAGATTTCCCTTTGGCTGCGAACTGTGGCCTAAATGGATTACAAATCACTGAGACACCATCCATTTTACTTATGCAGAAGAGATTTAAATGTAGAAACCCATGGAATCAGTTTGAAATGAACAGTTTTAATTGGAAAATCAATAAACAGAGCCAGAAAACCTAGAAAAACAATGTTACAGAGAAGTTCTAAAACATGCAACAGCAATTATATTGTGGGACAATAATTTTCACAGAAACCATGAAGTCCCAGTTTTCCAATAAATTTGAATCAACAGTAAAAGAAGAAATTGGCCCCCATTACCAGTAAGCCACACAGGTTAATAACAGATCTATTTCTGTAACAAACAAATTATTCTATATGCATACATCATTACCAATCCAGTCACTTTTTACTTAAAGTCACATTGGGGTGTGATCATTCATTTTCTATCCATGACTACACAAAATAGCAAACCCGGCCAAGTCTGACAGACCATCTGTGTTATCTTTACCATTACAGACCAGGAGGAACTGCACAAAACTGGACATGGTATTCTGGTTTTAAGTATACAACTCATTATGGATGGAAAGTTCTAAATTTGAGACAATTTCTGATTACACAGCAATATTTTTGATTGCTTAACCAAACTTGGGTAACATTTCCTCACAAATGAGGTCCTATGACCTTTTACAAAACCCATTTTCAAAGTGGTATGCAACACTAGAAATCTAAAACAACAGTTTTCAATAACTTTGCTGTAGGTGGTCCAGTGACATCCTTTAAACCAAAGAGCTGTTTATATAATAAAGTGTGTAGCCATGTGGGAACAGAACAATTTAACAAAACAAAGTTTGAATGCTGTACCAATCTATTCACATTAATTAGGTGAAACCTTTTTAAAACTAGCTGTTGTTAAATAATGGAACAAAAAGCATCCAAGGTAATCTAAAAAAGAGGGCATTGCCCCCAATATGGGACCAACTCACAACACCATGAAAGGTGTGTTAAATTATTGGTTCCCTGAATGGCTCTAAAGCTACATTTCCATAAGCACGAAAGCTAAGGGGAACATGTGTCGTGACCCCTCGCAGACTGTTTCCATATAAGCCACTGGACACCCGATTTCTAGTTCTTTCTGCAAAATTACATTGAAAGTGTTAATATCTTATTGTCATTTGTTTACATTTTGATGTTTACAGGAGAGCATGTATATAAGCCAATGGATACTTTGTGATCATGTTAAAACTAGATATTTCTTGGCACCGCAGGTGCCACAGTATCCCCAGACGATTAATTAACCCCCCCCCCCTCCCCCAGCCTCCAAGAATAGGATCCCATCTTGAATTCAGATGCAGAGACTGACATTTGGCAAGCCACCATGGTTTCTTTTCAAATTTGACCTAGCCTTTGATAAGATGCATCAAACATGTGGGTTTGGTAACTGTACCTTAAATTCTTACAAAGTTATTCCTTTAAAACATCATTTTAGCATTAAAACAACATAAGATAACGCCACCTGTCTTCCGCAGAAAACAATGCTATCAAAGATCTCAGGTCAATTTGATTTTTGGACAAATCCATGCATCCCTCAGTGAGATATTAAAGTTAACATCATTTCAGCATTATAGACTCTGTGACCTTGAAAAATGCATCAAGGTCATCCATATTGGATATATACAACTTGGCCTAGCCCTTGATATGATGCATCTAAACTGTAGGTTTGGTGACTGTACCACAAATTCTTTATGAGTTATTGCCCTAATATCATTTTAGCATAATCGCTGCTGTGAACTTGAAAAAATACATCAAGGTCATCCATGTTTGAACTTGACCTAGCCGTTGAAAAGATGCATCAAACCTGTGGGTTTGGCGACTGTACCTCAAATTCTTACAAAGTTATTGTGTTAACATCATTTTAACAAGAAAACAAAACAAGGTGGTGCCACCTGTCTTCTGCAAAAGACAAAGCTATCCAAGCTCTTCGGTCATTTTGATTTTTGGATCATTCCATGTATCCCTTTCTGAGATATTAAAGATTTTGTGTAAATTTCACCAAATATGGGAATATTCAAGGTCAAGGCCACTCTCATAGGAAAGGTCATGACCCCAATTTGAATAAACATCATCCCATTACCCATATCTACGTATATGTGTCGTGGCCCAGATTAGAATCTGGTCCAATTTAAAACTAGGCCAGCCAAGATCAAAATTTTGATTTGGACCAGCCAAGATCAAAATTCTAATCTGGGCCAGACCAGTTTTAACCTGGGCCAACCCAAATTAAAATTTTGATCTGGGCCGGTCCAGATTAAAATCATGTGGTGAAGACTCAGGATTTAAATCTGGTCTGGACTGATTTTAAATTGGGCTGGCCCAGATTAGAATTTTTAACTGTGCTGGTTAAGTTTACAGCCCTGTCGTTGACTAATTTTAAACTGGGCCAGCCAAGATCAAAATTTTAATCTGGGCCAGTCAAGAATACAATCCTGTGGTGGACTGATTTTAAACTGGGCCTTACCAGATCAGAATCCTAATCTAATCTTAGGCTTGCTTGATTTTTATCATCTTAAATCAGATAATACAGTAAACATTTATTCCAGATACACCATTTTGAAGGGCACAAAACACATAACAAGATCATTTAAAATATTTTAGTGAGGAAAAAGCTAACAAACAAATGTAATGTGCTTCTTTGGTTTCATCTATTCTTCAAGCATACAAGTTCACATTTGAACTTCACCTAAACCAACTACCATAATTAATCAGTTTCATCTATTCTTCAAGCATACAAGATTACATTTGAACTTCACCTAAACCAACTACCATAATTAATCACAGTTTAGAATATGTGTCAGTTCTGAGACATCTACTTGACTTAATATCAAAATTTTCCACTTAACTGAGATAATTTTGTGTTCTGAATATAAAAATTACATGTGTAATATTAAATATATACATGCATTATTAAATACCAGCTTTACTCATTTATAAGTGAACAAAAGTAATTTATCAGTCTTTATACTCATTTGGGTGAGCAGCATGACATTGTGCCCTAACATTTGCCTAGGGAGAGGTTTGTGATACCATTACTGTTATTTTCAATAGCAGAAAATCCACTGCTGAGAAAATGATATGATTGCTGTCATTTGGCAGTCTCTAATTCTGAATTGATTAAAGGCCAGCTAGATAAATATAGTCTGATTGAACCCAGACTAGGAGTAGATTAGGATTCAGATCTGGGCTGGTCCAGTTTAAAATCCGTCCACCACAGGATTGTTAACCTGACCGGTCCAGATCAAAATTCTAATCTCGGCTGGCCCGGTTTAAAATCATTCCAGACCAGATTTAAATCCTGAAGTCTTCACCACAGAATTTTAATCTGGACCGGCCCAGATCAAAATTTTAATCTGGGATGGCCCAGTTTAAAACTGGTCTGGCCCAGATTAGAATTTTGATTTGGGCTGGTCCAAATCAAAATTTTGATCTGGGCTGATCCCGTTTTAAATTGGGCCAGATTCTAATCTGGGCCTCGACATATGCATAATATAAAAGAAATCTGTCCATTAGTTTTTTATTTATAATGCTCACAGTACTGTCAAGTAGCAATATTGGGGGTATTAAAAGGCATGAAAACAGGTAAAGAATAATAGATGGCGCCACCAGTTTCTGGAATATGACAACCCTATCCATGATCTTCGATCAACTTGATTTTGGGATCAATCCATGCAAGATTTTTTGAGATATTAAGAAGTTGTGTGATTTTCCCAAAAAATTGGACCTATTTAAGGTCAAGGACACTCTCCTAGTAAAGGTCATGACCTCATTTTAAATAAGCATTGTCCTCTCACCCATATCTAAACATATACCAAGTTTGGTAAAGATCTGTGAAATATTTTTTGAGTTATCGCGCCAACAAGATTTATATGCGGTGGCGGGATCGTCATGAAAACATAGTATCCCCCGACTTTGTCTGGGGATACAATTAATATGTTCAAACCAAGAAATTTAGGTTTCGTTTGGTGAATTTGGTATAACTTACTACAGTGAGTATTTTTCAATTAAAGGCATGTTTTAATCAGTATTTGTCTGAAAATAATGTATATGTCGCTTGACGTATTAAAAGTGAGCCCATATTTCTCGCATTTCCATTGTCACATGTTGCTAATCATTTAAGTCATTTTGATAGAGAGAGGCAACATTGAATAAACAGTAAATCTCCTTACATGTATAAATTATAAATTCTACCAATCTCTCCACATCACCATCACTGAACATCATCTGCGACTTTAGCATGCTTGGTTTGCTTCATGCACGTACTGTAAACACTGGCATGCCCTTCTGTTCTTGACGAAGTTCCCACCCAAATGCTACCTGACAGGCCTCTGAAGGGCTAACAGGCACTATTCAGAAAATAGCCTTCATTCTCAACCTGAATGACACGCTCTTGATGGAAAAGCTCTAGTGATATTACCATAGAAGCGATTTTTAACACACGTTCGAGCTTATGGAAATGAAGCGTAACCAATAACAGAAAAACGTTGACAATCATGAACTTACCTCACAAACATTGTAGTCCTCAGAGTCCAGATTCTGGCACAGTTGTGGGAGCAACTGAGGCCAGTTTTCTAGTCCACCTTTTGCGGAGATGGTGGTGATGAGGATGCCGATTGTGGCTCTGATCAGGGGAGACGGGTCCCCAATGGCACCCAGACATTCTGTCTTAATGAAGGTGGTCACCTCCGCGGGAAACTTCTCAAAGTGGGCACGGACATTGTTCTTCAGAATGAGGCCACTCAGTGATCTTGTCGGCTCATCTGTTCGCAGCAAAAATAAACAGTTGTAAGTGTAGGACATCTAATATGTAAATGGAATACTGACCTGGCCAATATCCTCACAGACAAGAATATGTAAATGAAAAATATTTTTAACTTAACAAATATTCCCAAAGATGTTACAAAAATAATGTCCTACATTCATATGCAGATGGTTTTGTACTCTATTTAAACTGAAAAGGAGAGATTAATTACTACCAGTCTTGGTCAGTTAGGAATGGGTAAATCAAATGGGTTCTTTTACCAACAAACATACTGAATATTATTCAGGTCCCCTAAAGGAGGTTATATTCTTAATTGCTGAAGTTACCATTTTCTTAATTTAAGATTACTTAAACACCACCACCAATCTGATATAAAGGTACATTAATAACCTGTAAACAATGTTATGTACATGAGACAAAGGGTGAATTTTATTGATAAATTTAACCTTCTTTCACAGCAGCACAAGCACCATGAAAGAATGAGACTAGTATGAAAATATGCCAGTGTTTAAGGTCATCTGTGTATTCCTTGGATAGTAAACTTTACTCACAGTTTTAAATTTTCTTTCATCTTATAAGAATTTAAACTAGTTACAAGAGGACACCACAATACCAAGATACATACCTTCTGTAGTAAGCTTGGTCAACACAAATATTAAGTAGTTATTGAAATCTGGGTAGGTGTTAAGCTCTTCTAGTTTCTGAAAAGACAGAAATGATGTGTAAAAATTACTCAATTTGTCTTAATGTTAATTACCCTGCACTAAGCCTGGGGATATTGTTTTCACTCTATTTTGAGTGAGTTTGTCCTTATGATACCTGGAGACGGTATCACGGATGTTACTGAAATTTATCAAAGAGGTTGGTATTGTGGAAGTGTTCTTGAAAGTTCATGTTTGGTGTAAATCCAATCTTAAATAACCCCGGAATGAGTGTTTAATGGGGTTCTTATAGCACATTTTACAACTTGCACTAGTTACATGGGACCATATGGCTATCTGTCAAGCATGATCCATTAAGTCACAGGTGAGATGTCAATCCATGTGCCATTTCCTTGAACAGTGTCCGTAACTACGTATATCATGGAAGATGAAGTCACGGTCACTGACGCCACATGCCATTTCCCTGAAAGATGTCCATAAACCAATACATGGGATGATGGGGGGGGGGGGGGGGCATGTATGTTGTTCTTAATGTTTGTTGACAAGGACAGCAATACTACTGTGTCCAGGTCATTTTTTTTCAAAATATTCAGTTAAAAAGTTCCAAGGAATAACACAAACATGATTAAAATTCCATATCATTCTCTTCCATGCAGGGTTTGTGTTCCCATACCAGACAATTTTTTAATTACTTTTAATTTTAATAAAACCTTTGCATGTATATAATAGAAAGAAAGTTTGAAAAGATGAATTAAATAAACAAAAGGCATAACTCCAAGAACTGTTTTTGCATTGATTTTTCACTGAGAATCATATTTAAGCAATATTATATTAGTTTATTCTAATGATTTTCATAAAAATCTGTCAAATCCCTGCAGCATTATTAATAAGTTATTGCTGTGACACAAAAATTAAATGACAGACAGACAGACATTGAGTATATCATAATATACCCTGTCATAGACAAGCCGATAAAAAAATCAGATGGACAGGAGACCACATTAAACCATTCACTAACTAGAAATGTCTGGCATCATAGTATCCACAAACATTAAGCAATTCAAGAAGATCCAAGTTCAAGGTCACCAGTCCTCAAACTTGTCAAAGATCATGGTTCAAACAAATGCTGGATCTAATTTCATTGAAAAATAAACAGTACCTCAAAAGATATAGGGATCACAAGAAATCCTATATTTCCACAGATTTTATATTGAAGATCAGTTCAAGGTCACCAGTCTTCAAACTTGTCAAAGATCAT
This sequence comes from Sipunculus nudus, assembly GCA_026874595.1. Classification (NCBI taxonomy): domain Eukaryota; kingdom Metazoa; phylum Annelida; class Sipuncula; order Golfingiida; family Sipunculidae; genus Sipunculus; species Sipunculus nudus. Next base: position 35,399,945 of record CM049309.1, read on the forward strand.
GGTTCAAACAAATGCTGTATCAAATTTGATTGAAAAATAAACAGTACTTCAAGAGATAAAGGGATCACAAGAAATCCTAGAAATCCACCGATTTGACATTGAAGATCAAGTTCAAGGTCACCAGTCTTTGAACATGCGCAAGACCATTATTCAAACAAATGCTGTATCAAATTCCATGAGGAAATATGCAGTACTTCACAAGTTATAAGGATCACAAAAATCCTATATTCCTGCAAATTTGACCTTGAACATCAAGCTATGCTATGAGGTTTATAATAATTCTGTGGTTTTGCCTGATATAACCTTGAAGGTCAAGTCAAGGTCATGGGTATTGTATTTGAATCTGAGAATTCCCTATCCAGGATATTTAATTATCCTGATTTATAGCATAATCCATCAACCCATTCTTGAGAAATCTAATGTTTTATGGAATTGTCACGAAATATGGCATTATTCAAGATAGCCCTGATAATAAAGGTCTTGACCTGAATTTTTAAAGGGATTATCCTAGGGCCCATATGTATTAATCTGCACAATATATATTAAATATGTCCATAAGTGCTTGAATTGCATTGCTGACATTATTGGCAAATGGCAATGATAGGGATATTAAACACTAAAAACAATATAAGGACTATAGGTGGGCCACCAGTCTCCCACACAAGACAAGGCTATCAAAGATCACCATGCAACCTGATTTTCAGACCAATCCATGGATTATTTCTTGAGATATCTCATGGACACTCTCCTGGTAAAGATCATGACCCTATTTTATATAGGACTAGCTGATAAACTCGGTATACCAGGCTGCTTTTTACTGGGTTTTGGAGATATAATTACTGAGATATTGAATGTTGGCTCATTATTTATTATAAAAGTTAAAAGAAAATATAGATTTTTAGTGGGATACTCTCGGAATACGATATATGTACAAATATTTTTTTACTGTTATTTTGTGGCGCTGTGCTCATGGCAAAACTCGTACCCTGGTATGTTTACCCTGAAGACCTTGTCAGTGATGGTTTACAATTACATTGCGAACCAGAATGAGACGCGGAGGCATAGTGTTTCGTTGATATTCGACTGGTTTCTATCGTTAGACGTATAAAGAATAAATTGATGTGAGGAACACATGAAAGATTAATTAAATGTACGTTGCAAGGAAACTGTTCCTGAAGAAGGAAACAGAAATTTGCTGACATCGTAAGTAGCAGAAGCGGACCAAGCGGGACTCCATGCAGTGGGTCTGTGTCCCATTTTCAACCGAAACCTTTTTTTCATCGTAACAGACAACTTTTGAGGCCTGAAACCCCCCGCTACCACTCAACCCCACTCTGAAGTTGGAACCTTGAATTAGGTTTTGTCATTAATCCTCCTGGGTTGAACTCATAAAGCGTGAATTGTGTGTTTTTCTCTTTTACTGACCACGCACGTGGGTCAAATCCCTCATTGAAAGCAAGCATTATTCATATGAACAATAGTCCTTAGTGGTAGAGGTTAAGTGACCACGATACAAGCATTCCGATGATTGCCGAAGGCAGTTCGGCTGTGTTGGGTAAAAAAACGGAAAAATCACTCAAAATTATATGTACATTAAAAATTATTTATTTTCATATCTCCTATGTCAATCCGGGGATAATAACCTTTCTAATGATGTATGGCACAATAATGTACACAACGCGGTTTTAGAGAACATTGCAAACAGATGTGAACCAAATTCCTTTTATAAGTATTAGATTTGTTCTCTTACCAATATCTTTGTATGTATAAATTTGAAATGGATCCCTGGAATCATTCTAGAGTTACCTCACCTGACAGTAATCTCTGCGGTGAAAGCCCAATCATGCTTTAACCATAGTATCCTGACTGCATGGGGATGTATATAATGAATCTGGTTACATGAATTCACAATACCACATACTTGGTGTAAGTTTTTTTTTAACAAAATTGAAACACGACTGGATATAAGGGGGAGTGTCAACAGAACGTGGGTTTCGAGGGAAAAAATCAAGTTCAGTTAATACAGGTGCAGTGTGAATATAGCTTCAGGCAAATAATATTTCGCCCTACAGAAATGTGAACAGAACGTGGGTTTTGAGGGAAAAAATCAAGTTCAGTTAATACAGGTGCAGTGTGAACATAGCTTCAGGCAAATGATATTTCGCCCTATCTGTTATTGAGAATATTACTGATGGTCATACGATTTACCTTAAATGATCAAACATCAATAGTGTCAATACTGAATAGGGTTATCAGATTATTAATAATACTGACAATTTATATCACAGTAAATGCAGAAAAAATATCCTGTTCTAAAAGTTACTAAAAAATCCACATGCTTTATGATTTAAGGTAAACTGATTATACTGATGCCATAAATCAAAGACTTTTTTATTGCAATTTATCAGGCCACTGGACTACCATAATGGTACAACCCTACAATAACAAACAAATTACATTTTTTTTTTAATTTAATCATTCCCAAGATAAAACAAATTTCAAAGGCTGCTGGCACCTCATTCAACATGGAGCAGAACCACATAAAAATTCTCAACTCAATATCATGCTGCAATGTAACAATCTCTGACCTAATCTCACCCCTGAAATCCCATATATATTGATCCCCCGTGACACCCCTCACATCCAGTGATTGCTGGAAACTGGTCCAAGTTACTGACAACATCTCATCTGAAAAATGACTGCAGGGTTTCAGGGGCCAGTGGGAGTTGATTAATCTATACTGGAACAGGTCAGATGAAAGATTAATGCTGCCAAAAGCTTTCATCCATGGCAAATACAATGAGATTGAGGCTAACAATGCCCAATGCTGGCAATAAAAGAGTCAACAGGGGAAATATAATTTTACAAGAAGCTGCAGAACACCCTCCCCATTTTCTGATATATTACTTTACTGGCATTGAACAGTAACTCAAATTGAACTATGGTGTTACTATCATCAAGAAAACCATTTCATCAAATCCACAGTGATGGCTACATCATTCTATTATTTCCTGTATTTATTACAAATTGTAAAGAGTTATTCTACACCATACACTGTAACAGGGTTATTATGATTTAATGAGAAGTGGTGCCATTTGCTGATTTGCACCATTATGACAATAGTCAAGATAGGTGGCGCCACTTTTGCCATCCACATATGTCATATGCTGATGTCATGTAAAAATTTTGGTAAAGGACACCATGAGTGGTGCTACCTGAAGCTTTCACAGACAGACAATGATCAATATGTCTGTAAAATTTGGAGCCTACAGCCCAAGAAGTTCTCAATACATTTGGTAACAGACATAGACATGTCATAATGTAGATAACACTGAAATCATCCAAATTTGTAATTAAATAATTTATGAAAAGCCAAACTTTATATTAGAATAGATTCAAATCATTCAAGCAGCTTATCTCTAAAGAATGATTAACCATGATATTTAAGCTGCAGCCATATATTTTCTGTATTACTGGGGGGAGGGGGGAGGTGACATGTGCAGAAAATAGGTTAATACAGATGACACACCTGCAGGTAACATACATATATATGGTCACATGACCCAAATTTCTGAACAATCTGGGCTGAGAGTTGCAGACCTTACTGAGTTATACCAATCTATTTTGATAACTGGCATTACATTTTGTGTGCATGCACATACGTAATATCATCAAACATTGCAAACTATTGCTTCACATCTTGAAGAATACTGGTCAAGAATCTTTTCAAACCTTGCACGCTACCATTGTAGATGAGACATTACTTATACACCAAGAACCAACACAAAATATTTGCCAATCAGTCTGACTTTCTCAGAAAATGTTGAAAATGTTTTTGGCCCCCAGTTTGCACAATATAGGTCACTGTGACCTTATTTTTGGTTTAAGAGGACTCTTACAGAACCTCTTTTGATGTAAAATTCTAGTCTTATGTGAAACATCCCCTTAAACTGAAGACTGTACTGGAATATTTTTTTTGTCAAACTGGCACCAGGCTTGGGTCAAGTACAAGAGGTCTGTACTAAGTTCAAGTACTTCAGCTTTTCACAAGTACAAGTACAGAAATTTTATATGTAAATGAGTTCATCTTGAGGAATCGGTACTTAGAGTACTTTTATCATTAAATTCATTCAGATAAAGAAAAACGTACAAAATGTTTTTTACTATGTATAATAAGCATGGTTGTTTGAGAATTCCCATTTCCCAGGGTGGGAATTCCCGCTCTGGGAAATACAGCTCAAATACTACCATCTGGGAATTACTGGGAAATACCCCTGGATAATAATGAGAAACTAGAATACGGGTAGTTGACAAGCGACTACGTGTATCCGCCTAAATCAGAGTGGAACAGGTGAAGTGAGGCATGGATTAAGTGGCAAGGGGAAATAGAGTGAAGTGTTGCATATTAGCATGGATGTCTGCAGCCAAATTGTGTATGAAGGTTGCCCCCCTACCACAAAATCCAGAAAGCCATCCCAGTTGTATACATATGCAAAATTTAAGGCAGATAAGTCAAACCACTACATGTATATGAGTGATTTTAGCCCGTGGCAGACAATCAGATGGACGCTGAGCAAAAATGGTTGCAGGTGACGGCACCAGTTTTGCGTATGATAAAGAGCTATGTGGGAAAACTATACACATGCAAAACTTTGGCCCAATCGGTCAAACGGTTCCCAAGATATGAGCTTGGATGTCTGCTGCATAAACTAGAATGCAGGTGGCTCCACCTGTCATAAAATCAAGAGAGCTGTCGGGGATGTATAAACCTGCAAAATTTTAGCCAGATATGTCAAACCACTGCGGAGATATGAGTGATTTTATCCCATGGCAGACAAACAGACAGGAGCTGTGCAAAAATGGCTGCAGGTGGCGCCACCAGTTTTGTGTATGTTATAAAGCTCTCCAAGGGCTACATTTGTGCAAAAAAATTTTCCTGATCGGCCAAACGGTTCCCGAGATATGAGCTTGGATGTCTGCAGCGTAAACGTGAATGTAGGTGGTGCCACCTGTCACAAAATCAGAAAAGCTATCCAGGATGTATACGCATGCCAAATTTCAGGTGAATTAGTCAAGTCACTGCAGAGATATGAGTGATTTTAACACAAGGCAGACGAACAGATGGACACTGTGCAAACATGGTTGCAGGTGGCGCCACCATTTTTTGTGTATGTTATAAAGCTCTCCAAGGGCTACATTTGTGCAAAAAAATTTTCTTGATCGGTCAAACGGTTCCCGAGATATGAGCTTGGATGTCTGCAGCGCAAACATGAATGTAGGTGGCGCCACCTGTCACAAAATCAGAAAAGCTATCCAGGATGTATACGCATGCAAAATTTCAGGTGAATTAGTCAAGTCACTGCAGAGATATGAGTGATTTTAACCCAAGGCAGACGAACAGATAGACACTGTGCAAACATGGTTGCAGGTGGCGCCATCATTTTTTGTGTATGTTATAAAGCTCTCCAAGGGCTACATTTGTGCAAAAAAATTTCCTGATCCGTCAAACGGTTCCCGAGATATGTGGGTTTATGTGTAGAAACAGACGCACAAACGGACGCAGAGCGCAGAGGAAAGGTCAGTGCTGGAGTAGTTTACATATTGGTGAAAAATTACACTAAATTTGAAAAATATGACAAACAGAAACAGGTTTTTATCCATAAGCATGAGGGAAAAAATCCTACTGGATCAAATGATGTTAAAGAAGATATGTCTGAAATAATGTACGTGAAAGAAAATCAGCGATTGCGCTGTGGCGGCCATATTGGAATTCTGACAAGTCTGTTATTCAATAGATCTGGAGCCCTCATAGGTACCAATCAACCCTGTTAATTTGGGAACGCTGCAGTATGTTGTTGTTGAGTTATCGCGCAAGAAAGAAAATCATCGATTGGGCTGTGGCGGTCAAATTGGAATTCCGACAAGTCTGTAATTCGACAGGTCTGGAGCTCTCATAGGTACCAATCAACCCTGTTAATTTGGGAAAGCTGTAGAATGTTGTTGTTGAGTTATCGCGCGCGAAAGAAAGTGACGTACTGACACAGTGAATCAGTCAGTGATCACTATAGGGCACTGCTTGTCAAGTGGGGCCCTAATAAGTATAACGAGTTTCATGAAAATCCATAGGATTTTTGTTAAGTCACCATGGTGCCTCCGAAGTGCAATGATCTGTGACCTCATTAAATATGCATGATTTTGCTGGAAATTGAACCTAGGTGAGGTATTTTATTGATTAACATTTGAGATGAGTTTTATCAAAATCCTTCATATTCTTCTCAAGTTATCTCAGGGACAGCACAAAGTAACTATCACAAAGACACTTCAAAGAAACCTGTTAACCTTTGGAATCATTAAATATGAGTGAAATCTGCTGAGAATATAATTTAGGTGAAAAACTATTGGTAAATATGTAAAAAATGTTTCCTAAAATCCATAGAATTTTTCGAGTCACCATGCTGATGACTTAGACTGTTTTATTGATTAACATTTCTGATGAGTTTAATCAAAATTCTTCATATTCTTTGTAAGTTATCATGGGGACAGCAAAAAGTAGCTATCAAAATGACACTACAAAGCAGCCTGGTAACCTCCAACCTCATTAAAATATGTGAAATCTGCTGAGAATATTACTGAGGTGAAAACTATTGGTAAATATGTAGACAAGTTTCATGAAAATCCATAACTTGTTATTGATTAACATTTCTGATGAGTTTTATCAAAACCTAAATATTCTTTATTAATAAATTATTGTAGAGACAGCACGAAGTTGCCTAGTGACCCATGACCTTATTTAATCAGCATGAATGGACAGTGGGTAATATACCATAATACTCCCATCATATGACAGACGTATTAAAAGCCAGTTTGCAAAAACAAATTAAACAATCATTGCATGCAAACCTGATTGCATGCCATTACTGCTGCATACTTTTTTCTGTAAAATTATGGGAAATACAATATATGGTGACTTGCCACATTAGCTTTCGCACTTTCACTCCTTTGAGATTTACCATACTTGCACAACATACATAATTTATTTTATCAATAAACAAGTGACCCATGATTCATGACGCTCAAATGACTGACATGTTGGCAATATGTCCTTACACAGGCAATGAATTAAGATAATGTAGGTGGCATCATCGTTCATGCATATTAGCTTAAGTTCATCAAGACCCATAAGTACTCCAAAATTGATGACAATCCAGGCAGCCTTTGATGAGGAATCTGGCAATCTGTATTTTGCATTATTTCTGGGTTGCTCAAACATGCGCCAAAACTCAGAGAATATAGGTCGCAGTGACCAAATTTCAGGTGTCTGGGGAGAACTTTTGAGAAATCTCAGGATGTCAAGTTAGAAGATTCTGGGTCAAATGGTTATGATTTGTGCCCTACTTTAGTATCGAATTTCCATTTATTCTGGGGAATGCTTATAAGCCTCATAACGCATAGAATATGGGTGACAAGAGACCTAATTTCAGGTTTCCCAGGAAATTTTTCATGGACCTCCCTGCATGTCAATTTAGAAGATTCCAAGTCCAGCGTTTGCGATTTGTGCCTGGTTAACAGGCGGACGGAGAGACAGATAAAGGGCGATCGCTATAGCTCAGATGACTTACAGTCAGCTTAGCTAAAAAAAGGGAACACTGGTTACAGCATGTACCCTTGACTATGGCTGGCATTAATAGCGCTACAGAGTACTCAATTGAGAGTTTATCGTACAGAACAGCATGAAGCATTGACACACAATTCTAGCCCTTGTTGTGGGATAGACAGTCATTCCATTAATCATACATTGAAAATAAACTTTCCATGTATCATGCTGCACTATAATACTCCAGCATAAATATGTACAGCCACACAAGTGAAAGTGTTTTCATCCTTTTTGATCCCAAAGTTAATGTTTTATTGTTACAACTTTGAGGTATAAAGTGCGCAGCGGAGAAGTAGTAATATCTTATAAATTTAACAGTAGGTGCTAATACGTTCAGACATACTGTGCTTCTAAGCATCTGTATTAATTATAACATGTATGGGTTATTTGGTCTCATAGTGCTACAAAAGGATTATTAGCTCAAACATTTTAAATCTTCAGTAGATGCCACCGAAATTACTACTGCTTAACTGAGCAGATGTGGTGTCTCTTTCATGAAGGTATTATGTTTGCTATCAGTCTTCCTTTATGAATGCCATGAATAGAAACCCTTGTGAATATGAAACTAACCACAGTCTACCGTCTAGTTCCACAATTTTACATATGGTGGTGCATATATGTTAAAATGACACTAGAAGTAGTATATACTCTGACAAGTCTACTCATCATCACATGTTGTTTGTCACCAATTTACACCCAGTTCATCACAGTTAATCCATATGATAGCCAAGGGTCATAGCTTCGAGGGATGTCATGTCATGGGTATAAATTCAGGGTTGGCAAGTTTTAGGCAGGAAGGTTTTACCCATAGGTTTTAACCTGGTTAAAATGCCCCGCCTAAAACAGGTTTTGGGCAGGTTTTAGGCACCAAAAGTGCCTAAAACCTATATTTGTTTGAATTTTTTACTTAAAGATCTATAAAACTACCAAACTGGCTGGGGTGATGCAGTCACAAGGCTTTGCTGTTTTCTGGAAGGTACCAGGTATTACAAGTAATGCATGATTTCCTGTTGACTAGCATCATGCAGTCTTCAAAGAGCCTGTATAGGTTTCTTGAGCATGAGACCATGTTTGTGTGGCACATGGTTTCATTGGCCAATGTTAAGTTATTATCAGGACCCTTTGGGTTTCCTTATGAGTGCCCTGCTACCTGAAATTATGTAATAGAGCCTCCAGTATACCTCCTGTAACTATGTGTATCAGTAGGCATGCTTGATTAGACCGGTTAATTACTATTTATCAGGGTAATGAGGTGATAAGACCCAATGGTCATAAGTCCTACTACTGTGTAATAGAAGATGTTCATGTAAACTTTCATACATTTATAACTAGGATGATAAAATCACAGCCCTTGCCCTAAAAATTGTTCATGAGTCAAACTTTTTACTGAGTGATGCAGTCAGGGCCCCTGACCATGACATGTTGGTTTCTCAGGCCTTTAGAATGAACATGGCCCAAAAGTGATTATGAATATTCTGTGGTTTGCAACATATTCACTGCAATATATTTCAGCATTTTTCAGTTTTATACTAATTATAGTGTTTCATGAGGGTTCATTTTCACAATCTAATCATACAGTTAACAGAGCATTTCCATCATTATATAGACAATAAGCATGTGCACAAAATCTAAAAATTTGACTATGGATGACCTAGCTAAGGACATAAACAACTAGTGGAAATCTTGTTCATTATCAGATAATGCAAAAGGTATCATATTTTAGTTTATGGCTAGCATAAAAGATCTTTTTTTATTTATAAAATCAATCTTTTGCTTTTTGCCATTTGAAGCAACACATATTTAAAACATACACAATATGTTAGTGAGACTACAGTATAAAGGACTATTCATCAGTGTAAATGGAACACCTTTTTGAATTGGGGAAAAACTTCTTTCACATGTATCACAAAATTTAATCCATTGTGATCAAAAAGCCAATCAAAGAATCTGGTTACAAGCTTACAGTTTTAGCATTCATTTATAAATTGGCAGTAATGGAGGTGGGAGACCTCAGAATACGATTTTGGGATACAAGCTAAAACTGTCATTTGGAAAACCTGAAGTAGTGTTGTATTTATTTGTTGCTTTTGTTTGTATCATGGTTTATTTGTTTAGTTTGAATAAAGTGTTCCTCACTTTTAATTTGTTGAGCATATTTCTGTAATGCATTTAGCTGTGTAACAATAAAACATAGTTAAACTGCAAGTCATAGGTAAGGGTAAGGTTTTAGGCAGTTCAAGGCAGGTTATAACCTATTTTAGGCAGTTAAAAGCAGGTTTAAGGCTCTGCCCTGCCGAAAACAGGTTTTGGGCAGCCTAAAACCCAACCCTGCATAAATTTAAGCTGTTAGTGTATTAAAGGATGTTGACAACTACTTTTTAACATATTTGTCAGAAATTGCTTAAATTTAAAATCTTTTTCATTTTTATCAGTTGGTCTAGTTTTGTCACAACTTGTCTCATCAATGTTTGCATGAAACATTATTCATGCATTTCATGTTTGGATTTAAAAGTACTATTTCAGTATATTGCAAATTTCACAGAATTACTTTGACAAAAATATTCACAAACAATATGAATCTTTCACCAATTTTTTTCAATGGCGACTTTAAAACTGACAGTTATAACTCTGCTCATTTTTTATGCTGGACAAACCCAAAACTCAAGAAAAAAGGTGAAAAATCAATCCACCCTTGATGGGTGGACAAGAACCTTATGAAAGTGATACTAATGCTCCACTTTTAACACAGAATTGGCAGGTGTCTGCCATTGTCATGATTTCTGCTTGGTAGTTGCAGGGGCAGCAGATATACATATCTGCCTATGTTCCTGTCCTACTGGTGAGAAAAAATGAACTACTTGAAAATAGAAATAACAGCACATCCATTTTAATAATAATATAATGCATCAAATACATAATCGCAACACTAAGTATATTAATCATAAAACCTTGAAATGAACAGTGGTGATGATATTTGAAATCCAGAAATAAAATAACAACAGTGTCACATTAACAGTTAATGAGTGATTAACATTATTATTTAAATATTTAATATTTAATAAAAAAATATGCCTCGGTCGATTAAATGAAGTCTGGACTGTCACCGCGAGCTGTCCGGTCACTAAGAAAGCTAAAACCCTTCTGTATCAGGTGGTTAATCAGCCAATTCAATCAGTTAGAAGAAGAAATAATTTCTTTTGAATTCTTAGAATGTCCAAATGAAAGTAAGCTGCTTTTTAACTGATTTCATATGCCATGTTACTTAAAATTGAGCGACATGTGGCGTTGTTGCACGAGGCCGCATGCCAGTCTTGAAAGCTGCGAAAAAGAAGTAAACACACGTGTACCAAACATTATCAACACGAAAACGTTTGTAAAAATATACCTGCTGTACAGCCCTCTGTGTTGCTGTGTCAGGTGACTGAGATTCTTTCAGCAGTTGTAAAATCTGTTCAAGACCACTGTTTTCAGGCTGCCAGGCCATGATCTTCATTCTGCTCGCTTATCAGAATTTTCGATTGCACGAGTAATGATCGGGATTACTCGGAAATTGCCGAGTAACGACGAACATAAACGAATGAGTCATTTGAACAATAAAAAACATTAAGAAAACACGGACACGACTCGTTCATAACTAATATTTTCTATTATATTTTTTTTTGTAAATTCACAACCAGATAAATAAAAATGTTTTGCTTATACAGACCAAATTTGACTGAATAAGAAAGGCGGGTTGACCCGATTTCGATCGTCAATATCCGGAACACTATGTAACGGGCTCTATCATTGGGCAATAAATAAAACTCGGAAGTCGGAAGTCGGAAGCCCTCGGAAGTCGGAAGCCGTTTTATATTTTAGTATAATTTTAAAAATAACGAACAAATCGACAAGTTTTTGTGTTAAAACGGAAGATATAGACTCCCTTCTTCATACGAGAAAGTTTCAAAGATATATATTAATATATATGAAAATTAAATCATAATTAATGCGTCGGAAGCCTCTCGGAAGTCATCCTGAAGTGACAGATGATGCTCAAAATGCATAAAACTCGGAAGTCAAGCCACAGTATCAACCAACAATGACACAAAAAGGTCTTGCATCAACCCAAATGTTAATTCAGGTAATATTTATGTATTTGAATAAAATCATAATGTATATAACTAACAAAATAATATATGCATTAACCCAAATATTAATTTAGGTCATATTTATGTATTTGAATAAATCATAATGTATATAACTAACAACATAATATATAAATTCATATTAAAATATAAAACATGAATATAAAATACCATAATTATAAATAAAAAAAAACAGTATAATACAATACAGATTTGTTTTGGTATTCTCTTTTATTTTCATTGAACAAATACATACATGATGCAAAATTTAATTACATAATACAAGTATAATAAAATGTATACATAATGTGTTAAATAACACAGATGACGATATAATTATATATTCATTCAACAGCGATATAATTTGATATTAAATTATAATATATGATCAAATATCATATATTATAAAAGTACAATATAATCAATATTCATATATTAAGTAAGACACAAATATATAGGTCAATATAAAATAATATATGAAATGATTAAATTGTATATAATATGATTATTTATATATCCATTCATGTATGTGATAATTTATCTCCTCCACCTAGGGAGTTATTCTAACAAATAAAAAGGATAACAGATGGCAGAAAAGATTTTAGATGGCGATTCCTCCCGTTAGTTGTAACTGATAATTATCTATAGATAGTTTATGTCGTTACCTAAAAGGCACACGCGTTTCATTGTTCTTATTGCCTGATCCCCAGTTAGCACAAACAAAAAAGTGTTTTTATAATGGTTTATGCAAATTGTCTGTGCAATGTTCTAAAAATGTTTCCTGATACGTTGAGTGATCAGTATTCAACAAGCGTTGGAGAGTTATATGCGTTCCATATAAAGCAACCTAATGCATGGATAAAAATTAGCTTCATTTATACTGTATATAGCACCCTAATGGATAAAAAAGAATATTTTTATTAATACAAAACTTAATGGACTTTTCTTACGGTTTTACCAGTTCCTGCGAGGATGCGACAGTTTAATACCTTTTTTTTTACATTAATATACAAATTTATGTATTTTATCAAATATTTGAATAGTATTATGTAAAAAATATTATAATACAAATTAATGTAGAATACTTAACTTTTTTATATGATAAAATATTCTAATCTATTTTGTTATATAAGGAAAAAAATTATCACACCATTTTGATTAAATTACGAAATTTTAAATGCTTTTATATCGTATTTATTAGAAATAACATTCCATATTAAAATATTACGTCGCGATATGATATATAATGTATTACATTTGAATGTATATTTCAACATTTATTTTTTTAATATTTTATATATCATTATGTTTAATTAGTAATATACATTGTGTTTTTATTCAAATACATAAATATAAATTAAATTAAAATTTGGAATTATGCAAGACTTTTTCTGTGTCATTTTTGGTTGTTGCTATATGGTCTTGACTTCCGAGTTTTATGCATTTTGAACATCATCTGTCACCTCAGGATGACTTCCGAGAGGCTTCCGACGCTTTATAAATGCTTTGATTTTCATATATGGGAATATACGTTTGTGCGACTTTCTGGTTTTGCAAAGGGGGTCTATATCTTCCATTTTAACACGAAAAAGTGTTGGTATGATCGTTATTTTTAACATTATATCAAAAATTATAACGGCTTCCGACTTCCGAAGGCTTCCGACTTCCGACTTCCGAGTTTTATTTATTGCCCTATCATTGGCTGAAACAAACCGACCCATCATGCCTCTGGTGGAAAAAGGGTCGCTCTGATTTCATTTACAAATATAGAACAAAAATTATGATAAATTTATAAATCGAGCAGCCAACTGAAAGGTGCTTGAAGTATAACTACTTATTATTCTTACTGTGTTTGTCATATAAACCAAGTGACAGGTAACACCGCCAAGATGATGAAAGTTTTCTTTCCCCAGCCTGGGCGGTATTAGAATGTGAATGAAGTGTTCATGGGAAATGAATCATGATTTGTGTGCATGATTATATCTGGGCCTATTTAATCTTGGCCTATATAATTAGACCACAAAAATGATATATCCTAGTAATCTCAAAGGTGCTATGAAAAAGGTTTAAATGTTTCCAAACCAATTTAAAACATTTAAGTGTAATGGTGTAATATATATTTATTTTATATTAAAAAAAAACTTTTTTTTTTAAATGCCTTTATAAATAAAACAAGTTTTATTCAGCTATAATTTGTCAGAAAATATATTTTTCAGTCTGATTTTAATGTTACATCTAATAATTCTTATGAAAACATTTTCTCACTAGGCCTATACGTACGTATATATATACATCCTATAAGAATATATTATTGAAATAATTCTTTTTTTTTTTTACATACATTATTTTGACAGAGCTATGTATAATTTACATTATTTTTACAGAGCTATGTATAATTACGCAATCTAAATTTAAACGCATAACGTTGGGTATAACTTTTTTTTCTGTTTCTCCTATGCATATGGTGATATGGTAATATGAAAACCTATCACTCAGCTCAGAGAAACGTTACAGGAACGTCTGCAACAAACCATCCGCTAATTTATAGCTTCGATCTTTAATTAAGTTTTAATGACGTTTTCTGAACGTTTCAGAGCATGTACCGCATGCATTTTGATTCCCGTTCGCATTGCATATTATAGTGTATACATGGGTCGAAAAAATCTTCATATATATGCACCTATATGTACTTGCTGGGAAACGGTAACATATATATACAATTTATATATAAGTATAATAAGAAAGAGCCGAAATCAACGTATCAGAGATCAACAATATTAATTATAACAGCCTTTACCTTGCCAACCTATCTGTGTTTTGTTTGCTTGATCACATATACACAAGTTGATATATACTTGCAAGGGGGGCATCAATGACACGAAACATAGACATATAGCTAGCGCGCCATCTGCTGGTCGTACCGCGCAACTTCACAAATCAAGATTTTTTCCTGCATCCTATCTGCTTTTCACCACTTTTAAATTTGTCTGGCCATACTTTTTGCTTATTTGAGGTTGTCCATGCAGTCAGGCGCGTGATCCTGTTATGATGATTAATCACACACGGGCTGTGTTTACTCACACACGTACAGAACCATATCAATGTGAAAACATTTCTTCAGACAGCTTCAGACAGGCCCCGTGAAATCAGTTTTAAAACATGACTAAATGGCCCCTATATAGCCTTATACTATACTCATAATAATATAAAGACACTTTATATTACCATGGGTAGTATAAGGCTATATATAGGCTACATTTAAAACTCAGGTAAGGGGGGGGGGAGTCTATGTAAAAAGTTGGTTTGCAAATCTCGGAAAATGGTGGACTTATTTCAACATAAGTCAGGATTCGAATCCACATTTTAGGGACTCGGACTCGGAATTGGGGGTCTTGGAGTCGGACTTGTAATCGGATTCGGGGAATCAGGCCATGTCCATATATATAAAGTCCAATAGAACAAAAACTGTCATATATTATAAGACTTAGGCCTATGTGCGAACTAAAATAACGGGAATTATAAAATAATTACACTATATGTACTAAACTTTGCTCAGCATCGGGAGTTGTAAAAAATAATTAACAATTATCGTAAAAGCATGTGTGTGCGAATTTAAAAAAAAAGTGTACATGATTATCTGAAATTTCTATTCTAAATTTTTTTTGGACATAAGTTTTTGACTCAGACTTTGACTGTTCCGTATTATAAGTAATTTGGTAAGTATTTGGTAAAGTATTCCATAAGTATTTGGTACAGATGTAGAGTCACGTTTATGCGACCACTGAGGAAGTTTCAGAATCAGTATGCTAGAAATAAATAGGTTAATATATTCGAGAACTGGCGATTATTTTTTAATTTTCTATACACACTAGAATTTTCCTTCATAATATTTAGTTGTTTACCCAAAAGTTAGTGTATATATACATACATATATACACACACACACACTTATAAACTTCCTGATTTACATTCACTCATGGCAAACGTTTGCACTCATTGGCTTCAGGGTCCCAAATATCTGCATAATAATTGGATCAAGTCTCTATCTCTTAAACGTGTCTAATAATACAATGTTTTTTAGTGGTATGTTACATGGTTACTAAAGAACCGTTTAATACAATATGTTAGACCACAACAGGCTGTATAGAGAATGATTAACAATTACCATGACAACATTCAGCTTAGGCCTAAACACATAAAATACTGTATACGGCCACGCAGTGAAATATAAACTTAATAGTATCGTAGGTTTCACTGCGGATTAGTTTTTCCAGAGTTTTAAATCATGCCACACAATATGTTCAGCAACCTCTTCATGGATCATTCATGCATGCAGGTGACTTCTTAGCGAAGTTCCTTGTCCATAACTTTATTCCGTATTTCCCCTGACTCCTTTGTGGCGCACAGTTGACAGTTTACCTTAAATACTTTACTTGCTGAAAGGAAAAGTTCGGATTCAGACTTAAAAATAGAAATGTGCATTCCAAGGTATGCAAACCTGCACCCTCTCTATTGTGGAATGTTCCCAAAACCGTATTTGCATTCCCTTGTTCGGCCCATATTCCCAGGTTAATTCTTGTATTGGTGACTGTATATGTATGAATATTCCTTGATGGAATTCCTGAATCCGGATCATGTGCTAGATCCATACCAAAGATTTAATGGATTCTTTACTGGTCCAGTCCCGAAATGTCCTGAAAATTATCACGAGATTCGGTTCATGATTGCGTTATGTTGTGAACAAACACACACTCAAACACACACGAACGGAAATTAACGCAAAGACTCTTTACTTCTGATTTGGCCAAATGGACGTTTCGGACCTGCACGTTTCGGACTAGGACATTTTAAAACTAGGATGTATCAGTCAGGATATTTCGCATATGTTCTTTTTGCCAGGGAGGTATATTGGGACAGATGAACGGACAATTTGGCAGCATCTAAGAACAAGTTCCTCTTTTAGCCTTGGTATTGAGTCACACCTATTCATGCATCTTGGCAATGGAGGCTCAGCTTTCCCCCAGGTCAAGGGTACCTAACGTGCAGTGGCGTCAATTTTTCTCCCAGGGTGGGGGGATGAGTTTGTATATATATATATATATATATATATATATATATATATATATATATATATATATGTATATATATATATATATATATACATATATATATATATACACACCTTTTTTCAGCGTCTCTGAGTGTCATATTCAACTATATATATTTATATATATATACATTATATATATATAATTTTTCAGATAATTATTATGTTTTAGAAAATAAGTGTATTCGTGAATTCTAAGCAAGGTTTATAGATATAACATTTTTTAGTAAATGGATCCAAAGTCTTTAATTTTATTTATTAATTAATTTCATTTGCAATATTATAATATTATTCTCTGAAAAGTGGGGGGTATGATAACATTGACCATCCCCCCCTTGCCAAAAAGTGGGGGGTATATATACCCCCCATCCCCCCTATATTGACGCCCCTGCTAACGTGCCACATGTAACTAGCTCTTACAGACCGACATTTACCACTGGCTCTTACAGACTGAAACTTGATCTGTTGGCAAATCTGAAATGGTTGGCAGTCTGCCAAAGTTATTTATAGATACAGAGTGTAAATTGACCTATTGTAAAATCTGGCACAGTTGGCAGGTTCTAGACGTCTAGAAGATGTGTCTAGACACATCGTCTATAGACGTCTAGACTGTATCTGGACCAGGCAGAGCCAGGTCAGTTGCCATGGTGATGTCTGGACTGCACCTGGGTGCACTGATTGACCTCTTGACTTGACATGTTGAAACGTGCCATGCTGCCAAATCTGTTTTCAAAACTGAAAGCCTTTTTCAATTGGCTACACTGCTTTTTTAAAGCTGCATTTTCCCAATCTATTCCTATAAAACTGACAGAACAATACCAAAGAACAATTCTTGTAAAGTTTAAACCAATCAGCTTAACAGTTTCTAAAAAGAAAACAGTGTATAAGCTAGAAGAGTCTGAACTTACATTTTTGCTTGTAAAAAAAAAAAAAAAAAAAAAAAAAACAGATCAATGTAGGTGGCGCCATCAACACCTCAATTTCAGATACGACTAATGTGACAAACATTGGCATAAAATTGGGTGAAAACAGCTCCAACGGTTTCTGAAATTTTAAGTTTAGTATGCTTTTTTGCACAGATGACTTAGTTTACATCCTGTAACTCGGCCAAAATTCACTAATCTAGAGCCATTCAAACAAATTTGCGAGAGATTTCTATGAAATATTGGACAATTTGGCTGGACCGTTTCGGAGAAGAAGATTTTTATATCGTTTTTATCTTTTCCTGTTTAGAATCTAAGAAAATCACTGAATCAAAACCATTTGAACAAATTTGAATAATCAACATCAAAGGATCATTCATGGGTGAGATGAAAGAATTTGACCCAGTGGTTTTTGAGAAGGAGATCTTTGTAGCCACTGAGCAGAAATGGGCTGCTATAACATTTGACTATATTCAGCTTCCCATAACTCAGCCAAAAGTCATTGAACAGAGACCATTTGAACAATCTTGAAAAAGCACTACCCTAGGAGCATTTCTGTGCAATATAAACAATTTGGCTTTACGCTTTCAGAGAAGAAGTTTTTTTTGTAGCCATCTGTATGGTTCAGGCACCGTTGACCCCCGTGAAAAAAGACCAATGCAGGTGGCGCCACCAATACCTCAATTTCAGATATGACTCAAGTGACCAACATTAACATAAACGTTTGAAGTTTGTTAATGATAGCCCCAGCCGTTTCTGAGATTGTAATTTTATTATGCATATGACTAAGTTTAACTTCATGTAACTCGGTCAAAAATCATTGAACTGGAAACATTCGAACAAACTTGAGAGAGATTGTTCCAGGGAACATTTCTGTGAAATATTTGACAATTTGGCTGGAAATTTTCAGAGAAGAAGATTTTTAAGCTTTTTCTTTATAAAATCTAAATTATTGCAGATACCAAATAATAAGCTCTAGGGCATCAAGTTTCACATGTGAATAATTCTTACATGTAATTTGGAGCTGCTAACTCCGACGGTTTCTGACTTACACCCATGGACAGCGGACAGCCAGCCCTGGACGGCGGACGGTGGACGCTGCGCCATCACATAAGCTCACAGGTTTGCTAAAAAAAATTTTTTAAGGGCATGGAAATCCTGATGTGCATGTTTGTGTGTGTGATTGGTGGGGGGGGGGGGGGGGGGGGGGGCTCACAGAAGAGGTGTTTGGAAATTAATCATATTTTAGTACAATGCAAAATAGAGCACTTTATCTCCAACAACATTTTCAATATAGAAGGCCATTTTCCATTAGGAATGTAATAAAATTCAATCTTTATACGGTGGTATTAAAGAGAGCAATGTTGTGAGGAATCTACCATTGGAAATGTGCTCTATGTATGAAACAGAGACTACAACACCAAGTCCAAAGTTTATCTTGGGGATGCTTTATCAATTCAGTTGTTTTCTTGATGGAACACTAAGTAACAAAAGTGTATCCTTATGTGATAAAGGACCACCTAAACTACCACATGAGCAAGTCTACTGTAATGGAGCAACTGAAATTCTGATTAAACTCCAAAATAATTAAGTCAGACCAAAATTTCATGTGTGCATATCAAAGTGTGACACTGGTTACTAGTATTTAGTACCAAAGTTTGTACCCCCCCCCCCCCCCCCTTCATTTCTTCGACCACTACTGCAGTGCAGGTTTATTTTTTTTTTACCAAAATATAAGTATGGTGATCTCTATACAGAATATCCTATTTAATTTCTTTCATTTTTTTATGTTTGTATTCTCAAATAGGAAGGTTCATCATCAAATTCAACAAAGACTAATCAGAAGTAAATACCAGGGACCCATGGGTCACATCGCTCAGCTGAATTTTGGAAAATATTAGTAACTGCAAAATATTTTTATTTCTTTTGGTTTTTCATGTATATTTTCATTTGAGAAGCTATGAGAAAACGGCCCTGCTAAAATGAAACTCTGTAAATTATAGAACAATGGACATGAGCTAAACCATTTAGTGATGCACCAAGGGAAAAAATGGGCCTACGGTAAGTGTTATATAAAAGTAACATTTCATAAACAAATAATGTGTGAAGGTAATTAAGTTTCCAAAAGTTAAATATATGGCCATATGAGTTAAAAATTAATCCCACAAAGTTTGACCAATATTCCTAATTTTAATACTAAGTTAACAGTGTTATTCAAACCTAGGCCCAGCCAACTTTAAGAGATATGAATGAAATGCTACAAAGAATTTATATCTTCTTAAATCTTGTCAGTTAGCACTAACATTAGATCCTAATATTTTATCACATTTGAATATTAGGATTAATTTCCTGAATAATTTTTGCCAAAGTCTCATCAAAAAGAATTTATTTAACATTAAAATTATAAGATTATTGTTTATTAGTCCTGTGTATTGAATGGGGGGGGGGGGGGGCTGTCGTTACTGCTCGTTGCTGAAAAAAACGTTGATTATAAGATTCATCTAGTTCATAGTACAGAACTGTCAACAGAATGGGGGGGGGGGGGGTATTTACTGCAGACAGCCTGATCAAGCTCAGCTCAGTGGAGAGAGGGCTTGCCCTTGTGATGGGATTCCATAACATTATGCAACTAATTCTGCAGCTTTTATTTTCAGATTTTAACAGATTAAATCCTTAAGTGTACATGCTGTGAAAATTAAATCCACGGTGCTCACAGAAAAAAAACGTGCCGTGACTAAAGTTGGGCAAAATTTAAGGTACCAATTTTTTTTGCTAATATTTTAAACAAGGCCTACAGGCCTAATGCGAACCTGAGCATCGGGAAATACAACAGGTATAATGGTTCAATGCTGGACAATTACTTCTCATTAATATGAATGATGCAAGTACTAAACATTTTGAATAAGAAACAATTACACAAACATCACTGCTGAAATTCTGGCATGGGTGCACACAACACACAAATGATTGTAGCTGGCACCACCAGTCTTGTATACAACAAGGCTATCAGAGATATATACGTATGCCTAATTTCAGACTGATATATCAACCCCTCATGAAAATAAGCACGCTGTGCGAAAATTTTTGTACGTGGCGCCACCAGTATTGTACACTGTAAAGCTACCTGATATGTATATACATGGCCAATTTTAGGCTGATGTGTCATTTTCCTCTGTAGAAATAAGCAGGCGCATACACTGCAAAAGTCAATGTAGGTGGCACCACCTGTCTTGTAAATGAGAATACCATGAAAGACGAATAGACAGGTCAAAATATTAGTCCAATACATCAAATTTCCCCAGAGTTTGATGCACTGGGCTGACAAGGCTTAAGTGAGTAAGGCAGTTGCCCCCCCCCCCCCCCCGAGTGACCTGTGACAAATTGCTGCCTAAAGCTACTGCACTGAGTGAACTCTTGACCTGCACCTGGCTAGACTAAATGAACTTTTGACCTGTACCTGGCTGCACTGAGTGAACTCTTGACCTATTGCATAATCTGACACAGTTGGCAGTCTGCCAAAGCTATAAATAGATTCAGGCTGAACTTTGGTACCAAATATGATGCAGTGAGCAGTCTGCCAAAGCTATAAATAGAATGCAGCAACTGCACTGAGTGAACTCTTGACCTATACCTGGCTGCACTTCTTCCAATCCTGGCACTGTGCCAAAACTATTTATAGAGCTGACATCATCTTGACTAAAGGCCAACATCAAGGCACTGGCAATCTGCCAATGGTAAACCAAGTGCTGCCAACTGAACACAAAAGTGGTCCCTACTTGAAATAACTTTGAAATTTATTTTCCCATACAAAATGCTTTTCAGCTGACTTTTTATAAAAAAGAAATCAGGAATATATGTAAATTTATTACGGATGCATGCTGAATGCAAAACTAAAATACAGATATATCTCATTATTGGCAAATTCTTGAATTAAGTTGAGTAGGGATACCAATAGTTTATAATCCACGTACAGTTGTCTTTATATAGCCACAGAGAGTTAAATATCCATGATTGTAACATTGCCTGGTATGATGAATAAATTAAATAAAAAATCTAAATTTTTTAAAAAGATTTTAAAAAACATTTTTTGTCAATATTAACCAAAGATAACCTGAAATCTAAATGTCTAGTGGCATGATGTAATAGATGCTGATAAACTGGTGCCAGGCTAGATGAAACAGCATCACACAGCTAACATATATGGTAAAATGACTCAATTCAATCTCCATAATTCAGCCAAAAATCATTCATGTGGAACCATTAACGACAATAATTATAAGAATTATTGTAGGAATTATTCTTGTAAAATATTTAACAAACTGGCTTCAGTGGAACCAGTCGAAAAACGTTTCGCAGGTTTATAACTCATATAGGACGATACAGCAAACAGGCTAAGTTCAGTTTCTTGTAACTCAGCCAAAATGCACTGAACCAAAACCATTTGAAAAAAAACTTGAATTATCAACATCTGAGGATAATTAAAGTGTGAGATTTAAGAATTTGGCCCAGTGGTTTTTGAGAAGAAGATCTTTGTAGCCACTGAGCTAAAATAGGCTGTTATGGCATATGACTAAATTCAGCTTCCCATAACTTAGCCAAAAGTCACTGAAAAGAGACCATTTGAACAAACTTCAGAAAGCACTACCCTAGGATCATTTCTGTGTGTTATTAAACATTTTGGCCATATGGTTTCAGAGAAGAAGTTTTTTGTAGCCCTCAGTGTGATACGGGTACTGATAACCCTGTACAAAAAGGCCGATGCAGGTGGCGCCACCAATACCTAAATTTCAGATATGACCTATGTGACCAACATTGGCATAAAATTTGGTGATGATAGCTACAGCCGTTTCTGAGATTTAAATTTTAATATGCTTTTTTGCACATTTAACAAAGTTCAACCTCCTGTAACTCGGCCAAAAATCTCCGAACTGGAACCATTCGAACAAACTTGAGAAAGAGTGTTCCAGGGATCATTTCTGTGAAATATTGGACAATTTGGCTGTACAGTTTCGGAGAAGAAGATTTTCAAAACTTTTTTAACTTTTTCCCTATAAAATCCAAGAAAATGCATTCAGATTGATTACTGATTATTTGCAAAAAATTTGGTGATGCTAGCTCCTGCCGTTATTGAGATAGCTATGGTTAACGTACAGACAACGCACGACGCACAACAGAGGACGCACGACGCCGCACCATCGCATAAGCTCACAGGTTTGCTAAAAAATATAAAAGATTTTGATCTTATTTTGGGTATATAATTTAATTTTGATTAATTGAAGTTATATTACTGGAAAAAAGTCCTTTATCTTTAACATGTTTTGTGTAAGGTGATCAATATCTTTCCTGATTTTTTATATAATGCATTATGTTTGAGCCCATAACTTTTTGAAACTAGAATACGGGTAGTCGACAAGCGACTACGTGTATCCGCCAAAATCAGAGAAGGACGGGTGAAGTATGGCATTGATTGAGTGGCAAGGGGATATAGAGTTACATGTGTTAAATATTAGAATGGATCTCTGCCACATAAACATGATTGTAGGTGGCGCCACCTGTCATTTGAACGAGAAACTATCCAAGATATATACACATGCAAAATTTAATGTGGAAAAGTCAAACCACTGCAGAGATATGAGTAATTTTATCCCACAGCAGACAAACAGATGGACGCTGTGCAAAAATGGCTGCAGGTGGCGCCACCATTTTTGTTCATGTTATAAAGCTATCCAAGGGCAACATTTGTGTAAATTTTTTTTCCTGATTGGTCAAACGGTTCCCGAGATATGAGCTTGGATGTCTGCAGCATAAACGTGAATGTAGGTTGCGCCACCTGTCATAAAATCAAGAAAGCTATCTAGGATGTATACGCATGCCGAATTTTAGGTGAATTAGTCAAACCACTGCAGAGATATGAGTGATTTTAACCCCAGGCAGATTAACGAATGGACACTGTGCAAACATGGTTGCAGGTGGCGCCACCTTTTGTTGTGTATGTTATAAAGCTATCCCAGGGCTACATTTGTGTAAAAAATTTTTCCGGATCGGTCAAACGGTTCCTGAGATATATGGATTTATGTGTGGAGTGTTAACGTGAATGTAGGTGGCGCTACCTGTCATTAAATCAAGAAAGCTATCTAGGATGTATATGCATGCTGATTTTTAGGTGAATTAGTCAAACCACTGCAGAGATATGAGTGATTTTAACCCCAGGCAGATGAACAAATGGACACTGTGCAAACATGGTTGCAGGTGGCGCCACCTTTTGTTGTGTATGTAATAAAGCTATCCCAGGGCTACATTTGTGTAAAATTTTTTTCTGGATCGGTCAAACGGTTCCTGAGATATATGGGATTATGTGTGGAGCGTTAACGTGAATGTAGGTGGCGCCACCTGTCACAAAATCGAGAAAGCTATCTAGGATGTATATGCATGCCGAATTTAAGGTGAATTAGTCAAATCACTGCAGAGATATGAGTGATTTTAACCCCAGGCAGATGAACAGATGGACACTGTGCAAACATGGTTGCAGGTGGCGCCAGCTTTCCCAGGGCTACATTTGTGTAAAATTTTTTTCCGGATCGGTCAAACGGTTCCCGAGATATATGGGTTTATGTGTGGAAACAGACGCACAAATGGACGCTGGGCAGAGACGAAAGGTCAGAGGTCAAGGTCACTTGGTTAGGCACCAGTTCACATGTGACCCGATAATTTGTGTAAGTTTCGGAAAAATCTGTCCAGTAGTCTCAGAGGAGTTCTCTGGAAACGAACGCGGCGGCGGCGGCGGCGGTGGCGGAACCCGGTCAAAAACATAGTATCCGCAAAACTTCGTTTTGGCGGATACAATTATACAATAAAGACCTAATTTCTGGCATGTACATAGGAACTATATAGGGGAATATTTAAAGTAAATATGAGGAAAAACAGATGAGTTGTTTTGATATTAGGCTTTTCCTGAAGTGTGAAAATAGGTTTTTAATAAAAAATTGAGGTTTTTACTTAATTTCTCAAAGGAACGAAGTCGCAAAAACCCAGTTTTTAGCTTGGTAGGAGATCCTGGGACATCTAACATTATACCGATTTTTTTATTCCTAGGTCTTACGGTTTCAAAACGTGCCACATCTATGGACGGACAGACGGACGGACAATGGATCACGACTATAGCTCAGATGACTTATAGTCAGCTGAGCTAAATAAAGAAACAATGGTACTGACAAAAGGAGAACAGAAATTTCAGAAAAACAAATATGTATAATGCCAAAGGAACGAGCCTGGTGCACCAAGAAGAGAAAATATAACTGAGTACTCCTTATATCAAATGTACTCAAAATTTAAGAATTATACAAATATTCTTGATCGAAACATAGTCAATAATAAAAATAATTTATGCAGAAACATGAGAAGGAATATGATTATTTTTAAACAAGTCACCCACATCTCCTTGAAAAGGACTTGCAACAAAGAATAATAAAATCATGCAGATTAGTACAATAAAATTTACGCAGATGGCAGCACTGCAGTATTTGTGATGAGTGGCGGTTACACCCATGGTCTCAGAGAATCTTCACAAGTGAGTTTTTTCTTATATAAGCGACCTTTGTCCATTGCACTGAATAAATAAAATTTTCCCAAAGACTCCGAACCAGCAAAAAAATTGTAAAACAACTTCAATATTTGACACAGCAGAGGGTTAATCAATGGTAAATGAGTGTCACTCCAGAAAAGGATTTTTTAAAATATATGGTGCAATATTCGCCTTTTATATTGTGTATTTTCATAGTATATGTGTATTTTATATCTTAAGTGTATACCGGTACTACTGAAATGTTCACTGTACCTAGGACCCTATCAAAAATCAGCTTACTATGCTAATTGAGCATCCCGGTAAAAATCTTCGTATTTAATATAAACATTTAAACAACACCAAACCTCTTTGCCCTGTTATGTTCCAGTATTGCACATGTACCTGACCAATCCTATTGTGCCCCCGAGGACAATAGGATCAGTGTCAGTCTTTTACATGCTCCATTGATACGCACAAAGCATAATCTTGTCTTGGCTTTTCAAAGCATGCTTTCACCTGATGATCAGGTCACATCCCGTGAAACAGACTGTTGTGAATTTTTAGTGTTGTTTTTCTCCAGTGTTATATATATATATATATATATATATATATATATATATATATATATATATATATATATATATATATATATATATATATAATACTCTCCTTTGATTATTTTATCAATAATATTTTACAATCCAAACTTTCTTACACTGAATTCAGACTAATGAAGATGCCAGTATTTCTCACACACTCAGCATGGTCAAATGCCAGGAAACCCTTCTGTTGTGCATCTGGTGTGCAGTTCTAAACACAAACGGGTATATTTGGCATGTTGGGTAACATCCAAACATGGCACACAACCCTGAGAATGGTCCCAGTGCCACTGAACGAGTACTAAATATGTTGAAGAGTATTCAAAATTGCATGGTCAGCTGTTCTGTTAGCAAATGTTGTTAGGCCATCTCCAGAGAAATCATGGTTTACCCATATTTTAATAAGATAAACAAAAACAATCACTGGAATTATTTCATCTTTCTAACTGAAGATCAGCAGCTATTCACATACTCATCCTTATTTTTGTACTTGATGTTCAGGTACTTATATCCTATATTGTGACCTGAATCTTAATTGTGTACCTGATATTCAGATATTAGTATTCTTTTGTACCTGATGTTTAGTTACTTATATCCTTGTGTACCTGACATTCAGGTACTAATATTGTTTTTTACCTGATGTTTAGTTACTTATATCCTTGTGTACCTGACATTCAGGTACTAGTTTCTTTTGTACCTGATGTTTAGTTACTTATATCCTTAATTGTGTACCTGACATTCAGGTACTAGTATTCTTTTGTACCTGATGTTTAGTTACTCATATCCTTAATTGTTTACCTGACATTCAGGTCCTCACATCCTTATAATTTTTCACAGGACAATCAGGTATTCATATCCTTAGTTGTGTATCAGACATTCAGCTTCTCATATCCTTTATTCTGCGCCCTATGTTAAGGTACTTGTATCCTTTATTGTGCACCCATTTACAGGTCCTCATATCTTTAATTGTGTACCTGATGTTCAGGTATTCATATCCTTAATTGTGTACCTGATGTTCAGGTCCACATATCCTTAATTGTGTACCTGACATTCAGGTATTCATATCCTTAACTGTGTACCTGATGTTCAAGTCCTCATATCCTTAACTGTGTACCTGATGTTTAGGTCCTCATATCCTTAACTGTGTACCTGGTGTTCAGGTCCTCGTATCCTTAATTGTGTACCTGATGTTCAGGTATTCATATCCTTAACTGTGTACCTGATGTTCAGGTCCTCATATCCTTAACTGTGTACCTGATGTTCAGGTCCTCATATCCTTAATTAATTGTGTACCTGGTGTTCAGGTCCTCATATCCTTAATTGTGTACCTGGTGTTCAGGTCCTCATATCCTTAATTGTGTACCTGGTGTTCAGGTCCTCATGTTGTAATTGTGTACCTGATGTTCAGGTCCTCATATCCTTGATTGTGTACCTGGTGTTCAGGTCCTCGTATCCTTGTGTACCTGGTGTTCAGGTCCTCATATCCTTAATTGTGTACCTGGTGTTCAGGTCCTCATATCCTTAATTGTGTACCTGGTGTTCAGGTCCTCATATCCTTAATTGTGTACCTGGTGTTCAGGTCCTCATATCCTTAATTGTGTACCTGGTGTTCAGGTCCTCATATCCTTAATTGTGTACCTGTTGTTCAGGTCCTCATATCCTTAATTGTGTACCTGGTGTTCAGGTCTTCATATCCTTAATTGTGTACCTGATGTTCAGGTCCTCATATCCTTAATTGTGTACCTGATGTTCAGGTCCTCATATCCTTAATTGTGTACCTGATGTTCAGGTCCTCATATCCTTAACTGTGAATCTTGTGTTTGGGTGTTCATATTCTTATGCACCTGATATACAAAACCTGAATCCTTAATTGTGAACCTGACATTTATGTTCTTGTATTCTTAAATGTGAATCTGATGTTCAGGAAATCATTTCCATAACTATGAACCTGCTGTTCAGGTACTCACTTTCTCAAATTAGACAATAGTGAACCTTATGTTCAGGTTCTCTTACTCCTAAATGTGGACCTGAAGTTCAGCTCTTAACCTTAATTGTGAATGTGTTAACCGGATGTTCAGGTACTCCTATCCTGAATAGTGAACTTAATGTTCAGATGGTCTTAACCTTTTATTGTGAACCTCATAGCCATCTAATTGTTTTTTTTAATAGCAAATGTAAACCCTAAGTAACATAATTCAACAAGAATTTTCATATTTCTTTATTCATATTGACAATCACCTTGAATATTGGAATCTCAGATAATGCTTTCAAACAAGTCTAAAATACAGGCCATTATAAAACAATATACATCACCTAAGGTATAATTATTCAACAACAACAATTTTTTTATTCTAATTCACATTGACAATAACTTAGATATTTATTACAACAATGCTAACATACCACAGGATCAGCAACAACACTGCTGTATATTGCATCTTTTCTACCCTACATTATTATACATGCATAGATAACATTATAAAGTCAGCTGTATCAGATGCCTTAGGCGGTCTATCAAAATATACCTCCATACAAACAACATTATGCAATCAACAGTAATAATGTAACATGATTATATGAATATATAACAAAACTCTGTAACAAGCATCTTCATGTACAAACAATGTCAAGGAATTTTATTAAAATAAGTCTCAATACAGGACATTATAAAATAATGTAATATGTTTCTTATCCAAAACATAAGACATTTTACCATGTTCTCAAAATTGGGTAAAAATAAATCAAAAGCATCGCATTGCAATAATGTCCAAATTTCTCATGAAAATACATGCTGATTATTCATTCTACATTCCTAGTGAGTGAGGAAACAATAATTGAATAAATCAATTTTAACTACAGTACACACTGTTGACACCAGTCTTCTTTAAAATGGCTCATGGAATGGATATTCTGGATGTTTGATGGCTCTGAAAAACATAAATTATTCAAATTTAAGAGGTGATTCAGCTTATAATAAAGTACATGCTTCTGATTATAAATATACGTAAAATATTTTATTTTCTGCTGGTATTGAGAGGCTATATTCTCAGTGTTCAAGCATTTAATTTACATGTACTTACTACTTATTCACAATCTGTATTATCGTCAACCATCAGTTCATTTTGGCTGAATACAAAAGTATCAGAGTAAAACATCCTAGCTTACAGGCTCAGTGTCTCTTTTCACCTGTTTTACATTTTGTCTTGGTTATGTGTATCGATGAATACAATCTAAGTGAATCTGTTTACAATTACAAGATCATGTGCCTGATGGTTTCACTTGCTTTCAAGAAAAGAAGATGTACTTATCATAAAAAAAAACAAATAAATTAGATTTTTTTTTTCACTATTTGTCGCCATCTTGATCTATGCAAGTAGTGCAGGACACCAGTGCAGGAAACTGTTTATGTTTTCTTTTGTGTCACTGATTATGCCAAGTGCAAGTTTATTTCCACTATGTATAGGCTTAGGAAGTTGTTTCAGAACAAAATCTTGGCAGATACAATTATATCTCCAGCAGAGAACATTGTATTTTATTTGTACAAAATATGCCTAGTAAAAGAATGGGCATATTTTCAAAGAAAAGGTTCCATCAATATCAGGGTTCCATTCTTTGTTTTTTTTTTTTTCATGAAAACAAATTTTGATCTTTGCCAGGCCTATAGGCAGCCCTTCATCTATCTAATCCTCAATTGTATTTCTTTACATTATCTTTATCATCATGTTTATTTTGTGCACAAAAGTTACCAAATTAACTGAATCCAAATCATCCCAGCCTTGACACAATATTAACCCAACTTAAGTTACTATACTGCAAATGCAAAGGTATATATTACAATGTTTATAACAGGTCAAGGCCTTGCATCTCTTGATCTGCTAAATGCAATTAATTTTTTTAATGGCCTTTAAAACACATAAAAGTTCTCAGGAATTGTATGAACCCAGGATTACATAGATAACAAAAGGCTAATCAAAGAACTGTACCATGCAATGAAGATAAAATTACCACGGTTCCATGGGTTTCTGATGTGACCTACTAGCTATGAAAAACTTACAAATGACTGAAGTTGAAGAGTCTGACACCTGTGTCCAGGGCTGCAATTTTCTTCATATCATCTTCTGATAGCTCAAAGTCAAACACCTGAAACACCCATATATCATTATTGATATAGTAAGCAGGTCCTATAGTCTTCAAAGTGTTTTAAACAAGGGTATCAACAACATTAAAGAGACCTCTATGCGGGTCACAAAAAAACCTCAGTTAATCAAAACAATATAAAGTACACTGTAAATGTTCAAGAGGACAAACTTGTTCATTTCAGGATCACCTTTTTCCAAAACTTTAGAAACAAAGGTTTTCATATGTCTGGGTGCACATGCTGGGCTTTTCATGCACTTCTGATAATTTATGAACACTTGCTCATTATAAATGCATCCAATATATGTATTAATTAACTAAATGATAAACCTTAACAGAGAGCAGAAATGCATAAGGGTGCATAATATTCCCGTCATATGTCTTGCGACCTCTAACCTCGTTAAATATGAGTTTTGCTGAGAACAGGTGAAAACTCTATTGGTACATATAGATAATGACATTTATTATGATGCTGCCAAGGTCTGGTGACCTCTGACCTCATTAAATATTGAACTGACCTTATTAAATAACATGGATTTTGCCATGAAAAAATGCATCACATTCCTGGTAAATTATTGTGGTACCACCAATTAGTATTCTGGTGACCTCTGACCTCCTTAAATATCCCTGTGTTTTACTTATTATCAAAATCAGGTGAGACAATTTATTGGTAAGTAGTTATGCATAAGTTTGTGATTATCCATAAAAGCTCTGGTAAGTTATCATAAGTTATAAAAGTTATAGACAGATGGACAGACAGACAGACAATAGATAGTTTGTCCCATCATAGATGGGGTATAAAAACTATCCATGGGATTTGACAATGTCCATTTTTAACTAGATAAAAAGATAAACTGTGATCTTACATCAAAGTTTTGCTTGATCCTGTCAGGGTTGGAGCTCTTAGGAAGTGGAGAAATGCCTCTCTGTAAAAGGTTCCTGATCAATACCTGAAATCAAATTATAATCAACACAAAGTGAGATTACCAGTGAAATGATGTCACTAATGAGATTACTAGTTCAATGATGTCCCAGCATGCCAGGCTGTGTCAATCATAGTGAGATTACTAGTACAATGATGTCCCAGCATGCTAGGCTGTGTCAAACATAGTGAGATTACTAGTACAATGATGTCCCAGCATGCCAGGCTGTGTCAATCATAGTGAGATTACTAGTACAATGATGTCCCAGCATGCTAGGCTGTGTCAAACATAGTGAGATTACTAGTACAATGATGTTCCAGCATGTCAGGCTGAGTCAATCATAGTGATATTACTAGTACAATGATGTCCCAGCATGCCAGGTTGTGTCAATCATAGTGAGATTACTAGTACAATGATGTCCCAGTATGCCAGGCTGAGTCTATCATAGTGATATTACTAGTACAATGATGTCCCAGCATGCCAGGCTGTGTCAATCAAAGTGGGATTACTAGTACAATGATGTCCCAGCATACCAGGCTGTGTCAAACATAGTGAGATTACTAGTACAATGATGTCCCAGCATGCCAGGCTGTGTCAATCATAGTGAGATTACTAGTACAATGATGTCCCAGCATGCCAGGCTGTGTCAATCATAGGGAGATTACTAGTACAATGATGTCCCAGCATGCCAGGCTGTGTCAATCATAGTGAAATTACTAGTACAATGGTGTCTCAGCATGCCAGGCTGTGTCAAACATAGTGAGATTACTAGTACAATGATGTCCCAGCATGTCAGGCTGTGTCAATCATAGTGAGATTACAAGTACAATGATGTCCCAGCATGCCAGGCTGTGTCAATCATAGTGAGATTACTAGTACAATGATGTTCCAGCATGCCAGGCTGTGTCTATCATAGTGAGATTACTAGTACAATGATGTCTCAGCATGCCAGGCTGTGTCAAACATAGTGAGATTACTAGTACAATGATGTCCCAGCATGCCAGGCTGTGTCAATCATAGTGAGATAACTAGTACAATGATGTCCCAGCATGCCAGGCTGTGTCAATCATAGTGAGATTACAAGTACAATGATGTCCCAGCATGCCAGGTTGTGTCAATCATAGTGAGATTACTAGTACAATGATGTCCCAGCATGCCAGGCTGTGTCAATCATAGGGAGATTACTAGCACAATGATGTCCCAGCATACCAGGCTGTGTCAAACATAGTGAGATTACTAGTACAATGATGTCCCAGCATGCCAGGCTGTGTCAATCATAGTGAGATTACAAGTACAATGATGTCCCAGCATGCCAGGCAGTGTCAAACATAGTGAGATTACTAGTACAATGATGTCTCAGCATGCCAGGCTGTGTCAATCATAGTGAGATTACTAGTACAATGTCTCAGCATGCCAGGCTGTGTCAAACATAGTGAGATTACTAGTACAATGATGTCCCAGCATGCCAGGCTGTGTCAATCATAGTGATATTACTAGTACAATGATGTCTCAGCATGCCAGGCTGCGTCAATCATAGTGAGATTACTAGTACAATGATGTCTTAGCATGCCAGGCTGTGTCAATCATAGTGAGATTACTAGTACAATGATGTCCCAGCATGCCAGGCTGTGTCAATCATAGTGAGATTACTAGTACAATGACGTCTCAGCATGCCAGGCTGTGTCAAACATAGTGAGATTACTAGTACAATGATGTCTCAGCATGCCAGGCTGAGTCAATCATAGTGAGATTACTAGTACAATGTCTCAGCATGCCAGGCTGTGTCAATCATAGTGAGATTACTAGTACAATGATGTCTCAGCATGCCAGGCTGAGTCAATCATAGTGAGATTACTAGTACAATGATGTCCCAGCATGCTAGGCTGTGTCGATCATAGGGAGAACTAGTACAATGATGTCCCATCATACCAGTCTCACTGTATATCATAGTGAGATTACTAGTACAATGATGTCCCATCATGCCAGGCTGTGTCAATCATAGTGAGATTACTAGTACAATGATGTCTCAGCATGCCAGGCTGTGTCAATCATAGTGATATTACTAGTACAATGATGTCTCAGCATGCCAGGCTGAGTCAATTATAGTGAGATTACTAGTACAATGATGTCCCATCATGCCAGGCTGTGTCAATCATAGTGATATTACTAGTAAAATGATGTCCCAGCATGCCAGGTTGTGTCAATCATAATGAGATTACTAGTTCCATGATGTCCCATCATGCCAGGCTGTGTCAATCATAGTGAGATTACTAGTACAATGATGTGCCAGCATGCCAGGCTGTGTCAATCATAGTGAGATTACTTGTACAATGATGTCCCAGCATGCCAGGCTGTGTCAATCATAGTGAGATTACTAGTACAATGATGTCCCAGCATGCCAGGCTGTGTCAATCATAGTGAGATTACTAGTACAATGATGTCTCAGCATGCCAGGCTGTGTCAAACATAGTGAGATTACTAGTACAATGATGTCTCAGCATGCCAGGCTGAGTCAATCATAGTGAGATTACTAGTACAATGTCTCAGCATGCCAGGCTGTGTCAATCATAGTGAGATTACTAGTACAATGATGTCTCAGCATGCCAGGCTGAGTCAATCATAGTGAGATTACTAGTACAATGATGTCCCAGCATGCTAGGCTGTGTCGATCATAGGGAGAACTAGTACAATGATGTCCCATCATACCAGTCTCACTGTATATCATAGTGAGATTACTAGTACAATGATGTCCCATCATGCCAGGCTGTGTCAATCATAGTGAGATTACTAGTACAATGATGTCTCAGCATGTCAGGCTGAGTCAATTATAGTAAGATTACTAGTACAATGATGTCCCATCATGCCAGGCTGTGTCAATCATAGTGATATTACTAGTACAATGATGTCTCAGCATGCCAGGCTGAGTCAATTATAGTGAGATTACTAGTACAATGATGTCCCATCATGCCAGGCTGTGTCAATCATAGTGATATTACTAGTAAAATGATGTCCCAGCATGCCAGGTTGTGTCAATCATAATGAGATTACTAGTACCATGATGTCCCATCATGCCAGGCTGTGTCAATCATAGTGAGATTACTAGTACAATGATGTGCCAGCATGCCAGGCTGTGTCCCCTTTTGATTCTATATTGTTCCCTCATATATTGTTTCTGGGATTCCAAATTTTTATTTTGTTTTTAGTCATGTGATATTTTTATAATTTTTAAATAAATAAATATTCTAAAACATCATTTTCATTATATAATTTTTTTTATCAAAATAAAGTGTTATCTTTTTACCTTACTGTAAGAATAGAATGATAAACATTACATGTGGAACAAGAGTGAAACATGTATGTTTAAAAGACTTGCCAAAAGTGGTCTTAATTGACAGGTGGTCCTAATAGATGGGTCAACTATATTCAATGTGAATGCGTTTGGTTCACTGAAGGGTGGTCTTAACAGGAAGGTGGTCTTTTTAGATAGGTGGTCTTTCAGACAGGTTCCATTCTACTATAATGCAGAGTTAGTCTGATGAGTCAATATGAATGTCTGTTGCATTATCAAGTGTACAAAAACATTGGATGGCATTCAGGCGGTTTCACACCGGATGCGTACGAACGAATTTTACGTCCGAACGAAAATTTGCTGTACGAACGAAAAAATAAAACACTTTATTTTATGTTGGTGCATACACACCTAATCCGAAGGATGCTATTCCAACGAAAAAATATGTTCTATTTTTTGTCGTTCGCATCAGACAAGAATGGCTGCTTTTCACCTTCAACACAAAAGAGCTGGAATTTTTTTTACCAGACTGGTTCATTTGTACGTTACCTAATTGATATATATGTAATACTGTACAACATAGAAGTGTTGTTTCCTTGTCCACTATTTTAAAATTATGTGATAAAATATAAAAACACAGATTTTTTTTATTTCAATCAAATTTATTTGATTTAAACAGATATTTATATCATTTTTTTAGCTCCAAGTTTTTTTTTCATTTAAATCAGACTTCTTTTATATATTCTGTAAATTTACTGTGGGGGGGGGGGTTATATTTTTATCAAAAGGGATTTCAATCGCTGCTTGGCCACGTATTTTAATTTACAATGGGGGACAAACAGACTTTTAAACCAGGTTTAGATGTAATTTTTCAGGGTAAATTCTAATTCTTAATATATTATTTGCAATATATTAAAGTTATTCTCCGAAAGGGAGGAGGGATGATTACATTGATCATCCCCCCTAGCCCCCCCCCCCATTTTGACACCCCTGAATATAAGTCAGCTGTGTAAGCGATATGAACACAAATAAGCGACATTTTCCAGGACTTGCTGTTCATTACCAATAAAATAATCCGCGGAAAATATAGACGAAAATCATGGAACAATAACTTGTTTTATTTGTAAATTGTATTATTATCATTGTATTATTTTCAGTTCAACATTTTGCATTTAAACAGAAGTTTCATAGCTGTGCACAGACTGTTCAAAATCATATTGGCAGATTTGAAAATGAAATATAAATCAAACTTAACTAGTGATTCAAACTTTAATTTAACTTGAAATGCAGCAGTTACAGTGGCATCCGTTCTCTTGAAACAAGAGGTTGCGCAATTATTTTTAAATTCATGTTGAAATGGGAATTTTGGTCGAGTGAGTGGTAAATATTATTTTCAATTATACAGTCAGTGCACTCAGAGATAAAAACTTTATTATTAATAATTCTTAATTAAAAAATTAATGAGAAAATCAATTTACACGTTCAGAAATATTCGACATTTTTGTATAGGTCTATATATATGGCCATAAAGCCTATATTTTAGTGCATATTCTTTCGGACGCATCTGGTGTGAAACCCCCTTTACACTTTAAGCAAATAGTGCTGTTTGCAAATGAGACAAAACAATCACCTGTGCAGCAGTCTTGTTGTACTTTTGTGCAATTTCCTTGACAGTTTCATCATCAAGTGGAATAGAGGCTCCAGGACTTAGTCCACTCCTGAAACAGGACAGAAAGCATTAAAACAAATGTTACTGGATGAAGAGAAGTAAAGCAAAATTAAGCCACTGGCTTAATATTTAACTGGAAAATGTGACAAGAAAAACAGGTGACTCATGGGTCATGGCTCTTGAGCCAGTCAGTCATAATATTAACTAAGATTTGTACCCAAGTACACTAATGTTTTGAAATTAAGTAGACTTTTAATGGTGACATACTTTGGGTGGCTTTATCTGAAGGTTTCAAATTTGCAATATTCATGAAAGGCATACATATATTCATGTATCTACTCAGGTGTAGTCTCTGTACAGTACTACATAAACTCATTTTGTATTTTGTGTACATTTTCCACACATCATTATCCAAATGCTAAAGGTAAAAGATAGGTAATAGAAATCATAAACTAGATGTTGTCGGACAATGTAGGGCCTCAGAGGGCCCCGCATTTCTGGTAGAAAAATCAAGCATGCTCTTGTTGATATATGGTGTGTGAAAGAAAATCACTGATTGTGCTCTGGCGGCCATACTGAAATCCCAACAGGTCTGGAATTTGAAAAGCCTGAAGCCCTAACAGGCATCAATCATATCTGTAACAAGGGACCCATGGGTCACGACGCTCAGCTGTTATATATATGATCACATAATATGATTTGGAAGAGGAGGTCAAAGGCTGGATTTGTGAGGTAATATAAGCTCTATTATGAGTTGATGGTGTTTAACTCAAGTTATGTAAGATTTTGATAATATCCTTGGAGATAGGGAAGCGGATTGATGTCATTAATATTATTTACAGTTGGAAATGGTGTCCTATTATCTCACAGGTTTTGACTTGGCCATAAAACTTTACCTACATTGCAGCAGAATTATTTGTAAAGTTAAACTATTTATTAAAAATTAATAACAAATATTGTGTCAAGTATAATTTAAATTAAAAACTAGAATATGGGTAGTCAACAAGCAACTACATGTATCTGCCATAATCAGAGTGGAACAGGTGAAGTGAGGCATGGATTGAGTGGCAAGGGGAAATAGAGTAAGGTGTGTTGCGTAATAGCATGGATCTCTGCAGCTGAAATGTGTATGTAGGTTGTGCCACCTTCCACAAAATCCAGAAAGCTGTCCAAGTTGTATACATATGCAAATTTAAGGCAGATAAGTAGAACCACTACTTGTATATGAGTGATTTTATCCCACAGCAGACAATCAGAAGGATGCTGTGCAAAAATTGTGGCAGGTGGCGCCACGAATCTTGTGTATAATTAAGAGCTATGTGAGATCTATACACATGGAAAATTTCAGGGGGATATGTCTAACCAGTCCTGGGATATAAGCCTGAATGTCTGCAGCTTTAACATAAATGTAGGTGGCGCCACCTGCCAAAAATTCGAGAAAGCTATCCAAGATGTATAAACACGCAAAATTTTAGGCAGATAAATCAAACTACTACTGAGATATTAGAGATTTTAGCCCACGGCAGACAAACAAACAGATGCTGTGCAAAAATGGTTGCAGGTGGCCCCTCCAGTTTTGTTTATGATAAAGAGCTATGTGAGATCTATACACATGCAAAATTTTGGCCAAATCAGTCAAACGGTTCCTGAGATATGAGCTTGGATGTCTGCAGCGTAAACTAGAATGTAGGTGGCGCCACCTGTCATAAAATCAAGAAAGCTATCCAGGATGTATAAACCTGCAAAATTTTTGGCAGATATGTCTATCCACTGCAAAGATATGAGTAATTTTATCCAACAGCAGACAAACAGAGAGATGCTGTGCAAAAATGGTTGCAGGTGGCGCCACCAGTTTTGCGTATGATAAAGAGCTATGTGGGATCTATAAACATACAAAATTTTGGCCCAATGGGTCAAACAGTTCCAGAGATATGAGCGTGGATGTCTGCAGCGTAAACTAGAATGTAGGTGGTGCCACCTGTCATAAAATCAAGAAAGCTGTCCAGGATGTATAAACCTGCAAACTTTTAGGCAGATATGTCTATCCACTGCCGACAAATAAAAAGAAGCAGGTGGAGCCACCAGTTTTGCGTTGGATAAATAAAAGCTATGTGAGATCTATACACAGGCAAATTTTCAGGAGGATACGTCAAACCAGTCCGGAGATATAAGCATGGATGTCTGCAGCATGAAAGTGAAAGTAGGTGGCGCCACCTGTCATAAAATCAAGAAAGCTATCCAGGAGGTATACGCATGCCGAATTTCAGGTGAATTAGTCAAACCACTGCAGAGATATGAGTGATCTTAACCCAATGCAGACAAACAGATGGGCACTATGCAAACATTGTTGCAGGTGGCGCCACCATTTTTTGTGTATGTTATAAAGTTATTCAAGGTCTACATTTGCAAAATTTTTTCCTGATCGGTCAAACGGTTCCTGGGATATGTGGGTTTATGTGTGGAAACAGACGCACAAATGAACACTGGGCAAGGAAGGAAAGGTCAGAGGTCAATGTGAATTGGTTAGGCACCAGTTCACATGTGACCAGATAACTGGTGTAAGTTTTGGAAAATCAGTCCAGTAGTCTCAGAGGAGTTCTCTGGAACGGCGGCAGAACCCAGTAAAAAACATAGTATCTGCCAATAATAACAGTATCATCTGTTGTTTCATCAAAGATTTTTTAATAATATTATCAAAATTAATGATTATTAAAATAATATTATAGAATATATTCATGAATGCATTTGTATTCAAATACTTTCATTTTACCTCTATTCCTATCCTTATACATGAAATTATGGAGTACATATTCATATTTGCATTCAAATACTTTTGCAAAGTACTGCACCATGTTTGGTATTTATTCAGTTTCAGCAAACAAAGTTCTTGAGAATCCAGAATAAACAAATATCACAAATTTAAATAATGATCATAGGTACCTGGTTTTATGAATTTTATTTATATTAAAAATTAAAACTATAATATTCACTTTGGACTACCTTCACATCAATCTACACACTAGACATAGCAAGAGTCTTATGACAATTATTAACATTACAGAAATCATAATGAGAACTTGTCTAAGACCTGATTTTTATCAGCAGTGCTTACAGGAAACAAACATGCCATGATCAAAATTAGGCAAAATTTAAGGTACTGATTTTAGGGCAAAAAAAATTAAAGGTATGGTTCTCAGGCATCGCCCGCATCAATTTTAACCCCCCCCGCATCAAAAATTTTTATTTTGATTTTCAACAGAAACTTACCAATATTGAGCTGCAGGATATTTCTTTCAAGTAGACAAAATCACACAATTTCCTTTGTTATGTATTGCTTTAGCTTGTTTAGCAAAATAAATCTGTTATTATCATGCTTTTCCCTTATCATTTGACATTTTTATTGAAACATACTAAAAAAATAAAAATAAAAAAAAAACGCCCATCCGCATTGATTTCTGAAAAAAGTGCCTGTGAACCATTCCTTTTTTTTATTTTGGCCTTATATTTATACCAATAAATTATAAAATTTAAAAATTCAGAACTAATTTTGGGTTAACAATTGAATCACGATTAAATAAGGTTATATCCCTGACAAAAAAAATCTCTAGCTTCAGCAATTTTCATAACTTAAAACAATTCACATCAATTCAGGCATGAGCATAGAGTATAAATAGAAGAACATGTATATTTTATATGATCCAAGTCAGATCAGTGGTTTTGATATTAGGCCTTCTTGAAGTGTAACAATGGGTTTTTAATTTAAAATTAAAGTTTTTCCTTATTATCTCGAAGGAATAAAGTTCTAGTGGTATGGTAGGGGGGATTTGGGGACATCTAACTGTATGCCAAATTTTGGGAGCTGAGAGCTGGCCTGGGAAGCTGGGGAGCTGAGCTCTAGCAAACTGCATAACACTTGCTTCATCTAAACAATACTTTAAATGGTGCTAGAAAACTTGAATAAAATCTACTAGATGAGTGTGGTTGGACACCTGGATCAACTGTGGCTGGCCATAAGCTGCTTGGCTGCCCCAGTGTATGCCTCCCATCAAGCATGCATAATTTGCTGAAAGTTCAACAAGGTCAACATACAGGTGACTCAAGAAGGGCTGGAGAGAGCCAAGGTCTGACATGGTCTCATAAAAACATTAATAAAAGCTACAATTTTGAGCCAATTTCTTTCAGCTTTCTAAACTAAAAAGCTGAAATCCTTATGTGTGCATGATATGAAAATTATATCAACAGTGCTCACAGGAAAAAAAGTGCCTATGGTTAAATCTGGGTAAAATTTAAGGTACTGATTTTATATTATTTGCTAATAACTTATAAAATTTTAAAAATTCAGATCTAATTTTTGGTATACAATTGAATCGTGATTAAATATAGTTACATACCTGAAAGAAAGTCTCTAGCTTCAGCAATTCTCAAGTTAAGGGAGTAAATATATTTCCTGAATTTTTACAAAGTGCATTATGTTTGGGCCCATTACTTCAAGAATTAAAAAAATATTTAAGTAATTTCTGGTATGTACATAGGAAATATATAGAGGAATTAATATATTAAAAATGGTCAATATCAGGTCAGTGGTTTTGATATTAGGCAATCTTGAAGTGTAACAATGGGTTTTAAATGGAAAATGGAGGTTTTTCCTTAATAATTCAAAGGAACAAAGTCCCAGTGACCCAATTTTCGGTATGGTAGGAGATATTGGGGACATCTATAGGTATGCCGAATTTCAGATTCCTAGGTCCAACGGTTTCAAAATGTGACAGTTTAACGGACGGAAGGACAGACGGACAGCCGAGGGACAAAGGACCACGACTATATCTCAGATGACTTATAGTCAGCTGAGCTAAAAATGAGAAAGGTGAAACCTATTCTTGTATCATGTGCGAAAGAAAGCGGCAATGAAGAATGTCACAACGGACTGACATGGTGATCACTATAAGGCACCACTTTTCAAGCAGAGCCCTAATGATCTTTTATATGACCCTAAACTCAAAGACTGATATTACAGATAATATAAGCTAGATCTATTATTATATCATGAGCCAATAATGAAAAAGAATCTCCCCATGTTCAATGTTCTCTTGGGTGTTCACCAATACAGGATATCGCTAATGCAGCTTCTTATGTAGATGGAGGAGAAAAACGACTGGCTGGCGCAGCCGGAAGCTTGTTTGTGCAGGCAAGCGTGATTCAGCCGGACTCTCATTAACATGGACGAATCTGACAGTCCCCACTTTGTTAGCTTATGCACACTGTGGAATCTCTTTAATTAATATGAATAAAGACGAGGTTGCAATTGTTTCGTACAATAATGTATCATAATTCAAGGAAACTTGCAAATATGACGTTTATCAATGACTTAAGACTCTGTGCACGTTTCCCTTATATCATCCACTACCAGGCAGCTGATTCAAGATCAAATTCTAATGCAAACTGTGCTGAACGCAGAATTTTCTTATGTCTTTTCATGTTCTGTATTACTGTTTAACGAGGCAAAATAAATATGATGAACAACAAGTATCAGGATGATGGGCAATTAAAAACAATATGTCCCGTGTTAACAATGCAGTGTTGAATGAATGGACTGGTCAGGCTGGACGCTAGGGGGCACTAGTTGTTTACCTGCAGTTTTTCAAGCAGGCAGTTATTTACTGCCTCCACACACAAGAGTATCAGTATAAGTGATATCCCTTATTTATTAAGATTTTTCAATGCACATTAAATATTCATATAATAATGGAGAGACTGTGTAGGGTGAGATCATGAAAATGGAACCATCTGAAATGCTGATAAATTCAAAATCACAAAATATAAAACCAAACAGTATTGAAAAATGCATATTCATGGGATACATGATTTAAACTTATGATGAATTGTGATTATATGATTACACAGATATTTAACTTTCACATGAATGCTGCATGTTATCTGTCATTACAGTAAACATTTGTTACTATACTT
The DNA here is from genome assembly GCA_026874595.1 of Sipunculus nudus. Classification (NCBI taxonomy): domain Eukaryota; kingdom Metazoa; phylum Annelida; class Sipuncula; order Golfingiida; family Sipunculidae; genus Sipunculus; species Sipunculus nudus. The sequence continues at coordinate 35,441,898 of CM049309.1, forward strand.
GACCATGCAGTCTAAATATCAAGGGAGAATTTACTATGTCAGCCGGTCATGACATGTGCACTGTTAGCTGTCACCTGAATGGACCGCAATAGTGGTTCATTTTTCACTATATTTCTTATCATGTCTATAATTATGCAGACAAAAAAGTGACCCATGGGTCATGATGCTCAGCTGAATTTGACATACATGTGATGCATGTATTAATTATTGATGATACTGTCTAGTGAAAAAATTGTTAAGGAACCTTGAACAACAAGTAGAATGACTTCCAGAGTGCTCGAAATGAGTGTTTTTTGCCCATAATCCTTAGAAAATAGGTAAAAGCAACCTTATTTAAGGTTTTCATGAAAATTTTACTAGGAACTCCCTAGATGCTTAGTTAGAAATTTTTACATCAGTCTGCTATAACTTGTGTCCATCTGACTTACAGGGTACTCAAATCATGTTGTTACACATAGCTCAGAGAACTTAGGTCACAGTGACCTTACTTTGGATGCAAAAGGAGACATTAAATACAATGACCTCCCTTCACATTAAGAAAGAGATTTTCTAGATTCAACAGTTTAAAACTGAGACCAGTCTGACTTTCTGGGTGCTCAAAATTAGGATTTTTATTCATAGCTCACAGAATATAGGTCACAGTGACCTAATTTAAGGATTTCATGTAAACTTGCCAAGATCCTCCCTGGATGTCATATAGGTTACCATGACCCAATTTTCGGTTTATGAGGAATCTGCCTAGGATCTCCCTGGATGCACAGTTAGAAGTTTCTAGGTCTAACATTCACAGTTTGTGCCCTGTTAACATCTAGACTTTTTCATTTGAAGGTCTCAAAAATACATAAAAAAGGCGTAAAAATGAGAAAGAATACAGGTAGAGCCACAAGTCTTCAGGAACTGATGAAACACTCTATGATCAATATACATGAAGAGAATCATGGCAATCAATGCATTAGTTATTCAGATACTGGAACTTTTGTATCAAATTTTTAATTATTGTTTGGGGTACTTGTGAGCCCCATAGCTTAGAGGAGAACTGGACAAACAACGGAGAAATTAAGTGTGATCATTTTTCATTAAACATACTTTTTTGGCCTGGTCGGTGAACCTAGTGGTGCAAAGGCACTGAAGACAATCCCTCTCTCCTTGCAGAAGTTGAAAAGTTTGTCCTGTGGGAAGTAGGCGTGACATTCTACCTGGAGGTTAGACACTGGATGGCGTCCTGCTGCCCTTATTCTCTCTATCTGTTTTGAGTTGAAGTTGGACACACCAATGGCTTTAAGTTTCCCCTCATCAACCAAATCCTCAAGAATCTAGGAAACAGACACATCAATCTGGTATCATACTGTTGTCTCTACTGATTCATTGCAATCTATGGTGTGTGTAAACTGCACAGGTTATTTTACATCATAAAGGAATGACACTAAAGGCAACCTAATTCACCTACCTTTTAAAAAACAAGGGACCTATGGGTCACGACGCTCAGCTGTTATGTATGATAAAAAATATCATTTAGAAATGAGGCACATGCTGGTTTTGTGTGGTAATAAATATAAGCTGTATTATGAGTTGTTGTTGTTTAGCTTATGTATGATTTTGATAGTACCTTTGGAGACAGGGAAGAGGATTGATTTCATTTATTTTATTAACAAATGGAGACAGGAGTACTACTGTCACACAGATTTTGACTTGGCCATATAACTTATAAGCAGAACATATAATATAAGAGTTTAACTATTTATTAAAAAAATTACAAATATTGTCCCAAATATAATTTTTATTAAAAATAATAAGAGAATCATATGATTTTTTAAAATGAAATATAACTGATATGATTATTAAAATAATATTAAAGAATATATTCATGAATGCATTCATGAATACATTTTGAAAGTATTTGCACGAGTATTAGGGTTGGGACGGTTACCGGTATACGGTATTATCACGATATCTGACCGCTACGGTTATCATACCGTCAACTTTCCTATTATCGCGATATCACGATATCAATTTTTGTTCACGATTTTGGTTCACAAGCAAGCCCTTGAAGTTCAAAATTAATTTATTTCAAAGAATCACATTTATTTTCATAAACCACGTGTATTGGAATACACGCGTGTGGGTGGAAGCGTGTGCTTACAGACTTCAGGATTAGTCAGAAATGTCCGGAAGTAGCAGGATGAATCAGAAAGGACAAAAGCTTGAGAATTCCAGGAGAAAATAACATTATAATGAAAGAGCAATAAATACACACATTTATGCTTTTATTGCATGGAACGAAAATGTCAACATAAAAGTGTCACCACTGAATCGAACATTCCATACGGGTTGCATATTTTGCCATATAAAATTGAGATGATATATTTAGCCAAGATTCGTATGACACGCTCTCCGAAAATTCGCCGGGATTCTCCGGCTTTTATGTAGCTATAGGAAACTGATGGAAAGTTCTGACAAGCGTGATTCGACGATGGGGGCAGGACTTTCCGCGCCTCAAGCTTGCGCACCTGCAGGACCTTCATGCAACTTACATCACTGAATGAGTCATTCTGTGGTACTGGCACAATTGGTATAAATTATATTAATACTTAACCCCTTGTATAAAAGTCAAGACTTTAAAGGTGGTTGTTATAAATATCATTACTGATGGCTTATTAATGCCATTATATATAATTGAAAATATCGCGATATCACGGTATATCGCGATAAAATTTGAATAATTATCATGATATCAAAAACCCATATCATCCCAACACTAACGAATATTCATATACTTTCATTTTTACCTGAATTCCCATTCTTTATGCAAGAAATTTTATAATGGAGTACATAATCATATTCGTATTTAAATACAATTACAAAGTATTCGCACCATGTCTGGTATTTATTCAGTTTTCACCAAACAATGATGTTGAGAATCCAGAATATACAAAATTCACACATTTAAATAATGATCATAAGTACCTGGTTTTATGGCTTTTATTTATATTAAAAAATAACTGTAAAAAATTCATTTTGGACTAATTTCACATCAATGTACACACTAGACACAGTAGGAATCTAGATTAATATTATCAACTGCATCTTTGTCTATCATTAATTTCCTTCATATAATCCTTAATGATTAGTAATGAATAATATGATTTACTTCTTTAACATTAAAAATGAACTGAAAAATGCCATAGGTGACTGCATGGTGTTATTTGGAATATGTGACATTCTACCCATCGATACAATCATCATCAGTAACTGCAAGTTAATTTCCTGTTATTATAAACTAACAAATTCCTTTTCTATTTTTCTTTAATTTGTTATTAAAAACCAATAAAAATTTATTAATTTATTGTTTATTGTTAAGTTGTTGGTTAAAACTACTAGATGAGTTGGGTTGAACACCTGGATCAACTGTGGCTGGCCATAAGCTGCCTGGATTCTCCCCTCAAGCGTGCATAATTTGATGAAAGGTCAACAAGGTCAACATACAGGTGACTCAAGAGGGGCTGGAGAGAGCCAAAGTCTGACAGGGTCTCATAAAAAAAACATTAATAAAAGCTACAATTTTGGGCAAATTTCTTTCAGCTTTCTAAACTAAAAAGCTGAAATCCTTATGTGTGCATGATATGAAAATTATATCAACAGTGCTCACGGGAAACAAACATGCCATGGTCACAGTTGGGCAAAATTTAAGGTACTAATTTTATATTTATACTAATAACTTATAAAATTTGAAAAATTCAGAACTAATTTTGGGTATTCAATTGAATCTTGATTAAATAATGTTACATCCTTGACAAAAAATCTCTAGCTTCAGCAATGCCCTTGTTAAGGGAGTAAATATATTTCTTGATTTTTTACAAAGTGCATTATGTTTGGCCCATAACTTAAAAAAAATACACAATACTGACATCATTTCTGGCATGTGCATAGTGAATGTATAGAAAAATATGTATATTATATATGATCAAAGTCAGATCAGTGGTTATGATATTAGGCAGTCTTAAAGTGTAACATTGGGTTTTTAATGGAAAAATGAAGTTTTTCATTGATATCTCGAAGGAATTAAGTCCTAGTGACCAAATTCTTGGCATGGTAGGGGATTTTGGAGAAATCTAACTGTATGCCAAATTTAAGGAACTTAGAGCTGAAGCTCGGGAGCTGAGCTCTAGCAAACTGCATAACACTAGCAATATGTGACATGGTGCTTGAAAACTTGAATAAAATCTACAGTTTTTGATCAACTGGTTTCAAATTTTTGGTGTTAACAGTTGAAATGCTAACAAAAACATGCTGTGAAAATTAAATCCACAGCAGTTACAGCAAAAAAACGTGCCATGGTCAAAGTTGGGCAAAATTTAAGGTACCAATTTTTTATTTTTGCTAATATTTTTAAAAATTTAAAAGATTTTGATCTAATTTTGGGTATACAATTTAATTTTGATTAATAAAAGTAATATTACTGGAAAAAAAGTGCTTAGCTTTAACAAGTTTTGTGTTAAGTGATAAAATTTCTTTCCTGATTATTTACAAAATGCATTATGTTTGGGCCCATAACTTTTTTAAATTAAATAATACAGACCTAATTTCTGGCATGTACATAGGAATTATATAGAGGATTATTTATAGGAAATATGAGGAAAAACAGATGAGTGGTTTTGATATTAGGCAGTCCTAAAGTGTGAAAATAGGTTTTTAATAAAAAATTGAGGTTTTTCCTTAATTTCTCAAAGGAATGAAGTCGCAAAGACCCAGTTTTCGGCTTGGTAGGAGATCTTGGGGACATCTAACATTATGCTGAATTTTGGATTCCTAGGTCTTACGGTTTCAAAACGTGCCACATCTACGGACGGACAGACGGACGGACGACGGACAATGGACCACGACTATAGCTCAGATGACGTATAGTCAGCTGAGCTAATAATTTATGTGATTTCTGGATTCCTCTGTGTATATATCAATGATTTAAGGGTAATTTTATTTGTGAAAAGTTCTAATAATGCCTTCATGAAGGATGTATGAAATTGTTTATCATCAACGTGTTTGTAAACACAGCAATGTTGACAAATTAGAAAAACATGAAACCTAAGGTGATAGGTTGCATTTATGCAGAGGTAGAAAAGTCATTCGTTACAAAATGTGATTTGCAAATCTTTGGCTTAGCTGACTTGCTGCCAGATGCCCTTGTTGAATTTGTTTTTTTTTTTATTATTTTGGCGGGCCCCTAAATATTATAAACATGTTGATATAAACAAAACAAGCAGCCTGGGGGGGGGGGGGGGGGGGTCAGATTGCGACTCTCTTAAACCCTAAACAGCATAGTTGTTATGTACTCTTGTGAACCATATCTGTGTACTGTGATGCTTATAGTACTTGATCAGTTCTAAATACATGAATTAATTATAAAATTTGCCAGTAGATGGAAGCACCTGCCACAAAGTGCAGCTCAGGCAACTGACCAGTCAGACGTAAAGCAAGGTGGTATTTAGTGCTGTGTCACATGTTGCTGCCTATGTGAACTCAGAATGTTAACAAATGACATCTGACACATTTAGGGATTTCCAGTGATTTCAATTCTAATACAGTGTGGGACATACAGTCATCACATATCCCAATGTTTATGACAGACGTGACTGTGGCAATACCAGATATTATATCAAAAGGAATTTGATAAGGATACAGAGAATAGATCCAGTACAGAATGTACCTGTAGTTATCACAAACTAAGATTACCACAGATACTGGTTTTATTGATTACCTGTTGTGTCACCATTGCTGTCACTACTTCAGCAATGATATCCATCCTTCAACTAAAGGTAACTAACTATAATGCGAATGAAAGGGATTTGCCAGCTCCTTCAACAAGCCTTATACACACTAATATGAAAATATCATTGGTGCTAGGGGTGTAGCAATACATCAAATAATTAATTATAATTTAATTGCAACCCCTCCATTTAATTGTTATCATTTATTAACCTCAAGCATGCAATCTGTGACATCTAGGTTTTAGCTCAAAAATAAAATGGCAATCCCCATGAGTTTATTCAAGAGACTTGTAGAAAATAAACATGTCAGGATTTGATTATGGCATGGGGATTTAACATGAAAGTATTCCTAAAGATAGCTAGCATCCAGGTGTGAACCGTTCTGTGGAGAGTTTGGTGGGAAGTGTGATGGCTCACTAGACAAACGGCTCAAGATTAAGAATAACAAAGACTCATGGCTTGATTATGTTCCTGATCACAGGAAGTAGATAGCTGATACTGTATACTTCACAGTAGGCTGCAAACTTATAAATCCAATACCTCCATCAGGTGGCAGCACAAGATTGGTCATTTTACAATAAATCACTACAGCAAAGGGACTAATGAATTGGCAAAGTTTAGAGTGGAAAAACACTTTTTGGACCATGCCTAAATTCTAAAATTATAGTAGGATTTATGGACAATGATTCCTGCTTAAGACTAAGCCCAGGCATCTTTGGTACTTGAAGTCCAAACACAAGTGGTGTGACAAACTTGGCACCACAATCAATTAATCAATACAGAGTTGCACTTCCAGACACATCAATGGCAACTCACACTACCATGACCTCACCTTCCATGTTTCTACCAAGTCGTAAGTTTCCATCATTGGTTCATCATTCTCATCCCTAGGAAACAGCTTCTTGTCGTCGATGAACTGAAAAATTCACAAGAGTTTACAATGCTAGGTGTCACCAATGGTGTAAAAAATGGTGTAATAATGTAACTTGGGGGGGGGGGGGGGGAACTATTGTGTGCATTGCCTGCTGAGCATCCAGTGGAAGCATGTCTGACTGGCTTCTGTCAGACAGAACAAATAGACCACCAACAGCATCTGGCTACTTTGTCACCTGGGCTCAACCAGACAAAAACACAGGACAGTGCTCAGCTCGACTCACCAGACAGCAGCCCTTGCCCAGCCCTTTCCATTGCTGGTGGACCATTTTAGTAGTCCTTCCTCCTATGACAGGAACATAAATTGCCCAATTGCTAAATTTTTTGTCCTACTGTAGAAAATTCATCTTTTTAAGTATTGCCTTAAACTGAATATCCTATCTATGTGTAGGGTGAAGTGAAGGGTCAGTCGTGTTGATTTCAAAATGACAATGTTTAAGGTATGTATGCCTTAAAAAGCATATCTTTCAGTCAAACAGCCTAAGAATTTTCTCTGATATGTGAGTGAACTAAAATATATGAATGGATAATGTACGCATTTTTGGTCCAAATGTAATGGTTCCACAGATAGGAATGTTTACAAAACACCTAATCCCAGGTTACAAAACCATGCACATGAGACATAATGCTGACAGTGAATCAGGCATTCATTAAAACAGTTCAGACATTACAAAATCACAACACTAGGTGTGTATATCAAACCCTTTAACAGTCCATCATTGCTTTTTTTGCCTGTTACTTTTTTTACACAAACACACAATCACATTTGTGCTTTCATTAAGGGAAAATCAGATCTGGTACAGACATCCTGACTATTTTCAAAATGAAGAGAATTAATGCAAAGATTTAATACTTGCTCAATTCTATTGTGGACTCGTGCATATTAAGACTTACGGTGTATACTGCGCTATGGGGCAGATCAAAGATTTTGAAAAAGGGGAGGGTCCAACTGGTCAAGGAAGATTAATAAGAACATCTAAAACAAGGCCTACAGGCCTAATGCAAACCTGTGCAGTGGCATATACACCAGGTATAATGCTTCAATGCTGGACCATTACTTTTCAAGTACATGTGTAACATATATATGAACAAAGCAAGTAACTAAGCAATTTGAACAAGAACCAATCACACAAACATCACGGCTGAATTTCTGGCATGGGTGCACACACCAAAAAAAAAAAAAAAATTGTAGGTGGCACCACCAGTCTTTTATACGACGAAGCTATCAGAGATGTATACATATGCTGATATATCAAACCCCTCCTGGGAAAAAAGCAGGGACATAAAATGTGCAAAAATTATTGTAGGTGATACAGACAGGGGCGTCAATATAGGGGGGATGGGGGTATATATCCCCCCACTTTTTGGCAAGGGGTCAATGTAATCATCCCCCCCCCACTATTCAGAGAATGATATTTATAGATTTCAAATGAAATATATAAATAAATAGGATTATTGACTTTGGTTCCATTTATGAGTTTACTATGAAATTTATATATATATATTTATATATATATATATATATATATAAAATTGTATAAAGATGTCTGTTTTTCCCAATTTTGACTACCCCCATGCCTGTCATTCCCCCCCCCCCCCCCCCCCCCCCCCCAAACCCCTGCAAGTCATCCCCCCCACCCTTGAAGATAAACTGACGCCACTAGATACAGAGACAATCTTGGTCTGTTTGTAAATCTTTTTATCTTTTACACATTTTTTTTTAGTTTTTAGATGACTTACATTTTGCATAAAATTTGGTGATGCTAGCCCCAATGGTTTTTTTAGATAGCATGGGTGAATGTATGGACGGCGGCAGACAGACGAGGTTGCATCTTCACATAAGCTCACAGGTTTGCTAAAAAATGTCCCCTGATACAGAAAGGGTGGGGTCAATGCCAGAAGAATTGGTTTAAAACCCTGAATAAAGGGTTGTAGTGGTTCAAAAGGAAGTGGTCCAGACCCCCTGGACCCTCTGGATAAGCCACTGCTGCCATCTACCATAATTTCCATTAACTTTCGGGGCTTTCATCAAAACGGGACCAATACTTACTGACATCTGTTGGCAATAAGTAGTTTTATGTCTTGGCTTGAGCATACTACCAGCAGATGGCCAGAAAAATCCATAAACTCACTGACACCCCCCCCCCCCAACCTTCTATATGAATTTATCACTGTAACTGGTATATAATCATGGCTAATTGAACATGTTTATTTTTTGGAGCTGACTGAATTTCCAGTTCTGTACTTTCAGAAACTGTAAATTATTTGATAAATATCTGTGTGCAATACAGTTTTGTTAATGATAATATATGCATTTCAATGCAAATTCCAATGTTCCCTCACTTATTCCAGCTCTGCTATGATAATCTGAAATAATGGAATAGAATTTACAGAGCACTTTATACACTGACTATTTATTCACTCACTTTCATCCCGAAGGGGCCATGAATTAAGTAAAGGTCAAGGTAGTCCAGCTGAAGACGATCGAGGCTCATCAGGGCTGCTCTACGAACGTTTTCCTTCCCCATGTGGCCTAAATATAGCTGTAAAATCAACAGATTACATGTAGTACTTTAAAATTATGTTCAATATCACTAGTGCTATGCTTATATCAGCAGTATATATATATATATATATATATATATATATATATATATATATATATATATATATATATATATATATATATATATATATATATATATATATATATATATAATACTGTGGCATTTCTAAGTATATCCTACTGAAAATAAAAAAGGATTTTTATGTAAGATTCAAGAATCAGATCAATATCCAAACAATCCAAAATAATATGAATTAATATTACTATATGGTGCCAATGACCATTATCTGATGACCAATATACTGTGGTTTCAAATTTATTATAATTTTTTTTTTTATTGAACAAAAAGAAACAACATACATTGACATAAAACATGACACATAACATGTATACCACTTTAAAAAATATAACACTTAATGTTATGCATGGGTATATTTGGTTGATCCTCTTAAGTCCTGCATATCTACCTTAGTCATTATGATTTCAGCAAAATGGACATTTCGGACCTGCAAGTTTCAGACTTGGACATTTTAAAACTAGAATATGGGTAGTCGACAAGCGACTGTGTATCCACAGAAATCAGAGTGGCACGGGTGAAGTGAGGCATGGATAAAGTGGCAAGGGGAATAGAGTGAGGTGTGTTGAATATTAGCATGGATGTCTGCAGCATAAACATGAATGCAGGTGGTGCCACCTGTCATAAAATCAAGAAAATTGTCAAGGATGTATAAACCTGCAAAATTTCAGGTGAATAAGTCAAACCACTGCTGAGATATGAGTGATTTTATCCCAAGGCAGATGAACAGATGGACGCTGTGCAAAAATGGTTGCAGGTGGCCCCACCATTTTTAGTGTATGTTATAAAGCTTTCCAAGGGCTACATTTGTGCAAAATCTTTAGCCTTATCGGTCAAACCATTGCCGAGATATGTGGGTTTATGCGTGTAAACAGACACACAAATGGACGCTGGGCATAGAAGAAAGGTCAGAGGTCAACCAAAAATGAGGGCTACCCGATATGTATAAACATGCCCAATTTTAGGCTGACGTATCAAATTCCTCTGTAGAAATAAGCAGGCGCACACACTGCAAAAGTCAATGTAGGTGGCACCACCTGTCTTGTAAATGAGAATAACATCAAAGATGCATAGGCAGGTCAAAATATCAGTCCAATACATCTGAGTGAACTTTTGACCTGTACCTGGCTGCACTGAGTGAACTCTTGACCTGTTGCATAATCTGACATAGCTGGCAGTCTGCCAAAGCTATAAATAGATTCAGGCTGAACTTTGGTGCCAAATATGATGCAGTGAGCAGTCTGCCAAAGCTATAAATAGAATGCAGCTACTGCACTGATTGAACTCTTGACCTATACCTTGCTTCACTTCTTCCAATCCTGGCACTGTGCCAAAACTATTTATAGAGCTGACATCATCTTGGCTAATGGCCAACATCAAGGCACTGGCAATCTGCCAATGGTAAACCAAGTGCTGCCATCTGTACATTAAAGTGGTCCCTACTTGAAATAACTTTGAAATTTATTTTCCCAATACAAAATGTTTTTCAGCTGACTTTTTATAAAACTAGATGTGTCGGAACGACACGAATGCCCCCGCCTTGGGCAAATTAGAAACATTTGTAAAATTTGGAAAATTTTTTAAGTTCAGGAGGTGTCGTATGGTCAAAAGTAGGTCAACAAGGGCAAAATGCAAACTCGATCTGTAATGGGTCATTATCAAACAACACACCAAAAATCATGCCAGTATATGCAGGCATTGTGAAAAAAAAGTCCATACATGTGCATTTTCCATAAAAATTTCTGTCTTTCATGAAATTTTCTATGTTTAGGATCCGTAAAACAATCAAAAGTAGGTCAACCAGGATGAAACGCAAACTCGATCTGTAACTGTCATTATCTGCCCACACAAAAAAAAATCAGGGTGGTATCTGCAGGCATTGAGGAAAAAAAGTCAGTACATATGCATTTTTTATGAAAATTAATATTTTTCATGAAACTTTCTATGTTTAGGAGCAGTCAAATGGTCAAAAGTAGGTCAACTGAGACAAAACAAGAACTCGATCTGTAACTGGTCATTATCTGCCTACACACAAAAAATCAGGCCCATATCTGCAGGCACTGCGAAACCATACATGTGCACCTTTTTTATGAAATTTTCTATGTTAGAGCACCGTCAAACGGTCAAAAATAGGTCAACTGGGACAAAACGTGAACTCCATCTGTAACTGGTCAATATCTGCCGACACACCAAAAATCAGGTCAATATCTGCAGGCACTGCGAAAAAATGTCTGTACATGTGTATTTGTCATGAAATTTCATATTTTTCATGAAATTTTCTATGTTCAGGAGCCGTAAAACGGTCAAAAGTAAGTCAACCGGGACGAAACGCGAACTCGATCTGTAACTAGTCTATTTCTGCCCACACACCAAAAATTAGGCCAATATCTGCAGGCATTGCGAAAAAAAGTCCGTACATGTGTATCTGTCATGAAAATTTCTATTTTTCATGAAAATTTCTATGTTCAGGAGCCGTAAAACGGTCAAAAGTAAGTCAACCCGGATGAAATGCGGACTCGATCTGTAACTGGTCTATTTCTGCCCACACACCAAAATTTAGGCTAATATCTGCAGGCATTGCGAAAAAAAGTCCGTACATGTGTACCTGTCATGAATATTTCTATTTTTCATGAAAATTTCTAAGTTTAGGAGCCGTAAAACGGTCAAAAGGAGGTCAACCAGGACGAAACGCGAACTCGATCTGTAACTTGTCTATATCTGCTCACACACCAAAAATCAGGCCAATATCTGCAGGCATTGCGAAAAAAAGTCTGTACATGTGTATCTGTCATGAATATTTCTATTTTTCATGAAATTTTCTAAGTTTAGGAGCCGTAAAACTGTCAAAAGTAGGTCGACCAGGATGAAACGCGAACTCGATCTGTAACTGGTCTATATCTGCTCACACACCAAAAATCAGGCCAATATCTGCAGGCATTGCGAAAAAAAGTCCGTACATGTGTATCTGTCATGAATATTTCTATTTTTCATGAAATTTTCTAAGTTTAGGAGCCGTAAAACGGTCAAAAGTATGTCAACCAGGACGAAACGCGAACTCAACCTGTAACTGGTCTATATATGCTCACACACTAAAAATCAGGCCAATATCTGCAGGCATTGGGAAAAAAAGTCCGTACATGTGTATCTGTCATGAATATTTCTATTTTTCATGAAATTTTCTAAGTTTAGGAGCCGTAAAACGGTCAAAAGTAGGTCAACCGGGACGAAACACGAACTCAATCTGTAACTGGTCTATATCTTCTCACACACCAAAAATCCGGCCAATATCTGCAGGCATTGCGAAAAAAAGTCCGTACATGTGTATCTGTCATGAATATTTCTATTTTTCATGAAATTTTCTAAGTTTAGGAGCCGTAAAACGGTCAAAAGTATGTCAACCAGGACGAAACGCGAACTCGATCTGTAACTGGTCTATATATGCTCACACACTAAAAATCAGGCCAATATCTGCAGGCATTGGGAAAAAAAGTCCGTACATGTGTATCTGTCATGAATATTTCTATTTTTCATGAAATTTTCTAAGTTTAGGAGCCGTAAAACGGTCAAAAGTAGGTCAACCGGGACGAAACACGAACTCAATCTGTAACTGGTCTATATCTGCCCACACACCAAAAATCCGGCCAATATCTGCAGGCATTGGGAAAAAAAGTCAGTACAACTGTTTCATATCGGAATGACGGAATGACGGACATGGGTAAAACTATATGCCCCGGCCACTTTGTGGCGGGGGCATAAAAAAGAAATCAGGAATATATGTAAAATTATTACGGATGCATACTGAATGCAAAATTAAAATACAGATATATCTAATTGATGGCAAATTCTTGAATTAAGTTGAGTAGGGATACCAAAAATTTATAATCCACGTACAGTTGTCTTTATATAGCCACAGACAGCTGAATATCCATGATTGTAACATTGTCTGGTATGATAATTAACTTTAATCATAAATCTAAATTTTTTAAAAGCTTTTAAAAAAACTTTCTTGTCAATATTAACCAAAGATAACCTGAAATCTAAATGTCTAGTGGCATGATGTAATAGATGCTGATAAACTGGTGCTAGGCTTGATGTAACAGCATCACACAGCTAACATGTATGGTAAAATGACTCAATTCAATCTCCATAATTCAGCCAAAAATCATTCATGTGGAACCATTTATGACAATTATTATAAGAAATATTGTAGGGATTATTCTTGTAAAATATTTAACAAACTGGCTTCAGTGGCATCAGTTGAAAAACGTTTTGCAGGTTTATAACTCATATAGGAAGATACTGCAAATTGGCTAAGTTCAGCTTCCCATAAATCAGTCAAAAAGCACTGAACCAAAACCATTTGAACAAACTTGAATTATCAATATCTGAGGATAATTAATGTGTGAAATTTAAGAATTTGGCCCAGTGGTTTTTGAGAAGAAGATCTTTGTATCCACTGAGCTAAAATGGGCTGTTATGGCATATGACTAAATTCAGCATCCCATAACTTAGCCAAAAGTCACTGAAAAGAGACCATTTGAACAAACTTCAGGAAGCACTACCCTAGGATCATTTCTGTGCGATATTAAACATTTTGGCCAATGGGTTTCAGAAAGGAAGTTTTTTGTAGCTCTCAGTGTGATACAGGCACTGATGACCCCGTACAAAAAAGGCCGATGCAGATGGCGCCACCAATACCTCAATTTCAGAAATGACCTATGTGACCAACATTGGCATAAAATTTGGTGATGATAGCTACAGCAGTTTTTGAGATATGAATTTTAATATGCTTTTTTGCACAGTTAACAAAGTTCAACCTCCTTTAACTCTGCCAAAAATCTCCGAACTGGAACCATTCGAACAAACTTGAGAAAGATTGTTCCAGGGATCATTTCTGTAAAATATTAGACAATTTGGCTGGGCAGTTTCAGAGAAAAGATTTTTAAAGCTTTTTAGCTTTTTCCCTATAAAATCTAAGAAAATGCAGTTAGAAAAAAAATAAACAAAATCCGATATAGTTTTTTGAATAACTGATTATTTGCAAAAAATTTGGTGATGCTAGCTCCTGACGTTTTCGAGATAGCTATGGTTAACGTACAGACGACGCACGACGCACGACACACGACGGAGCACCATCGCATAAGCTCACAGGTTCGCTAAAACAAAAGTTTACTACCAAAATCTGTACCCATGCAATAGTATATATTATCTATTTACTATATAATGATTAACAATAACAAAACATTTGACAAAAATACTTGTAGCTTATACATAACTTTTTGTACATCAAATAGATAAGTTATTGCCTCCTCATGCGGTTAGACACAACTTATAAACCTGAAATGAAGTGTCAGTGAAAAGCTTAGTCTCACTCAGTGTAAAATTAAATTCAGGTTAATTACATACTAATGTTCAATATATATCAATTCATAACCTTCCTACATACTTAAATGTACAGACTAAATATATACAAGCATAAAAAATAAGTACTGTTATATTTTAAGTACATTTAATGTAATCAAGAGATGAATATAAAACATTTCATCATTGACCATTTTTCCTCATGTTTACCAATATTATTTCTACTTTTTGCTATATATTTTTCGATTGTATATATTTCTTTTATATACCTATTAACTGTAATGAATGTTGGTTTTTGTTTATTACACCTTCCACATAGATATGTCTTTTAATCATCAAGGTAAAAAAATTAACCAGCTAATTTCAGAACATCCAAGCATAGCAGTTTCAGTTGCAAGTTGAAATGCTGCATCTAGTGAACCAACTGATTTCAACTTGGCAAGTACCTCTTTCCATAATAATTTAGAAAATTGAAATTTCCAAAATAAATGCATCAACGTTTCTTTATCATTTTTGCAAAAAGTGCAATGATCTTATTCAATAATGTTAATTTTATATAAGAATGGGTTAAGAGTTAAACAGCGATGAAGTATACGGAATTGGAAATATCTTAACTGAACTGAAATTGTCGAAGAGTAAATATTTGAGAATCCCTTGTACACAGCGACATCTGACTCTAGTTCCGAGTCAACCTTCCATTTGGCGACTGTATTTACTGGGTTTTCTACAATTTTTATTATCAAATGGTCATATACAGGTTTGACGGGTTTCTTTAGACCAATAAATTTATCAATATTAAGTTCAGGTAGTGTTATTTGACTCTTGTCGTATTCTTGGCTAATGATATTTTTCCAACTCTCACGGATACACCTGATTAGACCATTATAATTTAAGAAATCAATTTTTACCTTGTATTTATGACAGAAAGTGTTATACTGCAGCCATGTAGCTTTAGATTGTACAGTCTCAATCAAATCAGATATATGTATAACCACGGCTGTGTACAGTTTCTTTATAAATATTACTTTCTCTTCCCTTTTAATGCAGGAGTTAAACCAGAGATATTGTGACATAATCTCATTATAAGATGATGGAGCTTTATAGTTATAGAGACACCAGGGATACATCACATCTTGCCAAAATCCAGATGGCTTCCTCATTATACTCTTCACATCTTCTGGTGCTAGGTTACATTGAAAAGAATAATTACCAAGTTTCAAATAAGACAAAACAAGCTGTTTCCATAAGTCATTATCAGGTTTGTTTGCTAAATGTTTGATCCATGATATTTTAAGTGCAGCGTTTTGAGTCAATAGATGCACCATATTCAGCCCCCCATTGTTTATATCAGATATTATAGTGTTTCTTTTTATCAACTCTCTTCCAGGGCCCCACATAAACTTGTACAACATTTTTTCAACCCTATTGAAGATTTCTTTTGGGGGATTTGGTAGTACTGACAAGAGTTAATTAAACTGAGAAATTATAAAGCTTTTTATAATAATTATCTTTCCAATCGGGGTCAATTTTCTTTGGGACCATACAGATAATAAACTTTTTATTTTTTCTATTTTCGGTAAGTAATTGATATTGATTAAATTTTGTAATGACGGGGTTATTGTAACACCAAGTATGTTTGTTTGCTCATTGACCAAGTTAGATTCAATTTTTCTACCTCAAATTGTTCTATATATCTGCCCTTTTTTAAAGGCATTACTTTTGTTTTTTCTAGATTAATCCTGAGACCTGAAATATTACTAAATTCCTTCAAAACTTGTAGTGATTCTTTTACACTTTTGACATCTGCTAGAAACAAAACTGTATCATCTGCATATTGTGCAATTTTAAACATATTGTTTTTGAATGTGATACCCTTTATATTCTTATCAGATCTGATTGCATCAGCTAGTACTTCCACACATATTACAAATAAGTAAGGATAAACAGGACATCCTTGACGAACCCCTCTAGAGAACAAGAAACCTATTGGTCACGGCGCTCAGCTGTTAAATATGATAAAAAATATGATTTAGAAGTGAGGCACATGCTGGTTTTGTGTGGTAATAAATATAAGCTGTATTATGAGTTGTTGTTGTTTAGCTTATGTATGATTGTTGTTTAGCTTATGTATGATTTTTGATAGTTCCTTTGGAGACAGGGAAGAGGATTGATTTCATTTATTTTATTAACAAATGGAGTACTATTGTCACACAGATTTTGACTTGGCCATATAACTTATAAGCAAAACATATAATATAAGAGTTTAACTATTTATAAAAAAAATTTACAAATATTGTCCCAAATATTATTTTTATTAAAAATAATGGGAGAATCGTGTGATTTTTTAAAATGAAATATAACTTATGATTATTAAATAATATTAAAGAATATATTCATGAATGCATTCATGAATACATTTTGAAAGTATTTGCACTGGTATTCATATACTTTCATTTTTACCTGAATTCCCATTCTTTCAGCAAGATATTTTATAATGGAGTACATTATTCATATTCGTATTTAAATACAATTGCAAACTATTCGCACCATGTCTGGTATTTAATCATTTTTCACCAAACAATGATGTTGAGAATCCAGAATATACAAAATTCACACATTTAAATAATGATCATAAGTACCTGGTTTTATGGCTTTTATTTATATTAAAAAAAAATAAATTTAATATATTCATTTTGGACTAATTTCACATCAATGTACACACTAGACACAGTAGGAATCTAGATTAATATTATCGACTGCATCTTTGTCTATCATTAATTTCCTTCATATGATCCCTACTGATCAGTAATAAATAAAATGATTTACTTTTTTATCATTAAAATTGAACTGAAAAGTACTATAGGTGACTGCATGGTGTTATTTGGAATACGTGACATTCTATCCATCCATACAAGATTCTTACATCATCAGTAACTTCAATATAATTTCCTGTTACTCATCAACTAACAAATTCCTTTTCTATTAAATTTTCTTTAATTTGTTATAAAAACCAATAAAAATTTATTAATTTATTGTTTACTGTTATGTTGTTGGTCAAAACATCTACTAGATGAGTTGGGTTGGACACCTGGATCAACTGTGGCTGGCCATAAGCTGTCTGGCTGCCCCAGTGTATGCCTCCCATCAAGCATGCATAATTTGCTGAAAGTTCAACAAGGTCAACATACAGGTGACTCAAGAAGGGCTGGAGAGAGCCAAGGTCTGACATGGTCTCATAAAAACATTAATAAAAGCTACAATTTTTGGCCAATTTCTTTCAGCTTTCTAAACTAAAAAGCTGAAATCCTTATGTGTGCATGATATGAAAATTATATCAACAGTGCTCACAGGAACAAATGTGCCATGGTCAAAGTTGGGCAAAATTTAAGGTACTAATTTTATATTAATACTAATAACTTACTTAATTTGAAAAATTCAGAACTAATTTTGGGTATTCAATTGAATCTTGATTAAATAATGTTACATCCCTGACAAAAAATCTCTAGCTTCAGCAATCCCCTTGTTAAGGGAGTAAATATATTTCTTGATTTTTTACAAAGCGCATTATGTTTGGGCCCATAACTTAAACAATTACGCAATACTGACATCATTTCTGGCATGTGCATAGAGAATGTATAGAAAAATATGCATATTATATATGATTAAAGTCAGATCAGTGGTTTTGATATTAGGTAGTCTTGAAGTGTAACAATGGGTTTTTAATGGAAAAATGAAGTTTTTCATTAATATCTCGAAGGTATAAAGTCCTAGTGACCAAATTCTTTACATGGTAGGGGATTTTGGAGACATCTAATTGTATGCCAAATATAAGGAACTGAGAGCTGAAGCTGGGGAGCTGAGCTCTTGCAAACTGCATAACACTATAGCTTGATGTAAACAATATGTTACATGGTGCTTGAAAACTTGTGTAAAATCTACAATTTTTGATCAACTGGTTTCAATTTTTTTGTGTTAACAGACAAAATGCTAACAAAAACAAGCTGTGAAAATTAAATCCACAGTACTTACAGGAAAAACGTGCCATGGTCAAAGTTGGGAAAAATTTAAGGTACCAATTTATTTTTGTTAATATTTTTAAAAAATTTAAAAGATTTTGATCTAATTTTGGGTATACAATTTAACTTTGATTAATAAAAGTTATATTACTGGAAAAAAGTCCATAGCTTTAACATGTTTTGTGTCAGGTGATCAAATAGCTTTTCTAATTTTTTACAAAATGCATTATGTTTGGACCCATAACTTTTTTAAATTATTCAATACAGACCTAATTTCTGACATGTACAAAGGAACTATACAGAGGAATATTTATGGTAAATATGAGGAAAAACAGCTGAGGGGTTTTGATATTAGGCAGTCCTGGAGTGTGAAAATAGGTTGTTAATAAAAAATTGAGGTTTTCCCTTAATTTCTCAAAGGAACAAAGTCACAAAGACCCATTTTTCGGCTTGGTAGGAGATACATTATGCCGAATTTTAGGTCTTATGGTTTCAAAACATGCCACATCTATGGACGACGGACAATGGACCACGACTATAGCTCAGATGACTTATAGTCAGCTGAGCTAAAAACTCAGAAGAGTACCCGTTATTAGTTACACAACTGCTAATGTTATTGTACAGAGATTTAATCATACATATTGTGTTAAAGTCAATATTCATAATTTCTAATGCTGTATATATATAGTCCCATTCTAACATGTCAAAAGCCTTTTCATAATCTACTGTCATAAGGTAAGATTTAAGATTCTTCTCATTTGCATGGTCAATTAAATTCAGAACTTTATTAATGTTTTCCCCAATATACCTTCCTTTAATGAAACCTGTCTGGTCTTCATGAATTAAATGTTTAATAATTTGATTAATCCTATTTGCAATACTTTTCGAAATAATTTTGTAATCACAATTTAACAATGAAAGTGGTCTCCAGTTTTTTAAAAGTTGAAGGTTTTTACCTTTTTTGGGTAACAGTGTTATTATTTCTTAATTGTCTCTGTGTGATAGGTAATGACCCTATTTCGAAACTATACTGAACAGAATCCATAAAATACCTTTTCAGGTCATTCCAAAACAATTTGTAAAATTCTGCCTGCAGGCCATCTGTGCCTGGAGACTTACCATTTGAAAAACAATTTAAACTATTTAACAGTTCATTTTCTGTCAGTTCTATTGGCCAAGACGTCTTTTGACTTTTTTAATCTGTATATTGTGTTTTCTTTTAAATGAGTGCAAGTTACTACTATTATGAGTTGGGTCAGATGTATATAACTTCTCATAAAATTGTTTTTCTTTCTGTAGAATATCTTTTTGCCCTGTTACTATCTTTCCATCAATGTTTAATTTGTTTATCACTTTCCTGTTGTAATTATTTTTTCTAAATTCAGGAAATATTTAGTTGATTTCTCCCCCTCTTCAAACCATCTTACTTTACTTCTAAGGATAGCACCATTGGTTTTTTCTTCCATTAGTTTATTTAATTTTTGTTCTAGTTCTTTGGTCTGAGTTACTATATTCTCATTCTGAGTACTGTCTTCTCTTAACTTTATTAAATCATGTTCTTATTTAGAAATTTGAATTTTAATAGATTTTTGTTTAAATATACCATAAGTTATACTTGTTTGCCTTATTTATTATAATTTTATTCATCTGCCTTTTCTGTAGAATTTACTTATGATTTCTGGCTAACTCTGTCTACATATTAACAAACTGTGGGTAATTCCTGCCAAGAATGGTTCTTATATCACCTCTGACCTCGTTGACCTACAATTTGTAAGTAAACATGGAACGTGCTCATGATGAAAAACATGTAAATGACAGTTTTTGGTTGTATATGTGAGGAATCTAAAAGGTCACTAATTGCAAAACCCTCTTTGCAAAACCCTTGTTCTTCTGACTTATACTGCCAGATGTATTTGTCAAATGTTTCTCATTTTTTTCAGGATCCCCACATACAATGACAAATAAACAGCCTTTGCTCCATGGGATCAGTGTTTTCTCACCTATATTCATGAAAATTCAAGGATTTATCTTTTATTACCAGTTGTCAGATATTAGAATACGCCCCTTTAAATACTTTAACACAGGCATATCGTTAACATTTTATGCAGGGCAAGAAAAAACACAGCCTAGTCAAATCCCTTTGATTTCCTGTTCCATGTTAATGAATGTTTTTTGCACTCAAAGTTCATGAACCAATACTTTGTAAATTTTCATGCTTCCACTCACCCATACCTATTAACTAGCAAATTTCATTGAATTCTGTTTATTATTTTTTTATTCAGAAACAGGTGAAGCATGTGCTTATAACAGATCTCTCCAGGTCTGGGTATGATGAAATATGTATATAAAATTTCCCATTTTGAAAGGAAAGACAGTGCTGCCCTCTGGGTTTAATGGAAAAAAGTATAAAATCTTAAAAGAAAAAAGTATGAAAAAAGTGAAAATCAATAGCACAATTTTTGCAATACTTCTAAACCAGAATCAGGAATGACAGTATATATATATATATATATATATATATATATATATATATATATATATATATATATATTATGTATATATTTATATATTTTCCAGTATTCTATACATCCAGTGATTTTGTACAAAATTGGCAAGATGGCAGAAAAAAACCTTGCTAATGATATACCACTTTTTTTAAAATATCAACATGAAATACCAATATTGTGAAATATGACACAGTATGTCTAATCTGCTAAACAGGATCAGTTAAACAGCCTATGATCTACCCCTGAATATAAAAATATAAAAAGGTATAAAAAGAAGTCTTGCCTGATAAAAAATAGTTACTTTTGGAAAAGTACAGAGCAGCAGCATTTGTGGGATAATACATAAAACTAGAAAGCTAGATGGTCAGCTCCTCAAGGAAAGGTCTAAACTAGATTATTATTATTAGAGAAATACACCTAAATGGAACATCAGAAACAGGGCTCAACATTAATGGTTAACCCCTTGCCCTGGGCAAGTAAAAGTTCCAGAAAATGGAACCAAAGTCCAACATAATACTAAAGAGTGCAAAGGGCAATTATTATGTGCAAAAGTGAAATATTATTAACAAACAAATATTTGAACAAAATGAACAAAAAATTCATGTGGAACACACTTTCTATGTCTGTGGCTGCCATTAATGATTTTTTGAGGTCAAGTAATCATTCATGAAGGCATGTGAAAGCCAAAAATTTACTTGCGGTACTTGGCAAATGCTTTGAAAAGTGAATGTTGAGCCCTGAGAAAGACCGAATGCACTGACCTTGGAGGTGATGAATATGTCTTCCCTCCTGTATTTGCCGCTATCAAACAATCTTTTTAAGACTCTGCCAATGGCTGGCTCGTTACCATACCCAAAGGCGGTATCAATATGTCGGTACCCGCAGTCCAGCGCACACTCGATTGCCTTTTCCATGGTTTCATCATTACTCTAAAATAAATCAAATACAGCGTAATAAAATGAAAACAGCAATGAACAAATCATGATACATTGCAAAATTTGATTTATTGCCAAAGGGCAATTACCATGAAAATGAAACCTTTGTGAACAAGAGTCCCAAACTATGAAATCTGAAAAATAAAAGACTGATATTTAATATATGTAATAATAGACCTTGTATGTTCAAAGACTGCCTTATAAATGATATCAGATCTTAAAATTTATCTGCAATTAATTAATTAATAATTCAATAATAATTTCAATGATAATTTCAACTCTTTCGATGTTCCCTTTGGTCTCCTTACAGTTATTAAGATTTTGTGCATGTATTATTTAATATAGTTAATTCATAAAATAAAGGTTAACTTTGTGTAGGCTTTTAATATGGTGAGATCACGAAATTGGAACCCTAACAAAACACTGAAAAGTGGATATTACAAAATTTAACACGTTTAACCCAAAATTTAAAAATCCTGTTATTTAGTTAGGGTAATACAACTCTACATGACAACACTGTGTTGGTATATTTTAACTGTTGCCTCTACCAGAAGGCTATGTGTTCATCCCTGTTCATGTGTTTGAATGTGTGCTTTAGTGCTTGTTTGTTCACAACATAATTCATGCAGTTTTGAACATAATCTCATATAATTTTCTGGGCTTATCAGGAATGGGCTATGGAAGAAGCGATAAGATTTTCTTGTGGATTCAGCACATAATTTTGATGATGGAACTTCATCAAGGAATATTCACAAACATTCTGTCACTTATTAATGAATGACCCTGGGAATATGGGCTAAATAAGTGAATGCCAATATGGTAGAGTATATTCCTCAGAATGCAGGTTAATAATAACAGATGTATTTTCATTTCAGCCTACATGAACTTAATTTATCTTAGCATATTGTCACCAAGTGAAACTGGTGACGTAAGTTTAGTTAAAAGTAATATGTAATTGTAATTATTATTTCATAATGTCTGCTCCATATATTATACTTGAAGTCACCTAAGTCTTAGTACAAAATGAAACTTTGTATAATTTTGTGTCCATCAGGTGCCAACAAGATACAAACTGAGGTTGATTTGTCAGGCAAATACAAGTATGTTTCTTAACATGTCCAGACTTCATGAATAGCCTCTATAATTTGCCAAGATAATTAATGTGTTCATCTGGTTTTGCATGTATGGTATCTCTGATGACTTTTCTAAATTAATTAACCCCTGGCTGCCAGAAGTGGTTACTTGAACAGGCATGGGCAGTCAAGCACATCATGATGTGTAAAATACTATCATGGGCAGTCCAGTTCACTCTAAGTGTGATGTTATATTTGATTGTCATTGGTCATTATTTGTAAGTTATAATTTTATTAAGCTTAATTTCTCAAAGGAACAAAGTTGCAGTGACCCAGTTTTGAGTTAAGTAGGGGAAGTTGGGGACATCTAACTGTTTATGGAATTTTGGATAGTTAGTCCAACTGTATAAGTCAGCTGAGCTAATGACTGATAAATAAATTCTTGACTTTAATTTTCATTCACTTTCAATTTTGTTCTTAATTTTTCCACACTTTTCAGAACACAAGTATAACATTTCACATTTCATGTATCTTTTCATGTAAAATTAAGGGTCACTTTTTTAGGGCACTTTTTGGTACCACAATCATGTAGGATTCGAGGACTACAAATGTTTAGAAAAGCCTGCAAAAATACCCAGTCATCTGTTTGACTCTGTTTAAGTCAAGATTTCAACCTGTGAATTGAAAAAGTACCTAGCTTGGTTGTCTCAACAAAGGTCTGTGGACACAGCGAAAGATTGCATCTCAAATCTAATGAGTGCTGTTGTAAAATCTGGTAAAATACAAGTTGGTTCACAAAAATGTCCCACAGGTTATGTATTACACCAAGTATGTATTAATAAACATGTTATTATTTGAATAACACAGAAACCTTTAAACACAGAATCCTGTAAAAAATACTTTTATTTTTAAAAAAGTACCATATTTAATATGATTTAAATCCCATCCAAATATCCTAAAATCATGAACTTCTAAATAAATGTAATTACATACATAATATTACACATTCACTCAGTGTGGCCTAATTTTAAACATAGAGGATCTTGGGGGGCTTACTCTTAACCAAGACTCTATGAATAAATTCCTATACCTGTCTGCTGGCTGACAGCAGCTGGCCAATGGCTGACAGCAGTTGGCTATTGGCTGTCACTGCTGAAGTAGCATCAGGATAAAATCCTATGAATATTATTACAAACTTGTCCCTGCAGTCAAGGCATCATAGCAAGCAAAGTCCTATACCAGATAAACCGTCTAATTTAAAAGGGGATTGTAAACTATTATTTGAGGTGGTTGGATTTAAGGTTAAAAGTCCCCATTTAAAATCAAGCCAGAATCTCCATGGAAAATCATCAATTTTCAACAGGACTTCAGAGATTCACATGGATGTCCTAATTATGCAGGTTTTGATTACTGCAGGTTCAATATTAAAGTGGGGTTTTCTGTGTCATAATTGTACCATATTTATAATGATATTTACAAAGAGTCAAAGACCAGTATTACGGTAGCAGAACTGGGGAAATAAATCCTATATCTAAAATAACTCCATACAGTAATGCACTGTTATAATCCAAATGTGAAGTAATAAGTGCTTACAAGTTAATGCATATAGTGATATATTTTCAAATTTGGCCGATGCCCTTGATTTGCATGACTTCACTATAGCATAAATTTTATCTGCTTCTGTATTGTCAACTGACTATAGAAGACAACACCAGTTCTTCAACTGAGGTACTGCATCTATTATATTTGACCCTACATATATAGAAACATCAGATTAATTTCAAGCTTGACATTAAGGTACAAACAGTCAATTCAGTGTTACCTGAATCAGCCTCAGTTTATTCATGTTCATCCACTCACAGATGTCTGCTACACACTGCTGGAGTGTCATGACCTGTGAGTGGTCAGTGTAACAGTGACAATTAATCTTGTGCTTTTTGATGGCTTGTTGCTTTATAAAGTATGGTGTTCTGTCATAACACACACATCAAAAGCCAGACAGGCCAGCTATGCTATGATATGGCACTAATAGATCATATACAAGGACAGCTGTGGTTGCAAACTATAATTACCATAGCTTGAAATGTGGTTGCTTTTCACTTTTATGATTTTATGCAGATGTGATATCAAGTCAGATTTAATGACTGTGATATTACCAACTGGTGTTAACTCTCTTTTGGACCAAATATTAATTAATTAATTCCTTAATTTTATCTAATAATGGCAAAAAATTCATTTCATAAAGATTTTGCAGTGTACTATTAAACTTAATGCCTAAAATTGTAATTGGTTCCTTTGTCCACTTCAGACTAAGTTTTATTATCTCTTCTTTACTGAATTCATGATTACCAATTGGCATAATTGCTGTTTTTTCTATGTTAATTTTTAAACCACTTACTTTTTTAAATCTTTTAAATTGTTCTATTGTCTCTTAAACCACCGTTGTCCACCTCTTATAGATAATGTAGTATCATCGCATGTTAAGAGATAAAATGTTTCACATTTCCAATCTCTATGCCTTTAATATTATTATTGTCTCTAATTTTTGCAGCAAGCAGTTCTGCTGATATACATGTCTACATGAGTTACATGTCTATTATTAACGTTTAGCTTTGTTATAGTCTTTTTTCCAAATTTAAAAAGTATTAAGAAGGTTTTTCACCATCTGAAAACCATCTCATCTTACATCTGAACATTGCTGCCTCTGTTTTTTCTTCGATTATTTTTTCAATTTCTTATTTTTTATCTTTTATATCCTCCATAATTCTATCATCAGGAGTGTTGGTATTTTGTTCTTCTAAATGTTTCAAACTATTTTCTACTTGTTGTAAATAAGTCCTTTTTTGTTTATTAATTCTAAAAGAATATGCTATTGTGGCACCTCTTATCTTACACTTAATTGTGTCCCATAATAAAGCTAAGTCTGCACTTTTATTAAATTCTTTTGTCTCTTTTACGGTTTCTTTAACTAGTTCTACATAATCTTTATTACATAAATATTTAGAATTAAATTTCCCGGATCCTGGCCCTCTTTTAACAAGTTCTAGTTCAAGTGCAATTTTAACAGTAGAGTGATCAGTTTTAAAGCCTGGTAAAATATCTGTTTTTCTTACACAACCACTGAGACCTCTTGAAATCAAAATAAAATCAAATCTGCAAAATAATGCAGTAGGGTTAATTCTCTTCCAGGTATACTGTGATTTTTCTGGATGTTGTTTTCTCCATATATCCAATAAATCTAAGTTATCTATGCATGAATTTATCAGTTTTTGTGATCTAAAATGTGTAACAGGGGTGCCTTCTTTTTTATCTCTTTCTGTATTAAGAACTAGATTAAAATCATCTGCTAACAATCTATTATCATTTGGCAGCGACTCAACAATTTCCATAATTGTATCCGCCAAAACGAAGTTTTGCGGATACTATGTTTTTGACCGGGTTCCGCCGCGGCGTTCGTTTCCGGAGAACTCCTCTGAGACTACTGGACAGATTTTTCCGAAACTTACACAAATTATCGGGTCACATGTGAACTGGTGCCTAACCAAGTGACCTTGACCTCTGACCTTTCATCTCTGCCCAGCGTCCGTTTGTGCGTCTGTTTCCACACATAAACCCATATATCTCGGGAACCGTTTGACGGATCCGGAGAAAATTTTTACACAAAAGTAGCCCTGGGATAGCTTTATAACATACACAACAAAAGGTGGCGCCACCTGCAACCATTTTTGCACAGTGTCCATCTGTTCATATGCCTGGGGTTAAAATCACTCATATCTCTGCAGTGGTTTGACTAATTCACCTAAAATTCGGCATGCGTATACATCCTAGATAGCTTTCTCGATTTTATGACAGGTGGCGCCACCTACATTCACGTTAACGCTCCACACATAAACCCATATATCTCGGGAACCGTTTGACCGATCCGGAAAAATTTTAACACAAATGTAGCCCTGGGATAGCTTTATAACATACACAACAAAAGGTGGCGCCACCTGCAACCATGTTTGCACAGTGTCCATCTGTTCATCTGCCTGGGGTTAAAATCACTCATATCTCTGCAGTGGTTTGACTAATTCACCTAAAATTCGGCATGCGTTTACATCCTAGATAGCTTTCTCGATTTTATGACAGGTGGCGCCACCTACATTCACGTTAACGCTCCACACATAAACCCTTATATCTCGGGAACCGTTTGACCAATCTGGAAAATTTTTTACACAAATGTAGCCCTGGGAATGCTTTATAACATACACAACAAAAGGTGGTGCTACCTGCAACCATGTTTGCACAGTGTCCATTTGTTCATCTGCCTGAGGTTAAAATCACTCATATCTCTGCAGTGGTTTGACTAATTCACCTAAAAATCAGCATGCATATACATCCTAGATAGCTTTCTCGATTTTATGACAGGTGGCGCCACCTACATTCAAATTAACGCTCCACACATAAACTCATATCTCTTGGGAACCGTTTGACCGATCCAGAAAAAATTTTTACACAAATGTAGCCCTGGGATAGTTTTATATCATACACAACAAAAGGTGGCGCCACCTGCAACCATGTTTGCACAGTGTCCATCTGTTCATCTGCCTGGGGTTAAAATCACTCATATCTCTGCAGTGGTTTGACTAATTCACCTAAAATTCGGCATGCGTATACATCCTAGATAGCTTTCTCGATTTTATGACAGGTGGCCCCACCTACATTCACGTTAACGCTGCAGACATCCAAGCTCATTTCTCGGGAACCGTTTGACCAATCAGGAAAAAACATTTACACAAATGTAGCCCTTGGATAGCTTTATATAATTCACAAAAATGGTGGCGTCACCTGCAGCCATTTTTACATAGCGTCCATCTGTTTGTCTGCCTTTGGTTAAAATCACTCATATCCCTGCAGTGGTTTGACCAAATTACCTGAAATTCAGCATGCTTATACATCCCGCATAGCTTTCTTGATTTTATGACAGGTGGTGCCACCTACATTCACATTCATGCTGTAGACATCCATGCTTATATCTCCGGACTCATTCAACCAATCAGGAAAAAACATTTACACAAATGTAGCCCTTGGATAGCTTTAAAACATACACAAAAATGGTGGCGCAACCTGCAGCCATTTTTGCACAGCGTCCATCTGTTTGTCTGCTGTGGGATAAAATCACTCATATCTCTACAGTGGTTTGACTTTTCCACATGAAATTTTGCTTGTGTATATATCTTGGATAGTTTCAAATAACAGGTGGCGCCACCTACAATCATGTTTATGTGGCAGAGATCCATTCTAATATTTAACACATGTAACTCTACATCCCCTTGCCACTCAATCCATGCCTTACTTCACCCGTCCTTCTCTGATTTTTGCGTATACAGGTAGTCGCTTGTCGACTACCCGTATTCTAGTTTTACTCAAGAAAGCGGGGTCATCTTGGTTGGGCCAATATAGATTAACCAGAGTAATTCTTATACCTTAAAATGATATATCTAATATTAAGAATCAACCTTCCTCACAGTACTTGATGTCATGAATATCAAAACTTATATTATTTTTCAGCATAATACAAACTCCTTTGGAATTATTTGTACCATGGGAGAAGAAAATTTTACCTCCCCATTCAGCTCTCCATCTATTCTCTACATTAAAGGTGCTATGGGTTTCTTGTAGTAATATAATACCAGTACAGGAAAGGTGAGGCATCATAAAAGTCATTTCAACACTTTGGAACTAATCATTTTCAAAACAATGCAACTCTTATTTCATGTTCTCCAATGTGTTAATCATCTTTCAAACAAAAAAATATTTAAAAAAATAAGAAGTAAAGAGAAAGAAACATCTTGGTATGCAGTAAGTGTATTGGGGCAGGTGACACGAACTGCAAGCTGAAGGCATACACTGCTTAGATAATTTAATTAACTGTTACAATTAATAGTTAATGCAGTTGAAATGCTTGAAATATTTTTAAACTGGTTTAATAGTGTTTACAATAACTGAAAAGACTTTATTGTGTTGAGAGCTACATATGTTTAAATTCATTCTTCTGGTATAAAACAGCAAATATCTGTTACCAAAAATAGATATATTAATGCAATTAACACAACCTGCATGTTAAAGCCAAATTTTAGACATCTAATCTTTATGCCCTCAAAAACTGGTAACAGGTGTTGACAAAGCAGTCAGGTAGACTTGCTCTGAATATTAACAGTTCTCCCTCCTAACAGTAGGGAATTAATATATAGAGTGTAGTCCGTGTTGTTTTTGGGATTTGTATACTTGACCCCATCAAACAAGTTGATCAGAAGGATAGCATATATATTGTATATAGTTATCCTGTCTAATAATTTTCTAGGTTCTATGTAGAAGTTTAAAGGGCTGCCCTGAGCCTTATCAGATTAGACCAGTTAAGATAAAATATAATAAGAAAACAGAAAAGAAGCATATCTGGTGTTGAGTAAGCACCATTCATGTATTTCAAATTTCTGTGTAAACAGTCTGAAAACTATCTTAATGCCCTTGTATGAAAAAGAGTCTCAACAAGAAATATATGTTTAAAAAAAAAAAGGATGGACTAGCTATAAGTGGGAGATTATTAGATGCAATAATTTAGTTAGTGAAAATTCACAGCTGTATATGGAAGTCTCTATAGTATAATGAAACAAATGCAATAATACTGGTGAGATTACAGAAATCCAAGAACTTATCTTGCTTCCATGTACTTGCCACCAAATACTACCAATTTATGAGATTAAGGTCGTGTCTTCAACAATGGGTAATTTATAAAATATTATCTGATGAACAAGTATAACAAGATTTTGGTTGAAACTCAACCCAATTTTCCTCTCAGTCTACTATATATTTGTTTACCAATAAGAAGTCATAATCTGGAAATGGCAGTGTACCAGTACATAAAGAGACTTCAGCTGTTTGCAGATATCAATATATCAACATACTTTTTCCCCCAGACTGATGAAACTTGTAACTTTTCCAGTACAGGAATAAAGCAATGTGCTGACATATATTCGTGTATTACAGGAGAAAAAGTAAAATGTACAAATGTCAAAACACTAGGCCAGCATATACACTGTAAATGCCTCAATATTACAAATATATTCAGTGCACAAGGATCATCTACATATAGACTTATCACATAATAATCAAGCTTTCCTTGAGACTGTTCCATGGGCACATAAATAACATTATTCATGCATCCATCAGTACTGCCAAGAAGCAGTGCCATAATATACTAACTACTGGTTCAAACAAAGTGACTGAGGAAACCTTGCCTAATCTATGATACTGTGCTACAGCTCAATTGCCTATAGCACATAACCTGAAAAAAGGAACTAAATAGCATATTTATTTTTGTTGCATATGCCTAGATGAAGAATCGACATCCTTTACAGGTGCTATTATTAAAATAATATTACAATGTTTTCAAAATTATGATATTGCACAATTCGCCATGGCAACCTCTCTCCTCCCTAGTGACAATAACTGACAACATGATACCGTTACATGAAAGGTGAGGCATCATAAAAGTCATTTCAACACTTTGGAACTAATCATTTTCAAAACAATGCAACTCTGATTTCATATTCTCCAATGAGTTAATCATCTTTCAAACAAAAAAATATTAAAAAAATAAGTAGTAAAGAGAAAGAAACATCTTGGTATGCAGTAAGTGTATCGGGGCAGGTGACACGAACTGCAAGCTGAAGGCATACATTGCTTAGATAATTTAAGTAACTGTTACAATTAATAGTGAATGCAGTTGAAATGCTTGAAATATTTTTAAACTGGTTTTATAGTGTTTACAATAACTGAAAAGACTTTATTGTGTTGAGAGCTACATATGTTTAAATTATTTCTCCTGGTATAAAACAGCAAATATCTGTTACCAAAAATAGATATATTAATGCAATTAACACAACCTGCATGTTAAAGCCAAATTTTAGACATCTAATCATTATCCCCTCAAAAACTGGTAACAGGTGTTGACAAAGCAGTCAGGTAGACTTGCTCTGAATATTAACAGTTCTCCCTCCTAACAGTAGGGAATTAATATACAGAGTGTAGTCCGTGTTTTTTTGGGGATTTGTACACTTGACCCCATCAAACAAGTTGATCAGAAGGATAGCATATATGTCAGAATCCAGGCGGATTTAAAATCTGCCTAGGCGAGATTGAAATTTTGATTTCGCCCAGGCGAGATTAAAATTTTATCTCGCCTAGGCGGATTTAAAATCTGCCTAGGCGAGATTGAAATTTTGATTCCGCCTAGGCGAGATTAAAATCCTGTTATGATCATATGTAGGATTTCAATCTCGCCTAGGTGTACGGTATACCAAAGAATTGAATGATGCAGATTAAAAGCTAGGATTTTAATCTGGCCTAGGCAAAATCAGAATTTCAATCTCGCCTAGGCAGATTTAAAATCAGCCTAGACGAGATTGAAATCCTACATATAATCATAGCAGGATTTTAATCTGGCCTAGGCGAAATCAAAATTTCAATCTTGCCTAGGCGGATTTTAAATCCGCCTGGATTCTAATTTGCCTGTGACATATGTATTGTATATAGTTATCCTGTCTAATAATTTTCTAGGTTCTATGTAGAAGTTTAAAGGGCTGCCCTGAGCCTTATCAAATTAAACCAGTTAAGATAAAATATAAAAAGAAAACAGAAAAGAAGCATATCTGGTGTTGAGTAGGCACCATTCATGTATTTCAAATTTTCTTAATCTTAATGCCCTTGTATGAATTAAGAGTCTCTACAAAAAATATGTTAAAAAAAAGGATGGACTAGCTATAAGTGGGAGAAGTATTAGATGCAATAATTTAGTTAGTGAAAATTCACAGCTGTATATGGAAGTCTCTATAGTATGATGAAACAAATACAATAATACTGGTGAGATTACAGAAATCCAAGAACTTATCTTGCTTCCATGTAATTGCCACCAAATACTACCAATTTATGAGATTAAGGTCGTGTCTGCAACAATGGGTAATTTAAAAAATATTATCTGATGAACAAGTATAACAAGATTTGGGTTGAAACTCAACCCAATTTTCCTCTTGGTCTACTATATATTTGTTTACCAATAAGAAGTCATAATCTGGAAATGGCAGTGTACCAGTACATAAAGAGACTTCAGCTGTTTGCAGATATCTATATATCAACATACTTTTTCCCCCAGACTGATGAAACTTGTAACTTTTCCAGTACAGGAATAAAGCAATGTGCCGACATATATTCGTGTATTACAGGAGAAAAAGTAAAATGTACAAATGTCAAAACACTAGGCCAGCATATACACTGTAAATGCCTCAATATTACAAATATATTCAGTGCACAAGGATCATCTACATATAGACTTATCACATAATAATCAAGCTTTCCTTGAGACTGTTCCATGGGCACATAAATAACATTATTCATGCATCCATCAGTACTGCCAAGAAGCAGTGCCATAATATACTAACTACTGGTTCAAACAAAGTGACTGAGGAAACCTTGCCTAATCTATGATACTGTGCTACAGCTCAATTGCCTATAGCACATAACCTGAAAAAAGGAAATAAATAGCATATTTATTTTTGTTGCATATGCCTAGATAAAGAATCGACATCCTTTACAGGTGCTATTATTAAAATATTATTACAATGTTTTCAAAATTATGATATTGCACAATTCGCCATGGCAACCTCTCTCCTCCCTAGTGACAATAACTGACAACATGATACCGTTACATGAAAGGTGAGGCATCATAAAAGTCATTTCAACACTTTGGAACTAATCATTTTCAAAACAATGCAACTCTGATTTCATATTCTCCAATGAGTTAATCATCTTTCAAACAAAAAAATATTAAAAAAATAAGTAGTAAAGAGAAAGAAACATCTTGGTATGCAGTAAGTGTATCGGGGCAGGTGACACGAACTGCAAGCTGAAGGCATACATTGCTTAGATAATTTAAGTAACTGTTACAATTAATAGTGAATGCAGTTGAAATGCTTGAAATATTTTTAAACTGGTTTTATAGTGTTTACAATAACTGAAAAGACTTTATTGTGTTGAGAGCTACATATGTTTAAATTATTTCTCCTGGTATAAAACAGCAAATATCTGTTACCAAAAATAGATATATTAATGCAATTAACACAACCTGCATGTTAAAGCCAAATTTTAGACATCTAATCATTATGCCCTCAAAAACTGGTAACAGGTGTTGACAAAGCAGTCAGGTAGACTTGCTCTGAATATTAACAGTTCTCCCTCCTAACAGTAGGGAATTAATATACAGAGTGTAGTCAGTGTTTTTTTGGGGATTTGTACACTTGACCCCATCAAACAAGTTGATCAGAAGGATAGCATATATGTCAGAATCCAGGCGGATTTAAAATCTGCCTAGGCAAGATTGAAATTTTGATTTCGCCCAGGCGAGATTAAAATTTTATCTCGCCTAGGCGGATTTAAAATCTGCCTAGGCGAGATTGAAATTTTGATTCCGCCTAGGCGAGATTAAAATCCTGTTATGATCATATGTAGGATTTCAATCTCGCCTAGGTGTACGGTATACCAAAGAATTGAATGATGCAGATTAAAAGCTAGGATTTTAATCTGGCCTAGGCAAAATCAGAATTTCAATCTCGCCTAGGCAGATTTAAAATCAGCCTAGACGAGATTGAAATCCTACATATAATCATAGCAGGATTTTAATCTGGCCTAGGCGAAATCAAAATTTCAATCTTGCCTAGGCGGATTTTAAATCCGCCTGGATTCTAATTTGCCTGTGACATATGTATTGTATATAGTTATCCTGTCTAATAATTTTCTAGGTTCTATGTAGAAGTTTAAAGGGCTGCCCTGAGCCTTATCAAATTAAACCAGTTAAGATAAAATATAAAAAGAAAACAGAAAAGAAGCATATCTGGTGTTGAGTAGGCACCATTCATGTATTTCAAATTTTCTTAATCTTAATGCCCTTGTATGAATTAAGAGTCTCTACAAAAAATATGTTAAAAAAAAGGATGGACTAGCTATAAGTGGGAGAAGTATTAGATGCAATAATTTAGTTAGTGAAAATTCACAGCTGTATATGGAAGTCTCTATAGTATGATGAAACAAATACAATAATACTGGTGAGATTACAGAAATCCAAGAACTTATCTTGCTTCCATGTAATTGCCACCAAATACTACCAATTTATGAGATTAAGGTCGTGTCTGCAACAATGGGTAATTTAAAAAATATTATCTGATGAACAAGTATAACAAGATTTGGGTTGAAACTCAACCCAGTTTTCCTCTTGGTCTACTATATATTTGTTTACCATTAAGAAGTCATAATCTAGAAATGGCAGTGTACCAGTACATAAAGAGACTAAAGCTGTTTGCAGATATCAATATATCAACATACTTTTTCCCCCAGACTGATGAAACTTGTAACTGTCCAAGTACAGGAATGAAGCAATGTGCTGACATATATTAGTGTATTACAGGAGAATATTATAAATGTACAAATGTCAAAACACTAGGCCAGCATATACACTGTAAATGCCTCAATATTACAAATATATTCAGTGCAAACGGAACATCTACATATAGACTTATCACATCATTATCAAGCTTTCCTTGAGACTGTTCCCTGGGCACATAAGTGTTAATAGCACCTAGTGGCATCATAAAGTTTGCTATAAAAAATTCAGAGTATATAAATAACATTATTCATGCATCCATCAGTACTGCCAAGAATATCACCTATGAAGCAAAATCATGTAATTTTACACAAGTAACCTAATCACATATTTCGATAAATGGTAGTAATAACAATTCTCTAAACAAGGGACTCATGGGTCACGGTGCTCAGCTGTTATATATGATAAAAATTATGATTTGGGAATGAGGCACATGCTTGTTTTGTGTGGTAATAAATATAAGCTTTATTATGAGTTGTTGGTGTTTAGCTTATGTATGATTTTGATAGTATCTTTGAAGACAGGGAAGAGGATTGATTTCATTTATTATATTAACAAATGGAGTGCTATTATCACACAGATTTTGACTTGGCCATATAACTTATAAGCAGCACATATAATAAAAGAGACTATTTATTAAAATTTAATAACAAATATTGTGCCAATATAATTTTTATTAAAAAAAATAATAAGAAAATCATATGATTTTTTAAAATAAAATATTACTGAAATGATAATTAAAATAATATTATAGAATATATTCATACATACATTTTGAAAGTATCTGCAATGGTATTCAAATACGTTCATTTTTACCTAAATTCCCATTCTTATGCAAGAAATTTCTTAATGCAGTACATATTCATATTTCGTATTCAAATACATTTGCAAAGAATTCACACCATGTCTAGTATTTATTCAGTTTTAGCCAAACAATGATGTTGAGAATCCAGAATAAACAAAATTCACAAATTTAAATAATGATCATAAGTACCTGGTTTTATGGCTTTTATTTATATAAAAAAAATAAATGTAATATATTCACTTTGGACTACTTTCACATCAATCTACACACTAGACACATTAGGAATCTAGATTAATATTATCAACTGCATCTTTGTCTATCATTAATTTCCTTCATATGATCCCTACTGATTAGTAATGAATAAAATGATTTACTTTTTTATCATTAAAATTGAACTGAAAAATACCATAGGTGACTGCATGGTGTTATTTGGAATACGTGACATTCTATCCATCCATACAAGATTCTTACACCATCAGTAACTTCAAGTTAATTTCCTGTTACTCATCAACTAACAAATTCCTTTTCTATTAATTTTTTCTTTAATTTGTTATTAAAAACCAATAAAAAATTATTAATTTATTGTTTATTGTTATGTTGTTTTTCAAAACAACAACTAGATGAGTTGGGTTGGACACCTGGATCAACTGTGGCTGGCCATAAGCTGCCTGGCTGCCCCAGTGTATGCCTCGCCTCAAGCGTGCATAATTTGCTCAAAGGTCAACAAGGTCAACATACAGGTGACTCAAGAGGGGCTGGGTAGAGCCTGGGTCCGACATGGTCTCATAAAAACATTAATAAAAGCTACAATTTTTGGCCAATTTCTTTCAGCTTTCTAAACAACAAAGATGAAATCCTTATGTATGCATGATATTAAAATTATATCAACAGTGCTCACAGGAAACAAACGTGCCATGGTCAAATTTGGGAAACATTTAAGGTACTAATTTTATATTTCCTGATATTTTACAAAATGCATTATGTTTGAGCCCATAACTTTTTAAGTTTAATTATATAATACAGACCTAATTTCTGGCATGTACATAGGAACTATATAGAGGATTATTTATGGTAAATATGAGGAAAAACAGATGAGTGGTTTTGATATTAGGCAGTCCTGAAGTGTGAAAATAGGTTTTTAATAAAAAATTGAGGTTTTTCCTTAATTTCTCAAAGGTACGAAGTCGCAAAGACCCAGTTTTTGGCTTGGTAGGAGATCTTGGGGACATCTATCCTTATGCCAAATTTTTTATTCCTAGGTCTCACGGTCTCAAAACGTGCCATATCTATGGACGGACGGACGGACAGACAGACGGACGACGGACAATGGACCACCACTATAGCTCAGATGACTAATAGTCAGCTGAGCTAAACATGTACTTTAATTCTTAAAATTGGGTACAGGAACCATGAATAATTAACTGATTTTTACAGGATACCTTCTGAATACTCTGAAAGAATAAAGTCAAGTAGATCCATCATTGATGCTCATGGACAAAAACATGATGCAAAAAACATAGGAGTAGAATTTTTTGGTGTGGCCTTAATTTAATGAACCCTTGTAGTCCTAATGAAGAATCAGGACCCTATTAGTGGTGTGCTAATTAACCAATTAAATCAATGATTGGTCCTTTTCTATCAAAATCAATTAAACCTATTGCATTTTTGCATAATAAATTAAAAACAATTTTGTATGCACATGCAAAGAACCCTATCCTGTCAGAGATATATGAACACATAGTAACAAACAGCATCAAAACGGAACCTTGCACTGCCAACAATCATCCAACGGTGAGTCAACCTAGGATGTGGCTAGATTGATGGTTTCATTATAAATACCGATGCACACATCAGACTGTTACTGGGGTCCATATTTTAGGTACTAGAATACAGATTTCAAGGTTATATAGAAAGTACATTAAAATAATAAATAAATAATTAATCATTGGTCATTTTAATCATTGATTATGATTTTAAAACCAATTCCTACAACTAATCCCTATTTATGAGAGTAAGTTCTATTAGACTCCATGAAGTATATATCATTTCAAACCTTGTTTTGACTATTTTCTTATGGTATATGTATTTATGAACTTTACAATCATTTTCATATGAGATTATAACTTTTTTAATTTCAAAATTTTAAATGATACAAATTTCTACACAACCAGTAAGAAAAAAAAAACTTTGTACTGGGCTAATATACAACTGCATGACCATATCTCAACCTTGTTTCTTTTTATTTTTCCTCAGTAATGTTTTATTGTAACCTGAAAATGAATGTTAATTTTTTGATTCAATAAAAAAAATTAAATATTATTTTCAACATGAACTACACATGGTACTGATGGTAGAGATTTAAAAAAGCAGTTTCAATATACTGTCATGCGTTATGTTATTTTATATTAGCTCATTAAAAAGTGTTTTCTGTTACTGGTTGATTAAAATCATGTAACATTAAAAACTAAAAACATTAAAATTTCAAACTAATCTAAAATGTTAAAATTTCATATGTAAAAAAGAAAGTGAATTGCATAAATATATATGAAATCAGTAAGAGCACTACACAAGGATCTAATATTAATCTGATTTTAAATCTGATTTTTGTTGATGCAGATTCTGCAAGGGCAGGGTGGGCATCTTTTATATAAATACTAGTATTCCACTTCTAAAAATACACTGCATTCTTAAATTCACCGCAATTTTAAACCCATAGAATCTTCAATATATAACAACTCCTATTGTGACACAAATGTGTGTACATGCACAAGTTAAAGCCTGCTGACAGAATATTTGATGATACCAGTCCACTCTATCAAACTGGACTTTGAAATTGATTAAGTATCCCCTGTGGCTCCCCATGGTAGATTAGATTGGGAGACAATAAAGCTGTCAATCACAGTCACTTCATGCTATTGTCATTGCATGTTCAAAGATGGATTGACTGCTGGTTTTAAAAGTTTGTTTTTAAAATCTGGCTTAACTGTGATAAAGGGCATTGTATGAACACTTAGACAGACATGACAAGGACAGATGTTTACAGAGATGTGACAAAACTTGCAATAATGAGTTAGCAGTTTTAAACTAATGATACTGGTGAGCAACTGACATGTATTAAAATAACTGTACCTGTAGTTATATCAACATTTATTTTTTTTTAGAATTTTCTACAAAACTGTTATCAAATTACATATAGCAGGTCTCATATGATGACAATTATTATTAGCATCAATTAACTGTTGATAAACTTGTGTCTCAGAATTTGAAACTTAAACAATTTTGATAAATGAACTTCAGTTTTCTTCTGCACTTGAAAGATATTATGGTGATTTAATAAT
The DNA here is from genome assembly GCA_026874595.1 of Sipunculus nudus. Lineage (NCBI taxonomy): Eukaryota > Metazoa > Annelida > Sipuncula > Golfingiida > Sipunculidae > Sipunculus > Sipunculus nudus. Next base: position 35,480,743 of record CM049309.1, read on the forward strand.
GCTTATTAAGCATAAATTTTGGGGATAATTGACTAAGCGGGGTGTAGGGGTGAGCTAATAGAAAAATCTAAGAAAAAGAAATTATACACTCTTATGATAACTGGATAAACCACACCAGATTTGGTGTCTTGCATCATTTTCTACCAAAGATTGTACCTTTATAGACTAAATTAAAAACAAAAGTTTCTTCATCATGAGGGGTGGGGGGATCCCCAGGGTCTGCATTCTAATTTGCTCTGCTGTACAACATTATGGAGTATGTCACAGTTCTGGTTTCTTCAGCAAATTTAATGAGTGCTTTCCACAGCATGAAATGTAGCAGGAAGAACATACATCTTGATATTTTCCATATTATTCCTAAATGAAAGATGATGTCCTGGAAGAAGAGTTAATCAATAGTAATTTGTGAGGTACTGGTACCTCAAATTAAGAATTAAAAAAAATATATATTTGAATATATGTTGATGATATGTTGTCTAGAGATATCAATGCATTCTTCATTTTGCCACGCCCACTTGCTCCAATCTTTGGATCCTTGAACTCTTGCTCTTGCTTGTAACCACAGGCACTCTGGCCAAGGAATATCAATTCTTCAATATACATGTATTTATTTACTGTCAAGGTTAATAGTGTAATTAATTCAGTTTTTCTATTTAATGTTTTGCAGTAATTGTTTTAAACATTTTCAACATTTCATATTATAAAGAATATTAAATATACTTTAATATTTAACTGTCAAAGATTGTACATCAAAATAAATTTAAATAAATTGAATTTTTTTTTATGATTAATCTGATGTAATATATATATAACAAATGAAAATAATATTATATATAAATAATAAATATATATATAAATTCATGTATATAAAGTTGAAATAAATTGGAAATTTGTTTTATAATTAAAAATCTAATTTATAATTAATAATCGATGATAAAATTAATCTGAAAACATTTTAAATATCTACAACCACACAAAATCCTCCATTTAGTACTTTGGATTTCCATATTTTATGGCCAAATTGTTTTTTTAGGCTGTCGGTTCGCTATAGGCACAGAGACCATAGATATATGTGCAGTCTGGCACAAATAATCCCTTTAGTGTGGCACATTCTGATAATCAGCTTACATATGACAATTTGCTAACATAACCGCGAGTGCTCAAGTGTACACTAGTCACCAGTTTGCAATTTAATGACGTAATGTTAGAATGGGTACATCGTAGTCACCTGCATGCGCTCCTGTCCGCTACATAAATGAAGGCAGGGACCTGTGGCTCTGTGTTTACAACAGAGCCACAACTGGGTCTATATTAGAATGTTGATTTAAATAACTTCTTTTTACCTGCCACGTCCCTAGTCCAAGAAGAGGCATTTTGGCGCCATTTGGCAACTGTGCATACGGTTGTTTGTCCATTTTTACAGAAATGTCAACTCTTATCTTTGAGCCCCCTCAGTGCCGCCGGTTGGTACCTCAGCCTTCCGATCACTGTTGAATGAATTACCCATCCATCTAGAGATTTGAGGGGCAGCGCTGTAAGGTGCTGACACCTACTGGTCCAATATTGAACTAGATACAGATGGCGCTGCTGCTCGCTGGCGATCTCTTTGTTTTGCCAGCAGGTGGCGGAGGTTGTAATTTGCATAATTTATGTATGCCCGGAACACTTCGAAAACAACCAACATGGCTTCGACACCGCACTCGAAAAAGAAAGTTTGCTACTATTATGATGGTAAGAACTATTATGATGGTAAGATTTTATCAGTTTGGTTGTGCAGAATGATTAGCAAAGATATGGCTCAGAATTAACCTTTAATTTCGGTTAAATAAAGTAAGAAAAGCGACTTGTTCAGAAGTTGGTGTGGTGGGCTGACCCGGCATAGAGTATTTCGGATTTGGCGCATCTTGGCATCAAAAGCGCCGCACAAAGAAAAAATACAGGAAAAAAAGAGTGACCTTTTCTAGACAAAATATTTAAAGCAGAGTAAGGCATCATGAAAATTTGAACATGCATCACGGTTTGAAGCTATTTGTATGTATACAAACGGCATGAGCGTGAACTTAAAATCTCACATGCGCGTGGGTTTCACATGTACGGTGGCCGATTCACACGAAATCTACATTCCGAATTCTCAGTTTTGCAAGCGCAGCAGATAAATAAATAATTTCTATTTCATAAATCAGATGTGGATGTACGGGTCATATTGCCTCTACTTGTTGTTTTAGTAAACGTTTTATATGTTGCAGTTTGGTGTTTTGTAAAAGTAAAACTCAAAACGACAGAGAATCAGCTGTTGTAATTTCGAAATAAACAGTACGGATACGCATTCGGGTTGTACCACCCGACGCTTTGCAAAGCTTGGTGCATTTGCTTGTTTTGCGGCGTTTTCAGTTCCTAATGTAAGGAAACCCAAATACATGTTTTCTTATATAAATATTTCAGCAAGAATTTAACAAGGAGACAGCATTCGACCAAAGACTAAAGTATTTACACAAGGAAATATCTGTCATTTTGACATAACCTTTGTCTTTCTGTAGGATCATAAGTTGAGAGATAAATAGCTGTGATATATTAATTTTCCTCATCTGGCACAATGGTCAGATGCTCCAAGTTGTTTAACCTGATGGTGTATTATCAAGGCAAAGACTACTCCCTGTCTTTAATTTCAGTAATTAAATAAAACTGATAAATAAATTGATTCTAAGTTAGAAAAAAAATTAAAATATCAATACATTTTCATTTGTGAATATGAATCAATGTGTTTGGATTCACTACACAGTAGTTCTATTTTATCTTTGCATCATATTGTCAGATTAATCCTCCAGTAAAAATTTATTAATGAAAAAAAAAATCTTGGAATTTATGAGCTTGTGGTGAAATACTTAAATTTCGATTAATGTGTAAATGGCGCTGTTCAGATTGTTATCTGTTTCACAAGTCCAAATTTATTGAAAGAACACTTTTGTAGGCCTCATATTAAATGATATTAAGACAGCTTTATAAATTATCTGTCTGTAGTAATTGATGAGTGTAAAGTCTGAAATACCTGCTTATATATCTGTTATGTTACCCATTTAGATAAAGTCCTCCATACCTTGGAGTTACCTAATTTAAAATATATTCAGTTATTCATCCCCCCCCCCTGACACCCCATACACCCTGACCTGACGGCCTCAGACCCTTAATGACTGTTACATAATTCTGATCATTATTTGACTGGTCAGGCTGTGGTCAGCTCTGAATGTTTATGGAAAAAATGTATAATATTAGTTTTTATATGTAAGTTTTGGTTAGCGTCTATATAATATATCCAGTCCATTTTCTTGTGAAATCTGAAATTTAAGGGAAGTTGCTTGTAAACTTCATGTAAAACATAACCCATTAACAGTTGTACAGCTTGAGATTAGAAAAAAAAAACTTTCTACTTAATGTTATTATAGTCCATTTCACCAACTGCTGTCCACCTGTTTTTTGAAGATGATTTACTTAAAAGTTTATATTTTTCAATATTTTCCAAGTAAACAACATATGGAAGTGACAACCTAATATGACAGTTAAGAATTGTACAATTTTCCCCCGTTTATGTTTCACAACATTTTTGTCTCTTTATCATGATCTGGCAGATATGGTGTATCCCTCCATAAGTAGCCATCTTTGTTTTAGACTGTTTCCCTTGAAATGTACCTAATAAAAATTTTCATAGCAAAAAACAGGTGGACATGAGGGGATGAAACGGACTATAGTGTGTTCCTTCATGAATAAATTACAGAATTCAAGGGGGTTTTCATTAGTATTTTAAGGTAACCTAGATGGTACTTTTTTATCTTTGTACATAATATATGTATGTATGTATGTATGTATGTATGTATGTATGTATGTATGTATGTATGTATGTATGTATGTATGTATGTATGTATGTATGTATGTATGTATGTATGTATGTATGTATGTATGTATGTATGTATGTATGTATGTATGTATGTATGTATGTATGTATGTATGTATGTATGTATGTATGTATGTATGTATGTATGTATGTATGTATGTATGTATGTATGTATGTATGTATGTATGTATGTATGTATGTATGTATGTATGTATGTATGTATGTATGTATGTATGTATGTATGTATGTATGTATGTATGTATGTATGTATGTATGTATGTATGTATGTATGTATGTATGTATGTATGTATGTATGTATGTATGTATGTATGTATGTATGTATGTATGTATGTATGTATGTATGTATGTATGTATGTATGTATGTATGTATGTATGTATGTATGTATGTATGTATGTATGTATGTATGTATGTATGTATGTATGTATGTATGTATGTATGTATGTATGTATGTATGTATGTATGTATGTATGTATGTATGTATGTATGTATGTATGTATGTATGTATGTATGTATGTATGTATGTATGTATGTATGTATGTATGTATGTATGTATGTATGTATGTATGTATGTATGTATGTATGTATGTATGTATGTATGTATGTATGTATGTATGTATGTATGTATGTATGTATGTATGTATGTATGTATGTATGTATGTATGTATGTATGTATGTATGTATGTATGTATGTATGTATGTATGTATGTATGTATGTATGTATGTATGTATGTATGTATGTATGTATGTATGTATGTATGTATGTATGTATGTATGTATGTATGTATGTATGTATGTATGTATGTATGTATGTATGTATGTATGTATGTATGTATGTATGTATGTATGTATGTATGTATGTATGTATGTATGTATGTATGTATGTATGTATGTATGTATGTATGTATGTATGTATGTATGTATGTATGTATGTATGTATGTATGTATGTATGTATGTATGTATGTATGTATGTATGTATGTATGTATGTATGTATGTATGTATGTATGTATGTATGTATGTATGTATGTATGTATGTATGTATGTATGTATGTATGTATGTATGTATGTATGTATGTATGTATGTATGTATGTATGTATGTATGTATGTATGTATGTATGTATGTATGTATGTATGTATGTATGTATGTATGTATGTATGTATGTATGTATGTATGTATGTATGTATGTATGTATGTATGTATGTATGTATGTATGTATGTATGTATGTATGTATGTATGTATGTATGTATGTATGTATGTATGTATGTATGTATGTATGTATGTATGTATGTATGTATGTATGTATGTATGTATGTATGTATGTATGTATGTATGTATGTATGTATGTATGTATGTATGTATGTATGTATGTATGTATGTATGTATGTATGTATGTATGTATGTATGTATGTATGTATGTATGTATGTATGTATGTATGTATGTATGTATGTATGTATGTATGTATGTATGTATGTATGTATGTATGTATGTATGTATGTATGTATGTATGTATGTATGTATGTATGTATGTATGTATGTATGTATGTATGTATGTATGTATGTATGTATGTATGTATGTATGTATGTATGTATGTATGTATGTATGTATGTATGTATGTATGTATGTATGTATGTATGTATGTATGTATGTATGTATGTATGTATGTATGTATGTATGTATGTATGTATGTATGTATGTATGTATGTATGTATGTATGTATGTATGTATGTATGTATGTATGTATGTATGTATGTATGTATGTATGTATGTATGTATGTATGTATGTATGTATGTATGTATGTATGTATGTATGTATGTATGTATGTATGTATGTATGTATGTATGTATGTATGTATGTATGTATGTATGTATGTATGTATGTATGTATGTATGTATGTATGTATGTATGTATGTATGTATGTATGTATGTATGTATGTATGTATGTATGTATGTATGTATGTATGTATGTATGTATGTATGTATGTATGTATGTATGTATGTATGTATGTATGTATGTATGTATGTATGTATGTATGTATGTATGTATGTATGTATGTATGTATGTATGTATGTATGTATGTATGTATGTATGTATGTATGTATGTATGTATGTATGTATGTATGTATGTATGTATGTATGTATGTATGTATGTATGTATGTATGTATGTATGTATGTATGTATGTATGTATGTATGTATGTATGTATGTATGTATGTATGTATGTATGTATGTATGTATGTATGTATGTATGTATGTATGTATGTATGTATGTATGTATGTATGTATGTATGTATGTATGTATGTATGTATGTATGTATGTATGTATGTATGTATGTATGTATGTATGTATGTATGTATGTATGTATGTATGTATGTATGTATGTATGTATGTATGTATGTATGTATGTATGTATGTATGTATGTATGTATGTATGTATGTATGTATGTATGTATGTATGTATGTATGTATGTATGTATGTATGTATGTATGTATGTATGTATGTATGTATGTATGTATGTATGTATGTATGTATGTATGTATGTATGTATGTATGTATGTATGTATGTATGTATGTATGTATGTATGTATGTATGTATGTATGTATGTATGTATGTATGTATGTATGTATGTATGTATGTATGTATGTATGTATGTATGTATGTATGTATGTATGTATGTATGTATGTATGTATGTATGTATGTATGTATGTATGTATGTATGTATGTATGTATGTATGTATGTATGTATGTATGTATGTATGTATGTATGTATGTATGTATGTATGTATGTATGTATGTATGTATGTATGTATGTATGTATGTATGTATGTATGTATGTATGTATGTATGTATGTATGTATGTATGTATGTATGTATGTATGTATGTATGTATGTATGTATGTATGTATGTATGTATGTATGTATGTATGTATGTATGTATGTATGTATGTATGTATGTATGTATGTATGTATGTATGTATGTATGTATGTATGTATGTATGTATGTATGTATGTATGTATGCACTATATATATATTTTTAAGGGTTGTGCTGGATTGCTGAGCAACCTGATATAAAAAATTTAAACATATTTTTTACATATTTATCCATAACAGAACAATTTTTTTCTTCCTTATTTTTTCTTCAGAATGTATACAAGTTGGTACTTCAGGCCAGTTTATATATAACATTTTTAAAAGGAAAAAAAGATACGGTATACAAGATTTTTATATTTTGACCAAACATGTCATGGAATCACCCTTTGTTTGTCTGTCCATCTGTTAACAGGGCACAAAATGTAACTGCTGGACCTAGGATTACTAACTAACAACCCATAGAGGTCCATAAAAAAATCCCCTTGGAGACCGGAAATAAGGTCACTGTGACCAATTATCCTTGAAGAATCCTTCATGCTATGGGTCTTGTAAGTACCTCCCAGAATAAATAAAAAATTAGTACAAACGCTCCTAATCAGAATATCTAATACTTTGATTGCCATGATTCTTTCCATGCATATTGATCATGGAGTATTTCACCATTTCCTGAAGACTGGTGGTGCCGCCTGTATTTTTAGCTCAGCTGGCCATAGGTCATCTGAGTTTTTGCAGTCACCCTTTGTCCGTCGTCCGTCTGTAACTTAGTGTTGGGACGATATGAGTTTTTGATATCATGATAATTATTCAATTTTTATTGGGATGTACTGGATATCATGATATTATTAATAATATATAATGGCATTAATGAGCCATCAATAATGATATTAATAACCGCCACCTTCAAAGTCTTGACTTTGTACAAGGGCTTAACTATTATTATCATTTATACCCATTGTACCAGTACCAGAGAATGACTCATCAAGTCACCTTATTTACATAAAGGCGCTGCAGGTGTGCAAGCTTTAGGTCCGGGTACCAGCCCCCATGGTCAAATCACACTTGTCAGAACTTTCCACCATGTTTCCTTTAAGTACATAAAAGCCGGCGAATTTTCAGAGAGCCTGTCAAGCCAATCATGGCTATTCCAACCCAATTTTTATTGCAAAACATGCAACCCATAGGGGATGTTTGATCCAGTGGTGACACTTTTATGTTGACATTTTTCTTCCATGCAAAAAAAGGATAAATATGTTCATTTATTGCTCTCTCTTTCAAATGTTATTTTCTCCCTGAATTCTCAAGCTTTTTTCCTCTCTGATTCGTCCTGCTACTTCTGGACATTTCGGACTAATTCACGGTTCCACCAACACACAGGTATTCAAATACATGTGGTTTATAAAAATAAATGTGATTCTTGAAAATAAATGTATTTTGAACATGGACAGACTAATGATGCCATTTTTCTCAGAAAATAAACTTCAAAAGCTTGCATGTGCACCAAAATCATGGACAAAAATTGATATCGTAATATCGCAATAATAGGAGAGTTGACGGTATGATTACTGTAGCTGTCAGATATCATGAAAATAATGTATACCAGTAACTATCCCAGCCTTACCGTCTGTCCATTGACAAGGCAAAAATCATTACCCATGTATTTAAAAACTTTTAACCGTAAATCAAGGTAGGTCCTTGGTTAATCTCATTGCATTCCAAAATGTAGGTCACTGTGACTTATATTTTATAAATGTTATGCACGTTTGTGTGTGTTTATAGCACTTAGAAAAAATCAGACTTGTATTAGTGTTCTGGGCTGCAAAACAAAAATTTTGCTCTCAACAGTTATACATTTTGCATCAACCACACATATAGCATTGTTACAATGCAAAAAAATGAAAAAAAAATGGCCTAGTCAGTCCTTCAGAAGTATTGCAGATACAATTGCAAAATTTTTAAAATTTCAGCTTTTGATGTATAAATTTATACTTTATATAAAATATCTCAGTTAGGTGGCATGGATTTTTCTGAAATTTGGCATGCCTATTGATGATGGATAGCCCATTATTTTATTTCATTTTTTGTACTACGAAATTACAGCTGGTCACGAAGAAATTACATCAAGGCACAAACTAACTGCTTGACATGGAAACTTTTTTCATAATATCCTGGTAGGTCCTTTGTAAATCTCCGCATACCAAAAAGCATACTTGTAAGTCAGCTGAGTGTCATGACCCATTGGTCACTTGTTGATTTCTGTTTTAGGAGACATTGGAAATTACTACTATGGACAAGGGCATCCCATGAAGCCTCACAGAATAAGGATGACCCACAACTTACTGCTCAACTATGGACTCTACCGGAAAATGGAAATATATGTAAGTTATAATGGACCTAATTATTAAAAATATAATTTTAGCATATGGAAGTGTTTATGCCACTGTGCATTGTTTAACATTCGAAAAAAAATTGTTAAACTTGTATGTTCATTATATTAAAAATCTAAATGCAAATTTTCACATTGAAAATATGTTTTATTTGATCCTGTTGTTATAAAAATAAACCAAAATGTAAAACTTGTGGTGGTCAAAGATATTTGTGACTAAATTTATGCTTCATTGCTTAGATCTTGGGGCATTATACCAGATGTGTCGTGATCTTAGTCATGTAGGTGTTGTGATCTTTGGACTTTCAGCGCCCCCACAAAGCAACACAAGAAGAGATGACAAAGTTTCACAGTGATGAGTACATCAAGTTTTTACGGAGTATCCGGCCTGACAACATGTCTGAATACAACAAGCAGATGCAGAGGTGTAAGTAAATCTTTACAGAGGTTTTTGCTTTAGTTTCAAGGTTAGATGATGCAATATTCAGTCAGCTGATCTATATACATATACAGTGAAATCTCTATAATATGGGCACCTTTGGGATTGGGCTAAAATGCCCACCTTACAGAGATGCCCACTTTATGGAGTTGAGGAACCTAACATTAATAATAAAATTGAGAAAAATCAGGACTGTCAATAAGTTCCTTCTGTATAAAGGTGCCCACTTTATGGAGGTGCCCACTAGGAGAGGTTCCACTGTACAGTGAAATCTGTATAATGTGGGCACCCTTGGGACTGGGCCAAGCTGCCCACTTTATAGAGATCCCCAGTTTACAGAGGTCATGGAGGTCATGGACTTAACAATAATAAGAATGAGAAAAATAAGGACTGTCAAAAATTTCCTACTGTTTAAAGGTGTCAACTTTATGAAGGTGCCAACTAGGAAAGGTTCCTCTGTATATTTTCTTGTTAAACACATAATGGTGTGTTTGTAACTTGTTCATTGTTTTTCCAGAACAGTTGGTCTTTTCACATTATCATATGAGTGTGTGCAAAGATTCTTCTAAATTTTATTTAGATTTTGATGAAAATGTTCCACTGAATAATTTAAATAGTGGAAACTGTTCTAAAGGTTAACTGAATCATATAAACTGAAAGTCAAATTACTAGCAAGTTGTAATTTTCAGTGTTGGGTATTGTTTGGAATGAATGTACCTGATAATGATAAACTATTGTATAAATAACTCTTCTTTTTCTCTCACTCTTTAACAGTCAATGTTGGGGAGGACTGTCCTGTGTTTGATGGTCTCTATGAGTTCTGCCAGCTGTCAACAGGTGGCTCTGTAGGTAGGTGTAACATTGTGTCATATTCAGTTTTATAACTAACCCTGTCTTGAGAAACATACATTCATGGTTATTCATATATTCATATTAAAAACTTGAATAATTTATATAGTACACATGATTTATTGTTAACATATACATAACAGTGAGATATATATTATTCAATGCAACCATGTCAGATCTTTCAAAAAGTCCAAGTTAATCACTGCCTATGAGTATGACATAATTTGCCTAGGCAATAGGATCATAGTTTCTGTCTATTAAATGCATATATCACAAGGTAGAAAATAATCTGTAATCAAAGTCTCATTGTCTGCAAGATTATGTTTTAATACATGAAAACAGTTGTTCATTGGTACTGGAGTATCATGTGTTTAGTAGTTTCAAGTGTTGTGAACGTACTACATGTGGTATGCAAACATTATGTTAATTTTGTAGGAATAGATTATATTAATAGTAATTTATGTATCATTCTACCAGCTGGTTCTGTGAAGTTAAACAAACAGGCAGCAGATATTGCAGTGAACTGGGCAGGAGGTCTGCATCATGCCAAGAAGTCAGAAGCCTCAGGTTTTTGCTACGTCAATGATATTGTCCTGGCGATTTTAGAGTTACTTAAGTATGTATTACTTGGTAACAATAAAATTCATTGTTCAGTGTGGTGTTTGGAATCTTACTGAAGTAAAATAAAATTGTAAAGCTATAAACAAATTTTATATCATAATATAGTTGATCCTATATTGCAAATTTTGTGGATTTAAAAAAAAAACATATATTTTGACTGGTTTGGCCATGGTATTTACTCTACTTCATATTTCTTTCAAGTTTAAATAAACATTAGGAGAAAGATTTTTATATTAAGCCTTCTTTTTGTATGCATCTGTTGGTTGTATGAATGTCCTTTTTAAGTTGACTATACATTATCATGAGTGTGCTTGTTCTGAAAGAAACTATTATTCCTTTAATATTATCTATTTAATTGCACAACTCCCTATGTTAATTTTAATATATTTTCATAATTGCACTTGTACACTTTACATTTTTAATAACTTAAAATTTATGTTCTTTTAACTTAATCAGAATATATTTTTAATTTTGGATGCTGAACTTCTGGATCTGATATGTATGAATGCGGTAATGTTTCAGGTACCACCAGAGGGTGCTGTACATTGATATTGATATTCACCATGGTGACGGTGTGGAAGAAGCTTTCTACACTACAGACCGGGTCATGACTGTGTCCTTTCACAAGTATGGGGAGTACTTCCCAGGAACTGGAGATCTCAGGGTATGTTTGTGTAATGTTGAAGTTAACTTTTTCTCATGTGCAGCCTATTTATATAAGCCATCATTTAATTAAACCTTTTCTTTTTAACAAATTAAAATTGCATACTGAAATTGGCTTTATATTTGCAGGGTAAAAATTTCTCAATTTTCAATTTCAGTGTTTTAAGAGGGTTCCAGTTTTGCGATCACCCCGGTATGTTTCATTGATAAAATATATGGTTATTTTATTCTTATGGGGTACCTTTGAACAATAATGTTATTTATGGTAACTCCAGCATTTGCTTATCAGCACAATCAAGTATTCAAACTTTGAACGATTCAGAAGTTTAAGATATCTTTTTTTTCGATCAAATGTTAACTTTAATCATATTTCAACTCAACAAAGTGAGTCTTTATGTATCCCTTTTGGCAATCCAATAAAATGTATAAGAACATACAAAGAAGTTAGCCAGTTTTTAATGCCTTACTCAAATATTCTGTTTCACTAAATGAAAACCAGATGGGGCTGATAAGCAAATGCGGGAGTTACCGTAAATAACAAAAATCTTGTTCAAAGGTACCCCATTACTTACTGTATGTTCTTTTATTAAGAACCCAAGGATGACAGGTATTTTAAATTTCTAATTCATATGTATGCAATCAGGCTCTTTAAGAACAGGTTTGGATACTTGCAAGAAGTTGCAACTTGATTTTGCATGCATCACCTATCCTGTAAAGAATATTGATTGTTCATATTTTATTTGAATATTGTACTGTTGAAGGAAACATATTGGAAGATCATTTGTTTTTGTTAATTCACAGGACATTGGAGCGGGGAAGGGTAAATATTATGCAGTAAACTTCCCTCTGAGAGATGGTATTGATGATGACTCATATGAGGGAATCTTCCAACCAGTAAGTACATGAATATCTGCATCTATCTGAATATCTGTGTTTGTAGCTAAGATAAATTTCTTGTTAAAACTGGCAGAAAATGATATGCAACTTTCACCAACATCCCAGAGTTCGAGCCATGTGGATGTTAATCATATTTCTTAAATAAACAAGATTGAACAGAGAAAATTAAGAGTGATTATAATGGCACATTTTTTATATGCCCACCTTATTATGGTATAGTATGCAAACTTAAAATGTAAACATGAACTAAACAACAATGTAGGATATACCCAGAACAAAAAAATAACCATCTAAAGACTCCAGTTTGAAAGTTTAGGAGAAGAGTAACAATCTAATTTGTATAGCACAAAGGCGCCCCCTAGTAGCAGTGGTTGCAGATGTAAATCAAGCAGCCATGTTTGAACAGACGACAGGCTGAGTACTCAGGAAGTTTTAGACCCACATATACAAAAGTTATAACATTTTAGCCAACTAATTATTATGTAAATCTGCTGTGGATATACCAATCAAACAGACTAAATTAATTTTTTATGTTGACATCATTATGATAAAAGGTGAGTCAGTTTAAAAGTTAGTTCTAACTTTTTTGTTTTGATATCGGAGTGTATGGATACCGATACCACTACCAGAGATGTCAGTTCTGCTGTTATGGTATATAAACCGCTAGGTATACCCATGGTCCATCTGTTGGCTTTTAGTGTTGCTGCTATAAAATACCAGGGCTATGATAGATTTTCACAAAACTCTTCCTAACTACTCCCCATAAGATTATCTTGCCTAAGTCTGATTCCTGGCAAAATCCATGCATATTTAATGAGGTCATAATTCAACAGACTTTGGTGATGACATCCCCAAATTCTACTGGATTTTATGGAAACACGTGAACATTAACCAATAATGTTTCTCGCCTGAATTAAATTAACATAATTCTCTGCCAAATCAATGCATATGTAATGAGGACGGCAGGCATACAACAGGTGTATTATGCGCTCCTTGCAATGCTCTTGTTCATCTATTTGGAGTGTGCCTTTAATGGTATATTTTACCAATACCAAATTTACAGGCCATTTCACAGTGCTATCAGGTTTTTATTTAACCATTGGCTTGTGTCAGCTGATGTAACTTTATGTATCAGAATTATTGCTCAACATAAATGTACTCTCACATAATAATTCAGGATAAAAAAATGGACCTGTGCCAATGGTCACAAAGTGAAAATACTTTGTGCACTTAGAATGATTTCGAAGCTTAAATATGCACTGGTATATTGGTGCTCTTCTATACAAGACCAAGTGTAATTATATCTGATGTTATGTGATGTATTAACACTGGATGTGCCAGTGTTGTTAAGATTTGTATGAATGTATCTTCAGGTTATGACCAAGGTCATGGAGATGTACCAGCCAAGTGCTATTGTTCTTCAGTGTGGTGCTGACTCTTTGTCAGGTGACAGACTGGGCTGCTTTAACCTCACACTTAAAGGTATTTCCTTCTCTAATATTTACTTTAAATCAGCTTCCCCACCCCAAGGCAGGAGATAATAGTAAAACTATTGTGAACATCAGTCATGCTCATCACATTCATTTTCTGAAGAAAGATCAAGTGCTTGAGATTCAAGCAAATACCGTGATATTTGTATTGAAAATCAGATCAAGAATTAAAACAGAAGAGAGAGGGTTTGTTATTAAATATCAGACCTATCAGATATCAAGTATGGCAGGCAGTGATGGTACAGTGCTTTTCATATTAAATTATCCCTTAACACAGTTGTTGGGAAATTTTTACCAAAGAGCTGTTAGGTGAGATGATTTCGGCCATAAAATTTGTGACTGATGAAATATAATCTTGCTTCCAGGCATCAATTTTCAATATCCATTTGCACTGATTATCCAAAAAATCTGGGTTTATGGTCCAAATCAGTTAAAATTTATTCTGAATTTATAGTTTCTACATAACACTGCAGGATACTCTAATGACCACCATAAGGCAATTATCAAGAAGGCAAGCCTAAGTGTCTCTCAGATTTACTGTAATATTTTTATGACATTTTCAAGAATTAACAAAATGAGGCTTGATCATGAAGGAAAATGACAGATAAACAGTCCCATTGCCTTAAAGGTTTTTATATTTGTTTAATTTTCAGTAATCACTGGTAATTTCCTTATTCTAAAGAACAGTTTATTTCCTTGAAATTTGTGTACTGTCTCGTGTACTTATATTGCATATGACCAACTTGAATTCAAAATTAAAATTACATGCAGTCATTATTTAAGTCACTATTACATTTAAAGTTCATGCATTTGGTCAAGCTAGGATTTTCTAGATGAGCAAGAATTTTGGAGAGAGGACTTATATTTTGAATAAACTGCTATTTTATAACATGGACAGTGCAACCATTCAGTTATAATCTATAGTTCTTTGTAATTGTGTGTATTTTTTGTGTGACAGGTCATGGTAAATGTGTGGAATTCATGAAGAAGTACCATCTTCCCTTGTTGCTGCTTGGTGGCGGTGGATACACTATCAGGAACGTGGCTCGCTGTTGGACTCACGAAACATCCATCGCACTTGGCCAGGATATTGCTAATGGTATGTGGGTATGCATTTGGTGTACTAGACATGGCATTGGTGCCATTAATCTTTAGTCCACTTCCTCATATTAGTAAAAACTAATACGGGATATCGCTAATACAGACACTCTCATGTGTGGAGGCAGTAAATGACTACCTGCTTGAAAAACTGCAGGCAAGCAAATAGTGCCCCCTAGCGTCCAGCCTGACCAGCCCATTCATTTAACACGGCAGTGTGGGCGCTGGACATAGTCTTTTAATTGCTGATAATCCTGATACTTATTATTTATCATATTTATTATGCTGTGTTAAACCATAATACAGAAACATGAAAAGACATCAGAAAATTCTGCATTCGGCACGGTTTGCATTAGAATTTGATCTTGAATCAACTGCCTTGTAGCCGATAATAAAAGGGAAACGTACACAAGGTCCTTAGTCATTGTAACAATTGTAATATCATATTTATTCAAAGATCATATTAATTAAAGAGATTGCATAGCGCGTGTAAGCTAACAAAATTGGGACTATCATTTGTCCATGCTAATTAATGTCCAGCTGAATCACGCTTGCCGGCACAAACAAGCTTCCGGTTGCGCCAGCCAGTCGTTTTTCTCCTCCATCTACACGAGAAGCTGTATTAGTGATATCATGTAATAAATAATAATGACATGACATGCAACCAGACATACAAACTCTTAAACATATTTTAGTAAAACCTCAAAGTGGGACCTCAATTAAGTGGTCACATTTTCGAGGTGGTCTTCTAAGCCAGATATTAAGGAAAACAGAATTGGGACCATGATAAACGTTGTTATTTTGAGGTGGTCACTAAACAGAGGTGGTGGTTGGGTGAGGATTTACTGTATATTGTTTTTGAAACCCAAAACTACCCTAAAAGCATTGTAGTAAGCAACTTTACGTAATTATCACAATTTGTGATGGCAGTGGTAGTCAAGAGTTAGTTTCAATTATTCTTATAATATGACTTCTTGTGGTGGCCATTAACATATAAGTGTAAGTATACTTTACAACCATGTCATAGTGAGGACCACCATTTTTCAAGAAACATTTGAGAAAACTCAGGCTGTGTTTCCTTGTTTCAACATATCTGCATATGATATGTATGTGTGCTATGAAGTGCACAAACTGTAAATCTGTTTCCATTAGTACATGAGATTTTGTGATGTATCACCCAGTGCCTCTTTTGATGATATAAAGACCCCAGTCAAAAAGAATTTACTCTCTCAGTGGTTATTTTTGCCAGCTGCAAACAGTTCGAATTGCTTTTGATATCCATTTCAATATGGTCAGATTTTACTGATGCAAATGCAGGGCACATACATACGTAAACAATGAAATAGTTCAGTCTTAATTTGAGGGAACTTACGTAATGTTCACAACAGACTTAGTCCAAGTAGGCAGATACAAGGAGACACAGCTGATACTAAATTATAGTTATGGAATCCATTGAATATGTTAAAGCAGTGTTCTTCTTTCAGAGCTGCCATACAATGACTACTTTGAGTATTATGGCCCAGACTTCAAACTGAACATCAGTCCATCCAACATGGCCAATCAAAACACGAGCGAGTATTTAGACAAGATCAAGACCAGGTTGTTTGAGAACTTGAGAATGTTACCACATGCTCCAGGTGTTCAGATGCAAGGTGAGGCAGCTGAGATCAACTGTTACATATGTTAATTTTGCAAAAATAGTATAATATGAAACATCATAAGAAAAATGTCATCCAAGTGTAAAGATATATTTTTTTGAAAGACGAACGGCAGATCTTCATTATTAATAACAGAAAAAAAAGATGTTTTTAAGAAAAAATTGCTTTCAGTTGATAATGCTAGTATATCCAGGCATTAAAAGACAGAGATACGTCAATAACATTCAACTAAATAAAATTTAGAATGGTCCTCCTAAAGTGTGGCATCTTCTTACTTGAGAAAGCTGTAGCCACCATTTAAGCAAAAATTGTATTTTTTTTTAAATTTTTTATCAAATTAGTTTTGTAAAATTTAAAGTTTCCAGAATAACTGTTTAACTTGCAGCCAAGTTTAAAGTTTCACATTGACATTTCTGTTTTTTTATGACAGTGTTACTCGTGGTTCTTTGCAGACATTCCAGAGGATGCTCTGAATGATGAGAGCCCAGATGAGGAGAGAGAAAATCCTGACCGCAGAATCTCAAGTAAGTTACTGATCATACTGTGCAGCTCTGCATGTTTTCCTTAATGACAGGTAAATCTAGGCAGCAGTTATTAGAAAGTGTCCATGTGACTTCAGTTCAAATAAATCATGGATATGGCTATTATTATTTCTGTGCTTATGTGTGGTATAATTGTAGAGGAGTATGTTCATATAGATATAGTCTTGCTTTCTGAATTGAGGACATTGCTGTATTTCTCTTTGTTTCTGTACACGCATAGCAGGTATCTTATACAAATGGTTTTATAATGTGATTTTAAGATTTGTTATAAAATGATAATTGGTAAGAAGAAATTCAGCTTTTTAAAATTGTAGGAAAAATGTGATTCGTGTTTGTTTTCAAGAGGAAGTGTTGATGCAAGGAAAGCAATATAAACTTGAAAACTTGTTTATTTAGTGGCTGTAGAGTTCCAGATATGTGTAGTCTGTGACAGTGACATATAGGGACTCATGAGGAGTTATCAGACTGAACGCTGTATTGATTGTAATTTTCCTTGTAGTCCGTGCCAACGATAAACGTATTGCTTGTGATGAGGAGTACTCAGACAGTGAAGATGAGGGTGATGGCCGCCGGGACCAGATGAACTACAAGAAGGCCAAGAGGGTCAAGATGGACGAAGGAGACAAGAAGGGAGAGGGAGACAAAGGTACAGTGGCCACTCGGTCTAATAAATACTGGTGGTGTGTTCGTTAATTGATTATATTGATAATTGGTCGTTTTCTTTCTTAATTGATTTGTTGCATTTATGGAAAATCGATCACACAGGTCTATGTATGCACACGCAAAGAAATCACATTATCCAGACAAATGTATTTTAATCTTCCCAGAAATATAAGAAGTGGTTTAAAATATTAAAACTGGTCCTTGTGCATCAAACAAGTATTACCAAACTGGTATGCTGCATTTGCTGCCTTTGGGATTGATGGTAAATATGAGTTGACAGGTATTTACCACTGGCAAACTGGTCATACTTTTTAGTAGTTCCATCTGTCCAACTTGGCGACCTTCACCTTTATCCAGGGCTTTGCAGGATCCAGGGAGCAAATAATGACACCAATATTTTACTGGTGTACATAGTTTTTATTGACAAATGTGACATGAAACATATTTTATAATTCAGTTTCCGTTTGGTTACAATGACAACCTAAGTATCCAGTCAGTGGGCCTTTTGTTGGAAACTAAAAGGTAGCAGGTAATTTGCACTGCTTGAAATCTGGTAATTACCATTAATCCCAGAGGTGGCAATTGCAGCATGACTTTACCTCTTTTCATGTTAAGCCTGAATTTCTATTATTATAATATATATATATTATAGGTATAATTCTATACAGCAGATTTCACAGTAATATAGAAGACACATTAAATAATTGATTAATAATGGATCATCCTTTTAGTTTCTTTCTATCATCAAACATGATTTTACATGCAACTCTAACTTTTACCTACAATACTAATAAATACTACCATTCAAGCATCTTTCCCATCAGTCCTTATGTCTCTGTTACACATTGTGATGTTTATTTAACTGTTGAATGAAATTTTGTTATTATTTTAATGGTGAACATTTTCTTTTTGACACAGATGACTCCAAAGACAAGCCAGAGATTAAAACAGAACCAAAAGACAGCAAGGATGCCAAGTCAAATGATTCTGATAAAAGGTAAGGTTTTCAAGTGGCCACTCAGAAAATTTATTATTATAAAATTAAGTCTGATGGTTGAGATAGTTTTAAGGCCTATTTGACTGGTCAGTTTTGTATAGAACATTCTCCCTGTTCTACACATTTTATATTTGGCTTGTGTTGTACAAACAACTTGAAAAAAATATATGTGTGCAGTAAATGCAATTAGTCTGTAATCAGTACTGTTGGGTGCCATTTTACTAGACTTACTGCTCAGACTTCATTTGACTGGTCAGTTTAGGAGTAGGCCTTCTACTTCTGACAACTTCGCCAGTAGGCAGAGCATTAATATACTCCTAGAACAAGTACCAGTTGAATATGCCTATTTTGTAATATTTGTTGTAAAAGCAAAGCTGTTAGCTGCTGGTTGCTGAATGGCTATCTGTATGGCTGTTGTGTGTTACTACATTTGAAGTTTGCTAATAGTAGTATTGAAAGCAAGGAAGTTCATGAGAGCAGTTTATTTAATTTGAAGCTAATAAAAATAATTGTAACATTCTGCCTACAACCTAGTACCAGCAAGAATTTGGCTGCAACACTGTCAGAGACCTTGTTTAATTGACCTGCTCTGGCATCTGGTACACATGGTTGCACATTGTTCGGCCAAAATCAGATTTAAAGAAACAGCTGTAAATAATACTTTTCACATGCCATCTGAATGAGAACACATGCACCCGAAACTTGAAAGGTTTACAAAGCTCTGTTTGATTGGTCAGATTTTCAATGCCTTTCTGGCAATGCTGAAATTTTATCTAATGATAGACCTGTGTATTTTGGCCAAAGTGTATGGGAGTCATTTGATTTATTGTTTGTCTTGTTTAATATTCATGATAGATGCCAGAGCTGCTCACTGAAGCAAGGTATCTGGTAGTGTTGCCATGCTGGTGGGATGATGGAAAATCTGGTTCACATTACAGCTGTATTTTGTTCATTCCAGTTCAGAGAATGCTGATGGCAAGAAAGATGATAACAGAGCAAATGATCAGGCAGGGTCAGAGGTCAAGGACACTTCAGGGTCGGCAGCAACGGAAGAGAGTATGGACCAGTAACTTATGAAGTGTTAGAATATTTTTTATACAGAACTTAGCTATAGAAGGCAGCAGACCTCAAGTTGACACAAAGGGAGCACTGTTCAAGTAATGCAAGAAAGCTCAAATTTAAATAACAAATACATACTGTTTCATAGAAACAGACACTTACATACAATAGATGCCATGTCTGCACTGGAGGCAAGTTGTTGCCGTCTTGCAGGAAGTGGTTACCACCATGCAAACATTTTGAACTGTGCTTGACCAGTTCTATGGTCTTGCTACTGAAGAATTATTGCATTTAATGGATAAATCCAGAGAAATATTATGGGACTGCATTAGACTCTTTTTTGCAGGAGTTTAAGATAAACTTAGGATATTAACGGAGGAAGAGAGTATGGACCAGTAACTTATGAAGTGTTAGAATATTTTTTATACAGAACTTAGCTATAGAAGGCAGCAGACCTCAAGTTGACACAAAGGGAGCACTGTTCAAGTAATGCAAGAAAGCTCAAATTTAAATAACAAATACATACTGTTTCATAGAAACAGACACTTACATACAATAGATGCCATGTCTGCACTGGAGGCAAGTTGTTGCCGTCTTGCAGGAAGTGGTTACCACCATGCAAACATTTTGAACTGTGCTTGACCAGTTCTATGGTCTTGCTACTGAAGAATTATTGCATTTAATGGATAAATCCAGAGAAATATTATGGGACTGCATTAGACTCTTTTTTGCAGGAGTTTAAGATAAACTTAGGATATTAACGGAGGAGATGGCTTGTGAACTGCTAGATGTACTCAACACATATCAGTTGAGGATAATGCATTTATAAATTATAAAAGGTTTAGGTACTTTGTTTAGTCTTGAAAACATCTTACAGATAATATATTAAATAATAAGTAGATCATGCTGTTTTTATATATAGTAAATGTTACTTCAGGTCAATTGAACAAGATCACTCCTGGGGCTACCCTTCATGAAATGCTGAATACTGCGGCTGTCTTTTTGTTTGGGTATTTCTAATTGCAATTTCGAGACTGGGACATTTTTGCAAAAATGAAACCTTTGTGAATGAGAGGTTCCCATGTGGAAAGCAAGAGGATTCTTTAAATAATATTGTAGATCACCAGTAAGTAAGATATTACTGTTATAAATGATATCCTATCTTTCAATTTGTCTGCCAGTAATTAACATATTTTTCTACTCCTTCAGTGTTCAGTTTGGCCTGGTCCAGTCTATATGATTTTGTTTATTTAGTATTTACTATATTTAACTCATATAATAATTGAATTACTCCATGTTGATATTTTTATGGCGAGATGGTGAAAAAGGAACCATGGCCAACCAATGAAAAAAAGAAATTTTTGAAATTTTACCCTCACAAATCTGAAGACTAACCACACTATCTCCCTCTTGGTGTCGGACCAGTGCAGCTTGGTGGTGACCTTATTAGGAATTTTAACAAAAAGGTGGTCTCCTTTTCCTTCTGTATGCTTAGGAAAAGGTTACATCAGAGTCTGTTTAGCTGTTCAGTACACTTATTGGCAATATGACCCATTATAGTACCAGATACCAGTATCAGGTTTCTGAAAAGGTTTTCCTTCTTTTTACAAACACAACTTCTGTTCATACTAAGAAAATTATTGTTCTTATTTGCCACCTGGTGTTTATTACAGAATGATGAACTGCTAATGTTAGTAAACTTCACCATCTTAACAATGAATGGACAGTGACATCCTAGGAATTTGTTAAACATTTTAATCAAATTAACAGAATGCATATTCATTAGCTATAGTCCTCCATGTCTTGTGTATAAAAATAAAACAGATGTACATAGATTTAAGAGTCTTCAAGTGTTTTTGTGTATGCTGGATGCAAGAAGAGGAATTGACTGGAACATTTTATACATGAGACTTTTCTTCAGAACAAATGTAGCAACAAAAACTACAACAAAACTGATATAAAAGTTTATTTCAGTATAGGTATCATGTCAGTACATATGTACATGCTTGGTCCATACTGGTGTAATTTAAGTGATAATTATAATAAATAAATATAATGCAGTGCATAGCCATTCAATAAACCATTCTTACAAAACTATATGCTCACCTGTTGATAAAATTTAAATTTATGCCCATCTGTAATATTCAGGTTCAGGTCTGAGTGAATAAAAAAAAGTTCCTAACAAAAATGTTTAAAAAAATTATATACATTAATTGAAAAAGTGGATGGCATTTATTGCAGTATTTGTGAACTTAGGAATACAGAACTTTCATACATGATATGACATTGACAGGAACAAACCTTTTTACACAAACTTATGTGATTATTGTAGGCTATCTTCCAAAAAATATATCAGTTTCAAATCTTTCATACATGCAATGACATATTTACAAGAACAAACCTTTACACAAACTTGTGTGATAATTGTAGGCCATCTTCCAAAAATATATCAATTTCAAATAAATGTACACAAAATAATGTTTCAATTATATGTACTTACATCTATACACACACCACAGTAGAGACTGATTGATCGGAAAAGAAGAGCCATTCAAAGATATAAATAAACGCTGAGCATGATCTCTTTCTAATATAGTTGAAAGCTAACTGATGCCAACTGCCATTCCATTGGTGTAGCTTGGTACACTTAATTACTTTAATAATAGTTGTAAATGTACATGCAAATTTGTCCTTGACACCTGCAATGATTCCCTGAGGTATGAAAAGTAAAATGTGCTGGTGATAATTAAAAAGAATGCTGTAAACTGACATGTGTCTGTAAATTTAACCTCGCAGTGAACTAGAAGGTAAGGTGTTTCTCCTGACAACTGGAAATTAAACCTGCTGTAGGCATACGTTTATCTTTATATAAACAGTTCCATAGTTGTAGACCCTTAAACCTTGTGATGGTTAGCCCAGTAACTTTAGCTGTAAGGATACATGAGTGCACCATTAAATCAAAATATAAGGTTAATTATCATTATCATCAATATCCTAAATTTCACTGTATCAATAAAATGTATACAATATATGCGTCCATTGCAATTCAGTAATTTATGAACAGCAACAAACAATTACCATACTTGCACTGTGAAATGAATGATTTCAACTGAAGTAAAATATTTTTTTAACAGAGAAATATCGTCCCCCCCCCCCCCCAAAAAAAAAAAATAATAGTCTCACTATTAATGCACTTTATATATGCAACTTTACTGCATCTGAAGTGAATAAAAAATATGAATTTGAATGACATGGTAATGAAATTTCCCATAAATTATTACATCCTGCCTTCTATACTGGTAAATAATACAAAAACTAGATATAACTACTTTTGCTCATTATAGATCAAATTATATATTAGGGCTGAATGATGCCCCAGTGCACATATATACATTGTGAAACTATGTGAAATAATATAGCAATACTGTCAGATGTCCAAGTATAAAAATATCTGATCATTCAGTGGAAAGCAACATGCAATGTTTATAAGTAGTCCCTCAGCACCACAGAGGGCATGCAAGATGAAATATTGGTCTGAATGAGGTAAAATGCACCTGATTGCCCTTTGGAAATAAATATATGTACTTTGGGAAAATTATATGAAAAGAGATCTGGTTACATTTCGAAATCTAGGAAGGACTAACTCTGGCTGAAAATCCTACCTATAATAATTTTACATGTATGCATTGCATTCTGATCATAGCGCAAAGTGATATTAACTAACCAGCCACACAGGTTATCCCCAGATACAGTGCCTGAAGCAGACACAATATTACATGTCATTCAAGGTTTGTATCTTAGGCTGTGGTTGATGCAGCTTAAATACATGTTTAATACAATGGGCTCATATCAGCCTGGTACTCGCATGTATTCAGTGACGCTGTACCCCAGAATGAAATCAACAAGCATCACAAGGTATGTGATGTCTCTGTACGCTGTATTCATGGATACTGTATACTGTGTAATAATGTATGTGCGTAACAAAATGGTTATGTCTCCATGCACACATACACGTGAACTGACAGTAGTATATTATAGAAGTACCTTGAATCTAGCAGTGCTTCCCAAAAAAGATGTTGAATAAATGTCATTTTCCCAGGAATCCCAAACTTCACACCCAGTGCATGAAAATTGCTCCTGTAAGAATTTCCATGCACATATATGCACATACCCTGACAGAGAATGGAAACACCACATTTACAAAATCATTTGAGTCATTTTTCAAGCATACATGCATTTATGCCACATGAAAACAGTTTTAACATAAATACTTTATTACTTGCCTGGCATGACGAATGACCAACCTTGTTTTTCATAGTTAAGTCAAAATACTGCTGTTAAATGACTAATTATTGTTGAATATTTAAACTCTTTGAGTTTCTTTAAAATATGTATAACAAAAATATCCAGCACAATATAGCACTTGATTTTCCCTCTAATTCTGTACCTCGGTTTAACTTTCTTTGAGGTAAGGTTCATAGCTCAGAGCAGCATGGCTTGTTATGCAATCTGAAATAAAGAAATATTCAAACAATATTAAAATGAGAAGATTAAAAGGAAATTTTATTTATTACAAGGCAAATATGAGTGTTTATTAAGATTTAAACAATTTTAAACAGGTTTAATACTTAATACAAACTTTTTCCAAGTAATCTGGTGGAAGCAAAATAAACTGAGACTTAAAAATTCTGGAAATCTTGTTAAAGCGTGTATTACTTTAAGACAATAATCTGCTTTTACACATCAACAGAAAGAAAAGTGAACTGGGTTACACTGATCCAGACGCCATACAGTGACTTACCTAGTACCCATTTTTCTGTCACATTTGGTTTATCACATTTCCCAGAAACTCCAACACAGATATCTGCCACCCTCTGATTTGTGGTGATCTGTAAATATAAGAAAACCCCAATGTAAAATTTATTATTCCAGGAAATTCCTTAAAATTACAAGCTTCTGTTAAACAACACAAGGTTTGTGAGAATAAAAAATGGCAAAGTATTTTCCATTTTTATATTCCATTTAATACAAAGTAGTGGCCAGTGCAGTGTTGCAACTCTGGATTTAATGAAAAAATGTATAAAATATTACAAGAAAAAAAAATATAAAATTCTCTGAAAAGGTATGAAAAAAAGTAAAACTCAATGGCATATTGTGCAATTTTTGTACAATTTTACAGCATACGATTCTTATAAACAGGCTTTGGGTATGAAAGAATATATATATATTTCAGTATTCCATACATCCAGTGATTTTGTAAAATATTACCAAGATCACAGAAAAAAATCATCACCAAGTAAATGCCACTATTATGAAATATTGACAGGGGATGTCTGCAGCACTAAATTGGTAAATGTAAACCAAAACAAGGGACCTATGGGTCACTGCGCTCAGCTGTTATATATGATTAAAAAATATGATTTAGGAATGAGGCATATGCTGGTTTGGTGTGGTAATAAATATAAGCTTTATTATGAGTTGTTGGTGTTTAGCTTATGTATGATTATGATATTATCTTTGGAGACAGGGAAGAGGATTGATTTCATTTATTTTATTTACAAATGGAGTACTATTGTCACACAGATTTTGACTTGGCCATATTACTTATAAGCAGAACATATGATATAAGAGTTTAACTATTTATTAAAAAAAAAATTACAAATATTGTCCCAAATATAATTTTTATTAAAAATAATAAGAGAATCCTATGATTTTTTAAAATGAAATATAACTGAAATGATTATTAAAATAATATTAAAGAATATATTCATGAATGCATTCATAAATACATTTTGAAAGTATTTGCACTGGTATTCATATACTTTCATTTTTACCTGAATTCCAATTCTTTATGCAAGACATTTTATAATGGAGTACATATTCATATTCATATTTAAATACAATTGCAAAGTTTTCCCACCATTACTGGCATTTATTCAGTTTTCACCAAACAATTATGTTGAGAATCCAGAATATACAAAATTCACACATTTAAATTATGATCAAAAGTACCTGGTTTTATGGCTTTTATTTATATTAAAAAAAAAATGTAATTTATTCATTTTGGACTAATTTCACATCAATGTACACACTAGACACAGTAGAAATCTAGATTAATAATATCAACTGCATCTTTGTCTATCATTAATTTCCTTCAAATGATCCCTAATGATTAGTAATGAATAATATGATTTACTTTTTTATCATTAAAATTGAACTGAAAAATACCATAGGTGACTGCATGGTGTTATTTGGAGTATGTGACATTCTATCCATCGATACAAGATTCTTTTATCATCAGTAACTGCAAGTTGATTTCCTGTTATTATAAACTAACGAATTCTTTTTTATTTTTCTTTAATTTGTTATTAAAAAACAATAAAAATTTATTAATTTATTGTTAATTGTTATGTTGTTGGTTAAAACTACTAGATGAGTTGGGTTGGACACCTGGATCAACTGTGGCTGGCCATAAGCTGCCTACCTGCAACAGTGTATGGCTCGCCTCAAGCATGCATAATTTGCTGAAAGTTCAACAAGGTCAACATACAGGTGACTCAAGAGGGGCTGGAGAGAGTTAAGGTCTGACATGGTCTCATAAAAACATTAATAAAAGCTACAATTTTTGGCCAATTTCTTTCAGCTTTCTAAACTAAAAAGCTGAAATCCTTGTGTGCATGATATGAAAATTATATCAACCGTGCTCACAGGAAACAAATGTGCCATGGTCAAAGTTGGGCAAAATTTAAGGTACTAATTTTATATTTATACTAATAACATATAAAATTTGAAAAATTCAGGACTAATTTGGGGTATTCAATTGAATCTTGATTAAATAATGTTACATCCCTGGCAAAAAAAACTC
The DNA here is from genome assembly GCA_026874595.1 of Sipunculus nudus. Lineage (NCBI taxonomy): Eukaryota > Metazoa > Annelida > Sipuncula > Golfingiida > Sipunculidae > Sipunculus > Sipunculus nudus. Next base: position 35,507,754 of record CM049309.1, read on the forward strand.
TAGCTTCAGCAATCCCCTTGTTAAGGGAGTAAATATATTTCTTGATTTTTTACATAGTGCATTATGTTTGAGCCCATAACTTAAAACAATTACGCAATACTGACATCATTTCTGGCATATGCATAGAGAATGTATAGAAAAATATGTATATTATATATGATTAAAGTCACATCAGTGGTTTTGATATTAGGCAGTCTTGAAGTGTAACAATGGGTTTTTAATGGAAAAATGAAGTTTTTCATTAATATCTCGAAGGTTTTAAGTCCTAGTGACCAAATTCTTGGCATGGTAGGGAATTTTGGAGACATCTAATTGTATGCCAAATTTTAGGAACTGAGAGCTGAAGCTGGGGAGCTGAGCTCTTGCAAACTGCATAACACTAGCTTGATGTAAACAATTTGTTACATGGTGCTTGAAAACTTAAATAAAATCTATCGTTTTTGATCAACTGGTTTCAAATTTTTGGTGTTAACAGACAAAATGCTAACAAAAACATGCTGAGAAAATTAAATCCACAGTACTTACAGTAAAAAAACGTGCCATGGTCAAAGTTGGGCAAAATTTAAGGTACCAATTTTTTATTTTTGTTAATATTTTAAAAAATTTAAAAGATTTTGATATAATTTTTGGTATACAATTTAATTTTGATAAATTAAAGTTATACTACTGGAAAAAAAGTCCATAGCTTGAACAAGTTTTGTGTTAAGTGATCAAATATCTTTCCTGATTTTTCACAAAATGCATTATGTTTAGGCCCATAACTTTTTTAAATTATATAATACAGACATAATTTCTGGCATGTACATAGGAACTATATAGAAGAATATTTATGGTAAATATGAGGGAAAACAGATGAGTGGTTTTGATATTAGGCAGTCCTGAAGTGTGAAAATAGGTTTTTAATAAAAAATTGAGGTTTTTCCTTAATTTCTCAAAGGAACGAAGTCGCAAAGACCCAGTTTTCGGCTTGGTAGGAGATCTTGGGGACATCTAACATTATGCTGAATTTTGGATTCCTAGGTCTTACGGTTTCAAAACGTGCCACATCTACGGATGGACGGACGGGTGGACGGACGGACGGACAGACGGACGGACGACGGACAATGGACCACGACTATAGCTCAGATGACTTATAGTCAGCTGAGCTAAAAATATAAAGAAAATATTGACCACTGAAAAAGTATGAAAAAGTATAAAAGAATTTTTTTCTATGATACTTTTGACAAGGTGTAAGTGGCCCCATTGTCAGTGGTGATGCCCTGACATACCTGAGCACTACAGAGCTGTAATAACTTGACCAGATGGTCAGAAGGAGGGGCTGTCTTCTCTGATACGTATATCTGACCAAAGTCTGCAAACAAGTTCTGTTGATACGGCTGTGAGGAGGCCACTCTCTCCAGGCGACTCTCCTGTTAAAAGAAAGAACAGCTAAGGAACAATCACAAAGTGAAAATCCTGCTTCCATGCAACAATGTAAGGTAGCATTTCATACATGCTTATGCAGTATGTAGGTATGCCGACTAGGTACTGGTACAGACTACACACAGCTCTGCCAAATTATGCAAATTTTGTTTTTGTCGGATGATTGAAGCTTTACAATGCATAAGGTCATCTGATTGGTTGCTCGTTAGTCTAATGCTAATGATTATTCATTGAATGAATACGTGATTAAGGTCACATGGAGTTCATCGATAGGACAATTATCACACAAATCTGAACTAAAAATTGCTAAGATCCATTCATGACTGCCATGATCCTTATGAAATTTTAACATTTCAAAGAGGCAACTTATGACAGTCCATATTATCTTTATAATTATTTGTCAATTAACATGTAATAGTTAATATCACATAGTTAAGATACAGCAGTGGGAAACTGCAGGTTTGTGGAGTGGTCTGAATCCAGAGCAAGCCATCATGCTGCGTACCTGAGCTGCAGGGAAGAAGTCAGATTGCTCATATGGCTCCTCTTCCAGCCAGTGACCCGCTTCCAATGACTTCAAAACCTTAAATAAAAATGTATAGTTTACATTAAGCCATTGACATACACATGGTTACTACCCTTCCTTACTTTATATATATATATGTAACAATACATTCATGTCTGCAAATAATGAAGAGGAGTACAGATAGTGGAATTCAGCAACTGATCACAAAATGTACATTTGTAATGATACACAGACACAATTATCATCGCTGCCTGAAACATCTAAATTTGCTATGCATAAAATATGAAAAAAAGAGCACTGCAAACATTCATAATACACCCGTCATGTATCTGGTGACCTCTGACCTTATAAAAAATGCATAAATTTTTATAAGAAGATAATTCAGGTGAGAAGCTCTATTGGTAGATATGTATGAGTTTCATGAAATCCTTAAGATTTTTGGTAAGTCACCCAAGGTGCCTCCAAAGTGTGTTGACCTCTGACCTCATTAAATATGCATGAATTTTGCTGGGAATCGAACTTAGGCGAGACACTATATTGATTAACAGTAATTTGTGTCCAACTGAACAGAGTCCATTTTCATGGTGATCTCCTGTCGAAATCCATTTTACCAGCATCCATCTGAACAACTTCAAACTGACACAGTCCTATACTTGGTTATACCTAAACAACTTTCTGGTACCCTTGCTGGATACTAAAGAGATATATACAATTCAGCAGCATAGAAAAGCACAAAATCAGCAGTTCCGTAGATAATGCATTACAAGGGTACATTTGCAGTGTCAGATACTGACCATATTTCTTACCTGCCAAGTTGGGAAGCTAGTTAATAAAATTCACCAGCCCAAAATAGTTTGTCACATTCCCAAATTCCTTCACTAAAGTATGACATTGTTAAAACATGTTCCCTAATGTGTAATATTTATAGTCCAATTCATTAATAAGGGTAATTTTTTACAGTTCTTAATGAAAAATTACTTTCCAGTGAAAGTATTGGGTACCCTAACAATAACTGAGAACAATAACAAGGGAATTTGATAACAGAGGGAAAGTCGTTCATGTCAGGCTGACAGAAGTAACACCAATCATGTGGATGAACATTTATTCTAAAAATATCAAAGGATAAGTTGGACCCTCTGCTAGCCCTGTCAGTAAGGCAACCAAAGGTTTTTACCAGCCTGAAAGCCTTGATAACAAGCCAGGGGCAGCTGGGCAATGGTAAATATCAATCCCTGATTTGCCTGCTTATTTAAGACTTTTTCCATTGAATCTACAACACTCATCCATCAGAAGAAATGTTCCCTACACATTTTATCGAATGAATGCCAATCATGAATGTATCAATTAATGAATGTTCTATACAAAGTTTCATATCTGATACCTGTCAGCTGGCATACAATATAATTTAGCCAAAACTTTAACATAATAATCATCTGGTCATAAAAGCTTACCCATTCCAGAGATAACAACCACAGCCCTCTGGTGATGGCATACAGAACATTCAGCGTCCGACGATCATTCCCGCACACAACATGAGTGGTGGAGTCGCACACTGTGTCTGATATGTAGAACCCACCTAAACTTTGTACCACAGATGCTGCAGTTTCCCGTTCTCTGAAAACAGATGAAAAGAACTTTAAAAGAAATGATTTTATTACATTCTCTCTACTTTAATGTCAGATAGACCCATAGTCTTATTAAATAATAGGTTGAATTTTGCTCCCTCTGTGTTCCCTCTCCATTAACCTCTTATGTAATTAAGACTATTTTATTGTAGCCATGTATCTGTTTCCGGAAAAAAAGGAATACCAGCAAGGAGGGCAAAGCTTTTGACTGACAGCTAAATGACCCAGCTACTCAGTGGGGTCTCAGTCCTGTCATTCTGAACCTGTTGTCAATGCACACATGATCTAGGTCGGTTAGCTGTCAGCCACAGGAAATGTAACAACACTGGCTCTGGGCACTTCTGGCTTGGCTGGCATCCCTTTTTCTGGCTAATGATACATGGCAACAAAAAATAGTCTTAATGTCACGACTAGGTTGATAAAGCAGGAACAAAGTGGAAATGGAATGACCTTTTAATAAATGAATAACAAGGGACCTGGGTCACGGCGCTCAGCTGTTTTATATTATAAAAAAATATGATTTAGAAATGAGGCACATGCTGGTTTTGTGTGGTAATAAATATAAGCTGTATTATGAGTTGTTGTTGTTTAGCTTATGTATGATTTTGATGGTACCTTTGGAGACAGGGTTTGATTTCATTTATTTTATTAACAAATGGAGTACTAATGTCACACAGATTTTGACTTGGCCATATAACTTATAAGCAGAACATATAATATAACAGTTTGACTATTTATAAGAAAAATTACAAATATTGTCCCAAATATAATTTTTATTAAAAATAATAAGAGAATCGTATGATTTTTTAAAATGAAATATAACTGAAATGATTATTAATAAAAAATATTAAAATAATATTAAAGAATATATTCATGAATGCATTCATGTATACATTTTGAAAGTATTTGCACTGGTATTCATATACTTTCATTTTTACCTGAATTCCCATTCTTTATGCAAGAAATTTTATAATGGAGTACATATTCATATTCGTATTTAAATACAATTGCAAAGTATTCGCACCATGTCTGGTATTTATTCAGTTTTTACCAAACAATGATGTTGAGAATCCAGAATATACAAAATACACACATTTAAATAATGACCATAAGTACCTGGTTTTATGGCTTTTATTTATATTAAAAAAAAAATAAACGTGATACATTCATTTTGGACTAATTTCACATGAATGTACACACTAGACACAGTAGGAATCTAGATTAATATTATCAACTGCATCTTTGTCTATCATTAATTTCCTTTGTATCATCCCTAATGATTAGTAATGAATAATATGTTTTACTTTATTATCATCAAAACTGAACTGAAAAATACCATAGGTGACTGCATGGTGTTATTTGGAATATGTGACATTCTATCCATCAATACAAGATTCTTATATCATCAGTAACTGCAAGTTAATTTCCTGTTATTATAAACTAACAAATTCCTTTTCTATTTTTCTTTAATTTGTTATTATAAACCAATAAAAATTTATTAATTTATTGTTTATTGTTATGTTATTGGTTAAAACTACTAGATGAGTTGGGTTGGACACCTGAATCAACTGTGGCTGGCCATAAGCTGCCTGGCTGCCCCAGTGTATGCCTCGCCTCAAGCATGCATAATTTGCTGCTGAAAGTTCAACAAGGTCAACATACAGGTGACTCAAGAAGGGCTGGAGAGAGCCAAGGTCTGACATGGTCTCATAAAAACATTAATAAAAGCTACAATTTTAGGCCAATTTCTTTCAGCTTTCTAAACTAAAAAGCTGAAATCCTTATGTGTGCATGATATGAAAATTATATCAACAGTGCTCACAGGAAACAAACGTGCCATGGTCAAAGTTGGGCAAAATTTAAGGAACTAATTTTATATTTATACTAATAACTTATAAAATTTGAAAAATTCAGAACTAATTTTGGGTATTCAAATGAATCTTGATTAAATAATGTTACATCCCTGACAAAAAAATCTTTAGCTTCAGCAATCCCTTTGTTAAGGGAGTAAATATATTTCTTGAGTTTTTACAAAGTGCATTATGTTTGGGCCCATAACTTAAAACAATTACGCAATACTGACATCATTTCTGGCATGTGCATAGAGAATGTATAGAAAAATATGTATATAATATATGATTAAAGTCAGATCAGTGGTTTTGATATTAGGCAGTCTTGAAGTGTAACAATGGGTTTTTAATGGAAAAATGAAGTTTTTCATTAATATCTCATTTGTATTAAGCCCTAGTGATCAAATTCTTGGCATGGTAGGGGATTTTGGAGACGTCTAATTGTATGCCAAATTTTAGGAACTGAGAGCTGAAGCTGGGGAGCTGAGCTCTTGCAAACTGCATAACATTAGCTTGATGTAAACAATATGTAACATGTTGATTGAAAACTTGAATAAAATCTATATTTTTTGATCAACTGGTTTTAAATGTTTGGTGTTAATAGACAAAATACTAATAAAAACATGCTGTGAAAATTAAATCCACAGTACTTACAAGAAAAAAAAACGTGCCATGGTCAAAGTTGGGTAAAATTTATGGTACAAATTTTTTATTTTTGTTAATATTTTAAAAAATTTAAAAGATTTTGATCTAATTTTGGGTATAAAATTTAATTTTGATTAATTAAAGTTATATTACTGGAAAAAAAGTCCATATCTTTAACATGTTTTGCGTTAAGTGATCAAATATCTTTCCTGATTTTTTACAAAATGCATTATGTTTGGGCCAATAACTTTTTAAAATTATATAATACAGTCATAATTTCTGGCATGTACATAGGAACTATATAGAGGAATATTTATGGTAAATATGAGGAAAAACAGATGAGTGGTTTTGATATAAGGCAGTCCTGAAGTGTGAAAATAGTTTTTTAATAAAAATTTGAGGTTTTTCCCTAATTTCTCAAAGGAACGAAGTCGCAATAACCCAGTTTTCGGCTTGGTAGGAGATCTTGGGGACATCTAACATTATCCCGAATTTTGGATTTCTAGGTCTTACGGTTTCAAAACATGCCACATCTACGGTAGGACGGACGGACGGACTGATGGATGGACGGACAGACGGACGGACGACGGACAATGGACCACGACTATAGCTCAGATGACTTATAGTCAGCTGAGTTTTATTTTTTTATGGGACAACTTGGATTACAAGGGCTGCAGTAACACAAGTGTACCCTAGACCTATTAGATCATCCTGGTGAAGACCTACCATGCACATCATACAGCCTGTCCTTTCCCATTCATCAAGTATTATTACTACCAATAGCACATCCTTTAGACAGCACTCGGAACTCGGAGTTAAAGAAAAATTAAGATGAACACTTACAAAGTATGCAGATTTGTGAGGATTATAGACAGCACACAGAACTCACATAGTTACAGTTAAATTAAGATAAACACTTACACAGTATGCAGATGTGTGAGGACTACAGACATCACATAGGCCTTACACAGTTACAGTATAATTAAGATGAACACTTACACAGTATGCAGATTAGTTAGGACTATAGACAACACACAGAACTAATACAGTTACACTTACAGTACTAGATATTTCTTGGCACCGCAGGTGCCATAGTATCCTCAGACAAATAATCACCCCCCCCTCCTTTTAAGAATAGCCCCCCCCCCCCCATCTTCAGCAACAATTAATATCAGACCACACTCATAGAAAAGGTCACTCTCATAGAAAAAGGTCATGACCCCAATTTCAATATACATCATCCCCCAACTCATGTCTATGTATATGCATAATATAAAAGAAATCTGTCCATTAGTTTTTGACTAATAATGCTATCAGTACTGTTAAGTGGCAATGATGGGGTATTAAACGGCACGAAAACAAGTAAAAGAATAAAAGGTGGCGCTATCAGTTTCCGGTACAAGACAACACTATCCAAGATCTTTTGTCAAGTTGATTTTTGGACCAATCAATGCATTCCTTATTGAGATATCTATGATTTTGGGTGATTGTCACCATATATGGCAATATTCAAGGTCAAGGCCACTCACAGGAAAGGTCATGACCCCAATTTAAATTAACATCATCCCATAACCAATATCTATGTATATGCATAATACGAAAGAAATCTGTCCATTAGTTTTTGACTTATAATGCTCACAGTACTGGTAAGTGGCAATGATGGGGTTATTAAACGGCACGAAAACAAGTAAAAGAATAACAGGTGGCGCCACCTGTTTCCGGTACATGACAGTACTATCCAAGATCTTTTGTGAAGTTGATTTTTGGACCAATCAATGCATTCCTTATTGAGATATTAATGATTTTGGGTGATTGTCACCATATATGGCAATATTCAAGGTCAAGGCCACTCTCATAGGAAAGGTCATGACCCCAATTTAAATTAACATCATCCCATTACCAATATCTATGTATATGCATAATATGAAAGAAATCTGTCATTAGTTTTTGACTAATAATGCTCACAGTACTGTTAAGTGGCAATGATGGGGTATTAAACGGCACGAAAACAAGTAAAAGAATAACAGGTGGCGCTATCAGTTTCCGGTACAAGACAACACTATCCAAGATCTTTTGTCAAGTTGATTTTTGGACCAATCAATGCATTCCTTATTGAGATATCTATGATTTTGGGTGATTGTAACCATATATGGCAATATTCAAGGTCAAGGCCACTCTCATAGGAAAGGTCATGACCCCAATATAAATTAACATCATTCCATAACCCATATCTATGTATATGCATAATATGAATTGAAAGAAATCTGTCATTAGTTTTTGACTTATAATGCTCACAGTACTGGTAAGTGGCAATGATGGGGTTATGAAACGGCACGAAAACAAGTAAAAGAATAACAGGTGGCGCCAACTGTTTCCGGAACATGACAGTACTATCCAAGATCTATTGTCAAGCTGATTTTTGGACTAATCCATGCATCCCCTTTTTGAGATATTAATGATTTTGTGTAATTTTCACCATATATGGCAATATTCAAGGTCAAGGCCACTCTAATAGGAAAGGTCATGAACCCAATTTATATATACATCATCCCATAACCCATGTCTATGTATATGCATAATATGAAAGAAATCTGTCATTAGTTTTTGACTTATAATGCTCACAGTACTGTTAAGTGGCAATGATGGGGGTATTAAACGGCACGAAAACAAGTAAAAGAATAACAGGTGGTGCCACCTGTTTCCGGTACATGACATTACTATCCAAAATCTTTGGTCAAGTTGATTTTTGGACTAATCCATGCATCCCTTATTGAGAAATTAATCATTTTGTGTGATTTTCATCATATATGGCAATATTCAAGGTCAAGGCCACTCTTATAGGAAAGGTCATGACCCCAATTTAAATAAACATCATCCCATAACCCATATCTATGTATATGCATAATATAAAAGTAATCTGTCCATTAGTTTTTGACTTATAATGCTCACAGTACTGTCAAGTAGCAATTTTGGGGGTATTAAACGGCACAAAAACAAGTAAAGAATAATAGGTGGCGCCACCAGTTTCTGGAACATGACAACCCTATCCATGATCTTCCATCAACTTGATTTTAGGATCAATCCATGCAAGATTTCTTGAGATATTTCAGAATTTGTGTGATTTTCCCCAAAATTGGACCTATTCAAGGTCAAGGACACTCTCCAAGTCAAGGTCATGACCTCATTTTAAATAGGTGTCGTCCTCTCACCCATATCTATACATATACCAAGTTTGGTAAAGATCCGTGAAATATTTTTTGAGTTATCACGCCAACAAGATATATATGCGGCGGCGGGACCGGTATGAAAACTTAGTATCCCCCGACTTTGTCTGGGGATACAATAATCAAGATGACACTTACACAGTATGCAGATTTGTGAGGACTATGGACGGAGACCCTGGGACAGCTTTGAATACACTCAGCACTTTTGCAGTCTTCCATTTCTGTCGCTTTTTCGGCTTTTCATCATCAGTGCCGCTGCTGCTTGATTGTTCACCACGCTTCACACAAACAGACTTAGATTTCCTTACGTTGTTAGGATTTGTATTTGCAGGTAGGGAAGTCTTTTTACCAGTAAACTTGGAAGGACTTTTCTGCCTGGGAGATCTCCGAACAGATACAGTGCTTTCAGTATTGACCTTCTTTTGTTCAACCGACATCAGAGAGTCAGTCAGCTGTGATGCTGATAAACTCATGCCACTTAATACTGCAGTTGATTTCCTTCGCGATTTCCGGACTGAAATCTCTGTACCATCCTCAGGTGATGTTAATGATAAACTTTTAATAGATTCCTGGGTATTTGCTATAGTTTTCCGACGACCTGGCCTTCTTTTCCCAACAGGTTTTTCATCACTCACAACTGATATTTCATCATCATTAGTCACAAGGATATTTGGAAGAGCTGAACAATGATTTACATTTTCTAATTTTTTAACATTTCCTTTTGACAGAGGTTGATTTTTGTTTTGTTTAGAAGTTTGACTTTTTGACATTCTGCCCCTTTGGTTACTGTCTATAAACTCTGCCACACTGAGTCGACTGCCAGCTGTATCTTTAATACGACTTGTTTGTAAATTGTTAGTTAGTGTACAATCCTGCACATCTTCAGCAGCTGTACAATTAAGCTGAACTTTATCAGACTCCAAAGCAGAAGAGTCATCAACAGAACTAGACATAACATTCTCATCAACACTCATATCACCTGTGGAAGAACGACTGACCTTTGACCTCCGACTTTTACGCCGACTTGCCTGATTAACAGTAAGGTCAGCTTCGGTAAACGTAACCTGAGGAACCGATGTGGATATGTCTGTCTGATCTGCTCTTAACATTTCTATAGTGCTATTGATGGAAACTTTACGATCGTTCCTGTTATGCACATCAGGTGTGTCCAGATGAGGTGCTGTCACAGAATCATCATTTTGTATCAGTGAACTATCCGGACCACAACTTTTTCTTCCGCTCCTCCTTAAAGGAACTCCTTCTTCTGACCCTTTCCTTTTCTGAATACCAGTAAATCTCGGTGCACAGCTTTTCCTCCGACCTCGGTTTGTTGCTGCTTTACCCCTATGAGATTCAGCATTAACTTTATCATCTTCATCACCATCATCATCATTACCATCAAACGACTGAATCTTACTATCACTAGTTGATTTACTCAACTGCCTGTCTTTGGCACTAACTCGTTGCTTCTTTGGTTTCTTGGCTGTGGTTGCTGACTCTGACTGAGGACTTCTCTTCCGTTTAGTGCTAGATGATGCTTCAGTGATTGCGAGACTGTTAGATCCTCTCAACGGATCCGCTGGTGAATCTGTCATCTGAACTCCCTCTTGTGAAGCCAACAGTTTTTTTCTTCGTGGTTTAGTCAACTTTGGTTTTTCATTACTCTTCTTTTCTGTATCTGACCTGGTATCGGTCAATACTTCGGGGGACTTACAGTTACTTGAGATGCTTCCTTTTCTGCTCTTGGGGTTGTTAATGCATGGACTAGATTCTGCTGCTGTTTAATAGAAGTAAAAAGAAAATAAGCTGCATTAACATTTAATAAGAATAATCTATCACTTATATCTTATCCATTACACATCTTCAAACTACCAAGTTTATGACATGACCAAGTATTCACAGACTTTGATTCTGCAAACCCTCTCTGGCATCAATTTCATGCATTATGAATAAGGCATTTGTACCAATCAAAATGGTTCACATACACTCATTTATTTGTACGTCTGGTGTGATGTCCTTGTTCAGACAATGTGTGAACAGTGTGTTGCATACATTCTATTAGTTGGGTTTGATTGACAGTTGTGATATCAACCCGATCACTTGTAGTTTTGTTCATTATTCATGAAACAGATGCCAGAGAGAGTCACGGAATGTGTGGTCATGTTACAGACTTGGTAGTTTAAAGATGCCATTAAATGACAGTTTGAAATATGCTATCATTACAACAATACAGGATAAGTTTATAAAGATCATTTATTCCACATGACATTGCTGCACATGATGCATTTGTATATGTAAACTCACAAATGAGTGGCAAAGATGAAATTTATATGTAGTATGCCAATTGAACACATATATGCAATATAAAAATGTAATTTTAACTAAAAAGTCCCATGATAATTAGATATACTGTTAATAAAACTAGAGAATAACTAAATGTCAATTAGATATACTGTCAATTAAAACAGAGCATGACTTACAGAATAACTGCCTTTGTAGTGGTGGTGATGCTTCAATAGCTGGGCTTCGTGGAGATTTTTCTGTGGAGAGAAATTAGAAAACACATTTTAGTCTGAATCACAAAGGCTTCTCAAAATACAGTGGAATCCCACAATTATGACCACCTTGGGGACCGACCATTTTAAGTAGTCCTAATTTGGGAGTGGTCTTATTTCTAAGTTACCTAGATCACATATTTGATGAAAAGTGGTTGTCATTGTCAGGTGGTCACATGGAGTTTACATGGCCCTCTTAACAGTAAAGAGTTGAAAGTAAGTTGTAAATACAATAAAGAGTTGAAAATAGACAAATATTTTTTCCAAACTGATAAAAAACACAAGTCTGATCTCAAAACAAAGTGAAAAAGAGACTTAGTTTGCTGTATATCTTTAAGATAGTTTACCCAATGTTTGCACTTACAATCACTTGATAGTGACCATAGACCTTCTACAAAAGCCAGCGCACTGCACATAACCATTGTCTGCTGGGTTCGGGTCCTTTGAGCGAGCAATGCAGGTTTTGTAAAACAAAACAGGTACATCTCACATACACAGACAGGATCACTATCTCTTATGATAGGACAAGATCCTTTTGTACTCTCATCATTTTAGATCTAGCAATTAAGTCTTTTTTCTTTGATACAACAGAAGTAAACTGTTAGTGTTAAATGTCACAACCTGATGCTGCTAGTGTGGTGGAAAAGGTCTATAACTGCTGCCCATAAAGGTCTGCTGTGTATACTGTGGTTGTCTTCTTATTTGCAATGGTTTCAAATTTGCAGTACAGTCAAGCCCGCTTATTGTCATGTCGGTGGTGCATGCATAAATTATGATGATAACCGGGATGTGACATTATGCGGGCTTCAACGTCGATGTCCTTTTTAGTCATAGAAAAAGCATTATGTCTCAGATGATATTAAATAAATCGTCAACAAAAAGCAAACGGAAACGTTTATGATATTTTTATTGCACAACGGCATATCATATTACGTTTATGCGCACCTGACAATTTATTTCCGACTTGCCAACTGAAAGAGAAGTAGCATCTGGGTCATGAGGTCAAATGTCTGGAAATATGCGGCACGGTTATCACGATATGCGAAGGCAAACTATTTTACTAAATAATTATATCACCGACCATCGTGCCTTATTTTCCGCATATCTTGTTAATGACTCAGTTCCATGATAATCTTTTTGATAGGACTGTTGGGGGAGCGGGCATCGTCATGACACTGCGAACTTATATCGATATAGGCCTAGATAATAGTGAAATCAGCGGTTTAACAAGTGACCCATGGGTCATGACGCTCAGCTGAATGGGAAGAGATTCGCAAAAAGGAAATTTTATCATCTGAATGGTAGTATATACCCATTCAATTTCAACTGAAGCATCAAACAGATTAACCAACAGGCTGAGATTGTGTCTGTATTAATATATCTAAAAAATAGAGAAAAAATAAAAAAAAAAAATACAGGTGGCTCCACCAGTCTGCAGAAACTAATAAAAACACTTAATGGTCAATATCCATGCAAAGAAGCATGGTGGTCTCTGGATTAGTTGTTCAGATACTTCAGCATTTGTATCAAATTGTCCATTATTCTGAGGGATACTTCAGAGTCCTATAGCTTGAAGGATATGGGAAACAGAGACCTAATTTCAGGTTTCCACAGAAACTTTTCATGGGCCTCCTTGCATGACAAGAATGAAGATTCTAGGTCCAGTTGTTACGATTTGTACCCTGTTGACAGATAACCTATTCTTTAAAGGTCTCAAAAATAGAGAAAAAAATTTGTAAAAATTTGAAAAAAAAAATAGAGGTGGCTCACCCAGTCTGCAGAAACTGATGGAACACCTCATGATCAATATGTATGCCAAAAATCATGACCATCAGTGTTGTAGTTATTGAGATACTGCAGTTTTTGTATCAAATTTTTATTATTATGGGGGGTATTTTGAAGCCATACAGCTTAAAGGATATGGGTAACAGAGACCTAATTTCAGGTTTCAATGGAGGCTTTTCATGGATCTCCCTGTTTGTCAAGAATGAAGATTCTAGGTCAAGTTGTTATGATTTGGGCCCTGTTTACAGATGTTCATATCTTTAAAGGACTCAAAAATAGAGAAAAAAATTCATAAACAAGGGACCTATGGGTCACGGCGCTCAGCTGTTATATATGATAAAAACATATGATTTAGAAATGAGGCACATGCTGGTTTTATGTGGTAATAAAAATAAGCTGTATTATGAGTTGTTGTTGTTTAGCTTATGTATGATTCTGATAGTACCTTTGGAGACAGGAAAGAGGATTAATTTCATTTATTTTATTAACAAATGGAGTGCAATTGTCACACAGATTGTGACTTGGCCATATAACTTATAAGCAGAACATATAATATGAGTTTAACTATTTATTAAAAAAATTACAAATATTGTCCCAAATATAATTTTTATTATTAATTATAATAAGAGAATAGTATGATTTTTTCAAATAAAATATTACTGAAATGATTATTAAAATAATATTAAAGAATATATTCATGAATGCATTCATTAATACATTTTGAAAGTATTTGCACTGGTATTCATATACTTTCATTTTTACCTGAATTTCCATTCTTATGAAAGAAATTTTATAATGGAGTACATATTCATATTCGTGTTTAAATACAATTGCAAAGTATTCGCACCATGTCTGGTATTTCAGTTTTCACCAAACAATTATGTTGAGAATCCAGAATATACAAAATTCACACATTTAAATTATGATCAAAAGTACCTGGTTTTATGGCTTTTATTTATATTAAAAAAAAAAACGTAATATATTAATTTTGGACTAATTTCACATCAATGTACACACTAGACACAGTAGGAATCTAGATTAATAATATCAACTGCATCTTTGTCTATCATTAATTTCCTTCATATGATCCCTAATGATTAGTAATGAATAATATGATTTACTTTTTTATCATTAAAATTGAACTGAAAAATACCATAGGTGACTGCATGGTGTTATTTGGAGTACGTGACATTCTATCCATCGATACAAGATTCTTTTATCATCAGTAACTGCAAGTTGATTTCCTGTTATTATAAACTAACAAATTCTTTTTTAATTTTCTTTAATTTGTTATTAAAAAACAATAAAAATTTATTAATTTATTGTTAATTGTTATGTTGTTGGTTAAAACTACTAGATGAGTTGGGTTGGACACCTGGATCAACTGTGGCTGGCCATAAGCTGCCTACCTGCAACAATGTATGGCTCGCCTCAAGCATGCATAATTTGCTGAAAGTTCAACAAGGTCAACATACAGGTGACTCAAGAGGGGCTGGAGAGAGTTAAGGTTTGACATGGTCTCATAAAAACATTAATAAAAGCTACAATTTTTGGCCATTTTCTTTCAGCTTTCTAAACTAAAAAGCTGAAATCCTTGTGTGCGTGATATGAAAATTATATCAACCGTGCTCACAGGAAACAAATGTGCCATGGTCAAAGTTGGGCAAAATTTAAGGTACTAATTTTATATTTATACTAATAACATATAAAATTTGAAAAATTCAGGACTAATTTGGGGTATTCAATTGAATCTTGATTAAATAATGTTACATCCCTGGCAAAAAAACTCTAGCTTCAGCAATCCCCTTGTTAAGGGAGTAAATATATTTCTTTACATAGTGCATTATGTTTGGGCCCATAACTGAAACAATTACGCAATACTGACATCATTTCTGGCATATGCATAGAGAATGTATAGAAAAATATGTATATTATATATGATTAAAGTCACATCAGTGGTTTTGATATTAGGCAGTCTTGAAGTGAAACAATGGGTTTTTAATGGAAAAATGAAGTTTTTCATTAATATCTCGAAGGTATTAAGTCCTAGTGACCAAATTCTTGGCATGGTAGGAAATTTTGGAGACATCTAATTGTATGCCAAATTTTAGGAACTGAGAGCTGAAGCTGGGGAGCTGAGCTCTTGCAAACTGCATAACACTAGCTTGATGTAAACAATTTGTTACATGGTGCTTGAAAACTTGAATAAAATCTACAGTTTTGGATCAACTGGTTTCAAATTTTTGGTGTTAACAGACAAAATGCTAACAAAAACATGCTGAGAAAATTAAATCCACAGTACTTACAGTAAAAAAACGTGCCATGGTCAAAGTTGGGCAAAATTTAAGGTACCAATTTTTTATTTTTGTTAATATTTTAAAAAATTTAAAAGATTTTGATCTAATTTTGGGTATACAATTTAATTTTGATAAATTAAAGTTATATTACTGGAAAAAAATCCATAGCTTTAACAAGTTTTGTGTTAAGTGATCAAATATCTTTCCTGATTTTTTACAAAATGCATTATGTTTGGGCCCATAACTTTTTTAAATTATATAATACAGACATAATTTCTGGCATGTACATAGGAACTATATAGAAGAATATTTATGGTAAATATGAGGGAAAACAGATGAGTGGTTTTGATATTAGGCAGTCCTGAAGTGTGAAAACAGGTTTTTAATAAAAAATTGAGGTTTTTCCTTAATTTCTCAAAGGAACGAAGTCGCAAAGACCCAGTTTTCGGCTTGGTAGGAGATCTTGGGGACATCTAACATTATGCTGAATTTTGGAACGTGCCACATCTACGGACGGACGGACGGACGGACGGACGACGGACAATGGACCACGACTATAGCTCAGATGACTTATAGTCAGCTGAGCTAAAAAAGCTGAACAAATACAGGTGGTGCCACCAGTCTGCAGAAACTGATGAAACACTCCATGATCAATATCCATGCATACAATTATGGTGATCTCTGCATTAGTTGTTCAGATACTTGTTTTGTATCAAATTTTCCATTATTCTAAAGCTTTACTTTGGAGTGCCATAGCTCAAAGGATATGGGTAACAGAGACCTAAATTCATGTTTCCATGGAGACTTTTCATGGGTTTCCGTGTGTGTCAAGAATGGAGATTCTAGGTCCAGTCATTACGATTTGTACCATTTTGACAGATAACTACATCCTTAAAGGTCTCCAAAATAGAGAAAAAAAAATTGTAAAAATTTGAAAAAATACAGGTGGTGCCACCAGTCTGCAGGAACTGATGGAACATCTCTTGATCAATATGTATGTAAAAAGTCATGACCATCAGTGTTGTAGTTAATGAGATACTGAAGTTTTTGTATGAAATTTTCCATTATTCAGGGGGGGGGGGGGTAATTAGGAGCCCCACAGCTCAAAGGATATGGGAAACAGAGACCTTATTTCAGGTTTCCATGGACACTTATAATAGGTCTCTCAATGTGTCAAGAATGAAGATTCTAGGTCCAGTCTTAACGATTTGTGCCCTGTTAACATATGTTCACATTTTAAAAGGTCTCAAAAATAGAGAAAACAATTCATAAAAAAAGCTGAACAAATACAGGTGGCGCCACCAGTCTGCAGGAACTGATGAAACATCTCATGATCAATATGTATGCCAAAAATCATGACCGTCAGTGATGTAGTTAATGAGATATTGAAGTTTTTGTATGAAATTTTTGACTATTCTAGGGGGTACTTTGGGGCCCCATAGCTCAATGGATATGGGTAACAGAGACCTAATTTCTGGTTTCCAAGGAGATTTTTTTATCGACCTCTCAGAATGTCAAGTTACAAGATTCTAGGTCCAGCAGTTACGATTTGTGCCTAGTTAACGGACAGACGGACAAAGAGTGATCGCTATAGCTCAGCATGACTGAAAGTCAGCTGAGCTAAAAAATCATTTTGTCACTGCAGTTTACAGTTTCATATTTGATAAATAAAATCTATTACTAGACCAATAATAGAGCGCAAAAATGGAACCCCGTGAAACTTTAAAAAAAAAAAAAAAAGGCGAAAATTCAGCCCCGCCAATATAAAGGCAACCACAGTACATTCCATGCATGATTAATAATGCTTTTCTCACCTTCAGACCCATAAGATCTCCGGCTTCTCAGTAACTTCATTTTCTCCCTCATACTCGGGGGAGTGTCAGGGATAGTGATGGTTGGAGTGAAATATTCATCCTGAAATGCAGAACCAAGCTGGAAATAATATCACAGAATTAGGCATTTATTGCCTCCACCAGGAGGGTATACATTCATCCCTGTTTGTGTTTGTTCACAACATTACCCATGCAATCATGAATGGAATATCTTTAAATTTTCAGGGCATTTTGGGAATGGGCCAATGAAGAATCAGTTAGATTTTGGTGTGGATCCAGTGCAAGATCTGGATTCAGGAATGTCAAAAGGAATATTCACAAATAGTCACTTATGAAGGAATGAACCTGGGAATATGGGTCAAATAAATTTGATTTTTTAAGACAAGTTTGTGTGTTTTTGTGAAGAGTATACATGATTCCCAGTACTTATTAAAAGTGAGATGTTTTAGAAACATTCAGCACGTACAGGGTTCCCATCACTTCTGGAAGATAAAACTCCCTAATTTTTTTTTCATGTTGTTTCCCCTGATAAATTATTAAAATTCCCTGGTTATTTTTTCAACCTTTTCATTAAAATGCTACCAAAGAAAAATCTTAAGCTGATTAACTGTCTGGATATGAGAAAAATAAAATACCATCTGACCTCCCTCTTTCTCAGGCCCATCAAATGTGCTAACTTTCCTCTGATTTTAATCATTTTTCTCAAATTTTCCAGACATGTGACAGGGAAACTAAACTAAGGCGGGAACACTTATGTATGACCAGCAGGATATAATTTTATTCCAGTTGTTCAAATCATTTAATTAACCATTTTATTTGTTCACACCACTTGTTCCTGTATTACTGTTTTGGGCTAATTAATTTTCCTATTCTGTCTTGGACATTTCAGTGCTGCAAGTCTGATTTAATTGGAAAAAGTATAAATTCTTAGAAGAACAAAGTATAAAATTTTCTGGAAAAAGTAGCATAAAAAGTAAAAAATCAAGGCCAAACAGCATAATTTTTGTACAAGAAAAGTATGTTCCTTTTAAAAAAGTACAGGGTGGCAGCTCTGCATGTGTCACACATCATAAAAGGAACCAGAATCATAACTTACCGGGCTTCTTGGTTGTGTGTCCTCAACCAGAATACGACTTTGATGAGGGCTTGTTGGTGTGATCATGAGCGGTAAACCTTTGAACTTATTCATTTTCTCAATCTTTTTCCTTCGCTTCTCAACTCGTTCTGCACTGAGAGCCAGCTCTTCATCAAAGTCTTTAGGTTGCATGGACTTGGCTTTCTGTAAATTAATAATATACAGATCTGTTTAATGTACAACTTTTCTCCCCCCACCCTTTTGAATGAGAGAATAATGTTGACTGATAAGTACAGTGAAACCTGTGTAATAAGACCCCCTGTGGGACTGGCCAAAAGTGGTCTTGATTCACAGGTGGTCTAATTGTGCAGGTCAGTTATAACCAATGTGAATTTGGTTCTCTAAGGGTTCACTCAAGGGTTGCCTTAAAAGCAGATGGTCTTATTGGGTGGTCTACTTGCTGGACTGGGCAAGTAGCTCAAACTTTACCCAAAGACCTGAATCTTAACTACCGGTAAATTTCAGCAGGCCATTTTCTTTCTTAAAGATATTCAATCATATTTATAATTCCTCTTTATTTTGTATCACCTGCATCTTTAAAAGAGCATTTAATACAAAGAAATATGATTGAAAAAACAAACACTTAAACATATTTTTTGTCTTATGTGCAATAAAACATGCAACACGTGTGTGGTACACCTGTAGTACAATCATGTCGATACACACTTTGTTTTCATTGCAGAGAGGGGAGGCTGGATTTCATCACTGAAGGAAAACAGTTTAAACTGATGTTTGTCACTGTCAAATGTTTTCTATTTAAAATTGATGTTTATCACTACTTTAAGTGTATTTATATTACACTGATGATATGTAGTTTTGTATGGTAGCTTTCATTACAGTGAGTCTCACTTGTACTCTCTGATATGAAGCTGCCATGTTACTTTAGCACCCGTGCAAAGGTCATGCTGCGTAACTGCACACACAACTGATTAAAGGTGCATTTACCTGATGTATTTACCTGGTCATGCTGAGTAAATTATTCTGCTTTCTTAAAATCTGGGCCTGCTCTCACAATCTGATAATGAAATTCTTAAAAGCAAATGCCAAAAACATATGTAACTATGTCAACCCATTTGTTTGTAAGAATCAAGCTCTACATTTATAATCACTATTTACAATTTTATTATATAATGGGTTCCCATGATTAGTTGTTCTACGATCAAATGCCTTCATCACACTCTCTTAGTTAATTATGAAATGGTAGGATTGAAATAAAATAAATTAAATAAATCCCCAATGGACAGCAGGACTATAGTCTGTTCCACATTGGGATGCAATATTATCTTAAATATAGGCAGATAATTCCTATAAGTAAGCTGTAATTAAAGAATGAGACATAAACCTTAATAAATAGAATGAAACCAAATAACATATCTTGCAAAAAAAAATTTGCATAGTGCAATAAAACCAATATCTGAGACTATTTTTTACATCTCAACCCCACTGATGAGGGGTCGAGGTCACTAGTCACCTGCTCAAGTAAGTACATTAAATATTGGTTTATTAGTTGTTATAATATAAATATATAAAATTTCTAAACAATGAAACTATCAGAGTGACCCTGGCAACCCATGGCAGACCCCCTGTCACTTAGCCAAGAATCACAGGAACAAGACAGTTGTAAAATATAAATGTTGGTTTTTGTCATTAGGTTCTTCATCTAAAATTAGGCCTTTAGTCCCTCATCAACTTTAGTATTAAACTGTGAGATAATATTTAAATTTGAGAGAAAGATTGACAAATTTCCATGGGCACCCACTAGTGGAGCAGACTATATAAGGTCATGATCTCAGTCATACCTTTAGTCTGGCAAAGGCCAGTGGTGTTCCTGGTTTATTGGGAGACATCACTTGAAACAGGTTTTCTGACACATGATTTTGGTTCTGCTTGCAGCTGAAAGTATACAAAATATTTAGATATTACACCACAAATTAAGACCTGAATAACAAACAGTTTATCATATCATGTACATATTGGTTCAGTATAAATGTTAAATACAAACTACTGAATTCATACAGTGCCTTTCTTTTGTGTTATTTTTTCCCTGACAGCACTGATTCTTCCTCAAAACTTTTTTTGTGGGAAAATTACTGCTTTCCAGAACTACTCAATTGATATTTATAAAAGAGCACATCAAACATGTATAATACACCCATCGTGTACTTGGTGACCTCTGACCTCACAAAATATGCATGAATTTTGATGAGAATGTAATTCAGGTGAGAAAATATTGGTAAATATGCATAATGAGTTTCATGTAAATCCACAGGATTTTGTAAGTCACAAAGATACCTCCAAAGTGCGGTGACCTCTGACCTCATTATATAATCATGGATTTCGCTGGAATTCCAACTTAGGTGAGATATTTTATTGAATAACATTTCTGATGAGTTTTATCAAAATTATTCGTATTCTTCATAAGTTATCACAGAGACACAACAAAGCCACTGTAATTTATCGCAGCGACACTAAAAGTTAATCGAAGGACAGACAGATGGATGGTGGGTATACAATAATACTCCCTTCATAATCATATGACAGGCGTATAAAAACAGCATCAGTTGCAAATAAGGTACTATTTTATTAGTATTTTATAAAATAAGATCCTGGATTTGTTCATCGATAAATCTGTTTTAACCCATGATTATCTAATTATGTAAATAAAGCTATAATTTGTTCCCATGACAGACAAAAATGATTGTGACATTTTTGTTGTTAATATTATGAAATATGTAGTGCTGTGCCAATTAAATGATAATTGGTGGTTTTCTTTCATAATTGATAAATTTGTTGTATTTTTTATTAACTGATCAGAAACATTTATGTATGCTGATACAAAAAAGTCATATTAACCAGAAACAAAAATTTTCTAATCCTGTCAGAGAAATACAAAAGAATGGACACAAAACAACAAATAACATTAAAACTTAAATCTTATGCAGAGAGCAAGTTTCAACAACTTGTAAATAACCTTGAAATTCAGCGTAATATACAATTTAACCTTCATTTACCTGGGTAGTATTTTATTTTAAGTATAATTCTATGAAGCAGATTCACAGTCATATATAAGAGATATAAAATAATCAATAAATAATTGATAATTTTTTCCAATCAGCCTTTTTCTTTCAATCATCAAACATGATTTTGCAAGCAATTCTGACCACTAGTAATATGATATGGGAGAAAAGGAAAATACAGTTTAAACAATATACTGAATTATTGTTGTCACATCAATAATACTAACCTGTCTACCCAAAGCACGCTGACTACATGTTTTCCCTTTTTACGTGCCCTGTCTCGTGTGCTTTTCTTCCCATCCTTGAAAACAACATGCGTGACATCATCTGTTAGCTTTTTCTCAATGCGTGCCCCCAGCAGCTGAAGTTGTTTCTCTACCGCTCTACTTCGGTTGTCAGTGTGGCTCCGTACCTCAACATATGCAACAACATCTGAAAAAAGAGGAGGAGGAGGGGGGTCACCAAAGTAATCTGAACACATTCAACAAGGATATCTGGCGGTAAGTTTTGCAAGGGGCGTTTTTTGAAGTAGTGACCTTTCAACTTCTACATATATGCAACCAACCACCTTAGGTTACATGCTTTTTATGTTTGTCAACATTGCTGTGTTTACCAACATTTTGTAGATAAACAAGTTCATACCTCTGTCACAGAGGATTTATAGGAAGTTTTCTCAACAGTAAACTTTTACCTACATTTCATTAATATACATGTCTGCAGAGCAAGCCAGAAATATCATAATATCTATAGACAGGGCAGGTGAATAGCTGGCTTTAAACTATAAGACTGCTGTACGTGGCTCAGTTTGAAAATATTGCTATTATTAATTCAATGGTATTTCATGCAATGGTGTTGTTACTTGACTGTGTACAATATTCTAAAAGAGAATAAGATTCATGCCCATGTGTGTTATTGTATGAAACTGCTATCCAAGGCATGTTTCTTTTTTTGACAAATCAAACTTCTCTCTTTGTTCACTCTGATTCGTGTCTCTGGAGCCAAAATGAGTGTTCTGTAACCTAATTTTAAATTCCTTAATAGAGCCCAAAGCAGAGTTAGCCACACAAATGTGACTGGTTTAGACAAAAAGATAGCAGACTTTAGTAGTAAGCCGTGTTTCTTGGCTCGACTCGGCTAGCAAAATATCGGCTGGCCACTGACCTGAAAGGCTATTCATTTGAAAATGTTACATAGTACCCGTTTTATTTAAACAAGTTATCCTGATTACATGAAACAGATTGCATCCATTTTACATTAAACTAGTTTGTGATTTAATAAACTGGTGGTTTCATAAGCCAACTTTTTCATATTTAAACAATCACACACTTTCCTTTCAGCAAAAAGAAACAAAAGAAAAAAAAACAAAACTTGAACATTTGTTTCAGGCATTTTTAGTTGTAAAAGATTTATCTTTTTGTATCATGTTTTTCTCAAGCAAAACTGAGCTGCACAAAATAGGCTCACTTTGGCTCAATAAAATATCGGCGGCACCTCCTGATACACTCGGCTTGCAGCGGCGCAAAAAGGCCGCCAGCAGTGGGCTCTATTCCTTACTCTTCATAACTTGAGAGTTTGCATATATGGTCTTCTTACCTTTTAGTACTCTCTGGTCCAGCAGCTGTGTGCTTGGTAGCCGGTCATTGTCTTGAGCTGGAGACTCAAGCATTGAAATGATGGAGTTAATATTCCGGTCTAATGGCCCCTCAAGGTCAGACAGTGCAGAGCCATCTGGAGTACTACAACTGAAGTCTGGAGTCGACATTTTGCTAGACTTAAAAAAAAAGAAAACCTCACAAAATTACACTTGTGTTAAGTTAGTATTAACATTGTATTTCAGGTAATAAAGAGGAAGCAAGTGAAAACTGTTATTTACACAGATGACAAGCATATTCAATAATTTCAATTTTATTATTTAAGAAAATCTGTCTAATATAACAAATTTTACTAAACACAAGAATGGAGGGGCTTTCTTGGAACATTATCCAAATAACTGGTAGTTGACCATACACAAATAAAACTTATATAGCATATAAATATTTGGAAGAAACAACAGTTATTTCCGAATTTCCATATTTTACAAATTTACACCTGTTTAAAAGTATAATTAAATATCACCATCAACAGAACACTGCTGAGCATTCTTCTTTAAAAAAACTGGTTCTTGTATACTTCACAGTGATAAGCCATTTAGTGACAGTGTTCCAAATGCTTGGTGCCTAGGTGCACAGATGCACCAAAAAACAGTTTTGTGCACCCAGTGTACGACTGCAAGGTGCACAGTGTGCACCGGAGGCCAGAAACTAGGACAGATCTGCAGGACCATTAGGCACATGCACATCTGACAATCAAAATGATCAAACAAGGACATAAAAACACTAAAACAATACATCACACTAGACACTACATGTATATAGATCCAGTGATTAGACTTTTCTTTAGATGGATATTATTCAAGGTTCCATTCTGACCAGGTTTAAACCCTTAACTTATTTTTACTGCACTGAAATATGTATATAAATAATATACCGGTAACTGTAATAAAAGTAACTGTAATGACATAAATGTTTTAGTGCACCTTGAAATTACTTTGTGCACCCAGTTGTATAAGCTGTGGTGCACTGGTGCACCTTACCATAAAAAAGTATTTCGTACACTGAGTGAATTTAGGAGTATCAGTTTCTTTATAAGCTTCAGTTCCATTTAATTTCAGCAAGTATCCACCAGTTTGACTGTTACCCAGCTTTTTCAGAGTGTGCTCTCAGAATTACCATGTGATAAATGAAATAAATAATTAGAGGAAAACAAACATAACAAAGCTACAGATAATGTGTGTACATTCAGTTTATTTGCACACTCCTGACACAAATGGAAATCAAAACTAATTATAAAAATGTATTTTAGATTATTTTAAAAGGCTTATTTTACTATTTTAATGCATTACTTCCAAAAATTTTAATTACTGTAAAATAAGGAGAAAGTATGATTAAAGGAATAAGGCTTATAATATAGTTTGATAACCAATAAATATATTGATATGACCAAGAATGCTCAAATATAGCTTTATTCATTGGGATGTCATCAACTTTATGCATAACCATATGGTGGAAGATGAAAATTTGAGCAAATATATTCGACTTAGGAGACACAATGTCTGTCAAATATCACCACCTTTCATTATATTACCCTTATCTTTCTAAAAGTATACATCTCCTGTATAATTATATTACAGAATATTTTGTTTATGATTTGCATTTAAGATTGTGAAATAGGCAATTGAAAAAAACTAAATTACACAATTTCTGCACAAATATTATAAATAATATTTTATTCATGTAAATATGATATGTACACTAATATGTTAAAAATTATTAAAAAAAAAAGTAATTGTAACAATGTTCAAAGGCATTACAATATTATATGGAACTATTTTGACAAATGAGGGGCTTAAGTTGTTTCATTCAAGTTTAAAAAATTACTTTTCATAGTTTTTTTTTTTTTGTTATGGGTTCATACTGAAATGAGTATGTATCCCAGGTACCCTGGTGCGTAATTCTCAGCCTTGCGCCAAGGCAACCTGGTGTGTTGGACCCAGCTGTAGCTCTGTTGTACCTGGTGTGTAAGTCTCAGCCTTGCACCAAGGCCAGGGAAAATTTTGTTAATTCATCATGCTATTCCATTAAAAATATACAGGATAGAAACATTACCAAATGACATCTGAATATTTTTTCAATGGTTAAATACAAAACATCTATGGTTAAAGCAAAAGTATATTAATATTGTACTATAGTATACAAGATCTGATGTCATCACAGATGCCCATGACATTTCAATATATTTTCTTGTTATGTTAAACAACTTAATAAAATCTGGATTGTAGTCCTACAGCATTCAAAGTGATCATATGTGTAAATTTTGATCGATTGAATATTTCTGACATGAAATATCAAGTTTGAAAGTGATCAAAGTTTTATGAATACATTTCCACTTGCATACATGTATGAGCACAATATCCCGATCTCCCATCTGGCCGAGTTCACCCAGTTCATTCATTGGGGTTTCAGCGTGTGACTCAACCGTCACACTGTGACAGTTCTGAACTTGCGTAACTCTAACGGTTGTAAGGGAAAGTAATGGCACGTAAAAATCGTCTATTTACCTCAATCTCTCTGAAATTAAATTTACTCTCCTCGTTGTAGCTCCATAAAACACAATATCTGGCAAATTTGGGTTAAAATTGCAAGTTTTGAAACACCGCGCTTTGGCAGTTTTTACCGGAAGTTCACTTTAGACGTGTTCCCCGACATCATTTGGTATTCACTAGTACTCGGGGTATTCATTTATAAAGAAACAGTTTTTCAACAAGGTATTCCAGTTCGAGTAAAGTATGGAATAACTCCTTTTTGTGCAATTTTATATGAAAATTGAGAGAAAATAGTAACGGGATGTAAATATTTTGCGTCTTAATTCAAAGACAAGTCTGAACTACTGGTTTTAATAAAGTAAAACTTGCCGCACTATTGTGATACAGAGTATGCGTGTACTTTCGCCTAGCAGCATGTAAACAATATGGCTTCTTGTCACACTGTGTCAGACAACTTTAGAAAGGTTTGTTTGGTAAAACGAATATTTGGTTACAACATGAAAGCCTGTGAGCTAAATCAAGTCACGTTTTGTTCATTTATCAAGGTTTTTATTCATTCATACATAGAATTGCACTTTTAACTTCATGAGCAATTTTATTTAGGACAATACAAATATATATATATATATATATATATATATATATATATATATATATATATATATATATAATTACATAATTATATATATATAATTAAAATAACTTTACTAATAAAGAAACTGTAACTCCTCCCCTAAAAAAATATTTTTATAACCTGATCTTAATGTATTAGGCATATTTAAAATAATTTACTAAGTCTGTCATGTTGGATACTCAAATAATGTTTTCAATTATATTGATTTGATGAGGATTTTGTTAATTTAATTTCAGATGTTTTTTAGTTTATTATCAGTTGGCTGGATAATTCAAATTCAGATGGGTAGTTACTTAAACTTTAGCTTGTAAATTATATATAGTCCGTTCGAGCACCCCTGTCCACCTGTTTTTTTGGCGATTATCTCTACATAAGACAAACTTGCAAAATAATATTTGCACCAATGGCATAAAGAGGCAAAAGCGTAATTTTTGGTACCTTACCTGCTCAAAATATAAATATTATTCACTTTACGGCCTGGTTGACATATCTCATATATATCTGTGGTTCATGGCATCCCTAATTATAAGTGGCCATTGTATATCCTCCTTGGATATGGATATAAAGTAATGTGACATAACAGTGAAGCGCATGCACGCGGAGAATACAAGTCTCTCTGTAAACAGGGGTCGGGAGCTCTTGATTATTGGTCCCATGAATATGGGCGCCTCTTTAGTATGTCACGTCTATTATGACGTCATCACTAATCCCTGATATGCCCATTCACAGAATGGTGGCACGATGTCGCTACAGAATAGACTTGTTACTCATAAAATGCTTTTAAATTGTTTACAGGAAAATGACAAAAGGTACACTATTATTTCCATAATAGTTATTAATTACTGGTAATCCAATTACAGATGACATAGACTCCTTGGGCTTAATGTAGTGAGGCCTGCTGTCATTAATCATGTCAGGAAGTGGGATGGGCCTGGAGCTGCATGAAGCCTGTGCTATGGGTGACTCTGACACCCTGGAGGAGTACCTCAAGACAGGAAAGTATGACGTCGACTTAAAAGATCCAGAGTATGGAAACAGGGCACCGATCCACTGGGCTTGTGGAAAAGGTTACACTTAACATAAATATTACACTTTACTATTAATTTGTGTATTTTCTGTCAGAATCATGACCAGGTATTGGTGCATGCAAAATGAGACATTTAGGTTTGCCTTTTTATTGGCAAATAATGTTTTATATGTTCCTTTAAACTGCCAAAGTATTACTCTTCCAATCACAAGCGATGGTAACAATATTGTTAGTATATCATTTAGTTGTTTTGATGTTTTTTCATTGCTATGATCAAATTATTTACAGTTACTGGTATATATTTAATGTAAAATTGCATTCAACTGATCCTTTGGATTGCTTCATCCTTTATATTCAAGTTATGCAGAATACTTGAATATTCACATTAGATTGTGTGGAATGATATAAACTTTGTATTCAAGTTATGTGGAATGCCAATGATTCTTTACATTTAGGTTATGTGGATAGCTTGATCCTTAACATTAGGTTAAGTGTAATGCTTGTTGCTTTACGTTCAGGTTATGTGAAATTCTTGATCCTTTTTCATTTGATTATGTGGAATGTTTGATTCTTAATACATTTAGGTTATATGAAATGTTTGATCCTTTACATTAGGTTATGTGGAATGTTTGATTCTTAATACATTTAGGTTATATGAAATGTTTGATCCTTTACATTAGGTTATGTGGAATGTTTGATTCTTAATACATTTAGGTTATATGAAATGTTTGATCCTTTACATTAGATTATGTGGAATGCTTGATTCTTTACATTTAGGTTATATGAAATGTTTGATCCTTTACATTAGGTTATGTGGAATGCATGATTCTTTACATTTAGGTTATATGAAATGTTTGATCCTTTACATTAGGTTATGTGGAATGCTTGATTCTTTACATTTAGGTTATATGAAATGTTTGATCCTTTACATTAGGTTATGTGGAATGCTTGATTCTTTACATTTAGGTTATATGAAATGTTTGATCCTTTACATTAGGTTATGTGGAATGCATGATTCTTTACATTTAGGTTATATGAAATGTTTGATCCTTTACATTAGGTTATGTGGAATGCATGATTCTTTACATTTAGGTTATATGAAATGTTTGATCCTTCACATTAGGTTATGTGGAATGCATGATTCTTAATACATTTAGGTTATATGAAATGTTTGATCCTTTACATTAGGTTATGTGGAATGCATGATTCTTTACATTTAGGTTATATGAAATGTTTGATCCTTCACTTTAAGTTTTGTGGAATGCATGATTCTTTACATTTAGGTTACATGAAATGTTTGATCCTTCACATTAGGTTGTGTGGAATGCATGATTGTTTACATTTAGGTTATATGAAATGTTTGATCCTTTACATTAGGTTATGTGGAATGCATGATTCTTTACATTTAGGTTATATGAAATGTTTGATCCTTCACATTAGGTTATGTGGAATGCATGATTCTTTACAATAGGTTATATGAAATGTTTGATCCTTCACATTAGGTTATGTGGAATGCATGATTCTTTACATTTAGGTTATATGAAATGTTTGATCCTTTACATTAGGTTATGTGGAATGCTTACGGCTGCTGCTGGACTATGGTGCTGTGGGTGATGCCTGCATGGACATGGGCTGGACGCCAGCTCACTGTGCAGCAGAGACTGGAAGGATCACAGTGCTGCGAGCACTTCATGCAGCAAATCTTCTCATCTTGAACAAAGATGACTACGGAGACACACCCTTGCAGATAGCACAAACATACGGACACACAGAATGTGTGAAATATTTACAACAGTAAGTTTGGTAGTGGAGGTATTATCTTTTGCCATTGGTGGTATGTTACTGAGCAAATTACTCATATTTTATGAAGAGATATTGATGAAAATTTGTGGAGGGTAAGAGTAATACCAAAGGAGCAACCTAAAAATTTAGGGTTAATTTGCATCTCTATAATAATTTTCTGTTTAAATGATTCTTTACAATTCGTAATACAGGGCAGTAGAGAACATCTTCCTTCACTGATGTTGGGAGGAACTTTAAAGTATATATTTCAAAAGATGAAGGTTTTCTCCATGTGCATTCAGTTTCTCTGAATTGGAATCACCTTTATACTGGCAAACAGAAGTGACTTGTGATATAATCATTATGTGAGCTATATCACACACCAATTATATATGGAACCTGGTTATATTTGTGATTGGTAATCCATACCATAGGTGCATTTTGGCGGGGGATATGTCCCCCCCATACACACTCTTTTGAACTGTGACAAGGGGAGACATACCATGCTACACCCCTCCTTCCAACTTTTTGCTATTTAAATGAATGTAATTTTGTCATTAAATATAGGCTCTAACTGTAATTATTAAAAAAATACAAGCTGTTGACAAAAGTGTGCCTCAGTGACACAAATTCCTAAAATATCAGTGAAATACAGTGTTTTAGAAATCAGTAAAATAGCAAAATGACCAAATATGATTCCTCCCTTTTCATGACACTGCATTACTCAGCAATTAAATGCAGATTTTTATAAATTAGAATGTTTAAAGAAAGCATTCTTACTTCCTGTTGGTTTCTGAAATGATATTCCCTGTTATCTGTTATCAAATTGCACCAATATTGCTTAAATTTTGATTAAAAATTTCCTACACCTCAGTTAGGGGTGCCCTCCAATTGCCCAACACACTAGACAGTGGTGATTTGCTGTCCTCCACTCCCCAGAACTCGGTCCTGGATCATCCACTGATAACATTTTTTTATTACACTATATTCAGAAAAATTGGGGGCGGGTTATATGTGGTTTACAAGGGCCTATGTGTGTGTAAGGGGATATCTTAGTCCCTGCCCCCCCCCCATACTTTGCGAAAGGAAATTGCACCCCTGATCCTTAGAGTTGGTAGAAGTATACACATGTATGGTACCTCAGTACTTTCTAGTTTTAAAATGTGTTTGGTTTC
Source organism: Sipunculus nudus (assembly GCA_026874595.1). Classification (NCBI taxonomy): domain Eukaryota; kingdom Metazoa; phylum Annelida; class Sipuncula; order Golfingiida; family Sipunculidae; genus Sipunculus; species Sipunculus nudus. The sequence goes on from CM049309.1 coordinate 35,538,426, forward strand.
AAGATTAACTTGGTCCTTAGAGATGATTAAATGGGTGATTCTTAAGTTTATAATATGTCTCAACACAACAAATTTATGAATAGCAACTAGTGATATTGTTATGGAGTAGGAAAGTGCATATTTGTGACTTAACACATATTTCAAGGAATATTTCACATTTCATATTTCACAAATTTAAGCTCAGTTTCAGGCATGTCAGACTGAACAATTAATGACTTCTCATAATTGATGACACCTGACAACCAGTCATCCAGTCACACACATATAGGCTTCTCTCCCAGTTTAATCAGAGAACAGTACACCAAACCATTAAGGTCTATTTTAAGTCTGTACAAACAGAAATAGTGTCACAGAATGACTTATGTGTTTAGTCTTTATGAGGGAATGGTAGAACACAATTAAAACATGTTATTTTATGAGACTCCGCATGTGTATATAAGCACTGTCCTCCAAATAGGACTTGTAGGTCAGTCTATAACTGGATGTATGTCAGGTCAGACTTGGGATTTTCCATAGAACTTTTGTCCAATCAGATCTCATGAAAGGTAGGAGGAACACTTATAACTCTGATGTAATTGTGACCTACTTTGGGTCATCCAATAAGGTTTAGCTTTTATGATGAAATGCAGAAATATGGATAAGTACGTCTCATATGTCACATGAAAGCTCTGTAACAAAACTATCTGTAGTGCGCGCTGAGAGTCAGAGGGAGGCTGGGCGGCTCTCTCAGAGAGAGAGACTGTCCCAGACCTCTTTCTATTGAATAAAGACTTCTGTCATCAAACTGGTCTTGGAACATTGTCTGCCACGCGCATCAGCATCCGAATGTGATACAGGTGGGGACATCCCCAACCCCTCCTCCGTATCATTATGGTGGAGACCGGGTCCCGTATCATTATGGTGGATGAACCGGGATTAACTTCCAGCACATCAGCACCAGAAAAACCGACAATGCTGCCAGCTGGAGTGAAGAATGAAGATCCCCCCCCCCCCCCCCCCCCCCCCCCGCCTCACAGCCACAGGTGCCATTGACTGGAACTACAACCCAAGTACCGGATCACAGCCTAACATCAAGAATGCCACTCTGCTGCTGAAGGTATCAAACTTTGCTATGAACTCTCTCTTCAAACTTTAACTTGGCTGCAGTTTCTCAGTGCTCTGCTTGAGAAGATCAAAGACTCTCTGTATCTTTAAACCAAAAGGACATTGTAATTAGCATATTACTTTAACCGTGACTTCAAGTTGCAAAAATGACATTTTTCGCTAAAAAAAGTGCTGTGATATCTCAACCTGAGATCATCATTGTTCCTGACCAGCCACATAAAAAAAATCAATATCGGGACAAGCCAGCTTCGGGCCTATGTCAACAATAATACTGGCAAATACCATGTGCACTGTGTTTTGTGTGACAACAAGTTCCTCGCTATGTTCCTGCAACTACTAGAAGCAGATTCGCTGTTCTACCGCTATCTTCTGCATCACCTTCCATACCATGACTCCAGGAAGAAAAAGAAAACCAAGTCAGGTGAGAAGACAACTTAAGACCCAAAGAAGACATGATTTCCTGAGGTAATGAAAAACAAAACCAGAGACTCTGAATTTTAAATGCCCAATGTAAATTTGGGGCATTTCAGGATATTTTGCATGAATATGTTGTAAAACTAAACACAAAAAAAAATATATGTATGTTGTACACTATAACTTTCTCTTATTTCTGTGTCATAATTGTAAAATGATATAATTTATAGTGTGTCTATCTTATTGATATGGTATGCATGGAATAATTGTTACAAAAACCACATTAAACAGTGTAGAACTGTCAATGTTAGATTTGATACAGTAATGTCTATCTCAGACGTTAATATGAAATATTCCTTGAAATATGTGTTAAGTCACAAATATGCACTTTCCTACTCCATAACAATATTGCATAACTATGTACATTTATGGGTATACTGTTTGGTGCTTGTGATTAACTGAAATCAGATATTACTCGTAGCAGGCCACATTATATTATAATATACCTGTACATATACAAAGTAAATTACCATAAGGAAATTACCTACTATGAAAGTAATTTTTTTCATATTCATTCTAAGGGTGGAGTCAGAAATGAAAGAAGAATCTAAGGAGGGGACCGAGGTGAAGGAAGATGAACCATGAACTTGGTTTAAAGCTTGGTGAATTGTAGAATCAAGAAAAATGCAAATTTTGATCCTCCACTGACTGTAGTTAGGTGTTCATGACCACAGAAAAAAGATGTACACTAGTTCAAAAGTAGTCTAGACCTGGCCCCTGACAGCCCCCCCCCCCCCCCCCCCCCATGCCTGGCCTGCGAGCATCAAGCAAGAAAGTGAATTGACCTCACCATGAACTTTACGTGACCTTAATAGCATATTCATTTATTGAATAACCATGAGCAATCAGCAATACTGTTCTGTGCAGCCAATCAGGTCTCCGATATTACTGTGAGCCATCAGTAGCCTTACAATAACATAATTTGCATAATTTGTGAGACCTCTCACAAACATAACACGTGTAGTCTGTATCAGTACTTTACTCCTTAGTCGGCATGTTTTCCGGGTAATTTTTTTTACATACAAAGGAGACAGTATAAAAATCTCGTAATTTATATAAGACAAATAATCCAAAATATAACAAAACAGTTCACAATGACTGCGGTATACTCAACACTTGAGAACAGAGATAGAGCATTTCCAGTTGATGACGTCATCAATGCCACATCATACGTCATCGACCTTTGTGATGTCACGATTGTGTTGTAAAGAACTCCTGCAACCATGGGCATGGAAAGCCTTCTGTGAAGGAGCGTTTTGGGGTCTCATTATCATAAGGTGAAAAGGACAGCACATAATGGCTGTGGTGGTGAGGTCAATTTCAAATGCCCAGATTGTATACATGAAGGATATTTACAAGGCGAGTTGTGGTGTACACATCAATGTTGTACAGCATTTGATATTTTCTTGGGGGACAAGCATGATATTGCTGCTTGAAGATAGAGCATGCTACAAATAATGACACAGACATAAAATTTACATTTTGTGGGGCTGTAGTTTGAGCATTTAGCCAGGACAAGCCTTCCAGCCTTATTTTACAGCCAGTAGAAGAGGATGCGTCTCTTTTATGCTTTGCTTATGGGCTGGGCATGGGGTTGTTTGCGGGGCTGTCGGTCTTCATTTCTGGATTAGTTCAAATGAAAAGACTTCTGATTAATCTTGATTACCCGGTATTAGATTATAGTTTTATTAAACTGACAAATTATTGTCAGCTTCTATTTTATGGAACAGATTTCCAGGTATGAACTAGATTGCGAACCCATGTTTTGAAAATTTGCCTCTGTCTGAATTAGTAATTTAGCTAATTTCCTAAGGCTTAACAAGGCTTGGTGAACAAACCAAGCTGCACCTGTTCTTACTATTATCTCATGTTAATCGTTGTTGAAATTACCCTTCTCAGCCATAGGGAACATCCCTTAGGATAGGGAGTACTGTGTCTTTATTTAGCATTAGTTATCCTGAAGTTAGACTTAGATAATTATATTACTGTTCTGGGAATAACACATGTATATATGATGAACTATATCTAGCTGGTCTGATATGAAGTCACTGAATGGTCAGTATTGTAATAACCACCTCAAAGAGTGAATAGATCTGATCAAACTGTCGTGTTGTGCACAACAAGTTATAAGAACACAAAATGTATTTGATATATAATATAATACTGTTTAAGGTATATGACTAGAATTTGAAGGCTTTGTCAATTTTAATATGAAGTCATGTCATATGAAGTGACCACATTTTAGCTAAGCAGTGTACCATATGAAAGACTTCATGGTATACTCACTACATTAGACATTACTTTTTATGTTTAGGTACAGCATGTTTATTGTAAGAATGATTGATGAAATGAAATGCCAAAACAGATTTTCCATTAAACTGAAAATTTACTTTTTGAAACAGACTATGACAGAAAAAAGTATAAAAAATAGTACCTTATCACTTGAAAATATGATAAGCACTTTATTCCAAGGGCGAAAATTTACTAGTTCTGCAACTGAAAATGTACAGTCCACTGGTAGGAGACAGAAGGTCAGCATTCTGAACCACTTGTGTTTACGGTAAAGACATTATGGGAATGGGTGTACATTACATGGGAGCATTCAGGACCATTTAGGATATACCTATAAAAGCTAAAATGATATATGTTATATTAAGAAAGGATAGTGCAAAAATTCTATCAAACAATAATAAAAGCATGTATCTCAAAACAGCAGCGTGTGAATTCTAAATAAATCCGTCCAGAACTACCAAGAAGTTACTTTGTCACCCAATGCATTGTTCAGGATGCCAGCATTCTTGTTTAGTGTCAAGGGAGCCATGTCGGTGCCGAGAAAACGTCTCAAATGCACAAGTGGTAATCACAACTTCCGAACAGTAGTAAACCAATTTATCTCATGATTACGGTAAACAGGAGGGGTTTTGAATGCAGCATCAGTTCTGCAAAAGTTTTGACTTATCTTAGCCTGAGATACTGAGCTTCAACTCTAAGCCTTGAATTACAGCAAAATGAATCTTGGCCTGATAATTAAACTTCAATTTTGACTTGCCATAGTACTTATACAATGATCCTTTCAAAGACATATTTCTACCGTTCAGTCGTAGACAATTTCATAATGTCATATTTAATCCTTTCAGTGAGATTGTAAATTGTATGAGTCTGCTGTTGAACAAGTTTTTCATTGTGGGCTATGCAAAGGTCACAGTAATTCAAGAACAAATGATGTATCACATTTATAAACTTTAATATATTTCTGTACATATGTTTTCATGAAACTTTGTACAATATATATTTCATAGAAATTTATTGTCTCATTAAATACAACTTAAAATATGTGCCTTTGTCTCCTTTATGTCCATATCAACTGATGACATTCCCTAAAGATAAGACAAAAGAACCATGTTATAGATTGGTGTATATATATATAAATATAGTGGAGCTTGTCTGAAAGGCCATCTGTCTAATATGACATCCTGTCTATTAAGACCACCCTTGAGTGAACTAAAAGCATACAAATATTTTTAACGGACCTGTCTATTAAGACCACATGCTAATTAAGACCACTTTTGGCCAGTCCCACATGTGGTCTTATTACACTTCATTGGCAAGAAATAAGTTAATTAGTAACATATTGACTAAATGCCAAACAAATAAATGCATTGAAATTGCTCTTTCAATAGTCCTTATTCCTGAAGGTTGGAGGCAACAGCACTGAAAACTTGAACAAAGAAAAGTAACGCCTTGAAACACTTATACTAATACTATGTATTTTATCTAGTATTGTATTGTCAGTGAGGTATCATAATACATATATCATAAGAGAAAAAGTCATTACCAACCTATTAAAGTCCTGATATTAAATGCATGGCTTGTACTCAGCATAGTGTTGCCAACAATATCCAGAAATCATCAGATTACAAATTTACATGGCCCCTCTCCCTAGAATTCATGCAACAAGTTGACAAAGATCTTGAAACTACCATTATTTCCTCTGCACACAGGTTTACTGATTAACATGATAATTGTGAAACAAAATGGCAAACTGTGATTTTTAACAAATCCTTCTTCCCAATCAAAGCATCCTCTCAGGAGCTAAGATGAATAAAGACAATTGTTTGAGGATATCTCCACTGATATTATTTATACTAACTTAAATAATTCATAAGTTAATTTTTAAAGATGAGATGAGATCACCTATCTCTACTGGCCGATTTAATCAAGACTCGGTATTAATCGGTCCTGCCAACAATATAAGCCACAGGTATATGCAGGAGATCTGTTGCATGTTCTTTGACTGCCTGTTTAATGCCTAACAACAAGATAAACCAATAAATACATGGTTCATGCTTTCAATAGCATTTAAAATCAAACATAGATCATCGTATTTGAACATTAACTGACCTTTTTTACCACAGCCATATAAACAATTTTATTAGCAACAATGAAGGAAAAGGTTGTACAGGCTCCCAAGTACCTCACTGGTACACAGGGTAATGGTAAAACTTAATACTAGTTACCAGGGCACTGAGTGGTGTGTAATCTGAGGCTTATATTGAAAGAACCCTCACTGTATGGATATGATTATCAGACTGAACATATAGTAGGGCCTTATAATATTGAGTCCAATTAAATCAGGCTACTATCTATAACAAGTATAACTGCTGCCACCCTGTGTCCTTATCACAAGAAGAATTTTCTTCTGCTGGTCTCCATTTCATGACGCTGAAAAGAAATGGGGAAATGAGAAATTTCATTGATGTCAGTGCTCATTAATTTACTTTTCATGTTTCAGTTCTCATGTTTATCTTAAAAAGTATTTTTTTCCATTAAAGAGAATCATTAGAAAATTTCTCAGGACACAAAAATTAAAATTTACATAAGATCATGAATGGATTGATGGAGAACATGAAATGTCCCAATTAGTCTTAGTATGTTTGGAAACTGGTACTGTACAGTGTCATGCATATCTGATGTAATATTACATAAGAAAATCCCTCATAAATTAACATATTTTAGTCACATCATTTATATAATTTATATCTCTGACCAATTAGTTTATATACCTGGGAATCCTTCCTAACAGGTAGCTTAATATTAAAGACACCTCTCTAGGTCAGATACTATGTAAATAGTGAAAATATGGTACCGTTTTTCACCAAAGATAATCTGCATGTTTTCTTCAAAAAATTGAATAAAAAAATATTGGTGCATATTACACATGTCAACATAATTTTCGAATTATTCCCCTGCTGCATTGAAAATTGTTTGGAAAGTTAAAAGACTGCCGAAACATAACTTGACACTGAACAATAATAAATAAATTTTTAAGTACATTTACAGTACTGGTTTAATTTTCAATTAGATAACATAAAGATTATATTTGGTGAAATATGCCAAGTAACCTCTCAGATGTGAGGTTATCTTTATTATGGCAAAACCCTTGCCCCAATCCATGTCCATAACTGGGGTTTCACTGTCAGTTCATTCTATAAAGGTAGTCTATCACAAAACTATATGAAGTAGGTCGTATGTCTCTAATATATCATGCCCTCAGCACCATCTGCAAGTTACTTGAAATAAAGATAAGCATGCAAATGGATAAATGATGACATCTCACCTTATGTACCCATTCATACTCTCCAAACTTAGAATCAAATGTTCCTTTTTGTAAGGACCGTAGCTTGAGCGTAAACCTTGGTCCAAGCTCTTGTAAACCCACACGCTTATTGTTTCTGAACTGATACCTACAAAATAAAAAGGTATGATTAAAAATATAATCTGAAAACATACACATAGGTTTCAGAAAAGAAATAAGTAAAACACTGTCTGTTATATATGAATCATGTGATAACTGCTTTGTCCTGATTGTGATGCAGATAATACTGCATCTTTTTCTACATTTGAATGCTATACTGTTCAACAATGCATTTCAAAACGAGGGAGGTCAACTACAAGTTCACAGATGAAGAAACTCTCTTTTTTATCCAGCTATTGGGACAAGAAGAACATGATTTTTTATGATATCTATATGGTCAAGTCCACTTTTCTTAAATTGTTTTTGATTTTCATATCCTAGTCAGAAATGCTGACCACTATTACCGGTAAAATAAATTGACTGCCATTTAGCAGATTAAAAAAATAATGCTTTGTTTACCAGTCACTTGCCCTCTGCCTTTCCCCCAAAAAAGTGTTTCAACAAGGGCACCGCAAAGCGGAGCATCTCTTCATATGAATGCATAATTGGACTGGATGTATTTAATAGTGTGAAAATCAGGAGGGCAGTTCTGTGACCTTGACCTTTGACCCTGTGACCTCAAAATCAACTGGTTTCTTATCCTATGGGTATGTGAGTTATATGTGAAAGATTTGGGATTAAAACTTTGGGTTGAAACACATCCAAACTTTATAAGAAGTGTAACCAGTGGCCTTGACCTTTGACCCCATGAACTCAAAATAGATAGGGTTCTCCCTCTGTACCTGGGAGAGCCATATGTGAAAGATGAGAGTTTTGGGATAAAACCTTTGGTTTAAAATGCGTCCAAAAGCTTTTTCAAGAAGTGGGTCTGAAGTGTTGACCTTTGACCCTATGACCTAAAAATATAAAGGGTTCTCTCTCTGTTGGTAGGGAACCATATGTGGAAGATGAAAGGTTTTGGATGAAAACTTTGGCTTTAAATGCATCCACAAGCCAATTTTGGCAACCAGAAAGAATGACGCACTCCAGTATGCATGAACAGAGGTGTGTCCATATTCCCTCCTGCAACATCTTTGCTAGGGGATACTAAGGGTTTCAACCATGCAGATAAGTTGTAGAGATAGTACCTATGATGCCTGAAGAATATAAAATCTCGCTGGTTGTGGAAGGTGCACACACGTCTGCCTGTAAACTGTGGGTCATGTGGGAACAATGACGCCAGCATCCGACCGACTGAGTGGCCGAGTCGGGTGTTGAAATTGTTGAGTACCACCTCTGGATAGTGCTTGCTCATCTGACCTACTCTCTGAAAGAAAGATTGAAAGATTTAAACAATGGATTTAAAGGAAATAAATGAAATGAAAAAAATGAATCTGAATATAAATCAAAGTTACTATTATCACATGGTTTATCACAGACAATTAATTAATACTATAAAATTATATATGTTAGTCTGATCACATTATGAAATCAACAATATTAGCATTATCCTCTGTTATAAACAAATCAACTTTGTCATTCTGGTATCTGAATCAAATAAAAGAATAGTTATTTAAACTTTATACAATCAGACATTAAATTTCCCTATTTTTTCAGAAAACCGTATGAACTAAAATGGGGAAAAAATTAAATTTAAACTTGTTTTAAAGAACCTTAGTTCTAATCTTTTTATTCATCTCCTTCTAAATAATCTGACAATACATTTAAATAATATAGTTATTGTAACTGTGTATTATCTTATAATTTACTGTACCTTGATTTCCCTGGCACATTTGGCATTGGTAAGCTTAAAATGTGCTGTAGGTCCATCAGGTAGATGTGATAAAACTAAGCCATCTGGTCAGTTGGTCAAGGAAAGCTCTAAAGGTCAGGTCCTGCTAAATTAGCTAATTAATATGACATCATAGTGTAAAATACATGTGTATATGGATGTGAAATACCAAGGTTGGAGCCATACTCTTGGACCTGGGCCTGTACCTATATTTGGGTACACAATTCAAAGTACCTGTACCTGGATAACGTGGGTTGGAAGTACCTGGTACCCCTAGTTGGGACTAAAGTATATATATTTGGTATAATGTATTCAAGGTACATGTATGATACTGGAAATGGATATGTAAACTTGCAAATATTGATGAAATTTATGCAATTATTATTAAATCAAACAGAAATGAACATTACTGATGAAGACAAAACAAACATGGTTCGGGTCATAACTGAACTTTACAAGCAAATATTTTCAAACAGGCCACTCCAGTTCAGGTCAAAATGTCTTTGTACTAAATTAAAAGTAACCTGTACCTATACTCAGGTACATTTGAAAGTACCTGAACCTGTGCCTAGCTACTCTCTACCTGTACCACACACAGTAGTCAGTACTGATATGCCCTGCTGCTTATACCTGGCAAAACCTTGTTACAGGCCTGCCAGAGGTAACTGACCAAAAAAAAGAATAAGTGCTCCGGAGTAAAAGGGCAGATCTCTTCGAAATAAAGAGTGAAAAAAGAGTAAAATTAGTGTCACTTCCCCATTTTTATTACAGATTGAATAAAGATGTGCTTCTCATAGCACAAATGTGTATATATATATATATTTATTACAGATGGAATAAATAGGTGCTTCTCATAGCACAATTGTATATATATATAGAAGCATATCATTCCTAAAGTCAGAAATATACATGGCGCACATCCATATTCATGAAGATAAGTTGTGAGACATGCTGCACATTTGCACACAAAAATATGCGAATGTCCCATTCTTCTTCTAACTGGACTGATTAAGTAAGAGAAAATAGTATATATCAGAAATCTTTCATGAAAAAAGAGGAAAAAAAGAGTGCTGCTGAAAAAAAGAGTGAAAAAGAGTAATTGGCCTCATTTTTAGGAAATCCTCTAAAAGAATGACTCTTATAAAAGAGTAATTTGGCAGGCCTGTTGTTAGTGATACTATCAGTATGATACAAAAAATGTGGCTGCAGCATTGTTTAAGGATACTTGGAATTTTGTTGTCTTCGTTTATAACCATTAAGTCTGTGTAGTCTCGCTTCACTGCTTGTGAGATGATTTTCTTCAGGTCTAAGCCTCGACGGTAATACACATCAGCACAAGGTATCACTTTCTTCAGATCCTTGCAGAATTTATATAATACCTGAAAGACAGTAAAACAAAGAACTACCAACCAGGTGTGGAAGAATGCTTTTTAAATGACACACATTAATTCTTCATCAATTGTTACATCATTCAAATTATTAATCTTCCTGGGAGTCAGGTCTCAAGCTCAGCAGACAGCTTTCTTCAGCAAGACCCTGAATGTCCTGAGTCATGCATTATTAACAAGACAATTGACCGTTCCATGAACTCTTTATGACCTTAATCGCATATTCATTCAATGAATAATCATAAGCATTGGACTAACAAGCAACCAATCAGGTGATCGTAAACATTGTAAAGTGTCAATCGTCCGACAAAAAAAAAATTTGCATAATTTGACAGAGCTCTGTCAAACAGAACATGTGTAGTCTGTTCCAGTACCAATGACAGCATGTTTTCTGGGATATTTTTTTTTACACAGGAGACAGTATAAAAAGTTCTTGGCTATAGGTTGCAGGAGCCATTCCTCTGACTACTGAGAGAATAATAATGTCTTACCTGGCACACATTTCATATGAGACATATAATCCAAAATATTGCAAGACAGTTCACAATGACTGCGATATATTTAACAATGGAGGAAAGCCATACCAATGGTTGACATCAGTCAATGTGTCATTATTATGTTGTAAGCAGCTCCCTTTGCCATGGGCATGGAAGACCTTCTGTGTAGGAGCCTTTTGGGGGCTCATTATAACAATAAGGTTAAAAGGGTAGAGCATTTGGGCTGTGGTTGGATAGGTCAATTGAACCAATCAGGTGGCTTGCATGTGGCTTGTCTATGTGGCAGTAGAACTATTTTTAGATCAGGCATCTGGTAATACAAAATGATTACAAAATGAAACAAACACTTTTTGCAGATGCCATCATACTTACATTAGATGGTCTGTCTGACGTGGTGATGAGGATTTTTGGGGAGGTTTCTCTGTTGAAGTAAGAAGCCATTTCATCCTGGGCTTCATCCTCCATCACCTGAAATCCACAAATTCATGAATAACCATAAAACCTATTCCCATAATCAGTAATGTAAATTTTAATTCTATTTTCAATTTTTCATATACAAACTGACCCTTGCTTCTAATAATGCACAGTCCTGATTAATATATGCCTGGAAATAACACAAAGTAGTGATTTATTTAAGAGTTTTGTATTCAGATAAATATGCATTCATAATCTAAGTCCTAACAAAGTATCGGTAATATCAAGGAACTCAATTTCTAATCAGTACATTTGTATAAGTAAAAATATACCTAGGAAATAAATATTAAATTAGTATCAGTAAAAATATACCTGGTGTTTGTAAATACCATTACTTTAAGTTAAAATAAAACCTTTACTTTCATAGCAACTGTCCCAATACAGTTAAAATTGAGCACAAGCAAAGTTGATGATATTGAGATGTAACTGTGGTTTTGTTACTACTTTTTGGACCTCTGAGTAGCATCAATAATTCAAGATGAAAGGTCCCTATATTTTTAACAGAATGGCAATTGAAATAACATGGACACTTAACCAGCAACAAGGCTTTAACACCAAATCATTATAAAAAACCCTTAATGTGTCATAATCACAGGCATAAAACCTAGTTGTTACTAACATCAAGCCTTCATGTTTGATTAACAACACCTCACCTCTTGGTCTGCAGGGTTAACCATGGTCTCATCAGGCACCCTCATGTTCTCCAAGGTTTTAGGAATTTGTTTTGGCACCTGAAATAAAACAAGCAAATTTGTGGAAATTTATATCCCCTGCTTCTGCCTTTTGTTATTTTAGCTTCCTGTTATTTTCATACTTGCCTTCTCAATATGTTTTAGTTTTTATTTTCCCCTGGAGATGTCACCACATGTCATAGTGCCTGTGTTTTAGTTTTCATTTCCCCCTAAAGATGTCTCTACATGACATAATTTTTGTTGTGAATTGGGAACAAAAGGGAAAATTTTGTTTTGTTTTGGAGCTGGTGATAATAAATAAATTTTCAGACGGACACTCCAAAACCAATCCCAACCAATGTATACATGAGAGCAATATCTGACCCAAATTTGAATAAAACTTGATAATATTTGGGAAAGTTATTGCACAGAAAAGACAAGGGACCCATGGGTCACGGCGCTCAGCTGTTATATATGATAAAAAATATGATTTGGAAATGAGGCACATGCTGGTTTTGTGTGGTAATAAATGAAAGCTTTATTATGAGTTGTTGATGTTTAGCTTATGTATGATTTTGATAGTATCTTTGGAGACAGGGAAGAGGATTGATTTCATTTATTTTATTGACAAATGAGGTGCCATTGTCACACAGATTTTGACTTGGCCATATAACTTATAAGCAGCACACATATAATATAAGAGTTTAACTATTTATTAAAATTTAATAACAAATATTGTGCCAAATATAATTTATATTAAAAATAATAAGAGAATCATGATTTTTTAAAATAAAATATAACTGAAATGATTATTAAAATAATATTCTAGAATATATTCATGAATGCATTAAAGAATACATTTTGAAAGTATTTGCACTGGTATTCAAATACTTTCATTTTTACTTGAATTCCCATTCTTATGCAAGAAATTTCATAATGATTCATATTTGTATTCAAATACATTTGCAAAGTATTTGCACCATGTCTGGTAATTATTCAGTTTTAGCCAAACAATGATGTTGAGAATCCAGAATATACAAAATTCACAAATTTAAATAATGATCATAAGTACCTGGTTTTATGGCTTTTATTTATATAAAAAAAATAAATGTAATATATTCACTTTGGACTACTTTCACATCAATCTACACACTAGACACAGTAGGAGTCTCGATTAATATTATCAACTGTATCTTTGTCTATCATTAATTTCCTTCATATGATTCGAAATAATTAGTAATGAATAATATGATTTATTTTTGTTAACATTAAAAAATTGACTGAAAAATACCATATGTGACTGCATGGTGTTATTTGGAATACTTGACATTCTATCCATCCATAGTAGATTCTTACATCATCAGTAACTGCAAGTTAATTTCCTGTTACTAAAAACTAACAAATTCCTTTTCTATTAATGTTTCTTTAATTTGTTATTAAAAACTAATGAAAATTTATTAATTTATAGTTTCTTGTTATGTTGTTGGTCAAAACAACTACTAGATAAGTTGGGTTGGAAACCTGGATCAACTGTGGCTGGCCATAAGCTGCCTGGCTGCCCCATTGTATGCCTCCCTCAAGCGTGCATAATATGCTGAAAGGTCAATAAGGTCAACATACAGGTGACTGAAGAGGGGCTTTGGAGAGCCTAGTTCTGACATGGTCTCATAAAAACATTAATAAAAGCTACAATTTTTGGCCATTTTCTTTCAGCTTTCTAAACTAAAAAGCTGAAATCCTTATGTATGCATGATATGAAAATTATATCAACAGTGCTCACAGGAAACAAACGTGCCATGGTCAAAGTTGGGCAAAATTTAAGGTACTAATTTTATATTTATACTAATAACTTAAAAATTTGAAAAATTCAGAACTAACTTTGGGTATTCAATTGAATCTTGATATAATAATGTTACATCCCTGACAAAAAATCTCTAGCTTCAACAATCCTCTTGTTAAGGGAGTAAATAAATTTCTTGATTTTTTCAAAGTGCATATGTTTGGGCCCATAACTTAAAACAATTACCTAATACTGACATCATTTCTGGCATGTGCATAGCGAATGAATAGAAAAATATGTATATTATATATGATCAAAGTCAGATCAGTGGTTTTGATATTAGGCAGTCTTGTGTAACAATGGGTTTTTAATGGAAAAATAAAGTTTTTCATTAATATCTAAAAGGAATAAAGTCCTAGTGACCAAATTCTTAGCATGGTATGGGATTTTGGAGACATCTAACTGTATGTCAAATTTTAGAAACTGAGAGCTGACGCTTGGGAGCTGAGCTCTAGCAAACTGCATTACACTAGCTTGATGTAAATAATGTGACATGGTGCTTGAAAACTTGAATAAAATCTACAGTTTTTTATCAACTGCTTTCAAATTCTTAGTGTTAACAGCTGAAATGCTAACAAAAAAATGCTGTGAAAATTAAATCCACATCAGTTACAGGAAAAAAATGTCCCATGGTCAAAGTTGGGCAAAATTTAAGGTACCAATTTTTTATTTTTGCTAATATTTTAAAAAATTTAAAAGATTTTGATCTTATTTTGGTCATACAATTTAATTTTTATTAATTAAAGTTATATTACTGGAAAAAAAGTCCTTAGCTTTAACATGTTTTGTGTTAAGTGATCAAATATCTTTCCTGATTTTTTACAAAATGCATTGTTTGGGCATATAACTTTTTTATATTGTATAATACAGACATTATTTCTGGCATGTACATAGGAACTATATACAGGAATATTTATGGTAAATATGAGGAAAACCTGATGAGTGGTTTATATATTAGGTAGTCCTGAAGTGTGATAATAGGTTTTTAATAAAAAATTGAGGTTTTTCCTTAATTTCTCAAAGGAACGAACACAAAGACCCAGTTTTCGGCTTTGTAGGAGATCTTGGGGACATCTAACATTATGCCGAATTTTGGATTCCTAGGTCTTACGGTTTCAAAACGTGCCACTTTAACGGACATACTGACGGACAGCCAATGGACAAAGGACCACGACTATAGCTCAGATGACTTATAGTCAGCTGAGCTAAAAACCTGACAGACAAACCAAAATCAATTCCACAGAAGTGGGACATAGGGGGACAATAATATTAACACTAATGACGAATAAGGTTGTACAAACCCCTTCAATATAGGTTTATATAACACCTGATCCTACATAGAAATCAGGTTTCACAGATCAATTTGTCCAATTTGATTTAACCAAAACGTCAACTGCTGATGAGCAGCTGCTTGAAGGACATACATGTACATAACATCACCTATCTCCATCTAGCTTAAGAGAGAATAACAACATCCAGTTTAATGACTGGCTTCTTTGGTCTGGGAGTAGAGCACAGGACTCATAGATGAGAGACTGAGTTCAAATTTAAGCCAAAGTGATGAGGCTGTGCCCCATGGCCCTGTTCCACTCACAAATGAGCGTGCATTATGGGGACTCCTCAGTGGTATGACCAAGAAATGCTAGGGACACCAAGGGCCTTCAACACCAGGATATAAAACAAGAGGAAGCATGTATTACTGGCCTGTCACATAGTTCAAAAGCAGAATGAAATTCTGCAGATGTAAATACTTAGTTTAGCTAGCACTGTAAATGCAGGCAGTTACCTCCAATAAAATAAATATTTAAGAAAAAGAAATACATCCAATTTATCACCACATATGCCTTCATGATGAGTGTAACAACTGAAGCTACATAATATATTCCAGGACAATTAAGATCCTTGAATTACATTTTTGCTGGAACTATCAGATTCACCATTATAAATGCAACACCTGGTGTCCATCTGTTTCAACAGTTATACTCATGCTATATAAGACTGTTTGACACTCAGTATTTATGATCAAATTTGTCTAATTTAGATTACACAAGCACCAAGACAGGGCTACTGGTGTTTACTCACCTCCACGCCCTGCTCCTCTGCCTCCCTCTTCTTCCTCTTTTTCTCCTCACGCTTCATCTGCAAGGTTGATATCAGAGTATATTTTAACATGCAGCTGACTCTAGTTTGTGCAGTTATAAATATAAAATGTGTTGTTCTTATGCTGGATTTGTGCAGTTCTTAAATTCAGAATTTTGTTTTACTCATGGACTTGAAATCACTTTTATCGATCACTCACATATGAGTATGAGTTTGCAAACTTTGTAAAATTTATGAAATAATTGTATAAATTGTCATATTTTCATTCATAATTCAGTTATAATATTTATATTACTGTCAACTGCTTTATAGACCGAGTCCTATATAGACCTTAATCACAATATTTCTTGTACACTCCTCACACAGCGGTCATCCCCTTCCTATAAAAGCTGCTTTGTATAGGTAGGTTCTCTGGGTCTGACCATCAGGGTTTGCACAGGGCAAAGATTGTAATGGGACCAATTAGGATGTTGTATAGCATTGTGCATCCATTGTGGACAATGAACTGGGAACAAATTGGAAGTATAATATGAACCATTTTTTAACTAGAATACGGGTAGTCGACAAGCGACTACGTGTATCCGCCAAAATCAGAGAAGGACGGGTGAAGTAAGGCATGGATTGAGTGGCAAGGGAATATAGAGTTACATGTGTTAAATATTAGAATGGATCTCTGCCACATAAACATGATTGTAGGTGGCGCCACCTGTTATTTGAAACTATCCAAGATATATACACAAGCAAAATTTGATGTGGAAAAGTCAAACCACTGTAGATATACGAGTGATTTTGTCCCACAGCAGACAAACAGATGGACGCTGTGCAAAAATGGCTGCAGGTTGCGCCACCATTTTTGTGTATGTTTTAAAGCTATCCAAGGGCTTCATTTGTGTAAAAAAATTTTCCTGATTGGTTGAATGAGTCCGGAGATATAAGCATGGATGTCTACAGCATGAATGTGAATGTAGGTGGCACCACCTGTCATAAAATCAAGAAAGCTATGCGGGATGTATAAGCATGCTGAATTGCAGGGAATTTGGTCAAACCACTGCAGGGATATGAGTGATTTTAACCAAAGGCAGACAAACAGATGGATGCTGTGTAAAAATGGCTGCAGGTGACGCCACCATTTTTGTGAATGTTATAAAGCTATCCAAGGGCTACATTTGTGTAATTTTTTTTTCCTGATTGGTCAAACGGTTCCCGAGATATGAGCTTGGATGTCTGCAGCGTTAACGTGAATGTAGGTGGCGCCACCTGTCATAAAATCGAGAAAGCTATCTAGGATGTATACGCATGCCGAATTTTAGGTGAATTAGTCAAACCACTGCAGAGATATGAGTGATTTTAACCCCAGGCAGATGAACAGATGGACACTGCAAACATGGTTGCAGGTGGCGCTGCCTTTTGTTGTGTATGTTATAAAGCTATCCCAGGGCTACATTTGTGTAAAATTTTTTTCCGGATCGGTCAACCGGTTCCAGAGATATATGGGTTTATGTGTGGAGCGTTAACGTAAATGTAGGTGGCGCCACCTGTCATAAAATCGAGAAAGCTATCTAAGATGTATACGCATGCCGATTTTTAGGTGGATTAGTCAAACCACTGCAGAGATATGAGTGATTTTAACCCCAGGCAGATGAACAAATGGACACTGTGCAAACATGGTTGCAGGTGGCGCAAACTTTTGTTGTGTATGTTATAAAGCATTCCCAGGGCTACATTTGTGTAAAAAATTTTTCCGGATCGGTCAAACGGTTCCCGAGATATAAGGGTTTATGTGTGGAGCGTTAACGTGAATGTAGGTGGCGCCACCTGTCATAAAATCGAGAAAGCTATCTAGGATGTATACACATGCCGAATTTTATGTGAATTAGTCAAACCACTGCAGAGATATGAGTGATTTTAACCCCAGGCAGATGAACAGATGGACACTGTGCAAACATGGTTGCAGGTGGCGCCACCTTTTGTTGTGTATGTTATAAAGCTATCCCAGGGCTACATTTGTGTAAAATTTTTTTCCGGATCGGTCAATCGGTTCCCGAGATATATGGGTTTATGTGTGGAACGTTAACGTGAATGTAGGTGGCGCCACCTGTCATAAAATCGAGAAAGCTATCTAGGATGTATACGCATGCCGAATTTTAGGTGAATTAGTCAAACCACTACAGAGATATGAGTGATTTTAACCCCAGGCAGATGAACAGATGGACACTGTGCAAAAATGGTTGCAGGTGGCGCCACCTTTTGTTGTGTATGTTATAAAGCTATCCCAGGGCTACATTTGTGTAAAAATTTTTTCCGGATCGGTCAAACGGTTCCCGAGATATATGGGTTTATGTGTGGAAACAGACGCACAAACGGACGCTGGGCAGAGACGAAAGGTCAGAGGTCAAGGTCACTTGGTTAGGCACCAGTTCACATGTGACCCGATAATTTGTGTAAGTTTCGGAAAAATCTGTCCAGTAGTCTCAGAGGAGTTCTCCGGAAACGAACGCGGCGGCGGCGGCGGCGGCGGCGGCGGAACCCGGTCAAAAACATAGTATCCGCAAAACTTCGTTTTGGCGGATACAATAAGATTACTATTACATAAAACAGGAAACATCAAATCTTCACTTGAGGAATATAAGGAAATGAGCAGAGAAAATATGCAGCATGTTCAGAATTGAGTCTGCATTCTGGAACATAAATATAAATAACTAGCTGATAAACCCGGTATACCAGGCTTTTTACCGCCGTTTGGGAGATATATTTACTGAGATATTGAATGCTGGCTCAATTTTTATAAAAAAAATGATAAAAGAAAATATAGATTTTTAGTGGGATACTCTCGGAATACGATATGTACAAATAATTTTTATTGTTATTTTGTGGCGCTGTCCTCGTGGCAAAAATCATATCCCAGTATGTTTACCTTGAAGACCTACCTGATCAGTGGTGGTTTACATTGCGAACCGGAATGAGACGCGGAGGCATACAGTGTTTCTTTTATATTTGATTGGTTTCTATCGTTGGTCGTATTTATAAAGAATAGGTTGATGTGAGGAACACATGAAATATTAATTAAATGTACGTTGCAAGGAAACCGAAATATGCATACATCGTTAGTAGTAGAAGCAGACCCAGCGGGACTCCGTGCAGTAGGTCCGTATCCCATTTTCAGCCACCGCAACTTTTTTTTCATCGTATCAGACAAATTTTGAGGCCTGAAACCCCCGCAACCACCCCACCCCACCCCAGCCCTGTTCCTGAAATTGGGACCTTGAAATAGGTTTTGTCATTAATCCTCCTGGGTTAAACTCTCCATTGATTAGCGAGAAACGTGTTTTTCTCTTTAACTGACCACGCACGTGGGTCAAAACCCTCATTGAAAGCAAGCGTTATTCATATGAACAATAGTCCTTATAGTGTTAGAGGTTAAGTGACCACGATGCACGCATTCCGGTGATTGCCGAAGGCAGTTCGGCTGTTCTCGGTAAAAAAACGGAAAAATCACTCAAAATTATATGTATATTAAAAATTATTTATTTTCATATCGCCTTTGTCACTGCGGGGATAATAACCTTTAAAATGATGTATGGCAAAATATTGTACATAACGCGGTTTTAGAGAACATTGTGCACAAACGTGAACCGAATTCCTTTTATAAGTATTAGATAATGACTCTTCTGAGTCTTTTAATTAGTCCATTTTTACCTCTTAAGTGTTCCTGCAGATGTTCCTACATTCATTTCAATTTTTTCCTGTACCATGACTGAGACAGGCTCCAACTTAGTCATGCACAGTACATAAGGAAAATCATCTGTACCGCAAAATTCAACCAGGGTCACTCAGATGGCATATGTCATCATATTAAATAAAACCCTATCATACCTTTTGTGTGTATTATGTGCACCAAATAAAACCTGTTTTGGTCATCCCATTACTTGTCTGAGAGTGCAGATAAATTATTGGTTCCCTTGTCCACAACATTATATGAATGCAAATTGTGTAGGGAATGTTTACTTATGCATACAACAAATTTCACCTACTCCAACATGAACTGCTGGTGAATATAAGACATTGCCCGAGTGTCGAATCAAACCTACAATCTCTAGATAAGGATTCCTACATGCTGCTAACTGAGCCATTAAGATGAAATACCAGTGGGGTGATTTTGTTTTTTTTTGTAAAAGCTCCGAGGGTAATATCATCTATTGCATAATAGGGAACCATTTTGTATTTGAACAAATTTACAGAGTGCTTCATGGAGTGTGGGTCTGACTTCTAGTGTAGTGAATTTAATCTGCTTCATGTGATGGGGGGTCTGACCTCCAGGGTTGCCTTCTTGTGAGAATATCAATGATTACTGCGACAATAGTAGCAAATGTTCATTCAGCAACTGGGGTTAATTTCATATAAAGTGGATAGAATTAAGACCATTGCTTATCAACTATATCCACTAATTTCAATTTGGTTTTTGTCCTTCCAGACAAGAATTAGTAAAAGTTACATATACAGACACTTGTCCATTCCTTATCCAGGGCTGTGTTCAATGTGTAGTGATTAGTGTTAATTAACTACGATCCTAGACCCCTGGCGCATGAAGCAAGCCCCTTCCTGTGTTCAAGTGCTGGTACTCCGGTCACTCTAGTGACTGGTCACGTGGGGGACAGGGGTGTCGCAGGAAGGAGGCTTCAAAGCAATGATGGCCATTAATTTAACACAAGGTGGGGTGCTGCTGCTCCAACACCCCCACTAAGGCAAAGAACCCAGTCCCATTTATTTTGTTAATAAATGATTGCTTTGTTCTTAAAACAACAATTGCTTTGTTCCTGTTACACATTAGACATCTAAATGCATTAGGATTAATGACAGGCTTAAAGAGAAGGCAGGTACAGTTTTAATTCGAGTGAAAGTAGGAAATGTCCAAGTAGGTCTGATATATACTTATATTTATTCTATACTTCAATAACACGTTCAGTGCCAATTAAGTGCTAATCAGCGCATTCGTATATAAAGCCATAATTGTTCTCAAAATTCATAATAGGTGCTGGTCAGCAGAGATGGTCATCCATTTTTAAAATAAATTATATTATACCTTGTTTTACTTTATATATATTCTGTACAAACACACTACATTTAAGTATACCCATATTTATAAATTTTTATTATTTTTACAATATTTTTATATGTTAAAAAATATTTTCTATGTGCTGATCCTTGTTTGGTGTCAGTGATTACTGTGGTTGGCTTTATATTTGCAGTGGTTTAAAATCTTTTTAAATCAGTGGTTTAAAATAAATTTGCAGTCGGGGCAATACCATGAAATTAAAACCACGCAGATTTAAACCCTTGCTGTCATGGGGAAATGGTTTCTGTAGTCGTCACCAGATGGCAATCGAGGGCATTAGTGAAATTAAATATAATCCAAATGACGATCATGTTGATCGCAGCATGCAACATTCTAGCTTTAAATGAAATGTATGTATTTATTTTTTATTATCATGCAACTAAAATGTATGGGACCATTTTTATTTGTATTGGTCATTGAAAATAGCAAAACGATATCAAAATGTATTCTCCCCGCTTGTAACACTTTGTCAGCTGTCAGTCAATCTGATCATTCGCCACTTGGAACAACCCTGCTCTTTCTTCACATTCACACTTGCAGGGATCAGGCAGACCTTCCGTGCACGGCCGCTTCAGGGATGGCCCCTTCCGTAACCAACTTGTAATATCCATGGAACGACATTTCATAAACGTAATCCGCACTTGATATGATCAAGGTAATGTGTAGGGCCTTATTTATATTGATATGTAATGGCCAAGCTATGAAACCAGTGCCTCTTTGAAGCAGCATCACCAGGTCCCGGCAGTGACGGTCGTTGTAATTTGAGCAAAACATGAGCAACAATTTGTACTCATTCCAAGTAAAAATACCCTAAACATAGGGAGATTGTTTAAACAAGACCGGGCCAGTTTTCCTGTGATGACTAATGCTGTTTCTTGACCAAAGCATTATTATTTATCACACCTGCACTGACAGGTGAACTGTGGGGAGGGCCTTCTGGTAATTAACTCTGACCCAAGTCGGGAAACCTCCGTTAATTAGCTTACCAAAAACAGTCATGGGCCGTAAGCGTGGTTAATTATGCGATAAGTAGATACTAACAACATTTGTTGTAATAGAGATTTGATAACTATATTGTTGTTTATATCAAATTATTTCTATATGCCCCATCGCGAAAATTAAACCCCGTGAAATTATGAAAAATTGCCTGAGCGCGAAAATTGAGCCCCGTAAATTCAAAGCCAACAACAGTATATCTTCCATGAAGAGCAGAGAAAATTAAAACATTTTTTTTTACTATGTGATTCGTGCAACGGGGTCTGACTTCGGGCTTAACATAGAAATACAAACTCCCAGCGGAAACCCCCTGCGAAATAAAATCCAATGCTAAAAGTTGAAAATTAACTCTAAAAATGAAGCAATTTTTCCTCCCTGCATGGACGTTATTTTGAACTAAAGACTATTTTCTGATGATCATATATGCGCAAATTATACTAGAACAAAATCATCCCCATCATGTTCAAAAATGAATTGTCAAAATTAGGCCATCGCCTATAGCTACATGCTATGAGGAGCTATAAAGCATTTTCTGGTGATTTGCCAATTAATACCGGAAGGAAATAATCCTGATCACTATCTAATCACTTTGATCTCATTAATAACGGTCATCTGCAAGGCTTTTCCCGTGAATCATATTAATAACCACAGTTGGGTTAATCCCTTCGCCAAATAACCAGGCATAATCAGCCACGATCTGAGACCCCTGTCACATGAAGCAAGTCCACTGGTGCGACCGGGTATCGTGGTTGCACTAGAGCATGCACTAAAGTGTAACTGGTCATGGGGGGGGGGGGGGGGTCGCAGGAAGAAGGCCTCCTCCTGCGACCCCCCCCCCCCCCCTGTCGTAGGAAGGACAGCCTTCTTTCAATTTACTCATCTCAGGTACCAAATGGTGCTTATCAGGATATTCTGACAGGGTCTCACAGTTTTATAGGCCTATCATTATCAACATTTAAATTGCATGGTTGATGCTGATCAGTGCGCCGATCAGTGAAATAGTTCTCACAGTTTATGCAACACCTGTTTTGATCATGCGCACATGTGCGCCTTATAATGAACAAGTGCCATATAGGTATTTATTTTTGGAGTGCATTATTCTTAACGTCTCATCATGCAGACCGTTTTCTGAACACGCTCTAAAATGAATGGTGGGCGATAATGAGGGTATCTTTCGTATTTTCGTTAATATGAGAAATCCCACCTTTTTCTTTTGTTTCTTCAAGTCGATATAAGCTTCTCTTCGCAAATGCTTGTTTTTAATACTTGAAATATTTGGTTTTGGCAACTCCACTGGGGCCGGTGGAGCCATTTCTGTTGGCCCATCTTCCACGTGCGCCATATTTGTTGTCGTCCGAGACACTCGGTGTCATGGATAATTCAGTAACCTGTATATTTGGAAGTATTTAGCCTTCACCAGATAAGGTAAAAATTGCACATATTTAAAAGTTTTAATTAAGAACTCAGAGAAAATTTCCGCCACTTTAACATATTACCCTTAATATATTTCCTTTTTATTACACATGGAATTGAAAAGTAGGAAGAAGCATATGAAACTTAATAAATGATTTTAATAATATAATAACTACCATTTACAATAAAAATTCAAATAGGTTCAGGGAGCATTAAAATTGAAAAAACAACAAAAATATGTAGATACCCACCATTCCATTTGATCATACTCCATGTCATCCTGACCTGGAACTTTATTATATTTATTAAAATTTTATATTAATACATGTATATGTGTGCTTTAAATTATTAATATAAATCAAATAAACCTTACAAGTGCTGAGAAACAAGTTTTTTTGCTCCATTTAGGATCAAATGGTTCAGTAACATTCAGTAAGGAAATTCTTACCAAATTTTATCTTCTCTTTAATGTAAGTGTTATTCACAGACAGTTGTGGTCAGGTACAGTAGGTTATAACATTGAGCTAATCTAAAGGAGCAAAGTTGGTATTAAGCAGAATGTGGTCCACAGTCAAGCCAGTTTTTGAGCAAATTTAATTTTGTAGATTATTAGTAGGAACAGGAAAACATTGTGGTTCAAAATGGTGAAGTAAGGTCCAGGTTTTACTGGTTCACAATTTAGAAGCCTTCTTACTATATCTAACCAGAGAACATGGCCAAGAACCCTAGAAACTATTTTTTTTGTTGCTTTTGGATTTTCATCTTCAGTGCAGGTTGCTGTTCTTGTAATAACTTCAACTGGTTCAGACTAGAACTGTTGGGCCACATGTCACTGTAGTAATCTCCATTAAGTGTTGCTCCTATAATGTTTTATGGAGACCTATCAGGATGTGCTTTAGCACTTTTAAATGTAATAGTCTAGATATAATTTTTTTCTCTTTGTCAAGACTTGAAAATTGAAGAGTTACACTCTTAGCAATTACCTACAACAGGTAGTTTAAACTGGTATTCTTCCAGAGAAGATGCTTTTTAAGCTTCTGTTCAAATTGATAAATAGTTTACATTCTTTGCTGTGTTGAACTCTGCTTTTCCAGTAACTCAGTCTCTTGCCACAATGCATGTTCCACTGACTTTTTTTTGCAGAATGTGTAAATATATAAAGTTTGGTTTGTTTAAACTGTAATAAGACTGCATGGGCAAACATAAAACTTTATGGCAGTATGAAAACTTGATTATTTTTATCAAGATGATAGTGGTGTAGGAACTTAATTATGTTTATTTGCATGGTTCAAGTTAATTTTCTACTTTTTAAAGGCAGAAGTACTGGTAAATGGTTTTAATATGAAATCATTGCAAATACCATATTTCCAGGAGAGAAAACTATTTCATGTAAACCTAATATGTTTATATAAAAGAATGGGCACCTTTAAGCAGGTTTCCTTTGACTGATATTATTCCATCATTAAAGATGGAGCTCTGGGTTTTACTTGTTACTCTGATTTACATGGAAGACCTTACAATAAAATTTGATATATGGCATCATGGGAGCTGAATACTTTTTACCCAGGTCATATAAGGCTTTTATATATAGTAATGATTTATATCCTAACAAAGATTAATTCAAAAAATAAAAATAGAATATTCAATGTGTGTATACTTCAACCCTTGGCATTTAAGACTAAGGCACAGTCAGAAAGTCAGCCCTGTTATACATAATAGACATTATAGGCATACTAATTATACTGCTGCATAAAGGTCTATTTTACTTTACAGAACAAATAGGCTGTTTCAGGATTTGTTTTTATTTCAGGTTTAAATAAGTACTGGTAATACAGCCCTTTGCACTCATGTTCAAAGACATAAAAAGAAAACACAATGGAAACAATTAGTGCATGATTTTATTTTCTTATTCCAAAGCAAATGTCAGAGCTTATGCATACATGATCTGAATAAACATGATCTTCAGAGGTATGTACCATTTGTTACCACTAGATGCTGCACAACTACAGTGTCACTTAACAGAGCATTATTTCAACAATCAATACTCACACACACACACATTCACACACACACATTTATATATATCAGGGCTGGGAAAATTGTAAAATGTAATATATAAATATATATATATATATATTAGGTATGCCATTATCCATCTTACCATTTCCACCAGGAAGAACTTAAATTCAGTTTGGGAATGATATATGGTTCATTTTAACAATCTTACTGGACCATATCAAACAGTTCTGTGCGCCTGACAGGAAAAAAAGATGTTGCCATCTAGTAGTTGAATCAATAAATAATTTAATCAGACTTCAAGCACCATATAATGAATAACTGCAACTGTGGCTGGGCAAGATATACAAATTAGTTATAGGGTACACTCTGAACATATGTATAAAAATATAATTGTACAGGATTCATACTGCACGATTCATACTGCACCAAAAAGTACAGTGTCCAAATATGGGGGTTGATGAACCTTGAAAGTGTAGAAAAATAAATCCATATAAAAATGCTTTACCCAATAAAATTAATCCCATGATTTGTCCTCTGAAGTTATATAAAGTACAAGTTCAATACTTATAAACAATACAATTCAGTATCTAGATACATTAAGTTTAAGAATCCCACAACTGCTAATCATCATTACCAGGTGTTCACGCTTGAAAGAAACCTATATTTTATTAATAGTGTTGTACTTTTCCTTTTATGATAGTCCTTGAAACAGGGGTGTGCAAACTACAAATCATGTGTACATTCACAAAAATGATATATTTGTTATTACAGAAACATATCTGACAGGCTAGTATACACACAGACACACTCATGTGCAAACACACACAGTTTCAGAATATTTGTTTACAGCAGCAACATATGGCTGCATGCATGCATGGTCTCTTGTGTCCAAGCATAGCTTTCTAGGTAACCTAAGTAGCCTTTTGCCAGTCAACCTTCAGTTGAAAGTCCAAAGAAATTTTTTACAGGGTTTCCACCCAGCATTGTTTAGGGTAGCAGTAGGCCTTTGCTCTGTGTCTGTGCAGTACTGTGGACCAGGCCAGCACCTTTCACAAGCTGCAAGTAATGACCATGGTATGTTATACCCCTGTAGCGTCAGGGTAAATGGACTGACTACCCCAGCACTGTGGCCATATTGCGGACACGTCAATGCTGTGGAAACATAGAAACATTTGAACCAACTGAAATCTAAATGGACATTTGTCATTAATGCAAGTCAAAACTGATGAGCGTGTGACCAGGTTATAATTGGTCAGAGTACTGAGAAAAAGAACCCATTCTTTCTCCTATGCATAATTGGTCAGAGTACTGAGAGAAAGAACCCATTCTTTCTCCTATGCATAATGTACAATGAATACTTGAGCTTCGAATAAACGAGAGTCCCATCTTGCTGACTCTTCGTGTCTTTGAGTCCTGCTACAGAAATTGGTGGCAGCGGTGGGATGGAGTCAGCACTTTTGCTTAGATGGGACGAGTCACAAATGTCGCTCAGAAGAGGCCGAGTCAGCAACGTTTATGAAGTCTGCACAGACATGGAACCTATGGGTATGAAGTTAAAGCAAAAAGGACACAGTGGACTGTCCCTTTATATATCATTATAGAACTGATGGTTACACTGGCTTAATGATGCCAAAAATAGTTTGTTTGTTATTTTTGCAACACTTTTCTCTATGATGATGATGATGGTGTCCCTGAAGTTTTAAAATGTAACAAGAGAGACAATTTTTATCTGATAAGAGTATCAGTAGTTGTGATTTTGTGATTGTTAATCTGTTTGATTAAGAAAATGATACGTAAAATTTGCATTAGTTTGTTGAAACTATGAGATTTGTATGTCTTTAATGTTCGCTTTGGCTGCTCAAGTGAATGCTAAGTTGAATTTACACTCACAGAAGGGTTAATCAAATAGACTTGTTTAGAGGAATGGTGTGAAGTACCAATTATAAGTAATTTCTTTTTGGTATCTGCATTTTCCTCAGATGTAAAATGGATGATTTGAATAAAAAGTGCACGCTTTGGAGGCAGAGCTACACAAAACCAAGCTTAAAGTCCAAGCAGCGGAAGTAAAGCATAGTGCCAAGACCAAAGTGGTGGCTAGGATTGTACAGAATCACCAAAAACTCTATATGATGGAAACTCTCGTGAGCTGGAAGGCTGGGTTGCTGATGTCCAACGTAACAAGGAGGTAATGGACTTTTTGTTGGCTCACCTGACTGATATGGCCAGGTTAGAGGTTTAGCTCGTGCCAGAATAAGAGAGAAAGACACCTGCACAGGTATTTGCCTCGTTGTGTAATTCTTGTGGAGAAAAGCTTTCAGCCTCCCAGTTACTGGATATCTTCTACAACCGTAGACAAGGAGAGAGGGAAAGTTTACAGAGCTTCTCATATGCTCTGGTGGACCTTATTGATAGAGCCCTTCGCCAAGACAGTGAATGCATGGCAAACAAAGAAAAAACACTGAGAGATTGGTTTGTCAACAGGGTGAGGGATTTATCTCTGAGGAAAATTCTGAGGGGATACATCCATGCGAATCCCGGCGGGAGCTTTCTTGACCTATGTGAGGAAACACTACTCTGGGCTGAAGAGGGAAGTTCTAACAGTGCGATGCAAAAGGTCCAGCAAAACTTCCAGAGCATTTACTGTGAAAATACTCATGACCTGGGAGAACCTGCTTAAGATTTTAAGACTCAATAAACTAGAGAAGTGCATGGAAAATCTCTTAAAGACATAACAGAAGATCTTTGATCACCTAATGGAGCAGCAAATAGCACCCTCAAGCCTTTGCAATAAGGGGATGACCAATGATGACACACACAATAATTCATCAAATTCAGAGAAGGTGCTCATTAACTATTATTAATCATTGCTATTACTACAAGAAACAAGGGCACATCAAGAAAAACTGCTTTCAACTGAAAAGGGATATGCAGAGAGGACCTGAGACCTGCTTCACTCCACCTGAGCAAAACATTGTTAGATATGCCCCTTTTTCAAAGTGCTTGGATGAATCTGTACTATTCAACTCCTCCTGGACCTTATCAGCCACAACTTCCAATTGGAACTTCCAATGCAGGGAACGTACATTTTCCATTATGACAAGATGCCCCAAACTTCCAACCCACCCAGCAGTGAGCCAGGTTAGGGTGGGCCACCAAAGGGCAGTGAATTTTGGCTCAGTTTCTGGACAGGACTTGTTTTCTGGGTGTACTTGTCACAAAAAACAATGCAAACAAGTTATGTTGTTCGACAGAGGGTACCAGTTATCCTCGGGATGAATGTATAATCTAGAGTTCCATAGTTTGCAGACTTCCTGATGGGACAGGGCAAGGTGACAGTTGAAAGCCAATCTGTAGACATGGGCTGCATTGGTTTTGCATGGGTCGCTGGTTCTGAGGCGATCTGCATTTCTGCTCAGAGCTTCATATCGGTCACAGGTCCTCCAGGAAATGATGCTCTTATACTTGAGCCTCTTGTAGAAGTTGCACACACTTAAAGGAATTTGGCAGAGAGACCACTCAGAGTTCAAGTGATCAATTTAGCAACAATGATGTGTGGGTACAAACGAGAACATGCTTAGCTTCTGTACATTTTATCAGGGAAGTACGAGGAACCCCAGGAAATATAGGTAGAAGTTACATAGAGGAATATGGATACAGTTGATGCATGCAATGAAGTGCTTAAACAAAATAAATTTGTCAAGACTGAATGATCAAAGAGACATCAATAAAGCCAAGGCGTTATTTCTGAAGCATAAAGCAGTCTTCAACTTGGAAGGAGAGCCAATTGGATGCACCAGGTGAGTTATACACAAAATATATACAAAAGATGAATTCCCAGTATGTTAGCCTCATAAACGAATTCCACCACCATTCTGGAAGAACTGTTAAAGAAAGGCATAATTAGGGAAAGTCAAAATAATTGTTTGTACGGAAGAAAAGCGGTGAGATCCGGGTATGCGTAGACTCGAGCTCTTAAACTAAAAATCGTACAGAGACGCATTTCCTTTACCAAGAATCGATGAGACATTAAGAGGCTCTGCAAGGGTCAACTCTTTTCTCAATGCTAGGTCTTGCGTCAGCTTACAATCAGGTAGAGTTAGAGCCATTACATAAAATGGAAACAGCTTTTACAACACCTATGGGCCTCTTTTAGTGCAATTGAATGCCCTTTGGATAAGCTAGTGCACTAGCAACTATTCAGCGCCTGATGACCAGGATATTTCACGACGTCATTTTGTGGATTCTATTGGTGTACATCTGACCAGATTAGACAGGAACACAGTCTGCCAGTAAAACCAGAAAAATGTGCATTCTTTTCCTCTGAGGTAAAGTTTCTTGGGCATGTCGTGTCTGGTGATGGAATCTCCATGGATCAAGACAAAATTGTGGCAGTACGGGACTGGCAAATACCCAAAACTGTGAAGGAACTGCGCAGTTTCTAAGGATTTGCTTCCTATAACAGGAATTTATGCCAGGCTTTGCCCAAGTGGTTAAACCCTGACACAAGCTCTGCAGCGCTGTTGGAGGACAGAAAAAATGCAAGAAGTCCATCATAGACCACTGGAATCAAGCACATCATGATTCATTCGATAAGATAAAGGAGAAGTTAACTAAGGCACCTGTGTTAGGGTATGCGGACTTTGCCCTTTCATTTACTGTGGGAACAGATGCCTCAGATGAAGGGCTCAGTGCAGTTCTTAGTCAGGTACAAGAAGGAAAGAAAAGGCTCATGGCTAATGCAAGCAGAGGTCTTCAGGGAGCAGAAAGAATTCTGAAAGGCTGCAATTCCAGTAGGTTGGAATTTCTTGCATTAAAGTGGGCCATCACCGAAAAATTCCGGGACTATCTTGAAGGTGAAAAGGTTGTGGTTTACACGGACAACAATCCTCTTACTTACTTTCGAACTAAAGCCAAGCTTCAAGCCACTGAACAAAGATAGGCTGCAGCTCTTGCTGGTTTTGACCTGACAATACAATACCGTCCAGGCAGGGAAAACGTGAATGCTGACAAGTTATCATGCCAAAAGATTCATCAAGTGGACCATGAAGACAGTCAGGGTGTCCATGGTAGCCCACTTCCATGGCAGTTTAAAACCCATGTGTTAGAAGAAACAAATTTGCAGTCAGTGGGTGAAGATTTCTTTGCTTCAAACATCCCATGTATTCAATCAGATGAGATGGCAAAACTTCAGCCAGACAGCAAAACCATTTGTGACAGATATAGGCTGATGGGTGCTGCCACCTAACGGCACCTAAGTACTCTAATATTTGTATACCGTCTTTACAGTAATCATGCAATACAGTTGGTTTCCGGTCATGCCTCGTGTTGTGTCTTTAGTCAAGTCTAGCTAAGTGACCATAAGCTGTTACATGGTGTCACAAGTGGGATGGAAGGCTTAAAACCCCCAAACAATATGTCATTCTCTGGAGGCAACCTCGCAGAGGCCTGGCGACGCTGGGAGCAACAGTTTCAGCACTATTACGATACGGCAGAGCCCAGCAACAAGAGCTGTAAGACCATTGTCGCCATCTATTTGCATTGCGCGGGTCTCGAAGCCCAGGACATTTATAGGAACTTTACCTTTGCTGAGAATGAAAGTTCGAGTGATTATAGCTGTGTCCTACAGAAATTCAAAGCCTATTGCGAGCCCAGAAAAAATGAAGTCTTCGAACGTTACAAGTTATGGGAGAGAAATCAGAGAGATGGAGAGCCTGTAGACTGCTGGATTAATGATCTCCGGACCTTAGTGAGCAATTGTGATTATGGTGAACAAACTAATTCCATTCTCAGGGATAGAATCGTGTTCGGCTGTGCAGACATGAGAATTAAAGAACGTTTACTGCATGAAACAGACTTGAGTCTTGAAAAAGCAATTGAAATATGTCATGCGGCTTAGGCAAGCAAACAGCAGATGGAGGCTATGTGCACAGCCAAGTCAAACACAAGGTGAGCAGGTGCATGCTATTTCCAAGCAAACAAGATACAGAGATAAGAGACATGATTCATTTAGAAACACCAAAGGTGTTACCCCTGTAAGCCAGCAAAATAAGCCAAAGCATAGTGATTCTAACTGTCAATACTGTGGGACTAAACATGCACCACGCAAGTGCCCAGCCTATGGCGCCATCTGTAAGAAATGCAATGGAAAGAATCATTTTGCTAAAGTGTGCAGGGGTGGTGGCTTTCGTCACAGAGTCCACGAGCTAGAGTGTGATGAATCAGATGAGGAGGATCCTTCTAGATATTTAGTGATGAGTACTCTCAATAGGGGGAGCTCAGTGTACCCAGCTAAGTGGACAGCAAAACTTAAAGTGCAGGGCCAAGTCATAGACTTTAGGCTTGACACAGGAGCACAAGCAAATGTGTTGCCTGTAAATGAATTCAACAAAATTTACCAGACTGTTGCCATAAAAAAGACTAATACTGTACTTTGTGCATTTGGCAGACAGAAAATTAAGCCTCTTGGTTCAGCCTATATGACATGCACCACTGACAAAGGTGTAAGCAAGCAGCTGCAGTTCTATATCACAGACACTGGAGATACATCGATACTTGGTCATGAAGCATGTGAAGCCCTGGACCTTGTCAGATGTGTTTACACATGCACAAAACAGTCACCCCTGACCAAGAAAACAGTCCTGCAACAGTATAGAGACATTTTCACTGGCATAGGCCTGTATGACAAGGAATATAATATTGTCAGTGGCACAATTCAGAGTCCACGGAAGGTGCCATATACTGTACGGCCGAAGTTAAAGAGAGCCTTAGAGATGCTCCAGGAAAATGGAATCATAGATAATGTGGACAGACCCACTGACTGGGTAAGCAACCTTGTGATCACTGAAAAAAAGAATGGATCCATACGACTTTGCCTGGACCCAAAACCGCCAAATCTTGCCATCAAGCGCGAGCGTTACAACATACTGACACCAGGCGATGTTCAGACAAAACTAGCAGGCAAAACAGTATTCACTATACTGGACATGAAGGATGGCTATTATCATGTAAAGTTGTCCGAGGAGTCATCCTACCTATGTACATTCAATACACCGTGGGGCAGAAAGAGATTCAAACGCATGCCCTTCGGCATTAGTTCAGCAAGTGAAGTGATGCAAAAGCGCAATGAAGAGACATTTGGTGATATAGAAGGTGTACATGTGATAGCTGATGACATGATAATTGCAGCATCTGATGAGGCCGAGCATGATGCAGTCCTGTGCAAAGTTCTAGACAGAGCGCGAGCCAAAGGCGTTCGTTTCAACAAGGACAAGATTCAGTAAAAAATAAGTGAATGTGAATACATGGGAAACATTGTCTCGGCTAGTGGTCTCAAACCAAGTCCACTCAAAATACAAGCAATTCTAGAAATGCCCAGCCCAACAGATGTACAGTCACTTCAGCACTTTCATGGCATGATTAAATATCTCTCACAGTACATTCCAAATGAATCTGCCATCTCAGCTCCATTTAGAGAGCTGTTGAAAAAAGATGCTATGTGGTGTTGGCAACCTGAGCATGAACAAGTGCTAAATCATTTGAAGCAAATTCTCACTAGCAAGCCAGTACTAGCTTACTATGACGTCACAAAACCAGTAACCATTCAGTGTGACGCATCACAACATGGACTCGGAGCATGTCTTATGCAACAAGGCAAACCAGTTGCATACGGTTCAAGGTCATAATCGTCAGCTGAAACCAATTACGCTCAGTTTGAGATGGAAATGTTAGCCATTTGCTTCACGTGCAACAAGTTCAACCAGTACATCTGGGGTAAGGAAGCCATACAAGTACACACAGACCACAAGCCTCTAGAAAGTATTCTAAAGAAGCCACTCTGTAAGGCGCCGCCAAGACTTCAACGCATGATGATACGCTTACAGCCATATGACCTCAGAGTTAATTATGTGCCAGGCAAGTACATGTATGTGGCTGACACGTTATCGCGTGCATTCATTAAAGGCACACCAGACACAGTTCTTGAGGAAGAAACAATAATGGCTGTTCATGCGCTAATAGCAAATTCCCCCATAAGTGCAGTGAAATTTGCAGAGCTTGCTGAAGCAACAGAGAAAGACACTGCCTTAAAGCTTGTGAAAGAATATATTGCAACAGGCTGGCCAAGGACAAAGAAAAAAGTGAACACTAATGCACAAATTCATTGGAACATCAGAGACGAGTTGCACATTGCTGATGGTGTTATATTCAAAGGAGACCAAGCAGTCATACCAAAGTCATTACAACCAGCTATGTTGCAGCTCATACATGAAGGTCATTTTGGTGAAGAAAAGTGCAAAGCTAGAGCTCGAATGGTCATGTACTGGCCAAGAATGGCAAGTGACATAGAGAATACGGTAGCCGGATGTCAGATATGCCTTAAGTTTAGCAGGGCTACCCAGAGAGAGCCAATGATCCCTCATGATCTTCCAGATATCCCGTTCATGAAAGTCGGCATGGACATAATGACCTACAAAGACAATGACTACTTAGTGGTAGTGGATTACTACTCTAAATACCAAGAAAATCTGTCAGCTTTTGGACAAAACAGCAAAATCAGTCATACAGCACTCAAAGAACATTTTCGCATGCCATGGCATTCCGCAGGAAGTTGTCGGTGACAATATGCCATTTGCCAGTAAGGACTTGAGTTTTCACAGCAGTGGGGTTTTCAGGTAACAACATCAAGCCCTCGCTACCCACAGTCCAATGGACAAGCCGAGAGGACCATTCAAACCATCAAAAACATCCCTAAAAAGGCAGATGAAGACAATCGTGATCCTCAGTTAGCACTCTTGGAGTACCGCAATAGCCCTATTAGTGGTTTGCAATACACTCCATCCCAGTTACTGATGAGTAGACTGCTCCGCTCCAAGTTAGCAACCACAAAATCCTTGCTAAAACCTCATGCAATTAGAGCACAGATACAGCTGCATCGGGGGGCAGAAACGGCAAAAAAGGTACTATGACAAAGGGACAAAACCTCTTTGTGCTCTCAAAAAGGTAGATAGTGTGGTAGTCCATCAAAAGAAAACATGGCAACCAGCAGTGGTTGTGTCACAACACAAGCAGCCATGATCATATGTTGTACAGAGTGCCAATGGTCCAATTAAAAGAAACCGCAGACATCTGATAAAGTGCACTGAACAACCATCATCCTCGTCGCAAATGTTCAGTGAGATTCTTGATGAGATACCAACAGGGCCAGGTGGTCACCTGCAGCAACCACACCAAGAACCACCTAAGAGACAGGAACAATTGGCCGAGAGACAACAGCTAGAGGCTGATGTGACTAACCAAAACCTGCAGGCGGGTGGCGTGTTGCAGCGGTCAAGGAGTGGTCGATTAATTCGATGCCCAGGACACTTTAAAGACTTTGTCACTGAATAATATAAAATCCGGAAAAAACTTTTAAGTTTACCAGTTCAGTTTGAAACATCTGAATAAAAATCAAAATAAGCGTGAGTAACACAACAGTGACACTTGATTCATTTAATGATAATATTTTAATATGGTTACTATCCTGGGTTAACAGCTTAAGAAGGGGGATGTGACAGATATAGGCTGATGGGTGCTGCCACCTAACGGCACCTAAGTACTCTAATATTTGTATACCGTCTTTACGGTAATCATGCAATACAGTTGGTTTCCGGTCATGCCTCGTGTTGTGTCTTTAGTCAAGTCTAGCTAAGTGACCATAAGCTGTGACACCATTGGACTGGTAATAAGATTTCTTGCTTAAGGTACACAACCATCTAGCACTTCAACAAAACAAGAATCATCCCAGGTCAAGCTCTTTTTAAGGCAGTGGGACTGCATACTGGAGAAGAAAGGTGTGTACTACCAGATGTTGCATGATCCAGGTCCTTCTACCAAAAATTCTTGAAGAGAAAGCACTGAGAGCGGTACATGACAACCATGGTCAACAAGTATTGTTCACAACATTGGATATATAGGACAGACCTCAAACAGTGCCTGAAACCTCGAGCCAATGAGAGTTCTTCTGTAAGAAGAAAACATCAACCAAGGCAAATTCAGAGAGAAATTCGAAGTTCTGAACCATCTGACATTGAGATCGTACTAAATAAAGACGAAGAGACTGACTACCCCGTGGTTTCTAGTTCAGACGAGTCTGATGTGTCAGTACCTACACAATAACCTGGAGTACTGATCCCAACAGTGCCCCTACGACCGAAGTATGGGGGTCAAGTCCAGAAATTCAACTGGTAAATCAAGTTCCATTGAGACAATCATGTCGCATTATAGCAGGGCAGCATAAAAACCCTTGCGATAACCCAAGGTCCCTTCTGCTGAATGTACAGTCTGCCAGAGCCATGTACTATCCAGTCAAGGAAACAATAGTTAAGGTCTTGGTTCACTTCCCACACATTGCACATATTTTATTTTATTTGTTCAGTCTTGTTAAGTATTTTACTCATGTTTTATTCATATTTAATGTGATGGGATAGGTATGCGAGTTCCTCAAAGTAGTGGCCATGTAAAGAGAGGGGAGGATGTGACAGGCTAGTATACACACAGGTGCAAACAATTTTTCAGAATATTTGTTTACATAAGCCACATATGGTTAGTCTCTTGTGTCAAGGCTTAGCTTTCTAGGTGACCCAAGTAGCCTTTTGCCAGTCGCCCCTCAGCTGACAGTCCAAAAATTTATTACAGGGTTTCCACCTGGTATTGTTTAGGGTAGCAGTAGGCCTTTGTGCTGTGTCTGTTCACTACTGTTGACCAGGCCAGCACCTGTCACAAGCTGCAAGTAATGACCATGGAATGTCATACACCAGTAGCATCAAGGTAAATAGACTGACTACCCCAGCACTGTGGCCATTTTGCCAACACGTCATTTGCTGCATAAACATAGAAACATTTGAGCTAACAAAATGGATGTATGATTGTATGCAAGTCAATACTGATGAGCGTGTGACCAGGTTATAATTGGACAGAGTACTGAGTTAAGAACCCATTCTTACAGGTTCTTTCTCCAATGCATAATGTACGATGCATATTTGAGTTTGAATAAACAAGTGTCCTGTCTTGCTGTCTGACTCTTTGTGTGTTCCAGTCCCACTACATATATTCATCATTCTCCTTTTTTGGGATGGATGGATATGGGATGTCTACAGTGATCATGTCCAGAAACCAAGGTGTGTAGAATTTTTTTCTGAAAATGATTTTATTTCTGCTTCAATTTAACAAATACCCTCTGCTATCCTGTAGGCCAGGAGTTAAATAATATTAAAGTGTTTTGGGTAATCCCAACCTTCAAATTTAATCTCGCATATTGCAAGACAATTAAGTGTAAAGTGGACTATATTTTGGAGAATTTTCCAACCAGTTCAATTTAAGTACGGGTGGCAGGGTGGCAGTGAGGGTTTCATGGATACATGCAACAGCTGAAGATTCACAAGAAATTCTGTAAGGCTTTCATAACTTTTCTGTATGAGATATATTCACAATTTTAACTGGTAACATTGCATTTTCTTTTGCACATCGTAAATGGATGCACACTAATATTGAAAACTTGCTGTTTATCGCAGTAAAAACCAGGATATTCATCCCTGTAATTCATATATCTCTTAAAGGGACAAACATGACAGTAAAGTATAAACATTGTTTTGATGAATGAACACCAGGTGGCACTGGGAAGCAACTGAGGTGTTACAACAAATAATAACATTGTGCCCTTAGGGACCATATTACAAAATCTACTGGTTTATTAGTGAAAGAAAATAAAATATATATAATAGTATATATTTCCATTCAAATTCAAACTTTTATTCATCTTTGCAGTAATGTGTTAAATATTTTTATCATAGACAATAAAACTTGAAAATAACTTTATATTAAACTGGTATGCAATAGGCAAGGCACTAGGCAATGAAGTAGAAACTGATAAATGAAGGAATGTTGTTATATATTTGAAATATAAATGTGAATACCATGCAAAATAGATGTATATGTGTCTAAAAATATATTTCATTTATAAATATTAAGTGCATACATGAACCAAAAATTCATAAACATATCCATGGTCATACACAATTTAAGTTTTTTTTTACCAGTATCACATTAATATTTCAGGCCTGCAACATTGAGAGGTGCAGCTTCTTGTAAATCTGAAAATAACTGCTTTGCCAGTTAGAATGTCATGATGTTTTCCATTCATATGTAAAAAAAAATAAAGTACTACAGCTTTTCAAAGATTGACAAGAACAATTCAAGGACTGTTACAGTTCTGAGGAAACCAAATGCAGATCACTAGATATTTGTGACAGATATCTGTCTCATTTAAATAGTTCTTCATGTGTTGTGTAGGACTATAAGAAATATTTAAGCAGCATTCAGAGTCCATTATTTCTCCACCTTTTATATAGCATGGGACTTTTCCCAAGATTTTCTGGGCTGATACTGTGTAATTTATTTTTGTATTCAAATTAATCAGACAGAATGATTTCCACCAATTATTAACATATCATTTAATGCTTATATTTTACTGACAAAATAATGCATAACACAGACCAGTAAAAGAGGAAAAAGAAACACATGTATCAATTTATACAGAACTAATCCAAAGCTTAAATGTAAATTGGATGAAATCTGTATAATGTAATTTTTGTAAATATAAAAAAGTGTGCAATATCTGGTCTTGTTGGTTAAAATTTAAAACTTTGGTATTAGTCCTTAATTGTTAACTGAATCCCCAGAACAAAGTGGGTTTTCCCTCCACATCTCTAGCACGTTTTGCAAAGGAAGTGAAGGATGAAACACAGTTACCGACAAAATAATTGGATCTGATAAGGATCGCAAGATCCAACTGTGGAAGCCAAGGATCAGCATGATAAACCTTCACCTGGAAATAAAAATAAAAAATAAAACTTAACTCTACATCATATATATATATATATATACACACACACAGTGATACCTCTAAATTACGACCACCAACAGGACTGCAATGCAGTGGTCACATTTTTGAGGTCGTCCTCCAAGTGAGATTTGATATAAAGAGTTAACCAACTGGGAGAGAAAAATGGTTGTTATTTTGAGGTGGTCACTACACCTATAAAAAATATATATATATATATATATATATATATATATATATATATATATATATGCATGGATGGATTTTTATAATCAGGAGGTTTACACCATGCTGTTTCTCTTGATTCAGTGAAAACATCCATAACTTAAACATTTACATTTCTTTTAGAAAAATCTAATTTATTGGTAGCATATAATAAGTAGGTATAATTTTAAAAGTTTTTAATTATGACACTTCAAGTTGTCTTATGTTTTCATTTAATGTCATATTAAAATACATTCTTAGGAAATGTTCATATTTTTTTTATCAAATTATTTAACAGCATTGAGATTGAATGGTTCTATATAAACAGTACATAGACTTTACCTTTCTGGATTGAAGGTGTTCTTCTATTTCTTTTATATACGGTTGTTTGTCTGTGGCCACATACACCACTTTGGCTTTGGAAGATACTACAGCATTCTTTGTCAGTCTGGATACGGAACAAATTGATCTTAGTACATTCTAATAAATTTTTACATTGCTATCAGGGTAGAACAGATCTCTGAGGTGCATAGGACTATGAAACCAAAACTTAGAACTTAGAATGCCCATTAGGGGTGTAAAAATGCATCAAATAATGCTTTTAATTACACCTTCTCAATGAAATTGTAACTGATGTTTAGCCTCCAAATAAATTCTTTTGATTTATTTTTTCCGCCTTCATGCCATTTATGGGCTGTCAAATTTGATTGATCATGTGCCAGTGTCAAGGCTGTTTATCATTTATGTGTCTAAGATCTAGTTTCAAAACCTACCACTAGTACCAGTAGACCACTACATTTGCATTGAAACTAAAATGGTGAAAATTAACAGAGAGAGAGAGCTATCAATACATTTTTTCTTCACCTGCTAAAATTGACAACATGTAGCATTCATTATGGTAAAATATTTGCTTCTATTTAAAAGAAAACATAATATTTACTGCTAACATAATAACTGAAATAAGTAATAACAGAAGTGAAGGTGAAGTATCAATCATGGGATCAATTTGCAAAAACATTATAATATTTACCATAAAAACAAACTGAAATTTACATAGAAAGATTTTTTCAATTACACAATTAACCATAGAGATTCATAAACAGGAAGTTCTTCAGTGGAAGAACATCAGATTTACCATAAAGACTAATAAAATGTCACAATACCTTAACACTTCTTCCAGAGGAGGAAAGCACAACCTTTTAGTGACCTTTTTATCTGTTCCATGCAGACACTGAGGTGATGCCATGTATTTTTGTGTGTCTTCAATGTCTTTACAAGCATACTCCTGGAAAATACCAACAAGTGACCCATGGGTTATGACGCTCAGCTGACTAAGACATTCACAAAAGAAATTTTATTATCTGAATGCCACATTTTGTAGGTGGTATTCCCATTCAACTGAAGCTTAGATCTGAGGATATGGTTAACAGAGACCTAATTTATGGTTTCTTATGACATTTTTCATGGACCTCCCTGAATGTCTAATATGAAGATTCTAGGTGCAACGGTCACACTTTTGTGACCTGTTACTACACAACTAAATCTCTGAAGGTCTCATAAAAAAAAAAAAAAATAGAAAAAATACAGGTGGCGCCTCTAGTCTGCAGGAACTGATGAAACACTCCATGATGAATATGCATGCAAATAATAATGCTATCAATGCATTAGTTGTTCAGATACAGGAGCTTTTGTAACAAATAATTAATTATTCTGGGGGTTCATCTGAGCCCCACAGCTCGGAGGATATGGGTAACAGAGACCTAATTTCAGGATTCAAAGGAGATTTTTCATGGGCCTCCCTGCATGTCAAGATACAAGATTCTAGGTCCAGTCATTATGACTTGTGCACTGTTACCAGATGATCACATCTTTAAAGGTCTCAAAAATAAAGAAAAAAAATCGTAAAAAATTAAAAAAAGATACAGGTGGCACCACCAATCTACAGAAGCTAATGAAACACTCCTTGATCAATATTCATGCAGAGAATCATGGTGATCAATAGATTAGTTGTTCAGATACTTGAGCTTTTGTTTCAAATTTTCCATAATTCTGGGTGGTACTTCTAAACAGAAACCTAATTTTAGGTTTCAAAGGAGACATCTTATGGGCCTCCCTGCATGTCAAGATAGAAAATTTTAGGTCCAGTGGTTACGACTTGTGCCCTATTAACAAATGACCACATCTTTAAAGGTCTCAAAAATAGAGAAAAAAATCATTTAAAAAATCTAAAAAATATAGATGGTGCCACCAGTCTGCAGAAACTGATGAAACACTCCATGATCAAAATCCATGCAAAGATTCATTGGGATAAATGCATTAGTTGTTCAGATACTTGAGCTTTTGTATTAAATTTTCCATTATTCTGGGGGGTACTTCAAAAGCCCAATAGCCAAAAGGTCTGGGGTAACAGAGACCTAATTTTAGGTTTCCAAGAAGACAATTTAGGGCCTCCCTGCACATCAAGATAGAAGATTCTAGGTCCAGTCATTATGATTTGTGCCCCGTTAACAGATGACCGCATCTTTTAAGATCTCAAAAATAGGGGGAAAATATCGTAAAAAACTGAAAATATACAGGTGGTGCCACCAATTTGCAGAAACTGATGGAACACTCCATGAACAATACCCATGTATAGAATCATGGGGATCAATGCATCAGTTGTTTAGATACCTGAGCTTTTGCATCAAATTTTCCATTATTCTGGGGGGTACTTCAGAGCCCCACTGCTCAAAGAATATGGGTAACAGAGACCTAATTTCAGATTTCCAAGAAGACACAACATGGACGTAACAGGATGTCAGTTTACTAGATCCCAAGTCCAGTGGTTAAGATTTGTGCCTGATTAACTGACAGACGGACAGACAGGCATACAGACAGACAGATGGATGACGGACAAAGACTGATGGCTAAAGCTCAGATGACTTTCAGTTAGCTGAGCTCAAAAGGATTCTATTCTTATTAGTGATGATAATATTAAATCATTAACTTTTTAAGAGTGTTTGTTGAATATACAGTGAATAGTCACTTTAGGATTTGAAATAGAAAATCATGTTTTATATTTTAGCACACAGCTTAAATGAGTGATATCTTGTGACATATTTTCATGATTCACTTGAGATCTTGCCAGTAATTAATATTTATTTGGTTTTCCCTTCATAACAAGTGAGGAGAGTCTTCTGATTAGAGTAAAACTGACTATACTCTTTTCCAAGGTGGGATGCCCATTGAAATTTGGCAATATTTTCATAAACTGACAGATTAATTCTAAACGATATGCTTAAATTAAGTTATGAAGTTACTATAATTAAACTGAAACCAAACCTTGCAAAATATTTATGCATTAAAATCATATCTGAGTATTAAAAATTACTTATAATAAAAACAAGCATATTCAATTTATGTCCCCTGCTTCTGCCTACAAGTCTGGGATGATTTTAAAGTCTTTGGTGACTAAGTGCAAATATTTTTAACCACATTCAACAGATGGCAGCACCTGCCAGTTACTGCAAAAAAAATCAAGTAATTTATGTCCCCCTCTAGTGACACCTTTTGGTGAGTAGTGACACTAAATAAGTTGATTCATCATATCAATTTATCAACAATGAAAGATCCTATTGTATTTTTTATCTTATCAGACAGACACGCCAAAACAAATTCCATCCAAGGTAAGCATGAGAGCAATCACTGACCAAAATGTGAATGAAATCCGATAATAATTTAGGAACTTATCTCATGGAAATGAAAACCTGAGGGATGGACAGACAGACAAACCAAAATCAATGTCCCCCATTCCGAGGAAACAGAGGACAATAATGAAATGCAATAAACTAATGTCTGAGTTTAAATTCTATTTTTTACAACATCCAAGCCCAAATAATGAAGGTTACTGGTCGCATGCTCAAACAACTACATTTAAAAAGTATTTAATAATAGCCTGTTGCATGTCTTGTGACCTCTGACCTCATTTAATATGAATTTTGCTGAGAATTTAATTCAGGGGAGATACGCTATTGATTAATATTTATGAGTTTCATGAAAATACATAAGATTTTTGGTAAGTCATCAAGTATGGTGACCTGCAACCTCATTAAATATGCATGTTTATTGCCAGAAATCGAACTTAGGTGAGATATGATATTGGTTAGCATTTCTGTTGAATTTCAACAAAATCCATCATATTCCTGGCTAGTTATGGTGGTGACACATCAAAGTAGGTTGGTGAGTTCTGACCTCATTAAATATGCATGGGATTTGCTTAAAATGAACTTGGAAAAGATAATCTACTAATAAGAAGTTATGGCGGGTTTTTTTAAATCCATCAAATCCCTTGTAAATTATCACAGAAACACTAAAAGTTAACGAACTGAAAACGGACAGATGGAAAGACAGACAGATCGTGGGTATACCACAATATGTCCTGTCATGGACTGGTGTATTAAAAAGAGGGATTGCCAGCCCATGACAGATGCCATGTTACTTGGCCACAAAGCTCAGAAGAATCAGAAGGTTGCAAAATATAAAAGCCCTTTTTTGTTATGATGTTTCTCACCTCATATTAAGCCTTTGGTCCCTAATCAGCTTTATCAGATGCATCGTAATATTAATGTTCATGAGAATAATCACCAAAGTTCAACAGACACCTTCTGGTTGAACAAATTGTAAGTCAGGTGAGCTAAATTTGTCTTAATTTGCCCTTGGTATGATTTCAAAGTTGTTAAATGCCTTTATGATAAACATAATTAAAACCTATTTTTTTTAAATGTAATATCACATGAGGTGCACATGCTTGTGGAAAAGGTCTATTAACTATAAAAAATGAAACAAGTGCCAAAATACCCAGTCCTTGCCGTTCCTCAAATGAAGGCCAACAAATCTCTCCCCGGGGAAGTTTTCATTGATGTACTTGTCCGCCATGTGGTTTATTTTGTCTGACCACTGGAGGTAGCGCTGTAGTGACCAGTGGTTAGGGCTCATGGGAAATGTCGCTGGAGCACCTTTCAGCGCAATCACTGGGAATCTGCTGGCTGGATACCTGTTAATCATAAAGATGGGATGTTATGTATCAAAGCTGACATGATTAAAAGGGGTCCAAAAATAATTAAAACAAATTCAACATGGGCATCTGGCAGCAAGTCAGATAAGCCAGAGTTAAGCAAATGGCATTTTGCAACAAGTGATCTTTCTACCTTTGCATATATGCAACCTACCACCTTAGGTTACATGTTTTTCCCACTTGTCAACACTGCTGTGTTTACAAACATGTTGTTGATAAACAAGTTCATACATCCTTCATGAAAGCTTTATAAGAACTTTTCACAACCAAAATTACCCTTAGCTCATAAATATATACACAGAGGAAGCTAGTAATCACATAAATTATCACATAAATCACATACACCTTTACCCAAATAAAGGCTAGAAATAATATATTTGTGTTTTTGAATACAATCAATAATATTTGTAGGGCAATTTAAAATTCATGAAGGGCAAGTAAAAGCTAGATATTACTTGGCCGACTGGGCAAGTACTTTCAAAAGTTAATGTCGAGCCCTGAGAGAGATGTCAATGTAAACATAAATGATAAACTAAAGGAATGCAAGGCATCGCCATGTTTGGAGTCCCAATAGTGTGGGATGCTACCCAAACCATGCTTGCTTTCACTATTCCGGCCAAGATTCACAGCTTCGTTCCTGCATAAGTGACTCTACATTCTTGAATATTCCTTAATGATATTCATTGATGACATTCCTGAGTCTGAATCATGTACCGCGTCCACACAAAAATCAAATTGTTTCTCCATTGGAAGATTTCCAAAATGTACTAAAAATTTCATGACATTCCTTTCATAATTAAATATGAGTTATGCTGTGAACAAACACACACAAAACGAATGCACACCCATATGGCAGAGGCAATAAATATAGATTTATCTTCCTCTAAATAAAGTCTAAAAACAAATGTGGGTATCATAAAGTGAAAAGCAGCCCCACAAT
Organism: Sipunculus nudus; assembly: GCA_026874595.1. Classification (NCBI taxonomy): domain Eukaryota; kingdom Metazoa; phylum Annelida; class Sipuncula; order Golfingiida; family Sipunculidae; genus Sipunculus; species Sipunculus nudus. Next base: position 35,583,052 of record CM049309.1, read on the forward strand.
ACAGTTTTCTTTTTCAAAGTTAAAGTTATCTGTTTTTAAAGCATTTTATCGCTTGATTTCAGCATAAAATCAATGTATATATCTTCCACTGATATCATACCATTTGTCTTCTCATTGAAATTAACTGGTACTGGCCAAAATACTGCCCTGAAAGCACTGACTTACTCCTGTACACAAGTGTTTACAAAAGTGGACTAGGTACAATCACTGGCACCAGCATAAACATAGGTAAACTGGTAAAATGATCCACTGCATGTACCGTTGCTTTCATTGTAGAAATTCTCACTGTATGGATATCAAACTCAATATATGGCAGGGCCTAATAATATTGAGTGCAATTAAATTGGGTACAACGGATCTCACTGTGTTGAGCGTGTCATTTCAGCTGAGACCCCTGGACTTATCACACAAATCTGTTGCGATGGGTTCTACAATGAATTTACATTGAACTCCATCCAGCAGATATATATCAGAGGACATGCCTCCAGGGTTTTAGTTTTCTTTGCAGGTTATTTAATTTTAATGAGACAAATGTCTATAGCTGAAGAAACAATATGCACAGGTGACAGACATATATTACATGTTCATGATGCAAAATGCTGATGCTGCACTTTTTATTTCTGTAGTTGTATCTCTTGTTTGCTTTTTCCATGTAATGATGTGCAATTACTACATAACTACTATTCTGGCTGCTGTGCCCTTTCTCCATGCAAGAGTAACATAAATAGCTCCATATTTAATATGTTTAGTAAAACAACCGAGCACAAACTCACAGTTCTTTCCATTTGGAAATTTCTTGGTAGGATGTGTGGTATACATAGGAACTATCAAAATCCACTCCTAACCCATCCCAAAAAGGTCCAAATGGATTTCCTGAAAAGGAATAAATGGCCAATGGGTCATGATGCTCAGCTGCTGGTGGTTATAAAAGATGATTGTATCTATACAACTGATAAGTGTTAACAAGAGCACCACAAATGGTGCATAATAAGCCTGTTGCATATTTTGTGACCTCTGACCTTACTAAATATGCATGAATTTGCTGAAAATGTAATTCAGGTGAGAAACTGTTTTGGTTAATACTCATCATGAGTTATATGAAATTCCATCAGATTTTTGGCAAGTCTGGGTGGTGCCACTGCAGTGTGGTGACCTCTAACCTCATTAAATATGCATGAATTTTGCTCAGAATTTAATTGAGGTGAGAAACTTTATTGGTAAATATGTATATTGAATTTCATGAAAATCCAAAGGTTTTTTGGTAGGTCACAATGGTGCCTCCAAAGTGTGGTGACCTCTGACCTCATTAAATATTCATGGATTTTGCTGAAAATCAAACTTAGGTGAGATATTTTATTGATTAACATTGTTGTTGAGTTTGATCAAAATCCATCATATTCGAAAGTTATTGTTGCGACACCATAATGTAGCCTAGTACCCACTAACCTTATTAAATATACACAGATTTTGCACATTATCGAACTCAGGCAAGATAATCTATTGGTTAGTAGTTATGGTGAGTTTCGTAAAAATCCTTCAAAGCCCCATTAAGTTATTGTGGCAAAACTAGAAGTTAATGGAATGATGGACAGACAGACTGACAAACAGTGGGTATACTATAATACATTCTGTCATAGATGGGCATATAATCACAATGTGCAAATGGAATTTTCAAGATGTGCGAAGCAATCAAATCATTTTACAACTGGAGAAGTAGGGGTGCTTTTTCAGACTTGCTTTGCAAAACTTGTGCACAGATGGCAGACTGGGAGATATTCAAGGGCATGATATGTTATGTTCTTTACATAAGAAATGCAATCTCATGTTGAAATCATTACTGAAGATGAATACACAATAATGATCAATACGGTTAGTCAACAAGCGACTACATGTATCGGCCAAAATCAGAGTAGGATGGGTGAAGTGAGGCATTGATTGAGTGGCAAGGGGAAATAGAGTTAGATGTGTTACATATTAGCATAGATGCTGCAGCCTGTATGTGAATGTAGGTGGCGCCACCTGTCATAAAATCAAGAACGCAATCCGGGATGTATATGCATGCCAAATTTCAGGTGAATAAGTCAAACCACTGGTGAGATATGAGTGATTTTAACCAAAGTCAAACGAACAGATGGATGCTGTGCAAAAATGGTTGCAGGTGGCGCCACCAGTTTTGTATGATAAAGAGCTATGTGAGATCTAAACACATGCAAATTTTCAGGAAGATACGTCAAACGAGTCCAGAGATATAAGCATGGATATCTGCAGCATGAATGTGAATGTAGGTGGCACAACCTGTCATAAAATCAAGAAAGCTTTTGCTGATGTATTCCCATGCCAACTTTCAGGTGAATAAGTCAAACCACTGCCTAGTTATGAGTGATTTTAACCAAAGTCAAACAAGCAGATGGATGCTGTGTCAAAATGGTTGCAGGTGGCGCCACCAGTTTCTTGTATGATAAAGAGCTATGTGAGATCTAAACACATGCAAATTTTCAGGAAGATACGTCAAACGAGTCCAGAGATATAAGCATGTATGTCTGCAGCATGAATGTGAATGTAGGTGGCGCCACCTGTCATTAAATCAAGAATGCTATCCAGGATGTATATGCATGCAGAATATCAGGTGAATTAGTCAAACCACTGCAGAGATATGAGTGATTTTAACCCAAGGCACACGAACAAATGGATGCTGTGCAAAAATGGTTGCAGGTGGCGCCACCATTTTTGTGCATGTTAAAAAGCTATCCAAGAGCTACATTTGTGCAAATTTTTTTTTCTGATTGGTCAAACAAGTCGGAAGATATAAGGGTTCATATGTCAAAACAGACGCACAGATGGACGCACTAGAGAGAGGCAACTCCAAATGATTAGGCACCAGTTCACATGTGACCCTATAATTGGAGTAAGTTTCGGAAAAATCGTTCCAGTAGTCTCAAAGGAGTTCTCCGGAAATGAATATGGCAGCAGCGGTTGAACCCGGTCAAAAGCATAGTATCTGCAAAACTTTGTTTTGGAGGATACAATAACAGCTGTGTGGTAAGTGGTAAAATATTTAAGTAAACTTTTCCTGCTACAGATGAGGAACAGTTTTTATATCACCTAAGTTTTGTAAATCCTCTTTCCAACACAAAACTTGCATGTTGAATACATATATTTTTTAATTAATACTGTGCAAATTTAATCAAGTACTGTGCTGCTTCCACAAAGGTGAAATGTGGTCCTGTAAATGTACATATTTACTATAAAAATGGTATGAGAGTAGCATTTAAAAACATGTTCTTTATGGAACCAAGCTCTGGGAGATTTTGTTTTAGATTTTCTTTTCCCTCACCTTCTTTCATGCCACAGTCATTGTCACTTGTGCCTGGTGGCTTCCAACACCAACCAGTCCGTTTTCCTTCAGGCCAACCAGATGGCGCTAGGTACTCCATGAAGTCCTCTGCCATAACAACCTTGTGGTATGCCTGCAGTGGCTCTAGTTTGAACCATTCTGTGAACCTGACGTTCCTCTGTCACAAATAAATTCATCGGGAGATCACTTTAATGATATTTAAGTTGAGGGATGAGATCACATATACGGAAATCCCAGAAATTAGATTCATTTTATAATTAGAAATGTGAAAGCCAATTCCATTCAATGGAAATTATTCAATATTGTACCTATCAGGGTCACTGACAATCAGACATAGGGTCAACTTCTGAACTGAAATATTATATTGGAAAAGTAATGATACCTTTAACAATCTAGTAAAATTAAAATCATCTTCTGTTGAAAACTAATTATCTGCTAATAATTTTTCTTATGCTCACAGTGCTCAGATGAACCTGACATTGTACATGAAAAACTTATATAATAACAAATGGAGATAATTTCAGAGTGGAAAAGTTTCTTTAGGCCAATCAGCCATGATTGGTTGATATGATCGGTTTAAATTGATTGATGGTTTTACTGCCTAAACTTACATAGGTTCTCCATGGAGGCAAAACAAGAGTTCTGTTCAATGCCTTCGCAAAAGCCAATCCTCCCAAGAAATGCTCCGCCTGATTCCCAAAACGTCCTGAAATAGATTTTTTCTAATATCCAGAAAGTTTAGTTGGATAATAAACATGTTTACCTTAATTAAGGCTTAAAAAAATCAAAATTTCTAGTGATAAAATAACCATTAATTTCCAAAATCAATACTGACATAAATGACACAGTTTAAACAAAGCTTAATTCATGGCACCAAAGTAAATTTTAGATAATAAAGTATAGATAAATAAGGGTGTATTTAGCTGTGCTAGAGTTATTCCATTAATTCTGGTGTTAATAGCCTTCACTTATATATAAATACTCTTGAAGCATAAATACAGTCAAAATCAACAATACATTTTCAATATAAACTTTAAACTTTTATAATATAGTCTTCATGTGTGCAATTGTATTTGATATTTATAAAAAAATGAGTAAACATATATAATAAATTGTGGATACAAATATTTCTGAAAATTTATAATTCTTTAAAAAAATAATTGAAAAATAATTAACAGTGTCTTATATTACAATTTACACAGGTATTATACTACTAGTTATTACTATTTAATGGGAAATTAAAATTAAACTTACCCATACACAAACAAAAGATGATATAACCATTGTAATCCCATTCAAAATTTAATGCCTCATTTTCCATTTGTTCGGCACTTTCAACTTTTTGGCCCGACCCCAGTGACGATTCATCGCCAACCATCCCATTATCGCTCACTGATTCGACTTCAGTACACTCAGTCCATTTGGTAGATATTAATAAAAATACAAATATATATTTCACGTTTCTTTTTCCCATGGTTCCGTCTTGAATGACAAGCAACCATTAAACTTTCCCTTCTAAACTCTGAAACTAAACTTGATTATTTGACTTGACCCCTCCCGTTAAGTTAGTTTTCAAAGTATCTGCTAGGTGGCGCAATAATCATAGTGTCACGAATAGTGTGTTCTCATTTCGATTTCGCAATGCCAAGGAAAAATGATAAACTTAAATGTTAATGTATATAATTATAATGTATATAATAAATTTTATAATTATTTGAAATTTGATAGATTAATTACAAGTCTATATGCTATTTTACGTACGGTTTCTGTAATGATAAACGTCAATTAAAATACTTTTAATAATTAACTTCAGACGTTTATCTTAATTAGAGAATGGTTCTTTAAACAGCCGTATTCGAGGTACTGAGGCTGTGTTGTAAAGAAATAAGCGTATTTTTTAAATTATTTTATCGTAATTATTTTCAAGGTTATAGGTAATATGTAAGTTTGTCCGTTTCCAAGCCATATTTTTAAAAAGATATAGCCGTAGGCGAAAGAAGAAAAAAAAAATCGGCCGGAAAGGTAAAATTAAAATTAGGATTAAGATTCTGCCAAATTCGTCCTTTTTTGTCTGCGTGCTATCTTTTTTTTCAGTATAAACTAAAAATATACATAATATATGGAACGAAAAAGTGATGCTGGGGTTTTAGCTGATCACGTTAGCCTAATCAGGCTGAAGCCCGCATCAGCTTCCTAATCAACGACGAAATAAAAAAAAATAGCTTCCAGATATTGACCACCGCGTATTATATGGAGAAAATGTAGCGATGTCTCTTAATATAAAGTTGTAGATGTCACTCCAAGCCAAGCGTGGAGGTATCGATGATGCATTCCCTGCGTACGTAGCTCTTGCTCTAGAACATCCGATAGGCCTACCAAGGTCAAGGCGAGAAGTAGGACCATGGAGAAGAAATAATTCTAAAATTGAATCTAATTCTATCACCATGGTAGAATAAGCCAGCAGATTGAGCAGCAACCACGCCCACCCAGTAAAGAACCCACAGAACGCAAGAACCCCGTGACAACATAGCAGCCACTGGCTGCAGACCGTTTTGCTCTAGTCTAGGACCTTTCCACAACGTATGACAGAGCGATCTTGTAATTTTCGTCATTAGCCAAAATATAAATTGATTCGCCAAAAATTTAACAATTTATTACCTGGCCTATGACAAACTCTCCCTTAAAATTTAATTAATAGTAATTAAGAAATCTTTATATACATATATTTACCAACTCACAGAGCCATAACAAGTTGTTAAAGAAGATAAATCTAGTTGGGTAAAGATTTACTAACATATGAAGCTGTCATAAAATGCTTGAGATCTAAGAAATATCCCTTTGCCCCTCCTCCAAATAATGCACAGGTGCAGTATGTCTATGCGTCGGACGCAAGTAATCTGTTGTTTTCACACAGCAGCACCTCAGGAACAGCTATACGTCAAGGCTCATATATACAAATGCACTTGAAAACGATGGAATAACCTTCGAAAATCACGCCGATTATATAAAGCCACTTATCCTGTTGCCATACCAGGTTATGAAAATAGCGTTCATGTTGAACTGTGATGACTTATATTTCAGATGCATGGGTTCCTAGTGGATATGAACTAAATAAGATGAATAAACATGCAAGACAGCTGATTTTTATATGCAACTAGAGAATGGTTCTTTAAACAGCCGTATTCGAGGTACTGAGGCTGTGTGTTGGGATGGATTGCTTGGAACCCAATTTTTATAAAGCAAAACTGAACTGAAAGTTTGAAAGAATAGACAAAATATCGCTTTTGATTATGTCCCTTTAACTTTGATTGGGACCAGTTGCGTCTTTGTCATGGCCAGGTCGTCATCACAGAGGTTGATTAAAATGTAATCATCAATGATAATGACGCCATAAAGAGGTACCTGACATGAATTTTCCAAGAGTTTACAGTGCTTTTTGGTACAACAGTAGGATAAGATAAGATAACATTTATTAGCCTTCAGTTCCAGGAATTTGTTGTTGACTTGCAATTCATTACATAAAAATAAATAAATAAATACATAAAAATTAAACATAAAAAATAACACAGAACGTATTGACTATGCATGTAAAAATATAAACATGTTCAAAGGTAAAACAGATAACTTTGCAGGTAAAGCAAATAATTCAAAACAACAAATATCTAGAGGGTTGTGAGTTAAAAAGTTTATTACTGTATGGCACAAGAGATTTTTTAAAGCGAGTAGTTCTGCAGAATTTTACATCTAAGCGTTTACCTGAAGGTAAAAACTGAACTCTGAATATATGGGAAGTATTGTGTCGTTCATGACCTTTGATATGCAGGCCATTGATTTGGTTTAACAGATTTCCTGGTGTGTGGCAAGAGAAGTTCTAGTTATTCTACAACTTCTCTTCCTGGTATTATTTAGCTGTTTCTTTACCTTATCAGATATATTTGTAAACCAGCAGTCCAGTGCATAAGTTGGGACACTGGAAAATACTGTATTATAAAAACACGGCGATAATGGTTTAGTCAAAATGTAGCTTTCTTATATAAGAAAGGTAATGTAATATTTTTTTTGCTTCTTGGATTGATTCAACACATGTTCTTTTCAATTCAGATTTATTTCAATAATACATCCTAAGTATTTATGATTTTCTACAATATCTACATCTTAATTTTTGATCGCAACTGGGATAATTACATAATTTAATCTCCTGAAATCAAAGACTAATTCTTTAGTCATCTTATCATTTAATTGAAGGTAGTGTTCCTCCCACCAACAAGTCACATATTGAATGGTTTTCCTGTAGAGTCATTCATCATTCTTGTGTGTCAGGCCTAGAATGACTGTGTCGTTGATAATTTAAAAATCTGAAAGACTCACAGACAAATTATTGTTTACAGCCATGAATGTATTTTGCTGTTAATATTACCTTGGGAACAGAATTAATCTGTGTTGCCCACTGAAGCTGAACTTTTCCTTCATATTGGCTTTTAGTGATGTTTTGCTTGGCTGTTCTCAGGGTGCATGGCCCCAGTGATCTTCTTAGTAGAGAAATTAAATGGAAATATGTGAAATTATTGATAGTTAAAGTTCTTATTGATTTTCATTAAATATTTGTGGTAGGATGAACTATCTAGGGGCAATTCCCTGCTTGCATGTTTAAGATTGTAAACAGTCTAACCTATTTATCAAATGAATTTCGGTGAATTAATATGGAAGGATGGGATGTGGGTTAATTAAATTTGCTATTTCGGGCCTGGATGCGGATACAGGTGTTGGGGGAGGTATTGCGCTCTGTGAGTGCTTTCTTTTTATTTAATAATTACTCTTTTTTTATCCAAAATCATTTTATTTCCTGATAAAATTTAGTTGATAAAAAATCAATGAAGGCGAATCCTTTCTTGGCAAGAGAATCTATGGTCCTGCGCAATACGGTGCAGGGAGTTGTTTGCCTGGAGAAACTGTCGCTCTTGGCACCAAAGTTAGTGTAGTTTGGTTCCCCGCCGTCTATTTCTACTTAATGTGTCAGTTATGTTATCTGGTACCAAACTAAATTAAGTCGGGGGGAATCCAGTCATTCAGCGAAACGAGTTGAAACAGCGGGTAACAGTCATATCTGGTGACTGTTTTCATCCAGCAGAGATTCCGGGTACATGTCTGGCTACCAGAAAGGACTCCAAAAAGGGTAAGGTGTTGCGCATGGTGTTTAGATCGGGTTGTCACTTTGTCCCAGGTACCTCATTAAACTATTTTTGGCAGGCCCCGCATCGACAAAGGCAGCCGGGTCGGGCAGTTCACAGACACAGGAATCCACCAAAAATCTACCCAAAACCACAAGTAACCACAGGGAATCCTTTCTTGGCGCGAGTTCAGAATCCTGTCTTCATTTTAGTCTAGCCAAGATGGGTTTTAAAACCAGGGTTAGGCAAAACCCGGGTTTTAAGCGTAAAGCCCAGCCAAGTTAGTCTTCACCAACTGCCAATTTTGACTGCAATTATAGTTAATAGTAGTAAAGAACTGGATGCTGATGGACCTCACAAACACTCCCCTTGCCCCCTCCCCAATTCTGTCAGGGTCCAGTTAGCGTGGGGTTGTTTGTGAGGCCCTTCAGCAGGCCTTGCCTTTTGAAAAAGGCACGGGAGTGAAAAATCACTCCCCTCATAGAGTTAAGGCGAGTGGTTCACTCGCCTGAAATTAAAGAGTTAAAATTTCCCCTCTAATTCATGAATATATCATTATATAGTTCAGTAGGGTATAATTTACCTTTCTGTGCAGTAACAGGTGAAAAGTGTTTACCCATAAGGTCAACAGATTAACTTATATTGTAATATATAACTAATAACCATAATTTAAATGTTTACAAAAAAAAATTCCATGATCATTTACTAACAGCATAATTTGTATTTTTATGCACTAATAAGTAAAATATTTTGGTTGTGATGGCATTATTACACATATATTTCAGAATACATTATTCAAAATTAAATATTTACAAACAAATATTTATTTGAGATATTTTTGTTGAAGTTGGGTCGCATGAAATCTCATCAACTGATGAGTCCCGGGGATACTTCAGTTAATTGGCCCTTTAACATATACGAAAAGTCTTAACAAATAAAAAGATAAGAAAGAAATTATTATAAGAAGAGGAGAAGATAATACCACAAGTGTTGAATTATAGGTATATCAAATGGTATATGAATCGACATGTATGGCCTCTGTGCTAAATCTTTATTATTTAGTAGGTTTGACGGAAAAACACGTGCCAATGTCGATCTGTTCATTCTTCTTCTTGGTTCAATAAAAATTCGATGATACAGTCAATAAAATACAAAATATATATATATATTTTAAAAAATCTGTACGAATATATTGCATCTAGTACCTGAACACTTCTAAAAATCAACTGTTTCCCCGTTTGTTAATCTAAATAAAGATATCAGATAGCCGCGTCTAAGTGTACATTTTTTCGTGGTGCCATGTGTCAGTTGACCATCGCTAAAACGCGTATTATCAGTTCATATATCGTTCGACAAATGTCAACTGCAGAAACTGCCAAGCTTCATTTCAGAAAACAATAATTATAAATAGACCTAACTTGCGCTTTAATTAAGCGGGTTTGACATGTTTTGCAACTTGCTCTTCAACGGTGGGAATTCATGTCACATACTGACATAGGGCCTAACTGCAGAAAGCGTCGGTTGCGTGAACATACAACAGGTCACAGAAGTCCCGGGACGACTAAGGCTTGCACATGCGAATATTGACATGAGGGAATTCCTATTCAAATTAATTTAAAGCATGTGACAAATGTATCCAATAGCGCCCAAATATTATAAAGAACATAAGACATGCGCAGAAAACAATTGAGTAGGCCTAATGACGATCTCCGTCTAGACCAGACGCAGTCATGGATTCCGCAGTTGTGGCAGCGTGTAAGATTATTCGCACGACAAATACAAGAAATTAACTAAATTCACTTTAAGTTGTCACGTTTTCATATGTCATAACTGGACTGAAGAGAATCTGTGACGGTCAGAAGTGACAGTTCCGGTTAAAATCGTTCTTCTGTTAACAGATATTCCATTGTAATTGATGCCGGACTTGCGGTCAATGTATATAATTCTTAATTATAATTTTGACTCGCGTGTTACTTCATTGAATATTACAAAAATTTAAACAAATTCATACAGATTTCAAGGCACCAGGCGGCTTTTCGTCAAGTTGAAGTCGATACCCTCTCAGCTGGTCAGGCGGTTCCATCAAGCAAACAAATCGTCCAGCTAACAACATGTCTTGCATTAAAATACCGGGAGGTTGTTCAATACGTGTAACGGCACTGCTTGGCGGCAACCGTCTTCTAATTCAAGTACCCGTACCTGCCCAACTCTGGACTTCGAGCCAATCGTTTGAGATCCAAAAAAAATTTTGGAAGGCTCTGAATGCCAGGAGAGCGATTATTAGCTCTCCTAAAGTCTGTTTTAGGCGAGCGATGGCGCGCGGGAGCGATCGCTCGCCTCAAAAGGCAAGGCCTGCTTCAGTATCCAGAGTTGGACTGATAATATATTAGAAATAATATACACTTACGCTCTTTACACAGCGCTTTACCTATAGGGCTAATACCTATATCGTAAGGCGCTGTTTGTTATGACCTCGTATCCTGAATTGCAACACCAGAGGGGAGCACTGTATTTTTGTCCAATCAGATGAGACCTTGTGCTTGAAGACAAAGCCAAGCGAGGAATACACGGAGCCAATCATATTCATTTCTTTTTAAGTGACAGCTCATCCCCCAGCGTAACCGTCTGAACAGGCCACAGGCTCAGAGAGAATTGCCCCTGACGTGGTTTGCTTAGGGCCTTGGGCACATAGGATGCTCGGCAGGTGAGCTGTAATTCAAACGAAACGTAACAACAAAGGCTGCATGCACACCTCGCTGGCTGGTTTCAGTTCTGCAGACAACTGATACATGCCTACGCTAACGCAGTCATAATGTCATAATCGAATCGGTCGATGATGCGAGAATGCAGAGTGAGCAATTTAAATCCGACCTGAAACCCATCAAGCGGCGCTTGAAGCGCAGCAATGGGCGGAGCCAGGATGCCTGTCGAGTGTTTGTTTATTGGCATCTGATTGGCTGCTTGTCACATAATTCGCACGTTTATTTCAGTGGACAACGAACCGCCATCTGGTGTTTAAATATATCATAAACGGTCAAAGCTGGCAGCGTGAAAATCAGTTGCTTCTTTAGAAGCGCAAGATTTCCCCTGCCTCGGGAGCGTAATTATCATACACTATGACATGTATATATGTATCTTTTAATATATATCTGATTATGTCTTTGCTTTATATTTGACAGAAACCCATCTATAGGTGCATTGAGTTCATGTAACCCTGATCAGTAAGTGGGAGTGAACAATACATAAAAATGTCTGTGGAAATGTTCGAAAGACTGGCGCAGCACTGGGAGGAAGGCAGGTTCTGCGATGTCACGCTGCAGACTGAAGAAGAGACCGGCCAGATTCATGCCCACAAAATCATCCTGGCTTCCTTTAGTGAATACTTCGCAGCAATGTTTAACCCAGACAGCAAGATGGCAGAAGGCCAGATGGAGTGTGTCACACTGAAGGAAATGCCTTTTGATATTTTACAACAAGTAGTCAGGTACGCTTACACCTGTGATGCCAGTATTAACTCCCAGAATGCTGCAGAACTGTTTAAAATTGCAGATTTCTTGCAAGTGCAAAGTTTGTGTGACAAATGCTCGAGTTTCATGGCAGACAATCTAAGTCCTGAAAATTGCTTTGAAATTCTGGAATTTTCAGACAACTACCATTGTGTTGATTTGAAAACGGCCGCTATTGTGTTTGGTCAGGTCAAATTTGGTGAAGTATGCAAAAATGATACAGTGAAATGTCTAAACCCGAAGGTACTGAGTGAATTTTTATCAAGTGATCGACTCCTGATAGCTGATCGTGACCTAAGACGCAAAGGGGAGATGGCAGTTTTGAATATGGTGTTAACTTATCTTAAAGGAAAGGAGAATTTATCATCTGAGGATCATGTAGAAATACTTTCAAAGGTCAGGTTGCCATGGTTACCAGTTGAAGAGCTGGATCAGCTGCTACAGGAGGAGGTTATTCTTGGTCATTCAGAATGCGTAACTCTCGTAAATTCTGCCAAAGAACAGTCCCAGACAAGAAGTGATTCACCAAAATATCCTCATTGGGCAACGCCAAGGAAATTTGCAGGTAAATTCTTTTATTATTTCAAATTAAGGATGGTGTAAAAAAACTGTATTTTTACCCATTGAAAATTTTTATATCCCCATGGAGCATTTCTCTGCATGCTACTTCAGTAACGTGACGTGGTTGTTTCAATAAATAATCAATATAGGTTTTGCAGTCATGGAATATGAACTGATAGATTATAGTTGAAAAATAATCCTAATTAATACAGTTATGCATGATTGTTCTAATCAGTTTAAAATCCCCAGGTTTTCTGCCTGCTTCGTTTAAGTCCTTGAAAACATGACATGATCTGTAGTAATGGTCACTGTCAGTAACACCAATCTTCTTTGGGACACTGATACCAAGTTTTTAAGTGGCCTATTCTGATATCAAACATCAATTAACACAGGATGATCGGCAATTTAAACAGTGTGTCCAGTGCATACACAGCTGTTTTGAATGAATTGGGATGGTCAGGTTGGACACTAGGGGGTACCAGTTGTTTGCTTGCCTGCAATTTTTCAGCCAGGCAGTAATTTACTGCCTCCACACACTAGTATTAGCAATATCCCATATTACTTACAAATCATTAAAATGGACACAGAGTAAGCCAGAAATCACATAAATTCTACAGGTAAGGCAGGTGAATGGCTGGGTTTAAGTGCTAATCATGGTAATCATTATTAACTTTCTTGTGACACAAAAGCTAGGAGGATCCTGCCTAGATAATTTAAGCCTAAATTATAAAGATCTTGTTGTTACACAAAAATTAAAACCAAAATATGTAAGAAGTTAAATTTCAGTGGTTTCTGCAATGTTTCAGAGATTGGCTACAAAAACTGGAAATCCTATGCAAGTGGCAACTATGTTAGGAACGAGATGCATCGATTCAAGGATCTTGAATGGCCCAAGAAGTATGGTGCGTTAACAGGAATGAAGATATGGATCCGACGATGGGATGGACGACCAGTCATCGGAGGTAGAAGAAGCCATAATATCAAGATTTTAAATAAATATAGTCATTCATAAATCCCTCTGAAAGTAATGGTTGTGTCATAATAGGTCTGAAAAAACCTGACAGATTTTCATTCATAATGACCCATTACATTAAATTTGGCAATTAAGAAGTGTCAGCTACTGTGGTTAGCTCTGTAGCAGGGCTCAACTGTACCCCGGGTCACCTATAAAACAAAACTTTACTTTCTGCACATTGTCATATTGCTCTGTGGGCAGCAATCACTTGTAATATTCAGCAAGTATCTATTTGCTATGATATTATGTTTTGCATAAAACAGAAGATGAATGATGTGAGGAACATGACCTAGTTATCAAATTATTGCATTTCTAGGCTGAGTTTGCTTGAATACATCTTACTGCTTTTCTCAAATAGCATTTGTTCATATAAATTTTTTTTATTATGCCCCCCCCCCCACAAAGTGGCCGGGGCATATAGTTTTACCCATGTCCGTCATTCCGTCATTCGGTCATTCCGTCATTCCGAAATCAAACAGTTGTACGGACTTTTTTTCGCAATGCCTGCACATATTGGCCTGATTTTTGGTGTGTAGGCAGATAATGACCAGTTACAGATCGAGTTCGCGTTTCGTCCCGATTGACCTACTTTTGACTGTTTTACGGCTCCTTAACTTAGAAAATTTCATGAAAAATGGAAATTTTCATGACAAATACACATGTACAGACTTTTTTTCGCAATGCCTGCAGATATTGGCCTGATTTTTGGTGTGTGGGCAGATATTGACCAGTTACAGATCGAGTTCGCGTTTCGTCCTGGTTGACCGACTTTTGACCGTTTTACGGCTCTTGAACATAGAAAATTTCATGAAAAATAGAAATTTTCATGACAAACACACATGTATGGACTTTTTTTCGCAATGCCTGCAGATATTGGCCTGATTTTTGTTGTGTAGGCAGATAATGACCAGTTACAGATCGAGTTCGCATTTCATCCCGATTGACGTATTTTTGACTGTTTTACGGATCCTTAACTTAGAAAATTTCATGAAAAATAGAAATTTTCATGACAAATACACATGTACGGACTTTTTTTTTGCAATGCCTGCAGATATTGGCCTGATTTTTGATGTGTGGGCAGATATTGACCAGTTACAGATCAAGTTCGCGTTTCCTCCTGGTTGACCTACTTTTGACCATTTTATGGCTCTTGAACATAGAAAATTTTATGAAAAATATAAATGTTCATGACAAATACACATGTACGGACTTTTTTTCGCAATGCCTGCAGATATTGGCCTGATTTTTGATGTGTGGGCAGATAATGACTAGTTACAGATTGAGTTCGCTTTTCATCCCAGTTGACCTATTTTTTACCATATGACACAGATCCTGAACATAGACAATTTCATAAAAGACAGAAATTTTTTATGAAAAATGCACATGTCTGGACTTTTTTTCACAATGCCTGCAGATACTGGCCTGATTTTTGGTGTGTTGCTTGATAATGACCCGTATCGGATCAAGTTTGCATTTTGCCCTTGTTGACCTACTTTTGACCATACGACACCTCCCGAACTTAAAAAAAATTTACAAAATTTAACAAATGTTTCAAATTTGCCCCAGTCGTTCCGACACATCTAGTTTGTTATTAAATTGTCAATGGAATATATGAAAATGGCAAATTTTGTCTTTTTGAGGAATTGAGGTATACTATGGTGAGGTTACAACTGGAATCCATGGCCATGACAGGGGCGAATTGTGTGAATTTCGACTCAATCCAAGAGAAAGAATAGTGAAGGCTACAGTCCGGAGCGGATGGCTGGTTGACGCTCTCACATTTAAGACGAGTACTGGGAGACAACTTGGCCCTTATGGTGGAGACGGAGGAGGTGAATACACTGAAGATCCGATTGCAGATGGCTTCGACCAAGAGACCACCAGTCTTGGGTACATAGCGGGCACAGTTGTTGACACTCAGGGAGAGCCAGCAATAACCAAACTCCGTTTGTTCTGGGCGTATGAGAGAGACCCTGATGATTCTGATCATGATGATTCGGATGCAAGTTCTGACTCACAACGAAGCTCCATCAGTTCATCAGATGCTATGACTGATGATGACGAAGATGAGGATGATGTGTATTAGATTATGAGATACCAGAAACTTTCTGGGCTGTTAGAAGATATACTGTACAGACCAGGAACTTCAATTTTAGGGCAGTAAGATGATATACTGTGGTCCCGAGAAAAATCAAATTTATCACTATAAGATGATATATATAATGATAATTAATGGTATAGTCACATTGGTCTGTAGTCAAAGTGTAGGTAAAGAGTAAGAGTGATGCCTAAATAATAAATTAGTCTTGAATAATAAGTAATATATATATTTTTGAGATACCAGAAATTTGAATTGTAGTGCAATAAGATAATATATCTGAGACCAAAAACTTTAAAGATAGATAAACATTTGCCATAATTTATGCATTATCTCATGTTATTAGCTCATTTTGGCTAAATACAAATGGTTTCATACAAATTCATCCTGGCACACCCAACTTGCTATCTCCAGTTCACCTGTTTTATATGTTGTAATGGTTATGTGTATGGGCAGACACAGTCCACATGAGTTTGTTTCCCATGATCAGATGTACCATGTTGCACTTACTAGATAAAGCAAGGAGAACAAAATGAAAGAAAACACACCAGTTAAAGCTTGATTTGTGAAGTTGTAGTACGGCCATCTGCTGTCAAGTGTGCTGTTTGTTTTGTACCACTGATTGCGCCTGGTACAAGCTCATTCCCACTTGTGTACAGGAGTTAGTGACCAGTTTTGGAATGAAATATTAGCAGATGGCATAATATTTTAAGGAGAAAATGCTATATTTCATGTATATTAAACATACCTAGTATGTAAATAGGTCCCCTTAATTTAGGGTCGTCAGTTGATATAAAGTAGACACCAGGAACTAATGAATCCCACCATGCACAAAGTTGGTGCTCCAGTATGTATTCTGTAGTTTCCTTCATATTCCTCACATAGAGTTTCATGTATATTCATATATTTCATGTATATTAAATGTACCTGGTGTGTGAATAGGTCCACTTAATCTAGAGTTGTCAGTTAATATAAAGTAGACACCAGGAACTGATGAATCCCACCATGCACAAAGTTGGTGCTCCAGCATGTATTCTGTAGTTTCCTTCATATTCCTCACATAGAGTTTCATGTATATTCATATATTTCATGTATATTAAATGTACCTGGTGTGTGAATAGGTCCCCTTAATCTAGGGTCATCAGTTGATATAAAGTAGACACCAGGAACTGATGTATCCCACCATGCACAAAAGTTGGTGCTCCAGTAGGTGTTCTGTAGTTTTCTTCATATTCCTCACATGGAGTTTCGTGTATATACATATATTTCATGTATATTTAACATACTTGGTATGTGAATAGTCCCCTTAATTTAGGGTTGTCAGTTGCCATGTGTAGACACCAGGAACTGATGAATCCCACCATACGCAGATACAAAAGTTGGTGCTCCAGTATGTATTCCGTAGTCTTCTTCATACTCCTAACATGGAGTTTCATGTTTGATTAAGTTGAAAGGACATTGACATATTATCTTTATTACTGACTGACAGCTTGTGTGTTATATCATGGTAGTGGTAAAACAGGTTTTCAGGTAGGATTTATAAAGAAGGCTCAAGCTATTTTTAAATATAAATATAGCTTAAAGTTAAGTTCAACTGTTGAACTGTAGTCCTGATGATTATTTTAATGAAATGATAGTTGAGTATTAAGCTTATTTATAGAACACATTATGTATACATTAACCATACAAAGCCACAGCAAGAGGTACCAGTAATATGCTTCTTACTTGATTAAATACAGTGGAACCTTGGGGACAGAACAAAGTGGTCATATTTGTAAAATTACATGGATCATATATTCTGGACAAAGAGGAGTGGTCATAATTGACTAATTGTGGGGCGGTGGCAATTGTGGGGTGGTCACAAGGAGGGGGTCCACTGTATGTGAGTTTAGAGATGAAAAGTCCTCAGCTCTTTGTACAACCACAGGTAAAATTAAGAAAATACTGCCTGCTGAGATTAACTTTGATGTTTGATAATTTGTCCTGTTTATATATGTACAAATTATATCTATTTTATACATATTTTCATCCTTGCATAACCAGGGATATCATAAAGTAAAAACTATACCAGCCATTGATATTCACTAAGTTTATTTTTATGTTCATAGTGAACTTCCCACCAGTGTCTGTGTATTTGCATGTGTGTGTGTATGTGTGTGTAAAGCAAACTCTGAAGTCTAAGAGTCAATCAGGTTTTAGGATGTGGAAATCGTCATCTTGGTTCAGTAAAAGGCAGCGCCTGTAATTCTAAAACAGTACAGGTATGGACTACTGACTCATCCAGCTGTCATCAGGGAGAGACGATTGAACATCAGTTCATATTTTAACTGTTATATGATTTTCTTTAAGGAGGACCAAAATTTTTCAGAGACCTTCCTCGTTTTAAATGTGCAAATGTTGAATCTTTGAGCTACAGGTGTGAGCAGACTTACAAATATATATACTGGTATATACAGGCATATAAAGTATATATAAAATGAGACACTGTACCCAAATTCCCTATTTTGGTATGTAATAAGTATACGCTCTGTTAAAAATTACAAATGCCAACTTTAGGAAGTTCCCCCTTGTGTTACTGCATAGTCACAGGGGTCAGCATTATGTTCTAATAAAGTTGTTAAAGATCATATTTGTATTTGTTTTTTTCCAGAACTATCAGTGCTAAAAGTCATCTGAGCTATAGTCATGGTCCTTTGTTCTTCGTCTGTCCGTTAAATAAGTGTTGAAACCATTGGACCCACAAATCCAAAATTTTGCACATAGAGGTACCAAATATCTTCTACCATACCATAATTATGACGTGTTTCCAGAAAATTCTTTTGTTTTTAGAAAAAAAAATTTTTTTTTAATACTTGCATTCTAATATTTAATAATGTTGTGTTTATCTTTATCATTTAGGTCGGTTGATTGGTAGATCCGTTTTTTCAGTATAGTATGTTACAGAACCTAATATAAACAGATCACGTATGCATGATGAACACAAATTTTGTAATGGAGACCTTCCTTCTTGCAGTAATTACAGATTTTCTTTGAAAATGACTGGTCTTTGTTGGACTTAGACACAGTGGACGTGGACTGAGATGTAGCTATGGGCTTTGCTGAACTATCAGGAATACTACCGTAAATATTGTTTTTATGGCCGCACGTCTATTTATAGCCGCACCCTGAGTTTGCAACGTCTCTTAAAGGAGCTCCCACTGAGGTCCAAATACCCAAAACCCCCCTTAATGGCCGCACCCCCACTCCGTCTCTGGCCTGATGGGTGAGATAATTAGTTGCACGTAGCAAAATAAATCACGACATAGCAGCTTTAATGAAGACTAGAATAAAAAAGTATTAATTACAGAGGTTAAATATGTGGGCAGATTACGTATATTAAACATATTTAACGCTCGAGATCGGGACAATATAGATATTTTGTCCCTAACGACTTTTGCACATGGATTGGCAGGCATTTATCAGAAAAAGAAAGATTCCCCGAACGATCGTTTCGTTTGAATGGTGGTTACGCAAAACGATTCTTGTATGCATCAACACGCTTCTTTGCATGTAAAAGACTAGTATGAACACTGAATTGAGGTTTATATGTACATTTATTGAAGCAAAAAGCCTGAATACAATCCACTATTACGCACCATCACGCAGTAGCGTTCAGGGGGCGACATGATGGCTAAGACTGTCGACTGCTGAGACTGTCAGATTTTCAACCTGCGGGAACTTAATCACGGCTCGTGGTATACATATAAAAACTTATATGTAGAACCTTGACATGTATATCTTTCGTGCGATATATAACTTGTTATAAAAAATCTTGGTAATTGTCACCAAATAATACGTTTAAAACACCCCAACTGTAACACAGCGGCCCGTTGGGCATGGTCAAGCAACATTGAAGTAAATGCCTACTTTAAACTCATTTGCAGCGTTATTTAGCAACGATTATTTGTTTAAAAAAGTAAAATGAATATAAAGCTGACATCGTAAAGAGTCGCATAATGGCTGACGATCGTTTTAAAATCAAGTTTGAGTGCCGCCATGTGCTGAAACGCCGTGGTGTTCTGCTAAGAATATTTTGAACGGCTGTACGCGGTGGGTGGTAAACAGAACAGCCACCTATTTCGTCCCAGTGTGCCTTGCGCGAACGCTACCTTGACAAGATGGCTCCCCACACGCGTACACGGACACTTTCGACTTTCTTGAGGAAAAAAACTTGCTTACCTCGACCGGCCATTTAATTTCACTTCAAAATCACTCGTTTTCACGCGTCATGTTTGCTATACGTGCGTATCTCGACAAGGTAACTTCAGTTATTTTAATATTTAGTTGAGTTGACCAGCGATGTTTTCAAACGCATCAGCAAATTGTGACATGGAGCGATGTCAACGAACGATGTGACGATGATAATACCGAAGTTACCGGTATGAAAATGATTCGAATCTTCCGAATAATTCAAGAAATGGAATTTTCATCATAGATTAAAAAAAAATATTACTTTTAGAAATAAAATATACAGTGACTTTAAATGGATCAGCAGAATGTTTCTATACAAAATATATTGAAAAATCAGTAGCAAACAAGAATACGGCACCGCATGTAAAATCTGTATATTCACCAAATTCCATCGGCTGTAGTGACATGTTCTACCATTTATATCTACAAGCGGGTTTCCCCTCTAACACTATTTCCATTCATACAATATATTCGTGATTGTATAAAAAAACAAAGATTAAACAGAAGTAAATGACCGGGCTATACGCATTCAAGGATGAAGGTTTTCCAGAAACATGACATGGGGGCGAGAAGATGGGCTATTCAATATTGAGGTACATGTATCAGACATTATAAAAAATGTCAGTACCTGCTAAATTTGAACTTTTATAAAGATTCATAGTGTTCTAAATTACATATTTTGATTTTCTGAATTATTTTTATGAACAACATAGATTCCAGGGCAATTCAGCTCCGTCAAAGGTATGACCGGTAATACCGATTTTTTCCAACAGACGTCACCACTAGTCCTCACCATGAATAATCTCATTCATTTTAATCTCGTAATAAGTGTTGTTAATGTTCAATGTTTATTGTTATTGTTTAATTGATTGCATATAATTGTTATATTTTATATGAACATTTAGACTATACAATTTTATACAATAAATCTGTGACTACTAATAGTATTTCCTCTGTGGTGTGTTTTCTCCTATTATCACCCAAAGGAGCGCCATGTCCGGGAGAGAGTTCTTCTCACAGTTCATTTCTGATAAACCATCTATTTATGGCCGCATCCCGAGTTAAGAAAAAAAGTCGAGATTTTCGATTTTGAGTTTGTTTTTAAGGCCGCGGCGATAAAAACAGGATTTACGG
Source organism: Sipunculus nudus (assembly GCA_026874595.1). Classification (NCBI taxonomy): domain Eukaryota; kingdom Metazoa; phylum Annelida; class Sipuncula; order Golfingiida; family Sipunculidae; genus Sipunculus; species Sipunculus nudus. The sequence continues at coordinate 35,604,119 of CM049309.1, forward strand.
TAGTACTGGGTGACTGCACTTTAAAATTCTTTTGACCATACTGATTTACATTCTTGTTTGTGAATGACTGGTTTGATTTGCTAGTAAAGGACATTTTGTGTGTCAATGAATAATCATCAGCTAATTGAGCAGCAGTGTCAAGTGTTTCAGGACTTTTCTCATCAAGAAAAGTTTTAACATCTGTGTTAATGCAGCTCTTAAATTCTTCAAGCAAAATCAACTGGCGCAAATTGTCATAATCTTTCATTACATTTTTAGAACTACAGCGATCAAACAACTGCTCTTTTGTCCTAGCAAATTCGACATAGGTCTGATTTTTGCGCTTTTCCCAATTTCTGAATTTCTGGAGGTAAGCCTCTGGAACTAACTCATAACCTTTTAGGATTAACCGTTTTACCAGGTCATAGTCTGCAGCAGCTTCTACTGAAAGCTCTGTATGAATTTCTCTGGCCTTTCCAGTCAATACACTTTGTAACAGCATAGTCCAATTTTCCTTAGGCCATTTTAAATTTTCAGCTACCTTCTCAAAGTGTAAGAAATATTTATCATCTTTTTCTTGAAAAGGTGGGACAAGTAATGTGTTTAGCAACATCAAAACTGTGAGTTGGGGCAGCACGTAGACTATGTTCTAGTTTAAGTCTTTCTAACTCCAGTCGTTTTACTCAATTTCTTTTTCTTTCTCTTTTAATGCTAGCTCATGTTGCAATGCCAACTTTTTAAATTCTAATTGCATAGCAAGGCTGTCATTTTTTTATGTATCAACTTCAGTCTCTTCAATTAAACCTTTGCTTATAAGATCTTGCATGATTTTAGCAATGATATCAGGCTTTCTCAAAGCTTTTTTCACATTTAGCCCTAAGTGTTGTCCCAAACGCAACAACTGGTCTTTTGACAACTGTTCAAGTTGATCAGGGTCCAGATCATCAACAAATGTCTCAGGTTTGAAATCTGCCATGTTAAGATGTTAAAACAATAACAAAAAACCACTGAGATAATTTCTGTAAACAATGTACTGTAAACAATATGTAATCTTGTAAACAATGTATGATAAATCAACGTGTCCAGGTCAAGGCCTAATAAATTAGAAAACTTAATCATCCCGACAAGAGCCCCCAATTTTATGTAATGGAACCTAATATAAACAGATCACGTATGCGTGATGAACACAAATTTTGTAATGGAGATAAAAAAAATTAGATTCTGTAACACTAGGCAGCGGGAAATGACTAGGGGAATGAATAAAGAAGTCAGTGGTTTTTTGTTAACAAATAACTGTAATTTATTCCTAAAACAACCCTAACAATACAATACACTAAATCAATACCATTATACAGTAACACAGCGTTATAGCAACAAGTCAATACAATCACACAGAAAGATAATGGTACAATACCTGAATACCAACGGTGTCACCAAAATAAGTCCTTTGGATGTAAGCTCTCGGAGAATGACAGTCCAGTGGAAAGTTCTTGCAACAACACAGAAAGTTACCTGAAGTCCAAATGTATAAAATCCAGGAGAAAGTTCTTGAAAATCTATAATTGCCGCATTCGTTGGATGAGGTCCTGACACACGCTTCTGCGTCGGCTGGAATCTGCTCTGCTGTCTGCCCCCTGGTTCTAAAAATCAGCCCTTTATATACCTTCACACCTCAAGCCATGAATTTTCCACTTCTAGAACAGTCTATAAGGTCTTGCCCAACACAAGTTTAAGGAATTCTCTAGAAAGACATAGCCGCGTGTCTCTACACATACCAGGCTCATCACTTGACCCACGACAAGGTGTGAAAACCCAAGGCTCACATGACAACGAGAGTTCAACCAGTACGGATTAACATAAATATATTCATATATATATATTTATATATATATATAGAAGCCGGCTCCACGACTGGAGGAGAGAGTCAGTTGAGAGGTCTTTGTGGCCAGATATGTGTTGTCTAGATTTGCACCAGACAGGGTGTTTTGTCAAATACTGTGTTAAGGATGAGTTTTGGTCCACGGAGGTTTATATTTACCAAGGAGGGCGCTGGAAGATTTGTGTCCGACTGTGTTGTGAAGTAAGGGCCAGTTAGCTGAAGAAGAATAGTTTTATTAGATTGGAGTCAGTCCATGGTGATAAATGCCAAATGTTGGATGTTACCGGAATAAACTTAATAATGATTGTTAAAAGAAAGTGTGATTATTTTTACCTTTGGTGTGAAAGTTCCAGAGAAATATTAGTCCACTGTGAGTTGTGACACATTTCTCTGGATGCAGACTTCTAGTTTCAATTGTGATGATCTCACATGGGCCTAATTCTTTTAGAGTATTCTTGCAAAATCAATCAGTTATGATTCCCCGAAAGCTCTAACGGAAAGCTCTATTCTGAGAAAAGGTCACTGAAGTTTTGGGTAATATTAAGCAACATGAGAAGCACCATGGAGAATGACAGCAAGAGCAGGAAAAAAAAACATGTATACATGTAGGCCTATATGGATGTGAAAAGCAAACTTCAACAGGTCCACATACATACTAAAAATATGGCACATAGAAATTTGAAAAATTACATAACTTTTATTAAGTAATGAGATTAACAGATGTAATAAGTAGAAGGACTGGTCTAATTCAAGTGATCTGTTTAAAACTTAACTGGAAAATACCTTAACTGAATGAGACTTGCGCATGGTATAACAGTAAAAATCATAAATATATATATATCTAAATATATTAAATCATCCTGGATTAAGAAGTCAGCTTTTAAGTGCCTGAACAGTTAACAAAACAGTTTGCTACTTGATGACAATTACATAATAACCATTTCTGAAATGAGATGATTATTGAAAACAAAAATAATTGTAAACAAAATAACATGTCTGAATGTACCTACAATCTCTGTGGCAAAATAAAGGGTAGTAAGCCAGGCTGACATGTTACTTTAAAAATGGATAAAATTACTAAATGAACATTTCTATAACAGGATAAATATTGAATACAAAAATAATAAGAAACAAAGCAAGATATATCTAAATGTAAGTACAATCTCTACAGCACAATGATAGGTATGAAGCTTCCTAGACATATGTTGCTTTAAAAATGGATAAAAATACTACTTAAATACCATTTTTTAAACAGAATAATTATTGAATACAAAAATAATGTTAAGCAAAGCAAGGTATCTAAAAGCGTGATTAATCTCTAAGGAGTAATAAAGGACATGTAGCTATGCTTTGAAATATATAAAAATACTTCTATATAAAAATATATCTAAACTTTTTTCCTATCATTTTGTTAACACTACAGTACATTTAAAGAGATTTTTTTAAATGCATCAAAGTAAGTATGTTATAGTGAACTCTTGAGTTTTGACAGTTTGAAACGGTGCCAATGGTGTTTGAAAGTAATTTTTTGCTGCCTTGATTCTTGGAAAGAATAGGCATAAAGGGTTTTGAATCGAGACTGTTAATGCCCATTCTTTTCAAAATGATGTGTGCTGTCACTTGGACCATGAAAGAATTAATTTAGTGAAACCTTGATATTATAGAACACTCAATCATCCTTTGCACACTTTAAATATATCTCTGATCTCTAAGTTCCTACATTAAATTCCTACATCAAACTATGACAAAAAGTAATCTGTAGTATTACCCTTATCAAACAATGACAGATACTAATCATTGGCACAAAAATTACGTAAATACATGAGAACAAGTGGCCCATGGGTCACGAGGCTCAGCAAATTTTGGCACAAAACCCATGAATCTGTAGCACCTTAACAAATCTCATAGACTTAGTTGAGATTTCTTAATAAAGCCTGTCTGCAACCTAGGTTGATACTAACTTTATATAATTATTATCATTCATTTCCTGTTGTTGTACACAGTGACCCATGAGGTCATGTGATGCTCAACTGATTAGACACATATTTGAAGAACTCTGTTGTTCAAACACAAATAGTCTATTTAAAGCCATTTCGTTTTTGTCCACTGAAAAAAAAAATTAATGCTATCCTTTTCTTTGTCTGACTCTTAAAAAAATCCATTTCCAAGCCAAAAATGAAGTGGAATAAAATGGACAAATCTAAGGTCATCATTCAAAGTATTTTCATGGCAATAAATGCATAGTGGAATTTTTTTAAGTTGTTACTCATATAGACTATTTACAATGAAATATCAATCCTGTCACATCTATAATGAGTTGGGAGCATTTTCCTCCAAATTATACATGCTGACATGTATATGTAAATGAGGAAAATATATTTATTCCGAGGTCCAAACAAAAAAGTTTGCTAAAGAGCCTTGAATACAAAGACTTTCAGAAGAATTGTATATCTGCTCCATTATTATCACAGTACAGGTCACTGTACAGGTCACTCATTTTATGTCTGCAGGAAGATTTTGCCAGGACTTGTGGTACTCAAAGCAAGAATGTTTCAGGTCTTATAGGTCTTCATTTACCTTATGCTTAATGGTACAAGACGGGTTGTACATAAAAATGGTTTACACTGAAATAATCAACACACTGAAATCAGCTGTATTCCACAACAGATAGTGCCATCTGTGTTTCAATGTGTAAACTATCCACAATGATCAATATTCCAGAATGGTAGCTGACAGATGTAGTTGGCCCTATAAGAGATATAAGCTAACATACATAACATTTAATATGAATCAAAATACATAAAACTGTCAAATACTGCAAATAGTTAAATTTAAAGTGCCTAATGAAAAACCATGTTGAAAAATAAATCAACATTATTTTACTCATGTAATTAGCCCTGCTCCCAGATAAAACCAGTATAGACAGCAACAGTTAAGGTCCTCAGCTATGACAGAATATATTTGAGATGGAAGCTACAGTGGTTTTGGAGAAGTTTCTACTTTAAGTAGCACAATTAGCAAAAACCCCTATATCTAAAGTATTCCAAAAGTTATAAAGTAGTTTTTAACTTATAATAGACCCAATTAAGTTACATTATTTGTAAACCTGGTACAATGTTGTGGAGAATATTTTAAATTTTATAGCTTTAAGAATCAATAAACGGAAGCCAGGTATTTATTAAGCCACATTTTACAGATCTTCAAAACAGCGTACCTTTCAAAAACAAACACATTTTTAAAATGCTAAAATATCATACAAAAATGAATGAAAATTTTTTAAATATGTATATGATCAGACAACACACTGTACCGGGTGTAAAATAATATATACTCTGTGGGGTCTAAAATGAATTTATATAATTATTTATTGCTTTTACTAGATACAGGGGTTTTGCCGATTATGCTACGGTAACAGGATTTAGAACAGGTAGTAATGGATAATAGACCATCACTTTAGATATTTAGCCACAAATCACATGCAAGCTTTCCTTTTGCCCAAGCTCTCTCCCTATCCCTGTCTTTCATGCGAATGTGTCGTTCATAATCATCCTCTCCCTCTGCAGAAAATGATGTGACAGAAGATGAACCATGGATAATAGACCATCACTTTAGATATTTAGCCACAAATCACATGCAAGCTTTCCTTTTGCCCAAGCTCTCTCCCTATCCCTGTCTTTCATGCGAATGTGTCGTTCATAATCATCCTCTCCCTCTGCAGAAAATGATGTGACAGAAGATGAACCATCGGAATCCATATCACAATCAGAATCTGAAGAATCAGGATTCTTGTCACAGGCCCAGTGGAAGCGTAGCTTAATTACAGCTTTTGAAACTGGTGTGTCCACCACAGTGCCCGAGATGTAACCGAGAGTATAGGCTCCTTCAGCAGGACCATTAGTCGCTGGGTTTTCGGTGTGTAGTTCATCTTCATCAACATCACCACCATATGGGCCAAACTGCGTTCCACTGTCTGTCTCAAACATTAATGTCTGAATCAGGTAATTCTCAACCACCCATCTACTTTGAATGGATGCCATCAGGATCCGTTCATTTGGCTTCAGATAAAACTCAGACATTTCACCCGCATCACTGCCATGGATTTCACCTCTACCTTTGTCACTGTATCCGTAGAATCCTTGAATACCTTTGGAGAAAAAAAATATTCACCTGAGTTTTTATTCTGTTGTTTATATATGAAAAAGAGTAATAATATTAATTTACATTGCACATATACCTTTTAACATTTTGGACCGTTCATGTATGAAATTCATACTTTAGATCCCGGTGATGATTGCATGGATCTTCCTGAAATTTGGTAAGCCTACTGATTCTGTGCAAGACTGGTGGTGCCATCTACATTCGCTTTATTTTAACCCACTTGCAGAAATATATTTCAGACTTAGAGAAACCATACTTCACATGTCACAATAGAAGCCCAGCAAACAAATTCTTAAAAAGCACCAATTAATTCAAAAGCACCAACTGAATTAACATGTATCATTTAAATGTTTTTATATCACCACAGAAATTCTGAATAAAAGCCATAAGATACATTCTTCACAAATACTGCAGACACTATTTCTAAAATGTTAAACTGTAACAAATCAGCTGAGCATCATGCACTTAATTGTTTTTTTTTATGCATGAAGAGAATGAACCAGGTATTTGAGTACAAATACCTCAAATTACAGTCTCTTCAAGCCACACGTTGTGGATTAACAAGAAGGGCTGAGTGTTGTGGGTTGACAAGAAAGGCCATGTGTTGTGCATTGACTAGACAGGCCATGTTTTGTGGATTGACAAGAAGGGCCACGTGTTGTGGATTGACAAGAAGGACCATATGTTGTAGATTGACAAGAAGGGCCACATGTTGTGGATTTGTCAAGAAGGGCCAAGAGTTGAGGATTGACTTGAAGGGCAGATCATGAGTGAAGTTACATTATGACCTCAAATTAATTTTTCTTCATGCCATGTGTTGTGGATTGATTAGTAGGGTAGATAATGAATGCGGAACTTTAAAGAAGGTGTGATCAGCCTGCTTGGAGTGGTCTGGTCCACAATTTTGGACTGGACTGGACCACTCACACAAAATACCAGACCGCTCATCCTTGGACTGGACTGGTCCGGACCGGCCTGGACTACCCTTTCTTAATTAATATAACTGCTTGTGCTATTGGTGGATGAATTTGTTCAATTTGGAATGTTTCAAGTGATTATCTACTGGTAACCATAATTATGGACAATGCTTTGGGTTTTGAAGTTAGTTTCTAAATGAAAGACTCCTTTCCACAATATAAGTGTACTAAAACAACATTTTGTTCAACCCATCAGCTTGGACTCTCCAGGCACCCAGTAAAACACTTAAAATGAGGAAGACACATAAAAGCTATTACAGTGTGTACATATAGATATTTAATCACTTCTGACAGGCCTGAGAATAAAATGAAGAGAATATATGCATTTGAATGTATAGGGTCTTGAATGACTTTATTGCTTCTTTATTTTACAAGTCTGATTTAACACTGACAGTACTGAATACATAGTATGCTTTTTATTATATGCAGTAAATTCATTGGAACAAGTAGGACTTAACTACTTATGGATGTTATTTCTTAATATTTTGTTATAACTATTATATGTTATAAATAAATGACAACTTCTAAGACTGGTAACCCTTAGTATCAGACCGCCCACAGCTTCACTAGACCAGGACTTGACCACGCAAATGCTGGACTAAACCACCCTTCCCCCACTCCCCCCAGTCCACACCTGTATTATAAGAGCAGTTATATAATTACCACCAATTACTCTCTCTTCACGCCACATGTGTGGTCTGATTAGCTGGCAGATTGCATCATGAGGATAATAATTACAATGAGTATAATAAGTATAATTATTTAAAATTATAATAATTATAAAGTATAATAATTACCTCCAATTACTGTCTCCTCTTGCCACTTGGTCGTCCAGATCCTTAGTCCCGTTACTGTTCCACAAGCTTCAGCCAGTTCAAAGTCAACAAAGCGCTCTCCAGCTTGTGTCATCTCTGTCCTCAGGTAATGCCTAAGGTAAGGTCTGCAGGTCCGGAAGGATATGTCTGAGGAAAACAAAAGTTTATATGTTGAAAATTCAATTTGTTTTAGTCCCTGTGGAGGGCACTTGCATCCATTGTAGGTACATATCTATGATTTGAATTCTGAGGAGACAGCGGAGGTAATTAAGAAACTATGACAAGGGTTACAGGCCAAATATGAAACTGTGTGATGGAATATGCAGCAGGTATAAATTAATCCTTTGTTTTTATATACTCATTATTTGAACCTATGTAATACAATATGCAGCAAGTAAAATCCTTTGTTTATAATATACATCTTTGCCAGTATTTGAACTGTACTCAATTTTTGTTTTCATGTACAGGTATGACAAGTACATTTGCTAAGTACTAAAAATTCTGAGCTTGAGTTAAGTACCAAGTAAACAAAAATGTTATTGACCCAAGCCTGATATTATGTTATTTGACTACTAAAACATTCTCACATAACTGAAAGGTCTCACACCCCTTTTCATGTACAGAGGTGTGGCCATAACCCTTATAGAGTGTTTCTGTTTATAAGCCCACATTTTACTGACAAATTTGTTTGCCTGGTTAAAAACTGGAATAGGGCAGATGACCACAGACAGTGTATCTGACATAGACTAAGTGAGGCATGGAATGTCAAAATATCATAAAATGCTCCCAAAGACCAAAAACTAAAAAGTTTGGTCAAATATCCTGTTTTGAAAAGTTTACATGCTAATAAGAGTACTAATAGCCTTAACAGTGAAGATGAGGCCCATCATTTCAATTTTATCATCCAGTGCAAAATATCTGTGCAGAAAGCTTGACCACATGAAGGTCTGACTGCTGGAATGCTCCTAATAATATTTTTGCTTTGACAAATATAGGTCATTGAGACCTAATTTTTGGTTTTAAGAATTTTCCCATGATCTGCCTGGATATAAAATTTGAGGTTTCTAGGTCAAGCAGTTACAATTAATTTGTTACATGTTACCTGATGGACTGACATACAGTGAGACAACCAGGAAGATAAATTGTGGCCCAACATTCATCCTCTAGTTCGCTGATAACTTTCAGTCAGATCAGCTTAAAACCAGTGCCAACCTATAAATGTAACATTGCTGAAGAACTGTTTTAATACACTCTTTTTATAATTAATAAATTGGTTCTAAATTTCCTCATGTTGTGCTCACTTATTGCCATCTTGTTTACCATTTACAGGTTAGGAATGCTGCCTCACAAGGCATAACTAGACAAAGGGTTGACAGAACTTGTATTACACATGATACAAAACATTTCACCTGCATATCTTCTCGGCTGATCCCAAGATTTGACGTATGGCTTCCTTGTCTGGCCAAGGCACTGTTCTTTGGCATGTTTCACTAATCTTATACATGTTGAATTCTGTTTAACCCATTTTTTCTTCAGCAGCTTATCTAGCTCTGCTACTGGTAGCCATGGCAACTTTACTTTTGAGAGCAATTTGGCATGATCTTTTGGTGTCAAATTATCCTTTCTTTAAAGGAAGTTCAGTACAAAGTTCAAGATTACCATCTCACCTTGCTGATGCTGGGCAACATTTGTGAGTAGAAGGTAGTCAGATGAGAGTAATCCACAAAGTGTCTTTAGAGTTAAGCAAGAAGCTGGTGCTGCTCCGCTTTGGCATATTTCACCGAAGTTTTCCTGAAGAAACAATTCTGCAGCACGTTTAAGGTCTGACTTGTTGTATATATTTGCAAAGTCAAATATTTTAAAGCAGTTTTGGGGATTTATATTGTGAATCATGAAGCATGTGCATTTTTTGCACAAAGTTTCCACTTGTAAAAAGTCTGCTATTTTAAACAGCTGTCTGACGTTGTGCAAGTTTATATCTATTTCTCCAGTATATGCATATGTAATAACTTGATTTAAAGCATCGAACGACATCTCTTTCAGTGTTACACAATCCATTTGGCCTTCAGCCATTTTGCCATCTGGGTTGAACATGGCTGCAAAGTATTCACTAAAGGAAGCAAGGATAATCTTATGGGCATGTATCTGTCTCGATCCCTCATCTGTCTTGAGGCTGATGTCTCAGAACTTTTCATCTTCCCATAATTCTACCAATCGTTTATGTATGTGCTCCATTATGACACGGTCATCTACTGCATATTCACATCAATCGTCAATCTTGAGATTTTATGTAAAAACACCTGTAAATAATAAAAAAAAACAATATCATATAAAATCATTCAAATACCTGTGAATATTCCTCACTCCATAACTTAAGTGTCACCTCAAATATACAACACAGTATATAATCAGATTTCTAAGCAACTCTAACAGCTCACTAGTCTTTCACAGATAATAAAATGACCCATGGCTCATGACACTCAGCTGGGAGACTTGTTGGCATTGGTTAGGATACAAGATGCATAAATTTGTTTGGCACTGGCTCTTCTGAGGGCTCAACACATAAGCCTCTTATTTATGTAAGGCAAGTGATGGTGACCCCATCACCCATGTGAAGACCAAATGATGAAAACAAATGGTGCATAATACACCTGTATCAATTTAGCATTATTGCCCCTGTGACCTTGAAAAATGTGTCAAGGACATTCATTTTAGAACTCAACATATTCCTTTACAAGGTACATCAATGCTGCAAGTTTGGTGACTGTATCTCAAATTCTTTTTGAGTTATTGCGTTAACAAATGTGATTACAGATGGACAGATGAAAGATGGACGCTAACCATTTCTATGCCTTCGCAGGCGCCAAAGGCGCCATTGGTGAGGGACAAAAATGTTTATAATGGGTTTCATGAAAATCTATCAGATGTTTTGTTAGCCACGATATCCCCATCAGTCTGGTGACCTTTAACTCAATCAAATATGTGTGGATTTTGCATATAATCAAACTTGAGTGAGATATCCATTGTTAAGTAGTTTTGGCGAGTTTCATGAAAATTTAGCAACTTATTGCAGCAAAATTAGCAACTTATTGCAGCTTATTGTTTATGCAAGGACACAAGGTGACACCACAAATTAGCCTGGTGACCTCTGACCTCATTCTATGTATGCATGAATATTGCCATGTAAGAGAAATTTTACTTATTTATAATATAAGTTAGTGAGTAACTATTAATAGTTAATATTAATAATGATTTATGGTAAGTCATCAAATGCCACTAAGGTATGATAAACTATGCACTAAATGTGTATGGATTCTGCTGGATATCTAACTTAGGTGAGACATTATATTAGTTAGTGATTCTGAAAATTTTAAAAAGGCCTACAGGCCTAATGCGAACATGTGCAATGATATACATCAGGTATAATGCTTGATGCACACAACACAAAAATGACTGTAAGTAGCATCACCAGTCTTGTGTATGAGGAAACTATAAAAAATGTGCGGACATGAAATATTTCAGACAGATACTTCAAACTACTGTAAGGCTAAATTTTAGGCAGATACTTCAAACCACTGTTAGGCTATGTGCACAGATGCATACAACAACATTAAAACCAGTAGTTATCAAGCAACAATATGTCTCCACAACATATCTCCGCTGAAGTCAGAGTGGTAGGGTAACGTGACTGATGGATTGAGTGGCATGTCATACCACTGCTGAATATAGTCAACTAAAACTCCAAGAAAAGGGCACTGATTTATTAAATGAAAACACCTGCCGCCACCTGTCCAGTTTACTAGAAAAATCTCAAAGATGGATTAACATGTCAAATTTCAGACCAGTACCTTGGAAACTCTTGAGATATGAGCAATTTTCACCCAAAGCACATGTGTGGATGGACAAGATGACTTCCACTCAGCTGAGCTAAAAAGTAAATAAACATATAAGAGGCACCACCTATTAACAGGAATCAACAGAACCCCTGATATTTTTGGAATGGGATGGCAGCTAGGACACAGAATGACAGATAGATGTAGGGAAGGTCATGGGAAAGGGTACTAACAGGGACAAGAGGGATCTAACACCACCAGGCTGGTTGGAATACTACCAACAGGGGTCAGTGTATGAACCAGAACTGACAGTACAGAAATGGATCACACAAGCAAGGTGTTAGCTGACACTTCAGCAAGGGCCAAAACAGATCATAGAGATAATTTGAGTGACAATGATGTAAGTGATATGGGTACAAGTGAAGGTCACTCAAGGGGGATAAATATGGGAAGTGCTTGCAGACACTGGCCAGTGCTGACAGTGTTCAGACTGCAGATTTGTGTCAGTGGATAGCATGTGTATATCCTATTTGGTACGAGCTAAAATTAGATAAGTAAATATGTTAATTCATCTTGGCAAAACTGAATTAGGTCCACTTAAGAGTGCTTATGGTAGTTAAATGATCTGAAACAGTGAAATGGTATGGATATAACTTTATATAGGAAATTTATATTTATAAATCACTTTTTAAAAAAATAATAATATTCACGGTGTAATGGAATACTGAGTTGATGAGAACTTCAACACTTGTCACTTTTTATCATTCTTTATTTAGGGTCAAAAAGAACACACACTGCGCGATCTTTACTGACAGTCTAAAACAACTTTTTGTTAATTTCTAGTGTTAACATTAACTTTTATATTCATTTCAGTTACTTTTCGGTATCTTTTCAGTAAATTTTCTGTAACTTTTCAGTACTTTTCTGTACTTTTTGATGTTTAGAACTGAAAGACCCATTACTTTAGCCAGCTGTTTTAAATGACTACAGTCTGGTAGCACTCACTCTAATCGCCATGTATCGTTTGGAAGACCTTGTTCTTAAGGACATAAAGCAACATGTGGGTGTTCATTTGGACCCACATCAGTATGCTTATAGGCCAGGAAGAGGAGTCAATTACTCCCTACTGACACTACTAGATTCTGTATATGAACACTTAGGTAATCAGAATACATATGCTAGAATTCTTTTCATTGACTTTAGTTTGGACTGTTTATCACCATTCAACCACATGTCATGATTTCTAAGTTGTTACAAGTTTACAACTCAATGTACCAGTAAATGTTTGTAGATGGGTTCTGGACTTTCACATGAACCGAAGGCCATGTGTAAGAGTAGATAATGTAGTTTCTTCATGTTGTATATCAGTATGGAGGCCCTGCAGGGATGTGATCTGCCACCTGTGCTATTTATTCTGTACACAAATTCCTCTACCCAGGCAGGATGTCATATTTTAAAATACGTGGATGACACTGCCATCCTAAGCAGAACCGTTGATTTTGATGAATCTCGCTACCCTCAAGAAATTGCAAACACTATCACATGATGTGATAAATGTCATCTGTTACTGAATGTTAACAAGACCAAGGAACTTGTAATTGAACCCATGCAGGAATAGTCCTACATGCTAAGCACTACCCTGTTTTCATTGATGATAATGGTGTAGAGATTGTGCCTCAGTACAAATATCTTAGTACTGTTATTGATGATAAACTTAAATGGTCAAAAAACACAGACCCCCTTATGTAAAAAAGGATGTCCTTTCTTTGTAAACTGAAATGCTTTAATATTGATAAGAAAATACAAAATTAACATTTTACACATCTCTTGTACAAAGTGTGGTAACCTTCAGTATTATCTGCTGGTGGAATAATTTGAATGTTCCTAACAAAGAAAGATGGGAAAATTGCAGAACGTTTTATTGGTGTAGACTAAGAAAACATAGAAAACATGTATAGTCTAAAGGTAATGAGCAAGTTTAAAACCATGATGAGAAGTCAGCATCCGCCGAGTGGAGCAATCAGATGGTTGAAATATGGAAGATGTATTCAGTCCATCAAATCATTTTACGGACTCATTCATGCCCAGTGCAGTGCATTTGTTCAATAAGTATATGTTTTCTAGTCGTTAACCATATACTCTTTACACAGTATTACTATTACTCTTATTATCAATATCATTATTTTCTTAGTTGTGCCACTTATTTGTTGCTTGACACCAAAATTCCTTTTTGGCAATAAATGATATCATATATATATATATATATATATATATATTTATATATATATATATATATTGTAGAATTTTATATCTTAAGCAGTGAGGTGTCTATATGTACTAGTATTTTATTACATGGTCTGAACTGATTACAGCAGGCAGCTTGGAACCCCTGCTGTGAGGTGACAGGGACCAGCTTGTATGTCCTGCTGCCAGGAGGTCAGCTGGGGTCAACTAGAGGGTAACAGGCCTGTAGCCGACTTGATTGATGAGAGGGGCCTGTATTTGTGATATATCCATGTATGTAGGGGTGGTGTCCTCACCCAGAAGTCTACTGTTGACTTCTGACTAGTAAAGATCTAGTGAAAAAAACTGCAGTGCTTTTCGTCTGTTTTTTTTACATGGTTGCACATTACAATATATAATGCAACTACATAGAAGAACAATTGAATAAGGCAACTTAATGGTTAAATGTTTGTTTATTTTAACGTGGGTAGTCACTGCATGACTCAAGTGATTGACTGCCAGAAGAGTGACACCTGCTGACACTGGTTACAAGCCTGAGGAGCACTGGTTTTTTGTAGTCTGAGGCTTTTATTGTAGAAACTCTCACTGTCTGACTCCATATATGGCAGGGCCTAATAATAATGAGTCTGATAAATTTGGGCTAAATTACTGAGTAAACAGAGTCATTCAACTTTGTTGAATTAAATGAGCAATTGTGTTTGTTATTCCATAATAGTATCGCCTTGGGATACCAGTCGATTTGTCCATTTGTCATTTCATCACCAATTTACATGCAGTACCACACGGTCAATTCGTCACATATGATTTATAAGATAAAATGTTGATCTATAAAAATTATATTAAATTTTGTTTGGTTGTTGATCCTTTCAATTAACGGCTCAGGATACACCATGCAAGGAGTGGATTACATGTATATACAAACATTGTGCAGCAGGACCAACTGGCAACCATGGACAATGGTATTTTCACGATTTTAACAGGGCTTTTCACGTCACCGTTAAGGATTCCCTAAAGGCAGCCCCTTTAATGTCCTTTCATTCCACACGCGTGGATGTTTTCAAGTAGGCCTATTCGTATATCAAAATCTAAGTCCATGATTGGCACACAGACAAACAGGTCCCTAAAAGAACTGTCTAAACTATTAACCTTTGCAGAGTATGAATGCTTTTTTTGCAGTAACTATTTCTTTGCCATATTTCAGTCTTCTGTCATTCAATATTCTGTTTTTCTGTCATTCCTATGCATTGAATTGCTGAATATAAGAATATGCAATTCACAGACACGTACGCCTAGCCCTAGCTCCCTTGCTCTCTTACTATGTATGCTACGCTGTGCAAGAGCCCTAGCACATGATTTGAGAAAACTGGAAATATTCCTCATGACAATCAATTTCTGATATTTCGTCTGAAAATGTCATATTAGTTAAGAAATAAAGATATTCTTATCAAATGCGCATATAACAAACAACTTAGACAGTGTTAAATGATGATTAGAATATATTGTCCTTATAAACGGTATCCAGGATCCTGGATATCGCCGCATATGTTGCAGTTAAGACGTGCCAGGCCAAGTCTCGCCTGATGTATTCTGACGGTCACTTCGTCAGCATTTCCCTTTGGTGACGTCACTTGTGGTGACGAAACGACCGGTTTCCCGCCTTGGCCTCTGGTATGTGTGGCATGCATATATAATTCCCTCCAATCACAAGTCTGGCTGGAGGGTAAATCCGAAACACAAGTAATGAAGTATACCTTTAGGGTATGTGCAAAGGATAGATCAAGATCTTGTTGAGGAATCTACAAAAGAAAGTATATAGCGAATCGGAATAAAGCGGCTTTGGACGAGACAAATCAAGTTAAAATACCTACCATCAGCAGATTGGCGAGCGATATTCTGGAGGGACCCTGTGTATGTCTCGGAAATATTCGGAACTCCCCGACGGGAGGGTATATTTCGCTGATCAGTTGTCCGCAGTGTAACACGCTTTAGGGAAGAGGTTTCATAGGCCTATATTCATTTTGTCATGGAACCCTGACGTTGAATCACTTGTGACTTGTCTATCAGTCTTGGATGAGACTAGGCCTATATATACCCGTGCACTTGGCAAGTCACGCGTATTTGAAAGCTAATCATACCTGCTATATACCAGTCTTGTGTAAAAATGCTACTTTATATGTTTAATGAAACTTTTTAATGATACCGTGTCGTCAGTACATGATGGCACAAATTGGACTTCAATTACAATATACTCCAGCTAAATTAGAATTTAATTGATTTCTGACTACATTTTAATAAACTCCAGGTAAAGGATACAATGAACTGTTCTTTAATAACGCCCTTAAGCTATATATATATAGAAATACAGCAATGTTAACAAAAAAGAAGAAGAAGCAGAAGAAAAAAAAAAGTGGCCTAAGGTGGATATGTTAAAAAGTCACAAAAACGCTGTTGTCTGCAATGCTGTTATATGTCCTTTTTGAATGTGTTTGGACCATTTTGGCACCCATCGACATCAAAACATGCGAATATAACCAAAACAGACAGGGTTTGTGGGATGGCCGGGATTACCATTTTCTAGTTTTATGAAAGGTTCAGTTGATTATTTAAATAACACAGACGTCAAATGTCAGAACAGGCCCCTTTAAAGCGCTACTCCTGTAAACGAGTGTTTAAAAAATGAACCGGGCGCGATCACAGGTGTCAACTTAATCACAGCGCGTGCATCGACCGGGTCATAACACGTGTCAGTCAGGAGACTTGGCCCTAATAATGTAATATATGTTCCCTCTGGCTTAAAAATCTCTTTTTTTCGGTCCAAAATCGGACCTCCGGTCACGCCGGGTTGCTTTTGTGAACAGATAATAATAATAATTAAAAAAAACTAGACATTTCTTGGCATCGCAGGTGCCAGAGTATCCCCAGACATAGTATGCCCCCCCCCTTTAAGCATAGGCCCCCATTTTTAGCAGCATATACTGACACTTGGTACATCAATAAAAGCAGGAATTATCATCCAGAAACTAATTTTTGGACAGATGGCTCCTGTGACCTTCACCATTGACCTTGAGACTCTCAAAATTGATAGGGGTCTTCCTCTATTGGCAGATAAACTATATGTGCAAGATGAAAGGTCTGAGATGAAATTTCTGGCTGAAAATGCATCCACAATTTTTTTAAAGATGTGTCCTGTGACCTTGACCTTTGACCTCATGACCCCAAAATCAATTGGAGTCTTGCTTTTTCAATGGGACATATATAAGTCAAGTTTGAAATCAATACATCATTAAAAGCAGGAATTATCATCCAGAAACTAATTTTTTGACAGATAGCTCCTGTGGCCTTGACCTTTGACCTTGTGACCCAAAAATTGATATGGATCATCCACTATTGGCAAGTGAGCTATATATTCAAGATGGAAGACCTGGGATGAAAGTTTGGCTTAAAACGCATCCACAGTATCTTTTAAGGTGCGAGTCCAGTGACCTTGACCTTTGACCTCATGACCCTAGAACCAATAGGTTTCTTACTTTAGTGGTGGGCCATCCATAAGTCACGTTTGAAATCCATATGGCTATCAACACTGGAGATATCATAAGAGGTGTGTGATTTTCACCAAATATGGACACATTAAAGGTCAAGGCCACTCTCATGGTAAAGGTCATGACCCAAATGTAAATAGACCTCTTCCCATTACCCATCTCTCTACATGTGCATAATATGAAAGAAATCTGTCCATTAGTTTTTGACTTATAATGCTTACAGTACTGTCAAGTGGCAATTATGGGGGTATTAAAAGGTGTAAAAACAAGAAAATGATAATAGGTGGCGCCACCAGTTTCCGGTATATCACAAGGCTATCCAAGATCTTCGGTCACCTTGATTTTTGGACCAGTCCATGCAAGCTTACTTGAGATATTTAAGAATTTGTGTTATTTTAAGCAAAAATGGACCTATTCAAGGTCAAGGTCACTCTCCTATCATAGGTCATGACCCCATTTTAAATAGGCTTCGCCCCCTTACCTATATCAATACAAATGTTTAGTTTGAAAAAGATCAGTGAAATATTTTTTGAGTTATCTCGCTCACAAGGTTTTTCTGCGGCGGCGGCGGCGGGACCGTCGTAAAACCATAGTATCCCGACTTTGTCTGGGGATACAATTACTAGGAAACTTTTGCATAAAACAAAACTGAACTGATTGTGTAAAAGAATATTCATAATATTGCTCCTGATTTAATTAAGAACTCACTACGCTTCGAATTTTACGAGTGATTGAGCTTTGTTGAATTCGGATTTTGTTGTCATGCGGGATCTTGACAGAACAATCTTGTAGTTTCACAATCCTTTATTTACAATTTACTGATTCCAGTTACAAACAAATATGGCGTGCATCAAACATTGTAATGGCTGGCTGGCTGGTGCTTGACTCTCTGTGTCTGCTGCCTGACTGCCCGTTAACTGTCCGGCTAGCCTTATGTAATAACTGCCAGCAGGGAGCTCATTGGCCAGTTTACAACTGACCCACGCTATCTTGAAAGGGCTAAATGCACTAAGATTAAGAATTCTGTGTTTTTGATCAAGTACAAATATACTCATAATTTAAAGGTTACTGCACAGATTTCTCTGAATTTTACACTGATTAAAGATATATATTATATGAACAAGTGTGCTCAAAATCAGTACATAGTATTTATGTAATAAATGGCAATGATACTGCAATCCAATTTATAGACATTTCTATAATTTCACTAATATAACAATTATCTTCATAGTAACAAAAGGAATGATTTAGAAAATCTGGATTCTGTTAAAACTAATAGCAAAGTACATATGAACTGATTATCATTATATGTAAAGGCGTATGTGCTGAGGTAAGAGCACATACATCAGTTTGACAAAACACACAGTTGGAGACCCTTAATCAACCATGTGTAGATATACAGGCTGGTTTGCTCACCAGCCTATATCATGCTGTGACCACATGCCCTGCATATGGCTTGAGTTCACAGCATCACTGTTAACAGAGTTAGAAAACTAATGAAGTATGAGAATTAGCCCTTAGCAATCACAATAAGGATCATACTTTAAGATATAAACATGTAAAAACAGAAGCTCTACCATAATTTCATAAACACAATTATCACAAATGAATAAATGTCTCATATATAATGAAGCAACGAATATTTCTGGTCACAAATATTGTTACACGCTGGATTAAAGCACCAAATTTAGTATCAAGTATATTAAGGTCAATATACTGATCTTTCTTGAGGGTGTGCACATCTGAACTCTTTTCTGATTGTTTTATCAGGCCCGAGTCCAAAATAGCAGAATTTAACGAAAAAATCGCACACGTTAAAAAGAATAAGGGGAATGCGGTTAACTCGATTCTCAAGTGAACTCTTTTTTAACCATAAATGACCAATATAAGTATTAGGAACAATCTATGTAATATACTCAGTATCTGTCGCATATGACTCCACTGAGTGAAAAAGATCATCTAAAATCAACTGCATCCTCCATTAACTTTTAAATTGCAAAATGTTGCAGGTAAGATATGAAAAATATTACAGAATTTGAATATATATATAAAAATAATGTATATGAGATAAAAAAAATATACACATCAATGTGTATGTGGATTAACTAATATATTAAATATATGCGTTTTGACCCTACACAAATGACAGCTGCAGTTTGTGTTCATATTACAAAATCGTGATCATTATAAACCGAAACGGGTTTCGAATACATAGCGTCAATTAATCTTCAAAAGGGGGGGGGGGGGCTGACTCGCAAGCGTGTAGAGGGTAATCAATGTTAAACAGTGTTAGAGATGTCTCTTTTATTGTATGCAGCAGTTTTACATGTGTATGTGCGGCGCTAGCATCGGCCGTTGCTGTGGCGGCATGGCCCGGCGCACGCGTTGGGTCTGACGTATAAACACAGCAGTCATGCTAGTTTCTCGCCTGGCCGAGCCGGGTCGTCCCACGTGTGAACCCTGACATGTAGAAACACAGCGTTCTTTGTTCTAGATGTTTCCTGTCACGTGTGTACTATTGAGTTCTTATGATTGTTCAAGAAATGGAAAGTTCTCGGCTTGAGGTGAAAAGTTTTAAATAAGGATCTGTTTTAGAGCAGATCGAGAGGGAGAAATATTTCAGCGGACACAGTACAGTGTAAGTCAGTTTGTGGACATTTTCCGATAATTGCGGCAGTTATAGATTTTCTTCTAAATTTGTGACGGATCTTATATAGTCTTCAATTTGCTTTCGGGATTATAACAAGAACTTCACTTTTGGATTACAACAAATTGATTTTGTGATTGAACTCGACTGTTATTCTCTGAGAAGATTTATGTGAACTGTTCATCTGGATTATATCCTTAAAAGGACTTGTTGTCGCTGGGACAGTGGTGGTATCCAGGTACTGCACACTTTATTCATATACTTGTATTGATTTACTGTTGTACTGTTGTTATACTGTGTAATTGTATTGATTTAGTGTATTGTAATGTTAGGATTGTTTTAAGCATTAATTATAATTATTTGTTAACAAAAAACACACTGACTTCTTTATTCATTCCTCTTGACATTTCACGCTGCCTTGTGTTACAGAATCTGATTTTTTTATCTCCATTACAAAATTCATGTTCGTCATGACTACGTGATCTGTTGATATTAGGTTCCGTAACAACAGACACACACAAAATCATTTAATGGTTCCTTCAGTAAGGTTCTCAGGACTTTACTACAGTGAAGTGGATTATACTTAATGTATAGTTACATCAATGGGTGAAGAAGCAAACTAGATGTCGTTTTGTTTTTTAATTTTGTTCAGTGTCAGAGTTGGCAAGTTTTTTTTCACATATTATCTACACCATGAATTAACATTAATTAGTGTCATGTTAAAATATTTTCTACACTCTACACTTGATTGACTGAACGGATTGTATTTCCCGCCTGACTTGCTCGCAAAATATTACAAAAATTATCAGTTTTACAATACAGTTAGCCAATACATGACAGATTCTCATTCCCCTCAACTCAAATACAAGAACTGTTATTTAATGATAATGGAAAAAGATTCTCAATTTCATATAACAATTTTATTGGACAACGAAATGCAGAAAATATCATGAAAAAAAATTACTTAAATGTATTACTGCAGCTTTTCACAGCTGACTGTTTCAACTTGTTTGACAACAAAAACATAATTAACATAATAATGCATTCAAAATAAGTTTACTGACAGGGACATGTGTTGGAATAATGCTCATCCAATTATTTTTCGGGTTAGTTACACTAGGACTACTTAGTAAGTCACAATAATCAAAATGTATTTTTTAGAAATACAATTAAAATTTTAAATGTATAGGTAGCGCCTCCATTTTATCACGGTACCTGAAACATGTTTGTATATACAATAATTCGTGGAAATCAGACCTGTTATTGCTTGAAAAAGCTGTGAAAAGAGGGGAAAAGGCACTTAGGGCATAAAAGTAGTTAAAAGGAAGAGAGTGTGCTTAAAGTGTAACTGTGTTTGAAACAGATCAACCCAGGATCAGTTTGATTTTAATGTGATTTCTGGCTTACTGGCCGTATATAATAATAAACTGGAGGTATTGCCTTTCAGAAAAGTTTTCATAACGGGTATGTGACGGATGTATATAAGCTTGTTTATCTACATACGGCATAATGAATTATAACAAATATGTTCAGTTTTCTTTATGCTCTTAGTGGATGGATGCCGGGAACGCCAATGGATGATAGTTTTATTTAAGACATTGCGCCTCCGTTTGTTTCAATCTGGCACTTCCTGTTAGGAGACGACAGACGTCTGGATGGACGGCTGGATAGAGATTGGACATACATAGGGTCATTGTTGTATAGCTCAGATGATCTACAGTCAACTGAGCTATGAAAAGCGGACAAATAGCGGATTTGTATTATATAGCGGATGAACTTTCATAATTTCAGCCCAATACATTGAACGTACCACTCCTATGGGCTATTAATTAATTAAGACTATTATCATTATAAAAAAAGACGCACAGATGAACACTGCGCAGAAAAAAATGGCAGGTGTTAGACACAATTTATCATGTTGCCCCATTAACATGCCGGTTTTTATTCAGATCCGGCCAGGGGTCTAAAAGGTTTTCTCCGGAAACGAACATGGCGTAGGCGGAAGCTGTATGAAACAGATTATCCGCGAAACTGTTTTTGGGTATACGATTATGAGCAGCTTACTTTGGAGGAGGGGTGATGAGCATGCAAACGTAAAATATGTAAAAGATATTTATAAACCGTATTGTTGTAAGTGAATTCTATGCGATCAATTCTTCTGGTACATATCAAATTAAAAGGTAAAATGAGAATACGATCATTGATCTCGTCACTTTGATAAATATAATTAAATAAAAATACTAATATAATGCTACAACAATTAACAGTGCTACTTCTTTTCATTACTAGCTTTGACCAGAAATAAAGTGTTCAATATTTATTGTCTCCGGTGGTCTGTGACTTGGGATACGAATATTCGAGTCACATTTAACAAAACTGCTTTTTGAATGGCGCGTTTTCTTCCGTATAATTATTAATAAAAGCTAAGAAAAACAGATAAATAATGTTTAATAAACGTAATAGATAATCAACATTGATATTTTGTAACAAATACTGCTATCTCATGAAAACTTTGCAAGATAGCAATTTATATCTTGATATGAATCCAATTCCTAGTTCACTGCTCCGTTGCTGTCATCTATCGTTAGTTTTGTGTACTAACCACATTTTAGTTAAAAACAGATAAGGGGACGGGGGCTTTTAAAATAAACCACTTTAAACATCACGTGGGGAAATAGGTTCTTTTGTTTTCTGGTGTAAGTTTTCTATGATTAATTGCAATAGTTTAATCTATTTCTATTTACTCCAACACACGCACACACAAAGATAGACACATACTATTAACAGTAGTATTGAGCAGAGTATTTAATTGAATATCAATGGAATATTAAGTTAAATATTAAATTTTAATAGCTGCAGATGCCATTCATACTGATATGTTCCGTAATTCTATTAATATCATAAGAATGTTCAGTGGTTACTTTAATCTGAAAAAAAGTGGATCGTTTTAAACCACAACAATAGCAATTGCCATCCGGTGGGTCAGTACTTATTTGGGTATGATGGAAATGGATTTCATGTCAGGCTTTATGGTTATTTTGTGACTTCAAAATGCAATTAGTTATACACTGTATAACTTGTTGTCTCCAAATTTAAAGTTAATATATATATATATATATATATATATATATATATATATATATATATATATATGTATAAATATGTATATATATTTCAGAAAGTTCGGAGTGCATAACCAACCTCATTTTCATTTATTATTTTATTGACTTATATAACGTTAAATTTGTCATTATTTGCAATGCATCTCCCATATTTGATTAAAATCAATGAAATCAAAAGACATATTCAACCTACACTATAAAATTGTATTGACTGTTGGTTTAAGATGAAATGCATGTATGTAAAATTGCGTTTTAGTATCGGAATTTTAACAGGAGCATATTCCAGTTTGCAGGAACAGGAGGGTGATCAGACAACGAAGACATGCCCCGGATATGTCCCCCGAATTCTTCACTGTATAATAACAGCATGAAATTTGTTTAATGGTTAGGTAAATCATATATCATACCTATGGGTTCTACATATTATAAGAGTAAAGGCACTTCAGTATAAAATTTCAAAACATATTGTTTTTGTGTGCGTGTGTTTTGCAGCCACTATTATCCTGATTAATCGCTTTTATAGAAAAATACCATGATATCAATTAAGTTTGGTCAGGAAAAGAATAATAATACTAATTATTAATAATAATAATAATAATAATAATAATAATAATAATAATAATAATAATAATAATAATAATAATAATAGAACAATTGTATCTGCAAAAGTAAATGGTCGAGATTTTCATCGATGAACGATAATAAAGGAAGCTACGTACATCTCGACAGGCTTCACAATCTGTCCCCACAATGCACCGGTGCTTCTGCATACACTGGCGGCGTAGGTAAAAATGTAGTGAAGGGGTTAATGTATATATATAGTCTGTTCAAATATGTTGGATTAGAATTGTTTCAAGGCAAATTACATAGAGATGGGTGATTTAAGGCAATTAAGGACTTTACGGAATAAGTAATATTTTGAAAGCATACGCATGTAAAATGTAAACAGAAATTGTTTCCTTGAAATGTAACAAATTTTCAAAGTTTGACAGTTGGAACAAGTAGTCCCTGCCTTCCCACACTCAGGGCCTCAGACAGAAATTTTTTCGAGGCGGTACAAAAATGTTTTTCAGGGCCCCCTCACCTTTCTCGTTATTAATACCATTCAGTTTACAAATTAAATCAGCTCTTTATTTGGGTTAAGCCCGAGGCTATCTACATATTGAAGTGGTACTAAAGAATAGCCTGTAAGAGAAAAATGTATTGTTTTTCTGCATGTATTACTATATATTTTCTCATATTTTATACTTTATCCAGCATGATAAACTGAAAACAAGTGACCCATGGGTCATGACGCTCAGCTAACTTGAACAGTCTGTAATGTTAAAATTTAACGGTGCTAAACACACAC
This sequence comes from Sipunculus nudus, assembly GCA_026874595.1. Taxonomy (NCBI): domain Eukaryota; kingdom Metazoa; phylum Annelida; class Sipuncula; order Golfingiida; family Sipunculidae; genus Sipunculus; species Sipunculus nudus. The sequence continues at coordinate 35,628,663 of CM049309.1, forward strand.
ACAAATATGCGTAACTCGCAAAATATAGGTCCAAGTTTTTGGTATGCACCGAGATTTACCAAGGATCTAACTGGATTTTAAGAAAGATATTTCTAGGTCAAGTGGTTACAATTTGTGTCAGGTAACAACCTGCCAGTAATAATTTCTGAATACAAAAATACAATTTAGAAATGTGAAACAATAAGTGAAATATAGATGGCGCCATCAGTCTTCCACAGCTGAAAGGGCTTTCCATGATTAATAAGCTTGCCAAATTTCAGAAAGATCCATGCAACTATTTATCAGATATTTTATCTAAAGTATGAAATTCATACATCAACAGTTGAAAATGTGTAGTTTTTTTTTTAATTTGGTCCGCAACAGTTCTGAATCTGCCTGGGCCGATTTTCTTAATTTTTTGCGTGGTAATAATATTATGCAGCTGATACACAATGTTTTAGTTTTATTGATGAGTGCAAAACTGTTGTTTGCGGTTTTTCGGTCTAGAACCTAACACAAGTCTTATATTTTCTAAGTGCAAAACGGTTACGATTTGTGCCTTGTTAACGGACGGATAAACAGACCACCGTCACGATCGACGGCACGACGGACGACGGACGACGGATGATCGCCATAGCTCAGATAACCTATGGTCAGCCGAGCTAAAAAGGTCATATGAAGGCAACTTAGGCATCTTAGCAGGCAACCTCAAGGCAAGCAACGTACATGAGGTTATCCCCACCAGTCTGTGCCTCCTACTGCATGTTTTTTTTTCACAATAACGACTAAATCAATTGAAACTTGGAAGAATAAAACAATATTCAAAGGAACACAATAAGGAGTTAAGTAGTTTGATAGATCACATGCCGCCGCAACCAAAGCGATTGTCAAATTGTCACATTTATTCATTTGTCACAGGTGTCAGACCGGCAGTGGAGGCTGTATCCATGACTACTGTCATTCTGTGAAAAAAAATGTTTTCTTTTCCATAAACAGTATCTAATGATTTACATATATCAGCTTGCATCATATTCCACCAAAAATATTGAAGCAACAGCCAACGTTTATTAATAAATAAGACCAGGCTTATATTTGCATGTATGAATTTGACTATTTGATCTTCGGCATCTCAAACGCATCCATACCTGAGTTTTCAGATAATGATAAGCTATATAGGTTCATTTACAGTTGATAATCGACATAATATATAACACGCATATATATTATATATGTAACACACGCTCACATGTGACCATAACAATCTGTATATACCCATGCAGTTCACTGATCACATATTTCCTTCTAGGATCACGTGATCACTTTCAAAAGGCTTTATCTTTTTGAGGATTTATATATGACATTTATCACCTCTTTGTTTTATAAAATAACTCATCCTCGAAAATAAATTATTTTGTTTCAAAGTCGAGGTGACAGTTTATATATGTGATTATATGATTTCCACTAATTTATGAGTTAGTGTGATAAATTGCTAATAAATGATGAGATTTTTCACATATAGATACATAAGTTTTCTTTTTTTTTGGTACTTTCGTCATGCATCATTTATACACTAGAGTCTTTCCAGATCGCCTTCGTAATAACAGCTGCGTTGTTAAGCAAATTTTTCGGGGTCTGGTCACAAGAGCTTGAACAGGGCAAAGAGTCGGACAAACGAGTGCGGGATGCATGTCGCGGATTTAAAACGAGTTGAATGCACAATGCGGTACAACGCTCTCATTGGTATGATTACAATTGTGTCCCCTGTGTGCGCCCTCTAGTAGCGACACCCATACAAAGCAGCGGTTAAAACGAAGGAGATCTTGAACGACTTCGTGGGGAGCGTATTTTTTGGAAAATAATTTCTTCAGCAGACGCTCGTGACACTAAATAACCTCAGGATTTCTTGGGTCTGAGAACAGAACATGATCTATATCAACGAACCAGATAACAAGATTTCTGAACTCAAGAGGGTCAGCCTTGAAAGTCTGCTGAGTTTTTTTTCAAATAATCATTTGCACAAGTGGTCTCACACGCAGGAACAGGCCTGTCCCTCTTTTAAAACGCTATACCTAGACTGTCCTGATTTATTTTCTGCCCAACGACGGCCTTACTTAATCACTAAAATATTGTGTAGAGGGACAAAGGCTTTGTTTTGCTCGAGTCATGTTGTCTGTTGATCCACTTGTGTGTGGCGTAATGATTAAATCTGTCTAGACAAAGAAGTGACTTTCTTATACGATTTCACAGCAGATCATGGGGTTTTAGTTTTTAGATAATAAAGTGATTTTATATATATATATATATATATATATATATATATATATATAAATAAATTGTAATTAAACATAGGCTTTGAAGTCGGGAGGGGGTGGAGGGCAAGCTGAAATCCCGCCTGCACGACTACCCTGCTAACATGATTTTACTCAACGTACCGTCTTCAGCTGGAAATTAATTCTTGCCAAGTTTTCTTCAATGGCTTTAAATAGAGCATATGAATGTCTTTCCATCCCTGGGATGCATTTAAAAGTGATTTAGTGTTTGTATAAATAAATAATTTGCATTACAAACCTTGAAATGCTACGCTTTTACAGACCTTGATTCTACGACCCTTTCTGGTGTCTATTTCTAATAGACAAAGCAGCGGGTAAAAAGAAGGATATTTGGAATGACTGCAATGTATATCCGTTGTTTTAGGAGGGAAGATGTTTAATGAAAGGTCGAAGGTTATTCTTGGCTGTAATTTACGTCCTTTATCGTTGAACCTGGGCCAGATGTCGACATGTAGTTTTGAAAAACGAGAAAATGTATGTCTGATAGCTACCAAAATTGCATATACCACATGCACAAGGCAATTGAAAATCCATTCTTAAGATTTAAGAGACATCTGTGACACAAATCAACTCCATTGATGAAAGTGACACCATTATATCTCCTGAAGCCGGTTACTTTATGCGGCTATGAGGTTACTCTTTCTACATTTTGTTTTTCTCACATGACTCGCATCCCTTCACTCCTGGGTAGAGAGGGTCCCACTCTGTGGTAAACACTTTTACCATGAGTCCTATATAGCATGGAAAGGAACGCAGTCTTAGTCATATATAGCAGTCTGAAAGGCACGTGATTCCAAACAGGTCAAGCATTATTATCATATAACAAACTTGGCTATATTAATATAAATTTTACATAAACTGAACCCAATTCTTGGAGGAAAACATTTTTTTTTATTTTCCATATAAATACATGAAGGGAATAGCCCTGTGACTAAAAATTCTAAATCTCATCAAAAGCGTTGTATTTCTGAAACTGTCAGCACCAAACCTTAAGTGAAGAATAAAAACAACATGTATTGCTAGATATGTCCTTTCTAAGTTTTGATTGAGACGTCATTTTGCACCAGCCAATCACATAAAGGCCAAGTCTCTGTTCTTGATGAAACGGTACATCACCACGTGCTACTAGGTTTACCACCACCACGTGCTATAAGTTAACCTAACCTAAACCTATCGGCAAAAGTCAAGTGCCCAAATCATTACGTCACCACGTCATATCTTACATAATAAAGAATGTCTATCGATTATCCGTTTACAGTAACTTATTGAATTTGTATAACGAACTTCACTTGAGGAACAAAAGAAACAAGACCCCGTACAGTTTACTTTCCTGTATTCCAAATGATAAAACTGTCATATATTCTTAGTGGATTATTTTTCTTGTCATATATGGATCTGTAGAATTATTCCCCGGAGAGTTCAAATTACTTATGGCAATGAACAAATTTTTCAAACAAAGTTCCAATACATATCAAACCTTTCTTATTTTTACTCCTCTCGTTAAAGTCTTCAATACCACGTATTTAAGTTATGTATTTAAACTTTTTCAACCTTTTTGACCATAGAATCTACCTGTGTGTGCTCATGGAAATTAAAAGCGGATGCTGTGATGACGATTTCAGCCACAAATAAACACTGGCAGAGATTTACTTATTATGTCTCCCACCTCCAAGGGAGACATGGTGTTTTCAGTGCAATCGTCTGTCGTCGTCAGTCGTTGTCCTTGTTTGAGGATATCTTGTGAACGCGATAACTTTTGAAGTGCTGCATATTTTTTATAAATTTTAACCATTCATTGTTCATCCAAAAATCTTGTAAGAGTTCGAAACCCGGTAACTTTGACGTTAATCTTCAAGGTCAAATCTACCGCAATATGAAATTATTGTGAATCTTTTAACTTTTTAAGTATTTATCAATTTGTCCTAAAATTTGGTACAACAGATGTTTCTACCAAGTTCTCAGAGGAGTTCAAATCCTGGCGAACTTGACCAGGATTTTCAAGGTGCAATTGGCCAAATTATAGATATTGTCTTGTGAGAGCGTTTACTTTTGAAGGGTTGCATATTTTCCTCAAAAATTTTAATCATACATTGTTACAACCCATATATCGAACGAGTTCGAAACCTGGTGACCTTGACCTTCATCTTCAGGGTCAAATCTGCTGAAATGTAAGGTTTATGTGAACCCCATAACTTTTGAAGTATTTCACATTTCATCTTCAAATTTGACACACCACAACTTTTGAAGTATTTCACATTATGTCTTCAAATTTGACACATCAGTTCATTCTGCCAAAATATCATCGGATTTTGTAACCCGGTGACCTTGACCTTCGACGTCAATGGTACTGAAATCTAGAATCATTGTTTTGAGATAGTGCTTATTTTACCCCTTATATTTTGGGATAGCCCTAAGGGGGAGACACATATCTGTTTTCCATATAAAAAACAAAGCCATTACAGTTCATAAACCCGTTTATTCCAGGTCAGTAAGGTACATTTGGAATACGTGTTAGATAGCTTCAGTGTACTAGATGATATAATGCATGACTAACAACTTAAATCTAATTCATGAATCTAATCGCGACTACATTTTCTTGCCCAAGGCTTGAATAGTTCAAGTTTTGGTAAGGCATAGCTGCCAGCTGTCTAGGAATTTTATATCAAAAACACTAATCAGAGAATTAGTGTTAAAAGGAAATAAGGGTTGTGTTGGTAATCATAGATACAGATTAAGCAAATCGGAATTTTTCAAAGAAATATTCAAAGAAAACCACATAATAATGACAACTGAATAACAAAAGAAGCGGCATACGTATGACATAACACATACCTGTTAGTCGAAACAACTACAGGTATAATATAAATGGTAAATATTTAATTTTAAATTAAAATAAATTGAAATAAAATTTGAATATAATAAATGGAAATGCTGGTAAAAAGGAAAGTTCAAATTGAAACTTACCTTTAGTCCAGTCATTTTACTCGATTTTTAAGCCAAACCGGGAACAAATTGCAACAGAAACGAAACCAACTGTAACTTACTCAGAAAGTCTGAAGAATAACATGTCAAAAGCCCCAAGAGGTCTCATAAGGAAGAGTCATTTAATTTGATAATTTTAATTGGCTAATTAACAATCAAGTATTTCTTTACTTATCTGCACACTGTCATTTGACCTTTAACAGTAAAGTGACCACTCATTTAAAAGATCTTTTAATTGCCTTTCGAGTGAAGCTGACTGAGATGTTAATTTACAAAAAAATATTGATATAAGTATATTGTCCAGGGCTCGAAAAATGGCACCAGCCAACTTGGACAAAGGGGTGGGGAATATCGGGATACCAACTTGCAGCATTGTCTGAAAGCTGCCGGCTGCACCAAAGATATATCAGACCATGCCCTTGACACAATCCAGGTAAATATAAAATACAGGATAAATCATATATAAATATGCTATGTTTCATAAGGGATACAGGAATAGGGCATCAGGATATATTTATTATTTAAATGTTGTCCCTCCATTTCAGTGTACTGTAATCTTATATGTGGAACCTTGCAAATTTTCCCCTTAGAAAAAAATTGAGTATTGTATTTACATGCATTAATGATTCAGCCACGCAGCAAGAAAATTTAAGTCGTGTTTAAAGTCTAATAAATACACATCATCATATACATAAACATATCACACGTCAAAATGATGGACTAAGTCTGTGGTTTACTGTCACCATCTCCAGTCTTTTTTAAGCATCCGGAGTTTCTTGCAAAAAAAAGATGACTTAATTCATGTTGATGACTTAAGTCAAAGGCATCTTTGCGTCGTTATGATAACCAATGTCATTACTGTAATAATTTTATATTTAGGCCTATTACTAGGCTTAAGTCCAATGTAAGGTTATTGTAACAGAAAGTTGTTTAATATGTGTTTACAACTGTGCGTCATGAGCAAGTCAAAAACAAATGAATGCTACAACTTTTTCACCGCTTGCAGACACCAGCGTAAGCATACACACAATGTCCTTTAATTACGTTAAGGCGGATTCGATACAGCAGGGAAAGATCATAAAGTATAATAGCTAATTTACAGAATACTAAATCATTCAAGTACAAAATTATGTATGGTTCATATTTTTATCTGTTACTTTAAGGGATCGGCATGAACAAAAAGGTTACACTCGTCCTCAGGACGAGTAAAGTGAAAAAAGGATGTGGTCTACATTCTTTGTCATTTATTCAGATGAATAAAAATATGAAGCCCAATTTGATTTATTAATACATCTGTCCTGCTGCATGGACTGAAATAGATTAATATTATCGGTATTCACTGTATTACATTGATAGTTTGGATATATAGAAAGCACTGCAACAGTTGTTCCATGTGGCATGTTCTATATTCAGTTACCCGTCAGTAAATACTGTGGTTGGCTTTATATTTGCGGGGTTAAAATTTCGCGATTTTCAACTTTTCGTTGTTTCTCGAGGGTTCCATTTTCGCGATCTCACAAAATAAAATATCAATATGTAGTGTATAACCATTATTATGCGAATTAATTATATCAAATATTATGTGTACGAAATCTTATTAATAAAAATATTGTTTGTTAATGGCAAACAGAAAGATCTTATATCATCATAAATCTATTTTCAGATCTATTATTATTCATAATGTCAGCCTTTTACTTTTCAACCTTGCCTTCAACGATGGGACCTTTTATTCACGAAGGTTTTATTTTCCCGATAATTCTCATTTCGCGAATATCGCGAATTTGAAAGCCTCGCGAACAAAAAGGCAACCATAGTATGCGAAGAGTAAATTTAGAAAATTATTTATTCTCTCAGTCTGTCTGTCCATCCGTCGAATGTCAACATTTCACATGCGACGCAATATTTCAAACCAAATACTTATTTCCGGTTCCTAGTTATAAAGCAGGTATATCTTGTTGGTATTCTCACGTGATATGTGTTGGTCGTACCTTTTTACGTTTCTGATGCCTTTTCTTTAAATTTTTACTCAAATCTCTCTTCATTGATTTAGGATTACCTCTGGGCATCCCCAGGCCACCCTTATTGTAAGATACTGTCACAGATTGATTTAAGCTGATGTCTCAGTTTATGTCTTCCTGTTTGAAAAGCCCTTTTCAATAGGAATTGTAAAATTGAAATATCAGGCTCCACATAAAGTAATGTTATCCTCAGATTCAATTTGATTCAAAGAAAATATATCCACAGCCAAACCCGAAGGGGAATTTGGTCCTCTTGCAAGGATTTCTGCTTATCTTTATATATCGTTATATTGTATTATAAAAATACTCTGCAGATGTCTCATTGCGGATTTTTGAAACTAAGCAAATTAACGAACATGGTCCTACCATGGTCTGACATGTTTAACCATGTTGGATCACAGGGACCTGCATCTGCATGGAGGAATTAGATCAAAGGGTCAATTTATGGCCTGATGTGGGTTTATATCACATACTTGGAATGTTTTGGCTTGCACATGTTCAAGGATTACTCAAAATAAAAGCACCTGAACAAAATACATTGGGCACTATTACGGATGTTGTGAGAAACGCCATGTTAGATGTAGGGGAAATTAAAATGACCATAACTCCACCAATGTTTAACCAAAAACAACAAAGTAGCTATATAATTGTTTATTTACCAAGTCCGTTCAGATAATATATAAAAAATGCAAGTAAGGTCAGTATTGAGGTCAAAAGGTCATGAGATTTTCCCAATGCCCAAAATCTAGAAACTGACAACTCATTATTCCTCTGCATGGAGGAATTAGATCAAAGGGTCAATTTATGGCCTGATGTGGGTTTATATCACATACTTGGAATGTTTTGGCTTACACATGTTCAAGGACTACCCAAAATAAAAGCACCTGAGCAAAAGACATTGGCCTAATATTAAGGATTTTTGAGAAACTCCTAATTGGGGGTAGGGGAAATTTAAATGATCGTAAGTCCATAAATGTTTCACCTTGGGCAATAAAGTACCTAACATATTGTTGCATTGGCCATGCCGGTTGAGATTTTATATAAAACTATGCAAATAAGGCCAACATAGAGGTCAGGAGGGGTCAAAAGGTCATGAAACTATTGCGATAGGATAACTCAAAATAAAAGCACATGAACAAATGATATAAATATTATAAATTTGTTAGAAAAAAGCCATGTTAGGGGTAAGCATATAAATATGATCATAACTCTATAGCTTTTGATTTAGAAGAATTAATATCGCTTCAATTGTTGCTTTGCATGTCAATTAATATGATATATAAAATACGCAAAAAAAAAATGTTAGAAAGGCCATGTTAGTGGTAGGCATACAATAATGATTATAACTCTATAGCTTTTGATCTAGAACAATAAATATCGAATCAATTGTTGCTTTGCATGTCAATTAATATGATATATAAAATACGCATATATCATAGGTCAGTAATGAGGTCAACAAGGGTCCAAAGGTCATGAAATTGAGAAAGATAACTAGAGACTACTCACTGCCCCTCTTAGTATACAGATAGATTAAATGGTCAAATTATGGCCCGAAGTCGGTTTGTTACATACATTCAGAGTACTAGATATTATGCTAAGCCCATTCTAATGATAAAAATATGCAAGTTTAGTATGTATTGTGGTCAGCATGCGTCAAAGGTAATGAAATATACACCTTGAGCAAATCTAGAAAGTAGTGGTTCATCAATACTTTGTATGCTGCAAATAGGTCAAATGGATAGTCAAGGGATATAAAGCAGGTACTTGCTTAAAATAACGTTGTTTTAGCCGTCAGGTGTAGGTATGTCAGCAGGCCTTTGACTGATGTTTTATAGTTCTTTTTAAAAAAAGTTAACTTACAGAAATAAAAATGGATGTCATTATGGCCGCTTCAATGGCGGTAAGGACATCTCCTTTCATTATTTTTTATTCGCCACAATAACTTCCTTATAGATCCTTCTTTACAGGTTCAGTTTGTACTGTAATGGTACAGTTCATATTTTTTCCTAACATGCTACGAATGTTTTATTTCATTAGGTAAACATGCAAACGTGAAAAGGACATAGAAGAGAAATCGTCGGTCGGTTTCGTTCAGTTTCGGGAGGGGGGAGGGGACAAGGCGATTTATGTTCGCCTTTTAACTTTAAATTGTTGCAAAGAATTAACATCCAAAATGCGATGAAGTACACTTTTTGGAAACTGTAACCGTTTTGTTTCATTTACGGGGTGCACACATCATGTGATGACATTTGACTAAGTGAGTATTCCCCAATTTTGCCATTGTGGTAGCCCTATTAACAACCATTCGGACTCTCAATTATGTCCTTTCATTTGAAATGTAAAACATCGGTCAAAAGTCTGCTGATGCCCACATCTGACTACTAATACAATGTTTTATGAGCAACAACAAGGTATGCAGGACATTTTAAAGAGGAAATCATTCTGCACCGCCACATTGGTTACCATTTCAAATGGATTTTACATAATGCGGCCACATAGCTATTCTGGTACAATCCAAAATGTGTTAATAAGCACTGTGGGGGATCAAAACGTTTTGTTTGATGAAGTTATGTTGAGGGCAATGGCGCGCCAATTAGATCTCCATCTTATTGAAAATACAATCCCCTTTAGGACAGTAATTAGTTTACAGTAAATGATCCAGAATAACCTTATTTGTGATCACCGTGTCGGTCCGTCCTTCCGTCCTTCCTTCCTTCCGTCAGTGACACTTTTTTTCGCGCGCGATAACTCAGTGAAAACATACTTCACCTTTCCTAAATCCACATGGATGATTGGTACATGTGAGGGCTCTAGACCTATTGAATTACAGACCTGTCGGAATTACAATATGGCCGCTACAGCCAAATTGCTGATTTTCTTTTGCGCGCTAATATTCAAGAACAACATACTTCAGCTTTCTGAAATGCACAGGGATGATTGGTACATGTGAGGCCTCCAGACTTATCGAATTACAGACCTGTCGGAATTCCAATATGGCCGCTACAGCCAAATTGCCTGATTTTCTTTAGCGCCCGATATCCCAAAGAGAATATGATGGATCTTTCTGAAATCCACAGGCATGATTGGTGCCTAGGAGGGCCCCGTCGCTATCAATTTTCAGACCCACCAAAATCTAATATGGCTGCCAGAGCACTATCGGAGATTTTCTTGCATGCAAAATGGACTGCATTTTCTCGTGAAGGATGTTTGCCATACAGAGATTCTTGCATCGCCCTATGCTGAAAAGCTGTGCTACATTTTACTATCATCTTCCAACACCTGAACTTATGATCCAAGAAGTTTCACTATATACACCTATAATGGCAGCCCTTTTTTGTAAGTATTTTTTAACGAGAAACGGTAAATATCCTGATACACTTGGTTACTTAAACAACTTTGTTGTAAGCAATTTCCTGTTATATATGGACCTAAGAGAAAAGATATCGTGTCTATTTTGGATTTTACAAATCACAATCCCATGCACTTCTTTTCTTAACATTTAATAAAGGACACTTTCGTTTTGCCCAGGGGTATTCATAAGCCCCTTATAATTTATCCTCTAACCTATTTCCAACATACAAAGTACTGATGAATCGCTACTTTCTATATAGCTATAGTTTTTTCCCCAAGTCGAACATTCCATGGCCGTTTAACCCCTGCTGACTTCAGTACAGACATAATACTTCATATATCTCATATACATAAATAATATCTCATATATCAGCTTAACTGGCATGACAAAAAAACGTATGACTGTGTTGTCGCATGTGAAGATCAGCCTCCGATGTGACAGTTAAACTTCGTGGCCCAGGGAATAAACTCACCAAACTGTGACTCCTGGGATAACTAGTCTTGTTCTGATAGCAGAACGCTCTTAAGAGGGGGTGTGTTACGGAGTGACATAAAAGCGGACCAAACTGTATTGCAAGTGAGGCTTGCTTTGCTAGCGAAACGGTTGGTACGCCGGACTTGTGCGCCAGCGTTATGGGTTCGAATCCCGGATCGGCCCAGTATTTTCCCCTGATCAATTTGTGTATACAAAATAAATGTTAAAAAACCGTTAATTCAGTTCCTCAGTGTGCAGATGAAAAGTATGATTAACATTACAGGTATTGGTGTCAAAAGTCTGGTTTAACTTTCCAGATAAATAATGCTAGTGTGCTCATTCAAATAAAGTTCAAATTGTCATTACTGAGGCTAAGAAATAAATATAATATATGAATATATATGTAAAGGATATATTTTTTCATTGAATGGTATGATGCAAAACTCTGGGGCCTCTGTCGTATTTGCGTTGAAACTAAACTGGTATTCAACTGCAAAATAATGAAGGGAGAAGCTCACATCTGTCCACTGTATAAATTCTAATCCGACTGTGAACGTATTGAAATTGTGCTAAAAGTGCCTTTTTTCATCAACATATACAACGGTAGATTTGGTAAAATTTGTTGAATACTGCATTTTCGAATAAAGTGTCATTTGTTGGGCTAGGTTTTATTATATTAAAATTTCAGATTTCTTCTGTTTGATTTCCCTTTATTTTTATGTTAACGAATCTATTTACTGTTTTGTAGAGGTGATTGATGAAAGTAACTTAGCTGTCTTGTCTGGTATCAAATTAGTGGCTTGATATATCCGTGAAGAATAGTTAGGATTTTTAAAAATCTACAAACATGATATTAAATTTTACAATCAACTTGACATTCATCATAACCCTTTGAGAGTGCAATGAGGAAATATTATACATAATACATACATAATGTATTTGAACACCAACGGAAAGACATTTATACATAATTTATTTAGACTACATGCGTGCATGTGTAGAAGCTCACACCTGCTTGTTTTATAGATTCTATGCATTTTTTGCCATGAGGTGATGGTGCAGCTGTCAGACTGTATGCTGGCATGAAGACAAATCCAACACATTTAGAGGCGCACAAAATGATTTTGAAACCGTGGTACTATGGTGATGAATGCAAGACATAATCAACACACATGTAGATACCTTTTGCAGATTGCTAATTTTGTGAAGTGTTGTTGATTTCCTACTTCAGACTGTGTACGTCTGCTTGAAAGAATGTGTCACATAGAACAAAGAACACATGTGTCAGTAAAATATCACGGCCTTTTTCTGTGATGCTGTATTTTTTATATGGAACTGGTACCTTGCCAACGAGTTGGCATTCACTTGACAGGATTTCTTGGTGTCAACAAAATACTTTCATTTTCTAACTTTATGCATATTTTAGAATCATTTAGTACATGCATGTATTATTAGAAATATTAACCAAATGTATCAAACTTCAGGAGTCGGTGCTGCCAGTGTTCAAGCTGACCTTTCCTGAATGTATGCTAAGAGAATGGAAGAGCAAGTCGATTTCACAATACCAAGTTGAAAAAATACAATACAACCTCATGATCCAGACACCAGATCATCATCTTGATTACATCTAAATTCAGTACGAAGTTTGGTTTGAGTTTTCATTGACGTGATTGGTGACTGTGACATTTCTGTACCTTCAGCTGCTGTGCTCTAGCTACCTTTGTACAGTTAAGTTTTCTCTTTGTCAGGTTTATGCCCCACAGAAGAATATTTGGGAAATTTGAATTCGTACCACTCGCTTATTCAAGTGAACAAACATTAATTGGAACAGATGAGTTCTTAATATTATTACTGAATATTATAATTACTGAACAGAACAGTTTATTACATCAAAGTCTGTAATATTGAAGGTCATTGTTTTATAACCTATACCTTAATATTTTTCAGGAAAAGTTTTTTCTTATGAAAAAAAACCCACACAATTCCAACTTACTAACTATCGGTTCTTTTTATCTTATGTGCACAGCTCAGTGCAACCTAGAATGTCGCATCCTGTGTATATGGTGATACATTTTTTCAAATAAATGTAGTAAATATTTCTTATATCTAATAATACGTTTAAGTACTACATTTAAAAAGCGTACATTATGGAGGCAAATGAAGTATTTAAAGACCACAACGGGAAATGTCAGTGACAGCTTACTGTTAAAGTTAATCTACCAAAGTAGATTAAAGTATCTATTATCTATTAAAAGTATCTGTTAACGTAACTACATGTGTGCTGATTCTTATTGGATTCCCTGTCGATGTCTCAATGGCATAACAATGAAATCTGGGCAGAAACCAGGATATTCGCTGTAATGGGCTAACGACAGGTTATGACTTCTTATTAATAATATACCGTCTTTATCTTATTGATAACCTCTTTCTCATTCAATAGAAAGTGATGCAAACAGAGCTAAACCTATCATTTTACAAGAAAGTGTGGCTTAAAGGATAATGTTGTGAGCCTCTATATATGTACCGATTTCGTCTCCATGGAAACAAGGCTGCACCATCACCCCAAGGAAAATGATTCATTGAATCTATATACCAGCCAGGTGTGAGCTTCTACACCTGTGTGTATCCTGCCATATTAGCTCTGAGTTTGAAAAAAAAATATGAGCAAATAAAATTTCTTTTACATGGATTTTATCTAGTATTTGTAGCAAATACAAGGCACGTTCCATTGCTCGGATGGCGGCGTTCTTAGGGAAGGGGGAATCAGAGGACACAGAGAAAACCACCGACCCTGGGCGGGCCGATACAACTCACTAATAGCAACACTGGAGCTAGAACCTTGGTCGCCAATGGAGAGAGCCGAGCCTTTTACCACTCGACTGTCCTATTCATTATATTGAAAGAGACATATTATCGAATACATGTGAGTCTAACATATATATTAAATTTCGAATTGCTGACAATTTAAGCAATTCTAGCACCATTTCAATACAAACAAAACAATATTTAATTAACAGAGACTTTTTACAGACTTTAAACCCTCTTAAATGAATTGTTTGACCTCAAAACTTGAAAACATGGCACTTTCACAGTATTCTAGGACGAATATAAGCGCATGTATTGGTATTATATAATCCAGCGGCCATCTTGGTCGCTATCTTGGATTTTGACCAAGATAGGCCGAATTCCGGTTGGCCCCATATATAAAAATATTGAGTATGGACTGGATTATTATTATGCCTAGATTAATTAATCTTTCATCTTTTGCACATGTTACAGGGTGACATAAAAGCAGACCGAACTGCTTGCTTTTCTGAAGCGGTTGGAACGCGAGACATGTGCGCCACCGACATGGGTTCGAATACCGGATCGGCCCTTGATTTTCCCCTGACAATTGGTCTTCGTAACAAACAATTCTTCTTAATATGTTTAATGGAAAGATTACCAAAACAGTGAATACCTGAAGAAGGTTTGGACCTCAAATATTGACTTTCTCACCCCCCAAAAAACTCCATAAAATGGAGTACTTGCAATGCTTTTTGGGAACATTACAATTCAAGTTTTTGACATTTTTTAATCTGGTGGCCATCTTGACCGCTATCTTGGATTTTGGCCAAGATAATTCATTTTCAGATTGGTCCCATATCTGAAATTTATCAAGCTCTAAATAACAATTTTGCCAGCTTTTATGCTTCTTTCATTTTTGTAGAATCCTGCCCAATATGGGAGCTTAACCGCTTGACTAGAGAGAAAGCAGGGGGGCCGCGAGGCAGATCAACCTAAACGTAAATAAGAATTTTTTACTGCGACATTTCAATGAAAGGCAGGCAGATGTCTTAATACTTTGAGTTAGCTGTCTCAGGCATATATACGTATTCCAGGCTCTATCTTGAAAGGAATATACATGATTATTTAAATTAGCTCTTCCGCCAGAAAGGAATTTAATCATCTATGACGCGCGAGTAACTAATTATTAAACGAAGGTTGTAGAACGGAGATAACAACTCCAGTATATGCAGGTGGCTTTCAGCTTTGCTTTGGTTTTATTTCGCAAACTCTTGCGGCGTTTTGTCCCTCTGACCTAAACAAATCGGCGTAAACTGCATGCCTGCTGCTTGAGTCGTATATTTACTCCTATAAGTAAACTCTGGCTGCATTTTCATCATGTTTTTTCCGGATTTGCTGGTTAAATATTAAAGGTGCCCATTCACCTACCTTTTGAAAAAGAACGTATGTGATTTCTGGCTTCATCTGTGTATAAATAAATGATCTAAGGCTAATTATGGTTATGAAAGTTCTTATAATGCCTTCTTGAAGGATGTATGACTTTTTAATCAACAACATGTTTGTAAACACTGCAATGTTGACAAATGGGAAAAAAATGTAAACTAAGGAGGTAGTTAGCATATATGCGGACGCAGGAGGGTCACTTGTTGCAAACCGCCATTTGTAAAGCTCTGGCTTATCTGACTTGCTGCCAGATACCCTTGTTCAATTTGTTTTGATTATTTTGGCGGGCCCCCACATAATATAAACACACGCTGATATAAACAAAACAAGCAGCCTGTGTTTGGTGATATCCACGTTTTCTGGCCTCTTTCTATAAAATATCCTAGAGATTACCATTCCTCTATAATGGTCAGATAGTTGATTTGGCCCCTTTAAATTAATTTCATATAGAGCAGGTGCACGTCTGCATCATTGTGCTCAACCCTATTTTAAGTTGTTTTAAGAGTCCAACAATAACAGATCAGCCATAATCATAGATTATTAGGGATTCATGCAAGTACTTTTAATCATGATATGAGCTGCAACTGTCAGCTGCACGTGGAGTCAGACTACAACACCATGATGAAGCATAACGGTTCAATAGAGATTAAAAATCCATGACGTCATCTTATATATAGAAAGGTTCTTTGGACCCACCTCCTTGCACATCTCTATAACATGATGGTTAAATCTTCTTAACAGATATATTGCCGTTATGTCATCCGCACAAATGTACCGGGAATAAAGAATAAAGATTTGGTTCTCAGGAACTGCGCGCGCCAATTTTAACCTCTCGCATAAAAATATTATTTTGATTTTCATCTTTCATCTTTAAAATAAAATAATACAATTTTAAGTAGTGATTTAACCTGTTAAGAAAAATATTCTGTTATTATCATGCTTTTCCTTGATCGTATGACTTTTTTAAAACATACAAAAAAAGATAAACAAAATATTCTGAAAAAATGCCTGGGAACCATGCCTTTTTAGGCCTTATATTCTTTACCAGTAGTGCTCGCAATTCTTAAACGAAATCCCGGATTTGTGTAACCATACTTTTGGCATGTATTATTCTGTTACATAAAGCAGTGCTTGTAGTACAAGGTATGGCTCATTGGGAAATGACAAATGTTCCTCTATATTATACTAATTTTCTTTTGGTTCAAAATTGAACAGACTTCGAAGTCTTATAGAAACTGTCATAAAAGGAAAGAAAGAAATATTATAGAGGCGTTCTATTTAATTTATTTTCACGTGTTTTCTTCTGTATGCGAAAATTGACTCTGGGCAACTAGTCAAACTGTTATTAATATAGTATTTTGGGCCGGCTCCCATTCGGCTTGTTTTGGCCGGACACCATTCACTTACTTCTACTTTTAGTTAAGTGGTATTAGGCCAAAAAAAAAATAAAAGGTTTGGTTCTCAGGCACTTTTTTTCAGAAATCAATGCGGGCGGGCGCTTTTTTTATTTTAAATTATTGGTATGTTTCGATAAAAATGACAAATGATAAGGGAAAAGCATGAAAGTAACAGTTTTATTTTGCTAAATAAGTAAAAGCACTACAAAACAAAGGAAATTGTATGGTTTTATCTTCTTGAAAGAAATGTCGGAGCGGCAGCAGCTCAAAATTGGAAAGTTTTTATTGAAAATCAAAATAAAAATATTTGATGCGGGGGTTTAAAATTGATGCGGGCGGTGCCTGAGAACCATACCTTTATTTTTTTTTGCCTTACTGCTGTTTTATAGCTAAGCAGCGGCGGATCTAGCGTTGTGCGGCAGGGGTGGTCCGCCCAGGGCGGCGTGCATAGGGGGCGGCATATTGGTGACTGTTCACGTTAAACAGTCAAACAGAAGAATTATGGCTTACTTATCATAAATCATGTTCACGTGGAAAAATATGCTACCTCATTGCATGTATAACCTGCAATTCTAATGACGAATGATTTTGTTCTGTGTACTACATATATTTGATAATAAACATACTTGTCTGAATTAGTCCGAGATATCGTTTGATTTACACTAATATAAAGGCAATTGTATCTCCAGTGTGTGATGAATTATCAATCAATTTATTGATATAATTGCGTTGTCAACTAAAAATTCATAAAGAAGAAATATGACCTTATATTTTGCATGTGTCGTCCAGTTTTGGGATGTTTATGGAGGGCCACAAATTCTGTGAACACCCCGGGCGGCACAATTACGATACTGAACCTAAGTGAGTGAGTATTTGTATATTCGGACCGCCTCTACCGTGCTTACCATTAGGCGTAAAGGTCTGATCAGAATACTGAAAGTGAGACTTATTCCTATCTTAGTTCTTTGTCTTCAAGTCTCAAGGGACTGTGCTTTTCCCAGTCACGTTCACCCTCAGAGCAAATGCAGAGATCTGTGCGCTGTAAATAAGCACTTTAGAACATCAAGTTTCGGTACATTTACACCTCACCAGGTGAATCAATGTCACGGGTGCCGGTTGTTGTGTTGTCATAACCGGAATCCGTTGCTCGTCCTCCATAAACCATCCATATTCTTTTGGTGATGGCAGCCGTAATTAGGTCTGAGTGGGACCACTCTGTGCCCTGTACCGGTCATGAAAAAGGTGATTACATTACCTCTTGTGCCATGTCGGGAGCGACGAAGAGACCAATTATTCAATACCATTTTTTCTATGACACTCTCTGGTATTTGTTTTTCTATTCTCAACAGCCCTTTATAAGAAACCTGGCGGTGTGACAGCTCAAAACCCTTTTGTTTACTTCTGCAGCTTTACATTAGACGAATGAGTCCCTTTTTTGGCCCTGCAATACCCATCGAAAGAAATTGTACAATATCTTTGGCATATGTTCAAAACTATTAAATACCTCGGTAAATTTATAGAATTTTAGCGATTATACACTTCCTAATAGGTTTTCTGAGAAAAGATGCAGCTTCTGTACAAAACCGTCATGATCTCACTACTGTCTCAACTAGCGTAATCTGCCAGCTGGATGGCAGTATCTCGTATGCTTTTGATGCTAAGTCTGTCTGGCTCATACACACGCTTTGCCATTTTGAATTCCACTCCGGGCATATCCACTACAAGTAATCGCTTTCACCTCTTGCGATTGCATTCTGAATGGTTTTCGTTATTGGCGATTCAGATATCTGTGAATATCTCTTGTATAGTTGCAATATCTGGGATGTTTCCGTTCTCGAGATGCTCTTCAGCAAGACTTGGAAATTCAATCTTTGAAGCCACTTTACTTGTCACATTGTAAGACATGTGTATTCTTTAGGGTCAATAGCTGTGCAAAGCTTTATTTCAAGCCTATTATCCCTGGATATTTCCATGGACTGCTTAAGTTTTCCTCTAGACGAATCAGTTACAACCTTATGCATAATTGATAACGATTACTGATTACGATTACCCCTTGTCTGATATATATATATATATATATATATATATATATATATATATATATATATATATATATATTTATAATGTTACGAAGATCAATTATTCAGGGGAAAAATCTGGGCCGAATCGGGATTCGAACCCATGTCGGTGGCGCACAAGGCCGGCGTACCTTTAAATCGGTGCGCTTTTATGTCACCCCGTAACACATCCCCCCTTAAGAGTGTTCTGCTATCAGAACAATACTAATTTATCCCAGGAGTCAGACTGTGGTGAGCTTATTCCCTGGCCCACAAAGTTTACCGTGATCCCGGACGAGCCCCCATTTTGTTACGAAGACAATTATTCAGGGGGAAATTCTGGGCCGATCCGGGATTCGTACCCATGTCGGTGGCGCACAGGTCCGGCTTCACTAGCTCTCACCAAGCTTCACTAGCGAGACAGTTCGGTCCGCTTTTATGTCACCCCGTAACAATACATACTGAAATACTAAGATATAAGTGCGGATGTTCACACATACACCCTATATACACCTTATAAATTCAAGTAGACACGCTATAAGGAGCTTATAAAATCGAAATGTCTACCGAATCCATAAAGTACCAATGATATCAGAACCAATACTGTTATTGTCATTTATTCCTTCCTCCTCCCTCGAGGCTAGACAAGAAAATCATGGATACTATTTATAAAGCTTTATTATTAATAAGCCAAAGGCTATTGGCAATACTTCTATCGAAACTAATTACTGTAATAATGAAGATGTACTTAAACCCGGAGTACAAGTATTTCCGGGTGTCGTGGGAGCCCACCATAAATGAGCTCTCTCAGCCACATACAGGCGCTTTTTTACTGCACCCCACCTTGCCGGATAATGATCTAATTAGTTCTTTGCGAACCATGGTGCATGTACTTTGTACATATTGTTTAAAGAAGAATTGTCTAAATGTTCCTTATTGCCAGTAAGTTTAAAGTTCTTTTATTGTGCCCGGAACAACTTAATTGCCTCCGCCGGGAGAATATGCGTTAATCCCTGCTCGCGTGTGTGTTTGTGTGTTTTTCCTCAACATAACTCACGAAATTGATTAGATTTTGGTGTGGATTTGGGTTCAGGAACGGAAGAAATATCCAGTAAAATGTACGTTCACAAATGCACGAATGAACTTGGGAAAATTGGCCGAATAAGTGAGTGCAAACACCATTTGAGGAGCGTCCAGCAAAAGGGACCCACCACCACCACCACCACCCACGGAGGGGGTTGCATTCCTTGGAATGCAGATTTCTAGTTTATTTTGCATCGGTCTTATGATTTTAAATTCATAGTTAATTCCTTTCTCAATTTCTGAATTTCATTTTGACACACTGTGATTTAGAATTGTGCCAAAAAAGTCTCCAATTTGGTAATAATGGAATTTTTTTTTGTTGGTATAGGAAATAAAAGGTCTCGTATTCCTTATCATATCAGTGTTGATTTATAGATAACAGTTAAATACTGTAATAATTTCTTTGTGTCAATCTCTAGCCTTTCGACTTCCAACCCTACACTACAGGCATGAATTACGTGCAGGAGATTTCCATGATGAGTAGTAGGTATTCATATTCACGAAGGGTTTAATTACGCGATAATTTTCCTTCGCGAATACCGCGAATTAGAAACCACCGCGATAAAAAATCAGTATGCGCTCAACTGAGGGTCATCTAATTTTCAAATTAAATGAAACCTTTTCATTTTTAACAAATTGGAATTGTTTTTTTCCCGCGAAAAAGATTTAAGGTCCTATATGAGTCGGCAATTTTACTCTCTCAACTGAACATTTAAGACTCCTTGACATGCCTTTTTCCCAATGAAGACAATATTTTTTTTACAAGACGAAAGAACCTGAAAAGGTCAGCCGGGAAATTAGCGCTGTAGTTGATCTATTTTTTCTTCAATTTATCGGTAATTTACTGAAATTTGAGAAAACAGCCATGATATAATTCATGGTGACATTCTTGTAGCACCAAATTGTTATGGCAACATCAGGCTTGCTCCCACGTAATGGAACTTTTGTAGCATAATGATTATGTTGATTACATAATCAAACCAAACAAAACCATCGTTTTGAGACTTTGATAAACACGAGGCAGACAATTTGCGTGCAATTTTACGTTTGAATTGCGTTGTGGATGGCCTACGGTGATCTGAGTTGTTTTATACTGTTGCTGACAAGGCCTATAGATGTGACTGACCGAAAGAATGAAATGAGAGTTATATAGTTTCGTGATTACTGCCCTGAAAGTTGGCGGCTGGTCCGATTATCTCTTAACTTCTATATATATCTTATATATATATATATATATATATATATATATATACCTTTAGTTGTCTCATTTGAAATACATTACAATTAATTACAAGGTTTTAAAAAATAAGGTATTATGTTTCCAGTATATAAAGGTTAATTTAGTTATATAATATTTTATAGTTAACTAAAGCTTTTATTTCTAACTATAAAAATATTTCATTTCCATTATTTAAATGTTATCCTCGGAATATCAAGGGAGGTGATGATTACACTGACCATCCCCCCTTGCAAGGAAAGGGGGGGGGGGGTTATATACCCCTATCCCCCCCCCCTGTATTGACGTCAATGAATTATATGAACTTTCAGTACCCTGATTGTCAGTCCACAAAGACGGTGTGACAAATCCGATACAGAAACAAACAAGGATGCTTTTAGGTTCATATGAAATATTCATGAAATATCTTGAATATATGTATAAATGTGCATTTCATTTTCATGGCTAAATTCACAAGTCTTATCACAAGAGTTCACGTTCGAGTACATGGTTTTATGTTTATAATTTGATGCGCTATTGATGACAAAGTGGACATTATGTATGAACGCTCCGGTACCTGTGTTGGCCCATTCATGCGCACTACACTTCGGCCTTTTGAAATCAATTAGGCAAAGCAAAAAAAAAAAAAAAGAGCCGAAATGAATGGTGGCCCAAACATCAGATGTGGAGCCATAAAGTTTTCATTTATATTAATAAACAGATTAATGTTATAAAAAACACGACATTACAAAAATATTTATTAAAAAAAATTGTGGAAATAATTGCTTGAAGCCGCTAATTTTGCGGTAACGGCCAATTAGTTTTAGTAATTCTGGATTCTATCCAGACACGGTAATATTAAAAATGACCGACTGAGAATTAACGTGACGTGAATATTAACTAAACGGTGAAGGTTAAGTAATGTGGATTTCGAATTTTCTATAAAAGTTAAAAAAATAATATTGTAAAATCATAGGTTCCTGGTCAAACAGTAGAGATGACATCTTTGATCTTTTCAATTACTAGTCGACATCCGCCAAAGAAGGGTGTTTTGTTTTATTCAAATTTTTTTACGGTTAAATTAAAATGCTCATGAAAGGGCAGAAAGCAGTCATTGAAATGGTTCATTGCTCACTATAAAAGTTCTTGTGTCTTTGGTCATTTAATTCAGTGGAAATTTGCTTGAAAACGTAACGGTATTTTAATATCTGAGAGGTGTAGGGCTCAACATAAACAGCAGCTCTGTTACCTGAACCTCTTGCAGAAATGACGAATACGTATTCGGCAATCCGCAACACGCCATATTAGTTTAGGTGCAATACTAGTTCGTGATACTGTATATTAGAGACGTGCCCTGAAATGATCACAAATGATGTAATAAAAGAACTCGTTGATCAATGTTCATCAAACTCTATCACAGAGTACTTTGTTTGTCAATATCAAAACACTCCCCAGCTTTCATTAATCTATTTACTGATTTACCGCAGGTAAACTATACAGATTATACGTACATTTTCCATGTATAGTCAACGGGCGCCTATCGGCTTTGGGCAATAATTGAGAAAAACTTTGAGATAATTATCTCCAATAATTCTATCCATTCGGGCATTGATCCCGCCCCTTTCACAGCAGTTAAACTCCCGAGAAAACAAAATGGTCGTTTTGACAGATAATCCCTTTCCTGTATTCCTCTGAAAGGCATGGTGTTGATTTATTTGAAATTATTATTCCCGGTTAACTTCTTTAATTGACTAACGTAAAACATTCAGCGCCTTGTTCCGCAGCATTAGTACTTCACAAAAGTTTTCCCACTAAGCTTCACCAAAGAGTAGTTTGAGTCTTGATAGCAAGGAAAAAGGCGAAGAATCTGAAGCACGCTATTTACAATCCGATGGAGTTAATGCAGTTCCTGCGCGACGTGGCACGTAAAACCGCCTGTCCGATTTTTAATCAAAGGCCGTAAGGTTTTATTAGACTTCATCATGTAATCCAGACATTCAACAGGCTGTTAACGTGTGATCAATTAAGCTAAGCTCAATGCCCACGTTGCCATTACACGCTTAACCTTTCCATGACATCACAGAAAATTGTATCATGGGTAATGGTCTTATTTTCAGTAAATTATAGAAAATATTCGGAAGCATATTAAATGTTTTATGCTAATTCCCTCTACATGACATTTTCTGATTGATCTCTTCTTCTGACCGGGTTTTGTATAAATTAACTTTAATTGCTTTCTTTACCGTGCTTCCTGAGGCTTTGCGTAGAGTAATGCAAAATTGACGATTCGCCATCGCCCCTGATGATAAAAGTTTCTTCAGGAATCTATTAAGAGCAAAACTGGTTGACAATGAGCTTTTTTTTTAATCAAGGGACTGACTTCTGGAGTCGACTTTGTTTGGTAAATAAATTAAGGTCTCAGTGCTGGCCAGGAAACTATTTAAACATTCTTTCGGTTCCGCCTAAATGATTATTATTCAAGTATGTGGCATTAATTGCAATTATATCACCTGATAATACTGGTCAAGGTAAAAAACATATAATATTTTAAGATATTAGATAGAACCAAGGCAGAGAACTGATACGATTGATGTCATATGAAAAAAAGTACCTGTTTCGAAGCCCCATTGTAAGCAATTGATGAAATTGTTATTGATCAAAATGCTAAGCAATACGGACAAACCGTGCTTGCTATTAAAGCTCATATGACTTAATTACAGTCAGGTGAGCTAAACTATGTGACACAATAATAATATACGGAAATTAAAAATATTACTTTTTGCTTATACGAGCAATTATTCATACCAAAGCCGTCTCTTCATATACTCAATATATTTTTATCCTGTAAAAACAAACAAAAAAAAAACATATTACTGGCTTTTGTGGGATCGGGATAGAGCACAGGACACGAAGTAGGGAGATCGTGAGTTCGAATCTCAACCGGGATTTTGAGCTTTTTCACGAAAGTCCTCCACCAGGGATAAGCGCTCTGCAAGCTCCATGCCCCAAGGCCGTGTGTGTCAATCACAACGAGTACGCCTCTCGGGGGTTCCTCTGTGATATGATCCATTAATTAGGACGAGTACACACCAAGGGCCCACAGGTGAAAAATTCCCCGCTCTTGGTTAACACCAGGATAAAACATGAGAGGAAGCGTATTCTACTGGTCTGTCCTGTCATGTCGTCCGGAACCGGAATGGAATTCCGCAGATGTGCATACGTAGTTAAGCTCGCATTAGGAAGAAAGCATCCTTAGTGGATTATATATATATATATATATATATATATATATATATATATATATATATATATATATATATATATATATATATACATATATATATATATGGAAAATGTCAATTGTCAGTGACTTAAGTGAATTAACCAAGGTCTCCTGTTTCATTGTTCATCTGCCAATACATAAAGAATTTGACATGATTAAATTCTGTTAAACCTATGCCTCTCAAGATAAATTCCCTGGTATATCTCTAAAGGTTGAGAATTTTTTTACTCATATTTTTTCTAACTGAATGATTGTATCCGTCAAGTTTTTTGTCAGCTTTTCATAAGCTTTCATTTTCCTTGCGGAGCTGGTCGTTTTTCTTTTTTAATACGATGCAGTTTCTTGTTGGTAACGTCATATTGGTTTTGAACGAACGTAACGCCATTTAACAGCCTTCTTACCTATCCCGTCTGTTCATTTGTACGTAATCGATAAACTCTCAACCCTATTTTTTAAAACCTTTACTTCTTTTTGTAAGCCCTGTTTACATTCTGGCATGGCCGTACTCGTCCCCTCCCCTTAATTCTTGAAGTGAGGTCCTAATATGAAAATTTTCCACTGTGACCTGGCCTGTGTGAATTTTAAACCCTATATCGGAAATCCGAGCTCCTCTGCAAACCTGCATACATGTATATCCCACATCGACATTTCTACATATGGAGTCGGAAATGATCGTAGTGTTCACTTCATCTGCAACAAACAAAATCATATTAAGATACCGCAGCCCCATCTGTCCGAACTCATACACTGCCGTCAAGATAGCCAAGTTTATATATTCATGATATTTTGTTTTACCATGTCTGCCAAACGCAACTTGTATGACATGGAACAAGCTATGTATTTTTTATATACCTCACTCTTCCAGTCACCTTGCAACTGTATTAATTCTGCGGGTACCTCACACTGGAAAGCCAGTGTTGCGCCACCCGGCCTAAATGAATGACTTGAAAAATTAATCACAAAATTATTACAAGTAATATATACAAATGAGCCGCCCGTTTGCCACAAATTTACCAATAAATACAATAAATATATATATCTATATATATATCTGCTTTTAATTTGCGTAAATCATAACGATATAACCAATTCTAATTGCAAATAGCTGAACAAAATACGGTACCTAACCTTCCCCGATGTTTAGTGTTAGGAGGCAACGGGCGACTGACGCAATTTCTAAACATTTCCCCGCCCGCGGTTTCTTTTCCGCGGGGACGTCAGGTGGGGATTAACAAACACCTATGACGCTGTTGTTAGGGACCTTTCAATGTTTAAACCACGAAATATTGTGACGCCAAAACATTAATTACACCCGAACATCCTCAGCCATGTATGAGTGATGCTCACCAACGTAATTCTGTACGATGTGCAACAAACCATGTTTGAGCACCAACGTATGTGTTCCTCGCTAAATTATCAAATTTAAAATATTTTATTTTAAATATTTACTATCGATAATCTCTCAACCCTATTTTTTAAAACCTTTACTTCTTTTTGTAAGTCCTGTTTACATTCTGGCATGGCCGTACTCGTCCCCTCCCCTAAATTCTTGAAGTGAGGTCCTGAGACTCGTCTTTTCGTTCCAGTGATTTCTACTCTGTTAAATGCAAGGGTTACTCCTGGTCGGGCCAGGATAATACCTACCGATTTTTCGAGTCCGAACTGTCGACTCGAGTACTTGCATGTGCACATGCATACTTGAACATGACTGCAAATTAACAGGCCATATATCTTTTATGAGTACCGCGAGTTTTTTTTTAATATTTTAAATGCGTGCTTTACAAAGTACTATCTACATTAGTCTGATTAAATCAGCCAATATCTACATCTGCAGAGTTCCATTCCAATTTCTGACTACGTGATGGTATATACTTATAAAATGAAATTATTTTTATAACTGTTTCAAGTTGTTTCAGGTTGTATTAGAAAGAATAAGCGATTACAGGGGCGTTTTCCAGTCTACCGTGACCGAGGTTTGGGCGTCCTGTTTGCGTGTGCTCGCCTGGTGCAGGTTTATATTTCTCACCAGAAGTATGCACAATTTGACGCCAGAAAACTCAAAACACCAAGGAGAAATTTAAACTGAAATAAAAAAAGATTATTATCACCTGAACTTTCACAATGACACAATTGGAGTATTAGTCACAATAAGATTTCATAACATGGAAGCGTTGTGTTTATTGGCAGAAGAACCACAAGAAAACTGTGAGATGTTTTAAAAGAAAAACTAGAAATTTACATTCCCAGGAATACAATCCTCCGCCATGCGCACATTTACTTTTCGGCCCATATTCACAGTTTTATTCATGTATAATTGACTGAAGGTTTGTGAATGTTCCTTTATGACGTTCCTGAATCCGAATCATGTGCAGAATGCACACAAAAATCTAATTGATTCTTGATTAGCCCATTCCAGGGGCGTAGCCAGGGGGGCGGGGCCGCAGGGGGCATCCAGTCCTCGCCGTCCTTTCGGAATTTCACTTAAGCTAATATTAAAATATATATATATATCGGCCCCCGCTGAGCTGCAATATCCTCTCATCTAATTTTCCAATTTCGTGATTAATTTTCGTTTTTCATATTTCTTTTTATTAATTAGCAATTAGAGTTTATTTAAGTTATCTGCAGTTTATTACTTTCAAATTCATTAGTTGAGGATGAGGATATTAACGGGCAAAACGATTCAGAATGGAAGTTGTTAATAACCCTAACAACAAGACAAAAAACTGAAATATTCACGCATTAGGCAAGGAAATATATATATAGGCGAGATTAGATTCAGGAGTCAGATAAAACTTGTTAGGCATACATTATCAATTTGATAACTAAAGTTATCTTACATATTATCATATGTATCAGATGTACTTGGGTGTAAGAATAAGTAAATCTCAGACGTATCTATTAGTGATTGACACACATATTCACCACGGCATTCGCTCTTTTATTCCATGAGTATAAAGAGGTAGGCCAGAGTTTGAGTGCACACAGATTATTCAAGCAACCAAAAACGTTGAAAAAGTTGAATCTAGGAAAATCTGCATTCTGATGCATACTTCCTACTCATGCCGGCCAGGTACAGGTACAGGTACAGGTACTCTGAATTGTGTACCTAGGTAGAGGTACAGGTACAAGTACCTGGCCCCAACCCTGCACACCACACACAGACGAACGGGAATGAACGCATAACCTCCTGACAAAGGCAATAAATATCTTAAATACGGATATTGACTTTTATATATGATTACTTGTATCCTCTGTTGTATTTATTGTGAAGAAGCAAAACAGTTATTTTTACTGGAAATAGATTCAAAATTTAGTTACAACCCCGCCCGAAGAAAATTCTGTGGTGAACATCAAAACTGCATTTAAGACAAAAAAATATAGAGCTCGGTCAGTTTAACTAAATGTTCCTTTCAGCACAAGCAAAGGCAAATCAGTATCATTTTCATTCCGTTAAGTAGTTCATCACTCTATTTAATGTTAATAACACGAACATGAAGCCGCAATGTTTTTAAAAATGTCTAGGTTTAATGGTAAGCTAGGACTGCTTAATTCTAACTTTTAATCTTTGTACATAACGTATTTAATATTCCACACAATTTAGAACAAATCGACTAAATTAATTTGCCACCATGCAATTTTTGCAGGCTCCGCAAATGACAATACTAAAATCTGGCAAGAGAACTATGACTGATCTAATTAGGCCAAAATAAAAAAGGTTTGGTTCTCAGGCACTTTTTTTTCAGAAATCAATGCGGGCGGGCGGTTTTTTTATATTAAGTTTTTTTGTATGTTTCGATAAGAAAGTCAAATGATAAGGGAAAAGCATGATAATAACAGATTTATTTTGCTAAAAAAAGTAGAAGCACTACATAACAAAGGAAATTGTATGATTTTATCTCCTTGAAAGAAATGTCCGAGCGGCTGCAGCTCATAATTGATCAGTTTCTATTAAAAATCAAAGTAAAAGTTTTTGATCCGGGGGTTTAAAATTGATGCGGGCGGTGCCTGAGAACCATACCTTTTATTTTTTTGGCCTTGCGTTCATCGTATAACGAGAATAGACATTTTCAGAATGGGAACCCTTCAGCATGGTCTATCCTCTGTACATCAAAATGTCAAGCAACATACACAAACTATGATAGCATAATTCTCTCCTTCACATCACACAACACACTCATAGGTAAATTATCGAAATCCCTAAACTAATATAGCCTATTGAGTTCAAAATGATTATTAATGGAAATGTTTAACTTTTCCTTTATTTACTCATTTATTTTACTTACATGCTATTTTAATTTACTTAAGTTTGATATTTTATGATCTCTTATTTATCATTTATGTTACATTTCCTTTATTTGCTTAATTGTTACCTCAATATTTTACATGCGCCTCCTCAGCTCTTATCTGGTTAACGTTATTATCTGGGTTTTTTTAAAATAATTTAACGTTTCCATAATCTATTGCTCTTAATTTCTAGATATATCTATTTTCTTGTACTCTTAGTTAATTTGTACATTAGATTTCTTTCAAGACTAATTCTATGATTGGTGGTTCTAATAAAAGTAATCCTTGACGGCTCATGCAAAACATTAAATATTCACGCGTTGCAGGAATTAGATTAACGTTGTTACTCAATAATTAGATCAGGTAAACGAATGTCTAACATTTATCCCAAACTTTCCACACTAACTTGGAATGAACGGGATTATAAATTAGTTAATCTCTGTTAGTGTCTATTAGTGATTGCAATTTTTTTTCCATGAGTACAGACAGGTATATTCTAATATGAGTGCACACAGGTAATTCGTGCAACGCAAAGGTTGATAAAGGTTGAAATAAATACCTTAAATGCGGGATAATGACGATTCCTGGGTGAGGAGTGAAAATAAATTTTGTTTATTGCCAAAGGGAAGGGAACTCGCCGGGGTATAACTGTACAGATCAATATATGATTAGCTGTCACATGAATAGTAAATCACTTAAAATATATGGCAGTCGTGCAATTTGGTGAGCAAGGACCTAAAACTGTACGGGGTCTTGATTATTTTGTTCCTCAACTGAAGTTCATAATAAAAAGTAGGCTAAAGAGGTCACTGTAAACGTATAGTCAATGGGGGTTCTTTCTTAATTAAGAAATGACGGGGAAGCGAAATGGTTTAGGTTCTTGTCCCTTTCGGACTGCTAGGATTCCTGGGTCAAATTCTTTACCAGAAGGCTGCGTCCTCTCCGATACTAGCTGAGCCTGGCTGTCACACCGGGATGCGTATACGAGAAGAGGATACTTGACCAGAAGGATTTCACTTTTTCTTAAGGAAAGCCAGAGGAAGCGACAATGGTGAGAGGGTATCTGCGTTCGACTGTACAACATCGGTCATTTTCATCATTTCTTTCCGAATGACGCCGCTGACGGCGACGCAACAGTTTTCTAAGTGTGTTGCGTCCCCAAACAACCAATGGGTTAATTGGGATTATAACACGGAACGATCTGTTATTCTTAGAAAGAAAATTGAATAAAAATATGTCCTATGTTATTTCATAGGGTTCACATTATGTGGCATGTTTAAAGGCTGTAATCTTAGATAACCATTCTGAAAGCATGAAGCACCTGTAACTACGATAACTCATTTATTGGCCCAGACAAAACTGAAGCATAAACAGCCCAGTATAGACACCGTGTATTTGGCGGCAATTCTGTATAATAGATCAGGTCTGTGTACTATTATGTACATTTCATCAATTCCTGGGTGCAAACTAGAGCCCTGCTAGGGCCCAAATCCGGCCTACCCCGCAGACCCTCGCGAGCTGTGTTCTGCATGATTTTGTGGGGCGGGGGGGGGGGGGGGGGGGTTACATACTGGTCTTAAGTATTTTTACTAGGCATACATAATAGAAATTGATTGCTTTATGCTTGAGTTTTATTCTATAATTCCGTATATGGCAACATATGCATGGAAAATATGTTTAAACTTTAATTATGTAAATTATGTTAGCTAAACATCTGAATAGGTTGAATTTATAATAACTTTAAATATTTAAAGGAAACACACAGGCAGTATATGATTAGTGTGTCTGATATTTCCACTTACTGTGCAGAAAATAATTGTATTTTGTACAATTCTTTAAAAATGCTAATTCTGTGAATTTGACACTCCGTTCTAAAAAATTGAAAAAAGTCATACCATCAACAAACATGGTAATGCATGTCATTCATTAAAAATAAATGAAAATAAATCTTATAATTTTGGTCGGCTTCCTTTTTGGTTGTCCCTTATGTTTATCTGCGGGTTGAATGAGGGCTGACTTTTTGGTAAAATAGCGGGGCGGGGCGGATGCGTGCTGACAGCTAAACATGCGGGAGGAGTGCGGGGCGATTTATTTTTTAAAGGTGCGGAGAAGAGCGCGGCGCGTTTTCACAATTGTGGGGAAGGGCAGTTGTGGTCTTAAGGTTTGTTTTGCGGGGCGGGTGCGGGCTCTAAAGTCCGGCCCGCGCAGGGTTCAAGTACAAACTAGTGCTGTGAATAGGACAGCAGTGTTTTCACTGGTCAAATATTCAATACACATAGATGTACTGAACATAAATCAATGGAAATATGTTAAATCACACAGTTGTGTATGGAGAGTTATAATCATAGTTAAATGCAGGGACAATCTATGGACTCCACATTGCGCCTATTCAGTATAAAAAGCAATTGAGGAGTCAATTTTTTTGGACTCACTGGGCCAGTGTTATACGCAGATTCCTTTCTGTCCTGTCCTGTTTAAAGGCCTACTTCCTAGTTCAATCAGGAATAAATGGTACCTATAGCGTGCATTATATTTCATCTTATGTTGTCTATATCATCTAGTAATCAAAGTATTTGAAATATTGGTCTCCATGAAGCATCCTACCCGTTAATATGGAACTGGGTGTGGCAATCTGATTAGCCGCCGTGTTCGGATATTTCGTCATTTCAACCTCCTTTTTCGTCATTTTCAAGTGCATTAGTATGCGGTAAGATCAAGATCTCGGGATTATACTGTGACGTGTGCAGTGATGTGTGTTGTTGTGTCTGAGATAAACATCTGCTGGCCATGTAAGAAACAGTACCATTTGAAGACCAAGTTTTATTTGCTCTGGATGCGAATTTTATATCAATGGTATGCCCAGATATGATTTTTCCCCACATCTTTAGCGTGTTGCGAGTGATTTACACTAGAGGGTAGGCCCCTGGCAGTGACTGTATTGGAGATGTAACAGACAGCTCTGTACTTTGTGTCATGGCATTAGAGAGATGTGTCTGTGACACTGGAATCTAAAAAATGAATCTATGATGTTAGGAAACAGGAAAATTGCTTTTTTTAATTGGCTGATTCGCTGTTACATAATTCTTAGGGTTCCTTCAAGCACGTCTTTGTCGAAAACTCCAAAACTGGTTCCGTGTACCGACTGATCTTCTCGGACATACTCAGTTTAACAGAAAATTGGTGTCAACATGTTTTCCGTCTAAGGAAACGGCGGGTCTGCTAAATTGGTTTCGAGAGAAAAGCCTCCACGTGTTTTCTGTCGTGTAACGGTCAATTATATTTTTGTCGCGGTGTGTAATTGGTCCATATATCGACATCTTTTTGTTTTAATGAGGGAAGAACACAATATACTTGTCTTTCAGACACTTTGAAGAGTCCTCTAATAGTGTTTGTTCGAGTCTTTTAAGACGTACCTTATGCTTTGGGACTTTGGGAGCAATTATCATTATCTTTTAATACCCTGGCTGTCACATCTTCATACCACCAAGTCTGTGACATGACCAACACTGTGACATGACCTTGCTTCATCTTCATTCTAATAACCAATTAAATTCGTTTGTGCATTTGTATAAAATTGTTCTAGGGTTTACCTTTTTGTTTGTCAAGTACATCTTATGACTATTTTTTTATACGCATGTCTATGACACCATGGTACACCCACGGTCTATCCATCCGTTTGTCCGTCCGTCCGTCCGTCAGTTAACTTTTAATGTCACCACGATAACTTACCGGGGCTTTGATGGATATTCCCGAAACTCATCATAACTACTTTCAAAAGATCCGATTATGGGCAAAATTTCGCGCATATTTAATGAGGTCAGAGGTCGCTACACTTTGGTGGGGATGTCACGGGTAACCAAGAAATCTATTTACCAATAGAGTTTATAATCAGAGTTATCTTCCCGGCAAACTTCTCTCATATTAAATGAGGTCAGAGGTCACAGGATATGCGATGGGCGTTTTATGCAATATTTGCGGTGCTCTTGTTTGATCTTATTTGTTTAATTCTTTGTTATTTAATCCTGCCATTTTTATTATTTCCAACAATGTTTTTTTATGAAATGATGTCTGTGTCTAGAGAGAAAAGAGAAAGACTGAAACAGAAGGATAATTTTCCCTGATACACAGGTAATTATTCCATAGCGAATGAACCGACATGGTAGCTCGATTTTTTGGGAATCGTGCAAACATTTATTGCCCAAACATTTAAACAATCATCATAAAATATTCGGAACATTTTATGGATCCGTGCTCTGTCAACATTAGAATATATACATGTAGTACCCCCCCCAATCTTCCAAATATAAAAATTAGGTGAACTTCCCAAGTAGTATCAGGAAAATTAATTTACCAAATAACCAAATAAAGTTTTGACAGTTTAAAACAAGGTAAATATCAGGTTATTTTAAACTTCTATTCAAGTTTGTTTTATATTTTATGATGGCCCGTAAGAGGAACAAGGAAAAATATTAAAATATTTAGACGTGCGCACGACTTAGTAATGTCGTACGCACGAGTTAATAATTCGGTATTCCGACAACTAATTTGCTTATCATGGTTATCTTTGAGAATTAACTTACCACTCTGAAAAAGTTATTGTTCACAACTGCGTTTATTTTCAGTTTAAAGGTAGATACAGACATGATGGAGGGTAAACAAAATGAACGCTTAGTGATATTGTCATTTGGTTTTAATATTAGCCCGCTAAACGATGACTTGCTGTTTCTGTGTTCTTAAAAAAAGAGTACTGTTTAAAAATTCTTAAAAATTCAAAATGGTAGATAATGAACGAAAACTTAAAGAGTATGTACACCATAACAAAGAATACAGTACCATGTTTAAAATAATGTATACTTTATGAGTCTAATTTGGATTTATGAACTTTTTGGAGTGATTTAAGATATATATTTTCCCCAATGATGCTACTGTAACTGTAACTTTACGTTACACAATCCTCGCCTTCAGGGTCACAGGAAGTTCCTTTCCTGACGGGATAGTTAACCAGGAGAGGTTAATCAGTGAATTTGTTCTGTATGCATCCGAGAGATGATGCACCATCCAATTTACACGATCCGTTTCCGTCTGTTAACTCTAATTTTAGCTCAACGTGGGCGTCCTTGACGTTCATGATAAAGGTTGCCGCAATTACGAGAGAGCATGTAACCTTTCCTTCACGAGTTTTGATGTAACCATGCATACGTTCTTTCAGAAGAGTGAAAATTATATACCTTCACCTTTCCCGGGTAAAACTTTCTGTGATTAACTAAATTCAGATATATACCTGACTTACAAAGCCTCACTTGCATCTTTGTCATTCATCGGTCCCAGATCGTCCACACAATGAGATGATTTTGATACATTCATTTTGTATCGAGGACCGCACAGTAAATGCAATTATTTTCGTCATTTTGACATCACCTCATTGCCTACAAGTACGCTGTCACTACAAAGATCTGACCATTGTGTTTTTAGTATACTTTCTAACAACACCTACCATATGCGAGAAAAAAATCCGTTTTACCTCAGCATATTTGTAAATCCATCAGCATTTTTTAAAATTTCTAACCACATGAAAACAAGCATGGCTGACACCGGTTACTTGTACTCAACACAGGAAATGACTCGTTGACAAAGAGATTTTCACTTTGGTTTGTGAGTTCGCGTGTAGTATTTTGTATTATTACATCACTCATTGCATAATGTTCAGATTACCACGATATCATTCAACGGGACGGGTTGCCGTTGCGATGCATCCCCCGGATAGCTTTTGTCATGACTCCAGTAGACTTACCAGACAATATAAATGCCTGCGAAGTCATGTAATATCGTCTACTTTATCATTTGATTTTCTCATTTTACATTCATTCACGTTAATCTGAAACATTTATTGGTATACATTTCGTTCTGTCACTTAGCGGATGTTCTTTGTAGTGTGTTCTCGGCGCTGTGCGGCCTTGATCTTAACAAACTTTTCCATGGAACGATTTTAGTTAACAAGGCCTTCAGGCCTAATGCGAACCTGTGCAAAGTTTGGGAGTGTGAATGGAGGTTTCTTTTTAAAATTTAATATTGATCCTTTTAAGTCCTGCATATCTACCTTAGTCATTATGATTTCAGCAAAATGGACATTTCGGACCTGCAAGTTTCAGACTAGGACATTTTAAAACTAGAATATGGGTAGTCGACAAGTGACTTTGTGTATCCGCAGAAATCAGAGTGGGACGGGTGAAGTGAGGCATGGATTAAGTGGCAAGGGGAATAGAGTGAAGTGTGTTGTATATTAGCATGGATGTCTGCAGCTTAA
Source organism: Sipunculus nudus (assembly GCA_026874595.1). Classification (NCBI taxonomy): domain Eukaryota; kingdom Metazoa; phylum Annelida; class Sipuncula; order Golfingiida; family Sipunculidae; genus Sipunculus; species Sipunculus nudus. Next base: position 35,663,655 of record CM049309.1, read on the forward strand.
ACGTGAATGTAGGTGGTGCCACCTGTCATAAAATAAAAAAATTGTCCAGGATGTATAAACCTGCAAAATTTCAGGTGGATAAGTCAAACCACTGCTCAGATATGAGTGATATTATCCAAAGGCAGATGAACAGATGGACGCTGTGCAAAAATGGTTGCAGCTTGCGCTACATTTGTGCAAAACTTTTAGACTGATCGGTCAAACGGTTCCCAAGATATGCGGGTTAATGTATGGAAACAGACACACAAATGGACACTGGGCAACAAGGCAAGGTCAGAGGTAAACCAAAAATGAGGGTGCAGCAGTTCACATGTGACCTGATGATAAACCCGATTCGCTTAAAATGCAAACCAATTTTTTTCAAACAGTTGAAAGATATAATTCCAATAATCTGGGAATTCTGCATCTAAACATTGTCTCCAGACGTCTAGACGCTATGTCTAGACGTCTAGACACATTGTCTAGACAGCCCCCCCGGGCCAGGTCAGTTGCCATGGTAATGTCTGGACCCCACCTGTTTGTACTGAGTGACCTCTTGTTTTGGCTGCTGAAACTCATCTTATTGTCACATCTGTTTTCAAATACAGAGAGCCTTTTCAATTGGCTACAATGCTTTTTTAAAACTGTATTTACCCAATCTATTCTTATAAAACTGGCAGAACCCTACTATAGAATAATTCTTGTAAAGTTTAAACCAATCAGCTTAACAGTTTCATCATAAATCAGTGTATAAGCTAGAAGAGTTTAAAATTACATTTTCGCTTGTTAAAAACACATCAATGTAGGTGACGCCACCAATACCTCAAAATCAGGTATGACATATGTGACAAACATTGGTATAAAATTTGGTGATTTTAGCTCTATCCGTTTCTGAGATTTTAATTTTTGTGTGTTTTTTGGACAGATGACTAAGTTCAACCTCCTGTAACTCGGCCAAAAAACTCTGAACTGGAACCATTCAAACAAACATGAGAGAGATTGTTTCAGGGATCATTTATGTGAAATATTGGACAATTTGGCTGGACAGTTTCGGAGAAAAAGATTTTTAAAGATTTTTTAAGCTTTTTCCCTATAAAATCTAAGAAAATGCAGTAAGAAAAAAAATAAACAAAATCCGATATAGTTTTTTGGATTACTGATTATTTGCAAAAAGTTTGGTGATGCTAGCTCCTGCCGTTTTAGAGATAGATATGGTTAACGTACAGACGACGCACGACGCACGACAAACGACGGACGACGCCGCACCATCGCATAAGCTCACAGGTTCGCTAAAAAGCAGTAAGTTGTAATGGATAAATAAATGAATAATTAAAGAGCAGAAAACGTGATTACCTTGCACTTACCAGCAAATATAACGTATGGGCCTGGATTGTCGAGTGGTTAAATGCTCCGCGCTCTTCGCTGACGACCCGGGGTTCTGTCCTTGGCGTCGCCATCAGAGTGGGTTGTAGTTTCCCGTCTAAGGTTGGTAGTTTTCCCGGCACCATGGCAAACGGCACCCTCTGAGACATTGGGAGAACGCACAGTTAATATAAACAATTGTACAATCCTTGTAATTACGTAACTATACATAAATATACACTTTCGAATTATACAATAAAATAATAGTATTAATATTTTTATTTTTAACTGGTAATATTCAAAGCATTATTATATATATATATATTTTTATAATATTGGCATTTTCATATTTTTACCATGTAGCCATTCACAGATCTAAAAGTATGAATTCCTAGCAAAAATGCAATGATAAAACAAATGATTAGGTGTCTCTGTAAGCAGGAATATTATCATATCTTTAACAATCAGACAATTTCCATCCAAATAAGCTCATGTTCACTGGCAAACATTTATTCATTATTTTGTCCTGAAACTATCCATATACTTATCTATCGTAATGTGATATATTGCAGAAAATTCCTGATCTCTCTAAAATTCAATTTTTTTGTACTAGTATCTCACGATTTTTATCACCAAATATTTCATCAATCAAATTCGTATATATAATTTTACTATTTAACTTATTTATGAAATATGATATATTGTTACTGTTTACTTTAATTAACATTTGCAATTACCATCTGTTTAACTAACCTGTAATTAAAAGTTTAACCTCTGAAATTAGTTGAATTTACAACAAAGTTTTTACATCAGGCAGTAAACGACCAACTGAATTATATAGACCTTTGCTGTATTGTAGTTTTATTTGCTCTTTTACAATTTAAGATATTGATATACTGTAGTTTGTATTTCTTTAACAACATATTCAGATGGCTCACACATATAAGTTGCATATACACTAAAGATGGGAACATAATTGTCCGAATACCTTCAATTTTACTCTACACAATCTAAGAACGGCTTATTCACATATTCAGTATATTCAGGCCAGTCTTACCTTTCCACGTACAAAAAATATATTAAACAGAAAATCTGACCTACCGAAACCTAAACGTATTACCTAATAATAAACTAAAATTAAACTGATTATTTTTTACATCTCAAAGCCATTCATGAAGGTCAAGGTCACTGGTCACATGCTCAGACAACTTCACTGGAAAGATCCTGATTGTTTGTTTAGTGTCATAAATATGTAAAAAATACAATTGTCAAGTTCATGAGAGCCACCATTTCACTTGGCCAAAAGATTGGGAAATACAGGAATTTGCAAAATATAAATGTTGTTTTTTGTTATAAGGTTTCATATCTCATATCAGGCCTTTGGTTCCTCATCAACTGTACGGTCAAACTATGTGATAATATTGAGTTTAGGGGAATAATCGCCATAATTCAATGGGCACACACTGCAGGAACAGACTATAACAGATTAAAACGGCCGTTCTTACTGCCAGACGCACAAACGGCTAAACTTATAGTATACTTATAAAAAGGCAAGTAATATTAGCCAACTGATTAAACCGATGTACGGCATTTATAAAAACGGTCGATATTACGCAAGACGGATAATCTGACAAGCTCTTCTTTTTGGTTTTAGCGAAGCTAGATTTAAACCCCGTTTGTTCTCTGTCTCTCTTTGTTTGCCTGAAGCAAACATTTTTAAGACAACGTGTTTTGGAGTTCAATGTAGTATTATTGTGATTTATAAGTTTGGTTGGCTCTATAGATAATATTTTCATCATCACTTTATAGATAAATAGCAACCTTTACGGTGAACAACACGGCCATCTCCTTCTCAGAATGAATGCCTTATTTCAGGTTATTGTTAAAATACTCCCTCGACATTACATGTGGAAAGCTCAAATATTGGAGAGCACGGCCATAAAGTTTCCAGCTAAGTAAAAGGATAGGGGGCATAGCTTAATATACTTGTGAAACGTCCTTGGTATGACAAGGCAGAGCCAAATAAACATAACCCCTGCTGTTTCCCCCCCCCCGTCCACAGCTGTATTGTGTTTTTTTTACGATTTGTTTTAACGGTAATGCGGCCATCGTGTAATGAACGATCGTGACAAGAGCCACCATTCCTAGGAGTAGGCATAAAACGGCAAAATGTCAAGGATCCATTACTGGGCCTAAATTAGACATAACGGATACATATCGTGGAAACAGACCTATGCGTCAACATAAGTGTCATTGAATACTCTCCCGTCCCCGCGTGCCGTCATCCAAGGAGGTAACATAAGATCCGCCCCGGGAATCACACAGATGATGACAATGTTACAAAGTTTCAGCTTCGCTACTTATCTAACATTGGAACAAAAGTTTCCATCAGGAATGTCTTCTAGCTTAGATACAGTTAACGGTTAAGGAATTTTCGAATGGCGTCGATTTCTTTATGATTATATACAAATTCGCTCACGGGTTAATCATGTGGACGTAAAGCTTTTCTCATGATCACATAAGCGGCAATGGGGCATACAGAGAAACTGTTATTTGATACAGTAGTGTATTTCATCTTTTTCGTATAATCGTTATTATTCTTGAAACAGAGGGACTTTTATGATAGTGAATGTGCCATGTCGGAGTTAGACATTAACGGCTTTATACGCGCACCCCGCTTCCGACACACACACATTTGCTCATGTAACAGGGTATACAACATTTTACAACTAGCCCCACCCCCAACACACATTTTCTCAATGCAGTGAAATAATGATAATAACTAGAAGTCTGCATTCCAAGGAATGCAAGCCTCCGCCATGTTGGGGTTCCTATTGTTGGATACTCCCAAACCCGTGTTTGTAGTGTCCTATTTGGCCTGTATTCTCAGGTTCTTCAGTGCCTAAGTGAATGTACATGCATGTGTGAATATTCTTTTATGACGTTCCTAAATCCGGATCATGTGAGGGATCCATACCAAAATGTAATCGATTCTTCATTGGTCCATTTCCGAAATGGCTTTAACATTAATGTGATTCCACCAATGACTGCGTGAGTTATATCGTGAAGTAACACAAAAACATACGAGCGGAGAAAAAGCTTACCCTTCTGGAGGAACATGGGCTTTAATGTATTTCTTTATTAATTGGTCGGCTTTATTTTAATTGGGACTCCGCAGGAAGGCAAACTGTTAAACAACGTCATACTAGAGGCGGAATGCCATCGGAATGAAAAATCTTTGCATATTTCTGGATATTCGAAGTGCATTCTAAAATTTCTGACTGCATTCTGATTGCATTCAAAATATTCGGGCCTATTCTTATGCCGAAAATTTTTGAGGTGCATTCGAAGTGGAGAAATATCGTACGACATTCAAAGTACATGCTTGCTGCACTACGACAGCATTCTTAATATTCTTATGGTATTCTAACAACATTCGAGCATTCTGATCGCATTCAAGGGAGAACCGAAACAGGCCAGCCACTTGAAATCATGCAGGAATGTCCCGAATGTGCCTCGAATGAGCAAGAATGCAACTCAAATGCATCTCGATTGCTGCCGGAATCTATTTCGATAGTAAAGAATTCAGCTGGAACACACTTCGACTGCCGCTCAAATGCGGCTCTAATGCAGTCGGACTGTCCCGATTGGCCCTCGAACGAGACCGGACGTTATTCAGAACACCGCTGAATCGCATAAAAACGCTGGAATGTCAGTCGACATGATGGGAATCACTTGGTCATCATGTAGTCTAGGAAAAACGGAGCCAAGATCAAGACCTACACCACTAGCTGTGAAGGGGCAGAGGTGCTGTAGCCCAAAAGAGCCAGATCCTGTTGATGAAGATGCCCCAGAAGATGGCCCAGAGACTGAAGCACAGTCCTCCTCTGACAAAGAGATTGATGAAAATGGTAGATCGGACATCATTATTTATCCTATCGAGAACCAAACGGGCGGCATTCTTGATACACTCGAGGCATTCGTGTTACATTCTAAACACATTCGAAGTTTAAAGTACTCGAGCTGCATTCTGTTTGAATTTTTGAACGTTCGCACCATTGGCGGCCTTTCCGGGACCATTTGAGGTGAACTCGTACATGTACATTCGAGGCACCTTACTGCCAGTTTTCGGCCGATATTCGGCCAGCAATCGAACCGCATTCATACGGCATTCGAAGTGAATTCTTAATATTCTAGCTGACTTCATTCTAACAGCATTCCAAATATTCCTACGGTGTTCCAACTTAATTCGAACTGCATGCGGTCTAAGACACACGGGATGTGCAAGAATGTGCAAGAATCATTGGCGGCGGGTTTGAAGCGCTGTCTAAGTAATCCAACGGCATAATGATCCCTCCGTCTTTGTCATGTGACATTTTTGGCATTTCCGGTGGAAAAATATACATATACTCCAATATTTTCACTCAGAGGTAAGTACAGGTAAGGAACAGGTAAATCAAATAAATAACTAATGGAAAGGTAAATACCACCAAACCAAAATATGCTCTCATGGAACAACATTTCCTCACCAAAACTTGTAGAAAGTAGAGGTATGTGACGGTTCTGAACAGATCAGGATGATTCTATAAACATTTGCACAGAATTTTTTTCTCGTTTGAAAGCATATACTATTCGGTTCACTTTTTAAGCCCAACTTCAGTAACAAATTTACTTCATTATACGGATTGTTAACACAACTTGGCTGACTTTTGTAATAAAATATGTCTTTAACTATAAAGAAATGTCACTGTTGTTGATGCATTCCCATTAGAATATACGTGTTTTTTTGCAGTATTTCGATTTATGTTTTTCACACTGTTCAATTAAGAAAAATCTATGTCACGTGCTGCATTTAGCATTTCAACTACATGTTGCCATTTTTTTTATCTACACCCTCAATTTATTGTCTCCGCCAGGAAGGTGTGTCGTTTGTGTGTTTGTGTGTTTGTGTCTGCGTTTTTTTGTTCGTTAACAATTTAATTCAGGCAAAAATGAACGGAATCCTATAAAATTCACAGAGGGCTCCTAGTGAATTGGCCAATGAAAAATGTAAAAAGGTTTCGGTGAGGGTCCCGCTAAGATCCGGATCAAGAAAGCACTTCTTCCAGGAATATTCACAAATGTGTAGTCACATATGCCTGATTGAACATGGGAATATGGGCCGATTAAGTGAATGTAAATACTCGTTTGGGAACATATGCACCAATGAGCCTAGGAATATTGGCAAATCAGTGAATGAAAACAGGGAGTACAGTGCATTTCACTATAAGGACCGCCCACATGGCGGAGGCCTGCTTTCAAAAGACTGTATATATATATAGTTTTAATATATTATACTGCATCAGTTATAAAACTTATTATGAGACCTATTTGCCCGTACACTATTTTTGATGGCCCTTTGCAATGGGTATACTAGGAATGGAAAATCCCGAACACGGCTGATTAGGGGGTTTCTTGTAGGTATAATGACAGTCTCATATGATTCAAGCATGCAGTTCGATGACAATTTGCAAGAACATATTTGTGACCAAACAGGATGTATCGAACAAGATTGCCTGTCTGCACCGGCTAACTGTCTAGCAAATATAACACGAAGTTGTTAATATAAATTTAATTGTTTTCAATTGAATGTTGAACAAATTGTCCTTTTACGTCATCTTTATGTTGTCCGAGATTATATAAAAAGGGCCTGTAGTTCTAAATATGTTTAATATGGTCCAGACTGTGGTGAGAAGACGGACACTTGCACAGTAAGTATATGATCCCGATATCATAATTATATATACTATCAATATTATAATACTATAATACTATAAAGTTAGTTTTAATATGAAATTCCGCTGACACGACCACCCCTCTAACACGACCACATGGCTGGTCCCACAGGTGGTCGGGTTTGCGGGAGGTTTTTAAGGTGGTAACTATAGAGGGATGGTTATCATAGCATGGTGGTCATCAGTCGCGATTTCAAGCATTGGTAATAACTTTAGGCTGGAGACTGTGACTAATTTCTGCGTCAGCAAAGGGTCACAGATATTTCCGTCTCCAATATTACCATTGCTCCTATTCAAGAGTGGACAGGGGGCCTTGAAGTGAGTATTAACTAGCACAAATTTAGATTCTAAGGTACAAGAGAAAACTGAATGTGATAACAAAGCTTATGAAGAGGGAGGTGAAGGGAAACTTGCTCCAGTTGGTACGGCTAATGATTTTGGCCGGTTGATAGGGTATTCATCAGAATCGTTTCCTATATATGTCCGCCGGGGCTTTCAATATAGGAAGAAATATGCGACCTACATTTCTGAGTTCGGGTTTCTGTGGGCCAGAAAAAACACGGTAAAAGTAGTGAGGAGATGATTACTTTTTCAAAAACCTGGAGCGCATGAAGGTTAGTGACTTTCTGACTCACGGAATCTAAATTGAGAATAGTTCCGGACACACGACACTGTGACTATTTTTTTAAGAGAAAATTCTTTGAGCATGTTCTTTTATTCCAGCGATAAGAATTATAGGCCCTATGACTCACGTAAGAGAGAACCCCCGCGGACGCTTCGAGACATTTCGGGAACTCCTTCACGAATTCCGTTCGCAATTAATTGCCAGCAGTCGCAGCCCAGTGAGACTTAAGCCGCGTGTCCACTTGTACGGATGCGGTGCGTGTGCGGTGCGGATAGTATGCGGATATTTTGTGCGTGTGTGTCCATTAGATACGTTTTTCATTGCGTTTTTAGGTCTTTCACTCTCTTTCACCTCTACAAAATGGCACTTACCGCATGCGTTTCTGCATGCGTTTCCGTACCCGCGGCTACATGGTCCGGTTTTCAAAAAACATATCCGTTTCCGCACGCCGCACGCACTCCGCACCGCATAAGTGGACACACTCCTTCTTTATTCCATATGCGCGATTTAAAACACGTCCGCATCCGCATCCGCATCCGTATCCGTACCGCATAAGTGGACACGCAGCTTTAGTCGTATAACATAAAAGCATGCGGTACATTTTGTATCGCTGTTTGAAACTCATTTCAATCAGAGCTGCAGAAGATTACAAGCATGATTAAAATGGAATTCGACTGAAGCCGGTTCTGATTAACGCTTAAGATTCATTTCCGCCTATATGAAAGGGGCTTATTGAGATATCTGAAGTTGCATGAATTAGGCTGCATGGTCTGAATAACGTGTCCAAAAGTCTGGTCAGAATGGCCAGGAAGCTGAGGGGGACAAAGATATCAAAGATGACAAAGAGAGAGCCCACAGTCGATGGCATTTCATGCTTTGCATTTTAATCTTTGGACTCCTAACGTTTCAATAAATTAAAATGCAGTGATATTTATTTGATGGCGGTTATATCTCCAGTATTACAAAGATATTTCAGCAGATATCGCACACGGATTATTCAATCAGGTTTCCTGTATCACGGGCCAGTTAAAGAATTTAATAAAATTTAAATGACTCTTCTTCTAGTACCATATGGCATTCTTTATTTCTTAATAAAAGCATAAAAAAACACAAAAAGCCAGGCATACAAAAAATACAAGAATTACGAAATAGATGAAACAAAGAGCCATCACATGTGAGTATAAGTGGAATGCCCTCCGTCTCCTGGTCGATTAAATAACTGGTCTTGATAACCCAACATGATCTATAAACGTGAAAAATACCATATACACCCAGCCTACCAAAGGAAGTATATATTGATAAAACCCTGATGCCATATAACAGCATATCATAGTGGTAACAACTATATCATTTTGTCAAATAATCTGTAATGATAATACGTTAGTCCGAATAAACTTCACTGGTACACAGGAAAACTTATGGGATATCTAAAAAAAAAACAAAAAAAAAAACAGGGCGATGAATTATTATTTGATGTCCGTATTTAGTTTTGTCAAAACCCAGGCACCCTGGTAAGATCTGTGTAAGGATTATACGCATTAATCTTCACCCACCTTTATTTGGAATTTATGTTATATCTGGACTCTGATTGTGTATTAATTAACTCCAGATAATTCCTGTTAATATAAGGTCTTGTATCGCCTCTGTGACGAATGTTCGGGCTTGTGAATCAAAAAGCAATGCTAACAAACGGGGAAAAATCATGTAACCTAAGGTGGTTGGTTGCATATATATGCGGAAGTTGAACGGTTACTAGCTGCAAAACGCCCTTTGTAAATTTCTGGTTCGCTTCACTTGCCGCCAGATGTCCTTATTGAATGTGGCTGGATTGTTCATGTGGGCCCTCAAGTTTTATAAACAAGTAGATATAAACTAAACCAATTAAAAGCCTGTGTGTTTTGGGTCGCTTGTTTTCTGGTTTATTTTTATATAAAAAGATACAAGGTATTATTTTTAGTTAATAGATGTCTGATATCTAAATAGTCCTCTCTAAATGAGCATCCACAGACGCGTAATGAATGACATAGAACAAATGCACCATCATTCTGCTAGAAAATAATATCTTCCTGAAAGTCACTATGGGAAACTATGAAAAAATTCTAATCCAGCTTATTTTAACGGACTTCTCTCCCTTTTCACTACAATATTACCTACGCCGTTGGTGTATGTAGAAGCTGTGGCGGTGCATTGTGGGGGACAGATTGTAACGTCCACAGTCTACGTCCACAAAGCCTAAACAGCTGAGTCGTACTCCTGCGAGTCTGAGTGTACGGAGTGTGTCCGCCGACGTGATGTTATCATCAGTTTTGGGAATGGGCCTCAAAGCAGGTGATTCCATGTACAGGATATACAGGCAGATTGGGGCTTCATTATTTAAATACCCAGCATAATGTTTACAGCTGAAACCAACGAAATCAGTCGAGCAGATGAGGTAGAGTGCTTAATCGAAATGAAAGCGTCTGATCCAATGTAAATTATTGAGTGACCCATTGACTTTACACTCCGCAGAAAGCCATGGACCATAGTTTATGCCACGCGGCAGTTTACAAACGACAATTGCTACAGTCTTTACGCCATATTACCTGCATGAACTCAGCTTTTAACAGTTTCTTTAACGACACGTCTGTGAAGTTTCTGTTATTATTTCCACCACCGTATGCGTCACCAGACATGGGAAAAACAAAGATTTGGTTTAGAAACTTTCACTTACGTTGTTACATGAAAAAGTACGCAGGTCAGTATAAAAATCCACATGAAAAAATTAAAATATCACGTGATGAAAGATTCGAAAGGGGTGTGTGATGGAAAATAAAAGAATAAAGCGGCATCTGTCAAAATTTCATAGAAACTATATATAAACTTAATTAATTTTTATATGATATTTACAATTGAAAATAGGCCTTATACCTTATAACTTATAATTTGGTACTGTGCACAGCTGGGTTGGTGGCCTCCAGTAATCTTTAGACGAAACCGGAGAACCAAGAGAAAACAACCTACTTTGGACGGACCACTACAACCCAAGCTCATAGCCACGCCGGGGCTCGAACCCAGGTCACCAGCGAAGAGAGCCGAGCATTTTACCACTCGCCGGTCCAGTGGGTATGTATATACACACATTTATATATATATATATATATATATATATATATATATATATATATATATATATATATTTCATGAAACTTGTGAATGTGTGAATTTCATTTAATCACGTTTGGCGGTGAAAAAATAGAATCGGGATGAGTACCCTTTGAATACTGACTCCTTTTCAAAGCCTGGATATCATTTCATTAATCTTGGAACTGATGCCAGGATTACCGATATTGAGTTGTGAGAGAGTCCGTGTTAAGTTCACCAGAGGAAGCACACTCTTAATGGCACCTGCCTATTCCGGACACCTTTCTTTAATTCTGTTAAACAGGGTTCTTGCTAAGAATAGTAGTTCCCTCCAGTCTTTATATTTCCTGTTACTATTTTTCTCAGAGAAATTACTCTAAGATGCCCTGACACTTGGCATGTGTTAATGAAGTGTCCAAGCTTCTATTTTTAAAGATTATTTTTTAGGTAACCGCCTTCTTTTTTTATTGCTGTCTTATCTCATTCTTAATAGAGTTATATTTCGGTTTGGGACTACCTAACAGGGTGGTAGCACTTGCTTCCTGTCATTTTTATTTTTATCCTGGTGTCACCTAGGCCCGGTGTCTACCGCACCTGCAGGTCCTGGGTATGTAATCATCCTCATTGCTGGGTCATAACACCAAGGAACCCCCCAAAGACGCACTCGTTAGTGAGTGATACACGGTTGTGTTGAACAGCCTTTCTATTAAGCCTGCAGAGCGCCCACCCTGGGTTGGGGCCGACCGTGAAAATCTCACCGCTCCTCGGCTGATATTTGAACTCCCGACCTCCCGCCTTTGAGTCCTGTGCTCTAAACCTGAGCCACAGAAGAAGGTTACTGGGTTCGCTGACACTGGGAATGTAGTAATACAGCAGTGAACGAGGGTGATTTCGGCCACGACAAGTTTATATCCATTGAAAAAAAGTGCCGGGGTATCGAGTTCAGATTACCCCTCTTTAGATTACCAGGGGTTGATCTGGAATCGATTTAAATTTTGTTACGGAACCTAATATAAACAGATCACGAATGCGTGATGAACACAAATTCTGTAACGGAGATAAAAAAAAATAAGATTCTGTAACACTAGGCAGCGTGAAATGTCTAGGGGAATGAATAAAGAAGTCAGTGGTTTTTTGTTAACAAATAACTATAATTTATTCTTAAAACAACCTAACATTACAATACACTGAATCAATACAATTATACAGTAAAACAGCGGTACAGCAACAAGTCAATACAATTACAGAGAAAATAATGTATGTGCACAGTACCTGGATACCAACACCATCACAACGATAAGTCCTTTAAATGTAAACTCCCGGAGAATGACAGTCCAGTGGAAAGTTCTTGCAACAACCCAGAAAGTAAACTGAAGTCCAAATGCATAAAATCCATAAAATGCATAAAAAATGCTTAAAAAGGAGAAAGTCTTTGAAAAATCTATAATTGCCGCATTCTTCGGATAAGGTCCTAGAATCTGACACACGCTTCTGCGTCCGCTAGAATTTTCTCTGCTCTCTGCCCTCTGCTTAAACACAGCCCCTTATATACCTTCACACCTCAAGCCGAGAATTTTCCACTTCTCGAACAGTCTATAAGATCATGCACAACACGCGTTTCAGGAATTCTCTAGAAAAACAGCGCTGTGTATCTCCACACACCAGGCTCATCACGTGACCCCGGCCAGGCGTGAAAATCTAAGGCTCACATGACAACAAGAGTTCAACCAGTACGGATTAAACATAGAATGTAACACGCGGCCAGACGCGAGTGCCACAACAGGAGCTACGCCCGTGTCACATAATAAAAGAGCACTTGTAACAGGTTATCCCCCTGTAACTTGAAATCGATTTAAAATACCATCGATTACTAGAAATGGGTTTCGGATTACCCCCTTACCTCATCGAAGCAGTTGATTTTAGTGTTTATTTACTGATTTCTTTCTTCTTGATTTCTCAAATTAGTTTGATCTCATGCTTGCTTGTAATATATCATGCGCTCTGATGAAATTTACGAGTCATGATAAATATTATTAAGAATATCATTAACATTTTGCGACAACTATATATTTTTATTTCACTTTTTACATCTTTCACGTGGTTTATTGAAATATTTTTATCACGAGTTAAAGCGTAAAAATTAATCATTTAGTTAAATCAGAGAAAGGAGTAATATGCGAGGGTAACCTAAAATTAGGTTCAGACTACTTACATGGGAAATATAATAACGATTTCAGATTAGGGGGGTAATCTGAAACGGGGGGTAATCTGAAGTCTTTACACCGTACTGCCTTGTTTCCGTCCATTCTATTTATATAGAGTCAATCTTTTTCGCGCCACCCCGTCTTATATATCTGCCTGAATTATTCCTATAATAAACGGATTTTATCGCAGTCGACCGGTGGTGCATTTACGATCTTGTACAAGTGTACACTAGCTGATAGGTAATTGAAATTTCCAAAAAAAACTTGGTATAAACCTCATTTCCTATCGACGATACGTCACTGTTATTCTGCATGGCTAGCCGGTAATGGAAATCATCCTTCCGGAAAATTGTAAAGCTATGTCCTCCTGGAGCAAACACGAATCGTTTAAAGAGGATCATAGAGTTAAGTGATGGATTGGTTGTGCGGTCTTTTTTAAATTTATAATGTTAGTTAATACTTCCAATAATATCTTCAGTAGATACACTATCAAAATGTTAAATATTTATTCTTAAAGTACAGATGGTGTCTTTTCAGTCTTATTTTAGCTACTTGTAATATGTTCAACAAATATCAGAATATAATATCTTGTCTCCGTCTCTACATTTGATTCGACCTCTCACTTAATTGTTGATATGTATTCAATAACAATCATTTTATAAAATCGTTTAATATCTTTTCGAATGAGGATAAAAGCCATTTAATTATAGTAACCTATAAAAAAATTCTATGTGGCAATACAATGGAGACCTTTAACAAGGGAAATGACACATGAATACACATTTAAAAAAATATAGAATGTAGTTTTCATTCCACAGTGTTTCAACAACACAAGTAAGCTGTTCTTTGTAAAGGAAAATATAAAGGGGCTACATTACAAAGTTACATAGCTAACCATCAGCCAACATCCAGTTGGATGCTTTGTTCCCCAGCACTGAGCGTTCGAGTGAGATTCCACGCGTCTCAGATGCTTACCCTCGCGTTTCTTTAAGCCCTGTATATATTCGAATAAATAAAAAATGTGTTCGTATTCAGTAAGTACATACTTCAGATTTGGGTACTTTATTAAAATTTATTAAAAAATAGCAATATTCTATTTTATTTACCAGTCTGAGAAATATTTATTGATAACTATGCATATAGGTAATCTTTTCGTCTGTGGTATATAAACAGATTCAGGGAAACTGTTTGCAGCCAAGTAATCCAGTACACAGTAAAGTCAAACTATTTGAAACAGAAAAATATGCTATAACTATTGTTGGCTGACCTATTGCTTTGCAACACCTCGCAGGCCTAAGAACCAGGACTGGAGCAAACTACACTGATAAGTTATCACTACAATTACATTTACTTCCATAAAAACAATTACAATTACAGATTACATAATTTTCATAAAGTAATTACTTTTCAATATTTTATACAAAATCTACCGATGCACTCTTCATCAAAAACATTTTTTTTTATACTTGAGAGCAGTTTATTAGAAAAATAAAGGATAAAATAGAAATATTACATGCCCTCTGGCGATATGTGTTAAGTGAATGACAGCTTTACTATGGAACCTCTATGATTGCTTACATCGCTTGTAGTATCAAGAGCTGCATGATTTGTTAAATTAGTGTTTTGGCAGAAGGTACAGTTTTTGAAAGCATATTTACCATCATAGGCCACTCTATATATGAAAGGTATAGTATATTTTGATCAGATACCCAAGATCATCTAGAGACACAAGAAATAGTTGAGACTGTTCAAATGCTTCAGTGACCAGCTTAGCCCTGCTATCTTGATCTATATTGGTTTACTTAATGAGCCATGTGCTGGAGGTCGTTCTGATATCAGCCCCTTTTGTTCCTGTGGCTTTCTCAGTGTCAGTTTATTAGCGGATGTACACTTATGTAAATTATAATCAGATCAATATGAGTATGTTCCAGTCAATTAATTCTTCCTTTCAGTGGACCTGTGAAATTTGCTAAGCTGAACCAGAGCTGTCCTAGAGTAGCTTTTCATAAATGTTTGCTCTGTGTAACCCTCTAACTGTATCTTCATTGCAGTAGAAGCATTTAAAACAAGCACATTCGTAGAAATCCATGTCCCCCGCTTCCGCCTCTTGTGTTCAATATGTTTTAGTTTTTATTTTCACCTGAAGATGTCTCCACATGTCATAGTGCCTGTGTTTTAATTTTCATTGTCCCCTGAAGATGTCTCCACATGTCATAATTTTTTGTGAATTGGGAACAAAAGGAAACTTATGTTTTTTTTTAAGCTGGTAATAATACATTTTTAGACATACATTCCAAGACCGTCATGACCAAGGTATGCATCAGAGCAATCACTGATCCAAATTTCAATACAATCGGATGATATTTAAGGAGGTTATCGCACGGAAACGAAAACCTGACGGACGGACAGACAGACAGACAGCTAGACAGACCCAAATCAATGTCCCCCCTTCCCCGGAAGAAGGGGGGTGGACAAAAATATGTCCATGCTAATGTATATATCGGATAATAAACTTTGCAAGACTGTAGGCCACCCTCGAGAGAAATATTTCAATGTTGAAATGGAATTACTAGCCTGAGCGCAGGCCTCTGCTTGAAATAACAGCAGAATACCCTTAATGTGTAAACCTTGATTCCCACGGCAGAATGAAGCTGCATTCATTCCCAGCTAGCCTGTGAGCTGAGCCCGACGAACGGCTCACCGTAACATACATCTTGCTTTTCCCCAGCAAGCGGTGATACGATGCTGATATAGTTCCGTGTTGAATACCCTTAATGTGTAAACCTTGATTCCCACGGCAGAATGAAGCTGCATTCATTCCCAGCTAGCCTGTGAGCTGAGCCCGACTCACGGCTCACCGTAACATATATCTTGCTTTTCCCCCAGCAAGCGGTGATACGATGCTGATATAGTTCCGTGTTGATCTCTGATTCAGGTTTCCTCGAGTCCGCCGACAGACATTCGTTGTGTTTACCAAACTGTATGTAATGTTAAGTATTCACTTCAGATTTATTTATAACGTTTAACACAGCCCGAGGGAGGTACATACTACTTTTTTTCCCTGCGTACCAATAATGTAGACCGATCAGTCAGACGACATCTTAGATTATAATATATAATGTATATTTTACAATTATCGCGGATTTTACAGGTTTTATACAAAGTCGTTGATTATGTAACCACTAAAGAGCAATATCAATTATTTTTTGAAGGCGGTTAATCGCTTCAGTCGGTGAATCTGAGAAGTATATATTGAAATGTCATTAGCATATATCATACATTTTTCATTCAAATATTTAGGTACTTATTTTGAGTACTGCATTAGTAATACATTTATCTTCGAGATGGCTTTGAATTAGCTCATACCTCCGTCACAGCGGCGTTATAACACATTTTCCTAAAGGATTACTTACAGTTTATTAATACGTACGCAGAGTAACCGGAAATCACATGAATCCTACAGAAAAGGTAGATAAATAGATAGATAAATAGATAAATAGGTAGATTTAATGCTATAATGTATGGTTACAAAACACGACATCATTTCAGTGATGTTGCCTGGTTCACAGGGTAAGTAAACATGTTGCACAAGTATGATTACAAACATCCCGATATTGATAACATCACACTGCGCACAATCGGACTCGCAAGTGTAAGACTCTGTTGGTTAGGGTTTGTGGGCGTCAAAATCTGCCACCCACAATGCACCGGGGCTTCTTGATAGAAGGTATACAATGAAGTCCGTTAAAGTGTGTTGAATAAGAATTGTTTTAAGGCAACTTACACATGGGATAAAGGCGAAATAAGTGATATTTTGTAAGCATACGCATATTTGAAAGAAGGTGTTTCCTTGAAATGTAACAAGTTTCGATTTTAAAGTTTGACAGTTGAGACAAGTAGTCCCGGCCGTCACACAGTGCCTAACTGGAAGAGGTTCCTTTTGAGTAGATACGACCTCTGGAGCAAGGATGCAGATAACGTTTGATAGTCAGTTTGCGGAACTAGGTTATACTCTCACTTGATACTAGGCATGATAAGACAGAGTACGGCTTAACCCCATTGATACAGTTACAAAACAGATGAGTTATCTAGTTGTTCTCGGCATGTGATAAATCGCTGCTTAACATCATATCAGGGCAAAACAGAATACAAGATAAAGCAGAAATGGGTATCCTTCATGTATGTTACTTAAAGTTCAACAGACACATTTAACACAAAATTTTCCACGAGTCAGCATGAAGCCTACAGTTAAACTCTATGACTTAAAAGGGTTATAATTTAGAATTATTAGTTAAATGGACCATTGGTGCGTAATATCCACATTTAAAAAATACTTTTCCTCCACTCAAGAATCATATAAATTGTATTTAAATGAGTTTTGTAAATATATATGTTTTCCTCTTTCTGCTTTCTCTACTGTGAAATGTCTTACTAATTTTTCTTATTGTGCTCTGTCTGCACCATATAACCTACATAACCTGCTATATTAAATGTTTATATTGAGAGAACATATTCTCTCCGAGTCAGTCCTCTTTTTTCACATTAACAATTTTATATATAATTGAACAACTACTTAATGTATAATGGCAATAAAATTAATTAATATAGTAAAACTGAACTGTATTGAACTGATACACGTACCTACAAATCTGTAAGATAGATGTTAATATTTACAATGTTATGCAAGCTCACGAAGAAATACATTTGGGTTTTAACCAATATAATATCAATACGTATCCTTGTGCATAAACTGCTATGTTTGTGTAATAGCATATATGTAAATAGTATTTTCAGAATACCACAAGATTAGCTGTTCGAAAAAAATAACCTTACTTAATTTAAGTCCATTTGATCACATATATAATCTTATAACTGATCAAATATGATATATTTAATATATATGTAATATATTTTTCAGTTATAATAAAAGTATAAGTAGTCAAATTTTACAATTTAATATTCAGATAAAGTTATAGGTGGTTTGACCATAACGATAGACACAACCGGAACGGAACGGAACGCCAAAACATAACCTTACGTACGATATCATCTACTCACACACTGACTTAACTGGTTAGTTTACTGCCCTCGTCTCTTTGTAGGTCACATTAATTGTGTATCTTAAAGTGTTGATATCGTCAAAAATCGTAAAATTTTAATTTTTCAGAAAACCTGTTTACTACTCGGTAATTTTTATACCCATCTTAATTGTCACGAAAATGTGTTATTTATAGTTACTTTTATCATTAAGAAAAAAGGAGCATTATAAATGACCTGTCGACCCCACATGGGCCGTAAACAGAAACCATATATATATACCCTGAGCGAACCAACACATTTTTCAATCACTGACTGGCTGTCAAAGAGAGCTATGGCTTGACTGATACTTAGGAAGTTTGATTATATTAAAGACTCAAGAGAAATTCCATCTTTGCATTTGCCTGACTATAAGTGGCTGACTTTATTCTAAAACTACATGAAATAAATTCAAATGCAAGGAGCAGGGTTCATGGCTAAAAGTCCATGGCATCTTAATATATATTGCCATGAAAACAGAAGAGGAAAGTTAAAGAGTTGAAAGTGGTTTCTGCCTCGCAAAGTTCAAATAATCCTGTTAAAACTGGTAAACGGAATAATGAAAAAATATATAATTACACAAAACCATGTTATCTGAGGGATAAAAATTATAGCATTGCTGCTTTTTCCTATGGTTATTCCGTTTAAAAAAAAGACCAGAGATATTTCATGCCATGTGGTCGTTTTGAGATCCGGGGATATCTGGTGTGTCAAATATAATGATTAAAGTATCATTATACAAAGAATATTCATCTTTTACATCCCGGAAAAGTTGTTTTACTTGATATGAAAGATTAATTATTGAGAGTGCCTTTTCAAGGTCTGTCCACAGCTGACGAAAAGTCTGACGCAGATGATTAAAACTTTCAGAATAATGTAGGAACATCAATTATCGTGACGGCCGCGGTGTTCGGGTTATTAACATGTCCCTTTTGATTTGCTTCATCAGTGAACCCTTGACATTCCAGCTGAGTCAGCAAAAAACAGTGCTCAGCCGAGGGCCCTTTAATTCAGCATTACAACATATTTCCTCATCTGCCAAATGAGCATCTTCTAAAACCATTCTTCATAACTATTTCTGCTATCTTGATGGACTGAAGAATCTTTATCTTCTGCTTCTTCAGAAATCGATCTTTCGGGCGAGTTAATCAAAGGCAGTGCTAATCCTAGAGTGTTATCATTATTATAATTCACTTACAAAACATGATCAAAGATCTTTCATCTGACAAATCAGCTCTAATCACCTGTCATGTGCGTACATGTGATGTTTATGTAGGGTTATTATAATATTATATCGGTTTGTCTTTATTACACATGGTATCACGATAGACCTTTTCCACGCGCATGCGCACTGCACTTAATGGTCGTCTGCTAGGTTCAATTTCTTTGAGTCAGAATTTCGTTTTTTTTTATTAAAGCATGCAGATACATGTTACAGACACAGGTATCTAATGGTAAGACATTTTACTTTCATCATTTGAGATACAGCAATTAGTCTCGTTTTCCTTGACAAAACAGACCCGAACCGTTAATGTTAATCGTCGCCAACATAATGTCGTTAGTGTGATGGAAAAGGTCTATTGTGTTTTTGTTCTTCAAATCCGAGTAAATATGACAAAAATGAAATAGGCTCTTGTGATCAAATGCTGTTGGGTCAACTTGGCCTTCTACGGTAAGTAAACAGGTTTGGTTGATATGTCAATGTGTCGTCTGAATATTTAAAAACTGACGAGTAAGGTTAAACTCATAGGAAAATAATACAATGTGATACAAATATGAAACGGAATTTAAATTTCAGCTGGAAATTTTGTATGAACAGTAAAGCATATTGAACAAAACTGTTGAATTCTTTATCTTTGAGAATATTGCTATTATAATGATGATTTATTCAAATGTTTATTCTAAAATAGACAGCAATTTTATAAAAACAACAGAACAAATGAATATTATATAGGTATCTGTTAATTAATTTATAATTGTTATTACATAATCGCATTTATGAAGGAAGATATTTGACAAAACCAATTACAAACTAGAAATCTGCATTCTACGGAATGCAAGCCTCCTCCATATATTTTCATTCATTTATTCGGCCCATATTACTAGGTTCATTCCTGCACAAATGACTGTGCGTTTGTGAATATTCCTTGATGACATTCCTGAATCCGGGTTATGTTCTGACCCAACACCAAAATCTAATCCGGTTTTTCTTACCCCCCTCCTGAAATGCCCTGAAAATTGTACGAGATTCAGTTCACGATTGCGTGAGTTATAATGTGAAAAAACACACACATGAACACACATAAACGGGGATGAACATATATCCTCCTGGCGGAGGCAATTATTACTTGATTTACTACTACTCTGACTGCAGTCACCTCAGTGCGAACGAGCGAGCGAGCGAGAGAGAGAGAGAGAGAGAGAGAGAGAGAGAGAGAGAGAGAGAGAGAGAGAGAGAGAGGGATAAATGTTGTTACATTATCACTTTAAAACTCAATGCCTATTGAGCATTGTTCGATAATCACCCGAATCTTTTTTAAATATCGATGATTTAGTTTTGTCACATAATTTGCGAGTTACTCTGAAGGAACATGGCGGTTTTTACCATTCCATCGGCATAATTGAGCCAGTGATTTAAGCCAACATTTTCTGTTGGCCTACTCAAAGCCATTAGGAATGCCATAAAATGCTGCTACCAAGCATACCGGCATTAAATTGTTGCAAATACGTTGGAGTTTTGACTACAAATGTTTAGATTATACACACTAAACAGTGTAAGTGAACATTAATAAAGAACTTGTTTTCCTAATGAGTATTTTTGTGTAATATCAAAGTTTTACTATCAAAAGTAGTGTATAAAGAATGAATACATAACGTGTCCTAGACAGCCAAACTCATTCTACGGCCCAGACTGAATTTTCTTGGCGGGCTGTGAATTATACTCCCCATTACACTTTCCTGGAATCTTCTTTTTTACGTTAGTTAATGAAAAAGCTGATAGGGAATGTTTTTGTGTAAAGGAGAGTTAAGATAATGAAACACAGTCTCCTGAATGAAGTTATGTAAAACAAAACCTTAAGAATTGAATGTTATCATTAAGCCTGCTGGATATGTTGTATTTTTTTTTATTATACACGCAATACGGTAATTTAGAGAGTGCCCGCAGAATGTACGGCCAGAGGAGGAGGATAAAAAAGTGAGCTTTGTATCCAGGAGTCACTTACGACAAATAATTGAAACCATAATTCTTCCAGACAATATGGTTAAGTCCTTTACATTAATGATCTCAAGACAAATTGCAAAATGTATCTAAATACTTAGAAGCAAGATTCATTTATCTCTTTGTGTTACTATGAGTAAATCCGTACGTTATAACTTGCTTACAAAATTTTCCTTATTTTTTAAAACAAAGAAATTCACAAAATTAAAAAAAAAGGAGATTAAATTGATAACCCACTAAAAACTTCAAGCTTGAAGAAAACCAGTACTTTAGACTAACCGAAAATGACATTTATGGAGAGATACAATTTTCTATTATCCGATAGGGCCTTTATGTAATCAAGCTAAGAACATAAAATGCCTTGTATTCTTCGTTTGTTTTCCACAGTGGTGGGGACCAGTGGTCTATGCAATTCAAAAGGCAAATTGTCTGTTTGTATAAATTACACAAGGTGTTTTATCTGCGTATTTTGGAAGAACGTAATGTCATGATTCTTTAAGATGTTCTTACGCTTCATTAATAGGAAATAATTCAATAAATATTAGGGCTATATTTCGAGACACTGGATTATAATTTTATCGTAGTTTTATCATAATCACTTTTATGATTAATGTAGCCTAAACCAAATGTTCAGCTACACAATATTTACCAAAAACAAATAAAATTGATAATATATTAACATTTTAACACATGAATGAATAGGAAGTACATAGCATAATCAGTAATCTTAGGCCAAAAATAGTACAGGCTTTGATGAACTTTCTACTTATTTACTACAGAAAATTAGTTCTATCATAATCAAGCCACTATGCATGATCATAAATCAATCACTAACCCCGGGAACCTTTCTGGCTAAACTAAAAATAGCAAAAATAACCCAGTTCACAAAAAGAAAATATTCATTTACTTAAGAATTATAGGTCAATTTCTCTTCCACCAAGCATTTCAAAACTATTTGAAAGAGTGATATTAACCTGCCTTTTGCCCATTATCAAGATATATTTTTAAAAAATAATTTCTGTGGAGGTACCTCCCCTAAAGACGCATTCGTTTTTGAAAGATATACTGTTCTGGGGCGCAGCCTTCCCTTTAAGAGTACTGAGCGCTTATGTTTGGTTGGGACTGACCGTGACAAAAATCTCACAGCTCCTTGGCTGTGATTTGAAATCACGACCTCCCGTCTTTAAGTCCTATGCTCAGGGCCTGAACCACAGGTGGTGTTTACCGAGATATAAACATTACCAAAACTACATGTTAAAATATTGCGTATGGTCAACTGGAAATTTGGATTAAGCAGATTTTACTTCGCCTGCATGTTACTGAAGAAGAATGCTCCACTTAAACGGTGTTTATAGAATATAGATACTGATTATGAGAGCGTGTTTTTAAGAACAGCAGAATGTGTTTTTAATATAAGCCAGTAGTTTGTGACTGGCGTAGCAGTACATTATTTGTGGATTAGTCTGCCTCTATATCTCCGCACAGTAGATTATTTTCGTTCCTTTAATGTTCTATATAAAACAAAAATTCTTAAGGAAGCATTTGACTTATACATTTGAACTTCTTCAAGATAATGTAAACCTTTTAATATCATATTTTCATATACCAGTCTCGTTTCTTAGCATTTTAACTTTATTAGTTTTATCATCTTTGTGTGTGATGTTTTATTGATAATAGACCGTTCTAAATCATCTTATTGGTTTCATATGTTACCATAGTATCTTTAATCAACTTTGTATTTATTGCATATCGTATGACTGAACTCGTTTTCTGTATATTGTTTCAACACCGCTGAGCACATGTTTTGGTTCTATATATATTTCCCGGATATAGATATGATGGACAAAACAGGCACATTCAAGTAATTCAATTCAGCTTCATGTCATTGAAATTGAATTAAATCATGACATATAATGCCCCTTTTCTCCTGCATTGCATAGCAAATAAAGGAAGATAAATAAAATGTTTTAATTTGCTACACTTATTAATAAATAAAAAGATAAAGCTATTGAGGAAAGAACTATAGCAGTTTAGATAATTGTATTTTTAGATAATTTCATCTAAGCTTTCCCTGTATTTCACATATATAGCTCTTTCGTTGGGCTAAATACAAAACTCTGCTGCCAGAGTGGATTTAACTAATGTAATGTTGTATATTGTGTATATTGCGACCGATGGCACTATATCTGACATGGTTAGAAATATATCTGCTATTCTGACGTTCTGAATAACTATTTATGAGGGCTAGTATGAGCTGTACGGAATATGAAAATTGTGTACAATTTGTGGTATATATATATATATATATATATATATATATATATATATATATATATATATATATAAAGTTTTTTTAACTTTCTGCACCATTTTGACCTGTTGATTAAGAATCCGATGGGCGTCAGGGGAAAAAAAAACAACAAAATGACTTCTAGAGAACTATATAAATTTTTCTTTTGTTTTCTTGACAATTCTATCCCATTGTGTCAATTAGAATACCAATTTATGGTAGATATATGTGAAATGGCAACAGTTGACTGTATACTTCGAACGATAAAAAACGTTTACCAACGACGATTGAGTGGCAGAAGGAGCCATAAAAAACCGGGTTGAAAATCTGTATGATAATACACTTAGTCGTAATTTTGTCAACGTCCCGAATATATAAACTTTTTTTTAATCCTGGATAGGCGTCTGAATTTAGTGTGACTGAATGGAAAACCAAGAGATCAAGGTGTTTATACAGGTTACTGGCCCACGATATGAAGGGATTGCAAGCGGCCGCTTTAAAATGCTAAGTACGTTTAACCAAATACCATGTTATAAGATATACACGGATGATTAAAACGTTATTAAAGCAGAGTTTCGTGTCAGACATTCCGATTCCGCCTCTGCCGGATGCAAACGGGTCATTACCAGAGTTGAGGCTCACTGTTGTAACTATCAAGTGTACTCCTGCAATTTAGATTGTGTTTAGTTTTTGTTAAGATTAGTGGGCTCCCATAACAGATGATGGCTGGCAAATAACTCCGAGAGGAGGGACACTCTACTTGTCCGTACTTGAAGGGCAAGTGCTTGCAGGATCCTGGGAAAGTTGATGGTCAGTTCACTTGGATTGGTTAAAGTGGCCCCGTGACTGTTTACCTGTCTATCGTGATCTGATGGGAAGTTTACACTAGTCGAGTCCTTCACACATGGCACTGAGATGCCTGGCCTCGCCAACTCGGCAAGCTTCCGGAATACCAGTTTCCAGCGCATGACTAGCAGCCAAACAGCATTTACCGTTGGATCTGAGTAAACCAAATAAAAGATATTTATCGATATGAATATCTTATTGTTTCCGGTGCACACTTCTTATTACACCGTCGGTGATTGCACTGTAGTCCCTGGATTCCCTATCCAGGGACTTGATATGCAATGCTATCTTATGCACCAACAGTCTTTGCCAATGCAATTAATGACCGGAAATTATTCTAATGTCGCGTAACTGTATCCCATGGTTGTGCATCTGACTTTCTAGATATCGTAAGTTGCCTCCAAGTACAACCAATTGACGTGTAATGTGCTTTCTTTGTCAGAAAATTTACAAAGTCATTTGCTACATCCTGCATTTTCAGAAATAAAGTTATGAAGCGTGAGCTGATTATATTTATCAGAGCCGGAGAGCCCGCCTATCCATGTACAATATTCTTGTGCGAGTTATATGGCAAGTGCCATAGGTGACGCAGAGCCTTATTATATGATGTACTTATTCGATCAGTTGACTTATGCTTTAATAACCTGGTTTGACAGCCGTAAAAGGAACAACAATAAGAGTGAAATAGCCTGTTCTTAACCTTGCCAGACGGACATCCGAAATTCGCCGTTAAAGTTTTTTGATAATGCAATGCTTATATAATAAATTCTGAGGTGATTAGGTTAATATCTAAATAATGTATAGCCCTCCCCCCGTTGTCGACACATGGACAACCCAAATGTGTATAATATATCAACTTTGTAGTTGCTGTTTCCTGGAATATTTTTTTGGTAAAACAATAAAAAAAAAAAAAAATGGTGTTATGTGGCCAATGAAGAACACTTTTGGTACCAGTGGGTCTATTATTTTTTTATTGGTGGAGACACTATATGTGTACATTTGCCTGGATAAAGAGCAAAGAAAGTGGAGATCTGAAACTTGGAGTTGGATGCACAATGTGATACCATGCTCTCATAGGTCTGATAACAATTAACTGTAAGAGCCCTGTTGCTTAGACCCGGATAATCGTGCTATACAAAGCAGCGCAGAAGCGGATCCAGGGGGGGGGGGGGGGTCCAGGGGGTCCGGACCCCCCCTTTTCCAGCCCAAGCAACCTTTTTAAGGGGTTTTAGACGTAATTTTGCGGCTTGGACCCCCCCTTTTCCAGACCTGATGACCTTTTTTTTAGGTTTTTTACTAGTCCTCCTGGGTTGGACCCCCCCTTTTCCTAAATCCTGGATCCGCCCCTGCAGCGGTTTAGACGAAGGAGATCAACAAGGCCTGGAGTGTAGAAAATGTATGCCTAATGTTTTTTTTTGTATGCCTAAGAGACCTTTTTTCTGGTCTTTAGCAGCAGATGGGCGAGGCCACCGTACTGATTAACGTAATATTTTAAAGTGCTAAGGTGTTCATTCTGTGGATTTACTCAGCTGGTCCACGATCGTTAGTCTGACCTACCAACCGGAAATAGGAATATGTACAACCCTGGCGGCTTGACCTGTCAGGTCTGTACACGTTTTCGTCAAAAGCTGCGGTTTTAATTGATTATATTGATCTTTCTTTTCTAACCATTCAAGTGTCCTGACAGGCCATGCCTTACAGGTTTTTATAGGTTATCGTCAGATTTCAGTTTTGCACCGAGCGTGCACGCCACCTACATGATATTTCAAGCTTCCACCCGACGTTTCTTCCCTGTTTAGTTTTTCATGTTTCTTCTTCTTGCTGGAATTCGTCGTGGGTGCGCAGGATCGGGGTTCAGTCTATGGTCGTCCATTCTTGTTATGGTAGACAGACATATGTGGCCTGGACTGTGTTTACTCACACTCAGGACCGTAACAACGTATAAAACAGATGAATTTGAGATATCAAGCCCAGGCGCTGGAATGGTTTTGTTGGGAAACTATTGTACTGAGCCAAAATAAGCTAATAAGCAAAGTAAGATAATATACAAATTTCAAATGAAAATGAACCTTTAACGAACGGACAGAAGAAAAAACAATGATTATAGTTCAGATTACCTTTATAGGCCCAGTCACACCATCTCGCACGACTGTTTGATCGCGCGATTGTCCCATGCATGATCTGATAGTGGCATGTACGTCCAGTCTCCACAAATTCGTCTTGATTCTAAAGAGGTCATAAGAATTGGAAACAGGTGCTATGTATTCGTACGACTGGTACGTGGCACACTTGGTCGCATGATCTTCCAGGGCTGGTGACCAACAATCGAAAGATAAGTCGTGCGACAAGTCGGAAGAGGTCGTGGCAAATAGCATTGCTGATCATAAGGTCGTACCACGAGTAGCACCACCCACCGTCAGGTGGCACGAGCAGTTGCACGACGAATCGTGCGACAAGGGGTCGAAAGATGGTGCACGCCTTGTTGTACGATGACCCAGAACTACTGGTACAACCTCCTTGCCAGCTCCTACCACCCCAAATTTTTCAAATCAGTCGCAATAGGATTTTGACCATGTTCAAAAACCACCCCGACCAAATTTCATCCAGCCTCAGCCACGACCTCCGATCGCACGCTCCTCTCGGGAATATCCTGCGATTCCTCATATTTTCGGTAGTGGACTGGTCGTAACCTGGTCGTATCTTTGGTGTGACTGGGGCTTTAGTCAACCCATCTAAATCAAGTAATAGATGGTTTAAATATTTTCGATCATGGTTCATCATAATTTGTTTCTGAGACCGCTCTCCCGGTCTCAAGAGTACTATTAACCTGCATGCCTTATTTTATAGAATTTATGTGGTTTCAGTCTGACTCTGCATACAAATTAAAGAACTGATGGTAATCCCTACTAAGAAAGGCTGCTATAACTCCCCTGTGTCTGATATATTTTATCGACAGTCTCTTAGTATACAAGATACATGAGCCAAGGTTAATTTGTAGACGTCTGATATCAGAATGGTTCTCTTTAACTTCATTTTGTTTGAGCACCGCATGATTGTCACAATAACGGGAACCTTAATAAAAATTGTCAGAAAAAAATTATCTTGATGTCACGAGATAATTTTTTGTGTGTCCTAAATAAGCCGCCTTACATTTATACCTTGAACCTCCAAAAATGACATCAAAATCAGTTAATAATTGCTTATACGGGAACTTGAGAAGTTTCTAAGAGGCAATCTAACTTACATACTTACATAAAAGGGGAAATATAAAAACGTACCACCTATTGGTGGTATTTTGACTAGAATATCGGTAGCCGGAAAGCGACCAATGTGTATCCACCGAATCACCACAATGCAAGGACTTTTTAGGTGGCTGTGGAATGTTTCCGTACTGGACGTTAGCCCCTCTAAATATCAATCAACAGAGATGCAAATCAGCCACAGACATTAATATTCATATGCTATATAGACCTATAAGGCCAAAAAAATAAAAAAAAATAAGTGCTGGCGGGCGATTTTTTTCTTACCTTTTTACCATTATAATGTCATATGATCAGGGCAAAGCATGATAATAACAGTTTTTTTTGCTGAACAAGTAAAAGCACTACATAACAAAGGAAAACTTATCATTATTGTATTATTTTATCTTCTTGAAAGATGAAAATCAAAATAAAAATGTTTGATGCGGGGGGTTAAAATTAATGCGGGCGGTGCCTGAGAACCATACCTTTTTTGCCTAAATACCGTAGGTATGTTCTACGGATAAAAACGACAGGGCACCGGTGTAAAGACCAAGTAACCCCAACCCGTTCAGATATCCCCCCACCCTCTTCAGGTTAACCCCGGTAATCTGAAATCGAACTTCTGCATTATATTCATGGTATATTATTGAATTAAACAACAAGAATGAGACGAGATTTAGAAGCTGGAATCGACCTCTGAAATATAAAGTTGTCTCAAAATGTTTATTATATTATGAATTATAATTATAATGACTCGTGCACTTCGCCAAAGCCAATAACCTTTTTACATGCAAACGTAAGATATACAAAGTTTAAAAAATTGGGAATATCAAGTACTACTTTGAATATCTGAAATCGATATCAAGCTACCCTCTACCAGAGGAGTGATTTTTATAATACTTTAAACCAATCACAGTGCCAGTTCGGAAATTAAAGTCACTAACTAATGTTCAATATAAACATATGACATATGAATGTTGGCTTATGTTATACTCCAGTAACTTATAATGGATTAGATGCAATAGAAACATATTTTCTTATATAAAAGGGACCCATTTACATACCAGGGATGTTAAATATACCTGAAATATAGTGTTTACTTCCTTAGATATTATGATATCTGCCAATATTTCGTCCTAAAACCGGTTGCTTTCTCCTATAAATAACGAAATCTAAAAAGAGCGTGCACGCCACCTGCTGGCCATAAAATTAAAGATTTTTCAAGTTTTTTTTCTATGTTTCATCTTCCACGTTTCATCTCCTTGTTTATCAGTTGTCGTGCGTCACCTCAGATCACGCAGTCTTGTTATGGTAAACAGACAAACGTGGACTTTACTCACACAGACAACTATATGAACGTATAAAACAGGTGAATTGGAGTAGGTAAGTCCGTTTGCCGCTATAGTTCTATTCGGATTTGGTTTATTTGGTTTGTATTCAGCCAAAATGAACTGATGATGTAAGATAAACACACAGTTTATTGCGAATGTTTATGTACCTTTAAAAAAATATATTTTAATTATTTATTGAAATCTGCATGTTATTACAGCATATAATACAAATAATGGAGGTGCATCTTTGCGACCTTCGCTTATTTGACCAGAAATACTAATGCATGAAATAATCCTTTTAAAATTCTTTTATCCGGATGGTGAGCCAGATTACCTCAAACTGTAATCGATGGTTCCTTGTGTGTTACCACAACACTCCGAAAGAAATCCGTTTATATTTTAAGTGAACTTTTTAACCAAACAACGACGCCACCTGGAAGAGGTAAGCTTTGAAAATATTATCTTCGTAAAAAAAAAAAACAAAAAACTGATGGGGCCTTGGAGTCATGACACCAGTCGAAATTGAACCGCCGTTCCAAGGGTCGGTTCATAATACTGGCTAGGTGGTATTTTTTTTCAAATAAAACCATTAAAACGTCGTGTATTACGTGTACTACGATTAAATATATACTAAAATACTAAGACTGATGTACCAAATATCTCCTCTCTTTTCCATACGAAGAGAATTCGTGAAAAAAGATTATTTTCATATATAACATGTGTCTTATGTTTCTAACATATAACACTATAAAAATAATTACATCCTTCCAGATGCTATGTTTGAACACAAATTTGCCCGTCTGACCCGTTTAGTGGCAAGAGGCCAAACAAATGAGCAGAGGCCTGTGAATTGAGCAGAGTGCAAGTCTAATTTTCTCGAAATAGCATCAATGATTTATCTTAAGTACTGTTATTTTAACGCATTAAATAAGAAATAACGGCAAATTACGTGCATAAGTGGGAAGACGAAAACGTAAATCATGTACCTGGGATATAACGTGACCATAAACGAACACACCCTCTGTACCTCAAGGTTTACCTTAGGCTTAATTTTCTAAAAAATAATCAAAATTAATTTTGATGGATATTCCTTGTAGCTTTTCATACTAAGCCTTGGCGTGAATTGAAACTGATTTGTGATTTGCTTATTTCACTTATACGGTCATTCCTAAAGGTTTTCTCTTTCATGCTTTTTTCTCAAACGGATTAATGATAGATTTAGTCAGTAAAACTGTCCTCGATAGCCTTGCCTCCTTTTCCATCTTAATGAATCATTGGATCAGACGAAATGCTGCTAAGATTAAACAGTTATTGATTCCTTTGAAAATGTCAAACATATCATCAAAAAGATAATTTCAGTATGAGAAAGATTAAAGTACGGAAAGATTAAAGACAGGAGTGCAGGTTTGAACATGAAAATAATTGATTAATTCAAATATGATAGGATTAAATCCCCTTGTAAGTTTGTAAGAACTAAATACCTCAACGGTTTTTAACCGAGATCAAACATTATTTCAACAGTTCGTCGCTGAACCCGGCCCAGTGCAAGCACCCACTAGTCCAGCCCCGCCTGCATCCGCCTTTTAGGAAGGCAAACACAGATACCTTAGCAACCTCGTAACGCTCAGCCAGCTATCGCAGTACTGCGGACGCCTCTCTGCGCTGGTTCAGCCTCCAGTACTACACATAAACCTCGGCGCTTTCAGATTGACAGGGCAGAAATTGTGCTAGCTATTGATCAAGAACTGGGCTTGTGGATTTGTTATTAAATCTCACATAAGAGAAGTCGCTTCCATTAGCTTGTGTTCTTAGTACTTTATAATCGGTGGACCCGACTCAGTTGTGCCATGGAATCATATTGCTTGCTGGACGGCGGTCAACATCAAGGTAGGGGAAATTATTTACTATAAAAAGTGTGTATATATATATATATATATATATATATATATATATATATATATATATATATACACGTTAATTTACTGTTGCAGTATGGAGTCAACCTTGCAAAAAGTTATACTTGTATGAATCACATGCAGGATTTTCGTGGTCACATCTTGTACTTAAATGACTCCATATATTCCGTGCATCCGGCTCCAGCAGGAAAATCCGCGTCAATATCTATCCATGAACGTTAGGAGAATTAGATTTTATTTGTTACAATCACATGACGTCACTACCTTATAAACGTATGTCCAAAACATCGATTTTCCGTTGACTTTATTTAATACGTTTACATTCTGTCACCCCAGCGGCGCCACCAATAATGTTTGTAAGATGGCTATCAACTCTGCAATACTGGCATGCCACTATAGTTTCAGGCAAGGGCGAGCAGCACTTGAAGAAATAATGCTACATGAACTGGATATGTTAAGTAGAACCCATAGGTGGTGAAAAAATAGGTTTTCCTACCAAGGCCTCATTTAATTGCCTCTGCAAAGAGGGTATGCGTTCATCCCCGTTCGTTTGTGTGTGTTTAATTCTGTATTTGTTCACAACATAACTGACGCAAATCATGAACGGAATCCCCTGAAATCTCATGCATTTCAGGAATGCGCCAATGAAAATCGGTTATATTTTGGCTTGGATCCGGCACATGATGCAGATTCAGAAACAACAACATGGAATATTCAGAAATGTACAGTCTCTTATGCCCGAATAAACCTAGGAATATGGGCCGAATAAGCAAACAGGGGTTAGGAAGCAATAGGGACCCCCACATGGCGGAGGCTAACATTCCTCAGATTGCAGATTTATTGTTTTTTTAATGAACATTACACTTAAAACAGGTTTTGTAATTTATAATTTCTGTCTGTTCGTAGTCCTAACGTTTTAACATTTATCAAAGAGCATACAGTCAATACAAGCTATCATGTAAAAGCCGAGTTCTGTAATACTTCGGCTCGTCCTCCATGTACAGGGGACATTTCCGTTGTTAGGTAATTCATGTTAAGAACAGTTCATATAACGCCTCTGTGACGGATGTATGAGGTTATCTACGAGGACAGAAAGACGGAAATGCGCAATTAGCTTTTATGATAAATAGTGACCTACGTTATGCCATTTTCCTGTAAAAATTTTAAAACCATTTTATGAGTAAGGCCAAAAAAAAAATAATAAATAAATAAATAAAATAAAATAAAAGGTTTTGTTTTTCAGGCACCGCCCGCATCAATTTTACACCCCCGCATCAAAAATTTTCATTTTTATTTTTAATAGAAACTTACCAATTATGAGCTGCAGCCGCTCGGAGATTTCTTTCAAGAAGATAAAATCATACAATTTCTTTTGTTATGTAGTGCTTTTACTTGTTTAGCAATATAAATATGTTATTATCATGTTTTTCAGTTCTCATTTGACATTTTTATCGAAACATACCAAAAAATTAAATATAAAAAACCCGCCCGCCCGCATTGATTTATGAAAAAAAGTGCCTGAGAACCATACCTTTTTTTATTTTGGCATAACTAGTCTATTCTGCAGCGACATCTTGCCACCAATCTATGAAATGTACATGACAGGGAGCAGTAATTACGTCATAATAGACATGACGAGTAAAAAATGCGCCCAAAATCAGGAGCTGTTGATCCCTGTTTACAGTAAGACTTGTTTTCTCCTCGTGCACGCGCTTCACTGTTACATCATATTACTTTATATCCATATTATAAACTTATTTATTTTACATGGATTGTACAAATAGTTATTATAACTAATCGAGGCACTCTCCATGGCTCCGGTGATGGCGTTCGGTAGTCTGCAGAGGTGGAGGAAACCGGAGTACCCGGAGAAAACCACCGGCCTTGGACGGGCAACTACAACCCACTCTGATGCCACGCCGGGGATCGAACCCGGGTCGCCAGCGGAGATAGCCAAGCGTTTTACCACTCAGCTGTCCAGGCCCCAAGGAGGATAAACAATGGCCACTTGTTAGGGTTGCCATGAACCACGGTTATATATGAGATATGTCAACCAGGCCGTAAAGATAATAATATTTATATTCTCCCATTGGTGCAATTTTTATTAGGCAAGTTTGTCTTGTGTGGAGATAATCGCGAAAAATCAGGTGTACAGGGTTTGCGGAACGGACTATAGATGCAAAACGCCCTTTGCAGAATGATGGTCAGTCTGACGTGCTGCCAATATTGTATACATTAATATATACTTTGATGGGGTCACATTCAAAATTAGAACATTTTTGGATTGATTTAAAAGAAAGTATTTCTTATTAGGGAGGCTACCTGAAGTATAAACAGACCTAGCAGTTCCCTAATTTACTGGTTTTGCAAGATTCCCTTTCATTCTAACATCTGGCTATAATATTGTTTGCACTATGGGTAACCTTGCTTGAGTGGGGAAGCTTACATTTTGGTCTCTATAATGTGGTTTAAGTAGATTAGCGTTGCAGAGGTAATAGAAAGGAAATAAAATACTATTTTGCTTAATGAATGTTGATGACGTAGTTAACTTTGTCGCTAACCATGACGGTTTACTTTTAATGATTATGATGGTCGTATGTGACAACCTTTTACTTTTGTTTTAGTTTATGTCTGTGACCGTTTTCATCGCCATTGGTTACATGAATGTGGGCGCCTCTTTTGTGCGTCTATTGTGACGTCATGACTGTTCCCTGTCTTGTCAATTTCATAGACTGGTGGTAAGATATCGCTACAGAATAGATTAGTTTATCAAAAATGGTTTTAACCTGTTTGCAGAAAAATGGCTTAAGGTAGGCTAGCTATTATTGCCTAAACAGTTTATAATGCATATTGCTTTTTCTGAATTAGAGACAAGAAAATTGGTGTTTTGACTTTGAAAAAAAAGAAGACATAATAATAATAATCGCAAAAAAAAAAAAAAAACAGATGGACAGGCTTGATGGATCGGGTTATAGGTATTTGACATTTCCACTTTGGTTCGGTAGTGTGATTTCCTCTCCAACAGAGTAATAGAATTTATTGATTAGTTATATGAGTAATTTAACTCCCACATTACCTGTCATGTATTCTGGTACTATCGGTAGTACATAATAAGAATATATAAGTAAAATGAAATATGTGAAATCTGGACTTAACTTTCCGTATTTAACAGTTTTGGTGGCAGTTCCCATTCAGCCGTATCGCCATTTATGGGCATATAGCAAAACTCAAGTCATACATT
The DNA here is from genome assembly GCA_026874595.1 of Sipunculus nudus. Classification (NCBI taxonomy): domain Eukaryota; kingdom Metazoa; phylum Annelida; class Sipuncula; order Golfingiida; family Sipunculidae; genus Sipunculus; species Sipunculus nudus. The sequence continues at coordinate 35,697,881 of CM049309.1, forward strand.
CACGGCTACTCAAATAAAGCCATTGCCAGATAATTAAATCTTCTGCCAGATAATTTGATCCTTCTTCAAGCTGGCAACAAACACGGGCATTCCGAATCATAATAAATTAAACAGAGAAGTCACTAATCTGAAGGGCGTGAAATGAAAACTCCCTGTCAAGTGATTTAATGACATCTGCGAAGGCTTAATCTTCTCTCGGTCATTACTGGTTCGTCGTTTGTTCGCTAGAAACCTGCTCTTATTCCATGAGGCTCTATCTTGAATACTGCCCACCATGAAGATTTCATTAAGTGAAAATATGGTTTGTTATTAAGAGACGTCGCATTCAGTAATACCAATAGTAAGAGTAATATTCTTTTAAAAATATAATTTTATCGATTATTTTAACTTGAACTCACTAAACGAACACTAAATGAAGCTTAATATATTGTATAAAACACACACACACACACACACACACACATATATATATATATATAAATATAACACTATGTACCAGCTCTTAGCATACCGCTAATAGAGCACTATTGGATTCGTTCTGCAAACATATACACTATTGGTATATATATATATATATATATATATATATATATATATATATATATATATATAGAGAGAGAGAGAGAGAGAGAGAGAGAGAGAGAGAGAGAAGAGTGAGAGAAAGAAAGTCAGTCAGAAATAAACTTGAATTCTTAATTTGTAATAAGCATTTTCTTTTCCCTCACAAAATAAAACTAAAAAATAGTAATTAATTTAGTTATTCACAAAGGTAAGTCATATATGTGACTTTTCAAATGTAAAACACCGCTCTCTTGTGAAGATGAGGTTGCCCATGATCCTTAAGTTGCAGCAATGTACAACTGCCATGCACGCCCAGTGGAGGAGCCTATAATTATATCGTTAATAAGTAACTGGTTCTAGTTGTCCTCTGACATCATGGACTTGGCAGTACAAAATCCTGTTAAATAATGTTGAATAAACATTATATTTCTGTTTGAAGTATTTGTTGATTTATACAATATACTAAATCACGGTACTAGGTCCTCGCTCAAAAATTCGGCCATTGAGCTGATCAGTGAGATCCGAGTCAAGCTTTAGCAAGGCATCTCCAATACTGGAGCAAATAGTTTTCAGAAAGAGCCATATATTCTGGAGAAGATGGCCTTATATCTGAATCAATTTCGAAAAAAAGAAGTTCAGTCTTTGCGGGCAAAACTGGTGACAAAAATCCTTTGGTTAAAACCGAGTTTTTTCCCGGTGTTAACCCTTGATTTTCACCACCCTTGGCAAAAATTTGCCCAGCCCTGTGTAAAAGTAATAGTAATAGTAATATATCAAAGCATTCTTGCTGTAATGGTAAAAGCAATAGCAACCGAAGCCAAAATAATAGGGTAAACAAATTACTTTATATTACTTCTCATTTCCTTCTAGATCATTAAGCATATTAACGAATATTGCTGAACTGGCCTTTTCCTGACCCACTGATTGCATTGGTCAGCTGATATAAAGGTAGTGAGGACAGGTGCCAATTACATAAGAGTACTGGACAGAGTAGATTTCAGCCAAATAAATTACCTTACTCTATCTGGCTCTTCATGACTAAAACAGAGATAAACAAAGGTATTATTGCTGTTACGGAATAGGTAGTTAGGATATTGTTATTGTGACATGCACATCATATTTACCATCATGAGTCCATAATGGATATGCATAATCTGTAGTGCTAGGCTTGTATATCACTATTTAACATTTATCAATGCAGATCGCAATAAAATACACACACATGCAAACACACACACGATAAAAAGTTATAATTCTGAACCGGATGTAACAGTTACCAGACCCTAAATGACCATGACAAGTTAAAACCTGTTTACCACTCGAAAAGGATATTGTGTAATTTATTTTCAGTATTAAATATACATGTTAAGAATTTCAATTTTTTTAATTTTATAAAAGCCACTAATCTGTATACCACATCCTTTATATATTGAATCTTAATAGTAAAACATAACTAAAGTCATACTTATAGTAATAGATACCCCAGTAATAGTAATATTAATATATACCCCGGTAAAAGTACATGTTAGGCAAAAATAAAAAAAAGGTATGGTTCTCAGGCACTTTTTTCATAAATCAATGCGGGCGGGCGCTTTTTTTATTTTATATTTTTTGTATGTTTCGAATAAAATGCCAAATGATAAGGAAAAAGCATGAAAATAATAGTTTTATTTTGATAAACAAGTAAAAACACTACAAAACATAGGAAATTGTATGGTTTTATCTTCTTGAAATAAATGTCGGAGCGGCAGCAGCTCAAAATTGGAAAGTTTCTATTGAAAATCAAAATAAAAATTTTTGATGCGGGGGTTTAAAATTGATGCGGGCGGTGCCTGAGAACCATACATTTTATTTTTATAGCCTTATTGTTATAGTTGATAAACTGTGGTTGAAAAACGTTATTTACAGCACATGTTCTCACGTTTTCTCTATCAGTAATTCGTGAATATTACCCAGCATATATATATACATGTACATTAAAAAGCATTACCTTGCTGAGTTTCCCTAGAAGGACACCCATGTAAATGATACGTTGTTTTGGTATATCATTTATATAATTAAATGGTGAAAATGACAATATCACAGTATCATATAGCTTGTTTAAATTTACATGTATCTGAATGCCCAAAGTTAGCTTAGACAGAACAGGTTGTCGTGACAATCAACATCTCACCTGTAAACATATTTTATTATCCTTTTGGTAAGTCACGATCGCAGCTTATGTAAAGAGAAAAAATATAACTTAAGAATAAAGCATTTGTTCTACGATTCAAGGTTCCAACTCGGAATTATAACTTAATTGTTAATTTTTTTAATTTCAATTATATTTACTTTCAATAGGAAAAACTGGAGAGTCTGAGACCGAAAAGCCAACAATTTGGAGAGCCATAGGGGATTTTGGAGCGTCCAAATTGGAGGTTTCACTGTCAAATTTAGTAGTGTTTTGTTATATAATTCAATCTTTATATTTAACATTATCGTAGCATTTTGTGGTTTTATATCGTGCCAATATGTGATCATCTGATTATAGTTAAATATAAGGGTCAGTTGTCGGTTCAGTTTTTGACTGTCTTGATTAAGTCTGTAAAGGCCAGTTACTGCTACGGCCGATTTTGATATTATCGGGGTTACAAACTAAGTCACACGTCCCGTCGGACGCTCGGGCATCTAGATCTGAGCGTCCAAAAGAGATTTTGAGATCATATACACTTACCCATGCGTTGAATTCTGTTTTTTTTTAAATTTTACTTTCTTAATGCACAAGCAAAGTCTCATGTACAAACATTGTTATTCATTCAGTTCGATTGAAGCATTGTGTTGGCGGGTTTTTCTAATTTTCAGGTATACAGATAAATCTAAACATTACAGACAACCTGCGTGTATCTTATTTTCTCATTCGTTGTTGCCTCGATTGAATACTTAGCTTCCCATCCTGCACTGAAACACTTTAAACTTGTATCTCATTAGTACCTGGGAAAAACTTTAAACTTCTCATCTATTGAACATGGATGATATACCCTTTTAAAAATATACATATTCTCATTTTTTTTTTGGGGGGGGGGGTTGCTTGAATATAAAGTTGTTTTAATGTACATTAGTCTTCCTTCTCGGCTTTATCCAGAAGGTTAACATTACCTTGAGCCAGTCTGTCCTAGTTTAAACACCACTGATTCCTGTCAAGCCAATTTTTGGCCTTCAAGAATTTATTTTTAAATATTTTACTTAAGAGCCCGGACCTGGTACTGTCCTGCATCTATACTTTCATCCCCCGTCTCTTGTGTACCGTCTCTTCGTTCAGACACGCCAGCAATTTGCTATCAAGACTGGTCCTTCTGTGGTTTAGGGTTAGAGCACAGGACTCGAAGCCGGGAGAACGTTCGGATCTCAGCCGAGGCGATGAACATTTTCACGGTCGGCCCCAACAAAGGATGAGCGCTCTGCAGGCTGAATGGAAAATCTGTACATAAAAGCCGTTTATCACTCACAAACGGGTGCCTCTTTTGTACGTTAAACTCACTTTAAACTGCGGAAAATGTCAATCGATACACATTACAATAAATATACGTAAAAGTCAATCGATAAAAGTAACATTATTATACGTGTATTGGTATTATAATGGAAAACCTAACATAACTGTATATGATTACGCCAAACGTATGAGTTAGGTAGACTTATATAAAAAGTACATTTTTATGTACGATATGAAAATGAAGAATTTATTTTATATTTGAAACTAATTAATATCGGGTATCTTTGTAACTGGTGCATTTTAAAAGGTAATTGGAGACGGTTTCTCCGTGTTGAAAGCTGGGACACGCCTCTGATTATGACAACCTTTTTCTTATTACACAACCTGTAATTATCATCCACGCCCAAGACAACCAAGCCCTATTTTAGATTACCAAAGCCAGTGATTAGGGCTGTATAATGATACATAAAATCACGATTCGATATATGTATGCTCCTTTAACTGGTTGATCGTGCGGTGGTAAGCCAATCAGATGCCGGTTAATTGATTTCTGGCCAATGCTGTTTTGTCTTACACAGGCTTGTCCGCTGACTATAATTAAATGCCAAAGATCGGTAGTTAAATATTGGACTTTTCTATTTAAATTTATGAACACCTGACGATATCGTTACGATATTTGACTCTGTATCGTGGTGTACAGATTGACCTTTGAATCGTTACAGCCCAACCAATGACATATACACCAAAACCTCTGCTTGCGGATTCAAAGCCCCGACTCATATATATATTTAAGCAAGCAGACAGCCTCGCCATGTTACCAGAGGCACTAGTGCTTGGAAGTAAATTTAAATGAACAGTTATGCAAAGGGCGTTTTATGATGTTTTAAATGTATAATGTTTGGAGAAAACAGGACGCCTCGTCGAATTCTCCTTCTGCCGTGTGTGGGGGAAACATGGTATTTCTCACCCTTTATATTAAATCTAACTTTTGTAATTCCGTAAAAACGGGTGCGAAATAGGAACCTAACAGTACATGGTACCTTGGGAAGGTTTTTAATTCTTATCCTTCCATGACTGGCAGACACTCTGATATTCTAACTTTCTGGCGTTCCTTGGTTTTTTGTCTTAATACTTATATATATATTTCATATCATTGATTACTCAGGTACTTCGTCTAACTCTATTGTTTAAAGGGACATAATCACGTATAATACATGTTGAAGGAACACGAAAATGCCTTCTTCCCTTTGTAATAAAATGATACTTGCGAAAATATTGTACTGAAACCGTTGATTTACCCCTGTAAACAAGAGTTAAAAAGTGAACCAGGCGCGATAACTGGCGCCAGCAAAAACATAACGCGAACGCCACTTTTCCGTTTTACTTCGGGCATGGCTTACAACCGGTATTTCCCAACCGTGCACGTTCATGTTTTGACCCCTCCTTACCTGGGATCTGTCGCGTCTGCGCACAATCTGACCTCCGGTCACGCGGCCTTGTTACGGCAAACAGACACACTCTGCCGTATTTTGTTTTGGCCAGTTGGTGGCATGGTCTATTGAATGAGCATGAAGGTATCCATATGACATAAAAAGGATATGTTATTATTAAGTCTTCTGGATTTAAGGTTTTATAAGCACGGGGTTAGGAATAATTTATAAGTTATAACCTGTCGTTAAGACATTAGAGCGAATCTATTGGGTTCTTGATAATTTATCCATTATGCCATTGAGGCACCGGTGGGGTTCGAGCCGGGAACTTTCATCTCCAAGGTCCAACACCTTAACCACAAGGCTACGTCCTACTCTCTTTTGCCCTGTTTAAGTCTCGGTCACAACCCGCTGCGGTCACCGTACACCGTAGAGAACCGTGCGGTTTTTGCTACCGCAGGAATACTAAAGCCTCGGTCACAACCCGCAAGGTGTCTTCTCATTCCCATGGCCTTCGCACGATAAAGTAAGCTAAGCCTGCGGACGCCGCAAGCTAACCTTGCGGAAGCCGTGAAGACCCCTTACGACAGCCCCAGGTACACCGTACGTCTCTCGGGTAGCCAAGTAGGCGTTAAAAATCGCACGGGCATCCTTCGACATCCGTACGTCTACTGTACGTTGCCCGTACGGAGCCCGTAGGTGGCTGCCTGACACACGGCCGCCGCATCAACTTGAGCACTCGCGCTAATGTCAGTTACGGTCGTTGCGGAGTCCCTGCGGCCTTCGTAAAACGCACGGTTGTCGTACGTCAACCGCACGGAATAGCCCAAAACACCCGCAGTACGGCGACCGTATTCCGGTTGTGACCGAGACTTAAGCCTCGGTCACAACCCGCTGCGGTCACAGCACACCGTAGAGAACCGGTGTTTGGGACCGCAGGAATACTTACACGCAAAACCAGAACAAGGTGTTGAAAAGGTAAATCGGAAGTACTGAGACTGTGTGCTGGGAAACCTTTGTAGTAAGCAATATTGAACTGATGGTGTGACAGAATAAGCATAATATTGCTTCTAATTATGTCTCCTTAAACTTGGTGTATGTGTAAATCATTCCATAATGTAAGGAGAGGACTGGGCGGGGCTGATATCAGAGTATCTCAGTAGGAGCTCTAATGTGCGAAACAGTTTTTCATTCATCCATAGAAGAAACATTTCTTTGGTTGCTAAATGCTTCGTCACATGCTTTGAAATCAGAGTTGTATATATGTGTACGGCATGCATGGCTTACTCTTGCTTTATCAAAGACGTTGCAACAATACCCCGCGTACAAAGGAAGCAATATGGTTCACAGTTCAATAATCAAAGAATAATATGACGCTGTTGCTCATTAAGCAACGTACCTCAATACATAATAACGCAAATATCCTGTTCACCATTGCCACAATAATGATTATATTTTGGATGTTTTAACAAGTTTTAAGAATGACTTTCAGTTTTACTTTCTGGAATTCATAGTTGTTCCCAGATATTGTCAGTTCATGCATGCCCACACAGAGTCAGTAAGTCTGAGCCACAGAAATATACACCTGAAACTTGTGGTCACTTAAATGACATTCATCAAAATCCGACAGAAACCTGGCGTAAATTTATCTGAGATAAAAAAAAAACTGTTTCCAAGTACCTTTTTCTGAAAAAAGCTCTAAATTCAAATGCATCGGCATAACTCAGAGCAATAATATATTTAAAAAAAACATACAAAAATAAAAAAAAATCTACTTTACCATGACAAAAATAACATGTGACAGAGTCTCTGTCAGAGATAATCATACAGCAGTTATAAATGAAGGCGCATGAATGTTGCAATAATTACACATTAATGGCAGATAATTTGAAAAACATGATTTAATTTATGATAAGAATCCTTGAACATACAAGAAATTATTTTAAATAGCAATATGATCTGACCTTCACGAAGTAACTCCTCACTCACAAGGGTTTTGTTTTTGCGAAAATTCAGATTTCGCGAATTTGAAACCCACTCGAACAAAAAGGCAACCAGAGTATAAGGGTCAGCTATTGTCAGCTACTGCACAATTGACTAGTCTGTCTTAGTCGGAAGTGGTCAGTGATGTTACAAGAGACAACTTTGATTCCCTATGTCCTATGCGCTCTCGAGGCAGCGGAAATCTTGCGCTTCTAAAGAAGCTACTGATTTCCCGCTGCCTGCTTTGACCGTTTATGATACACTTAAACAACAGGTGGTGCATATTGGCCTGTCTGCTGAAAAAAACTGCTGATGTGACTAGCAGCCAACCAAATGCAAGTCAACAAACACTCGACAGGCATCAGGCTCCGCCAAGAAACCACGTGCGGGGCAATTCTCTCTGAGCCTGTGGCCTGTTCAAACGGTCGCCGGGGCGATGAGCTGTCACTCAAAACGAAATGAACAACATTGGCCTATGTATTCCTCGCTTGGCTGGAAAACCGTTTTGTCTTCCAGCACAGGGTCTCATCTGATTGGACCAAAATACCGTGTTCCCCTCTGGTGTAGAGATTTAGGATACAAGGTCATAACAAACAGCGCTTACGATGTAGGTCGTTGGCCCATGGGTAAAGCGCTGTGTAAAGAGCGTATATGTCCTACGGCCAAAAATTCGTCCGTCCAGACGCTCGCTCGGACCCTCAGAACAGAGTCCCGGAAGGCATTTCGCGCGTCAGAGATACTTATCCTGCCTTCCTGTAAGCCATATATTCTTTTTAATAAGTCTTGATTTGTTAAAGATAGAAAAACCTTTCGTTTCTGTTGATGAGCTTCTCCTAATGACTAATATATAGAAGTCCCGAAATCGTCATCAAGACTCGGAATTAGCAAGCTCCTTGTAATGTACATGGTATCCGGATGCTTGTCACCACGTGGATTTGGAGTGGACATAGAGTATTTAATATTTCCTGTGCATAAAAAGTATTTTAGGGAATCTCAGGGAATTTTACTGACATATATTTATAAACTTTTATTTGTTAGATTTAAAGTTAATTAAAACAATTAAAATCATTCTTGAGACTAACTATTGGCCGTCTTTACACGCTGCGTCCAGGCAAAAGTCCTCTCTGAACATGAGCATGAATTATAACAGCCTTCTGATCTGATCCATGAACTATGTTGATTAAAATAATTAGGTGCAACTAAATCTTCCCAAATGTTCATGTAACGGCTCCTTCCATTACAAAGACATGTATTAACCATAGTATAGCATTAAAATAACCCTAATCATGATTATAAACGGAACACATTTTCCTGTTTGGGATGATATTGAACTTTTAGAGGGCATGGTGGTCCAACGGTTGATGTCATAAAGGTTTTATGATGGTTCCCTTGTCTTTTTCATTATATTAATGGCTGTGTAATATTGTTAAGCAGATAATCTGAAACGATTTATTTGTATCCATAAATTTGCCAAGATGAGGAAACTAACATTAATTACTGGGTGCATGCAGGAAGTAATGAACCATGTGCTTTTAGCGCCCGTGTTAACTTGATTTCTCATTCATATTCTCATGGAATATTGGGAAGTGCTCAAAATGGCAATAGGGGTGTATTGTTCAGTGCTATCAGCAGTCAAATGTGTGTAATAATAATAGAACTAACTAGAAATCTTCATCATAAGAAGTGCAAGTCTGGGATAAGGAGGGCCCTTTTATGAAATGCTCCTAAAACCGTTTTTGTATCCTCTAAATCTACAGATATTCCCAGGTTCATTCGTGAATAAGTGATTGTACATTCGTAAATATTCGATGATGATGATATTCCTGAAACAGGTTCATGTTCCGGATCCACACAAAATCGATTCGATTCTTCATTCCCAAATTGCCTTGAAAATCTTATGAGATTCCTGATTGAGTATGTTTTGGTGGGAACAAACACACAAACATGCACACACACGAATAGGGATGAATGCATATCCTCCTCATTTAGGCAATAAACTAAAGACAATAATAATAATAATAATAATAATAATAATAATAATAATAATAATGATAATAATAATAAATAATAATGATATAGTGATAATTTTATATACTGATTGAGAGAGAGAGAGAGAGAGAGAGAGAGAGAGAGAGAGAGGAGAAACAAAATGAAAGATGGCAAGACAGAAAAAACATTGGTGTAATGAGGTTTTAAGACATTCGAAGCGTCTTTTTAGTAATACATTAAAATATGGTTATTGGGCAGAAAGTCTGCATTTTGCCATGGTTTGATAGAATATTACCATGCTTAGAGCCTGATGCATAATAAAAGCGCAACTCAGGCAGCAGAAATTTACGAGTATCATACAGCCGTAACTCATCGGCATAGACCACAGGGCGGTATTAATGGCACCTATAAATATGGTATGAGAGACGCCTGGTTTATACAGAAAGTTGATTTGAAACTGATCCACCGTGGACGGTTCGGCGTTATTTGTGGCATCTTTTGATATCCAGACCAACCCAAGGGAAAACCCAGCTTTTTCAGAAATAGGTCTCCGTTCCACAGTAATCAATTCTCTGGCCAAGGCTTTTATGTTGTGACTATCGCCAATCGAGTAATATTTCCCACTGACCCATTCACTGAAGCTCACGGGAAACACTGTATGTGACGGGGGATAAATATTTTTTTAAAAAAAAAGGTCCCCGACACGTAAACCCTTGGGGGTTCAATAGGATGTTTTCACGAAACACGAACAGAGAGCATATTCGAAAAGCGTTTCAAAGAAAACTAGAAATATGCATTCTTAAGAATGCAAGCCTCCGCCATGTGGAGCTCCCTATTTTGGGATGCACCAAAAACCGTTCTTGTATTCACTTATTCGATCATTTTCCCAGGTTTGTTTCGAAGAATGAAGAATATATTAGATTTTGGTGTTGGTCCGGAACACGATCAAGGAATATTAAAAAATATGCCGAATGAACCTGGGAATATGCGCCGAGTAAGTGAATGCAAGCAGTCTTGGGAGCATCGGACAATATGGAACCCCGCGTGGAGGAAGTTTGCATTCCTTATAAATCAAATTTCTAGTATTTGATCTAAGTTGCCAATATAAATGGTTACACAACTTGGCTATATCGGATCTGGCAGCATCATGTAACTATTGTTTCTGTTTGACGAACATGTGTATGTGATCTGACTGTGTAAATATAACTCATGACTGTAAGAGACTTTCTAAACATTCATGAGACAAGGCCGTAATCAAAGTGATGAAGGGACCCGAGAAACACCGGGAGACCGGATGATGGCTCGAGAATTTACATAGTTCTATCAGGTAAACACTGTCTATGGATACGCGAGTTATAAGAGAGTTAAAGTTGACACATGCTAAGGTTTTTCAGATCATTTGAAGTCTAAGTGTCGTCTAAAAACCATAAAATGTTCATTTATATAATTTTAACTAATTGGTCATTGTATTACCCATTTGTGTTTTTTTTTCACAAACAAAACATTTTATGGGCAATTTAGTTGATCAATACGAAAATGTAGCATTTTTTATTTATCATTCAGCTCCGCGTGAGGTATGAACGGGATTGTTTGCTGATTGGCTGGTAAATGATCCAAGTCTTGATTGGCTTCTGGGAATGTAACCTGCATGCAGAAGCAGTCAATTGAGGATGATCACTGCTTATCTTGGTAAGCAGGATCCTGTTTATTGAGATTAATTTATTTAAGCCAGGGTTACTAGGTAATTACCAGTGAACATGCATGCATTCATTTCGGTTTGACATTTACAGACTTTACATTTGACATTAAATCAGGTTTTTTTCTATACATGGATAATGGTAAAGACTTACTTAAGAGTTAGGGAGGGAACAAAATCAGATCATGTTAAAGACACATGTTTAGCCGGCCTCCAATATACCGATTTCTTTGTCGGCCGATTTGTTTTAACCGGCCGTATTTATCTACAAGTCTCCCCGGCCGGTGGGTGCCCACACACCTACTTTTCCTGCAGATCAACAGATTTCTCCGGTCATTTTTGTCACTTCTTATTTCGTCTCCAGGTTCTGTCATCACAACTACTGAATTTTTCAGGCAAATTTTTATACGGCCGTATAACTCCTTGACATTGTCAAGGATTTTCCTGCCGGATAAAAAAATTGCCGGAAAAATATGTCAGTTTCATTCACATTTCAGTTAGCCAGCTAGGACTAAATTACTCTTCCCAAACATTTTTATAACATTATCTCAAAACAGTGTTTCGATCGATTACACAAGATTTACAAAACATGTTATGTACTAATACATTCCGTGATTGTATGAAAAGAACTGCCAAAGCGCTCACGATATCCATAACAGTCTTACATAAGAGTCATGATATCCGTAACAGATTTACTTAAGAGTCATGATATCCGCAACAGCCTAACTTAAGAGTCACGATATCCGTATCAGCCTTTCTTAAGAGTCAGGATCTCCATAACAGCTTTACTTAAGAGTCATGATATCCGTATCAGCCTTTCTTAAGAGTCAGGATCTCCATAACAGCTTTACTTAAGATTCATGATATCTGTATCAGCGTTACTTTTGGTTATGGTCACACAATCCCGGTTTTGCCGTCTCGGTGGCACTGCGGTTGGACTCCGTAGTTAATTGTAGCCAATCCTAGTAAGACCGTACTCGAACCTAGTAACCCGTAGTCAATCCTGATCAACCGGCTTCAATCGGCTACGTGTCCCGGTGGAGTTTTGCGTGCAATACTTTGCTGGGGTCAATCGGGGTAAAAATGGAATCGTAGTAGAACCCTACCAGAGCCGTGGTAGAACCCTAGTGCCACCGGCATAGCCGTAGTGGCCCTTGGGGACCCCCTAGTTTCACCTTGCGCGAACCGGGACACTTCCAAAATAACCCTTCCGGGTACGGTTCACGTACGGCTCAGTACGGTTTTGCCACGGTTGAACTACGACCGACCAAATTCAGGTACGACTGCGCCGCGGCCCTACTAGGGTTTCGTCCTGTGTGAACTATGGTTATATAGCTACGTTTTACGTTGTCGTGGTCACGAGTTAATATTCCTTACACAAGTTACATCCGTACAACGTCGTGGACGAGTGAACCAGTAATGTATCTGCAGGCGCCCGCTCAAAGGAGCGGAATGACCGAAAGCAAGTCATCTGGTGCACGTAATACACAAAAAAGGTCAAATATGCTTTTAATTAATATAACACAAAACTACTTGAGTGTGTACTATGAAACCCCCTTGAATCCTCCATCATTGTACAAACGATCCGTGCATGGGGAGTTTGCACTTTAAGTGGGACTACCTGCATCTCCCCTTACCCTCTAAAACCCTGTAGGGGTGGTGGTCGGGGTTTGAGACGGTGTATTACTCAGAACATACACCCCCAACTTCTAGCATGGGACGGCATACACTGTCTTGGTGACAGTCTGTGACACCCAAGCTAGCATCCAAATAATCTTTAGAAGGTATGAAAGGGCACACACTGTCACTGTGACTGTCTGTGACGGTTGGTGAAAGTTGAAACATATCTGTAGCTGCCTGATGGGTGGCATACACCTTCACGGAGACAGTCTGTGACGGTTCGTAACAGTTGGAACATTTCTCTGTAGGTGGCTTGGGATGGCATTCACCGTCACGGCGACAGTCTGTGAGTTTGTGATAGTGAAAAAATATCTCTGCGGCTCGCATGGGACTGCATACACTGTGACAGTGACAGTCTGTGACACTCAGCCGGCATCCAGAATACTGTTGAACAGTGACGATTTGTGACAGTCAGCACTGATAGCTTCAGCTGTTATAAGATGGCTTACACTGTCACGGTGTCGTTGACAGTTCGTGAAAGTAAAAATATTCCCTTGAGCTGGAGTAGGACGGCATACACCATCACCGTGACAGTCTGTGGCGGTTCGCGAGGGTTGAAATATTTCTCTGTTGCTGGATTGGTACGGGATGCAACGTCACCGTGACAGTATGTGACACCCTAGCCAGCATCCAGAATACCGTTGTTACAATGACGGTCTGTGACGGTAAGCAATCATACCTTTAGCTGGTTGGGACTGCTACACCGTCACGGTGACAGTCTCGTGATAGTTAAAACATTTCTCTGTAGGTGGCATAGGATGGCATACACCGTCACGGTGACAGTCTGTGACAGTTTGTGACAGTGAAAATATATCTCTGTAGCTAGCATGGGACGGCATACACTGTCACAGTGAGTCTGTGACACTCAGCCAGCATCCAGAATACTGTTGACAGTGTTGTGGCAGTGACAGTTTGTGACAGTCAGCACTGATACCTCAGCTGGCATGAGATGGCATGCAATGTCACGGTGACTGTCTGTGACGCTTCGTGACAGTAAATACATTTCTCTGTAGCTGGCATTCAGAATCATGTTGTGACAATGACGGTTTTTGTGACGGTAAGCACTCATACCTTCAGCTGGCCTTGGCCGGCTTACACCGTCACTGTGACAGTCTGTGGTGGTTCGTGATGGTTGAAATATTTCTCTGTAGCTGGCGTGGGACGCATACACCGTCACCGTGACAGTCTGTGACACTCAAGCCAGGCATCTAAAATACTGTTGTGACAGTGACGGTTTGTGACGGTAAGCAGCCATACCTTCAGCTGGCTTGGACTGCTAAACCTTCACGGTGACAGTCTGTGACGGTTCATAACAGTTGGAACATTTCTCTGTAGGTGGCTTGGGATGGCATACACCGTCACGGCGATAGTCTGTGACAGTTTGTGACAGTGAAAATATATTTCTTTAACTGGCATGGGACGACATACACTGTCATGGTGACAGTCTATGACACTCAGCCAGCATCCAGAATAATATTGTGACAGTGACGGTTTGTCACAGTCAGCACTGATACTTTCAGATGGCATGCACTGTCACGGAGACAGTCTGTGTCGGTTTGTGACAGTGAAAATATATTTCTGTACCTGTCATGGGACGGCATACACTGTCATGGTGACAGTCTGTGACACCCATGCATGCACCCAAATAATCTTTGGAAGGTATGAGATGGCACACTCTGTCCCTGTGACAGTCTGTGACGGTTCGTGACAGTTGAAACAAGTGACCAGATAATACGCTAGACATGTCTCGAATTCTAAGTACTTATCATCAGGCCAAAATTAAAAAAAAGGTATGGTTCTCAGGCACTTTTTTCAGAAATCAATGCGAGCGAGCGGGTTTTTTATATTTAATTTTTTGGTATGTTTCGATAAAAATGTCATAGGATAAGGGAAAAGAATGATTATAACAGATTTATTTTGCTAAACAAGTAAAAGCACTACATAACAAAGGTAATTGTATGATTTTACCTTCTTGAAAGAAATGTCCGAGCAGCTGCAGCTCATAATTGGTACGTTTCTATTAAAAATCTAAACTAAATTTTTTGATGCGGGGGTTTAAAATTGATGCGGGCGGTGCCTGAGAACCATACCTTTTATTTTTTGGCCTAAATACTGCGTTATATGAAGATGTTATTTAGCCACCAAAATGTCATAAACATTTGGTCTTTCCATCGCAGTAAATTATCCAGTCTGAACGGTTCAGAATTGTTGGGTTTTTCCTTTCATAATGCGTGACCCTGGTTGGGGGTCGCGCTGCAGATACTTTCCCTGTGTAGCGTGCATGACTGAGTCGGGCCCGTCTCAGTCATGGTACAAAACAACGTATTACGACGTTTAACAAGGGCTCAGGAGGATTTTAGTAGGATGTCAGGAGGGTCTGCTACTACCAAGTCCGGTGATGGAAATATTGACAATAAAATCGAAATTACATAAATACCAGGCTCACCATCCTTCTCTTCAATTCTTGATTAACCAGGATTAACCTTGCTGATGAGGTCATGAGGCCCCTTTTCACTTTGTCTCTTTTTTTCCAGGGTATATTTTAACGCGCAGTTGACCTATATTTGTGTTCTAAACGGAAAATGTGCAGTTGTAATTCTGGATTTGTGCCGTTTTAAAATTTTCTTTCTGTCACAGAATGGAAACCCCCTCCGTGTCCATGAGTGATAACTGAATTTCGTCACTCATTTATATCAAGGCTATGCACCATATTACTAGCTCTGGTGCAAGTTCGATAACATATTATATTTCTGTAATCATTATTTATATTATATATTTCTACATTTACTTACAAAATCCATTTATATTATTCATATGAAATATAAATAAGCAATAAATTCAACCTCTATATTAGCTGGAAATGGTTCAAACTTAAATAATTAAGAGGCAATTTCTGAATATCCTGGTCCCTTGGAATATCCTTTCCCATTGATGAACAAATAATTAGCTCAGGGGTAGAGCGCAGGACTCCAAGCCGGGAGATCGTGAGTTCGAATCTCAGCCGAGGCGGTGAGGTTTTTCACGGTCGGCCCCCACCCAGGGTGAGCGCTCTGCAGGCTTAATGGGAAGGTCGTGCCGAACGGCCGTGTTTCACTCACAAACGAGTGCGCCTTTCGGGGGTCCTCGGTGGTATGATTACCAACCCAGGGCCCGCAGGTGCAGTAATCACCGGGCCTGGTTAACGCCAGGATATAAAATGAGAGGAAGCGTGTGATACTGCCCTGTCACGTAGTCCGAAACCGGAATGGAAATCTGCAGATGTACATATACTAAGTTAAGCTATAGCATTAATATATATATATATATATATATATATATATATATATATGAAATATACCTTCACTGATAGGATGGACATTTTTACAGCAAGCATTCATTGTTTAACAATACATTGGACAATAATCATCGGTATTTCACCTTTGCTAAAGGGAAGGGGTATCCATTTTTTGTCAGGTAAATAATATGAATATATTAATGTTCCCATTTAAATCAATCAAATCGACTTGAATTTTTTAGTTTCTGTGTTTATATAATATCGCAAAACAACGTTATTTATGTCTTGTAAGCAAGCGCATTCAGAAGACGGGACTTCTTGAGAAATTATACACTATAGGACCCCACAAGCAAATGGCAGCAGACTGCAGGTTTCTGGCCATTTCTGAAAACTGCAGTTCGCTTAAATACATGTTTTCAGGAAATTGACAAGTCGATCACTAATTTGGTGTAAAGACGTACCTATTTAACAGCCATGAAGAACAGCTGGTTAATTATTGTAAATGTATCAGATTGACAAGATAGATTTTCTAGGCCTTACATTTGGCACTTTATACATAGTGGTTAATATTAAGAGTATAACATCATGACAAATTCAACCAGGTTGTCTTCGATGCCTTTTAGTATTTACCTGCAGTTCAATTACATTCATGGTAACTTAATTTTAGTTGAGTATATCAGCTGTCATTTATATAAAATTTTATACTTTAGAAGCCTGGCATTGTGGACAGAAGATCTATTTAGAAGCAAAAAAATTATTTAAATTAAAACGGTTGTTCGCCAACATTTGTCAATTCTATTAATGTATTGATGTATTTATTAACACTGAATTTAATATAATCATGTAGGTGTGTAGTTCAGTTTACCAACTGAATCACCAACCTGGCTTTTTAAATGTCATCATTGAATCATTTAATACACCTGCTGATTAATCATTGAAAACACGTTTAATGATGAATTTTTAAACCTAAAATGATCAAACCTAAAGACAATTTCATCAATAATGAAGACTACATAATTCTTAGACTTAACATTTTGAAAGGTCACTTGCTCATTTAATTAGCCTTATAAATGTTATCATTTATTACTCATGCTGATTATTAATTAGGTAACACGTTTTATGATGACTTCCTCAAACCTAAGAAAATTTGATCCATATTTGAGACTATATAATTTTTAGACTCAACTTTTTGGAAAGTCACTAGCTAATTTAATTAGGATTAAATGAGAGCTTTCTGTTGAAGAAAGAAAATAATACGTTCCTACTCGCATGGGGGGGGGGGGGGAGGGGGCTTGTCTCCACTTCCCTCCAGTCCCTCATCGAAGTGCGTCCATGACATGACACATTCAAAATGTTTCACACGATGCCTTTGTTTTTCTTAATTATAAAGAAAACTGATTTTTATCACAATGATGATGTTGCCAACATGTTACATGCTTTCAGATGTAACAAAACACGTTTTTATACCGTTGCATGCATTAAAGGGACATAATCAGGAGAAATATAATGACAATTCTTTCTTACTATCAGTTCAGATTTGGTTTAAACAAAAGTTTCCCCAGCAAAATCATCCCAGCACACAGTCCCAGTGCCTTGCATACGGCTGTTTAAAACCTTGTTATCCCTCTGCGTGTTGGTAAACACAGTCTAATGGTGTCTGTTTACCATAACAAGGCCGCGTGACCGGAAGTCCGATTATGAGCCGTACCACGAGGTGTTTCAGCCAGTGGGAATCTCTATTACATTTTTATTCTGGTCACGTCAGCCAGGACATCTCCTGATTGACACATGTTGTGGCCAGACGATGCACGGAGTCCCACCCGCTGTGTTTATGATGACACGTGTGATCGCGCCCGGTCAACTGTTTTTAATACTCGTTTACAGAAGTAGGAAGACGGTTTCAAGGCAATATTTTGGCATGTACACATTTATTTTAAAGGTAAAAGCTATTTTATGTGTGAATTCAACATGCTTTATAGGTGATTGGGCCCCTTAAAGTTTCTATTTGAAAAGGGAAATAAATAAGAAAAAAAAAACACTTTGAGAGGGGTTACTTGTCATTTGCTGTTGGACCATATAGAAGAAGCAGTCTATGAAATATAAAATGATAATACACTTAGATATATCGCCGATGAAACTATGTTTAATAATAAATCACAAAAATCAGTGAAAATAATATCAGACTCTTGCAAAGATTACACCAACATTGTACACGATAAACATTATAATAGTCATAGGTCTTTTTTCAAGAAGATGTGAGAGGCCCAATCAATGATGTACAAACCTTAAAGCGCACAAAATCCAGGAAGGAAGGATTCCTGGGTAAAAAGAGTACCCTTCTTGCTAAATCTTCCAACGAGAGTGAGGAAAAATTCCCCCTTTCAAAATGTGATAATTTTATTTGCTCACACATGCACACGGCTAAGTTGTATATTATTGGTAGGCATGATTGGTTTGGTTATATGCCATTCCTAAAAAGTGCCACCCCCTGAAACAAGGCCCCTGTCAATGTTGTTATAGAAAGGTCAAAGTTAAACGTTGCAGGTTTGGAAGAAATTGTCAGACAAAATTAAAGACTTAAAAAATAATTACCTAGACGTGTTTTGGCTTGAAACATTGTGATATATTATTAAAATGGGAATGCTTTCTCAATGTAATGCTATTTGGAAAATTTGAATTCTGAATTTTGTATTATATATCGATTCATTTCATAATTTCAAATGACCTAATAATAGTAAGAATAATAAATGGCATGAAAAAATTAATCACTGAATTAATCGGGGAGCAGGAGAAAAAAATCATCGGGAAATAAATGGTGGTCTTAATTCAGTCAATCTACCAGATACATTTTTTAGAAAAATTGTTCATAAGTTCGTTTGAAGGGCTTTCGGTTATTTCACTATACATTTAAATGTTAAATGAAGTTATCAGAGTTCTTATTCCTTTAATTCAAATAAATATCCTTGGGCATGAAGAGTTGGTATTTAAAAGTACCTTTCTTCATTCAAAGTCCGTGCATTATTGTCACTTATATAGTGCCTCGTGGACGAATCAAATTTACAGAAAAAGAAACTCCGGATGCAGAGGCTTTTCTGAGCTATTTTGTGCATATAAAGCTTTGAAGCAAACGGAATGCGATGCGGAGATGCATATTGTGTGGGAAGTAATGCCTATGAAAACCTGAAAAGATTACCATCACAGAAAGCCTTTACCTTTTTTCATTACTGACTCTTCTGTTTAAATTTATTTCTTCTTTAATTCATTTTATTCTTTTTCTCTTTGTTTTAAAATGTGTCAAAAGCTCAAGAACTGTTAAACAATTATCTGTTGTACCCTGTTATCCCGGCTGCCTTTGTGTCTTGCACCTGTCAGTACACGACAGATTCCTATATGTAAAACCTATATCAGTTTCACTCTATACCCAGTTGTGGCTCTGTTGTAAGAGCAAATACTGAGTCTAAGTTTTACTCTACAATAATACCTTGGGTCATCTTGGATACCGAAATATCATGGGTCTACCTTGGATGTAGTGGTCTTGAACAAAACAATTCTGACACCCCCCCCCCTTCTTGGATTGTTCCATTACGTTTACACTTTTGGAAGTGCTACATTATATAAATAATCTAAATCAATCTTTGTTCTGTATCTGGTATACATGACGTTGTTTTGCAAATCCAGTTTCAATAAATCTGAAATACTTTCGTACAATTTAATGTCATAATTAAAATCTTTGACTAAGGCAAAAAAGTATGGTTCTCAGGCACCGTCCGCGTCAATTTTAACCCCCCGCATCAAAAATTTTTATTTTGATTTTCAGTAGAAACTTACCAATTTCGAGCTCAGGCTGCTTGGACATTTCTTTCAAGAAGATAAAATCATACAATTTTTGATAATATTTCCTTTGTTATGTAGTGATTTTAATTTGTTTAGCAAAGTAAATCTGTTATTATCATGCTTTTCCCTTATCATTTGACATTTTTATCGAAACATTAAAAATTAAAAAAAAAACCGCCCGCTTGCATTGATTTATGAAAAAAAGTGCCTCAGAACCAACCCTTATTTTATTTGGCCTAAATAACGTTCAATCAGAGTGATCTAATATATCAGATATATGTATCTTCGTATGTGAAAACGGCACATTATACTACATTGTGCAAAAGTACAAGTCTACAACACTCATTTCATCCAACCTGCTTTTAATTTTGTAACTGTCAACAGTAGTTTTGAACATTTGAAGGGCAAAACAAAAATTTGAGCCCCCAAAGTTACGCAAAAACAAATGTATTTGGGTGGCTGAAAATATAAAATTGAAAAAAAATACAACTCCTCAAAATAGTATAGTTCAATGCCCTTCTCTGCCGTTATAATGAAAATAATACGTCTAAACTTAATTGAACATGGCGGTCAAATTTGTTTATATACATAATAATGACGGTTAAATTTGTTTATATACAAAAAAATAATACATTATAGAAATAGAATATACATCAAATCAAAGAAAGAATTTTTCATCTAGATTTTTAACCCAATTTCCACTGTGGAAGGCAAATGAAACAACTTTGAAATAAAGGTTGGTAATGTCATATAAGAAAAAAGGAGCCAAATAAGAATACAATAAAACTAATGCATAATATGTTAGTTGTATCACCATTTGGACTTCTCTGATATTCAGTTATATGAAAACGTGGCTACATCATTTGATTTATTCCTTCAGTTGAAATATTTAGTGTCATTTGCGCTCAAATGAAGAGCTGCAAACTTATTTACATTTATGTTATCTTTACAAAACACGCTGCCTGAATAGTTCTCTTAGATTTACAGCATTTTAAATAGGTTTTGATATCCGACATCGACACAGAAGAGGTAATCAGTGTCTAATGACGTCTCTACATCATTTTATTCTCATTTTAATAATTTATGCTTTTATTAAGTAAAAAGTAAGCTTGAATTTCCGATTGCAGCTTTTTATTTGAAAGCACCTCACATTATATATATATATTCCGATTTGGCCAACTTCAACGGATATGCTAATTTAGTAATGCTAACTTAAATATGTTAAAATTACCTTGATGAAGTTGACTTATTTTCTTTATACCCCGAACAAATTGAAAATGCATGCAAGGGTACATGAATGCGCTAGAGCAAACTTGAAAACATGTAAAAATGTGTTTACAACAGAGCCACAGCTGGTTCTAGTTATCCGTATCAGCCTTGTGGTACGAGTTTTGGTATCCTTAAAAACCTAACTTAGGTTAGATAAGGTAAAACATTCGCACGTGGATTTTTCATGCAATGTAAGCATTACATTTAAAACAGATACTTTGCCCTGCCATGCTTCCATGAAATGCTTTTTAGTGCAAAGTGTGACAAAATTTAGATATGACCTAAATCTAGCAATATTTGTCGTTTTTATTTGTCCGGGAAAATTTTGGACTGAAATACTTAACTTTTGATCAGATACAAAATATTAAGTCCCAGGGGTTTTCCCGGTGGCTGACGTCACTGCTGAATTGAGATCACATTTTTGTTGTTGTTGTGTCAAAAATAAATAGAAAAACATGTATTTGATCCAGGAACAGGGTCCAAATTATGTGAAATTTATATTATATTTTATAGGCATGGGTGTTTTATTAAATAAAATGTTATTTGGAAATTTGGATTACTTAGGCCTAACTGGACCTATAGAAATATAATATTAATTTTTTATATAAATCTGTTATTGTAAAAGTAAGGTACTGTGCTTTTAAAAATGATTTAAAAAATGAACAAAATCTATCATTTTTATATATTTTATGAAAAATAAATAAATCTTATTATCTGAAATAGCAGGGGGATACATTGCTATTCCCCTATAGCTACAAAGTAGGGATATATGCCCCACCCATCCCCTGTATTGACGCCCCTGTTAAATATACCCTGATGAATGGGATTTAAGTTCTTCCGAAAAATGATGTGAATAAAACCACAACCTCCTTGTTTGTCCTGTGGATAGACTGACATCTTTAGGAAGTAGAAAGTTATGGTGCAATTATAGGCTTATCACTACAAAGCAGTTTCTTTGTCATGGTATTTTAATAACCTAGAGATTCGATTCATTCCAATTAATTAGTTATACTCTCCGCACTCAATGTCATGTTAACTTGTCGACAAGCTGTTTCTTTCAGTCGTCGCGAAAGGATGCCTCACCTGGTCTTTGTTAGCAGGAAATGTCCATCGTAAACAGAAAACTTCAGTCTCATTAATTTCAAAATTAGTTTATATTGTGTGAGCATGAAGTATTTTAACACCCATAGAATAACACCTCACCAAAAGAAATTCAATTCAAATAGATGCTCACAGACAACTGAGTAAATATAGAACAGTCCTTCAGGCGGGTTTCACGTGTTTCATTTATTTACGTATACATGTCCTTTTATTCGAGTAGTTCCCTTGGACTCTTTAAACTAGTTTCGGGTTTGATTTGTTTTTTTTCCTGGGTCTGATTTAAATTGCTCCTGGTTAAATTCAACTTACTTTCGGGTTCGACTTAACTTGTTCCGTGTTTGATTGGATTTGTTATGGGTTAAAATTAGCTTATTCATGGTTTAATCTGATCACACAAATCTTTACAAGTTTGAACGAGTTCTGAATTAGCGAATACATGTCGATGATTACTTTTAAAGTCGCAATCTGTATACAATTATTCGGTAGAAAGCCAGTATAGTCACATCTGACTCAGAGAAGAGACCAGTGGCGTCAATATATCTTCACGGGTTGGGTGGGTGGGGGCGGGGGTAGGAGTGGGAGTGACTCACAGGCGTGGGAGGGTAATCAAAGTTGGGCGATATGTTGTAAACACACACGCCCACAAATATATATATATATATATATATATATATATAAATATATATATATATTAATAAATAAATAAATATATATATATATATATATATATATATATATATATATATATATATATATATATATATATATATATATGCTTGTAAAAAAAAACATGCAGAGGGATTTACCAATATGCTGAGTTGAAACGGAATTTTTCTTCCTTATGTTAGGTGTTGTAAAAAAGTGTACTCAAAAGGCTAAGGATTGGTCTATTACATGTCAAGTGAGAGTGTTGCAGGCCATTGGTCGTATTTGCATCCTCATATATAGAGGCTTTAGAGCGTTTCTCGTTGAAGGATGTAAAAGCACCTATCCAGCCAGTACATTGGTCGTAGGCTTTGTCATTTTAGAGGGCCAAAATCGCGTTAGAAGGGTGTACACATGCTTAACACGTTCAAGAAGTGTCAGCGACCCAATTTGCAATCCGCCTCACTAAATAAAATGACCCTCTGGGTTATGTTGCCTGCAGTTTGGACTTTGGAAAGTTTTAACTACAGTTAATGCAAGCTTTGTCTGTTAATTCTCATGGATAATGCTCAAAGGTGAACCGTAAATAAATATGAAAATCATGCCATATTAAATATATTTTCCCCAAGCCTTTTTGTTAAGCTGTTCGGTTAGCAAAATATTAAGATTGCCATTATACTTGATTATATAAATAAAAACATAATATATAATATAAAACCCCCTCTTCTAAATTATGTCTAAAATTTGTGTCTATTTGCAACTATATCTTGACTTTTGTCCTCTTGTCTTACAATATCGAAGGATATATAATTGAATGAATCATATTTGCACACTCTCAGCTGGGTAACTGCGCTCCTTTCATTGCCATTTCGGGAACTCTCAATGCCCACGGAAAGTTCCGCTACACTCTCACTGCTATTTGCTTCCGTTCCGAGGGGATCAAATGTTTCCGGGATGCTAGTTAATTAGTGCCCCCACCCGTTTCACATTCTGTAACTTTAAGCTGCCAAGTAAGCAAATTGAAACCAAAGATGATATTTTATGATCCCGGAGATGAATTTAGAAATTACAGGAAGCTGACGGGTTTATGACACCACAAGATGTGGCGATAATAGGGGCGCTTCAGAGTACATTTACGTCAAGCCGTTTTCTACCGGTGTAAAGAGTACGTTACACATAAGCATAAGGTATTTCGATTTTTTTGGGGGGTTGTAAACAGAATTTCCTTGTAATTGACACGTTGAAAACATATACAAACAAATATTTCACATTAAAATTTAGGTTGGGCCTGGTTTAAAGAAACTCGTTCTGGTGGATTGTTTTTCCAGTTGAAACCATATGCCACTTGTGTCAATGAATACACAACGAATCGTTTCCAAACAGTATGCACAAATACATTAAATGGGATAATTCCCCTAAATCTGCCCATGTAAGGACTCTGCTTTCTTTGACAAAATTAAATTTCTAAATACTAAATGCTTCGGATTTCTTTTACATAACTAATAAATTGCTTTACGTGTAAAAGGGAAGGCTGTCTTTTCTTTTTCTATAAAATATGTGATTTTCCTCCACAAACTCCTTATATATCAAGCATGTTTGTGTTGCCTTTCCCTGGACATGAAAAGGCGTTACATTTAGATGATAAGCAAGTAAATGACCCCTTTCTATGTTAGTTAGAACATTAGATCCTTTTGTAAATATCTCTACTTATTTCATGAGTAAATACATCCATTCATGAGTAAATGCATCCGTTTAGAAGAAATAGATGACGTATTTCCTTTCGTAAACAAAGTCCTAATATTTCGTCTATTCTGCACCAAGAAACAAAGCAACTGGTATCATATATCAAGCAAAATATTGTTATCATAACGTTTAAGGGTTCTTACCTTCTTTACATAATGACGTCACATATTTTATTTTTTTTTTATTTTACTTTACAATGAATTATGAAGCGAAAGCTGCTTTTATCTTGATTTAACGTTAAAGCCAAGTCTTGGAAAATTTAATGGAATTTTCTGTTATATATGTTTGATTCTTGTTACGCGTAATGTCACAGTAATAGTCATCTTATGCACTAATATTTGTGCATGTAAAAAATGGAATGCATTGCCGATTGAAATTAGAAATATTAAATGTCTTGAATCTTTAAACAACGCCCTGGCAGTCACTTAATTCAAACAATAAAAACTGAAGACAAAGGTTTCAGGTTTCCTGTCAGCAAAGTCGAGATAATTATCAATAGATTACGATTCGGGACTTGTCCCTTGAATCAGTGCTTATTTAAAATCGGGAAAACGGAGACTCCATTTTGTAACTGCACATGTGCAGCAATTGAGGGAACAAAATTTGACGAAGAAAAATATGATGTAGAATTTTGTATCAATCATGATCCTAAAACTAAATATTCCCTCAGACCATATAAGAGATATTATACGAATAGCCTTATCACGTATCATCTCCCAAAGCTAAACATTTTAAATGATGCCATGTTTATATCACAGTGATTCATCATATAATCCACTCAAGAGCATGTCCTGTTGTATGTCCATTTATGTTTAGTCTATTTGCGGGGTTATTTTTCGTCTATATAATATTGTACATATTGTATCACATGTTTATGTGTCACATTGTTAACATGTTACATGTTAACAGGAGAGCATGTGTATTAGCCATTGGCTACTTTATAATCCTGTCAAAATAAATATGTTCAAACCAATTACGTACACTAATGCTAAGTCGATAGGCTATCATACGTCAAATAAAAATCGGTTTATGTAGGCTATTATACGTAACTACTTGATAAACCCGGTAACCGGGCTTTTTATCGGGCTTTGGGAATTTATTTAATGAGATGAGGGATTTTGGCTCAAGGGGACCCCACACTCCCCGTTTCTGCCGCCGCAACCTTTTTTAAAGGTTGCAGATCAATTTTGCCGGCCTGGACACACCCACCCTTTTCAGGACCTTGGGATCTTTTATTAGGTTTTGTCATTAATCCTCCTGGATTGGACTCCTCCTTTTCCTAACTAAAGTCACATGATTTTCACATTTACTTACCATGCAAGTGGCCCAGTGGCTGGGCTTATTGTCAGGCCAAACATGCTTAAATCTGTTATTGACCGCAGGCGTTAATAATATGCATAAACACGTGTCACACGCCTGCTTGTGTTAATTAGATCACAGGCACTCGTTTCAAGTATGAAACAATGTTGTGTTTATACGGTTTGTAATACTGCGGGTTAGATCACCAAGCGAGGCATTGCGGTCTTTGTCGAAGGCAGTTCGGCTGTTTTCGGTGGTAGCCTCCGCACAATTTTAAAAAATATTTATTCTCTTATCGGCGAGGTCACTGTGAGAACAATAATCTTTTTTTTTTTTTTTTTTTTTTTTTAGCCCTTGGATAGCTTTATATTATACACAAAAGTGGTGGCGCTACCTGTATACAACATTTTACACAAACATAATACAAAGTTAAATACAACAGTTTTCACACACATAAATACCATGTTGAATACAACACATTGACATTCATAACTGAAATACATCTAAGCTAAATCAAAAGCATTTATAAGCAAGAGGCAATAACCTTATATAATTACAAAATGCATGTTAGTATAGTGATATTTATATAATGAGACCAAAAAAAAAAAAAAAAAAAGCGACATATTGTGGTTTTTTTTTTTTTTTTCGGGAGGTATCAATTAAATCTTGAATTATTATCTTTCATGTTTGAGACTGAGTACGTTGACAATCATTGAATTTAGCATGACAGTGTTCTCTAAATATAAAGACTAAATTGCATTACAATAGTAATGTCATATTAAAAGAATATGATAATTGTAAACCGTACATCAAAGTTAATTTAAATTACATGAAACAGTGTTTTCTACAAAAAGTGGATTCCATTTTTTAAAGTGTATTGATATATTTCCTTTGTTGTGAGCAATATTTCTTTCTATTGTATATATCTGTTCTACATAGAGCTTGTAACTGGTGAAGTTTGGCCTTATTTCTTTACATTTGCACACATATATATATCTTTTAAATAATAATATAAGCATATTAACAAGAGAGTTATTAGTATTGTTAAAAATAATAGATATTTTACTGAGAAGATTTTCTGTCACTGGGATGTGTTTACTTATTAACCAATTTTTTATTTGAGTAAAAAAAGGTTGTATTTCCCTGCAATTATAAAACAGATGTATGATTGTTTCTTTCTCTATTTTACAAAATGAACAGAGCACACTACTTGCTTTTCCAATTTTAAATAACAATGGATTGAGAGTTATAGTCCTGTGAATTAGTTTAAATTGAAACATTCTTAATATTTCTGATATTGTGATGTTTTTAATATTTTTAAATGCTTCATATACCAAATCTTGACAGTTGCACTGCATGTCTCTAGTCCATTTATCAATAGTTTTAAAAGGTTCAGTGCAGACATCCATTATTATTTCTTTGTAAACCCTCTGTGTGACTTTCTTAATGTTCATGATTATATCTATATTTGTTTTATCTGGAATGTAATTATGTGTATTATCACATGTTTTAACTATTTTTTTCCAAGTTACTGGGATTGCGTCAATTATACTTAAATACTGCATTTCCCTATTTTTAACCTTTTTAGTCAGTACTGTAAGTGACAGAAATGTGTATTTTCTATCCTTATTTTTTATAATATCATATAATTTTGTGACACCAGCATTGTACATTTCTTTACTGAATACTGTTTTCTTATCTATTTTTATATGTGAATTATAAAACAACTCTTGACTTAAAATTTCATTAGTGGTGTAAACATTCTTGAAGTTATATTTACACCATGCTTCTAGAACATCTCTCCAAAAAGGGTTACATAAATTATCAAAATGGATTGTGTCACTAGACCTAAGATTACATTTAAATATATAAAAGCCCATTCTTTTAAGTTGTATATTAACTATCTGTCTCCAACCATGTTCTAAGGGGCCAGACAGAAAACTTTTAACCCAGACTATTTTTAAAGCTTCGATTTTAGATTTTAAGTGTATCATATCAAGTCCTCCTTTTTCGATAGGTGCTATAAGTATGCTTCGTTTAATCTTGTCTTGTTTACCCCAAATAAATTTCCAAAAGAGTGATTCTATATCTTTTATGTATGTATCAGATGGATTTGGTAGTACCTGTAGTGCATATATTAATTGTGACAGGATATGTGTTTTTAATATAGCAATTTTTCCAGACAGTGACATTCCTCTATTTGACCATATATTTATTATTGTTTTAATTTTACTGAGTATTTCTTTATAGTTAATATCTTTCATCTTTCTCCAATCAGGATGAATATATATACCCAAAATCTTTATAGGCTCAGTGCACCACTGAAGACCTAGTCTTTCAATATTTTCTTTTTCATTAGCTAAAGGTGTCATTGGTATCACTACAGTTTTATCTATATTTACTTTTAGTCCAGATATTTGTTCAAATTCTTTAAATATTCCCATAAGTTCTTTAATAGACTTGGTACCACCAGTAAGAGTTACAACTGTATCATCAGCATACTGTATTAATTTATGTTCTACTCCCCCAATGTTTACACCTTTGATTTTAGAATTATTCCTTATTTTAATTGCTAACATTTCCGAGGCTAGAACAAATAAATATGGTGACAAGGGACAGCCTTGTCTAACACCTCGGTTTATACTAAAGTAAGTAGTAGCCCATCCTCTGTTTATAACACAGCTTTTTATGTTTGTATAAAGTATTTGAATCCATTTTCTAAAACCTGGTCCAAAATTTAACAGCTGTAGTGTATTCTGAATATGGGTCCATTCCAAAAAATCAAAAGCTTTTTCAAAATCTATTGACAATAGGTAACTTTTTACTTTATGTTTGTTTGAATGTGCAAGTATGTCTGTAATTTTTATGATATTTTCTCCAATATATCTATTTTCCATGAAACCTGTTTGGTCAGAATGAATGATAGAGGAAAGTACTGTCTTAAGTCTATTAGCTAAAGTTTTGGCAATAATTTTATAATCAGTATTTAATAAAGAGAGAGGACGCCAGTTCTTTAAAAGCAAAGAATCTTTACCTTTTTTGGGGATAAGACATATCACTCCTTGTCGCATTGTGACTGGTAATATACCATTATAAAATGAATGGTTAAGAGCAGCCATAAAATAATTTTTAATATCTTCCCAAAACTTCTGATAGAATTCAGCTGGAAATCCATCAGGTCCTGGTGTCTTATTAATTTTGAGTGATTTAATTGTTTTATTTAATTCAGATAATGAAAAATCTCCTTCACATTTATATGCTTCTTCATCTGTGAGTGTAGGGAGCTCATCTTCTGTGATAAATGGGTGGGTGCAATTCATTTCATGTTCATTTGCTGTATATAAGTTCTTGTAAAATATTAATTGTTCTTGCATAATTTGTTCTCTATCAGTTATAATTTTACAATTTTTATCTTTCAGTTTAAGTATTGATTTTTGTTCAAAATTTCTTTTTTCTAAATTTAAAAAATACTTTGTTGGTTTATTTCCTTCAGAAAACCATCTGGTTCTACATCTTATTACAGCTCCTCTGGTCTCTTTCTCGATGAAAAGTTTATGGTTATTCATTGCAATATCCCATTTACATTTGTCTTCAAAAGTTTTAGTTTTATTATATTGACTTTGTGCTTTGTGCATTTCTCTCTCTATTTTTATTAATTTATCAGTGAACATTCTCTTTTTATTAGTTGAAAATGCTATACTTTCGCCTCTAATTTTGCATTTTATTGTTTCCCATAGAAGGGAAGGGTTTGCTTCTTTATTATCATTGACAGTGTTTTTTATACATTCTTTGATTTGTTTAACAAAAATTTCATCCTCAAGTAATGAGCAATTTAGTTTCCAATATCCCCGTCCTCGTGGATGATCGCTTATCATTATACTCATATAAATGAGTGAGTGATCTGTTTTATATCCTGTTTCAATATCTGTCATGCCAATATAGCTGCAAAGGCTATCACTAATAAGGAAATAGTCAAGGCGGGAAAATACTGGTGGTGGATTGTGTCTATGCCATGTATATTTTAAGATGCCTTGGTGCTGAGCTCTCCAAATATCTGTCAAATGATTAAGTTCCATCCACTGTAAAAGAGTTTGTCTTGATTTTTCCTGAGTATGTTTATTCCCACCTTCTTTATCAACTTCTGGTGCTAGTGTTACATTAAAATCCCCAGCAATTATCAGTTTTTTCACATGTAAATTATTTAATATATTGATAAGATTTAAAAAGAATTCTGGATCATCTTTGTTTGGACCATATACATTCACTAATGTAATGTTATGGACTCCTATTGAGGCATTAATAATTAAAAACCTACCATGTTTATCTGATTTAATATTTTGAACTTGAATTCCTGCTTTATTTTTCACTAATATACTAACTCCTTTAGCTTGACTGGTTCCATGACAAAAATAAATCTGGTTTCCCCATTCTGATCGCCATCGTGATTCATTTTCTTTACTACTATGCGTTTCCTGGAGGAAAATAATGTCAAATTTTTTTCTGTTTAACCAATAAAATATTTCTCTTCTTTTCTTATGACTGCCCAGCCCTCTTACATTCAGTGATGCTATATTACATATATCAGACATAATCAATTACAACTATACATAGTCACTTTTAAAATCTTACTTCCCTTTCCTATTAATATAGTAAGTTTTGTAATATTTGTCTCATATATAGCTTTAAGTGTATACAAAATTAGGTTGATTGTCTCTTCTGTAGTTTAGTGGATGTGTTTCAAATGAAGTACAAACATGTCAACAGAGGACATACAGTACAGACAACACAAATACATATAACAAGCCTCAAGCATCTTGTATAATAGGCTCCCTGGTCGTTACAAGCAGTAGGTGCTGCTACTATGAACTGTAGCAGAAAGAGTGCTTGTCTAGTAATATGCTGATGAATTGGGTTATGGGATTTTGCAGTTTGAGTTCATGGCTCCATTATGTAATAATGTTTGAATGTAATTCCACATATATTAAAGTACTAATGCATATCAGAGAACAACATAATATAGAGAAAACAACTTACAATTTTCACAAATTCCCTGGTACTGTAATATGTTCAAATTCTTTTACTAGTCCAGTATTGCTACTTAAATGGATTCTATGAGTGGTAATATTAAAGGAAAAAAATTATAAAATATAAAGAAAAAAAAAAACAAAAAAAACACCTGCATCTTTTCAATTAAAAGAAGTTTACAAAATCTTAGTTCGAATCAAGAGACAGCAGAACAGAGAGTCGTTAACTAGTTTTATCACAGTGCTCAGACTTTTCGTAATTACGTGAATATACTGTACAAACTGTTACAAACTGTTGTTCCACCACCCAGCATATACATAACAAAACTCCACTGAGGTGCAAGGAAATTTACATCAAAGGTGAAATTTCATATCTATTCAAACATTCAACAATAGGACCTGTAAATGTACAAGCTGTTCTTTAAGTTAATTTGACAGTTCATCAACAATTAAAAGAACAATATGTGTTTTACAATGAAAATTAAGTAACTGAATTGATCTTATAAATAGTCCTAATGATGAACAATGGTGAACAGTTTAGTAACATGATGATGAGTCGGGTTATGAGATCCTACAGTTTGAATTCATAGCTAAATAAAGAAACAATGTTTAAATGTAATTCCACATATATTAATAACTAGTTTATATCAATAAACAACAGAATAAAAAAGAAATAACTTACAATATTCTAGACTTTAACGGCTTTATCAAATATACATGTACTGCCAGTAACATATCAATGTTACATCCACAGTCTCTGTTACTGTTATATGTTCAAATTTATTAGTAGTCCAATTATGCATGCTACTTGAATTGATTTTTTAATGGAAATATTAAGAGAAATTAAATCAATTAATAAAATACATAACTAAAAATATTGACCAAAAATATATGTCGATCATCACATATTTCATTTACTAGGCATTTACAAAATCTTGGCGTGTATCAAAAGATAGCAGGAAGGAGAGTCATTAACTATTGATGTCATAGTCACAGACCTAGGTAATTAAGTGTTTCTGCAGTATAATTACTAACTGTTGTGCAATAGCCAAGCTTGTGCACAAAAGAAAACCCGCTATTGAATATCTATTTGAATACTAAAAATTAAAAAAATTAAATTCAAATAATCTTTATTTCAATAATCTTTAAAATGAGGTATAACACTGTGTCATACACAACGCGGTTTCAGAAAACATTGAGGACAAAATGTTGACCAAATTCTCTTAAAAAGTTAAGTATTAGATAAGGGAAGGCGTTTTGTTATTCTATTTTTATTAGATGTTGACTGATTTTTGTATTGATATTAGCTTGTTTGCGATATATAAGTTTTCCTTACAACTCATTTTTTATTATAAACTAATCTTAAGTACGTCAAACATTTTCTCTTTAGGGTTTGGTCTACTTTCCGCTCCTATTTTCAACTTGAAGTCTTAATCAGTTCACTCTTGTTAAGCTCGCGCTAATTAAGTTCCGATCAGCCTGCCTCGGCAGTGATTACGTGATTGACCCTACGCTTATAAGCTCGGTAATTAGTTTCGGAGTGCATCGTGCGACGGGGGTCTGACATCCGGTGTAACGAATTTATTATGCTTTGTACGAAGGGGGTCTGACCTGCAGGGTTGCGTTCTTAACCCGCGTTACGTCATGATAAAACAAACTTTGAGGCGGTCATAATGGCCAAACTGGTTACGTGCACATAAATCGGACAGAATAAAGTTAAAGGTGGCACCATTTGCACATTATAATCACATGTCAGTTGTGAAAAATATGTCTGCAAATATTAGATAAACGAGGGCGGCGGACGAAAGGCCGATCGCGGACTATTTCATTGGTCCTTCCTCCTCCGGCAGGGCACGAAAGAAACAATTGAGGCAAGTTGGCTTAACTATAAGGAAATAAATCAGGCTGGTATCAGTAATCTCCTTGAAAAAGAAATCCGTCAGCTAGAGCCCCTTTTTGAACAGAATGTTAGTTGTTTTTTTTTACCGAGTAATATAATCGATTCAAATTCAGTAATGGGGTACCTATGAACAAGGTTATTGTTATTTACGGTAACTCCCGCCTTTGCTTATCAGTTCCATCTTGTGTTCATTTAGTGAAACACATAACGTTTGAGTAAGGCATTAATACTGGCTAATTCCTTTGTTCATTATTATACATTTGAGTGGATCACTAAAAGAAATACATAAAGCTTCACTACGTTGCATTGAAATATGATTAAAGTTAAAAATTAATCGAAAAGATAGATATCTCAAACTTCTAAATCGTTCAAAGTCTGAATACTAGATGGCGCTGATAAGCAAGTGCGGGAGTAACCGTAAGTAACAATAATCTTGTTCAAAGGTACCCTATTAGTTAGCTCTTCTTACTAAACATTTGAAGTAATCCACTCCGTATTAAGAAGTTACTATTCTGGAAAACCCAGTACTTTCGCAAGCATGCAATTTTCGCGAATTTCGTAAGTGGGCCTTGATTCGCGAAAATGCATGGAAATTGTATATAATTCAAAATTAAGTATACTTTTTGCTAGAAGATGCGGTTTAAAAAGGGTTAATCGCGAGAGCATATTTGCACATTAATTATGCCAGGTCCGCCACGCAGCCCCGGTTTTTTAAATCAAATCCATTACTAGCTTCTTTTTGAAATTTAAATATGAATGTAACAGATCCAAGGCGAGTCGCAAAACAAATATGGTCGGTCCTTGTTCATTTCTGATATTTTATTTTCGCGAGTATTCAGAAATCTAATCGCATGCTCTCTCTGTAAACGAGAACTCTTTTTTGGTCTTTGTGTACGATTTTACCCTCAGGTACAAGTAGGTTGCAGAAGTAGGTTTTTGTTACGTTTCAGAATGTTCAGTGATTTTTATATTCCAAATTGGAACAAATCAGTTAAACCTGATTTAGCTGACCAGTTTGTTACTAGCTTTCAACGGTTCAATGTGTCATTTTGGCTTATTGTATTAAACTATATTAAACCTATATGAGAAACAATTTTAGGCAGGGCTTACTGAGGCGTATCCGACCAGGTCGTTGTCTATCTGGCTTCTATATATATATGTCCAGTTTTATTTAGTTGGATAATAGGGAAGGTTTAATATGATGCATTTACATGTATAGCTGTTTCAGTCATTTGGTTAATCAAATTTTTTTTGTTTGTTGAGCCCACACAAGTCCCGAGAGACATGTTCCTCGGAATTATTTTTGGTACAAAATTGATTGGTTAAAAAAAATATGAGCTTAACGTGGATATATAAAATAACATAGTGTTCTTAGCGTATTTTATGTATAATGAACACGATACTAATGAAAACAAGGCATTCTGGGGAAATCAATAGACTGTGGGGATATGCAAACATACTCTGGCAGTCGATTGAAGTAAAACCGATGTACAGTAGGCCCATTAAACGATCGGCATTCATGTTGGCCTTGCCGATTATAATGCCTGTCACTTCGTGTAGGCGCAGCTTGTTCTGAGAAAACAAATACATAAAAATATGACCTTGCATCATATATGGGACGAATAATGAAATAGATCAAATCATGAGTTGAAAGAAATTGCAAAATTATATATATATATATATATATATATATATATATATATATATATATATATATATCTTTATATATCATATACAGTTAGTTTTACTCCAGAACTGTTTCTACTACAGTACTACAGAACTGTTTCTAGAGGACAGCTTATAGCTGTTCCGCTACTCAGGTACAGAATGAAGTCATCATAAATGCGTTTTAAGTTCCTCTGAGGAATTTTATACGCATATTTGATCCCTTCATATTTTGAAATATATTTAAAATTCTTGTTTTGATCTATTTCATGATTCATTCGAAATATGATACAGTATCATATATTTTTGTGGAGCGTGGTGGCGTAATGGTTTAGGGCGCTGGACCTGTGACCGCAAGGTTGTTGGTTTGCGTCATGATCTGGCCGCCGTTTGCGCTAAGACTCTTAGGCAAAGTCTCTCACGACCCAGGGGTGAATGGGTACTGGTCATGGGAGGAAGACAAACGACAAAACGAATAAACTTCTATCGCCTTATATGGTTGCTTAGGGTATATGCTCCCCAGGGAGTTTAAACCAGCTTCAAGAATGATCAAGCCTGAAAGACTAGGAAGACAAACTGTAAAAGTAGGATGAGACTGACATCGTCGGTGATATCAGACTATGACCCCCAAACTTTACCTCTCACTTTTATAACATTGGAATGTTTATAACATTGGAATGTTTATAACATTGGAATATTTATAACATTGGAATGTTTATAACATTGGAATGTTTATAACATTGGAATGTATGCCTCGAGGTGCCTGACTTTTTATATTCAGGTTTAAGAACTATTAATATCGATATTAAGTACAATCTTGTAAAGAAACTCAGAAGCAAAATCCCAGATCGACAGCTCAATAACATTTATACATCATTAAATCTTGCATGTCCCAAGAAAATGTTTTTTTTTGTGTTAATAAGACTCAACACCCTAGGCTACACCAAAGCCTTAATTAGTAGGCAAGCTTCGAGGAACCGTGCGGCGGAAGTTTGATAATTCCACCTTGATCTTTCACTGTTAACATTAAAAGAACAATCCTATTCGATGGCAGGAAATGTTTCAAATAGAGACATTAGCGAAGGTGCGCACAGGAAGTCAGGCCCCCGCCAAGAGAGAGTAATCCTTTTTATTTGCGTATCTTTTCTGTTAACAAGATCCTGACTATATAACAAATTTATACTCTTGTCTTGATATCTTCAAAGTATATATATATATATATATATATATATATATATATATATATATATATATCGCGAAATCTGGACTGAACTTATACACCATATTGCAAGTTTCGAAAATTCTACATATTTCAATACATCCGTAAATGACAAAAGGAGGAAAATGTCGCTTTCTCCATATTTTATTAGCAAAGTCCGTAAAACTATTTTTTTAGCCCTTGCTTTAAACATAATTTCGGAGAACACTTTCATAGCTACACATATACCTGAATCCCTTTTAAAGGTAAAGCAATCGAAGTCACTATAGTATCACGTAAATTATATCTTAGTCTTACGTTTTCACTCTACTAGTTTTACAATAATCCGGAATGAATAAAATAATATTTTATTTAAATATTTGCAAGAAAATACAGCATTCCTGGTTTCTCGAGTACAGAGCAACACTAATACATTCCTTTAAAATCTGAACTTATTAAAACTGCTGAGGATGTCTGAATGAATCAAAATAGAAAATAACAAAAATGATTATGATTGTAGGTGGACAGTCAGCGTAGTAAACATTACCAGACGTTGCTTTAGATTTGCATTTCTTTTAATATAGCTCTGTCTTTGTTGTTAAAGTCACTTCTAATGGAAAATAAAGTAGTCCTTTGCGTTTACATCTTCTTTGTGTTCTTTCAAGGAAGAGTAATTATTCAAATGTCAACGAACTTGGGATTTTATAAAAGTAACTGTGAAACGTTTTCAACAAACCGTATTCTCGAAATTATTCCAGCTGCGCAGGGGTAATTACAAGAATGGGATAAAAAATGCTCGATTTTGTTTGTTTGATTGGCATTTTGTTGGAATGAGCAAGCACCTGGGCAGTTGATTGATCAGGAAACCGTCCTGGGTTAACGTCCTTGTCTGCCGCGCTGCCGGGTGTTTCCGAGGGAAACACCAGGCGGAGCGTCAGAGGACGTTAACCCAGGTGTTAACAACTGGTATTAACGTTGACAACACGGCAGGTCAACACTCCTTGTGAGGAGGTAGACCTAAAAGAATCCATAATGTCAGTAAATATCGCCAGCCTAAAACGGTTATCAAAGTCCATAATGTACTCACACAACCGAACAGCGCAGCACAGAGCGCATGTAGGAATTCTTCGACAGATAAAACAACAATTTAATTTTTCACCAAATGACCGAAGGGCGGTCCGAATTTTGAATTGTTGTTATTATTAAGCCAAAACATATTACTGTCAGTCTTTGACAGGGGCGGATCAAGGATTTAGGAAAAGAGGGGATCCAACCCTGGAGGACCAATGAAAAAACTAAAAATTATGTGTTTAAAACAGATGTGTGAACATGCAGCCTTTCGGACAAATACAAATAATGGTCTTATATATAACCCTGGTGTAGATTGGTAAAACAATATTATTCTTCCAACCCCCTGTTTTCTATATTTTTTTTAAAGATAGGTCTAATGTCAAAGACCACGTGAGGCTATGCCAATCTTTTCTTGAATTCTGCTTGTTTATTCTTATAGCTTTTCTTAGCCCCTGATGAGCATACAATCGTAACAGAAGCTAGAAGTTATTCTACATTTTTATGCCGTCCATGGCCAGTACCCTATCACGCCTGCGTAGAGAAAGTTCTCACTTTGTGTAAAGAATTTGGCCAGGAGTTCTAGTGCGGAAGAGTCAGGCCAGAAGTCAGATCGGGACGCGAACCCATAACCTTGCGATCACCATTTGAGCGCATTAACCTTCACGCTGCGTTTTAATGATCATATGAGATATTCATATTGGTTCAGGATGAAATTATTGCGTCGAACAGCTAAGTAAAAGACCTCTGTCTCGGTTCACCCTGATACCGTGGCCTTCAACCGCTTTATAGATGGACCCTTAATTCTTCCTTTATTTTAAGACTGAATAACAAGTTTGTGCAGTTCTGAATTTGCTTACATACAAACTGAAATAAACAGGATAAAATATTCATAAGCTTATATATAACACCTTGCAAAATCCAGAGGTTCGAAAAATGAAATTTAGGAATATAACTAGAATATTTCACTCCCAATCATTATAATGTTTAAAACTGATGATAAAATGTCAGATAGTCCAGCGATTTTAGGTGGGGCCGGCGACCCGTAGTTGTGAGTACATTCAGGTTTGTCTAGGCACCTGAAATCGACAAATCATGTCATGTCAGTTTCCGTGTCACAGCTGTTAGGATTAGGCCAAGACTCTGTAATGTTAATTTCTGTAATTAATTGTGTCTCATAAACTTTATCATGACATATTTCTTACACATATATATAATTGTATACTGTGGTTGCCTTTTTGTTCGCGAGGATTTCAAATTCTCGACATTCACGGGTAGTAAATTATCGCGAACATAACATTTTCGTGAATAAGAGGCATGTCAAAAGTCATGTCAAATTGCAAATATACATATTATAAATAACATTATATCTTATATATGATACCCATATATTAAAGAATACTACTTTAAGTTATAGTTAACGTCCCTAATTATCTTCCATTGATGAGCCATACTCAATATTCATTAAGTTTCCGTTAATTTTATACAATTTTGCGCAAATAGTAATTAATATAACTAATCCATCTAATGACTAAAATAATCTGTATGGAAAATTTTACCCAAGGAATATGAAGCCATCCAGAGTATATATTAAATATAAATATAAACAATAATAATTGATAATAAATATAAAATATATATATCATTTATATTTATTATTATTATTATTATTATTATTATTATTATTATTCTATACATGTTTAAAAAAAATCGATATAATACACGTGTTTTTAAAAATCTACATCTGTAACACAGCCAAGGGTTCAGAGACACATGTCGTTTGAAGATTCTATTCTGACTCTTAAAAGATAATTATCATGAATAATTATTTTGATTGAATTTGTCTTTAATGCTCAAGGCTATGACGACAAGTGGCTTAATTTACCAAAGAGAAAAAAAATTGCACAGCCATGAAGGATACTAAATAGTTCCAACCGATTAAACCTTTATATGACTGTTTCTTGCAGCTAAGAGTTAACCTATAGGTTTATTCAGGCACGCTACGAGGATTTATAAATGAATGTGTTGTTTCCAGTACTTCAAAGAAAAACTGTTTTTGCCGAGAATGGGCTTTAAATGAGAAATCGCGTTTCTATCACTAATAATATAATGAACAGACTGCATTATCAATGATGTCGCAGTTGATGGATTCTAAAGCAGGAAAAGTAGTTAAAGTAGTCTTGTTTGCAAGAATTTAACAATCTTGAAATTGAAGTCTTTGGATTTTTATTGAGTCATTGACCTTTACGTAAGAGCTCCCTTTGCAGTTATAAATATCATTACTTATTCGCGGACATATGCCGACTTTGAATATTAATTCCCCACATAAATATATAACAAAAATGCACTAATGTACAAATTTAAAACCTTGATACAACTTGAAATCTGCATTTTAAGGAATGCAAGCCTGCGCCATGTGGGATGCTCCCAATGCCGTGTTTGCCTTCATTTATGAGGTCCGAATTCCCACCATCATTCGTGCATTAGTGATTATATATTTGTGAATATACCTAGGTGACGTTACTGAATCCGGATCATGTTTCGGATTCGCACCAAACTCTAGTAAATTCTTCACCGATCCATTCACTAAAGGCCCTGAGAATGTCATGTGATTCCTTTCAAAAATGAATAAGTAAATTACGTTCTGAACAACATTTTTTTTTTATTTATCGTGAAATAAAAAATAAATCTTGTGACATAAAAAACAGAGGTAGTAGAATACGCAATTATATCTATATTACATTTATTTTTTATTGCATGTTGTATTTAAAAATTAAGGCATTTAGAAATCCTTTACTTTACGTGGACAAAAAAAGGCAAACGGAATGCAAACTTAAGCTAGATGAAGTCGTCACATTGTTAATTCAAGACCTCAACTGGTGAATTTCATGCATAATTCAAGGCACCCATTAAAAGGAAAATTATCCTGCGCAGATGTACCATCGGATGTGAGAAGTAATGTATCACCATGGCAACGCTCGTGCTACTGATAGAGACATAAAAATGTAAATATTTTTAACTTGGTTAACAGACTGTTTGTTCAATGTGGTACCTCTTGAACTCTCGTCTCTATAGTCGCCAAAGACACATTTAGGGTATTTTTATATAGATTATTGTATTCCACCTAAATTACAATCACATTT
The DNA here is from genome assembly GCA_026874595.1 of Sipunculus nudus. Lineage (NCBI taxonomy): Eukaryota > Metazoa > Annelida > Sipuncula > Golfingiida > Sipunculidae > Sipunculus > Sipunculus nudus. The sequence continues at coordinate 35,737,852 of CM049309.1, forward strand.
TGGTGAAGAAAGTGACATACTCTTTGTATCACGGTTCAACCCCGAATGCAGAGTAAATAATTTTCAGATTGACCAATGGTAATAAATCCATGCAGTGGTCATATATGTATAATTGGCCAAAGGTAACACTTTTAACTTACCAATGGTTACACCTTAATTGACAAGTGGTCACACATATATTTGGCCAGTGGGCATACCTTTAACTCACCAATGGCAACTCTTCTAACCGCCAGTGGTCACACTTCTGACCAATGGTCAGAATGTACAGACAATAAATCTTGTATGTGCCTCCTTTATAGTTATCCTTTATTATAACGCCTGAATGTACAGAGTAATATTAAAATAATATTAAAAAAAAAACAAATAAAAAATATAAAAAATGATGGTTGATTTTTTCTGTAATGCTTATATGGTGGCTTCATTTTTTTTTATTCACCTGTTGTGATCTCTGTTTTTCATGCGTGGCCCAAACGGTTTTATCTGATTTTAAAGTTATCCCCTATTATAACGCCTGAATATACAGAGTAATATTAAATAATATATAATAAAAAAACAAATAAAAAATATAAAAAAATGATGGCTGATTTTTTCTGTAATGGATATGGTGGCCTCATTTTTTTTATTCACCTGTGGTGATCTCTGTTTTTCATGCGTGGCCCAAACGGTTTTATCCGATTTCTTCACATGATTTTTTAGACTTATCACGGTACAGGGAACAAACTGTCTATACATATTTTCTCTTCTACATATGGGAAACAAAATGAGACAGAACGTCATTACCGATGACAAAAACAGGTTATTCAATATCAAGTTGATACTTCAAATTTCTCATTAAAATAACGTTGCTATAGCAACATATTTAAACAGATATGTGCGTCACAAAAGGTCAAGTTTGCACAGAATTGCCCTCTTACTTTTGCCGTATCATATATTTAACTACCGTTAGTTCCTTCCCCTAATCTCCACCTATTTTTGCTAGGAAAATGATTATTATTATGAATGATAAATCGATAATATAGGGTAGATGATTGATTAATTGGCCTTATTTTCAACAAGGAAAATAAACACCTACCTAACACAATATTTAAGTAGCAGAATTATTTTTAAATATGCGAAATGAGTCTACATTTTACAACAAATCAGCCCCAATAAGTGCGATCAAGGTCATTGGTCACATGCAAAAACAGCCTTATTAACTGCTGATTGGATGATTTCATATACATTTCATAGTTCATATAAAATAATGGTCAGTTTTGAATAGTACGTGACTAGTACGTGACAGTTCTGTAGCCCACGATTTTCCTGGCGTCAACCAGTTACGGTCCTGAGTGTGTTACCCTATGGAATCTTGGGTCAAAACACCGAGGAACCAATCAAAGGCACACTCAGTTGTGCGTGAACAAAAGGCCGCAAAGCAAAGCCTGAATGTGCTCAGTCTGGGGTGGAGGTGGGGGAGTGGGGCACATCGAATATAGTCTAATCACTCCTTGCCTGAGATTCGAACCATCCGGCATTGAGTCATGTAATTTGCCCCTATCTCACAGCATCCGGAATTTTCACTACTTTATAATACAAGTCGTGATATAATGACATGGAATACCCTACTCCAATATACGTTTAATATAACAGTGTAATATTATCAAGAAGATAATTTAAAATGGGCCATTCAATGCCTATCGCTGAACGGACATAGCAAACCACCATGAACGGATGGTGGTATATTGGATATCATTAATAACTAATAAATATTTAAAAGAAATATAAAATTTAAGCACTGCACGTGCATGATTCGTTGTGTGTGTGAATGGGGGGGGGGGGGGGGGGGGGCATGGAATAGTGTCACCACTCTTTGCCGTGTTTTGCCCCTAGACAATAAAGTTGTGGTATAAAGACGAAGCATATTCTACTCGAATTTATATTAAATATTACAGTGTAATATTATCAAGAGCTAGTTTTGAATAGGTCTTTTATGGCCTATCGTTTAGCGGACAATGCAAACCATCATGAAAGACTAACGGCAAATTGGATATCAATAACAAATAATAATTTTTAAAAGATATATAAATTTAAGAACGAAACATGCATGATTCAATTTACAATGCCAGTCATAACTGTCACAACTTTCAGCCACATTCTGAGAAAACTGTTTGCTAATTTTGGTCAATTTTAAAGGATGATGATGGTCTTTGACAGTATATAAAATGAATGAGCCGATTTAACCCAATATTGTGTCAATAATAAAACCTGACATACTCAACATCGCCATTATACATGCCAAAAACTAGGGGAATGGTTTGAAAAACACCATTGACGCTAACTGAGTATCTACTATTACCATGCACAGCAGACTTTAAGGCAATTATTTCATGATTTGTTCGGAAATTAATGCAATTGTATGAATTTGTACTCACAATGGACTGACAGTAATGAATTTATAACTGTCATTCATATTGTTAACTCATAATCTCTTTTTTTTTAATCCTATGAAAACAAATGATTTTAGAAAAAAAATTGTCTGCATGATTGATACAACTTGTATGAATTAGATACAAATCCGTGGTCATTGTTATATATGTGTAAAAAATGAAAAGAACTGTGACATGAGCAACTCGTTCAACTGAAAAAGTAATTTATGATAACAACATACCAACATTAAGGACAAAATATAAACTGAAAACTGTCATAAATACTTTTGCAATCTCTATCTTGGTACATACTTCTACTCTCGATGGACAACCTGGTATGTACGTATATGAAATTTGGACAAATCTTAGTAACATTTCTGAAGAACCGGATCCCAATTTGCCTCATATTTAGGGTGGGTGCTTACAGGGATACACATTGAATGTGATCCAATGGTTAATTCAACAGCCATAAACACTTAAAAAGAGTCAGATTTTCATGGCGTTCATAACCATGTTTATCGCTACTAACAATACATATAGGTCACTTCGACAAAAGTTCAGTTTTTCTTCGAGATTAAGCAAAGACCTGTGACTGGAGTTCTAGCAAAGACTTCACAAATGTGAAGGTTACGATTTGTGGCTTGCTATTGGAGGGATGGACGGACAAACAGGCGGACCAAATTACAATGGACAACATATAATCCCTATAGCTCAGTCAGCGGAGCTTTCAATCAATAGTCCTATTTTGGTCACTGAAAGAGGAATAGAATAACTGAGGAACGAGTCACGTAGCAACCTAGATTTTTCTACACTTGACTGATGGATATAGGCGTATATGTATATTAGCTTACGCCCTGCCGATCATTTCTTACGCATGGCGTTAAAGCGTAGGCAGACGTGGTCTTTAGCAGATAGTATGGAAAGCCCCGCCCCTAAGAGTAATTCAATTAACCGGATCGATCGGAGAAACTGCGGCAGGGAGGAGGAACCAGACGGAGTATCATTAGAGTAGAGTGTGAGGTCCGGGAGCAGTAGAGCCAGTCGCCAGAAATTGTACAGCCAAGTCTCTTGCCGGACCGGACAGCATTCTGAGGAGAGGGGCATAGAAAGTATACATATCTTAGAAACAAATATAAGTCATGGATGATAGCGCTACAAAATGTTTCTTTTGTCTTAAATGACAAAACACGGTGTCTTGCCAAGATGATGCACCCTCCAGGAGTTTTTATTAACTTGACATGTCGTATTCATCTTGGTTTTTGTCTACACTTATGAATGTTAAAGACATCCTCGATTTCACGTCACTGGAGAACAGCAGCCATTCTGACCAACTGTGCATAAGTTATTGTTTTTCATATCAAAACCTCAGGAAGTTACTAAATTTAAAGCCGTGCAGAGATGCCATTTTGAACAAAGTCAAAGTCGGTAAGTCTTTCTCTATTTTTAATACACTCAAGTAGCTGTCAAATAACGTTTACAGGAAAACATGAAAAGAAAGGAAGCTGCTTGAACTCGAGACTTACGAAATAATTAAATATATATATATATATATATATATATATATATCTCCCTGTGATAAATTGTAACGACAAATCATGTTCATACGCAGAGGCATTTTTTCCATAGTCATGAATTATATGACACTCGAATATTTTCCTAATAAAGGAATTTGTTTCAAGATTGATTTCTGTTTTGGAAACTGTATAGATCAAAAGTTTGTATCAATTTTAGTTTTGATAAATTTATTATTTATAATTGTGTCTAACCTACTAAGGTTAGGAGTAATTACTTTTAATATTACTGGTGCCTTTGATTTTTTAACAATACATTGGTCACCTTAATGTGGGATAGATTTACAAAATGAGGAAAGGAGTGTCCTATAAAGTGTCCTATAGTATCTTATATCTGTCGTCTTTTGCTCTACTTATACCAAGAAGGTTATATGCTCCGACGCTTTTCAGTTTGTCATTTGATCTCTGGTTTGTCTGTACGTTTTGCCTGGTTGAAGATGTACTTTCCATATACATATATTCCCATGAGTTCTCCATTCTACTTGGAAGCATTTAAGGCTTCAGTGAAAAAGACAATTTGCTTTGTCATTAGGAACTACCGGTTTTCCTTCAGTATGCTGCAGTAAAAGATTCAAGCAGTACACTGACCTTTATTTCAAAGACAACATAACCTGGAGTCTCCTGAATTTTTCCCTGGAATCAATAGCGCAAGGAATGACACTCACAGTCAGCCTCCTATTGTGCACCTCTTTCCAGTAGACAGAATCCACCTGTTTAACACTGGCGCCACCTGATCATTTGTAACAGAGGTTATTCAAAAGAATACGCACTCATAGTGTATATCTGTAAAGATGTTTGACTATACATTTTAACAAATACAACTTACCATGATGCAGTTATCGTTATCCCTATGTTTTAACTCACATCGCGTAAACCGATTCCAGCAGCCTCCCAAATGCCGTAGATGTTTTTTTTTTGGTTGGTTCTTTCAATGATTAATCCTTGATTAATGTCTGCCAATTCATCGTCGCTTTTATTTTGTTTTCCTTCATCCGTGTAATCAGGGAAAATTTTATTTCTTTTATAACAGTTCATTGCGTAAGCTCTTGCAGCCCGGTTCTGTGAAAACAAATTCGTGCTTATTTTGTAGGCTTACCGTCAAAAGCAAACAAAAAGATAGATTAAATAAATAATTGACACTCGTGTATAAAACACGTGTGAAATACTGTCTGTTGTTAATAACGAGCCTGTAGACTCCTCCCCTCTATCCAAAAATTAACACTGCAAAATGAGATCTGCATTTAAGATGAGGCACTCGGTTTTAGCAATGGGAACATCACATGTATAGTTAATGAGCAAAACATGTATAACTTGCGTGCAAAGCCACAATATTTGAGATAACAACAGCATGAGACAATAAACATGGTGTAATGAAAATCTGTCATTCCTGCAACAAGAATTATAATTTACGTTTATTCATTTTAGTTTCATAAAGATATTGTTTATATATATAACTGTTAATTGTCTTTTATAGTAACAGTTAATCACGGAATCCCCTAAGGTGAATCAATCAGGTAAAACATAGAGGACGTCTCCCATAAAAACAAAACTGCAGGAAAAATGGTACATATAAAGCATATAGTGTCTATTTCAAACCAAAAAAAATCTGCATTCTTAGGAATGCAAGCCTCCGCCATGTGTTTTGAATTCACTTATTCGGCACATGATCGAAGGTTCCTTCGCTCATTACAAGTGACATTACATTTGTGAATTGTCTTTGATGACATTCCTGAATTCGACTCACGTGCCGGATCTACAGCATAATCTAATCAATTCTTCCCTGGCGCTTTTCCCAAACTCCCTGAGAAGTTCATAAGATTCCGTTGATGATTGCGGGAGTTATGTGAACAATGTCACACACACAAACATACACATACAGACACACACACGAACGGGAATGAACACATACCCTCCAGGCGGAGCAATAAATGGCCAAAAGTTTTAATATACATAAATGATTAGAGACAGACTGGTGGCCTGGATGTAGTGTTTTTTTTTGTAACAGTGGTATATAGGACACGGTTCAAATTGTACAATAAGAGCATTGACGATAAATAATACCAAGATATCATGAGGGAAAAAAGTACTGCAATACGGATTTGGCAGAGAAAGAGGGAGACACATATTCAGTATGAATATGCAAGTATCTTAACACTGGCCAAAGACGTGTGACATTTAAACATAACGAATGACATGTAAGCATTCCAAAATTGAAAGGAAACTGGTCAAATACAGCTATGTAATCAATATATTCATATCACTTAATTTTTATGCAACTGAAGTCATTTTACTGTAAAAGAACATTAATCCCCCTTGGAAACATCTTACTTAGAGAAAAGATGAAAGGGAAAACTTTTGAATCAGCTATATATATCACGTTTATCTGTACTTTGAAGGAAATTTGTAATGCCTGTTATTATCTTTATCCATGTGATATGTTCATGCTCGAAACAAATCTTCAGAAACCGGGCTGTCACTGCATTGAATTTCTTACCTTAGCTGATTGCGACAAAGGCTTTGTTCTTCGAAAGTGTAAAAAGTGCTGTCCCGGTCGCGCTTTTATCTGTTATCCTTTGATAACAATAATCTGGATTTTACAGATTATCTCGTATGATAGGTTACGGTTTTTGCTACAGGTTCCTTTCATCCTATGAAAGCGAGAAACTGCGATCGACAAAGGATCCAGATAATTTATTCGGGATTATCTAGTATGTATAATGGCAAAACTGACACTTTTTTCGTATTAAGCAAGTATATTCAAAAGAAAGCGTTCAGCCTTTTCCGTTGTACCATAATTATTTTAGGTTGGATATAAAGGAGAATGATTATTATTAAAGGGGAGCTATTTATATAAAACAAAGTCTAAATGATTAAAAAGAATACCATCGCCTTCGTTAGCTCAGCACTCTGCAGGCTTAATGGGAAGGCCGTGCCCAACGACCGGGTTTCAACTTCAAAACGTGCGCTTTTAGGGGGTTTCACATCCGGGGCCCCAGGCGCAGTAAACACCAGGCCTGGTTAAGACCAGCTATAACAGTAGAGGAAACGGGCAATACTGCCTGTCACGTAGTCCGAAACCGGAAAGGAATTCTGCAGATGTACATATATTGAGTTAAGCTAGCATTAAGAAAGCATTGAGGCGGTTACCTCCAACAAAAACAAATAAAAAATTATTTAGGAATAATAAAAATTGTTTAAATAATATTGTCGAAATAACCGCCCTCTGAGAGGAAAAATAGTTAAAAAGTGATTTGTGTGTATTGGCCAAAATGCAAGAAACTATACATAAGTTCTAACTGGAAAATAAGAAATTATTCAAGCATGATGCCCTTCGAGGGCGTGATACACAACAGTACGCGTTCTTGTACTACGCCCACACAGGGCATCATGGTTCAAATGTAACCTAATATTCAATAAGAATATTAATACAGTGTTTCTTGTATTATAGTCCTTATACATTGTTGCTCTACTGTATATATTGAATAATAAAAATAAAAATAATAATTAGCATGATAATATTATTAAACAGATTTCGATGGATGGAAAAAAAAAAGGGATAAATAAGTTATGGTTCAGCCATCAGTCGTGAAAAACAAACCCGACCGCGGAAACACAATTTGGTAATGTATCTCAAGTCATTGAGGGCAGGCATGGAGAGGCCAGCCTGTGTGGTAAGCACGGTCCGTCACCACGGGGTGAGCCCGTTAATTTACAGGTGTCATCAACCAGCAGTCGCTGGCTGGCACGGTGCTAATGCAGCATATGTATCTTTGATATAAAACATGTGGATAAAACATCAATAAATTCTACCGTAACCACCTTATGCATGTTGCTTTACAGTATAAGTGAAACTGACTAAAAGGCGGGGCAAGCCCACACTGTATATCCCACCACATAGCAACCAGTTGGTCCGGTGGTAAAGGAATATTATCAGCTTATGGATCCACAGCTAGTTTGCTTGCCCTCGTTTACTGACATTCATGTTCACCTGTATTAGCATTAGGGTTTGGTTTCACAATTTATTCATTGTGTAGCTATTGTGGACAGCTATTGAGGACAACCTGGAATCTTGCGTATAGATTTTTGCCGCCATCTGTTTCTAATGTACCGAAGGTAACATTTTAGTTTTTGTGTTCATATATCACTGTTTATCCCCGATTCATATATCCAATTTTTGCGATACACTGCTAAGTATAAGTCACAGCACTAAACTGCGCCATTATTAGGGCTGTATCAATATATCGATATATCGATACGAATCGATACACGACGTCGATACGATAACCGAAATGCGTTGCATGCTGTATTTGTCGTATTGATTGGTTGCTAATGAATAGCATTCTAGCTCTAACTTAACATATAACCATGACGATATAAATCTAAATGCACTGCAGCCTATATATTTGTTGCTTTGGCTTTTAAGACTTGTTAATAAATGTATATACGTATGCACGTCAGTACTTCCATTACAAGCAGGCGCATGTGAGCGATAATAGGAGAAGGATAATAACGTTTATCTTTATTAATGAAATCGATATTCACATCACATATTGCTACTAGGAACAAGGTACATTCACGTATATATCCTTTCTATATATATGTCATTTAATCTCTATTTTTTTTTATTTACGCAGCCGGTCATAGGTTACTCGGAACTCCCGCGTTCGACATTTGATGTCAAATAAATGCTTAAGGCCTGGGGACAAATCCTGTACAAACAGGAGAGTGACTAATGGGATTCATATTCACAGAATTGTACAAAACTGTGTTATTACATGACATATAATGTCAGCTTATGATCTTCACCACCAAATGCAATAAAACATGTTTGTGCGGGGGTGGGGGGGGGGGGGGGGATGCTAAGGGCTAAAAAAGAAGATCGAAATTTTGCTAGTCTTGATTAGACAGATTTTTATAATTAAAAGCAACTGGTTTGTTTATTTATTTAATATCAAGCTTAAGCTGCTTAGGTGTATAGCATACTAAATATGTTGTATGTTAAAACAAAAAAAAAACATATAAAAGCAAGAAACAGAGCTTTTATTAAGAAATGATATACACAGAAAAATGGCACGTATCGTCAATACGTATCGGTATCGAATTAACTGTATCGCAATACGTATTGTACCGGAAGAGGCGGACCGATACCCAGCCCTAGCCAGTATTATAACTCACAAAATTAATAACTGAATAATTTAATCATAAATCTTTTATCTTAAAACCGAATAATTTAATTTAATCTTTTGTCTAAAAACAAATCGGTCATCTTTCAACAGTAACCTGTGGCATACAATTTTGCATTCGTACACACTATAACGCATGAACTAAAATGGTAAAATCCAAATACTTTTGATGTAACTTAGATTATATTATTCGGTTATTTGTATGTTTTAATAATGGCGCAGTTCAGTGCTGTGGCCATATGTTAAGCAGTGTATTGCAAATGTTTAATACATGAACCGGGGATAAACAATGATACATGAACATAAAAACTAAAATGATACCTTGTATCTATTTTTGTATCTAAGTGTACTATACTTAACTTTACAATACTATACTATACGATACTATACTGTACACTAAAGTATGCACATACACGGAAGACATGTAATCATAATCTCACATTGATACTGTATTAGAAGTAAAATAACAACAATTCAACCATTAAAACGTAAATTCTGCGAGTTTCGTAGATAAAAAATTATTGTAAAAGGGCAAACCACTTGTGATAAATCAAGCTCAGACCGTTTATTAGCGAGGCCGTTAACGGCGGGGATGATAAAAGGAAAGTATGGGAAAGTACCCCCTATGATTGGTGAAGCAATTTATCCAACATCTGGCATTGTTTTTAGGTATTAACAGTGTAATGTTCTATTTTTCCTCTCTCCTTACGTAGCGGTTATACACTGTAGTCGTCCCAGATCCCCTTCAGCCCCTTTCACACCGGGCCTACGTAGAGTTGCATAGTGCAGCGTACCGACTACGCCGAGCTTACGCTTCCCTATGCTGTGCCTACGCTGGCCTACGTGGCAATACGCCGAAGGACGCAAGGGAGTATGCGAGATGGACGCAATAAATTAAACCTGATTAATTTTTTTAGCAGGGGGGGGTGGATTTGTACGGTGGCTGATTTAGGACACAGAAAAAAAATATTAATCTCGAGATAACATCTCGAGAACACGACATAGAATTTCGCAAAAAAAAAAATTTAGGAAGCAAAAAAAAAAAAAAAAAAAAAAATTTAGAAAGCAAAAAAAAAATTTTTAGGAAGCAAAAAAAATTTTAGGAAGTAAAAAAAAATTTTTAAGGAAGCAAAAAAAAATTTTAGGAAGCGAAAAATAATTTTTAGGAAGAAAAAAAAATATAAATATTTCGAGATCTCCAGATAAAATGTCACACTTGTACGGACACTTGTCCGTTGTCCTGAATAACGAGAGTCGGCGTAGAGCAATGGACGCAGAAAGCGCACGTGTGCGGTGCGCTTCCCTACGCCAGTCCGACGAAATACGTCATTGTACGCCAGCCTATGCATAGCCTACGCAGGAACTACGCCGATCCTGCGCGTAGCAACATATTTTTTTATGAGAACGTAGCCTAATTTGGGCGTACTTGGTACGCTGCACTACGCAACTCTACGTAGGCCCGGTCTACAGCCTTTAAATTTACCCCCTCTTTTAGGTTACCCCCCCCCGGTAATCTGAAATCAATGATTTCAGATTACCCCCGGGGGTAGCCTTAACCTGAATTCAGGTTACCCCCCTACAGTCAGATTACCCACCTCACTGATCAAGCTAATAAGATTATTTATTGTGTATGTAGGAGCTCATGCACCGTTCCTGATATATTTAATAACAACATCCTCAGCTGGCTGGTGATAAAGAGGTCAGCTCCGTAAGGCTTTTTATGCATTTTATTATTTAAAACAAAAAAAAAATCCTCAGATCGACTTTTACCGGGTTGTTTATATTGTTTTTCAACGAGGTAATCGTTTCGAAATTAAAACCAAAATAAACTTTCTACTATTAATGTATAAACCCTATGCCTGACTTCAACGACATCACTAAATCGGCCAGGCGGATAGCTGCAGTATGCGTGTCAGTTGCCGTATTTCGTGAACACAAAAGGTGAAATTTAAATTATGGATGTTATTATCATATCAGTTAATGTCCAAGACTGCATGTTTCATTTATAGTTGGTATATTTATAATCTAACCGGAGAGATAATGTGTTGTACCTTTTGTACTGCAGGAATACTAATAATTTAATAATAATAACCATCATCGTTAATTTAACTGTTGTTATAATTATAAATAGTAGTTCTAATAGAAGTGGTTGTTGTTATTTATGTTGTCAGGTTACTTACATTAATGTATAAGATAAGTATCTGGGTAATTTGAAATTGGAGGTGGTAAGCCGAAACCGATTTCAGATAACCCCCGGGGGTAATCAGAAATCGATTTCAAGTTACCAGGGGGGGGGGTAATCTGATACGATTTAAGATTATTCCCCGGTATTCTGAAAGGGGGGTAATCTGATACGATTTAAGATTATTCCCCGGTATTCTGAAAGGGGGGTAATCTGAATTCGCTACACTGTTGTGAAAGGGGCTTTAGTTTTAACGGATGCTCTTCTACACTGGTACTGGCACAGGGCCAAGAATCGGACTAACGAGAGCGGGGTGTCGCTTGTTTAAAACTTGTTAGGCCCCCCCCCCCAAAAAAAATAAATAAATAAAAGGTATGGTTCTCAGGCACCGCGCGCGTCAATTTCATCCCCCCCCCCCCCTGCATCAAAAGTTTTTATTTTGATTTTCATCTTTCAAGAAGATAAAATAAAACAATTGATGTAGTGCTTTTACCGTTTGAGCTAAAAAAAACGTGTTATTTACATGCTTATCCCTGATTATATGACATTTCTATCTAAACATGCAAACAATGTAAAAAATAAAATACCGCCCGCCAGCACTGATTTCTGAAAAAAGTGCCTGAGAACCATACCTTTATTTTATTTTGCCTGAGATGTACCGTGTGATACAACGCTTTGTTAAAATTCTTGTTATATAAAGCAGCGTATAAACGAGAGCAGCGGATAACCGCTGATTTAGGAGTGTACTGTTTCTACGACGTTTAGGTATAAAATTTGGAGTAAGGGTGGGTGTGGGGTAGGAGCGCCCCCTGCGTTCTTGTTTTGTGGAACATAGTAAATAATTCAACAAGAAATAGCTTTCGAGAAAAAGGTTTTAAGTGATTGAAATCTCCTGTGTGTCTTAATGCTACTTTACGTGTCATATATAATCTTTTATTTCATATTCATGTATATTTCCTTGTTCTCTCATTCTCTTGAATGTTATGTTGCATGCCATAGTTATAGAATTTTATATCTGATATCACATTTTGTGGCAAGCCACTTCTATTCTATTATCATTGTTCATTATATTTTACATGATTATATAACCCTTTACTGTTTACAGGCCACTAAAGAGCACTCAAAATGGGCAACAAGAATGCCATGATATTTATAGATTCTTTCAGGACAAAAATATTGCATATTATTTTTAAGTTTCAATGAGTTTCAATAATTTTTAGCAAACCCTCTTAGTGGGAACTTTGAAAATTTGATTAAGATACAAAAAAAAAGCTTGAAAAGATATTGCTGTTAAGGTACATTTAAATAATTTCAGAATTGTCGGAAATCTTAAATAATTGTTAACAGGAAAGGGTATATAAACTGTATTCTGGACAGGGCCCTACATGTGGGAGATCTGACAATCGTATCTGAATGGGTTACCCTGTAAACACATGTTTAGGTAAATAAATACGGCATATTTGGCTTAATTTTTTCTGATAGTAGACATGCACTTGTGATTAGATCTGTTGTATATGTCGCTCTTACTCCTTTCAGGGCGTTGACTGCATGATCCCTGCAGAGAGCCGTGTTCACGATGCACGTCAATCAATCCGGCGACCACAAAGGCTCGTTCCTCGCCGCGCTCTTACGGGACTTCAACGTGACCTGTTGCTCAGGCAATGGCACCGACGAAGCAGGTAATTTTCATAATATTAGTCATTTATCATTCATCTGTTTTCTCTCTTCTGTCCATCTATAGTTTGCATTCATATATATATATATATATATATATATATATACACGGTATGAAATGTACGTCCCCCTCCAGACATACCGTTCTAAAGAGTGCCGTACAACGGTACAAAACTAATGAGTAAACGCGATGCTTACAATAGTTTGATTCCTGAAACATATATATATATATATATATATATATATATATATATATATATATATTTATATATATATATATAACTCTTGAGAAAAACAACACTATAAATTCACAACATTCTGTTTCACGGGATGCGACCCGCTCTGGCCTAGTCTGTAGGCCATAGAGCACTTTACATCGGAGGGTAAGACTACCTTCTATATATATATATATATATATATATATATATATATATATATATATATATATATATATATATATTAAACATGCTTTTAACACTTTTACATTAGAAATCTTATCACAATAAGCATAAAAGGCACTGGTACATGTTTGAAATTGTCTAGTTCTAAATGATATTGATTAGATAAAAATGTGTATATGCTTTGACGTTACCGTCGGCAGATTTCCTCAAGATATTATAAAAGAACTGAAAACATATATATTCACCACCTGCTGTTTTCGAAAACAACGATATCTTTTTCTCACCAGGATGACTTATAGTTGTGAGTTATAACATACTGCCTGCAAAACGTGTCGTGTATCTGCACACATCTATAATACAAATCCACTAAACATAACCCTGTAAACAAGATACCACTAATCATGTAGCAAGTGTATGTTATCATAATCAACAAGCTAACTAGTATAGCCACTAAAAGTCGTTGACCACGTAGGTCTGAAATAGGCCCTTAACCCAGGAAGCAAATAAATAGCTTACCGTAATTTAACTTCTTATGCTTGTCTCAACTTGTTATCATGTTAGCCTGGTTAACCGGACATGGTCATTAATCGTCCATCACAGCTTTACTCAAGAATTATTGAAACCCTGACCCTCAACTCTCGCTCTTTCTATTCTCAACTCTAGGATCTGATAGAAAACTAGGAGATTACCGAGGGAAACTCCAGCTTTTCACCTCTGTGTTCCAGAAATTGGACACGAGTCTTTCTGTGGCTGCAGGTATAACTATAAACAGCTGTATGAATAACTCCTGCTATAGCATAGACCACACACCTAAAAGTACAAACACATGTTTCTTCTTCATTTTCTTCTTGTTCTCTCTCTCTCTCTCTCTCTCTCTCTCTCTCTCTCTCATACACATACTTCTGTACAAAAGTTATGTCAAAGTCTTTTTGTTAATTTGAATATTAAATGTAAGAGCCCTGATGGGGTTCCGAGTATTTTTCCTACTGTTGAAATAGAATTATCAGAATGGTTATTGTTAATAGAATAAATCAACATTGACATGTTTAATGGCATGTTAAATAACATCCTTAATATGAAAAATATTGTAACTATAGGCATCCTTCTGGATAAACTCTCAGCTTAAGGTAAATTATAAATTGAACATTTCCCTCAAAGATATCTAGTAAGAAATGATCCATCTTAATAGTATTTATGTGTTATACCCCTAGCTCCTTTAAGAATAACAGAAATAAGCTAACTACCTCAGTTTACGCAATATGAATTCAATTAAGGTCACACTCTACATGTCCTTATTCAAATCTCATTGCAGGTGTTTATTTCTTCAATTTGCGTATTTGCCAGACACATACAAAACGTGAAAAATGGTGTTAAAAAGCCTCATCCGATATTTTGTTTTAGCCTCACGCGCCGCAAGTCTACCACGTAATCTTACCGGTGATAAACAATATCACGTTACACCCCAGACCGGTAGTACTCAAGGACCTGAACATTTCAAGTTTTTATTCAGGTTATCCTTCATCCCACCAGGTGTGATGCAAAACACCTGTGTGTACCTGGCTGAAAACAAACTTACCTGATGCTAGGAAACCAGAAAAGTAAATAACTAATGTCTTACATACCATGCATCATTTTTAAACAAATTTTGTTTGTTTATGAAATTTTTAAAATTAAAAAATTAAGCAAAACAGACATGGTAGAGTGAACAAAAATCACAAACCGGCCAACAAAAAGTGGGTTTCGAGATACCGGCGTGTACTAAATTAATACATTATTAAATAGTATCAAATAAATTGGAATGTATTTTCATGTATTGTATGACTTCATTTGATAGGAATAGGAATAATACGGTTTCATTTACACTTTTGCTTTTGTGAATGTCTTTGTCTTTGAGACACATCCCACATTTCACATAGTTTCAAGTTGTAACGGTGGACATTAATTAATACGCTTACACCAGTTGAAGCCAAGAAATCGGAATACCGGCATTCGTAGTCTCGTTTATTTGATCATATAGGAATTCAATCTTCTAAATGTATATTGTATAAACTTGCCTCCACCCACACTGAATGATCAAGTTGCATGTAAATGAACGTCTGTCTTATACCATTAGAATGGGCGATTCCCACCAACTTCAGTTAATTTTACAGAGTCAGCTGTCCTTTCTGCCGTCAGGGAGCCCGGGCCTGTAATTTTGTCAGGCCTCTATGATTGATTTTCATTATTTACGTCCGACACCTGTTAACTCCAGCTGATTAAATGTCGGCCTTGAGTGTAATTGGATTACCTGGCATCCATTTTATATTTTGTCCACCGGTCAGCAGCTTGACTGATGGATCTAAAAGACGACTAATACTCTTTACACAGCACTTTACCCATAGGCCAACTACCTATTTCGTAAGCGCTGTTTGTTATGACCTTGCATCCTGAATCTTTACACCAGAGGGGAGCACTGTATTTTGGTCCAATCAGATGAGACCCTGTGGTGGAAGCAAAACGGTTTACCAGCCAAGCGAGGAATACACGAAGCCAATATTGTTGATTTCGTTTTGAGTGACAGCTCATCGCCCCGGCGACCGTTTGAACAGGCCACAGGTTCAGAAAGAATTGCCCTACACGTGGTTTCATGGCGGAGCCTGATGCCTGTCGAGTGTTTGTTCACTTGCATTTGGTTGGCTGATGCAGTTTTTTAAGCAGACAGGTCCATGTGCACCACCTAGTGTTTAAGTGCATCATAAACGATCATAGCAGGCAGCGGGAAAATCAGTGGCTTCTTAGAAGAGCAAGATTTCCGCTGCCTCGGGAGCGTAGACGACTAATCAAGTGATCAGGTTTGGGGTAAATTTCAAAAGCGACGTATTTCGGTCGTACTCCTGTTGCATGTACAGTGAATAGGAAGATATCTGACATGTTTTCCAACATACTGCAACTTCAGTGAGGCATTTTCGATCCTTAAAGAAAGTTTCGATGTATTCAACTCCAGATTAACTGTCGGGAATACTGTCACGGAGATATTAGGTGTCTGGTAATAATCTGAGCAGGAATAGCCGTAACGGCTTTTCCCGTCGGGAAGGCGAGATGCCAAAACCTATACATTGTTTAAAGTGGATAGGCCCTTTTCATAACCCTTTAAAAAATAGAAATAGCATCTTCTGTATGTAATGCGTGCCCAAAACATAATTGTTTAAGAAAAAAATTATACTCATTATCAAATTAGCCACCGCCCGATATGATCTTTAGAAAGCACAGTGTGTTAAAAAGTATAAAAATGTAATGAGTATTACTTTTTTTCCAGCCATTGAAAGTTTTTCTTGAAAAAATTGTTGAAACGTATTTCTTAAGAGTATACAGTAACTTTGGCTTTTCGTTACAGTAACATATGAATTAATATAAATATATATATATATTATATGTATTATATATATATATATATATATATATATATATATATATATATATATATATATATATATAGTTGGCTTTTCGCTCCAGTTGCATGTTTATCTTTCTCGTATAATATTCATAGTCTAATCGTGAAGAAAGGGACAAGTCAAAGCTGGCAACGGGTACCAACAGCTTTCAGATGTAAGAGACCTAGTTCCGCTTCGTTTAGGTACATGGTAGCGTGTTCACTGCTCTGTAAGCCTGACTTGTATCCCTCAAGGGTATACAACTCAGGAACGTGTTGGTAATACTGATCGCTGTGTCATCAAGAGACATCAGTGCTGAATCGCTTGGTTTTAAGGCCATGTAACGAATACACTAAAACCAGACTTTGTTTCTGAATATGCCTTGTATTCCCTAAACAACCATAAACATCTTTTACATTTTCACTTGCTTCTGTTTCTTTTTTATTACAACATAAAACAATCTCAAATGGTTATTACTGAGAAAATATAGATTGGAAACATAAATCATGAAAATCATATATTGTAATTTAAAACACTTTTAAAAATCTCTCTTACAATCACAAGATACTAGATAACACTTGACGAACTGCACTGTTAGGAATTATTAATGGTAGCAATCGGCTGTAAAATCATATTCCATGACTGAGCTATAAAAGCGAACGATGATCGAATATTAATCAATTAATTTTTGTACATTGTATATTACCGGGATAACTGTTGTAAAGAATTATATTGACTGTGGCTATTGCACAATGTTTAATTTTAATGCGGTTCATTGTTTTGTGCAACGTCTTTCTTATATCTCTGACAGAATTAGAATATTTTTTTTCTGGAAAATATAAGAGAGGGAGAGACAGACAGACAGACAGACAGACACAGAGAATGACAGACAGACACCGAAAGGGGCAATATATGATCGTCGGATTTAGAGACTTAAGCTATGATTCCTTACGAACGGAATACGGAATGCGGATTGAGATTTTTATATGTACCGGCAGAAAAGCATGCATGTTTCTATATGTTGCTGCTGGATACCATGCGGAACCGGCATTAATCGCTTTACATGTAGCGATTCATTTTGCCGGATCCACATTCCGGATCTCTCTGCGCAAAAGGAATCTCACCATATTTATTTAGTCAATACCGAATATATACACATTCCACATTCATCAAATAAGACATCCTAGCTAAAAACTAAAGATTCCTCATGTACGGAATGCGGATCCGGCGTGCGGAAAGCGTATCCGGTAAAAAAAGAAACGCTACAAGTAACGATTTTTGCTGTTTCCGCATGGTATCCAAGAGCAACACATAGAAACTAGGAGTGTTGCTGTGCCGGTACTCCTGAAATTTCTCAACACGCATCCCGCATTACGCACATAAGTAATCTCCACTTAATGCTACATTACTTCAGGGGTTTTTTTTCTGAATAGATGGGGAGTTTCACAAAAAGGGAAAATACATCAATGAAGTTGCAAAGAGGCTTTATAAATAGATATATATATATTGAAGAAAAACCGGTATTTTCTCAGTTTGCCCAGTAAGTAATCCACAAAACGATATAAAAATACTAAATCATGTTTTTCATTACAATTCCATTGCAATATTCATTGCAAGATTAAAGCTACTGGAAACCATGGACTATTTGATACTAAACAAATATACATGTAAGACAATTTTTCACGTAATGCAGTATTGTTTAATTAAATAAAATTCCTTTGATCAATGGCCTTGTTTGAATTTGTTTTCTTTTATGGAAAATGGTTTGAGATTAAAAATAGTTTCGCTTGCCCTGCTGATCAAACTAAACACCGGATTTGTCGTAAACAGCAAACATCCAGTGTAGGATATCATTATTTTCTTCCTGTGTTAAATGAAAGTAGAAGATTGCAAAATGTTTAGCTAGTATTTTTACATAGTTCCAATCCACTGTGCCTATTGTAATCTGGTTGTTGTTCGTGGTAAACGTTACTAAGCAACTAGATCTAGAGGGTAAAACAAGGGCGACTGGGTCATGCATCTATAAATAATGCTACAAAAAATATTTAACATAATTGTTTAGACTTAGGATGCGCTGTTTTAAGTCAAACGATATGGATGGATTTTGGTGAAAATCTGTGCATAATAAAGGTAATACACAGGCTTAACTAAATATTAGGGGTTATTTGGATCATCATTATATAAATATGTTCCTAATATTCTTACCCCTCTTTTTTACCATCGTAATATATATATATATATATATATATATATATATATATATATATATATAGTTCAAGTATATTTTTTTTTACAGGTGGTCACTGGAATATGTACGACTACTGGGGATGGTGGCTGGAACAGATTGCGACACCCGCCATTTGTCTTGTCGGAATTCCGGGAAACATTCTGTCCTTCCTGGTCATGAGGTCGACGCGCATGCGCTACAAGGCCTACGTCCGGTACCTGAGAGCCCTTGCCATCTTTGACAGCTTGTGTCTCATATTCCGTTACCTCGAGCGGCTGGATGACCTTCTTCCAGTCATGGGGTATCACCCGTTGTTTTGGTACTTTGGAGACGCTGCGTGTAAAATCTACAATTTTACGTTCCATGTTTGTCACCTGGTTGCCTCGTGGCTTGTATTGTGCATAACTCTGGAGAGATATATATCAGTAAACTTTCCGTTCAAAAAGGACAAATACTGTACCCCAAGACGCTCACCGACTATCATACTGGCGCTGTTTGCTTTCCTCTCCTACACGCAGATTTTCCGGTTGATTATAGTCGGGAAGCTGCAGGGGAGCTGTGTGGCCTACCCCGAAAAGGTGCATGTTTATCTGGCATTACATATATACGTGTACCAACTGGTTCTCCAGTTCGCCATTCCTTTGGTTGTTATTACGGTCTGTAATGGCCTAATCCTCAGAAGGATCAAACAGTTACGTTATTCCGTCACAAAACACGGATCAGTACATTCCAAGCAAGTGGTGTTACGGAAACACAAGACCACCTGCATGCTGTTGCTGGTTTCATTTACGTATCTGGTCACGCTCACACCGCTGGTTCTCATTTCGTTATTGCTCCACGTGGCGCTATACAACGATCACAATCTGGCGAAAAGCTTATTCCTCGACCTGGTGTATATCCGACCTCCTCTGGAAATATTTTCTATGGTAAACTACGCGGTGAACTTTTTCATTTACGTTTATTCCGAAGAGCATTTCCGCGTGGAGCTCCGTAGAATGTGCTTTAAAAGAAAACGAAGCTATTGCCACCGACCTGATTTAAGCTAATACCTCAAAGGAGTACCAGCATAAGCGAAAAACAAGTGGTTAGAGTGAACACAAAAAGAAGAAAAATGCTCAATAATGCCTGCCTCCGTCCGACCAATTAGATTGGACAGTTTTAAAAACTTTTTATTACTCTTTTTATTTCGCTGTTTTTTTTTTCATTCAGTGGTTATAAAAAGTTAATATAGGTGTAACCTGCGTTTAGAACATAATGAAATAAAAAAAGGACGCTAGTATATATTTTTACCCTTTCAAATTAATTTGTGAAGATAGAATTCAGAAAACTTTTTTTAACAAATATTTTGTTATTTTATGTTAACAGCAGCACTTTTACTCTTCAGAACCAGATGTTTTTTAATGGACTCAATAGAACTTAAAACACTACTCGATGAGAACTTGCATCACGAACACATGACCCGATCTCAATGGGAATGCGTAATACAAATATTTAAGCCCCCCATCGTAGGACAGGGAGACTGATCGGGGTTGATGAGTTTATTTCTATTTGCATATTTTGGTATTGTCTTTTCAGGCCTGCCAAATCACTCTTTTTAAAAAAGTTTCACTCGTTTTTAGGATTGACTAAAAATGACGCTGATTTATCTGTTTTTTCACTCTTTTTTCTAGCATCACTCTTTTTACCCTATTCTTCAGTAGAAACAGCCCGATATATACTATTTCTCTCCTGCTGTGACAGTCCAGATAGGACAAGAATAGGACACTTTACAATTTTTGTCCAGCATGTGTCACAACATGTGGAAAATGCCCTTATCTTCATGCAGGGGGATGGTAATCACTTGGCGATTACATATACACATTACTATTACAATGTCAACGATGTTCGATGAATGATATTCGATGTACCGCTTGTTTGAAATTATACATGCATGTTTTAAGCAGTATCGTTCTGTCACATTTAAAACATATTTAAAAATGAATTCAAATATCAATCTTTCCTGTGATCTTTTGATGTTTAGGAATTATTGATTATCCGCAAAAATATCCTGATAAATCACCAGTGAAGCACTTTTAATTATCAGGACGTAACGCTCATTAGCGTACAGTGAGGCTACACTGCACTGTACCATGTACAAGTTATTTAATTGTCGAAGATTTAGTTTGTTTATTTGCTTATAGACACGACAGACAAACTTATGAGAGGCAATGTTCGTTTGTGATACTAGAACAGTGCGGGAGGATTTTCAAATATTATTGCAAGGATATTTGAATGACAAGAATTGAAAAATATGGATTTTCTGACCATGGCAGATATGTGTGCCGGTTCACAAAATCTGGATTTAATGAACATGATGTATAAATATGTATTAAGGAATATATTTTATATTCACAAGGCTTGGTTTTCAGCACACTGACCGTCCTGTTATGGTAGGAATTACTTTCACAAAAATAAAGCGTTTTCAGGAAACAATTGAAATTTAACCAGATTTCGCTCAGGCATCAGGTGTTTGGATAGGATTGCCACCAGAACATGATATGAGCTGTAACCATTTTTATTTATGTAATCTGGATAACTTGGCCAACGTCGCGAGATCGCAACACCTTGGATTTTGTTGTAATGCAAAGCTTATTTTCGCTCAGATTCTCTAGATTAGGATCACATAGCAAAATAACTGTTCTAGCATTATTACTAACACTACTGACATTACATTTACTATGGTGCTAGAACTGCCCGCAGACAATATATCTTGCTTACTCTTCTTGTAAATTATGACAAGGACAATTCAAAATTTAAAAAATTAAATGACCGGTTAAGTCAAGGCAGGAATCTCGATATTTGTTCAAGCTCTTATTGCTCACATTTATTCATTGCTCACTGTTGATTACCTGTCGATTATAAAATCGGCACTTGACGGGACAAATTCAACAGTTTTTTAAATACTCTACATCTACATTGGTGAAGCAATATTAGTACTGGGTATTAAAAGTTATAACAGTGACTAATAGGCCTCCAGTATGGGAACGAGGTCGTAAGTCAGTTGACCAACCTTTTTATGGAACGCGGTCGCCCTCGCACCTTCCTATATTTATCCGTATTGTGTAATTATTGTGTTATTGTTCCATTTGCCTATACCACATTCTAGACCTATATCTCACTCCAATGATATGTTTACAGGGAGCCGAAGATGATCATTAAAATTAATAGGAATCGCATAGGGTATTGAAATCGTGATATTCCGTACATTATTACATGTTGTTTTGTCGAGTTGACAAATTATTTTAATACATTCTGGCGCCCGTTACAGTCACATTAAATATCCCGCCTCCCTTTTGATCTGTCTTGACATGAATTATAGAAATTATGGTGCATATTTGACGTCCTAAATGTTATGCGGTTAAAAATATTATGACCCAGTTACGCGCTGCGCCATTACCGAAGAACTAATCGAGGTGCCCCGGAAGAACCGTCTGGCTTGAACATTAATCTCCTACTCTCGTGCATATGAAATAGAATTAAGTGGAGACTATATATTCTTAAGCACGTTGTGTTCGCCTCAACATATCAACTGGTATCGAAGTAACGAGGTCTCTCTTTGAACAATGTATTTTTGTTACACTTGTGAAGGGGTATCCGTATGCTGTAGTACACATGCATTGTGGCAGTGCATGCACAAATATTTTGTTTTCTATTCACACCGAAACTTCTTTTTGTGTAGCAATTCACACAATGTACAAAGTGCGGCACTCTGTGACGTGCGAATAAATTGGTGCCTTAAAATTACCATATGTTTGTGTTATTTTTAGCTCAGCTGACTGAAAGTCATCTGAGCTATAGCGATCACTCTTCGTCCGTCGTCCGTCTGTCCGGCCGTCCGTTAACAGGGCACAAATCGTAACCGCTGGACCTGGAATCTTCTAACCTAGCATCCTGGGAGGTCCATAAAAAATCTCCTTGGAAACCTGAAACAAGGTCTCTGTTACCCATATTCTTCAAGCTATGGGGCTCCGAAATGCCCCCCAGAAAAATGAAAAATTTGATACAAAAGCTCAAGTATCTGAACAACTAATGCATTGATCCCCATGATGTTTGCATGGATATTGATCATGGACTGTTTCATCAGTTGCTGCGGACTGGTGGCGCCACCTGTATTTTTTTCGATTTTTTTCTCTATTGCAAAATTTGATACAAAACCTCGAGTATCTGAATAACTATTCCATTGATCACCATGATTCTTTGCATGAATATTGATCATGGTATGTACCATCACTTCCAGCAGACTGGTGGCGCCATCTGTATTTTTTTATTTTTACGAATTTTTTTCTATATTTTTGAGACCTGCAATGAAACTGTCATCTGTTAACAGGGCACAGATCGTTACCGCTGGACCTGGAATCTTCTCACATCAAATCTAGGAAGGTCCATGAATAATCTTCTTGGAAACCAGAAATTAGATCTCTGTTACCAATATTCTTTGAGCTATGGGGTTTTGAAGTACCCCCCCCCCCCCCCAAATAATCAAAATTTTGATACAAAGCTCAAGTATCTGAATAACTACCGCATTGATCACCATGGGTATGTGTATGAACATTCATCATGGGGTGTTCCATCACCTCCTACAGACTGGTGGCGCCACCTGTATTTTTTCCATTTTTAGCTCAGCTGACTGAAAGTCATCTGACCTATAGCGATCACTCATTGTCCGTCGTCCGTCCGGTAGTTAACAGGGCACAAATCGTAACTGCTGGACCTGGAATCTTCCAACTTGGCATCCTGGGAGGTCCATAAAAATCTCCTTTGATTGCTATGATTCTTTGCATGCTTTTTGATCATGGAGTGCTTCATCAGTTCCTGTAGACAGGTGGCTTACCCCCCCCCCCCCCATGGGGCATGTTGTTTTCAGTGCCACCTTCTGTCATTGTTGTCCTCATCTGTAGGATATCTTGTAAACGCTTTAACTTTTTAATTTAATTGAATATTTTCTGCCAAAATTTGAAACACTCAATTGTTCATATGGAGGAGTTTGAAAACCAGTGACCTTGGCCTTCATATTCAAGGTAAAATCTGCCGAAATGTGAATGTTTTGTGAACCCCATAACTTTTGAAGTGTTCCACATTTTGTCCTCAAATTTGGTACACATATTGTTCCTGCCATTTCAATAAATGCAAGCCTCCACCATTCAGTTATTCGGTCCATATTCCAAGGTTCACTCGTACATAAGTGACTCTGCATTTAAGAATATTCCTTGATAACGTACATGGATCCGGACCATATGCCGGATCAACAACAAAATATAAATGATTTTGCACTGTCCTATCCCGAAATGTCCTGAAATTTCATGACATATCCGTTATGACGGCTTGAGTTGTGTTGTGAACAAATACACACAGACACCAAACATAAAGGGGATGAATGGATACCCTTCTGGTAGATGCTATTAGAGCTGTCCATGGAAACATCTGTTGATAGAATAAAAGGACATATTATTTTTATAATAACAGGAGTGTAGACAATAAACACGAATTACTAGTTTAATGCGGCCATTGTAAGGAGAAAAGCTATTCTCCACTTTTGACTGTCTGAAACAAGTAAAACGGATAAAAATGTAGCAACCTATATTGTTTTATGTTTTATCCATTAATGACAGTTAATGAGAAGCACTATTTCGTTGTAACACCTGGTGTTATTAGTGAATAGTTCATCCAAAGTAGGCCTTAAGCTTGCGATAAATGGATATAATAATGTAATTTTGTATCTATTAATTTTTGAGAGATCTACGGTTCTTCCATTGTTCTCATGCGCTCATTCAACTCCACAAGACTAACAATACCTCTCCGTGAAAACCTCAAAAGACAGTTTGGGCAAAATAAATATTAATAGTGGTTATAATTTGTTATATTTTGAATGCAGAAGGTAAAAAATATATATATTATCTTTAATGTTGATAGCGTTTCTTGCATGTACCTGATTTCTCCAAGCAAATACTATGATGCTGGCTCTTCGGAGATGGTAATCGGATACGTTCCCTGAGCACACTGCGCATGCTCGTGGGAAAAAATCTATTGCATTTCAATTTATAAAAAGGATAAAGACACTCTTAAATTTGTAATACTTAGGTAGACTCAACGGTTGCCTTGCTCGGAAACTAAATACGATATATATATCAATATTAATGTTTTGTTCAGAGCTTTTAAAATGTCACAGTACCCTGGCCGTATCGAATGCTTATTATTCTGGTCAGAACCTGTCAGGACTGAAACAGCTATAAAATGCAGCATTCCTTGAACCAACAGCCAAAATTGCCCGAGAGAGCGCTCTCTACAAGTGGAGTCAGGAAAACACATGGCTGTGTTGGTATTTATGGTACTCCCCGTACAGAAGAGAGCCTGGCTGTCAATATATAACACAGTTAAAAGGCACTTACAACACTCCAGGTATATCAATATCGCAACAATAGTTAGACATCCGCTGTAGCTTTTAAGCAGCAAACAGTTGCTCTGCGATTTCTTTCCATATGTACGGCATAGCCGAAGTCGATAAAAGTGACTTTGTGTCTCAGCGGACCCAGTAAATATAGAAGAAAAGGGTTAAAGGAATGTCCGGTTTTGTTAAGTATGTGCAGACATCCATTTATTCTATGTCCTCTCCTGATTGACTTAATCCCCATTTTTTGCTGCCTGTGGACCGGGGCGCTAAGTAAGGTTCTTGAAGGTACATTAACATATGTATTAATATGTATATTATATCACGCTATTAGATCATTTGGGCTTAATAAAAAATGTTTCCGACAAACCCTCCGGTACATGGATTGTCACAAATTCACCTGTTTTATATGTTGTTATGGTTCTGTGAGAGAAAACACACTTAACGTGAGTTCGTTTGCAATAAGAAGATTTCGTGAGAAGGTCATGGTCTTATGCATACGTGATAACTCTCAGAAAAGGCGAGGAAACATGGAAAAAGAAACCGGTTTTAGCAAAATTCTTGGTTTTTGAAGTTGTGCGGTATGGTCATCAGGTATGATTTGTTTATGAATGTGCCACTGATTGAGCCCGGTGCTAGCTTACTTCTGCTTGTGTAGAGGAAAAAAAATATTTATTTTGGAACGAAATATTGAAGGACACTAAATCATAAACATACCTGCTACGTGCCTTTTGTTAGGTCCCTAACAAAGCAAATTTTTAAAACACAGCCCACCTATATGTGTCATGGAAAATTATGATCGATTTTAGCATCTCAACTGTGCCTGGGTATGAAAATCAACGTTGGTATTTCAGCTGAGCCGTGCGTGTGTATTGTCTGCGATTCACAGCTATTGATTTCTTTTTGTATCATATGTTTCACTTGTCATCAACAAAGCGATCATGATACAACTAGCATCAATAGACGCATCTTTATGAGTTACTTGTAACAAGAAAGTGTGTAACGGGATACCTTCGCAATATTTTGCGCTATTCAAAATATGATCCCCTAGTTGTGGCCTAGCTCCATGAATGATATGAAGTAAACATTAACACAACGAAAGTTATGCTAATCTATACATTCGCTGATATTTTGAGCAATTATGAAAACCTATTTTTCAAATTACCTGACGGGTGGTAAAATTAAAGAATAACCATGGCGGACAAATGTCAAGGTTCCAGACAGTAAGAGGACTCAGGAAGCGGTGGCCCCCTCAACCCACTTTGCATGAAATAATGAGGTAAACCTAGCAGACGCTAGGAAAATTGTAGAATGAAAATAACTGAAAAAATGATAATATCAGTCAAGTTCATTATTGTACACTTTCAACTGCGACAATTTATGCATAGAGGTCAATCCCGGGGATATTATTTCTGAGTCTGTCATGAGACTACTAAGAAAATGGAGATAATGAATCATGCATCCTAAATTAATGATTAACAAGTTGATTACAAATGTTGATTCTTTTAATCCAATTTCATCAGTTGTCATTAATGCTCGGCTTGAGTATTAAAAAAAGTAAAAGGAATATTGAAATTTAAGGCTGATTCTATGCAGAACCTAAATTTTTCTTGGATTTCCCTCTCCACAAACTCAAACAAGCATAAAATTGTAAACACACACACTATCACACACACACACATATGCAGAAATATGGACCCTTTGCCCAGCAGCTATTATCAACCTCATACCCGACGCTCGGCAACTCACCTTTGGTAATTTTGTACCCACATAACTTGGACTGTACCCACACCGGAATATAAAGGAATATAAAGGTTAAAATTCCAGACAGTGGAACCTAGAAACATTAATACTGTATGAGAAAATAAAACAGGTCTGGGGTTAAGACCATGTAATCGGCAATGGAAAGCTTGGCACCTGCTTTGGATTGTCAAGGGGGCCTCGACGTCCTTGTTTCCTAGTCCAGTCCTTTTCATGCATGCAGGTCTCCCTCCCTATTCTCTGCTACTTCGTGTTGTGCTCCCAGCAGAGACTAACGTTATTGACTCCCTGTCTCTATCGACAGATTAATCTAAATGAAAAAAATCCACATGACACGAATATCAAGTGACAGACAACTTTGCATAACATGCAGACGGTCTGGAATCTAACGATCCCAAGAATATATTAAAAACATATCACTTTCTACCTATCAGAATACTGAGCGACTTTTTTGCTTTATAAACTAACCGAAAATAACCAACATAAATAAAAAAACTAAGTAAAAGATTGCTTCATAGCAGTGAAGTAGTCGAGTTTATATCATCCGAGTCCAAGTAAATGTTCGAGTCCAAGCTACACGAGTCCAAATCCACCTCCGAGTCAAGTCACCTGGATACCGAGTCCAAGCCCGAGGCCGACTCCAATAAATTCTCCTTATTAAAAGACATTAAAAATGAATATTTGAGATTATCATAAGAATTTTTATGTTTGTTTAGACATGCTTTTTACTTTAATGGTACAAAGCTCCCTATGCAGAGCTAAAACTTGGTATATACAATTTTATTTTCTTATATTATTCTATTAGAAGTTCGCAGATGGATATAAATGCCTTTATAGCATGCGACAGTGGATCTCTTCTAATTGACTCGAGATGGACTCGGCATGATTTCTCGAGTCCCTACACCGAGTCCAAGTACAAGTCCAAGTCCAGGATCTTCGAGTAAACCTTAAATCCTTAAATCCTTAAATAAGGATCCTTTTATAGGTTGATTCGATTCCAAGTCCGGACTTCTTCCTCTATCTTTGCTTCATAGTTTCTTCAACGGCTTCTTTCATGCCTGGCCTTTCTAATCTTTTTTATGCTTCCTGTGTTCGACTGGGACCCATGCCTCTTCGTCGCCATTCCTCCTTGAAATCAATGAGACTGTTGACTGCAGAGCGGTGGTTCATAAAAACAGCATTAGAATTAGGTATAGTTAGCCTATATTAATATTTACAACGGGACACAAAATCTGCCGATTTCGAAAACGTATATGTGTGATAATGTGCTTAAATTAACATGTTATTCCGCACTGAAAAAATATTTAAAGTTATTAAAATTTGTTATTTTATTTAAATAAATGTAAATATTCTCCCCTTCTCAGTTTTGTTAATAACATTTGCCTAAAATGTTGGCGCGGAGAGTGGACAAATCCAGAGGTCCGGAGACCTCTATCCGAGCTAATACCGAGCTAAAATCCCGCAAAACTTCCAGCGAGCCCTCGTTGATATTTAACTCCACCCAAACAAGCTATAAATTACTGACGAGCATCGTCCGAGTAAACAGCCCCAGTCACATCACGTCAACGAGCCCCTACCGAGTTGTTGTTTATTTTGGCCAAAAAGAGGACGTAATTTGTTTACTCGGATGAGCCTCGTCAGCGTTTTAACAACTTGTTGGGGAGTTCGTCGCTCTATAGCGCGGAGTTAAAGACCGACGAGGACTCGCTGGATATTTGGTGAAAGTTTTGCTCGATAGCAGCTCGGGAAGAGATCGCCGGGCCCAAAGGGAGCACCGCTGGGGCATCTTTGGGATCGTCCGAATTTTCCTTAAACTTTGCCAGGACAGCACTGACAGGTCCAAACTGGTCGGGCGGAACACCCAGGAGCCTTGATCGAGTAAAAGGGCGTCGGACGAGTTCGGAACGATGTTCGGAGGAGGCTCGGATATGCTTCTAACGATGTTCTGTCGGACCCCTTCACATTTCAGGTGAAGAAAAATCTTTGGACTCGGTCGGGCGTCGATACTAATGTGACACCAAACAGCAAAAAACCGACGGATGTGGGCCCGGTTTTTGAAAAAGTGGAGGAGCTCGCTGCTCGGCCGATTTTTAAAAAATTCAATGGAAATCGGCCGGTAATGTGACTTAGGCCTGAACTACGGCCTGAACTCCGTCTCGAGCAAAGATGTTATAAAGGTGCCGTCACATATACAAAACGGAGCCCGTCCCACCTCTCCGAGAGCTGAAAAGGTCATTTTCCGCAGGAATACGGCCGGTGTTTACTCGATCACTGCGGGCTCCGTCGCGAATTTTAGGGGCCGGCCGACGATCGCAGGGCACCGAAAGCTGTTCTAAATTCAGCGATTTTCCAATGGCAATTGTTTAGGTCGCAGAGCGCATTAACAGGTCGCCCGTAAATTGCTCGGGCAGTGGCCAACATGCGATCGATATTTGGGCAGCAATCCGACGATTTTAGACAAATTTTGCTTTAAAAATCGGACGGGGTTCGAAAGAGCTGCGCGGCCGCCGCATGGGCTCCCTATGATTCTCGAACGGCCCCCTCTGGAATCCCGCCCGACTTGTATAAAGTCGAACGTGCTGCGAGCGCGCTCCGTGTTCCGCGCTCAGGCCGCAGTCGGGCGGCTTCCTCGGCCCCCGGGCGGGCTCCTGCCATCTCAGCTTCCAGTTCGAGCTCCGATGAAGCGGACTCAGGCTATCATGTCACCTTCTTCTTTGGAACGGGTTCTTTGCTCCCTTGGTCTCCTTTCGCGGGATCTTAGCTAGCATCTATTACTTTGTAGCTGTGCATTGCTGTTCACTCTGTCAGACTTAAGAAATATAATGTGACAAATTTGTTACATGTCATTTATATACTGCAGGCGCGGACGTCGGACTACGTCAGGAAGGACGTCGGACTGAGACCGCCCGGGTGTCGCCCGGCTGTCTTGCGGGCATCGAGAGACCAAATGACCATCGACCACAACTCGGACGGTGCCTGCCATGATGCCGGGCGGCCTATGCCGGACTACCTTTCGTTTACCGTGGGCCGCCGGCGATTCTTGATCACCATTATTCATTGTGCACCGCCCGATTCCCGTCCGATATGGGACAGGTTAGATTTTAAGCGTAAAATACGCTCGGCAAGCTTCGAATTCGGCCGGAGGACGTTGGATAAGTGACGCAGGCTTAAGTGTTCCTTTTTAAAAACTAACAGTTCCTCTTTTATTATATTAATAACAGCCAAAGCGATGAGACAGCCAGTCATGTAATTAGTCATATAAAGGCATTTACATAGTAAAGAAGCAATTTCAAAATAATTTCGAACCATGACGGCGGGACTAAACAAGTCAAATACACCTGTAAACGACAACACTCCCCTAGTAGCTCACGCAGAATTGTCTTTTGGTCAGACTCTTCCAAGTTTATAGGCATTCCTAGACCTAGTAAGGTCCATCCCTACGACACGTATGCAGGTAAGCATCCCAGGATTCCTTAGTTATATGTCTGCTGCATGGACCTTTAAATAATGTACACCATATCCTATTGATCTTAAACCTTGTAACGCGTCATCGGTGGTACAAAATGTTGATGGCAGGCTATTTCTCATAGATGAGCGGATAACACGCCAGAATTTACGTAGAACTACAGGAAAAACAGTTCAGGGAAGGCGAAAGGTCCTGTTTATTCCTGACCAGTTTCTGAACTATTTACTAACGTATGTAGGTCAGATACCTACAACATGTGAGATTGAATGTATTGATAAACTGATGTCGTCATTAGGAGCTTTACGTAAATATGACGGACATAAACTTCCCACAGATTGATATCACTTTTAGAATACTGTGAACAGGACTGTAAAAAAATTGAAAGAAATAAAAAATTACCACATGTTACTGGTTACCGTCTTATAAACGTCTTAACCTCGATGTTCGTACAACAGACCTATTCTGCGTATGGATGACGTTTTGTTGACAATGATTGGGCCCTGATCTTTTCTTCAAAAGACCACCAATTTCAGCAATAATGGCAACCTTAAGTCAACCTTAATAGGAAGCGTCCCATAATAGGGTATTTAAAAACATTGTCTCAAAGCGCGATCACATTTAGATAGCATTAATTGGCAGAATGAGTATCGGCTGCGAAAAGATTCCTAGCGTGTAAGTTAAAAAAGATTTCCAAGAGGGTCGCAATGGCTGCGCCGACCGGGGGGGGGGGGGGGGGGGGGGGAACTCCTCTATTCAATAAGTTGGTCCGGTCGGAGATGGGCGGTTTTCCGGAACAAGGTTTGCAAGGTAAACACAGCAGCCCCAATAAGTCAATTTTGCACCCTTGTAGCTGCCGGGTTTGTGTCTTTGTTCCTCGCAACAGTCTGTGAGTATCACGGAGTGCCGTTTGCAGAAACCAATGCCGTGACCCAGAAATGCCTTAGGCAGCTCATATCTAAAACGTCTTTGAGCGTATCTTTGTTAATTGATGCGGACCCTTTCATGTATTGTAAGTGAGTTATGATCGGCTCTGACGTGGAAGCTGCAAAAGAAGATCACCATCAAATACTGCCCTTAGGGCCAATAATATTAAATATATTATGAAAGAGAAGGCACTATAGTGTCTATATATACAGCGAGACCTTTATTATGGACACCCTTCGGACAGTTCCAAACTGTCCACTTTATGGAGGTGCCCGAAATATGGAGGTCATAACCACATGATAATAATGAGGAGGAAAAAACGGGACTGTCAATGACGCCCACGATATAGAGGTGCCATCTTGAAGGAGTGGCCAACAAGGACAGGTTCCACTGATTAAAGTAACTGTGTAAATATGGAAATATTACAATCTAATCGTCCAAGACATCCAAGACAACATGGCCACAACTTCAGGTCTTAATATGATTAATACTTTATAAGGAGCCCATCTTAAATAGAAAAATGCAAATGATTCATGGCAATCCTGAAATAGAACAAAGATTTATTTTGCTATAGGTATATTAATAACTGAAATTTCTAAAGCCAAGTCTCTTAATTTCTTTCATTAGAATGTACAAACGCAAACATTCTTAAACCTTTTACGTCCGGTTTTACATGAAATATTTATTTTGGTGTACGTTCTAATATATTGATATTATTCGTCCATGTTATAACTTTATCTTTTCCCGATGGTCTATGTAGCCATTAAATATAATTGATTGTTCGATTATTATTTTACTTTATATCATACATGTTATCTACTTCTATATTGTTCCAATGTCTTTATATCAATAGATCTACTCCGGAACTGTCCACTAATGAGGGCCATCTGGCAAGTCAAGCCTACTGGTGGTACAAACAGTTCCTGCTCCAGCACTCCCTGATCATATCATATAGCATTTACTCTGTGTATAAAATTCAGCTACATTCTGTGTAAAGGCTTCTTTCTCACTTTTTTTCAACAAAATGAGTGAAGGAATTCCCGGATTATCTGTAAACAGATGGATTGATTCTGTTTGTTGGAAAAGGAGCAGATCAAACTAGAGGATAACTACATGCCCTGTCCGTTTATTCAAATAAAGGTCTATGAGTCATGTTTTCATGGCTAGTGTACCTAAAGCAACAAAACTGGTCTAAACCATGTTGAAACCTCTTTAAAATTACACTTTATATTTTAAATCTGCTTATCAGGTTGATATAAAACCAGATTTGTCTTTAACCTCAGGATAAGGTCTAACCTCAGTGTGAGAGAAGCCAACACATAAGGAACCACGCCATCAGAAATCGAGTTACATTTGAATATCTTACATATGATAATATTTAACATTTGGTGCCATCATGTGATCCTTAGTAATCGCTGGTGTATATAGTCCTTATTAATATTTTTGGTCATTGTTAATAAGTAGGCAACAGAACTTAGCTGTTTCAAAAATGTTGAAATCTGCAGTAAATGTTAAATTTATTTTTCACTATGACTTAGTGCAGCAATTTATTTATATTACTTCATTATGTGGACTTATTTTTCTCCTTAATTTATGCTTATGCTTATTTATACTCTAAATCTGTTGACTGTTTGCTATACTTTTTCAACTGGTAGTTCACGATCCAGTGATAAAAGCTCTATTTGTGTTAGGCAATTAATCCAATTAATTATGTTTGAGAGATAAAATTTATATTTTCCCAACTACTGTCATTCAACCAAATAACACCCTTATTGATAGATTAATAATAAGGCTTGATATAAACACTGTCTCTGTCTTGTTTTTATTCAAGAGGTGATTGGCACATGTATCCAGTCTGTCAGGTTTTAATAAATCTCATGCTTTCTATGTATATTTCAGTAGCTGCCTATGTTATCCATCTGGTAGCATTTAATTCAAATTATCCATGGTCATTTATAGATAAATCTAAGTGATAAGGACTCTAGATTATACAAACAGCCCTATGCCCAAGCCTACTGCTCTCAGTCAAAGCCTCTATAGCTACCAGACTGTTTGTACCACCAGCAGGCCTATGGTCAGCTTACAAGGAGTTCAGGATAAGGTCTATTGTGTCAAATGTTTTAATCTATTGCAGGACCTCAATGAAAACAGCACTTGCTGAATGAGCATTCCTGTTGAAATACATTATTATTAAATAATAAATTAATAATAAAAAGTAAAAAAAGCTTCACGAAAATACATGAGGTTTTCTCATATCCGATTTGATCTTCATTGTACAGGAAGCTGTGTTAATCATTAATGTTTATTGCGTATTTTATTTTAGATATTAAAACATTGCTATCATTAAATAAGGGTTAAGTATTCATTACATAAACACGTAAAACATAGCTCTATATGATTAACTTAACCGAATTCCCTGCAATTTACTACACTTCCCTGTCATGAGATAAAATTATATTTAAGGACATCTATCATCTCAGATACCAAAGCCTTACTGATGTGTCTTTCCTTCAGATAACAGTGATTAGTTTATACAGTAAAACCTCGCCCATCGACCACCTCAGTTGTGCGACCACCTCAAAACAACGACCACTTTTACAGGTCCCGCTTTTTCGCCCGTTGTATAATACCTAGCTAAGACGACTACCTCGCAAATGCGACCACTCATGGTCGAGGCCCCGATGGTTGTCTTAATTTCATGGTTTTACTGTATTAGTGATACCAGAAATGCCTGCATTGGAACTGCTAACAGACAAACACGCACGGTTTAAAACATGAGCTCCTTGTGGAGATAAGAACAGGAAATCTTCCGTTTAGAATGATATAAGAGAATTGTTGTCCAATATTTAATCGAAATACCGAAAAGTCAAAAAAGGGCAAAATAATGCGGCCGTGACAGCAAAGGTCAACCTCCGAGCAGGGTTCAGGTCTATCATACATACTCTATCCTGGACTTTTATAGACAGATCCCATGTATGGAGATTGAGCAAAGGTCAGGGCTCCCTCAGGAAATCATCATTACAGCAAAATTTGTGACATCACTCATTTCCTAAATTTTGCAATTACGTGTGGTTATTTTGCGCTCGTTAAGAAAATTAATTCACTTTGATGATTGCCCACCACAATTCAGTTTTGCATGCTTCTACTTTATTACGAAACTAATAAGCTTCATTTGTTCTCAAAGAATAACATTTTTTTCGCAAAGTTACGACATTTGGGTTTATTTTATTCTGTAACAGCACAAGAGGTCTGAGTGATTTAGTTATCTGCCCATTATTGTTTATAGTTAAAGTTTATATAAAATTTATAAAGCGCAAAAATAAAACATGAACAACATGCGTTATACTCAGTTGAGCTGTACAGACTAAAATTCAAATAATACATTCATTATGAGATCAATTCACAAGACCCTACAACAAATAATATTAAATGTAATAAGATCATGACCCGATTAAAAGAATGACTTAAGAGACTTCAACTAAATTGCAAATAAATGATAGCGTTATCCTATCGTGTGATCGGTGTATATTTTACATATGATAGGCAGTTCTAAATAAATGTCTTTTTAATAAGACTTTAAATGTATTAATACTGTCTTGTCATTTGATGTGTTCCGGAAGTTTATTCCAAACGGCTGGTGCAACACTTGTGAAGGGCCTTGACCCCAATGTTTTTTTGTCCTTGTCTTGGGAACCACAAGCAGATTACGTTGACCAGACCTAAGAGCACGGCTGGGATTATGATTCTCAATTAAACAAGACAAATACATAGGTGGCTGGCCATGTAGGCACTTGAACATAAAAAGAGCCCCTCCAGATCAAACAAATTCTATATCACTGTAATAAGATTTTGTAGCCAGTATTGCATAAAATCATAAAGGTTTTCCGCAAAATACACCAAGCGCAATTTTAAACAAAGGAAGCTCCGAATTAATAATTCAAATGAAGGCACTTTTATTGTCTCAGGCCAACAAGTGTCTATTCGTCGGCTCTGCTGGGTATTCAAGGTGGCGATAACCATCCATTTTCAAAGCGCCTTTTCTCGTGTTTAAAATCCGAAAAGTACACCGTCGCATCATAACTCGAGCAACTCTCATAAATATAGGGCATTTAGCACATCTCACACAAATATCTAACACACCGGTCAACCATCATCATACCACCAAAACTGGGGCTACGCTTTCACAGACCTTAATTCAGTGAGAATCGCGGGTGTCTGCTTCATAATTAATGAATAAGACTGCTCGTATCTGGGGCTGAAATCAGCACTGCAAATCAAATACAACGAATGAAATGCAAACAATGCACTGTCCACACGCCGTCTGAACAGGAAGACATGTACAAGAAATAGGAAGGGCTTATTAGATTGGTTAGATAATGTATAGTTTCCCGGCAATGCTGAACGTTTGATAAAAAAAATTGCACCAGGCTTCCGAGTCTTTAGATTATTTCCTTGAATGTCGCGGCATTCAGGTCTATGGGAGCGTAGCCGCAGACTTTGTAGTATGAAGATCGGTCAGCTGACTGGGAAAACAGCCTGCCGGAAGTAGCACGGGGTTATTAACCGCCATCGGTCATAGATACTAGAGTTCTTTAAATAACTGCAGTAATGAGCGCTACACCTGTCATTGCCGGTTATGCAACGCCTCAAGCTTTCCCAGACGGACACGTCGTGACTTACATCATAAACTAGAAAGGACCCGGCTTTAAAAGCACAATACTCGACGTTTTCTTCTCTTTTAAAGGGAAAGAATACCTGTCAAGTTTCACCTTCAATTTTTCTAACTAGCTGTTTGTCGTTTTTGACGGGATCCCGTCCCCGTCACAAGGATCTTTACACCGTGATCACGTGACTCAATTACCTTAGCGACTCTGCGACTCTGCATGTGATCCACCCAGCATGTACCGAGGCCTTAGCCAGTAACGAAAGGGGGGGGGGGGGCTGATTTTTTTCAGCCTCCGCAGCTTTTGTCCAAAGGTTTCAGACCAGTATTTGAGTCTTGGACTCCCCCTCCCCCCTCCTTTATATAGGTTTTGTCATTAGTCCTGGTTTGGATCGCCTAACATTATCGGTTGATTTTGTATTACATTATTGGATAGTGTTACATTATCGGTTATTTTTATTACTTTATCGGTTGCTATTGCATAATTAGTTGATTTGTTATTACGTTATCAGTCTATGTGATATTATAGGTTAATGTTCTTATTATATTTTCGGTGAATGTTACATTATTAAATGATTATTACATTGTCAGTTGTAAAACGGCCCTCACACTAGATTTTCCATCGCGTTTGCGGCGATTTTGCTCGAGGCTTGAAATCGTCTATAAAACAAATCGCATGCCAACTCGCAGAAATCGCACACAAACGTACGAGAACGAGGACAAAGCGTGGAAACGTGGACAGAGACGCAATCTGCTGAAATATTTTGGACATGTTACAATAATTTGTATAACCTCAGGTAAACGAAAATAAATGAACATTAAAAAAGGTATACCACCAGAAAGAAAACGGTATCAGGTTTAAAATAATGTATACTCAATGAGTCTCATTTGGATTTAAAACTTTTGGACTGACTATAGATACCGGAATTTTCACCAATTGTGTTACCTTAAATGTCGGTTGATATCCGGTAGCACTGTTTTGCCTTATTGGTGGTATATACGCTCTTCTCGAAATATAACTGTAAACATATTTGAGAGTATCTTCATATCGACCGTCTGGCATTACGAACAGATTTCTGGCGCCAGAGTGTCTTTACATCTTAGTCTGAGGAACGCATTATATCGTCTTATGAAGATGCAAATATTTTTGTCATTTCTGACAACGCTTCATGGTCTACAGGTATACAATCTCAATCAACATAAACCAGACCAATCGTTAGCATACATGAGCGAGAAAAATTCCATTTCAAACCCGGCACATTAGTAAACCCCTCGGCACGTTTGTTGACTTTATGACCGCATGAAACAAGCTTGGCTCGCACGGATTACAGGACGCAGGCAGCTTGCAGGCGATACAGGGAATTACCCATGTCAATGGAGACGGTGTTTCAGATTGGGTTGTGAGCTCACGTGTATACTATTGTGTTAATTCGGCATTCTAAGAATAATATTGAAATTATGGACCGTTTACCACAATATGAATGCAACCTGATGCAAGGCCACTGCGATACAATCCTCGATATTACTTGTATCACGACCGGAGTAGGCTTACCAGCCCAACTATCCGATTGCCTACCGGTCGCGATGTTACGGCTAACTTGAGAGCAGAAGCACCGTCATGAAATCAACACCAATTTGCCTTCAGACTATTATTATGCCTAGTCTGTACACGGCCTAATATTGTAGATTAATCTTTCGAATTGGGAAGTATCCTAACAGATCTCCCCAGGTAATGAGGAATAATCCAGTACCGACTGTATGACCTTCACTGGTTCTAGCCCACCACAGCCGTCTTCATTATTTGGGGCACACGGTGACGACTTACGAACGTTCCTCACATTACCTCCAGGGTCCATGAACCATTTCTTCCATGCAACGTGGCCTTTAAAATATAAAAACCAAATCAGCATGTCAGGTTAGGATTCAGCCGTAGTCCGTCACTGCAGATTTTCTGTAACAATACGTCTTCCCTCTCCAGGGAAGTCTTCGTTAAATACCAGTAGCGCTCCTTCTGTGCTAGGAATGCTACCCTTTTTTTTGCATACTTCCATTGACAGGTATAAAAGTCAAGAGAATTCAGAAGCGGATCCGGGGGGGGGGGGGGTCCAGGGGGTCCGGACCCCTTCCTTTTTTCATCAGAAACAACGTTTTTTAAGGGCTTCAGACAAATTTTGCAGCCTGGACCCCCCCCCCCCCTTTCTTTTCAGACCTGAGGACCTTTTTTTTTAGAGTTTTCATATGTCCTCCTTGGTTGGACCCCCCCCCTTTTCCTAAATCCTGGATCCGCCCCTGGAATTGTAAAATTAAGACATGTCACTTTAACGTGACTTTATAGACTTAGGAATTTTCCAATTTTGAGAATCCAGTTCTCCCTCTGAGTTAAGTGCAAGTTACGTTGGCTGAGTTAATTTTGGTGTAACTTTGTCCGTACTGGACGCTTAAACTTGATTTTCATGTTCGACGCTTCGATCATCAAGATAAAAAAATATAAAAGTAGAAGACACCATTTCGTGACTTTGTGTGACACCCCTTTTTCTCAAGTTTTGAAAAAAGGTACATGACCTGTTCCGAGCAGATTTAACTTTATTATTGTGGAAACATAAAACAAACGTTAAAGACCACACAAAAAATATTATTGCTCTACGGACTCTTTTTTTACTGGTCGGGACACAATCTGGAATCTTGCCAGTTTCCCCCGAAAATACAACAATGTGCTTCAGTTCCGGAGAAAGTGTATATGTATTCAACACTATTTTTCATATCTTTAAGAATCATTTTAGGGAATATGTATGATAGCAAAATTGAGCAATATTACCAAAGACCTGGTCTTCATTTGCAAAGAAAAAAAATAAAAGAAAAATACAAATGGCAAATAATTATGTTAAACCATGCTTTTTTGTATAGCTTAAGCTAGTGGCAGCCTACCACCGTCACGTCAAATTTTCAATTAACTGAAGACGTTTGATTGGCAGTAAAAGCTATTAGGTTCGCATCAATTCATGTATACATGCAGATGTGCACGCTATTTCTCACAGTACTTTTTCATTTTCATCTGCTTGTCGAACTGTCATTTTGTCATAAGTAAGACATAAAGTGACGTTATTCTGTTAGGGAAAACAATAAATGTTACATTCACGTTAGACTAACGTATATATTCATGCAGAAGTTATTCATAACGAGGCTGGTTTTACTCGGAAGGTTTGTCTCTGCGTCCGTCATGACGGCTTGATAGCTTCGTGGGAATCGATGCCAGAGGGAAGACAGAAGGTAATGTAAGTAATTTTTTTAACAACATTTTTCTTCATTTTTTTAACAAATAAAACACGACCTTTTTAGCGTCTGAAGTCAAATACTACCACACAGCAAATATTTTGATCCGACCCCTAGAATGGTTATAACTTGCATCATGACTCACAGGCCGCTAACAATTTTTCTAGAAGGCCTGAGTGTCATGGTGTCATGACTCGGCTTAAGCATCCCTGCAACGTCCCTTATTCCTGAGAATAAGAGGGGTAAATTTTGTAAATAGAGTAGCTTTATTATTGGTTAGAAGACGAACGAACAATCAAGGCTCGAGCCGATCACGTTTAAAAACGGGGTCCGCGTCGGCTCCCTCACAACTGACATTTCAGAGATAGTTTGTTTCCAGATATTTGGTCTCCAAATATTGTAATAAGAAAAAGAAGTGAATTCTGTAGAGATATTTGCAGATGCCACCCCAAGCCAAGCGCAAAGATACCCGAGACGCCTTCCAGTTAATTCCAGAACACCCAGTACCCAGATCAAGACGGCAAGTCGGGCGAGCAGGCAGAGCACAAGCAACCACGCCCACTCCGTGACGAGAACCTGACAACACATCAGTCCTGATCGATGCAGACAGTTTGGAACTTGT
The DNA here is from genome assembly GCA_026874595.1 of Sipunculus nudus. Classification (NCBI taxonomy): domain Eukaryota; kingdom Metazoa; phylum Annelida; class Sipuncula; order Golfingiida; family Sipunculidae; genus Sipunculus; species Sipunculus nudus. Next base: position 35,778,035 of record CM049309.1, read on the forward strand.
GTAGAACATTGACTTAAATGAAGACAGAGCGATTTCTGTTTTCTTCATCACTGTTATTGGTTAGACATTTATAATCGATTGTTATAGCGAAAGTGTAATTGCGTAGTGCATTATACAATCTGAATAATTTACAGTCTAAATCTGGCAAGCTACAAGCGGAGATTGTTTTGAGTGCTCTAGGCATATAGAATATTCAATATTTTTATTAAAAAGGCTGCGAAGTTAGTTCTGGATCTGCACAGACACCTGCAGTTATAGTTCCCCGAAAGCTAACTTTCTGACGAGAAATACATATAATTATCTGGAGGGTATTACTGTTACGTCATTAATTTTAAGATATAATTTGAAATCAACCCAGTTTGTTCGTAAGGGTGCCTTTCCATACATGCGGGCCCCCGCGCGGGTCCCGCACGGTTGAAATCCAACAAGTGTGTTATCACTGTCGCCTTTCCATACGTGCGGGTCCCGCATGCGGATCCAGCAGTGTTGGATTTCTGCGGGGGCCCGCGTGCGGATGCTACATGTATATATCAATAGCAGGCATGTGTCCTTGTATTTGAAAAGAAATAGGAGCTGATAGAGCTTATTTAATTGCATTAAAAAAATATACGACCATTCTTCATTGAGATACGGCCCGGGACCAGCTCTAGTTAGAGTGTGACAGGAAATAGCCACCATTTAAGCCTGGTTGGTGAGATACGATATTAATCCGCTCCAATCTGCCTCATCAGTTAGTATAAATGTTTACACTAAATATTTTCTTAAGATATTACACTAAAATTTTAGAAATTATGATGATTAGTGCATGCGTTTATCCAAACTAATGGGTCACCCGCATGCCGGGACCCGCACATATGGAAAGGGACTCTTCGCATGCGGGGACCCGCGCGGTTGAAAATCCGCATGTATGGAAAGGCACCCTTACTCATTATACTTTAATTCATTATGAATGGTGGAAACCTAAGCGTCAGTCCTGGGGTAATGCTTTAACCCGGACTGACGAGTCAGCTTGATCATATGAAATACATGAGCGAACTAGAAGAAGATAGGCTACATGCGTTCAAGACTAAATACCAGCGTACACGTTACGAAATACGATTTCTTGTATCGCAACGTCGTATCATCAATGCCCAAGATAAGTATCGTATTTTCCCGAAATTTGTACAAATTTTGTGCTAACGGTGATGGGATCTAATACTGATCAGCAATATGGCTGCCGTTGTAAAAGTAAATTGGGGGTTTACGCGCTAAGAATGGGATATATATATAGAAGGATACGCCCAGCGTAGACGTTATGGAATTCGGATAAGATACGCTAGAAAGCCAGTTACGATCACAAAATTTCGAACACGCTCGAAAAGTACGACACGCTGCCAAGCTTTTCATATCAACAAATACAACGGTATTCAAAGGCATGCCTTGCTGCCAATATCCATCCCTGTAACATTGTGACAGACTGCATTTCGATGAACCACCATCATCCTGTAATGCCATAATCCAGAGACACCATAATGTATATGTAACAGGACTATGATTCGAAAGGCAATCATATGGTTGCTCCATAAATAATATGCTTGTATTCATCTTGACATAGATAGTTTTCTGATTGCCTTTCGCCCTGTACTTATAGTGAATATGTTTAATGTTGTTGTTTAATTATTAGCGTTCGCATGACTATGTCGCCGAATATTTAAAATACTGTACAGGCGATCGACACGTCGTCACAAACTTATTGAAATATTTTCTTTCTATATTATGGCGCGTCGTCGCGCGTGCCTGTGACGTCATTTTGTGCGCACGCGCGATGAGGTCAGGGTAGACGTTAGAGGATGGGGGACATAGAAGGCGGTGGTTCGATATATGTTTTTTTTTTTCCAAGTAGAATTATCACAGGGATCGCCAGAATAATATCTTCTAGAAGCAGCCTGTGAGTTGATAAAAAAACTAACAACGGAACACTTCTGTGGACATTTTCTGTGAACGTTTATTTAAAAAGGGCCAGATATGGAGAAAATAATATGAACTGTACAGCAAGATAGACAATCGTAAATAAATCGGTCTATAAAACTTAAATTTTGTCGTGTTGTGCTCCAAGAAATAGACACACCACTCCCACGGCTACATATACATCACTGATATAATGTGATAACTAAGCCTATAGCCTAGGGAGCCACTCTGATATATGACACCTGTTATTCCTGGTTCAAGAAACCTATATAGCTAGATTAGCTGTATTCGATTGGAAGTTCTTTTGAAGCATGGTCAACCTGTAAAGCACTTTTGTATTTGATAAGGGGGAGGAAGCAACTCCGCGCGTGAAGCACTTGCGCAATAGCGTTTAATGCAATACACTACAGCGTTCAAGAATCCATTTTAATTTATTATTTTATGACGTCAAAAAATGATCGCAATGCAATCCATAAACTTCACCATACAACTTAGCATTTGTAAAAATTCATATTTTTTCAAGTCATGCATGATTACCGCATGCGAGCGTGGTCAACAGCTCACACAGGCACGAAACTTAACATATTATTCGCTAATATTTGAATATTTTTTAAAATAAAAATGTTAGTTTTAAAAAATGAGATCGTTTGCTATCGAATGTAAACGATTTTACGTAAAACCAATTATGGCTTTTATACTCTTTTATTTACGAGGGTTGTACGTCTGTAACGAACGTTTTGGGCCGCCATATTTCCGTGCAGCACATTCGATTGGTACTATTCCGTGAAGCAAAATTTGGTCACTGCGGCAGGTGGGCGGAGCTTAAATTGACTTCTAAAAAAATTGCCAATCGAATACGCTCATTATCTAAAGATAGTCCCGGCCGAATCTTATAGCTTGGGTTACGTGGTAATATCTCGGCTATAATGCAGCCCTCGTGCTTTAGCAGTCCTGTCACTTCAATTCTTTCATTTCCGGTTTCGTTTGGGCGAGCATGGGTGTAACTTTAGTTTAATCGACAAAATAATTGGAATATCATGCGTTCATGATTTACAAGGGAAGCAAAGCACATTCCGGTAACTTTAACCGGTAAACCGTTTATCTAAAAAATAATGCCAGGCGTCCCTAGTACGTTATAAATTTTGTTAACTCCTTCCACTTCTACAGACTGTTATTGTCTCCAAGCCCAAGAGTCAGTTAACTTCCGAGCAGCGTTTCCACATTTAAGCAATTTTGCATGTTTTGCCGTTTAGCTTTTAATTACAAGGGCAGCGTTTTTCAGCAGTCAAACAGTAAGGAAAGGTAGGAAAGGCCCATGGATGTGAGTCTGTGTGTTTTTGAATGATGTTATGTGTTAAGAATTAACGGAAATGTATTGATCCAAATTTATCTCTTATCCAAAATAGATTGTTATTACAACAATAAAAACCCTTCCCTGCATGGAATATTAATAACATAATAAAGTCAAAGGCAAAATTTCATTTGATTCCACATGACGGAAACCAACAATGGGGACATCAAAGATGTCGTAATATGTCAACAGAGTTAAAACGGAAGATGTATTCAAATATCGGTTAAGTGTATTTAGACCATTTGATATCTGGTAGTGTTGGGGATCGCTTCCTTGATCATATTCGATCATTGACAGCGTATCAGCAATCGATGATAGATTATTAGTTGTTATTGAGAAGTGTTGGGAATCGGTTGTTATTTCATGATCAGTCATCAATGGAAATCGGTTGACCTCTAGGAGTATGAAATTTCTGATCAAATATAGACCTGTACACCCTCTAAATTTATATATATATATATATATATATATATATATATATATATATATACCCCTACTATTGGCTAATATATCTAATAACTTTATAGTCTTCATGTGTATATAGTAAACGTAGGTGTGAATCTATTAATAAACACATATTGGTCGGCCAAAAAAGGTATGGTTCTCAGTGCGGGCGGGCGATATTTTATTTTTGACCTTTCATGTATGTTTATGATGTCATTTGATTAGGACAACAGGTTAAAGCGCTACATAAAAAGAGGAAATCTTTTCAAAATTTTATATTATATTATCCTCTTGATTGTATTAATTTTCTTCTTGAAATATGAAAATCGAAATAAAAACTTGTGATGCGGGGGGTTCGAATTGACGCAGCCGGTGCCTGAGAACCATACCTTTTATTTTTTTCGCCTACATTTCATGAAATCGTTTACCTTCCCTTTTTATAAAGCTCAACCTTTGTGTTAAGCTGTAATCGATCATGGCAATGCAAGATCGATCATCGGATCGTCTGCATTAGCCGACCGTTCATTGATTATAATCGATCATTCGTTCCAGCACTAATATCTAGCATGGTCATTTGTTATGTCGTGCACAAACAAAACAAAACAAAAAAAAAAAAAAACCGAGCACCGATCGCGATCGGTAGCGTAAAACATAACATAACTTTCATAAATCAAGATGTTTCAGGCTCTCAACTAGTGATTGTCTGTGTATCTGTTTTAATGTTTCTTCTTCTTGACTGGGAGTTGTCGCGCATGCTTACGTTCGGACCTCAGGTCAGGCGGTCTTGTTATGGAAAACAGACCCACAAGGACTGTGTTTACTCACACACTGAAACACAACACCATATAATAAGTTCAAGTGTGGAACTGGTTTATTGGAATACGTTGTTCTCAGCCTATTTGATCTATGCACGTGACATAATACAAATATTATTGTAAATGAGAAAAAACCTTTAACTTTTAATAAGTGACTCTAAGCCATTTATTCATGGAATAGTCCATTAAGTGTTTGCCACAGGTAGTATATATGGTGTGTATCTAAGTTTTTTTTTTTTTACGTTAAGGTAAACCACCCAGACATGTAAACACCTCCTCTGGCATTTTCGTCGCGAATAATACATGAAATAATGCCGAGTAGTATCTACATTATCTATATTAAAGGTTTAAAAGCGTATACAAATTGAACGAACAAAGTAAAGACATTTATATAGAATCAAAGTTATTTTAGAATTAATCTATTTGTATTCGGACTAAGTTGGTAGATCATTTTGATCAAGGATAATAGGCCTTGAAAATGTGAGTGTAAGCGGGCCGATATTAACACAATAGGCCCACTGGAATCAATATTTGGCCCCCACCATCGACTCACAGCCATCTAAGTTATACCTCCGGCTCACTGGGAAACTTCCCGGTGGCCTGTGGCCCAGTCCGCTTGTAAATCATTGTTTTCATGATAATGAGGCACAGACGACCAGTTAAGGGTTTTAACTGTTTTTTAAGTTACTATTGACATGGTACCCGATTATTGGCCTTGCTTGCTTAGTGTCACACATGTCAGTGCTGTTACTAAGGAGGCTTATTTAAATTAACGTTTTAGAAATAATTTTAACAGTTTAAAAACAAACATTTTTAAGTAAAGAACGTATAACATTTCCAAGGAAATCTGACTCCAAGCCAACGTAATTTAGCGGGGACTTCGTTGACCATACATCAGAGCTTTCGATATCAGCTCACGCGTGAAACATAGGAGCTTGCTTAATGGAGTGCTTGACGTGTACTCCCGAATGTTCAAGCTGCATCAAAGTGATAGGAAACATGCATAACAGTTTTTTTAGGTAGCTGCACCATTACATGTCAAAATATGTCAGTTCTGTCAGTGACCATTACTTTCCAGGCATAATTCACTGCAGGCCTTTTAATATCAGTTAACGCAAACAACTGGAAGGGTGAACATACGCACACACACACACCATTTCACACAAATATATATATATATATATAAAACAGTGGGAAGAATTTAAAAAAAAAGAAAAATAAAATCGACTGTCCGTTATTTGTATTTGTTATGTAGGATCACTGACGTTATTCTCAACCACGTTCCTGTATTGGTGTAGAAACCAACCTCGGGGAGGTTCCTAGCTCCATCTCTTTCTTAATATCGCTCTTGAAGCAGTTAGGTCTCTGTCTCTCTCTCTCTCTCCCTCATTCTCTCTTTCTCTCTCTCTCTCTCTCTCTCTCTCTCTCTCTCTCTCCTGTTTAATGTTGGTCCCTCGATCTCCGGGAGGTAGGAGCATTACCTCACACAATTTTTTAAAATATTTTTACATGTTATATAAATTTAAATATGGTAACCATCAAGACCTACATTATTTTTTTAAAGTGAGTCTGCTCTGAGAATACTTCTTTTTAAAGATATGGTGTATCAATTATGAAAATATAACGACGATAAAAATGATAACCTGGCTGGGCTGAAAGTTTAAAATAATTGAGATACACTCAAGAAAGAGAAAATGATTCTTCGTATTCTGTATAGACTTTATTATTGATTTTATGAATACCAATATAAATACTTAAAAGTGCTGCAAATTATAAAATAAAACATCTAGTTTTGGTTGTAATTGTTATAGACTTTGCAACCAACCTTTAGAGCTAGAATCTTTAGAGACGAATAGTACGTTGTATTTTCAAATAAATTCAGTATCATCAGAATAAAAAAAAATAATGACTTAGTTGATTTAAGGAGTTCGTGATCAAATTTCAGGAAAGTCACGATAACAGAATGTTTGGATGAAAAAAAAAGAAATCGATTAGCGATAACGCACTGGTAAAAATTTTAAAAGGTACTCTTGCTCGGCGCTAATGGAAATGTTGGAGCTCAGCTGTTGTGTGTTCATGGTATTATTGACAGTTAATTGACCCTGCAAGAACACAGTATTCATGAATTATATCTCACACGATTATCTAATTTAAAATTATTGTTTATTCTTTGATCAGGACATTTTTATTAGTGTTATTTTATGAGGACTATTAACATCAATTTGGTCACATGTTGTCAAACTCTCTGACTGCTGAGAATTCACGTGTTGGTCAGGACTGTATGAATGTCCAAGTCATTAGTTGTCACATCGGCTTACCTGTACAACTTTAGTATTTAACTCAACATCCGATCATTTTTGTCAGTGAATTGGTACAAAAACTGATATATTTTGATTGGATATAAAAGGAACTTGTCATTAATAAATTGTTAAGCAAGACTAAACACATAAGCCGGTCAAAAAATACAACAAACGTTTATGATGGTGGGCCAACGGGATAACGAAATATTGATGCCTGTATGAAGATGATTAAATTTTGGGCCGCTATCACTCAAATGTCAAGGGAAACGGGAAAAGATTAGTTAAAGAGGCTCCTCTGAGGGCTTTGCACTCGCGACAGGAATATAACCTAGTGTTCTGAATTCATGAAATGTGAAAGGTCCATGGGGACAACATATACCTGTCCTAGTTGTATGAAAGTTGTAAACTTGCCAAATAATGCATGGTCTAAAATGCCTGTTTTGTCCTACGGCTTGTTGTTGTTTTCCCAAGCACTTACTTATCTAATTTGAAAATGACGAAATAGCCGTTCAAAATTGCGAAGTTTATGGTAAATGCCGATAATCCTGTCTTACACCCGGTTCCGTTTTTAGCATACACGTTTAACAGTCACGACAAATATGCCAAGTACATTGTTTTCTAGCGGAATTGAATAAAATAAGACACCTTTGATAGGTATGTTTAATTCTCACTATAAATCGAGAATGATCTTTTAAATTTAATCATTCGAGCGTTTACTTCCAATAAATTAAATTTCATCTTACAGTGGGACAGCTGAATATATTCGTTTTAGCAGTTGCTTTGTTTAGCAGGTTTTTCGGGGTCTCGACACCAGGGTTGGCACAGCGCCAAAAATCAGACCATCGAGTGCGGGGCTTCGCGGGTTTTAAACTTGAATGCACAATGCGATAACACGGTCTCATAGGTTTTATAACAATCATTTGCCCTGCTCGAGCCTCGGTGATGTTACCCTTTGAAGCATGGTGGATAAAGCAGCGGTTAAAACGAAGGAAATTTGGATTGACAGTGTATAACCGCTGCGTGAAAAGTGTACAGGTTACGCAATTTAAGGAATCGATAATATTCAATGATAGGAATAAAACGCACGAAGCCACAGATGCTTGTGTACGTGCGTGTGTGTGCGGGTTATTCAGTCGCATTTATCATTTGGTTATCTCCTTTGAACAGAATGGTTCGGTTCTTTCGTGAAGATTGCTGCATGATAACGAGCTGCCTACACTTGGACTAATCAATCAGGCCGGGCTACAATGCGACAGTTGTTTTGTTACGAAACACTGAACCGGAATTCACAATAGAAATGTTTTTTTTTTTATGATACCCAGAAGTACCTCGTATGCACCTCTCAGACACTACCCCTAAGGAGTCGTCCGGGCTATGTTGTCTCTCTACGTTTGCTGGCATTGTTACAGCTTCCATGATTCAGTTTTCAGATGCTTCTTGGCGGAGAAAGATGCTACATTCAAGGATGAAGAAGACTTTGGTCATTCAGCCATTGTGTCTATGGGCAACATGGAACCTACTTCAGGAACAAATCCTTTCCCCTGAGACACCTTTAGTCCTTTCTCTAAATAGCAGCTGAGCAAAGTTAACCCGTGGAGATGTTGTGACTTTATGAACAAGAGTGCTATTTTTGGTTTGGTACATAAAGTCAAATTCGCGGTAACACAAAATCCATAACCGGGTAGAGACTTCTGGAGGATGTGATTATTCCCGATGGGCAGATGGTATAAATAAAACTTTGAGGCCTGTAGGCTGATGGTATGAACAGATTATTCAAGCCTGTTGGCCGATGGTATAAACTATATATTACCGTCTTTTGGTCCATTGCATGAACAATTAAAGTACTGATAAGTGTGACGGTGTTATTATTTTTGAGCCTCTCTCACTCAAAGTTCCATCAAAGTTTGTGAATGTGTGTCACTGCACAACTCTCCCTGCACAAAACCACATAGTAATCGGGTTAGCTCTTTATTTTCAGTTGCCAAGGCTGATTTCTTTTTATTATCCGATCGTGGTATAGCTCTCCCATGAGGAGTTTTCTAACGCCATATACTTTGTTACCTAGAGGTCTCTTGAGTATGGAAATGGGTATTGACAGTTGAGACAAAGCAGATTTTGCAACAAAAGGCAGCTTATGTAAAAAGACATTAAAAGGGCTGATTTTGTCCCCCAAAGATATTAAAATATTGATATTTATTTTAGAAATGAATGTTGGCAGTAAAAAGCATTTAAACGTTTTGAAGTAAAAGACATTTGATGTAAATACGCAAAACCTTGAAACTGCAGTTTCCACAAGCGGCGACTTCAGTAAGCCAACACAAAAATCGGAAACTGACAACTTGAGAAGATCACCAAACAAACACGTTTATTCATTGTGATAGACTTATAATAAATACAATGTTAAGCAAAGCTGAATTTAAAATCTCGATAAACAAGAGTTAACCGTATGTCGAATTTCTAAATGACGTCCAGATAATCTAATCATTGGGATAATTTCGTGACGATTTTCATGTAATTTACACACAACATCTCAGTTTACCGTGAAATTAGATATTCAAGTTTTTGTAGATCTGAAAGCCTTTGTGGATACCTTGAAGGACTAGTCTATGTGCTAAGCAATATAACTGCGGTGCCGTCGTCCCCGTTAATCAGATTGCTCCAGAGCGGTAAACAAAGCCACAAGCGAACCGATTGAAGTTGACGGGGTCACAGAAGGGAATAAAGAAAAAAAGTGACTTTGGAGCATCAAAGCAGTTATTATGGATGTCGCCCCATGCCAGTGTATGAGACTCATAAAAATAAGTCAGTTTTACCAAATGTATCTTTATATTTATACTAGTTTTTTTCAGTTGAATTTCTGAAATCTTATACTAATAAAATGATACAGAATTTGTGTCAATAAATACTTGAAAACACAGTTTGTAAGGTGAATGAATGAATGAATTAATAAATGAATGAATGTATATTTTATTCTGGTTTAAAGGCCCATAGAACCAATATAATGATATTGTATCTACAGGAAACATTACAATGACAATACAATAATTACAAATAAATTACACAATCCCGTCCATGGATTGGATTAATCAGAATAGTAGTTATTCAGTGAAATAGTGTGTATTATTAAAGCAATTAAAATAACAATAATAAGATTTACATGGTACTTATTTCCTTATACTAATACTTTGGAAGCAGTCAATAGTGCATATCATAAGACTAATGGAAAATGATGAACTGAATTTGTAGTTGGTTAATCATACGGATGTAATTAATAATCACAAAGTATAAGAGATGCAGTTTGTATCTATAATACTTTCCTGCATGGTCTATTAAAATAAATAACTTCCCTCAACACATATACAGCTTTATATTCTGATATTTGTAAAGGAAGTGTTCCCTTAGTTGAGCCCTTGATCGGTTGAGATGGCGAGAGCCGTCAAATGCATCTCTTATATATGGTTTAGAATGCCAATATACTCAATATATGAGCTATAAGTATAAACGTCTATCCATGGCCGGGTCACATAACTGCCAGATAAATACAACCACAAGAGCACGGAAGAAAAAACATTCAATAACACTCAGATAAATCTTTGTTGTTCCGTAGAATTGCTAGGCGTTACAAAAATGATGATGTTGTACATAACGGCGAGATGACAGTTCATCTTTTTATCCCCTGATCTAAACAGGGGGATTGGTCGTAAATGCTAGTGACCCGTGCAAAGCACCAATTCATTCTCCGTAGAATATTATAAGCAGAGCAGTTCGTCCGGGTTTAAGGTGAAACCCATGAGGTTATTGTGGCTGCTATGTTACTTTGTTACAAACATTATGGTCCTCCAAAGGAAGGTATGTGTTTTCTTAAAATTGGAGTAATTCAGGGGCGTATCCAGGGGGGGGGGGCGCGGGGGGCCTACCCCCCCCCCATCCCATAATAATGTAGTATTGAGGTAAAACCTTCCAGACATTAAATATCTGCAAAGATTATAGTTATAGTATTAATGTGATTTAAAAAATTGTAAATATCATTTTAATCACTTTCATCTGCAGGTGAATTGTTATCCATAGTTTTATACATAGGTGTAGAGATCTAGCTCGGGGACGTTATTTCTTAAATTGTCAAAGGAAAACGAAGAAAGTTAAGACAATGAGCTATGCATCCAAAACTAATGATTATTTTCTATAGTCTGAGTCTTAAAATATTTTATTACAAGGATAATTATATATTGTTGTTATTATATATTGTTACGGAACCTAATATCAACAGATCATGTAGTCGTGACGAACACAAACCTTGCAACGGAGATAAAAAATATCACATTCTGTAACACTAAGCAATGTGAATAATCTAGGGGAATGAATAAAGAAGTCAGTGGTTTTTTGTTAACAAATCATTATAATTTATTCTTAAAACAATACTAACAATACAAAACACTAAATCAATACAATTACACAGTAAAACAACAGTACAATACTGTCACAGCGACAAAAGGTCCTTTAAAGCATATAATTCAGATGAACAGTTATAAATCTTCTCAGAGAATAACAGTCCAGCTCATTCACAAAATCAATCCTTTGTATTCCAAAGTGAAGTTCTTGTTATAATCCCAAAAGCAAACTGAAGACTATATAAGATCCGTCACAAATTTAAAAGAAAAGCTATAACTGCCGCAATTTTAGGAAAAGGTCCACTCTTCTGTGTCCGCCGGAATATTCTTTCACCTCTCTCCCCCGGCTCTAAAACACAGCCCTTATTTATAGCTTCTCATCTTAAACCGAGAACTTTCCATTTCCCGAAAAATCTAAAGAACAATACATAATACACAGTACACACGCGTTACAGGAAACATCTAGAACAAGAATGCTGTGTTTCTACATGTCAGGGTTTACACGTGGGCCGGCCCGGCTCGGCCAGGCGATGCTGTCATGGCAACGAGCTGTGCGTGCTACATGAACCAAATGTCAACAACATATGAAGCATCCCTGCACACAGTCATATGTAACAATATATATATATATATATATATATATATATATATATATATATATATATATATATATTGTTATAGGTGCTTCTTTTATTGTGTGACACGGGCGTAACTCGTGTTGTTGTTGTTGCACTTTATGTTTAATCCGTACTGGTTGAACTCTCGTTGTCATGCTGGCTAGGGGTTTTCACGCCTGGCCGAGTTCACGTGATGACCCTGGTATGAAGAGATACATACAGCAATGTTTTCCTAGAAAATTCCTGTGACGCGTGCTTACTGTGGATAATGTATTATTCTTCGAATGTTCTAGAAGTGGAAAATTTGGGTGAAGAGTATAAAAAGGGGCTGTGTTTTAGAGCCAGGGCAGGCAGAGAAGAGAAGATTCCAGCGGACGCAGAAGCGTGTGTGTCGGTTTGTGGGACCTTATCCGACGTGTGCGGCAATTATAGATTTTCTTCAGACACTTTTGGACTTCAGTTTACTTTCTGGATTGTTACAAGAGCTTCACACTGGACTGTCATTCTCCGAGAGTATACATTTAAAGAACTTATCGTTGTGACGGTGTTGGTATCCAGGTACTGTGCACATTATTTTTCTGTGTGATTGTATTGATTTGTTGTTATACCGTTGTTTTACTGTATAATTGTATTGATTTAGTGTATTGTAATGTTAGGGCTGTTTTAAGAATAAATTATAGTTATTTGTTAACAAAAAACCACTGACAAAAAACACTGTGTTACAGAATCTGATTTGTTTTAAATCTCCATTACAGAATTTGTGTTCATCACGCATACGTGATCTGTTTATATTAGGTTCCGTGACAATGTATATACATATCATTCATATATACTTGTGTACTCTTTGGTCAGTGGGTATGCTGCATTACCCCCCCCCCCCCCCCTTTCCTCCCGGCATCCCATAAGTAAATTGTTCCTGCGCCCCTGGTTACTTTGGATACAAAATAAAAGGAATAATAATGAATGTAAGGGTTGGCAAAAAATGTAACATACGGGCATGGCGTTTTACGCGCTAGGTCATTTTTTATTTCTATATTTATCTGCTAGAAACAACACTCAAACTCTCGGAGAAAGAATTAATTCCTGTCCCTTTATGTCTTCGTTCCATGAACATGTTCCTCTTCATACCGTTGTTCATGAACAAAGACCTTTGTCTTCACAAACCTTTTCCTCCGCATTGTTAAAGAAAACGTAACAAAATCCTGCAGTAAGTTACACCACCGAGGGGGGGGGGGGCAGGAACGAGATAAAGGCTGGCAAAAATGGCGGCCCGGAAAGACGTTAGGAGAGGATTTAATATAGGGCTATGCCCTTTTTTCCAATCTTTATTGATGATTCAATAAACTACTGTTTACACCAAGGAAAGACGTGCCCACCCACCCTTGGACTGTTCATTTTAATTTTGTTGACTGACATAATGTTAAATGAGTCATTATTTACAATGAATATAATATATGTATAAAAAAACATGAAATCGCACGACATACATTATTGATTGGTATCTTAAGATACATGTATGTGTGTAAGGGAAGAAATTATTTCGGTATCGGAACAGTACGCTCCTCTCGCAGGAGTTATACTCTGCTGTCTTCCAAGATCTGCTGCTAATTATTGGCCCTGAGCCAGAAACGCTGTTTCCAAACCAACGAGAGCGGGTGTCGCATGTTTAAAACTTGGAGTTGGATGCACAATTCGATACCACGCTCTCATTGGTCTGATCCCAATGCTCTGCTCTGTGCGAATTCTGGTGTTCGAAACCAGAAAATATATCAATACAAAGCAGCGATAACACGAGAGAGATCTTGGACGACTGCAGTGTATAACCGCTGCGTGAGGGGCGCACGAAAGAGGAAAATGTTCTTTTATGTGTCATGATCGGAGAACGGAAACACGCGCCTAGTTACACGAGCATATAATACATATAAAATTATTATATTTCAATTAAATTATATAACGTTCTAATATTTTTTTTAGATTTTAAACTCAGGGAGGATTACTTTCTGAAGATGGTATTTTTATATATTTTTGTATATCTTTGTTGGAGTTAAACACCTCATTTTTTTCTTGCTTCAGTAAGTACTGTGTATATCTCTAGAATTCCTTTTCGGTTTCGGAATACGGGATAGGACAGAAGCACATGACTCTCCTTGTTCCATCAGGCTTGCAGGACCGCACCTCTAATTTCTTGGTGTATATTCACCCCAACGGATGGGTCAAAACACCGAGGAATCCCTGTATGACGCACTCGTTTGTTAGTGAAACAGGATCTTGGGGCACAGTCTTCCCATTAAGCCCGCAGAGTGCTTACCCTGGGTTGGGGCCGATCGTTAAGTCTCACTGAGACTCAAACTCACGATCTCCCGGCTTTGAGCATTGTATTCTGCTCCTGAACACAGACAAACACACACACACACAATACACATAAAAATATATTTGTAAACAAAAATACTTTGGTGTGATTCTTGACGCAAGCTGACATCTTACAAAGCCTTCCCACACAAACAAACAGTCGGTGGAGACATATAAATATATGTTTATTTTTTTTATACATATGTACTCAGTTACCTATTGGGTATTGCACTAAAAGTGTTAGTGCCTACAACTATCATTGTATATTGCGTCTATCTTTTGATCCTAAACGTTCGGGGAGACCCTGGCCTCGCCGTAAGACATTCTTCCAGCTGCTGGGTTTGGGTAGTTAGGACTGATACGAGATCGTCTCCATCAGTCCCGACGCGGAAATATTCACATGCGTCCTAAAAGTAAATTTATTACCTGTATATATCATGCGGGTTTCCTTATTGGAGCGGCCCCTGTCTCTCAAGTCACCTTACGTTGATCTGTTGCCACGATCATCCAAACAGATATACCCATAAACAAATGGATGTGGGGACGAATGCATTTAACAAAAGTTTATAGATTTGTCGGTAAGGGTATGAATCATACATTTCCCTCACGGAAAATGTATCATTTCTGTAAGAAAAATTGTACAGCACAATATTTTTTAGGCCAGTAAATAGAATGATTACTTATTTACTCAGAGGGTTATCCTAAGGTTTCTGCAGGAACTTTTGTCATGTGTTTCACTTATGTGATGTAAAGATTATTTCTGCTACAGTTCTCCAGGAACACCCTCCCCCCCAAATATTAACATAGAAAAACATTATTCTATTCTAGAAATCGCACGAAAAATAAATTTTGGAAAAAAAACATGATGCATATACAGGGTGTACGAAATTTTAAGTGAGAAGTTTTTTTCCCGAGAAACAACATAGGTCCGACAGGTTCATTGCTTGAGGAAATATCGTAGATATAACGATATTAAAAAGAAGCATTCTTCCGTGAAATTATATGAAAGATGCTTTGTTTTAGTTGAAGCGCAGGTGACATCGTGAAGCACGATGTTTATTCAGTGTAGTCAGTTGAGTGTATAGTCTAAGGCATGTGTTATTTATTTACACATGCATATGTCGTTGAAGTCTCTTGTACCCGAAACGTACAGCCGCCAATGTGAAAAAGATAGGCCCAGAAAAATATTTTCCAACAGAATTAAATTTTTGGTTTAAGTACTGTATATTATCATGGAATAAGCAGGTCTGATACAAAATTGACAACTCTCCCAGATAAAAAGAAAGCAGGTTGATATATTCGATGAAAGCATTTAGCAAAGAAACCACTTCAGCCTTGGTTCGTTGCATTGTCTTTCAGCAAATTAGCGCAAAATGTAATATACAGAATATATATTTTCTTATAACCCATTGTGACAAAGGACCATTCCTTTGTCCCCGTGTGGAAGCCACCTGTTCCTATTTATTTGTTGTGCCACTCGCAAGGTGAACTCGTGTTACTGAAGCATGACAGTGTTCACACATGAAACGCATACACGTGAATATGACTGATATTAAAGGAGATTCTGATGGAGGTCTGTAAGCCCTGACTACAGATTTTATTGGTGATATTTTTTCATGTTTCAACGTCCCTACAGACAACGGATCTTATCAAATATATGTGAACCCCCCCCCCCCCCACCACCCCCCACCCCATCCAACCCGAATGATAATTGAGGTGTGGGGCTTTTTTTTTTTTTAATTCTTCATTATGCACATGCCTTGGCTGAACTTTTGAAACAATGGTTATCATGAAAAGATATTTTTTTAATGTATAAAAATCAACATACCGGTAACTCATAAAAAATTGCAAAACAGTGGTCACATCACTGGACTCAGAGCAGAACATGCGCTTTAGCCACGGTCTTTACAGGCCAGTGAAAATCCCCGAGGCGCCTCCTGAAAAAGCGTCACAGGTGTGGAGGACCTTGCAGCACAAAGGAAATACCTGAGAGACACCTCATGGGGAATTATTAAAATTATTAATTATTCAGCTTAAAAGGGCATAATCCTGCAAAATAAAACAAACTTGTCTTAGAAGAGCACACCACCGATACGTCTGCCGAATTTGGAGAGTCAAATCAGAACGGAAGCAGATCACCGTGGTCTAGAAAAAACCCAACTCCGTATTAATTATATAGATGTAATTTATGTGGTGTCAATAATGTCTCCTGCTGTGGACCTCCGCTTGAAGCACACCTCAAAGCCCATCGTTCTGTCATCACGAAATGACAGACTTGTAAGATTTCTAGTATAGACACCTGATTAGCAATGACTTAGATTTCTCAAATTAAATGTAAACATGTTCAAACACTCAAAGACAATCTTAATGTCCCTCATATTATGTGTACAATAACTTGTTAGCAGAATAAAAACAGCTCATCTGTCTGTATTCCACCTGCCTGCAATACCGCCGGCCAACTTATATTACGCTCCTGACGCAGTGGTCATACACTGCAGTCGTTCTAGATCTCCTTTGTTGTAACCGCTGCTTTGTTTAGCAAGATTGTCTGGGTCTCAACAGCAGGGCTGGCACATAGCAAAGAATTGTTATCAGACCCAGTAGAGCGTGGTATCACATTGTGCATCCAGTGCCAAATGTTAAACATGCGATATCAGTTCTCATTTGTCTGATTCTTTAGTCTGTGTCAGAACGGGTGTAATCGAGAGCGAGTGTCGAATGTTAAAAAAAACTTATTCTGCAGCATGCTTTTATATTTTATATGAGTTGTATTCATCAATGTGTAGTTTGAGATGTTTTTAACTGAGATTTATTAGCTGTACGATAAGGCACCTTTGATTAATTGTTGTCCTTGATTGAATTTTGCGTACTACATATAAATATTATATGTTCAGTCTTGTATTTAAGCCTTACATTCATATTTGCATCCGGAGATACACTTTTAGGTTTAAATAAGCTTGGCGACCAGTTCTGTAACATGACCATCCAATTAAAAAAAAAAAAAACTAGAAATGTGCATTCTCAGGAATGCATGCCTCCGCCATGTGGGGGGTCACTAATATGGGATGCTCCTAAAACCACGTTTGCATTCACTTATTTGACCCATATTCCCAGGTTCATTCGTGATGAGTAACTGTATATTTATGAATATTTCTTGATGGCGTTTCTGAATCCATATCATATGCCGGATCCACACCAAAATTGAATCGATTACTTATAGGCCCATCCCCGAAATGCCCTAAAGGTTTCATCAGATCCCGTTCATGATTGCGTGAGTTTTATTGTGACCAAACAGACAAACACGCACAGACACAAGAACGAGCATGGTCGAGTCAACAATACTAAACGGCTTAGTAGTTAATGTCCAGTACAGCCTTCACCTACAACATTTATTTGTCTCATACTTATTGCCCTTTATCTAATGTGAAATACTTTAAATTTATTTATAGCCCTGCCTATGTAATGCCTTTTTTTTAGCTAGGTAGATACCTCAGAAGGTAATGAACAAGCTGTGGACTAAGTCAACCTACATAATTGATCCCATTGATTGACATGACACTCTAGAATTTCTAACATAAACCTTCTTTGAACGTTCCATAATGTACCCTCTCCGTTCACGGTTCCCCACCAAGTCCACTGTGGAGAACCGTTAAATGTTCATTCCGGAACCTTTTAAAAAGTTATAACACCTATATATAACACATATATAACACATAAGGTTCCATGAAAGAACCCTCTTGAGGTTCCAAAAAGAACCCAGTATTTAGGTTCAAGGTAAAGCCTTAATAGGTCCCCTACTAAGTCCACTGCCTAGAAACCTTTTTGGTTATACCTGAAACCTATTTTCTTAGAGTGTATATGGTCATCTTGGAGATGTTTTACTGAACACATAACTACAGACAAAAATATTAGTATAGAGTTCATGGAATTTAGAACTGAATATTGTAGGAGGCGAGATGCCACTTTTCTCTTCTGGAGGGGTTATACATTTAAATGGGTCTTGTTATTAACAATCGTATGCCAACAGTATTTCTTATACCCCCATTGATAATTATTGCTGTCAGCAGATCAATACCTGGGATTCTGCAACAAAATCCTCGCTTCCTATTCACTCCTACTGACGTGCTATAAATGGCCGGAGTAAAGAAAAGACTGGGATGCGGAGCTCTGTTTGCTGTGGGTCGCCTAATCTAATTTTACTCACTATTAGCAGGTTCTAAAGAGAGGCCAAAACCTCGGGTAATAGCCATCGTCTATCATTATTCATGCATTTACTAAAACATCCGTCTCGCTTAAGCTGTTTTTCACCGTATCACAAGTTATTACAGTGAAGCCTACCGGTTTAACCCTATCGTGGAATGTTACAAAGTTTTTAAAAAAGGATTTGACAAATGTTTGAGCTTGTCTCCTCCATCAGGAGGGTATCCGTTCATCCCCATTCATGTGTGTTTGTGTGTGTGTTTGTTCACAAGATAACTCACGCAATCATAAAAAGAATCCAAAAAATATTTTCAGGGCATTTCGGGATTGGGCCAAAGAAGAATCGATCAGATTTAGGTGTCCATACGGCACGTGATCCGAATCAAGGTACGTTTTCCAGGAATATTCACAAATGTAGTCCCTATGCACGAAAGAACCTGGGAATATGGGCCGAATACGTGAAACCAAACAACCCCCCCCTCCATGGCGGAGACTTGCAGCCCTTGGAATTTCTAGTTTATAATAATTTGGGACGTGTCCTCATGACTTTCGTACATTTCTTATTCCCCCTCACACGGGAATCGGCATCCTAGAAACGTATTATAATCATTGTTGAGATAGTTTGGAAATAAATGGTATCACTGTACTGGAAACAGTTCTATTCAGAGTTATAGAACGAGCAGCTAACAAAATGTATGAACAATCGATTCTTGAACCATATTCTCTGTTAGAATTTATCATAGGAAATGAATTGTTTTATAATTATTCTTTTCAAAGTGTTTTTATACTTGCATTGGCAAAGCAGTTTTTACACTGTAAATACCTGATTGATGGTTAGATCTGAGTTAGATTAAAGCGTTTAATCTTCAGAATGCAATTTCGAGCCGTATCGGATCAGTGGTTCTACTCTTGATTGTAGATAAGATTCAGATATGATAGGTCTGCCATCTTCGGGCTCTTGATCGGACCCAATTCAGAATAAATCAGCAGAATGACAGTTAGATAAGAATGAATTATGGTTTAATCTGCTAAATGTAAAGTTCTATTATTTATTATCCCTAGAGTTGCAACTAAAAATGCCCGTCCAAAAATTCTATATCGGCTGGTTCTTGGAAGTAAAATTTACCTCACAGTTTATTCCTACAGTTGAACATATTCGGTTTTTTTTTTTCATGTGATACGATATACCAACACGTGATCCAGACATGTCCCGAACTTCGCTTCAGTGTTTCACCGACACATAACATAACTACTACATAAAACTTCAAACTGCGATCAGAGACTCCCTTCAATATACCCTCGCTTGGCAACAAAGTCTTCAATGAATGCATCATGTCTGTTAAGGCTGCTTTAATAGACTGGTTGATTCAACTAATATCAACATATAAATACTTTGTTTCGTATGTTAGCGTTATTGCCTTCTGCTGATTAATAAGACTGGTATATCCTCTCCAACACTGATGAAGCCTTGTCAACAATATCCGAGTCCAAGTTCCAGTCATTTTGTAAGTTGTTGGAAGATAAAAAATGGGAATGTTAGAATAACAGGTGTGTTTTTATGTTATTCCAAGCCGAAGAAGGTTAACGTTCTTCGAGCAGCTACAGGTTGCTGTGGTCAAGACCTCAGCCCTGTGCGCTCCTTAAGCACGTTCTCTGAGCGAACAGACGCAATGCCACACCAAGCCAAGCAGAGAGCGGCAAAGGCCGCCACCGTTCATCTCGAGTCGGGGATCTTTTCATGAAAGCTACAGCTTCCACAGCAGCAAAGCCAGAAGCAACCTACATTCCCTCTACCGATCCCAGCAGCGGAGACCCAGCCATGCCATTCGAGAGCCGAACCCGATCTTGTGAACGACAGTGTTTCGAGACGCGATGCCTTTATACTTGCGGTTTTGGACCGTATAACCAGTTTCCGAGTTATGCAAGATTTTTTCGTCATGGGCAGTTTTATGTTAGTTTATACATGCTTTTAATTTAAAAATTCGGTTTCATTTAACTACCAATGCAGGGTTAGAACTTGATATATATAGTCTTATTATTGTGGTAAAATGCTGTTAGTAGTTCTCTCATATCAAAGTCTTTACTATTGTGACAGAATTTTTGTCTACTGGATTAGAGATGGACCCGGCCTGATACCACGAATCCTTGCCTCAAAGTACAAGCACAAATACGAGTCCAGAAGCCTCATTCCAAATCCGAGCTCCTCAAAAGTTCACCCGAAACCGGACTCTCGAGAATCTTACATCATTGCTCACCATAGCTGCGAATTGTGCGTGTTTTATTAATGTGAGAGGTCCTTAATGACAAGTTATCAAACATTTATCTTGTGTCTGTCTGTGCGTTCTCTACATTTAAATAATGTATCTAGTTATAGGCCTTTCTCCATCCCCAGAGGTCCTTATGTATCGAGTGGTTGTCTGTCCAGAAATAAGAACATTAACCCAAATGTAAGGACCGTGTCCTCAATTCTTCTTCACGTGTGGGTGGATTGGGGGGGGGGGGGGATGACTCGCAAGCGAGTGAGGGACAACTTCTTTATAAAAATATCAATACTGAAATTTAACATTATTCGAATGTATATTCCTATATATGTAAATATATGTATATATAAAATGTCTCTGTAATGCATTTTCAATGTCATACAACTAAGTATAAGTTTTTTTTTTTAAATAAGAAAAGATAGTCAGAAAAGATCAATTCTATTAATTCTAAACCAGGCTCAGATATATAATATTTCAAAGTGAACTCAGAAATTATGAAATCGAACCAAAGTCTATCTTTCTTATCTTACTATTATTATATCTTATTTTTAATATATATATATATATATATATATATATATATATATATATATATATAAATAATTTCTTTATATATCAGGGGGGTGGTTACATTGACAACCACTGTTTCTTAGGCGTGGGGGATATAACCTCCCCCCCCCCTATTGACCGCTTCAGGTAAAACTGTGTCAGCTGGAAGGAAAGCCCAGTCGCATTTACAACATTGCTGCTTTGTAGTTTTTGTCATATTTAGTTTATTTCTGCCATATCTTGTTTTGCACTACATTTGATAAAGGTTGAACAATTTTAGCGGGCCTCATATTATCATATAATACATGATTGGTTGAAGATAATTTATGACTAGGCATAAATATCCGGGGTCAATCAACTGGTTGTGTTAGCTTGTAAGACATTCAAGACTTCTGGTAAAATGCTACTTCGAGCACTGGTTGAATGGCAATAATGGAGTCTGTGAATTGATATAAAAGCTCAATTGCTCAACATTTTATGAATTGCATTTAAAAATTAAAAAAAAATATAAGTTGAATTGCAAGAAGTAGGTCGATACAGGTGGCTCCACCAAAAATATATTTTGTATAACGGTTACATGATCAATATGTTGGCAACAGCCATTTTTGAGAAATTTGACCTTGTGAATGTATTTTTACATAGAGTGATAGGAGGAAACGTTAGTAAGCACACCTGTTTTGAAGTGTAAGTGCCTCTCCGAGTTGGAGACATTCTGTTTTGCGACGGAAATCATTTGTATTAGGAATAAGGTCAAAGATAATGTCTCATATCGTGCCCTAACTGGCGCGTGTATCGCTGGAAAAATGTTGCAGTTCGAAACATAGTACTTTTCATTCAAGTCTATAAATACCAACTACAGAATTTGTTTATTTATTTATTGCTTGACTTCTTTGTACTCTTCTCTACTCTTTATAATAATAAGTGGGAATGATAAAATTTGATAATGTTCACATTTCTTATTCATTATCTTTAACACATATTCTCTTTTTCTTGGTTTAAAGTTCCTTTTCATGAAACTGTTAAATTCAATAATTTTAGAGCATATGGTTAGTTATGACTAGTAGATTAGACTAACAGATTTTGTTAATAGGTATTTTTTCATAAATGATACAAATCGGTTAATATTCAATGTATAGACTGATTCTGTTGAAACTCTCCGCAGAGTCAGCTTGCAAGTCAGCTAGCGGAAGTGATTCTCCCTTAGCTGTGGTCTCCCGGCATTAATTTCTACACAATGGCTTATCATAAATGTAAACCATATTATACATTTACATATTATTTATGTAAATTTAATTTATCTTCAAGTAGACTGTTCTCAGTTCTAGTAAAACAATTAACTATGGATTTCATAGTTTATTATCACAATTGACAATCGAGGTTGATTTCAAATTAACTGAACTTTAGTTTCAACAAAACCTTTTTTCAATACATTAAAATTTTAGGATATATTTGACCTTCAAGTCATATTCAAAGTACCTCACCCGCTTTATATCACTCTCCAATGGATGTTAAACAAATACGCCATGGCCTGGAAATAGGTAATAAAGATAAATATCAGGCGTAACAAAGACTGGCGTCTCTTTGAAAACTTAGATTGTGTTTGAATCAGCTTAGAGCCGATCAATATTTTCTGTATTTATTCCATAATTAAACAACCAATTTCTTGACCTCACCGTAAAAAGACGCCCAGTCTATCGATACCGTTAAGATTTTGTAAGTTTATTGCTATGCTGTGTGGATGTATGGGTCTGTTAAAATACATCAAAGGACCGACGTTCATTTGTTTCAATTCTGGTATTATCAAGTGTATTTGAAATGGGTTGATAATTATTAACAGCCTACTCTTATGAAACAGAGACTTGAAATTGCTGAATGTATATTAATTATTATATAAATTTTATTTTCCCAGTAATTACGTTTAAAATATTTTATGTTATTTTTTTGTAAAAATGGATGGTAAGAGGGATATGACAGGACTTATAAAATAATGGCGATAATTTAACCAGTATCATTCTATTTAGTGTCACTTGATATAGATATATCCTAAAATTTAAATATTTGTGTCCCAATCTACAATAAACAATTATGACTACAGTCTAGGGTTTAGAAAAGTAATCAGACGCTTTATTTAATGTTTCAAACATGCATATTTTTCATCGGATTTGTTGGTCTGTATCCTGTTACATGTATCTGTTTATTATGCGTCTGGCGTTCTGATTCGTGTAAGGCTCAAGCCTTAGCATTGCAATGGGAACTGTACTGGTTGAGCCCTGTCTTGTAGAGACACAGCGCTTGTTGTAGTCTAGAATTTTCGGGTCTGTTCGTGCGATATGGGCGCGTGTGTATTGTTGTATTCTTAGGTATGTTCGTGAATAATGGACGTTTGTAGGCTTCGGATGAAAAAGCTATAAATAAGGGCTGTGTTTTGAGCCGGCAGGGAGAAAAACACAAGCGGACACGGAAGAGTATGACTCTCTCGTCAGTTTTTTAACCTTTCCGATAATTGCAGAACTTCTATGGACTTTATACAGACATTGTTAACGGGCTGTTTTCAGTTTGCCTTAGGGGTTATTACCAGGACTTCGCTTTTAGATTACAACAAATTGTTTTCGAGTTTAAATCGGACTATTCTCTGGGAAGATTAATTTGAGCTGTTCACGTGGATTATTTGTGTTAAAGGACTCTTGTTGAGCTGTGACAGTGGTGATGTCCAGAAATCAAAGCCTAGGATCCGGAATCTGATACTCTACATTTTACTTATTGTTATGCTGTGGAATTGTATTGATTTAGTGTATTGTAATATTAGGATAGTTCTAAGAATAAATTATAATTATTTGTTAACAAAAAAAACACTGACTTCTTTATTCATTCCCCTATACATTTCATGCTGCCTAGTGTTGCGGAATCTGTTTTTTTTTATCTCCGGAACAAAATTTATGCTCTTCACGATAACGCGATCTGTTATTATTAGGTTTCGTAACAATCTTTTAATATTGATAAAAATGCTTAACCGGATTCCATGACACTTTGTGGAGGGGCAGACAGAATCGAAAGGATATTCCATCGAATGCTTTTGCAGATAAATGGTCAGCTCCTGTGTGTGTGTGTGGGGGGGGGGGGGGGGGGGGGGTTCCTCAGCATGGGATGCGCTCAAGGTCTACATACTTGCATTTATCTTGTTGGTTGACTCTTCACGAAACGTGGTCGGATGACATTTTACTACCATACTTGAGCGTTGGGCATGCAACTGGGCGGCAGTGGACGCGACAGAGACCACGGTTTAATTCGATTGGTATTCGTTTTAGGGATGTCCTCCGTCTTTTACGTGCATGTTCACGCGTATTTACGCGATTTTATGCCTATTTGTCGCGAAGTAACCTTTGTGAACGTTTCTTTTAAATTTTCTATGCGTTTACCTTCGATTACACGAAATCAGTATTTTAAGAATATCTAAAATATTTGTACATGTCGTGTCTCTGTCCACGTTCTAACGGTTTTGTGTGCGATTTTCTGCGTCGGCATGCCATTTTGGTTGACGTTTTTGGACGCGAGCAAAGGTGTTCAAGTGTGAAAAAAACTGCTGTCTTTGGGGCTGCGCGAACATGAGGACAAACAATATTGGTTTCAACAGCTAGAGTGTTCGGAAGTGACATGTTCAGAGAACGGCCGACTGCACGTATCACACAGACACTGCCAGCTAGTCCCGGGTGTCGTTATTTACAGAACCTCAATTAAGTCTGGGCTGTCTGATGCCACAAACACAGTCTCCCATACCTATACTGGCTCCGGGCAGGCATCTCGAATTAGAGCCTTCAAACTAAACGAGGTAGATAGTCCTGCACTATGCCGATTCTACCGCTGGGCACTTACATTTTGAAAGTCTCTTTAAGTCCTCCTTATTGTGTTGGCCTTTGTTATCAAACCTTGCACCTAGTCAACTCCAACGATTTTAAAGAATTTTAATAGATGTTTATAATATCAAGAAGTAAAGTACGTTTTGAAGGAAGGAGTATTTAAAAAATTGATGAATATGAAACGTGGAGTCATGATTGGACAGAGGATAATACAAGGGCTTCGAATACGCTCCTCAAGAAATAAATTACTTATACAGGAGGATTAGACACAAATTTAGGACAAATATATATTTTCTGCAACAATTACAGACAAAATATAAGAGTATTTGCTGCACAGTCGCGGTATATACGTACTTGATAACTCAAAATGACCATCAGTTCTATAAGCAGCTTCTCAAAGGGGGTTTAACTGATTGAGATGATCTTTACTTGTAGGACAACATCACTCAGTCACTCACATGTACGATTAAACAATAGTTATTATACAGTAGAAGGGCGTATAAAATACATGGGTAAAAATCGGAGCCATAATTGGACAGAGGAGGATTCAAGGGGTCCAATCAGGCTACTTAAGAAATATTGGATTTTTAGGAGTGTATTTGAGACAAAATTTTCTGCAAACAATATAGGACAAATATACGAGAATTTGCTACAAAGTCGTGGTCTTGGTTACCTACTTTTCTTTTTAGTTCTATAATTAAGCAGTTTCTCAAAGTCTTTATAACTGATTAAGATGACTTAACCTGTTTGCCTACATGACTCACACTACCATTATACAAAAGATCGGATTATTTAAAACAATGACAGGTCTTCATAACAAGGATTTTTTAATAATAACAGTTATATCAAAAACTGTTTGTAAGTGATAAAATAAGAAAATATAGCAAATTATAGAAAATATAGGACATATATAGGAGTCAGCTTAAGCCGTCTTTCGTATCTGATATGTTGAAGAAACTGTCGCTGGCCCTGACTTGGGTGTGTGGCGGTATGTTTGGTATTGGGGAGGGGGCTTTTGGTGCAAGAAATGAATAATTCCCAATTGTTCTGAGAGGGTTGTTTGTGTTCTCGTAGGTGTCAAATCTTTTGTTAGTCATCCGAGCTTAAGCGATCACCTTTTGTCCGTCTGATTTTCCAGTGGTCCATCCGTTAATACGGCACAAATCGCAACCTAGAAACGTCTTTCTTAATTCCAAGGGAGGCATCTCCCTGAACCATGAAATTAGATCCCTGCGACCTATGAATTCTGAGTTTTTAGTCGTGTTTGGTTTAACAATTTGATATAAAAGCACCTGTATCTCAATAATTATTGCATATATTGCCCTGAATCTTAAAAATAAATGTTGCTTATGGACATGCAGTTGCTACCTGCACGCATTTTTCACGCATGTTTTCCTGTATTTTTCGACACAGGTGCGGGAGAGGTGTCGATATCTCAGCTGTGGTTTAATCTATTGTCCTAAAACTCGCTGTGCTCATTGATCACAATTTGTAACATCAGTCCTTACTTTTGCAGTCCTGACCTTAATTTTCTAGCAGACAACCTCTTTTAAAACATTCAATCGACAGTTAAACCACTGCCGAAGCCAGCTTACGGTTTTACTGGCTCACTGCCCGGTCATTTCCCGAAGACATCAGATACTTCAGGTGACATCAGTTACTTCCGGTGGCATATATAGTCTCCTTACAGATGTATTCAAGAAGCAGCCTTTCCCGCCCCAGGTATGTTATATGGTAGCATGTCGGCTCATTATATCTTTTCATAAAGGCTTCTGATCTTTCTGTCCATTACACGATTATCCAAGGTCTTCCTTAGGCTTCAAGGAAGGACATCAGGATCAATGAAAACCTCAAGCAAATTCTAATAAATACTACAACCACAATGCCGATGGTATCGTGTCAGATCATGAAACATGGAAACACATGGGTGCAATTAGGTGGTTGACATGGGGGACATGCCCACCCACCTGACTTTTATAACCAGGGGGCACATATCATGTTATGTCCTCCATCTTTTGTGTAATTTTGTCATTAATTTTAGGTTTTAACTCCAATTAGTACAAAAACAAATTAACGAAATTATTAAAAAACAAATTAACGAAAATGTGTCACAGTGTCCCCAAAACCAACTCTACCCAGGACCCTAATGAAAATAGTAATCAGCAAATCAGCTAAAAAGGCTAATCTAGTAAACCATGTTTGAAAATATAAATAAAACGAAATTATATAATATATATATTTGTGCGTGTTAAAAGTTTATGAAGCATGGATGAGATCATTCAAAATAAACAGAAATGTAACCAAAGTCTGTTGTACCAATTTTTTTCTATTATTCAATTTCCGCTATATAAATCTTATTTTCTGAATACCTGAGGGGTGGGGCTGGTTGGCTGTGATTACACGCAATTGTCCAGACGTCCATTTAATGACATTCTTTGATTTTCGGTACATCTTCCTGGTAATCTCGTTATACTTAAATAGTATTTCAACCCTTGTTAATCTGATTTTCCTATCAGTATATTTGACCCTTGATCAACGGATACGAACATCTAGCATCCGTAGTGGATCAATATTTATCATATACTGCGGCTTATATAGACATCCAAGCATGGCTTTTGTTCTTCAACATGATTTCCAGTGGACGAATACAACTTTTATCTCTTGAAGTCTGTTCTTTTTTTTTTTAGCAATGCTAGATGCAGTTATAGTTTCACTAAGGACTAGTTGCAAAATTCATGGCATGGGTGAACATGGGAAACAATAAGATAATGATAGAGCTCTCACGATTTCAATGACCGTAATTTAAGTGTCCCCATAATGCCCCCTGAAGGAGAATCAAATCTGTTATAGGCGCATTTACATATCAAATTATTTACTAAACTTACGTCTGCAAATTTCACCTGAGGTCAAAGATGAATATCAGGTACGTCTCATGTGACTAATACTCTGACCATAAGCCAGTTTTTGAAAATCAGTCGAATTGAAGATCTGGCACAAACGCCAACTAAAGAAGAAAAATTTAGCAGCCACATAAGATCCCCCATCCACCTCCTCAAATTGAACCAAATTTCATCATGGAAATACATGTAAATATCCATGAATCGGCCTCTAAAAAATCCCCTTCCTAGAGGCGGAGGTTTTAATAAGTAACATTTCAATGTTGGGAGGATAATTGAGTTTCGACACTGATGTGTTCTCTTTAACACGTTATTATTAAACTTCCGTTCAGAGGGATTTAAATTCAACTAAGTTGTTGGACATAATGCCATATTTTAGGGATTCTAGTGTTATACCCGTTTATTTAAGCTCAAAGTTAGCTCTAGATTTATTTTCTACTCCGCGGCAGGTATATCATGGGATTTCTTCATTATAAAGGATCATACGACTTGACCTGCCCCTGGTACTTACAGAACTTTAAGTTATTTCATTTCAAAATGGACCTCCCCTGTTATACCTACATGACTATAGTCCGTTCTAACCCCTCATGTATACCTGTTTAGGGGGTAGAGGATTAAAGGGCGCTATTTTCGATAAAATAAATAAACACCTACCTGGCTCCTTATTTTAGAAAGATAATTGTTAAAAATATGACAAATTAGTCTACATTTTAGAACATTTCAGACCCACCTATGGGGGCAAAGTCATTAACTGGTGAATGCAAAATATTCAGCTGCTGATTGGATGATATCATGTAAACACTCTAAAAGTTACAACCAGCTAAAACGAAGATGGCTGCTTATACAGGACCACAACGTTGCGAGACATAAACTGGAGATTTATTGTAAAATTGTTAATTGCCATATCAGGTTGTCACTTCCGCATGCAGTTTTCTTGAAAATTATTGCCAAATGTAAACTTGTATAAGTAAAATATATGGAAAAAAGGTGGACACAGGTTAGTGGGATAGAAAATACAATATAACATACTTGAGTCAAAATGAGTTTGTATTTACATTGTATTATTGAAAAGTTTATATTCTTTCAATTTCGTTGTCGACAAATGTCATCATATTGATAAAAAAATTAGATTCGTCATGCTTATGTTATGTTTCAGCTGAAGTAAAAAGAAAAGCAGTCCATGTGAGATTTTAATGGGTGTTTTTATCTATAGAATATATTAGAAGTTGGCAATTTCCTGCTGCTATAAAAGTAATGGGAACGGCGCCGGTCTGCAGGGACAAAAATCATCCATTATTAAAACACGGATGCGTGTAATCTGGGAGATGCGATCATGAAGGTTATCGACATTTCGTTATTATCTTATGTATATGATGTTATTATTTTATTTATATGATAATGTAAAACTGTCAACAGAAAAAGGTTTTTTTTCATGCAAAAAAAATTTCACAAACTTTATGTTATGTAATACCTTAATAACAAAGACTGTGGGACGTTAATGGGTCGTGCTCCAACGATGAAGTCTTTAGTTTTCTGTTTGTCTGTATAATGGGAGGGTGATTTTTTATTCTTTTTTTAATATGATAACTGCAGGTCAGACTACCTAAAAAAGGCTTCCATTTTATGGCAGATGAATGAGTAAAGTTATTTCTTATTTTTAAAAAATGACAACAGAAAAAAAGGAATTTTTTCAAGCAAATATATATCATTAACCTGATGTTATGTAATATTTTAATAGCAATCACTGTAAATGGAGGCATGCGATGCACCAGGGGTGAAGTCTTTAGTTTTTCTGTTGGTTAATACTGGGATGGTGATCTTCTCTTGTTTTATAAAAGATATGTTCTCCATATAAAACCAAAAAAAAAAAAAGGAAAAGGGTTTTATGGTAGATAAATGAGTATAGATGCCCACGAACCATTAATTGTTTATATTCCAGTGAATACACAGAGAACATTAAATTACTTAGATGGAATGATCTAAGTTTGTTAAAAATAACCATATATCAGCATTCTAATGTTACCATCAGTTCAAAAACAGAAATCATGTTGTTGTATCCTTTGAAATTTTCCACGCATTGTTTCATTAATCAATAGGCTAAGAATGATTTTCTGAGCTGCTGTATGAGTTCACAAACAGAAATCATGCTATCATATCCTTTGAAAGTCGCCAGGCATTTTCCTCTTTATCTATTGGCTTAGAATGTTTTCTTGAGGTGCTGAATGGAGCTAAAGATAGAAATGACACTTAAGTCCTTATCCCTCCAGTTTGCAGGGAACAAATAGAAAAAAAACCCCAAAACATTGTTAGCATCTTTGTATTAGTTTTACTGACATAAGGGGAATCTTCCTGGAATCCTGTAATTTATTCTATTTATAACATTAATCCAACATGTTGAAATCGTAATTCCTAAACAAGAAAAATGTGTGATTAAAGTCAAAGATGAAATGTGGCAAACAATATTTGTCGCCCACTTTACGGTAGCGACACTAAAGTTTCACTGATAAATATAATTTAAAATGGGTTCTTGGAAACACCTAATACAAAATATATTTACAATACACGTTTTTATATACATGTTATATACTATGCCCGCCATCTTCTGGTTATAACGGTTGTCTTAATGTGGTCGGTAACGGCGACAAGAGGACAGCATCCCTACGAAGGACAGGAAGGTTTTAAATTATAAACATATTTATTTACATGGATTATACAAATATACAATTAGTATTTATAGTCAGGTGGTGGCGTTCGGTAGTGTCTAGAGGTGGAAAAGCCTGGAGAAAAACCGGCGGGATTGGACGGGCCACTATACGACCTACTCTCATAGACAAGCACGCCGAGGATGGAGCCCGGCTCGCAGGCGGAGGGAACCGAGCGTTTTACCCCTCGAATATCCAGCCCCCGTTTACACGGGTTAATGACTATAATTTGGGTGAAAAATGTTGGGGTTGAATATATTGAGTGTAAAATCATCAATTTAATTTTTTTTATTCTTCCGCCCTTTACTGTTGTGTTAGATGTCTAATATGACTGATTTCAAAAGCTGAAATCTCGCACAACATTAGTCCTGATATTACAGATGTCCTCATGTCCCAAGGTCACACAATCCAATGCCGATTCTTCATTACTGACTTCCGGTTATCGCTTGGCGATTGCAGACAGTTTTTCCTCATTTGAAGTACACTGCCATGTTTGTATTTACTGGAACACATATTCAGGCATTGTAAATCTCCAATATCTAGCGTAAAACTTTACTGTCATACGACAATAAAAAAAATCATCAAAAAAGGGGTTTACAAAGTTTGAATAAAAGCAATTATTATTAGATTTATTTGCTTGAGATATAAATACCAGTTGATTAATCTCAATTAACCTGTAATTAACAAGTCACCAAGGCAGGACTGCATCATTTATTATACACGTGAATTCTGTACCTGATGACTGAACACTTCATTTGTAATTAATTTCGCTAACTCCTTAACATAACCAACTGAGTTGGTCAGCTGCCAGAAATATGACGTCAGACGTCAAAGTAGAGCAGCTCTGCTGACACATGACCTGTCCTCGGTAATAATGATCTAAAACCTGAATTAAGTGCACGACCTTTCGGTAAAAAAAAAAGATTCTCAATATTAGACAGTCCCCATTTGTTAAGTCCATACTTTATGTATAAAATAATTATTTCTTCCTGTAATCGCTGCCTAAAAGGTGAATCACGAGAACTTAAGATGCTACGCTGCAAACCTAGCATTATGTACGGGAAGTATTGAGTTTTTTTATTACTTTTTCTTTCTCCCGAAGCAAAGTCGTAGAGCATCACTAAACTGTGACATCTAGTTTTAAGACAACTTGCTTTTAAGATGTCTGCCGCCACCACTCTGCGGATTTCATTGAAAAATATCAGAGTCTGGTGTCCATTGAATACAAAAGAGCGAACAACCCCCATCAGTAAACAAGAACAAGCTTGACCCGTCCTTTGAAAGGCAGCTATTTATCACACATAGATAAATCTTATTCTAGATCACCGAGCAAGCAAGGGTTGGGAACGTAAATGCCGGGTTGCGTTAGGAGTAGAATCCTGACTGAAGGCTAAATATACTTGGACCTCTGCCAAGATTACCCGTACGCTTCACTGATGGCATTGGTTCTGCCCGAGGGAAACCTTAAATTGAGGGACCGTTCCATCCAAGCGTATGATATAAAACAAAAACCCGGTGCTTGAAAGTTTATTCCTTTGATAGCACCGGGTAATGGATCGAAGAATCCAAATGACACATTTGGGAGTATTATGAAAAATTCAACCTCAAAGGACGAGTATATATATATATATATAATCACTTAAGAAGGTTTCTTTTTTAAATATTGCAACGTTACCCTTATTCATAAAAATATTTTTGATGCAATTTCCTGTACAACCTAATATCGTGTTTACCTATAGAAGATATGCGAGAATGTTAGTATTAACAAAATATAAGCTGAAATTCATTATCCTAGTAAGTGAAATTAAGCCTTTCCATGTACAGTCGAAATGATGTATTTGCTAACGAATGTAACAGTGTATAATAGCAAGTGCTACGGCTGCATGGTAGGAACAATGGCAAATATCCTATGAAATTAGGTTTATCTGAGAAAAATCAGTGTCATTGATGAACTTAATCCATAACACCATTCTCTATAGGCCTATTGTGTTATGATAAAGTAGATATGATTTAACTAATTAAAAAAATATATTCAGTCCAGGACTATTAAAAGTCTGTTTCATCAAAAATTAAAGATGTCGGTCCATAGATCACCCTCATCTTGTCCTCTCACTGTCTATGCCTATCTCTCTGTCTCTATTAGAGAGAGAGAGAGAGAGAGAGAGAGAGAGAGAGAGAGAGAGAGAGAGAGAGAGAGAGAGTGGGAGCATTCTCGTGGCAACAAATTAGATTGGAATCGTTGTCAATTGATTAGTGTCGTGATTCCTTCATATATTCATAACGCTAGACATATTTGCAGTAGGACCACTCAGGTATCAGCGGGCTCCGGTCAACAGGAGCACAGTTACCGTTTTACTTATTATTAATGTCACAAACAACCAGAGAGGTAAAAAATACATTATCTGTGCAACGGATTTTGGTGCAGTGGGATATCGCAAGGTTTTTTTTTTAAATATATAATTTAAAATTAGAAAGCTGTAAAAGACCGCATCTTTCCTCCACCAGCGTCATCATGTTTATGTGGCATTAACAAAATATGGAGAATCGGACTCACAAGAATATGACTCTGTTGTTTAAGGTTAGTAGGCATCGCAATCTGACCCCCGGAATGCACCGCGGCTTCCAACTACACAGATGGCACCATTAGCTGTGGTTTATTCTCAGTGAGCTTAAATGTCATTTCCTGCTTGTCCCTTAATACGTTGTGCCTCCTCCAGGCCATTGTTATTCAAGCGAACATAGAAAATATGTATCACGGTTTACCAGCTCGATGTTTGCATCACAAGGTGGATCTACCCTGCAGGACAAAGGCGGCTTATCACACGCCAACTGGGATAAACAAATTAGCCCCATCGTGTAGAACTCTTCACACGAATTATATTATGATGATCAAGATTACCTCTAAAGTGTAGTGGACTGGCCCGTGGGTGTTACCCTGCCCCTCAACAAAATTTCATCTTAATCCTTTCACAGCATTGTAAAGCTGCTAACGGATAATTAACCAACAATCAACTAACATGGCCCGAAATCTATGGTACAAAAATGACTCGAACCGAAATAAGGACAGATTCTGATTTACTCAAGTTTCTAATCGATGCTCTTCTTGTTAACAACAACAATATGTGTGGTTATGTTTTCGTCTTTGAAGGCCGGTTAAATGAATAGTCACAACTACATGCTTGCCTGCAAAGCTTAGATATAAAGAACTAATGCTTTTATGATTACCGGTGGCCACTTAATCATGGTACATTTACTCAACCAATTGGTGTTAAGTGTTCACGCTATGGGCGACTTAGAAATGAACTGGACTCTTTTAATTTCTTCAAAGTGGAGACTTCCCTTACCGCTTTGTAATGAGACAGTATGAAGCAAACAAAATTAATCATGTTTCGTGCATCAGAGGCTATCTTTATGACATTCAATCAAAGACATAATAACATTATGAAGACACATTTAATAACTAAGTCTACAACAGTAGCAGATACAGGATTGTACAATGGGGGGCGCTCAGAGGGGATCTAAGGTTCCCCCCTCACATAGTGTAGACAAAAAATTAATTTGGGCTGTAATGGCTCAAGCTGGGTTATGATGCATCATCTAATGCCATTGAATGCGCCATAATGCAAAATCTGGCATTTTTCTTCCGGGACTTGTTTTCCCATTTTCATTGTTGATTATTACGAAAGTTGAAGGGTGGGGGGTGGGGGGTAAGTCCGTCCCTGTAAAAAACCACTCATACCAGAATATATTCGACTTGTGATTATATATATATATATATATATATATATATATATATATATATATATATATATATATATATATATATATATATATATATATATATATATATATATATAATTCTTTATAATTGATCCCAACGTGGTCCTATTACCAGTGTCTTAGTTGAACCTTCAGCATCTTATGCTGCTGCTAAGCGGATGAGAGATGGTATAAACCTTGTTCAAATGAGCTGGATCAAACTAAACCTTAATTGCCTCGGCCGGGATGGCATGAGTTCATCACTGTTCGAGTGTTTGTGTGTATGCATGTGTTTATTCACGTAATCATGAATAGAAAATCAAATTTTCATGGCATTTTAGGAAGTGGGCAAATGAAGAATCAATAAGAATCTGGGTTGGATTAGGCACATGGTCTTATCAAGGATCGTCATAAGGAATATTCACAAACGTACAGTCACTTATGCACGAATGAACTCGGGAATATCCCAATATAACAAGTGAATGACGGAGGCTTGCATTCATTAGAATGCAGATGTTTAGTTAATTATTGATTTAAAAACAAATCTCAACTGGGCATTTCCATTTTTATTCTGTGTTTTAGCGCCGAGAGAGAGGTGAGAGAATATTCCAGCGGACAAAGAAAAGTGGACCTTTTCCTATAACTGCGGCAGTTACAGCTTTCCTTCTTAATTTGTAATGGATTTTATATAGTGTTCAGTTTGCATTTCGGATCACTGCCAGGATACGTGCATACGTGATCTGTTGATATTAGGTTCCGTAACATTATACATAGTGCACGAGAGTTCCCCTATACAGTATAACCCATTCGATTTGAGAATACAAACCCCACTTCAGTCCGTTCTTCATTCACAAATATTGGAAACCAAAATAATCTTTGACCTTTTGAAAGATGGTCTCTCTGACAGATATAGCTATTTATCACTTTGTCTGGCGCTTTAGATGCGAGACCAGGGGTACAACAAACGATTTTCATGTATGAGCTGATCATTACCAACTCATGCAAGAATCAGTTTTCTCTCTTTTTACGTACCAGTATGACACCAAGCCTAACGACTTGCATCTTAGAAGTAATGAGAAACTGCTGTTATTTGTCTATGTGCGGTGAATAAGAAAGAGATGAGATGAAATAATATTTATAGGGCGATCACTGATAGATAACACTTGCTGGCATCGAAAGAAATTGTATCTCACATTTCCGGCACACAAAATGGAAAAAGCTTGTTAAGTTTGAATATTTTGGATGTTGTTTCAGAGTTTTTTTTCAAAGAGCTGTCTGACGTGAAGTCCACGTTTCCGTGATCGGCAAATACTCCCGCCTGATAAATTATCCACTACTGAAGATCAGACATGGACACTTAAAGACCCGTCGATTTTGTTAGACATCGAGACATCTAGAGTGATGATATTGACCGCTATTCAGGTCAATCATGTGAATTCCGATTCAAAACATATTATCTGCAACACAGGTGGCTCTACCACATCTTCTGCTGTACCACCAGCGAGTCTGTGTCAAAAAGATCGAAATCCAAGATTTTTCTTTAATTTCTCTCTGTTTATCTTCTGGTTTCTTACATTTAATTTTAAAAACCACCTTCGTCTTAGTTCGAAAATTCTTTGACCATATGTATTGAGACGTTTGAACCTAAAGGTTATGCAGTTAATAAAGCGGAATAAATGCCCTAAAAAGCAATATTATCTACCGTTTGTAACTAATAATGCGCATATACGCGCCAGCTTGTCATGAAAGCAGGAACATGCGATGCAGTAGTATCGGATATCGTCGTATCTCGCCCTCACTCTACATATATATATATATATATATATATATATATATATATATATATATATATATATATATATATGACACACTCTAAAAGGCTTGAGTCACAGTCATCTCGGGGAATGATTTTGTATTTCATTTATTAAAAGTCGACCGGTACATGTTATGTTTATTGACATATAACTGATTTCCCAGTGCACTCTTTGGCCAAGATCAACATCTAAGCAGTCTAGCATCGAATCCGTTTGCTGCTTCTTGTGCTTCAACTATTACCTCGGCCTAAATAAACCCGTCATTCTTGACGCCACGGTTGCCTGAGAAACGCTGTATGTAGAAACCCGCCTATTAGCGGTATCCAGGATTCCTACCTCCCCTCTTCCGTGCTCTCCTAATGTCAACATCTTTTCAATGCTCGCCGTGTCCCGTGGTCTTAGGGTTTTCGTGCCGACCAGAAATTTGCATTTACAACTTGATGGATTGGGGCAATTACCCTGCTAGGTAGCGCTAAAAAATGACTATAAGATCAAGTCTTGGATTGGCACCTGTCTTGTTCAAAGCTGGTTTATCTCTTAGTATGTTTGATTTATTGGCTGTCGTTTCCTAGTTAATCTCTTGATATGTTGGTATAAAATGTATTAACCCTCACGAAATCTGTGGAAACTATAACGCTTACCAAGTTAAAAACGCTGTTAGACCACTCTTCCACGTTGACACGATTGCTCAAAAAGAAAATTATAATATATTGATTTTAGTTGAGTTCATCATTGATTAGCTACAGGTCTGTAACAATTAGCTACAGGCCTTTGTTTCTGTTTATCTTGAATGCCACAGCCCCTAGTCTAGAGCTCTTTAGGTCCAGCGTTGTTCCAGTCAAGATATTCGGTGTTCAGACGAGGACACGCAAGAACCCTTGCAACTAGTAATCGTAACTTAATATTTAGTATTTACGAAAATATTCGCATGTACTCTCACGAAAATCACTATTGTTACCCATTCGGTTCTTTTTTATAGCCTGGCATGCAAAGCATGCTTGGAAGACAGAGGAGGGTTTATTCTTGGGCGTCGTCACGGGGATCAATGAATGTTCAACTGTGCAATGAATAATTAACTTCTAAAATAAAAACAAATGTTAGAAGGTAAACCTTCATGTTCTGTAATATGCGCGTGTGTGGAAAAAGATAAAAAAAAAACAACTGAAAAGCCAACAGCATTTAGTTCACAAAATTAAAAATATGCTTATTGTTCGCTTCTTATAAACGTGCAGCACGTCCCTTTAATCAAGAAGTAACAAGTCAGCATTTTTAAAGCCCGATTTAGCAAAATGAGCAGTCTATCGAATACTGTCGGCTCTAGAATACCCATATTTAAAGGCCTGCTTTTTAAGATGCAGGCCAATCAGCCCAAGCCTCTAGCAAAGGAATGGCCAATAAAAAAACATCTCAAAACCGTGCAACATTTGAGAATCATCAACTAATTTAAGAGCCACTAAAAATATAGGTGTGAGAAGAAAATGCGAAGAGAAATAATAATTAAAAAGAATAATTAAAATAATAATAATTAAAAGAATAAATTCGTGGGCTGGTTTTGGTTAATGAGAAAATGATGATACCATGATGCAGTATTTCAATCGAATAAATTTAGCAGAAATTTCACTCGGAAATTCACTGAAATGTGGCTGGAATTGTTGCTGTGTCACACGAATGTATCAAGTGTCGCCCATAATAAATTGAATATGTCTCCACATAAAGAGAAGCCAGTCTTCTCGCCTTGTAAAGTCAACAATGTGTTAATGCTTCTGACGTTAATAGCCCTCCACTGTTAGTGTTTGAATACGTACCTGATACCACATCAATACCTGGGTAACCCTCAACAACACCACTTATCATATTCCAGAGGAAGTCCAGCTTGGGTGTGTTCCATTTCTTGACAACACTAAATGAGGGATTGCAGGACCGACGACATGTAACCCCAGGGGATCCGTCAATATATTAGTTAAATACCCGATGATTATATTTTTATTTGAATATTTGGTATATGCATTCATCCCAGTTCGTGTGTGTTGTTAAAAGCATAACTCACGAAATTTTGAACGGAATGTAATGAAATGTTCAGGATATATCGGGAATGGGCCAGTGAGGTGTGTGGATCCGGAACATGATCCGGATCCAGGAACGTCGTCAAGAAATATACACAAATGCACAGTCCTTTATAGACGAAAGAATCTGGGAATATGAGCCGAAAAAGGCAGATGCAAACACAGTTTTTAATGCATCTTAAAATAAAGACCCCACATGGCGGAAACTTGCATTCCTTAAAATGCATATTTCTTGTTGAACGAGATACTAAATTCACATTTTGTCGTTATTTAATATGTTGTAGTAGAATTTAAAGAGAAAGGCCGGTAACTTCTTTACGTAAATTAATAACATATAAAAGTATTTATATTAATCAGACGCACGTACAATGACCCATGGCATTTTGATTTAAAAACATTTAGCTAAGTGTTAAAAGGTATTAGATATGCAAATCAGGACCACGTACACATATACTCTATATTTATGTCTACTTTCATGAAAAAAATGTAAGGTAACAGAGGGCATATAATTAAGATATAGAGGATTAAAAAAACATGTAAATAGCAAACATTGTAATCTTAAGACTTAAATTCGCATATATGCACCTTATGTTGTGCCAGAAAACATTTCATGTAAGAAAATCCTGTCAATTTGCTGCATTGTGATGTTTATTTCAACTTCTTATGTTGAATTTCAGCAGAGTTCTGGCCATTTGTTTAAACATCTTAATGTGAATATTGTAATTGCATAATTAAGCAAGGTTGCAATGGAAAGCAGCTCACATTGGTTCCACCCTGGTACTCTATACTCATGCATTTTTTCTACTTAAGAGCCCTAAATATGTTTGAATAATATCCTCGACAGCATTAGCTCCTCTTTTTTTTGCTGACCGGCCATGCTTTTTCGTCTACCTGATTGAAAAGAAGTATCACATATTAGTAGTATGCATATTTTGGCGACCATATTTAAAATCATATTGATGGCCATCAGATGAACCGAAGTTTTAGGGTCTATTTTTTATAGACACTGAGGGGCAATAGTATCCCTCAGCAAGGTTTCATGTTTTCTGCAAAATTTGAGCAATTCTAATGAAAAAAAAAACATGCATTAGCCGCTGTACTATAAACTGCATAAAGCAAAGATACAACAAAATAAATCTCTGCTTTTAAAAAGGTTACAAAAAACAACACTAAGATATATATGCAAAAATACTTTGGGGATTTTACTTTGCCTTTTATAATGCTGTCATTGCTTTATAAGTTATAAAATAGACCTGACAGACCCAATATCAGATTAGCTTTCTGTGTGGCGCATACCAATGTTTACCTAGACACCACTCACACCAGCATAATTTGCGCCAATTAGCGCTGATGGATTATTCTACCCAGACTTTCTGACTAGCTTTACGTAACCTCAAAGGCAACGCCTATAAGGCTTTCTAATCCAATGATAATTATAAATATTAAATATTACTTCTTATAATGAATTGGGATGATATGGTTATTGCATTATAAGAACTCGAGCGCCCTTGGCCAGATTAACTATAAATAAATTGAAAGACCATTATACTGCAGTATCTGACAAGACATATTACAGATTGGAGAAACGGGTTCAATGTGCTGCGCTGTAAGTTAATTTTGCCTCGTAGATTATGCAAAAAGACCAAGCGTTTACTTGCAGTATCTTGGCAAAATGCCCAAAATGAATGTCAAATGTTATTTTTTTGTATGAACCTTTCATGAAATAAATCAAAACCTTGACAAACATCATGCAAAAAGAGAATTATATACTACCAGGGTGAGATCATATTAAATCCCTAGAATATTTAAGAGCTCTGCCGGGCGATAAATTGAGACGGGTCGGATTTTATTTCTGCATTCTAGACAGCCTTATGTTGCAATATCACAAGAAACGGAATATATCAGAGAGAGTTATATGTCTTGTATGCATACCTTCGAGGTACATTCGTATTGGCATTTTAGAAAAAGTGGGGATTATCTGCGGTTACATATTAGCCCAATTTACAATAGAAAAATGTGGCGCGAGCTATAGACCGGTGGAGCGGGCTACAATTTAAACTTGCGTTCACACTGTGCCGGACCATGCGACCATGTAGAGCTCGCAAACCTGTCAAGTAAGGGCGCATTGCCCTTGGCGCGCCCTAGAATCTGCATTGGGTTTACACGCAGATAAATACTGCAATCCAGCGCGGTCTAGATTCGATTCCCCCTTGCGCGCATCTGTAAATCCTAGTCACATGTCAGCCGAGTCCTGCTAGAGCGCGATATATAGATAGCGCGCTTCATTTCTGTTCATACGCGTTCGAAGCATAAATGTAGGCAGCGCCAGATGCTCTCTGGCGTGCGCTAGAATGTAGAACCGGCCCAAATCGGTGGTCAAAATGCAGCGCGCTCTAGACTGAAAATCCTTGAAATCTGGCGCCTTTTGAGACTTTGCGCGCGCTAAACGATGTAGAGCGCTCCAGGAAAACGAGTGTAAATGGGGCTAATATAATGTAAGGCCCCACACTCACATAAACTATTCTGCGGACTCTGGGACCCACACATCCTCAAGCGAGCGGGCGATCACTTTTCTTTTTTGTAGCCTATCCTCGCAGGCACTGGAGGTTTAAATAGGGGTTGAACAATTCTGTGCACAAATTTTGTGAGTGGACCTAACTAGACCTGTCCCCGGGTGTAAAACCATCTTGTGAATGTTTGGAGGGGTACATGTTTATTTCTTCTGCCATTAACTGTGTGCGCTTGATCTACAACATAGCTGATTTTCAAATGCTGAATTAAGGACACAATATTAGTCCAGGAAACATATTTGCACCCATATTTCTTATTTTCCTTGACCTTATTCCAAAGGTCCTAAACGCCATAGCCGATTTCCCATTATCGCTCGGGGGTGGGGGGGGGGGGCAATCTTCCAGCGTTATGGCCTAAATATAGTGTTAGCAGTATATATAAAGCAAGAGAGACATAAGGAACCCATTCAAAATGAGATGCGCGGTTAGGGAACGTTATATAGACAAGGTTTCTATAACAATACTGGTGATTTATTTGCTTATGGCAGAAGCAGATTAGTGGGCCACAGGCACCTTGACTATTTCCACTGAGAATACTGCCGTGATAACCCCTTAAAATATCGGAAGGTTTTGCGCCACAGGATGTCTAGATTGCTACTGGGGAAACATTTCTATCTCGCCTCGTTTATCTCAGACTAATGGGATATATATAGGATTCACTTGGCGGAGCTTTGTAAAAAGCTTATACACATGACCACGTGAAAAAAAAGAAAACTGGCATTTTCTCTCTGGATAGTGAGTAAAATATAATGCTAGTGTTGTTTAAGGCAGTTATATCTGCAGTTATCATAGCTGCTTGATGCCTGAGGTAGCTCTTAGTAACAGAAAAAAAAAACTTTGGTGTCTTTTATTTTACAGAGTTTTATATTTTCGGCAAGGATTATCATGAATTCCTTTAAGACATTTTAGGACTAACGGACTCATCCGTGATTGGCACCCCCTGTCCTGAACCCTTAACATTCCAGGACCAGCCCCTGTTTATCAATGTATTTCTTCCAAGGCTGCTGAGATAATCGTGAAAATGGTATAAACACATTACAATAGTGGTCTTTTTATTAATTGTTTTTCATATCTCTATTCGCAGGGGAAATTTGGTATTATCAGTATGTTGCCTGTGAAAAATATATGTAACTTATATATATTGCGTGTATTAGTGACTCTTTTTATGTGCCCGAAAGCTACGCAAGATTTATTAATGTTGTTGAAACAATTAAATATAATCATCTGAGAATGTAAAGGCCTTTGCGTGAAGACAGAATAGATTAAAGGTCCAATCTATTTGGGTATTTGATCAGGTTCTAGTGGAGACATGAAATTGGTCTTAATAAAGATAATGGAATATCGTCAGGTGTGAATCGTGAACTTCATCATATTAATATGGCAAAATGATGCTAGCGTTTTCCGTGTAAGGCTTTAGTCACACATTCCCGGTTTTCGCGTCCCGATGGCACTTCGGTTGGAAGTTGCCAATCCTAGTTAGGCCGTACTCGAACCTAGTGACGCGTAGTCTTAGCAACCTCAATCGGCAACGGTACCCGGTGGAGTTTTGCGTGTAATACTTTTCCAGAGGTCAATCGGGATGAAAATGGAATCGCCTCAGAACTCCTAATAGAGCCCTAGTATAGCCCTTGGGCCACCGCAATGGCCGTAGTGGCCCGTAGTAAGCACACTTTCAAAAGAGGCAGGACAAATTCAAAAGAACCGTTCGGGTACGGTTCACGAACGGTTCAGCAGAGCAACCCTCCGGGGTTTCACGGTCCTTGTACGGCCTTTTAGGTTGTTGGTACGGTATAGCCACGGTCTCACTCCGATCGACTAAATTAAGGTACGGCTTACTAAGGTAACGCCCCGGTGAACTACGGGTAGCTTCGTTTTGCGACATGTTTTAAGGGTTCAGGAGACTTTTAGTATGATGTTAGGAGGGTCTGCTATGGGTCTGACAAATAGGAAATAATGAAAATAAATCGGAATTACATAAATGCCAGCACCAGCGCCCTTTCTTTAATTATTGACTTATAACAGGTATCATCCATTGACCTTGTAAACGGAAAATGTTCAGTTGTAATTATAGATTTATGCCCTTCTAAAGTTTAAAGTTTTCTTCCTGAGAATGAAAAACCCCTTCGTGTCCATAAGTAATAAATGAATGTCATCGCCGATTCATACCAAGGCTATGAACCATATAATTGGCTCTGCTTCAAGTTTGATAACATTTTGTTATATTTCTGTTATAATTATATATATATATATATATATATATATATATATATATATATATATATATATTTATGCCCCTCCCGGCCACAGATAAAGAGACCAAATATAGATGATAAATTGTCATTTATTATGACGCAAAAGTAAAAATGTACAAATAATAACAAGGTGCATGGAAAAGTGAAACTAGTCTGAAACACATAGATCATGTAGTGGAGCTTTCCTCCTGAAATGAGTCCGTAATGACTGGTATATTAAATACCAGTCGCAATTCAGTAACTGCAGGATATATATGAAACCATATACAATGTATAGATATACAAACATTACACATATCTGCATCAAAATACAGTTCGGTAAAAACAGAAGAGTTCAGAAAATACACATAATTAAATAATACAGTACAGAAAAGCATAAACACCAGCACTTATTGTCAACAGACCTGAATTAACTTAGCTAATTAAATCTAGGATCATGTGAGAACTTTCTATGAGCAACCTACATTTTACCAACCTCTAGCCTAACTTATAGAATTAAAATAATAATATTACCCTTGATATGGCCTCAGATATTGGACTAAATGTGTACTGGAGATAAAATAAACTTTGGAACTAACAATAAGGACCCAAATTCGAGTATGAGGGGATCTTACGGCCAAAGCGCCTCGTCTAGAGGTGCTCCCCACCATACTTGAATTTGGGAGCAGGAGGACAGATAGTTTAACAAAAAAATCGCACATCCAGTTCGAGTCATATTGGGTATAAAGTTCTCAAGTTTGCTATGGTCTATTACTCATTAAGTGAGTAGTTAGCCGGAGGACTGAAGATACCTGATGATGGTAACTAAATAGGCCCCAGTCACTTACTGGGAGCACCTATTAGTTTGACTGTAGTTGGGATTTGCTTGGCTGATGGAGGATGGAGTTATAAGAACTAGCCCCCAGTCACTTACTGGAGGCGTATTTTAGTACTGAGGATTTAAAAGACGGCTTGTGTATGATGATATTGTAAATGATATTGTAAATGAGTCCCAGTCACTTACTGGAAGCACATTTTAGTTTAACAGGCCGGGGTATTTAAAAATGGCTGGCATGGGGGATCCTTTACAAGCCCCAGTCACTTACTGGAAGCATAATTCTTTTTGGTGGGGGAGAGGGGGGTTCTCATTGGAGAGGTAGAGTAGGAAATCTGATATACCTCATGAAAGCTCTAGAGTGCCACCTCCCCAATTGCATTATTACACTGTCAGACAATCCGAGAGATGCTGCATGGGTAGCCGCGCCTATTCTGAAACTTTGGCTCTTAAACCTATAGTCGTTTGGTAACCGCCTGCGGACAAACACTGTGGAAGGGCGTTACAGAAAAAACTGCGTGTCACTGGTGCACCATTTTTTAGCAAAAATAATGGCCCAGGAAGTTCAGGTCTGTGAGTGCAATAATTTGCTAGTGCTTTGACTGGGCAGAATTGATTGGAACTGGGTTGCACTTCCAAAACAGTTTGATGGTTTGATGGGGCATGCTTGTAGCGAGTAATAGTGATTTTAACGGTCCCATTGCCAAAACTTACTTGATCAAAATTTATTGTGTTTGCTGGTTGATTTTGAGAGTATGTAAGCTCGCCTAATCGTGAAAGGCATGGAATGCAATTAGAAACATAGCCTTTAGAAGTGACTGCACGA
Source organism: Sipunculus nudus (assembly GCA_026874595.1). Taxonomy (NCBI): domain Eukaryota; kingdom Metazoa; phylum Annelida; class Sipuncula; order Golfingiida; family Sipunculidae; genus Sipunculus; species Sipunculus nudus. The sequence continues at coordinate 35,822,807 of CM049309.1, forward strand.
ATTGGTTTTGGAATACTGACGGCAGTACTTCAACCAAACTGTTCAATATGGGTAATGTAATAGGTATTCTGTTGTCAATTTGTTTTGACCGTTTACCCAGGCTTGATATCATCTTCTTAACTAAGAAGCAATCTGAGGGGCATGGCAAGCCTTCCACTTTGTGTAAGAAATTGATGGCAGATATTTGTGAGATGATGGTAGATGGGGCTGAATTCTCTTGTAGTCTATGTACAATGAAACTAATGATAGTGTCTGTGCTGCATGGGAGCAGAGACAAGCCCCCTTGTGATTGACAAAATGCATTTAAGTGCCTTAAGGCTCGTTTGTAAGAAGCTTGTGTGTTCCTTGATAAACTGCCCATCAGAAGCGCAGCTGCTTGTTGCACTACTGTGAGAGTAGTTGGTCGGGGACTGCAGTCGGTTGCGCATCCAAGTGTGGATCTATGGCTCTGGCTGTTGCTATCTGTAAACGAGACAGGAGATCGGCTAATGTATTGTGGGCTCCTGGGATGTGAATTGCTTTGAAAAGTCTGCGAGTGAGAGACATAATATCTGGGTTTTTGGCTGACAGTCTGTTAATAACCTCGACCACTGCCATGTTATCGCAATTTAATTTGACTCTATGATTTCTCCATAAATCGGCCCAAATTTCAATTGCTAGTACGATAGGAAAGAGTTCCAAATATGCTATATTTTTGGTACGCCAATCCTTGGGCCATGGGTGTGCAAACCAGCGAGTCTTATAGACTGCTGCAAAGCCCTTGCTTTTTGCCGCGTCTGTAAATAAGTGCAGCTCGTTAGACTCTAGCCATCTCTCATGCATGAAGAGTGCTCGGCCGTTGAAATGTTCTAGGAAAACCCCCAAGCTTCCAAATCTTTTTTGGCCTCTGATGTAATCCGAATCCAGTAATGTGGCTTGGGATTTACTTTGTATAATAACAGGTTGTGAAGTCTGCGTAGAAATGCTCTTTCTGGTACGATCACCAGGCAAGCGAAATTGAGCAGGCCGAGAAGGGATTGTAAGGTTTAACCTGAATTTTATGTCTAGTTCTCGCTTCTTGTAGTGCTTGTTTAGTTTTGAGTAGTTTGTCTGACGGTAATCTCATTGTCCCTTTTTTGGTGTCAATTTCAATACCAAACAAAGTGGCTGTAGTGGAGGGAAATACTGTTTTTTCATGTTTAATGGGCAAGTTAATGACTTTTGCCAGCCTTAAGAATGCTTGCAGCGAGTTATTACACTCTGGCGTGTAATGGGTGCCAAAAAAACATAAAATCGTCCAAGATATGGGACATGAACTTTACCTCAAATTTTGTTTCCAAGATCCATTGTATTGCACTGCTAAAACGTTCGAATATTTGACATGATGCAGAACAGCCCATTGGCAAACACCGGTCATAAAAATAGGAATCCTGGACTTTGAAACCTAGTTTTGGATAGTCAGTTTTAGATATGAGAATAAGCCTAAAGGCATCTTCTATATCTGCTTTGGCAATGAGACAATTATGTCCTATTTTCTGTATTATGCTTATGCAATAGTCTAATGTATCATATTGTACTGCAGTGTTAACTTTAGGTATACCTTCATTCACTGAATTGCCTGCTGGGAAGGAGAGATTATGAATGAGTCTATATTTTCCATCTTTTTGGGGAATTAAACCTAGAGGAGAAGATATGAAATTTGGAAAAGGGGGCGATGAGAAAGGTCCCGCCACTCGGCCAAGGGCAATTTCTTTCTGGACTTTCTGCCAGACACACTTTATGTTAGATTTCGCTGAAGGATGGTAAGGGTATTCTCCAAGTTTTAACGGGACTTGGTGGTTAATACAAAACCCATGGGAGAAACCTTCCACCAGGAATCTATATCCTGTTGAATCATATCCTTCAGGCATCTCGCCAGTTTGTCCTTGACTATGGGGGTGGGAATTTCCTGGTTGCACCCTACGCTGAGGGGGAGAACTTGGGAGCTGTTGTGTGACAGTTTGCCTTGAGGTAGCTCCCTGGAGGGGAAACTCTTTACAGTTACAGCGTGGGTGGTTTTGTGGTTTTGCCCTGGAGAAGCACATGAAACAACTGTGGGTATATCTGCAGGAGTGATACTTTGAGGAACGTGTGGTTTTGTTGTATTCAAAGCAAAACCCTGGGGGGACACTGAAGGATTCCTGTGGCCCTGATGAGGATGATTTCTTAATGTTGGAACCTGCGCGAAAGGGCTGAATCATGTTACCTTTACTACGGGCTTCCTCCATAAGTCCATCCAGTTGAATTCCATATGGGAACAGGAGGTTGGTGGCCCAATATTTACGATAGGCTTGGTCATAAAAACTCCATGCCTGAGTTCCAGGGTACATGGCTTGAAGCTGGCACACCTGGTGTTGGTGCCGGAGGTGCCCTAATGCTTCCTCCGGGAAGGTGGAAACCCTAATGAATGCATATCTGGTGTATGCAGCTACCCATGCAGAGATTGAATTGATGGTACGGGTTTTTGTCTTGGGTTGAAATGATAGTGGGGAGTGAGGGTCATTGGTGATAGTGAATGTGAGGTTGCTATTTTTGTCTTGATCCCCCACCTGAAACCCTAGTTGAGGTAACAGTTTAGTTAAGTCAAAATATTTTCGAGAGATGATATCTGTGTGATCTTTAAGCTCAATCCCTGCGGTTATAGTGTCATATGTGAAAAGGCGGTTGTGTACCTGTGCTGTACCTGGTTCACATTGGTTTTGTTTAGCTGGGGAATGTGATGACTCACCCAACAATTCATGTATCAGAGTCTGGGCGGTCTGTCCTGTTACAGATGCAGTGGCCAGAGGAATGTTGCCTTCCGCTAGATATACTGAAGGCTGTGCCACCCCGGTGGGGCTTGTAACACGGGTTGTAGGTAGCTGTGCCTGTGTAGCGAGTGTAGCGGACCTGTAGAATCTTCCGTGGACGGGGTGGCTGTGGTGACAACCCTGATGTGGTGGTGTTGGTGGACCCACTCGGACCTGCTGCTGTGGCGAAGCTGACTGCGGTCGACAGCTGTTGTGTAGGAGCACGTAGCGTGGTAGTGCTGTTTGACTGGCTGTACCCTGCTGCCATGGCCGAGTTGACAGCGGTCTGAATTGCTCTTAACATTGCGGGTGACAATTCATTTGAACCTTGAGAGCCAGGCTGCGACTGCATACTTGCTTGGAGCACAGGCTGCTGGGAGACGTCGGGTCCTCCTGGCTGTTGTTCCTGATGTGGGTCATAAGGGCGTGCTCGTCTGCTTGGAGCTCTGGCAGAGGTTGTCTTGGATTTCCTGTTGCTGTCCTGTTGCTGGACATTGGCTCTTCTTGTTGATTGGTCGCGGGTTATTATAGGTGATGCATCCAGCTGGTTCTTACGTGTACGCGGCATCTGAAATGTATAATTTGATGGCAGGAAAATACTTATGGAATTAATGAAGTTCACACATGTAAAAAACCCCTGTAATACTGAGCGGATCTTACAAGGACTTACGTCTGAAATGTATTATGTAATGGCATGAAAATACTTAAAGAATTTATTAATGTCCTTATTAAATGGTAAATTTTTTGCTGACTTTCAGTGTATAACTGGCAAGGCTGATAATTTTCGCCCAAATTGCCTTAACTGGAATGTCTTGTCAAATGTAATGGGGTACTAATACTGCCACTTGTATTATCTTAACTGGTACTTGGTCCTTTGTGCCAGAGAGGGATTATGTAATGAGTACATAATCATTTAATGACATGGAAAGTTTACTTAGCAGATCAATCACAATAAAGTGTCAGAATAGATGTAACGCCCCCACCCCCCCCCCCCCCCCCCAATAAATAATATGTGTAAGATAGAGCAAATATCACAGGGGAAACAGCACAAGAACCATTTAAAACTATTTGTAATTCAGGTAATCCACTTTTTATGGACCTGAGCTGTTATAATGCATGAGTAGGCATGAATGCCCCCCCCCCCCCCCAAGACAAATACGGGGCAATGTCCCGGTAAAAAGTGCTCCAGATAGTGATAACATCTGAAAAACTGAAACGACACAAAACACTAGGTAAGGTCTTGGCACTTTGACAATAAACAGGGTAATAATAGGACAATATATCAGAGGGGGTACAGCACAAGAACAATATACGCTTGTATATTTTGATAATGGGGTAACCAGTACTAACAATAAGGAACCTGTGTCCCTGAAAAGTAACATAGAGCATGCAGGAATGGGGTAACAGATATCACAAATTATGTAGATATTATAACACATAACACGAGAGATTAGTAATCAGTAATGAAGCCCAGAAAATAGGCACTAGGTTAGGTGTGGGGTGTGGGGGGGGGGGGGCGCAATGTACTTGTAAACACTACCCTTAATTGTAGGAACAAATTTGAAAACAAACACAGCCTATATATATTGTAGTATGCTTATGGGAGTTTTGTATGTGGCAATGAACCGGTGGGTAATAATAATAACATGGACAGTCTGTCCCTGAAAGGTAACATAAAGCAAGTGGGAACAGGGTAACACATAACATAAATGATATAAATGTGGTCCCAGAAGAAAGAATAATAAAATGGACATGTTGTCCCTGAAAAGTAACATAAAACATGCGGGAATTGGGTAACACATATCGCACATATAAATGTTGTACCAAGAAATAAGTATTAAGCATTACATAGACTAAAACAAAAACAACACACGACATAAATATTTCGACGTTTTGACATTAGATTTATCAAAGTGTGAACAGCACAAGAACAATATTGGCTTCTTTATAAGACAATTGGGTAACTTGTACAAACAGTGGGGACACTGTTTGCCCGAAAAGTAACATAAAACATGTGGGAATTGGATAACACACATGACACTAAATGTTTTGGCACTTTGACACTAAAATTATCAAAGTGGGAACACCACAAGAACAATAAAGCTTCAATATAAGACAATGGGGTAACTTGTACAAACAGTGGGGACATTGTTTGCCCGAAAAGTAACATAAAACATATGGGAATTGGATAACACACATGACACTAAATGTTTTGGCCCTTCGACACTAAAATTATCAAAGTGGGAACACCACAAGAACAATACAGCTTCAATATAAGACAATGGGGTACTTGTACAAACAATTGGGATATTGTTTGCCCGAAAAGTAACATAAAACAAGTGGGAATTGGATAACACACATCACAATTTATGTCTACATTCCTCACATAAATTACATCCATACAAAGTCGTGGACGAGTGAACCATTATGTTTCTGCGGGTGCCCGCTGTACCTAGAAGCGGAATTATGGAGCCCCCTCGCGATGATATCGCGATGATATCGCGTTCCCTCGCGATCTTTTCGCGTTCCCTCGCGATCTCTTCGCGTTCCCTCGCGATCTTATCGCGTTCCCTCGCGATCTTTTCGCGTTCCCTCACGATCTTTTCGCGTTCCCTCACGATCTTACACATGATCACTGGGCTGGTTCCCTGCTCCCCTATATCTAGCATACAAAATCTAGCATTCAAAAAATTGGACACGGGAACCAGTACAACAGTTATCTGTGTCTTGTTCTGTGTGTTTAACACCACCATGCTCCACCTCTTAGATATACACTCGATGTCAGGTAAACAAAGCGATAATTGAATAAGAGAGATTAGACTTTTTGTCATGTTTCTGATATATGTTATCTATTCCCCATTTATTCATTTTTTATTGTTTTGCAGACCTCTTTTTATTTTTTAGCAATTAGATTATCAAATTATTCGTTTCTATCTCTCTGTTTATTAGCAGTCAGACCCAACAACGGATCAATAATGTCAACCTGCAACAGGCCCATATAGGCATATCCCGATGTAATTTACTGAAACTGATAATATTTTTCACGCCAGTTATTGGTTCAGACCCATTTTAAGATGGGTCAGGCCAAATTACCAATCAACAATATCAACTTTGCACATGCCCATCTGCCTATGTTCATTTACTGATATCGGTAATATTTTATACTCATTTGTTATCTATAATATAAGACAAAAAATACAAAAAAATATACATATATTTAAATTTATTTAAATTTATTTAAAAAATAAAAATAAAAAATCATTGTGCAAGGTATAGAACCTTTGCAGGTTTATACCTTTCCACCCATCAGCTACTTTCTACACATAATACCATAAAATATACAAATTATAATACTCGTAGATGAGAAACTATTATTTATTTCATATTTTTTTCTTTCTTTTAAATTAAAAGCTGTAGGAATGCATCGGCAGATCATGGTCGGATATTGGGTCGGTCCTTCTTAAGATCGGAAGATGGCGCGCGACATTTATATATATATATATATATATATATATATATATATATATATATATATATATATATATATATATATATATATATAACACACAAAACAAAAACTTAAATGCGCAATTTAAGAACTTTATTTTTAATCATACCCAGTATTGACCCCCCCAAGCCTAAATTCTGAAATTTCTGGATCCCCCACTGGTTTGAATTTATCATCTGAAATGTTCTGAACATTTGATGGCCTAAGTTGTGCTATATAATCATAATACAAGATATGAAAAGTGCGACGCGAAAGAGACCGATTTGTGCTCGGACAGACAAGGGGTGATCACTAATGCTCTGATGACCTATGGTCAACTGAGCTAATAAAATGCACGTATTATTTAAGAAGCATGCGGAAGGTCCAATTTAGTTTGGTCAGGTTCACTGAAATGTTTTTACTTTACCAATTAATTCTGTTTTACGTTAACGGCTAGGGAAATCTGTTACATTATCGTTTGATTTCGCATTACATTATTGGTAAGTGATACGTTATCGGTCATTTATTTATTACGTTATCAGTTGGTTTCACATTATCAGTTGTATCAGTCCAAAAGTTATTTTGGTAGTTCTACAGAAGGCCTTAGGCCACATCTGTTCTTCTTCTTCTGATACTAAACACTAGTATGCAGATATTCCAGTGTCCAGAGGGTTATTTTACCCTGGATCATTTTATACTCACCTTGTCTCATTAATGTATTTTTGTAAATGTGGTTCTCCAATGAGAAACAGAAATATTTAACTTATTTGCCGACCCCACATCAGTGAATACAAAACCACAAGTGTGCCCTGGGAGGACAAACATATTCTTCAATTGCCAGTCGGTAAACAAATGAAGCATAGAACCGACCTTTAGAGAATGAGAATAAAAACTGCTTATTTTGATATCTGGTCCCTGTTTCTTGACTTTTAATAAGTGCGAGCCAGGTGGACATTTTCCTGGATTGTTGTGCCTCCTTTCAAGTTTGACATTTGCAAACTTTACTTTAGGCATTTAAAATTACTCTTTTATTGAAGATTTTTTTTTTGTGGAGGTAACCGCTTCCATTTTCAATATATTAATATTAACATCTGCAGAATTCCATTTCGCTTTCGGATTACGTGACACGGCATTATCGCACGCTTCCTCTGATTTTTTTCCTGGCGGTAACCAGGCCCGGTGACCACTGCACTTGCGAGCCCTGGGTGCATAATCTATCCCATTGCTGGGTCGAACCCCCAAAGCAGGGCCGGCGAGCACGATCTTCCCATTAAGTATATTTTATTCTCTTACACCATCTTCAGAGAGATATTACTCACAAACCATCAATTAATAATAATGGTTAACATTTTGTTTCATTGAATTATTTCATGCGAATTTTTAAAAGAGAATCATTTGTTAACTTTTCCGCAATTTTGAATGAAGAAATATAAGAAGGAAAGATGATAAATATATGATAAAAATGCCTGAAAATGTATGTATGTTCTAAGATGACATTATTGTTAAATAAAATCGGGATATGTGATATATCGTGTTTCTGTAAGAAAATCATAAGACCAACAACGAAGGCGTCATTCCTATATAGCAGATCTCATAATTTTTAAGACATTCCGCTTATTTTAAGTATGTCTTAGGTTGTTTCCAGATCAATTAGATCATCTTAAACACCGGTTTGCACATTACTCCGGATGGCCGAGGGACCATAATAATAAATAGCAGATATGTGGGACATGAGGCATATATATATATGTATATATATATCTTATTGGAGCGTAGTGGTGCTAAAGACAAAGAGAACGAGACACCATAAACTGTTGTACTGGTTCCCGCGTCCATTTATCTGCATGTATGCCAGATATAGGGGAGCAGGGAACCAGCCTAGCCGTACAGATCGCGAGGGAACGCGAAAAAGATCACAAGGAAACGCGAAAAAGATCGCGAGGGAATGCGAAAAAGATCGCGAGGGAACGCGAAAGGTCGCGAGGGAACGCGAAAAGATCGCGAGGGAACGCGATATTATCGCGAGGGAACGCTATATTATCGCGAGGGAACGCAATATTATCGCGAGGGAACGCGAAAAGACCGCGAGGGAACGCGATATTATCGCGAGGGATGGCGAAAAAGATCGCAAGGGAACGCGAAAAGATCGCGAGGGAACGCGAAAAGATCGAGAGTGAACGCGAAATGCTCGAGAGGGAACGCGAAAAGATCGAGAGGGAACGCAATATTATCGCGAGGGAACGCGATATTTACCCAGAAAAAAAATATCACGTATGCCACTTTAGGGGCTCCATTCGGAATGACCAAAAACAAGTCTTATCTTGTGCACATTATACACAAAAAAAGGTAATTTTTGCAGATAATTCCCATTATGTAGCGTGCATGACTGAGTCGGGGCCCGTCTCAATCATGGTACAGGACGACCATGTATTTTTGTGCCAAAACCTGATGGAAATTACCGTATGTGCACAGATTATCGAAAACTGAACGCTGTCACCAAGACTGACACGTTCCCGATTCCGAGGATCGATGATTGTATTGATAAAGTCGGTAGCTCCAGATATGTTTCCATGTTTGACTTGCTAAAAGAAGTGTCCGCATTTGTTACGCCGCAAGGACTGTACCAGTATAAAGTTATGCCGTTTGGCATGAAGAACTCGCCAGTCACGTTCCAGCGCCTCATCCATATGGTTTTCAAGAACATTCAGGGCTTCGATGCATATATTGATGACCTCATCGTGTACAGCGATACCTGGGAGAAACATCTGCAAATTCTTCGCGACTTCTTCAAAAGACTCAGTGAAGCACGTCTGACCGTCAACTTAGTTAAATCTGAGTTTTTTCATGCACAAGTAACATTTTTTGGGTCATATTGTTGGGCAGAGTCAGGTAAAACCTGTTGTTGCTAAGATATGTGCTATTTCTGCATTTCCTAGACCAGAGAACAAAGAGCAAACAATGCGTTTTCTTGGTATGGTTGGAGATTATAGAAGTTTTGTCCAAATTTTTCAGCTGTAGCTGAACCTTTGACTAATTTGTTAAAGAAGAAACAAAAGTTCAGTGTGAAAATGCGTTTCAGAATTTGAAAGCAACTCTGCAAAGTTCACCAGTTTTGGTAGCTCCAGACTTTTTTGTACCTTTGAAGTTAGCTGTAGATGCTAGTGATACTGCTGCTGGTGCTGTGTTGTTACAAGAAGGCAATGATGGCATAGATCATCAAATTTGTTATTCCTCAAGAAAGTTTAATGCAAACCAGAATAACTACTCCACTATTGAAAAAGAATGTTTGGCTTTGATTTTGTCATTGCAACATTTTGATGTTTATGTTACTTCATCAGTCAAGCCTATCATTGTCTTCAGTGATCACAATCCCCTCACGTTTATGGGCAGGTTGAAGTGTAAAAATCAAAGATTGTTGAGATGGAGTTTGTTCTTACAGGATTACAACGTTGAAATCAGACACATTAAAGGGAAAGACAATGTACTTGCTAATTGCTTATCGAGATGTTTATGAAATGTTGTAAACGAGATGTTTATGTTATTATGTAAATAAGATGATTTTTTAGATGTTGTGGGAATTTAGTGATTGTGATCGCAAAAAAGAAAGTTTTGAGAAGACTTTCTTTTCTCTTACAGGTGGGGGAGTGTTACAGGTGCCCCTTTTATTGTGTGCAGCGGTCTTACAGATGATTGTTTTATTGTGCACACGGATGTTCCATGTGTTGTTGGCATTTGGTTCGTGCAGCACGCGTAGCTCGTTGCCGTGGCAGCATCGCTGGCCTACGTGTGAACCCTGACACGGCCTTCTCTGTATAATTGACAAATTGATGGACATGTTTGTCTGTGCGACAGGGTGAAATGTCATTGTTATTTCTAACCGCTGTTTCCACCAAGGGGGTCATGGTTTGACCCGTGTTTGTTAGGTTATTTTTACGCACTTTTACCCTGAGTAGGATAACATAATGAAATTTATCACAAAACTGAGATTGTATTGCCTCTTTAAGCTCTATGGCGAGCCATTCTAGGTAAGCCTCCTCCCCCCACCCCTAGGAAGTGGAGTCTTGTAGGAGCTGACGTTCAAATTTTTATCTATATAAAAATGTGTGAGTCAACCTACTCCCCCCTGGCCCAGGGGGCAAAACCAACGATTTAAATATATTCTTTCCTTCTTATGCTGTTTTCTGTTTGGGCGAGATCTCCAATATGGCTGATGTTCAAAAGCTGTAATTTTTGCTAAATATAAGTCCTAGGTCATAGGTCTCATTAAATGTGCAAAAGTGCTAGGTATTTTACTGCATTTTGCATGCAATTATTACAAATCAATTTTTTGGTTCGTTGATTTTGATTTCCCCTCTTCTACCTGACATGATTTTACCAGACAATACTTTTAAAATAACTGAACACATGCAACCATTCATTTTCCTATGGTCCACGACAGATTAATTGTAATTACTACTCACGATTTTGATGCACATGACAATTAAGATGTTCTTTTTCTCTTCATCAGTGAAGAAAACGTAAGAACTTGATGGATGGAAAATGAAATTAGCTGGATTCTTTGAAAACTAATTTTGTTTTGATTAGGCTGCCGTTATTTTACCGTCTGTCTCAGCTATAGATACACAATACAAACCCATACCACAGCTAGTCAATATGATTCTCAATGACGTTCTTCTTCTAAATAAAGAAGCAAAAAGTGCATTTGATTTATCCCTGAAGATATGGATTTTCTCTCATATTTTGTTACACACAAAGACATGATACATGTGTCCGGGGAAAATTGACAGTTTGAAACCCTCTAACTGATATAAATGTATCGCACGTTCGTTAAAGGGCTCAGGATTATTTGCATTTGAATAAATGTAGCAGTTTCCAGTTAACCTTCGGTTCAGTAACATTTATATTACATTGTGGGTTAAAATAATTACTGAAGTAGAAATCTACATTCCAAGGAATACAAGCCTCCGCCATGTGGACATTCACTTATTCGGCTCATATTCCCAGACTCATTCGAGCTTAAGTGACTGAACATGTGTGACATTACTTTGATGACGTTACCGAATCAGGACAAAAAGCCAAATCCATACCATAATCTTATCGTTTCTTCCTTGGCAGATTCCTGAAATGCCATTTCATGAGATTCCATTCATGACTGCGTGAGTTATGTTGTAAACAAACACACCATCAAACACACATGCACACTTAACACACCCACACGAACGGAAATGATGGTTTATCCTCCTCGCGGAGGCAATTGTTAAATTGTAAAGTATTACTAACAATACATTCAACGGGTTCAATAATGCAGCATTCAACAGCCATATACTGTCTGAAACACGCTTGTTAATTTTTTTCAATAATACCAGTTATTGTTATATGAGACAAAAGGTGTTTTCAACGATTAAAAATGAGGCATGCATTGTACTGAGAGGTAGGAATATGTGAAGAAAATAAATTAATCCGCAGGTGATTTACGACGAAAAGAAAACAAAGATGATTGAAATGTCCACTCGTGTTCACGATCTGTATGATGATTAACAATTATCTGTCGCAGTTGTGATGCAATGCATCCCGCGTTGTCCGTACTCTGCATTGGCCATGCATTGTACTTTTTTTCGGTCACCTTGTATCGTAAGAACGAATTATATTCAAACAAAATTATGGATGTTATTTTCAGTGTTAATGAAATGTAAGGTGTTCATGATCAGCATATTTATAAGCATTTTCAGCAACAAGGCTGCACGGAGGCTCATAGCCTGTCAGCCACAATCAGAAGACAGAATCATTGAACACGGACTTAGTCTTATATTCTTGCACTTTGCAAGAGAATACTATAGTAAAACTGAAGAGCCACAAATATTTCCAAGTTCGCTTCTAATCAACTGCTCATGACCTCACGTTTCGGTTTAAACATGTTAAAAATCTGAGTTATGAAACTTGGATCGATGTATTCAAAAACTTGATAAGATTGACTTGCAAATACACGATGGCATTAAAAAAATATGATGAATCCCACAGAGCTGTGCGCGGTGTAAACGCTTTCTTTTTTTTCATATTCATTCAACTTCCTTTCCTAATCACTCGTTCATTTCTCAAGGGATCTATTAAGATATCATACGTTTATTCACTGAATGTTTTATAAAAAATAAACAAGTCAACGCCGAACCTTGCACATACAGGCTGTTCGTTATGTTTATATCCACGTGTTTATGACATAAGATGTCCTTCATAATTATCTAAACAGATTCAACAAAGTGGACTGAAGTCAAATAAGACAAATCGGAGATTCACAATGGGCGTTTTTGCAACTAGTGACCTTTCAACTTCTGCATGTGCACATATGCAGCCAATTATCTAAGAATTATGGTATTATGTTTGGCGCATGTACCGTGTTAACTTACAACTTGAAGACATACAAGCTCATACACCCGTAACAGAGGCAATATTAGAGCTTTTCCTAACAAGATTATTATATATAATTCATTGATGTCCACAGAGTAAGCCGAAAATCGCACAAATTCTATACGGAAAAGGTAGGTGGATAGCTGGCTTTAACTCAAACCCGGCGTCATGTAGAACCTATTTAAACTACTTAGGAGGACGATCAACCTCATCACGTGTGGCCATGGAAAATAAGGTTCATTTAATCCGCACGTATCCTACTTTAATTAGCCACTTATACGCCGCAGCGTTATGGAGCCATTTCTCCGCCACTGAAGGTCAAATTACACGACGCTATAAGATGGATTCACGTAGCGGCACTGTCCTTCGCTTTCTTTTGCTTGGTGTCGAATTTCCCATGCCCATATCCAACGCTAAGCGATTCTCTCCGCGCCAGCAATTCAAAAGTAAAATTTACTAAAATAGAATTTACTGCACAAATATTCGCAAAACTGTGCATAATATATTGATGCAAGAAAATGAGACAGTGAAAATGAAATACCATATCAGTTGTAACTGAGAATTTAAATGAAGTTTTAATCACTGCTGCAAAGAACAAAATTAGACTCCAGATCAATTTTGTTAAACGTTACATGTCAGGAACACTAACTGAACATCCACTTAAATGAAGTCCAATACCTTCAACTCACAACGAAGCTGAACTCATTACGTATCTGTTAACATTTTACGACCTAATGCTGTCTACCATAAAGTTGAACATGAGAGGTTCTGACAAAAATGTCAGATGGTTTCCACTATCTTATTCAGACATTAATTTTCTAAATGTCAAATATATTACTGAGCCATGTTTCCCATCTGCTGTTTTCTGTATCTACATGGAACACAATGGTGCAAAATACAATGGTGATTTTTGTCTGAATTTAGCCTAAACTAAAATGTGCAAATGTAAATCAAGGATCCTGCATAAAACTAATAACATATCAGCCGCAGTATCATATCAGTTTCTTTCAGTCAGCTATCAAATTCATGACCATGCAGATATAAAAAAAATCATATTTTCATAAACTTTATGTCATTCGGTATATTTAGTAATCGTTATAAAATTCAGTCTAGTCTATCGATTGTTTAAAATGACGATAATGGAATTGGAGTGAAATAAAAATTACAGCTGCAGTTTTAGATTCACAACAAATGGATTTCAAGAGCTCTATCCTTTTATGGTGACCTGAGCGATCGTATAGTGCTCTTGTTGTATTAAGTGGCAAGCACAAAAATATGCAAACATGTACAGGGACTGATCCAGGATGTAGGAAAAGTTGGACTTATGACAAAATCTAAATCAAAATCCCCGGGTCCAAAAGGGGGGGGGGTGTCCAGGTAGTAAATATTGGTCTGAACCCCGAAAAGGTTTCCCCGGCTGAAAAAGGAGTGTCCGGACCCCCCTTGATCCGCTTCTGATGTAACATATGTAATTAATTGGAATGTGATTGCATTTAATTGTTTATCAGTCACCTACGGCCATGTGATAAATAAAGTTTCTATGGAAACCAAAAATTATCATTTTTTTACATAAAAATAAACCAATGACCATATAGGTGATAGAGCTCTTTGTGGAACGTGTATGAAGATTAACGTCCTATCCTGCTCCATGACCTTACGCTGACACTGGGCTGTTCCTTAAAAATGTCTGAGTCATCGCTAGCATCGATAATAAAGGTTAAATAAGGATTCCTGTAGCCATTTCCTGTTATAACGGAGCGCATACACTCAAGGCATACTCGTCTGTCTATATGAAAAGACCCTCAAAGGACAATGCTTGAATCTGTTAGTTTAATTTATGTATTTTTGGAGCATAAATAAACCCTGTTCATTTATATTCTTTTTTATTTATTTATTTTACTCTTCATCGTCAAACGATTCATGTTGATCCTGGGGGGAGGAAAGGTTTCACATCAAAGCAATTTCTTTTTATATCGAACATAATTAGATAGTTTAAAGCATCACCATGCTGATGAAGATCCCCCCAACTATTATTTATAAATATCTGACTTTTATTGTCGGGGATAGTATTCTATTTGCATTACTATGAGGGTGAAATGCACGACGGAAATATATCTCAACTGAAGTTATGTATATAAAGGAAAAGACCTATAATCCCACAGGCAATGTTTTACTTTTTCTTTTATCATAAGAAGATCAGCTTTAAAGTGCCTTGATCGTGTTATCAGGAATTGTACAGTCTATTAACCTAACGTTAACATGTGACATTTGGAATGATGTATTCATAACATATAACATGGAGTGACTGACTGACTTACTGACTGACTGACTGATTCACTCACTCATGATGAAGAGCCAGAAACTGTTTATTTACTAAGAATGATATGCCTGAGATATATCGCATTATTAAAAAGAATTAAAGAAAGAAAAAAATGTGCAGTCAACTGATCTATATATCAATATAATATATATATGTATATCGGTGACTGTATATGAATTACTGTATTCATTTGCCTTTGTTTTCAGAATGAAACCGATAAATCTTCTTAAAGAAAGTTAAAGCTGACGCAACTTTTCAGAAAAAAAGAGAACTTGAGAAAAATGTATAAATTCATAGACTGGTCATAAGTCTTTTTTGCTAGCGCCTAGGTTGAAATGTTTTTAGTCTTCCTGTATTTCCTTTAATTTCCTTATCCTACGTTTAACTACAAGTTTGACCTTTGCATCCTCTGAAACCAGGCTTGACGTATATCCGACTCCATACAACTTAAATACGCAGTTTCCTGTTTTTCGTCCACAGAGTCGATTAATTCATTCATTACTCTTTTCAGTAATGTCTCAGAACGTCTCGCGTGCTTCCTGACAGGTCGGTTCACATATCCGCCTATGCGCATTTAGATCCTTAATTGTTTTTATATGTTGTATAATTCTCCTGAATCATCTAATAAATGCTTTACAAGTAAGTGCGGTCTTGAAATATGGATTCAAGATTAGATTCTTATAAATCGTTCTCATATATAAAAAAATCTGTCATATATTTGGCTGATAAAATTATCACTAGCTTTAGGTAACCATAATTATTTGGTGACATAAACGCTAATGAGATAAATAAATCACTCAGTGGTTGTGGTTCTGCCATGGCTTGACTATGTTAAGTTCTGATGTTTTAGAGAATGACATATAAACCCTACATCTGCTGATAGTACAAGATGTTCTGTAAGACTGGGCCCATATATTGATATATCAATTAATAGGGAATCACAGAGAGTATTATCGACGAATCTGACAAGAATCAATGCAAATGTATCTGACAAGATTCGATAACGATTATCAAAGTCTCTGATAAGAAATCCTTATCAAAATTAAATACTATTTTAAAAGTCTAGTGCAGCATACCATACTACATTAAACAAAGTTTCAGATTTATCTCAGTCTGTATCGCCTAAGAACTACCACGGCCTTTACAAAAGTATTTTAAATGTTATATATACAACATGCATTTGTAAACGTTGTTTGATTTACTTGGTTTGTTGGGTTTGATCAAGAGAGGGCGACATTTGCTAATTGATCAGCTGACCCAGCAAGTTTGTGTCATATAACTGGTTGATAAAATGTTAAGAAGTGTGTAATGATGGCTCGGTTTTGAATGACATAAATAGCACCGATACTCTTAATTAGTTATCCGGGGGGGGGACCATACTGTCACCGTATCCAATATGATAAACGCCGAAAAACAACGTGTCATTTATAGGTTTACGTTGATGTTGTGATAAAAATGAAAGAGGTAAGTCGAACTAAGCGCATGCTCCCTAAAAGTAAAACTGTCAGATGGATACCCCATCCGGGATATCCGGTAATTTCCTTGCCCTACTAGTTATAGCAGGTTTAACCTTCACTTCTCCAAAACCCTGCTTGAAGTTTTCTGACTGAATATTCAGTTTCCTGTTTTTCTTCCGCAAAGTCTTGTATATTTATCACTTTCTCCTGTGATGTATATTGTCTGACCGGTGATGTCTCGCAGATGATGCAGACCAATGGAAATGTTTTCCTTTACTTGCTTACGAATTATACGACAGAAAAAATAAGATTAACGATAAAAAGGATTAGCTTTAGACATTTAGGTATCTGTTTGAATATGGCAGCTGTACCTTCGTTTCATTGCATCTAATAAGCCACTAAGGCAGCTACCAGTTTCGACTTTAAAAAACCCTGACAGTTGAGACTGGTGACGATAGCCCTGTGTCCGACCTAATAACTCGACGATCCAAAATATAAAGTGGCAACGGGTTCCTTCAAGAAGTTAAAGCTTAGCTACGAAAAAAATTTGAAACAAATGTCACAAAGCTTGACTTTAACTTACAAATTTACAATGTGTTATATTGGCATACTTATGTGACAGATGCAATGGAATTTATGACGCAAATGGGTCTTTTCTACCAGGATAGTTCGATTTACCTTATAATAATATTTCGAAAGTCCATAGACTCCACTTATTAAGAGATGCACCGTTATATGTTGGATTTATTTCGTGTAGAAAAAAAGAGCCTAAGACCAATTTAGCACATATATTTTATTTTCAGAAGGTTTGGCTACAACTTAGAAATTTAAAATGTATTATATTAACATACATATTTGATTGATTTGTTGAAATCCATGTGGCAAATGGGTCTTTTCTGCCAGGATTGTGTAGAATACCAAGATTTAAGATTTCGAAAGACTATAAACCCGAGATATTAAAAAATGCACTGTTAAAGTTTTGTTAAATTGTATTTCGCGTAGATAAAAGAAGCAAAGACGAATTAAGTAGAGTTATTCGTTCTCATGGAAGTTTAAAAACAACTTGGAAAACAAAAAGTATTTTATTGCCATTCATTGATAGAATCGTTGATATTTATGAGACGAGAAGGCCTTTTCTGCCAGGATGGCACCAAGATTTAAGATTTCGAAAAACCATAGACCCGAGTTATTTAAAAAAAAATATAGTTATGGTTTTGTTACATTTTATTTCACGAAGATAAAAGAAGCAAAAACCAATAAGTAAATATATTGCTAATTGTTTCCCCGCGCTACCATTCTCTGACTAGTCTTTCATGTTTTCCCGGGGCTCTACAGCACCAGAAAGTTGCATGTGAAAGGAAAATAGAGATAAATAAAAAAATAGGAATTTATCTTGATGATCATGTTACATCTTAATGGCTGATAGAATGTCAGTCAAAGTTAGTTCTCCCAAGTGGGAGGGGTAAAATAGTATTAATGTCCTTTACGTTTATCAGGACACCACCATGAGGTAATGTCATAGCTTTTATCCTTCTATAAAACTTAGCGAAATCTGCATTTCAAGGAAAGGAAGCATACGCCATTTGTTTGCACTGACTTATTTGGGCCATATTTCAAGGTTCTTTCGTGCATAGGTAACTCTAAATTTGTGAATATTCTTTGATTATGTTCCTGAACACGAACCATGGGCAGGATATACAGGAGAATTTTGTAGATTCTTGGCCGGTACCCGAAATGGCCTGAAAACTTCATGAGACTCCGTCCATAATTAGTTATGTGTTAACACACACACACACAAACACACAAACACACACACACATGAGCGGGGATGAACAAATTATAACCACCCAACGGTGTGTCAGAGCCTTAATATGGCATAGTTGTCAACTTATCTCCTTAAACCTTTTACACAGGTGACTGCATGCTGAGCAACCGTATGGTGTCAGGCCTGAAGCAGCTCCCCAGCTGATCCACCTGGCCCACGGCCTTTTCTGGCGAGGGTGACCACTCGAGCCGAGGCCCGAGATTGCATGGGCCAGAACTAGGTCAATCATAGTACTAAATGAATGACGGATGACCTCCGGTTTTTCCGGCTTCCTCCACCTCTCTCACTACGATCTTCAACTCTATCAGTATCTTCAATTTTTTTTTCGCCTTAATATCTTATTCTATACCGACTCAATCTGTCAAACTTTGTCGTTGCTGAGGGAGCCAGTGCGGGCCACATTTTCCGGAGACCTGTGACTGGCTCGAGCGCCCATTCACTTTCAGTCAGTCGACTATGGAGGGGTGTATAGAATTTCACTTCAGAAACCAACAATCAGTAGAAACATTTGTCCTTTGTGCATTTCATAGATCCATCCCTAGTTATATATAAAAAATAATTAACTTCTGAGTTTAATTTCATAAATCTGCATGACTTATTTATTTGTGAAATTAATGGTTTACTAAAGTAGGCTAACGGATTTTTTAAAATTTTTTACTAGAACTCATAACATTAATCGAATCTATGATATACGTAAACAAACAGAAAATATCATGAAATGCGTTTATTAAAATTTCATATTTGTGACTGTCGGGTTAGAGGAGCAGTGCTACTACTACCGCTGTAATAACGACAGTTGATATACAGTGTCATCATCATCATCATCAGGACTCTCAAGTTTTCTTAATCTTTCTACATAATTTATCTATTGGACTCACCATATTTTATCTTTCTCTTTTTGGAAACATGTCCTTACGGGGGAGGCATAAATATTTTGTCTAGCATTTATTTTGTCTTCAGTTTTCCTCTAGTATTAATTCTGATGAGAGACTATTTCTTTTGAATTATATATAAAGCAAAAAGTGCCCTTTCGCTCATGTTTCAAATAAACTATTACACCAACCAAATGAAAATATGTTTCTAAGTCACATATGTGTTAAACAAGTGTAATTAGAAATTCATTAATGAGCAGCAGTTGAAACACCTTAACATGTCTGAGGCGTGTTTAAAAAAATGTTTACATTTTTACTTTGCTTGAAGGCGTGATATCTTCTCTTTTCTGCTTATTATTTCGATGCTTTTACTTTTAAACTGGCGATTAAAATGAAGTATAATCAAAAGCTGAAG
Organism: Sipunculus nudus; assembly: GCA_026874595.1. Classification (NCBI taxonomy): domain Eukaryota; kingdom Metazoa; phylum Annelida; class Sipuncula; order Golfingiida; family Sipunculidae; genus Sipunculus; species Sipunculus nudus. The sequence goes on from CM049309.1 coordinate 35,842,392, forward strand.
ATATGTAGAAAGCACTGTCTAAGAGCACAGAAACAGTTTACACGAAGATCAACCGCAGGTCATCTGATCAGAATGGCAATACAATAATTACTTATTGTAATATATATATAATGTAATATTTGCATGTATAGTGTCATTCCATAACCATCAGTTTTCTAAATCTGTTTATATAAATTTCTATTTCTGTTTTTTATATTTCTCTCTTTGAAAACATCTTGCGATTATTTTGTTCACTTTAATGAAGCATGCCTTTTTTTTTTAACTTAGTCGCTTATAATTTTTTCCTGACATCAAATTTTACTGTAAATCAGCTTAAACCATAACGGAAATTGAGAACAGACTTCCCAGGAAATCCTGTACCTTACTTCAATAAGCCATATTAATAAACTTCTCGGTTTTGCGTATGAAAAACAGGACACTGTTTAATTGAATTGCAGGGATTGGAATTTTTTTTTCCTTTTTGAAATTGAATAACTGCAAATTTTCGAGAAAGGTTCTGGCGTGTTCTGCTTCAATATGTATATACTGACTATAACAGACAGATTTTACAAAATGAGGATTGTTCAAAGTTTTTCCATGCATATATATATATATATATATATATATATATATATATATATATATATATATATATATATATATATAACTAAAGTACGGTTAGTTTGACTTCATCAGTTTGTGCTACAGATCTGTTTCGTGAGAGCAGCATTCAAGCCGGCTCACTCTTCAGGTGTTGGTGAATAAGGGTTACTGGGTGTCTGGCTTATTGTACTGTATTAGGGCTATTATGAAGCGCTCGAGGATTTGTTGAATTGGTTAAAGTTGGTCAAGACCCCAGGTGTTGGTTCAGTCAGGGGATCAGTGGATTAGTGGTCCAGTTGGTTGTTCCTGCATACATTGGCTGGGATCTTGAGACTGCATATTTAACTTTATTATCGGCTTAAAATTATTTAAGAGCTTCAACCAAACAAAAACTTTAAAAACATGCCTCACCGAACCTAGTAACCCCAGATAAATCCTACCTATTACGACAAACTTTACCCAAATATCTGATCACTCCAGTTTGTACCTGAAGAGTGAGCCGGCTTGAATGCTGCTCTCACGAAACAGATCTGTAGCACAAACTGATGAAGTCAAACTAACCGTACTTTAGTTATTTATAAACGCTCCCATACGGTAGAGCACTATCACCGCGATGTATTGAATTCACGTTATGTGAACAATACAAATTATATATATATATATATATATATATATATATATATATATATATATATATATAGAGAGAGAGAGAGAGAGAGAGAGAGAGAGAGAGAAAATATAAAGAGATAAACAGAGCTCCTGTGATTAGTATAATATAAATATAAAAGTATATATATATATATATATATATATATATATATATATATATATATATATCGGCAGAGCTTATGTGATTAGTTTCTTTATATACAGAAATCAGCTACACAAGCTTTCGTCACTCGTAATCATATTTTTAATTGAATGGAGTGTCGGATTAGGCACTTCGAGGCCCTGCGCTGTGAGAGCTTGGGATGACTAAGCTTGATAGCTTCTCGCCATGATAGGCAACACCTTCTCTTTTTAGTCTGCTTATAAAAAAAGTTCCTGAAGTCTTTTCATTGATAAAACGAACAAACTTGAGACCACCTTGATATGTTGTAAAATTTTCTGTAGAAGTTCGGTGATTACTGGCTGACATTCCAATGAACAGTAGTTAATTCCTGTCTAGAAAAGTTCTTTTACCGCCTCCGTGACGGATGAATGAGATTGTTTATCTACTAGCTGTTAGTAAACGCGGTACATGCGCCAATATTGACGAACAAAAACACGTAACCTAAGGTGGTGGGTTGAATGTGTGCTGAAGTTGGAAGGTCACTAGCAGAAAAACGCCATTTGCAAACTCTGATTCGTCTTTCTCACCCACCAGATGAACTTTGTTGAATATGTTTGCTTATTTTTATAAAAGATTCCAGGGATTATCGATAGCTAATGGACTTCAGATATATAGGAACGTAAGCCCCTTTAATCAACTAGACCAAGAGAGTACAATCAAAGACGAGTTTTTATTTCAGCGCTCCTTTCCACGTGGTCCTCAATTTAATATATATATATATATAAGTTATATGTATATATAATTTGCATGTCTACCATGCTTCTTTTTCATCAGCCAGCGACTCATTCGCCCGATGGCGCATGGCGTATATTATATTATGTTTTCCTTTGCTTGGGAAATCCTCAGGGCGCTTCAGCACCAGATACGCACGACCTCTAAATCAACCGACATTTAAAAAAGCTTTACAAAAAGGTATGTTTTTATAACAAGCACGTATATATGGCTGGCAGGCAGATCGTTATCCATTTTATAAAACGGTTGTGGTGTCTAGTTAGGTATATGTCATCTCAGTAACCCTTTGCTGGAGTAACCTTACTGAAAAATTAAAAATATTCTCCATATTGGCCCATGTAGCCACTTGGTTTGCCCTACGTGGCAAGAAATTACGTCAAACATTCATTTTTTTTGTAATTTGTGGTCACAGATAAAAATGTTAAATAAAAACAACATCCCAGCGAAGAGACCGCAATGACGCTTGATTATCTTTTTCAGCACATAATTAATTATAAAGATTAAATCCCCATGATAATCATTCATCTTTTTCTACAACATATTTAATTTAGAAATTAAATCCACATGATATTCATTCATCTTATCTTTCATATAAAACAGAATGTATTTATTTAAAGCTTACATAATTCAGTTCTCATTCATTCTCTCCCCGTTTCTCTCTCGTTCTCTCTCTTTGTATATATATGAAAAAAAACTACAGATTTATTAAAGTAAAACATTTATTGATTTAAATAAGGTGGTAGTGTATTTTGGGATATCTGTACATATTTTTACGACTGATTACTTCATCAAATGTGGACAGTTTTCAGACCGAGTGTGTTTAAATTTAAGGAAGCTGTTTGTATTGATCGATGTAGTAGGTAGCTCGCGTTATGCTTATAGGAGAATTGTATGATAATAGAACATTAGACTATTTTGTTGATACACCCTAATCATCTCAGGTGACAAAAATAGAAAAAAAAATTGTGGGGCTTTAATTTTATTACTTGAGCAAGCCATCCATTGTAACATACTGCAGTAAAATTAATCAACCACCATAATAATTCAAGAGCAACAGATATTTTCATCCATATTTCAATACAGTTAAAGTCTACCTTCTTCGAGTGCGAGTCATTTGGAACCCGTGTCCAAGTCCGAGGCCAATACAAATATTATTAAAAAGCAATTTAAAATGGAAAGTTCAGATTATCATGTACATTTTTAAGTTAGTTCATACATGCTTTTACTTTATGCATGGTTAAATTCATTTAAAGCTTACCTGCTTATATATAAAGCGTTATTATTATAACATAATAAGTGACAGATTTTTTTTTAATTTCTCGAGTGCAGGACCCTCGAGTTCAAGTCCGAGTCCCTAAAAAGGTGGATTCGACTCGAGTCTTATATCACAGGAATATACCTGGCAAATATATATATAAATACATATGTGATAGATTCGTTGATATTTATGAGACAATGAGGCCTTTTCTGCCAGGATGGTGTAGAACACTAAGATTTAAGATTTCAAAAGGCCATACACATACTAAAAAAAAGCACTGTTATGGTTTTGTAACATTTTATTTTGCCTAGATAAAAGAAGCAAAGACCATAAAGTAAATATATTGCAGTTTGTTTCCACGCGCTACCTCCCTTTGACTTGTCTTAAATGTTTTCCTGGGGGCTCTACAGCACTAGATAGTTGCATGTGAAAGGAAAATAGAGATAAATCAAAGAAACAGCAAAATAGTTCTTGTTGATTATGTTACATCTTATTGGCTAATAGAATTTCAGTCAAAGTTTGGTCTCCAGCGTAAAATGGGTAAAATGGTATTTATGTTCTTTACGGTTATCAGGACAGCATCATGAGGGAATGCGATAGCTTATATCCTACTTAATAAGCTTAAGCGAAAACTAGAAATCTGCATTTGAAGGAATGATAGCATCCGCCATGTGTTTGAATTGTCTTATTCAGGCCATATTTCAAGGTTCATTCGTGCATAGGTTACTCTGCATTTGTGAATATTCCTTGATGACGTTACTGACAACGGACCATGGGCCAGCTATACACGAGAATTAAGTAGTTTCTCTCATGGCTAATTCATGAACTGCCTTGACAAGTTTGTGAGATTCAGTTCATGATTTGTAATGTTGTGAACAAATACACACACAAACACACACACGAGAGCGGGGATGAACAAATTATGGCCACCCAGCGGCGTGTCAGAGCCTTAATATGGCTAGTAGGGAAAATGAGGTGAAATTGTGCTGGCCTTCAGTATTGTAAGTAATAATATATTATTTTTTATTCCAGACGCAGATGGCTTTCACCGAATCTAACAACATTTTTTAAATGTATTATCTACCCGGCGCCATGAAAAAAAGCGAGATACATGGAATAATTATAAAACAACCCAGACCAACGAATCTTCGGAGATTAAAACCTCCGACAGCTGTGCTTTCGAAACTGTTTTCGATTGCATATTTTGATTGCCTGCGTCTCGATGCCTAAATAACCGACCGAGAAGTATAATCATACTGCTGATGACGAACGTACGCTGTGGGTTTGGGGTTGTGGTTATCTGGACTCCTCCAACGACTCTTCACAATCCCCGTGAAACACTGCTTGGCTGAGGGTCCTGATCCTACTCTCTGGAGCGCTCGGGGAGCAATTACATCTCAGTCAGTCAGGATAACCATATTAGCTAAAAAAAAAAAAAAACACTTGCACCCTTAAATTATGTCGTGACCTGGTAAATCAAAAACAGAAAGTGGATATATCCGCTGGATATATCTTGATGCTGTTATTATCAGCGCCACAAATTCGTTTTAAATGTGACTACCCCCCCCCCCCCACCCTTGCAACAATGTAAACCATATTAAAACTCCCCTCACATATTTTCAGTTAATGTTAAGAAAAGTCATCGGGGTGTTATCAGAATCAGTTGAACGGGGTGTGTGTGTGGGGGCGGGGGGGGGGGGGGGGCCGAGCAAGTTTTTTCAAGGAAGTGCGACTGTCGAGGGTAGGGGCCTGGAAACCTGAGGGGTTTAACTCTCGGCCTTCCCCGCTGGCAACCCGGGTTCGATCCCTGGTGCTGCCATCAGAGTGGGTTAGTGGCCCGTTCAAGGTCGGTCGTTCTCTCCGGTTTCTCCGGCTTCCTCCGCCTTTCTCACTACGATTTTCAACTCTATCAGTATCTTACATTTTTCGCCTTAATATCTAACTCTAAACCGACTCAATCTGTCAAACTTTGTCGTTCCAGAGGGAGCCAGTGAGGGCCACATTTTCAGGAGACCTGTGACTGGCTCGAGCACCCAATTCACTTTCAGGCAGTCGACTATGGAGGGGTGTATCGGCCGAGGGGTTTAGATGTAGGATAGGGTGTTCTCGTGCTGTGTGGGAATTTCTTTTAATATTTTCGATCAAATATGAGATTATTTTTGTAGAAAATAACAGGTAGAATTTCACTCAGAAACCAACAATCAGTAGAAACATTTGTCCTTTGTGCATTTCATAGATCTATCCCCAGTTATATATAAAAAAATAATTAAAATCTGAGTTTAATTTCATAAATCTACATGACTTATAAAATTTATTAAATTAATGGTTTACTAAAGTAGGCTAACATTTTTTTTAAATTTTTTACTAGGACTCATAACATTCATCGAATCTATGATATACGTAAACAAACAGAAAATATCATGAAAAGCGTTTATTAAATTTCATGTTTGTGACTGTCGGGTTAGAGTTACTACCACCGTTGTAATAACGACAGTTGATATACAGTGTCATCATCATCATCATCATCATCAGGACTCTCAAGTTTTCTTAATCTTTCTACATAATTTATCTATTGGACTCACCATATTTTATCTTTCTATTTTTGAAAACATTTCCTTACGGGGGAGGCATAAATATTTTGTATAGCATTTATTTTGTCTTCAGTTTTCCTCTAGTATTATTTCTGATGAGAGACGATTCTGATGATTTCTTTGAATAATACACATAGCAAAAAGTGCCCTTCCGCTCATGTTTCAAATTAACTATTACACCCACCAAATGAAAATATGTTTCTGAGTCACATATGTGTTAAAAATGTGTAATTACAAAGTCATTAATGAGCAGCAGTTGAAGTTGAAACACCTTAACATGTCTGAGACGTGTTTAAAACATTTTTACATTGTTACAGGTGCTCTTTTTATTGTGTGACACGGGCGTAACTCGTGTTGTTGTTACATTTTATGTTTAATCCGTACTGGTTGAACTCTCGTTGTCATGTGAGCCTTGAGTTTTCACGCCTGGTCGTGGGTCACGTGATGAGCCTGGTGTGTGGAGATACACAGCGTTGTTCTTTCTAGAGAATTCCTGAAACGCGTGTTTACTGTTGATTAGGGTCCTTATAGACTGATGGAGAAATGGAAAATTCCCGGCTTGGGGTGTGAAGGTATAAAAAGGGGCTGTTTTTTAGAACCAGAGGGCAGAGCAGAGCAGATTCCAGCGGACGCAGAAGCGTGTGTCAGGACCTTATCCGACGAATGCGGCAATTATAGAATTTCAAGAAGTTTCTCCTGGATGTTATACATTTGGACTTTAGTTTACTTTCTGTGTTGTTGCAAGAACTTCCCACTGGACTGTCATTCTCCGAGAGTTTACATTCAAAGGACTTATCGTTGTGATGGTGTTGGTATCGAGGTACTGTACCATTATCTTTCTGTGTGATTGTATTGACTTGTTGCTATAACGCTGTTTTACTGTATAATTGTATTGATTTAGTGTATTGTATTGTTAGGGTTGTTTTAGGAATAAATTATAGTTATTTGTTAACAAAAAAACCACTGACTTCTTTATTCATTCCCCTTGACATTTCCCGCTGTTTAGTGTTACAGAATCTGATTTTTTTCTTCTCCGTTACAGAATTTGTGTTCATCACGCATACGTGAGCTGTTTATATTAAGTTCCGTAACAACATTTTTACTTTGCTTGTAATATGTGATATCTTCTCTTTTCTGCTTAATATTTCGAGGCTTTTACGTTTAAACTGGCGGTTAAAATGAAGTATAATCAACAGCTGATGATAAGTAGAAACACTGTCTAAGAGCACAGAAACAGTTCACACGAAAATCAACCGCACGTCATCTGATCAGAATTGCAATACAATGGGCAACAGTTGGCTAAATGATTTGTGAAACGAACATCGCTGATGAATGTCTGGATCTGAAAGGTGTATTATCTGAAACTGGCTTCACTTTTTCTGTGTTGTTTTCTCTATGTAATGTTTAGTACGCAAGGGACATAAAGGTCAGTCAAAACATTCATATGATAATTTGGCACAACCGCAGGGCACCAAACACGCACACACCCTATCACACACATAAGTATACTAAATAAGTCATTCTGTTTCTAATTCATGTTTTAAGAATGTGTCCTAGCCTGTAATGTTCTTAAAATTACTTATTCTAAAATATATATATATATATATATATATATATATATACATATAATGTAATATTTGCGTATATACCATGCTTCATTCCATAACCGTCAGTTTTCATAATCTGTTGATATAATTTTTCTATTACGCTGACTGTTTTGTATATTTCTCTCTTTGAAAACATCTTGCGATTATTTTGTTCACTTTAATGAAGCATGCAGTTTGTTCAACTGTGTCGCTTTTTTTTCACAACATGAAATTTTACTGTAAAACAGCTTATACCAAACAGAACATGAGAAAAGACTTCTCAGGAAGTCCTGTACGTTTCGTCACAAAGTAATATAAATAATCTTCTCGGCTTAGTGTAAGAAAAATAGTAAACTGGTTATTTAAATTGCGTGGAGCCGGTCTCCGGCAGGGATTGAAAAAATTTTTTCCCCTTTCGACTTTGAAAAAAAATGCAAATTTTAGAGAAAGGTTCTGGCGTGTTCTGCTTCAATATGTAAATATTTACTTAGACAGACAGATTTTACAAAGAGAAGATTCTTCAAAGCTTTTCCGTGAATATATATATATATATATAAATATATATATATATATATATATATATATATATATATATATATATAACTCTGAAGAAAAACAACACTGTTAATTCACAAAAGTCTGTTTCAAGGGATGCGACCCGATCATCAGGTGAATGTGGTTAGAATGAAGCTAACGGCGTGGTTTGAAAAGCCGAGACTTTACGAGATTACGAGATTATGCTTTATTCGATTCGGGGGGGGGGGCACGTAAAAGACTGACACTGATCCTATTGTCCTCGGGGGCACAATAGGACTGGTCGGGGTACAAGTGCGAAACTGGAACATAACCGGGCAAAGAGGTTAGTTGTCGTTTTTGTTTATATATAATACAAAGATATATTACCAGGATGCTCAATTAGCATAGTGAACTGATTAGCAATAGGGTCCTGGAAGCAGTGAACGTATCAGTAGTATACATATGATATAAATACACAATATACTATGAAGCTCATGTAATCTTTTCATTGATAAAACGATCAAACAAACGGGCTACTGGAATTGCTTTAAATTTTCTTTAGAAGTACAGTGACTACTGGAACAGTAGTTAATTCCTGTCAAGAAAAATTCTTTTACCGCCTCCGTGACGGATAAATGAGCTTGCTACCTGTTAGTAAACACGGTGCATACACCAATATTGACAAAAAAAGCGTTACCTAGGGTGGTTGGTTGAATGTCTGTTGAAGTTGAAAGTTCACTAGAACCAAAATGATCTTTGAAAACTCTGCTTCGTCTGACTCGACCACCAGATGCACTTTGTTGAATATGTTTGCTAATTTTTATTAAAAAAAATTCAATGAATTCTCTTTAGTTAATAGACGTCAGATATATAGGAGTATAGGCCCCTTTAATGTCTCTAATCAACTAGACCTACAGAGGACGAGGTTTTTTTTTCAGCGCTCACTTCCACGTATTCCTTAATTTAATATATATATATATATATATATATATATATATATATATATATATATATATATATATATATAATATTTGCATGTCTACCACGTTTCTTTTCCATCAGCCAAGGTCGCCTGCGACTTATTCGCCCGATGGCGCATGGCGTATATTATGTTGTTTCCCTTTGCTTGCATCAAAAAGGATTGGATTTCCTCACAGGGCGCCTTAGCACCAGACACGCAGTTGGAAAGCTTTACAAAAAAGGTATGTTTTTATAACAAGCACGTATATATGGCCGGCACGTAGATCATTATTGATTTTATAAAACGTGGTGTCTAGTTGGGTATACGTCATTGTCTCGGTAACCCCGTGCTGGAATAGCCTTTCTGAAAAATTAAAAATATTCTTCATATCGGCTTTATATAGCCATATGGTTTGATCTACGTGGCAAGGCATTACGTCAATCATTCATTATGTTTTCTAATTTGTCATCACAGAAGAAGAAGTTATAATAAAAGCAACATCCCCAGCGAAGAAACCGCAATGACGCTTGATTATCTTTTTCTGTAACATATTTAATTATGAAGAATAACTTCTCATGATAATCATTCTTCTGATGTTACATATTAACTGAAAACGGTATGTTGTCAAATCGACATCTTTGAGTTGTCTAATGGGTGTACCTAAAACAACAATCCAGGTTGTCAAAATATCTATTTTACAACCCCGTGGGTTAGGGTTGTCAAATGTGTGCTGTTACAACCTGTGGGTTGTCATTGATATGTCAAGGTCATCCGTCTTGCCTGTTAAATGTAGTCCATTGTTTTTTATGTTTATTTCCCCCATTTCTTTTTAAAATTAATTATAATTCTGTGAAAATTTTTTTTTTGGTATTTTGACTCTCTTTGCACTTTATATATAACGTTATATGTATATATATATATATATATATATATATATATATATATATTAGCTAATATTATTTAGCTCTTATTCATTCTGTCCCTGTTTCTCTCTCGTTCTCTCTCTGTATATATATATGACATAACTACAGATTTATTAAAATAAAACATTTATTCATTAAAACCAGGTGGTAGTGAAGTATGTGATACCTGTACATATTGTTACGACTGATTACTTCCTCATATGAGGACAGGTTTCTCTGACCAAGTGTGTTAAAATTTAAGTAAGCTGTGTGTATTGGTCTATGTCGTAGTTATAGCTTATAGGGAGTTGTGCGATAATATAACATAAAACAATACTGTAGATACCCTCTCCATTCCAGGTGACGCAAACAGAAAAAAAAAAAATTTAGGAGCTTTAATTATATAACTTGAGCATGTCATCCATTGTAAAATACTGCAATAAAAATAATCTACCACCATTATAATTCAAAGCAACAGATACTTTTACCCATATTTCAATACAGTTTATGCCAGTTAATTGTATCTTTTCATCCTGTAAGGGGATTCGGCGCCTCTGTGAGAAAGCGTTTTCATCATCTTGTACTTACATCACCATGCTTGTCTTGTATTGAGAGATTATGTAGCGGCACGTAGTGATGTAGTCGAGTCAACACTATACGAGTTCAACTGCAAGTCCGATTCCAGACCTCCCAAGTCTGACTACTTGACATTGGAGTCCAAGTTCAACTTTTTCGGGTACGAGTCATTTGGAAGCGGAGTACAAGTCGGAGTTCCAATCCAATACAAATATCAAAGTGTCTTTAGTCAATTTTTCTCTGTACAATCAGCGCGCTCCAAAACCACAGAGAAAGCTTGTATCATATCTCAATACCGTCTAATTTAGACTTCATGCAAGACAAAAGAAATACCCGTAAAAGTTTATGCTAGTCGGATCAGATCTCCGACTTTCCCATCACCCTTCATTGGTAAACTGAGATATAAATACATGCCGGATAAATATAAATACTAATATATACACCCTCTATTGACGTGTCGTGGCGTTACATGCCTGCCCTATAGCTGAAAGGGAATGAAAGTTTCCTTTGACGTGTAAACCCAGTCATCAATACGTTTATATAAAAGCAGTAGTCATGGAAAAAACTGGAGATTAATTGACAGCATTGGGTAGCGTGTTCTGTTAAACAACTGGTCTTTCAACAACTCTGATCTTTCGCTTGATTACTGATGACGTATTTTAAAAAGTCCATTCCTGCGATGCATCCGTACTAAGACTTCCACATGAAACATTTCGATCAGCTTTGGTGCGTAAAGTCTTACCTTGCGTAAAAAGATCAAAGTAGTCCGGAAACCCTTATTTCTGTAACTCCCCTTTAAGCATTAGGCAACCAAAGAAAAGGTAATCAATGAGTCTGCATGTGTTTTATATTAAAGCCTCATCGTGCTATTGATGTATTCTCTCGTTGGCGGTAATGATACAAATTTAAGATAATGATATGTCTTTTGTCAAGGTCTAGCAGTTTTTTCATTAAGTCCTTAGAAATCAAAATTAAAATTGCCCTTTCAGAATATTTATCTAAATTTGACATTTCCTCTGATCAGGCAGAATTTTTTTCAACAGTCACATTATTAGACTAATGTTTCTTTATATTCACAACAAGAGTGCTAATAGATAGCTAATTTGTGCCACTCTTTGCTTTACTGCAATCTCTAGAACAAATACTGATACTGTCATAGTCCAATTAGAATATTTTTTACAATGACAGATTAACACTTGTTTTTTAATTAAATCAAATAACATTTAAACTAGAAACGTTGTTATTGATTTTTTTTTAATTTGAAGAACAGAATTAATGCCCAATCAAGGTTTGATCAAACCACAAGTGCTGGGTTTTACTCAGCCACATCGAGCCCGGCATTCTGTGACATCATCTCATAGACTACCTTGCCTTTATGCCAACGGTTGCCATAGCACCACAACAGAGATTCAGTAAATGTCACATACGTAAACGATGCAAATAAAGATTAAGAGACTGTAAATTAAGGAGCAGATGAAAACGTAAGGTCCAGACTCCGAGCCGTTGAGAGATTTTTGGGGGTAATGGGTTCGATTCCCACCGGGAGGAAACCTACTCTTCTGAATATTCAGGGACTGTCTTTTTATATACTATGAACCAGCATGGCTATTCTCACATCATACATCTCACCCTGTTTTATAAGGCCATCAGTTTCCGATGTTCCATGTAAATTCGCTGTGTCGACACATGTTGTAGAAAGTACTCAAATGACACTTCTTTGACATCGCATCAAACTGTGTGTGTGAGAGTATGTGTATGTGTATTCTTACCTGAGAGATTAAGCTCTCCCATGGCAAGGGACATTTTAAACAATCGATGAGCAAACATATATGACTAATCTGTTATAACAGTGCAGCGTGAAAGGAGTAGCATGAATTTTATTGGAATATAAAATTCTTTAATTGGATGGTTATGGATGTAATACATGTCTGAAATAAACTGGAATAACATATCGGCTGATATGTTTTTATTTATATGTATTTTATTTTAACATACCGACAAGAGTATTTTCCGTAATACATGCAAACATCGAAAATTATTAAATAATAAATGATATATTAAACATTTAAAAAATAAACATTCGAATTGAATGGTGAAAGCAACTAACATTTTTTTTTCAAAAAATTCTAACTGATGTTGTCGTATTGATTATGCATATCTTTATCATGGTTATAAATATAAAACAAGTTTTGCCACAACAGCTCTGCTTTTACGGTAGTGGTTTTACGATACATTACTCTTTATTTAATTATTTGATCCCAAGTATTTACATGGATTGTCGTAGTTTGTTGCAACCTTAAAGTTTAAGATAATCGTCCGAAGACGAAGTGCCCTAGTAACTGGTAAATGTTCCCTCTGATAACATTACCACGCTCTAACGCAGCGGTTATATACACTTACTGCATTCGTCCGAGATCTCCCTTATTGTAACCGCTGTTTTATATAACTATATTCTTTGGGTCTCCCGACCAGGCTGGCCGAGAGCAAAACATTGTAATCGACCAATACGAATCGCATTCAACTTTTAGCTCCAGGTTTCAAACATGCGACACTTGCTCTTTTTGGTCTGATTACACCGGTTCTCTGTTTAATATTTGGAGCTGGATGCAAAATGCAGTACCACTCTCTCATTGGTCTGATTCTTTGGTCTGTGTCAGCCACGGGGAAGCGAGCCGGAGAACCTTGCTATACAAAGCAGCGGTTACAAGGAAGTAGATCTGGGACGACTGCAGTTTATAACGGTCAGCTGTGTGATCAGCGTAAATATTACTTGGATAATTCCATTTTCTATACAGTAAAAGATAGAATCTGAAATCTAAGTAAAAATAATGTGCAGTTTGTTGGTATTGATCAGTGCAATATCAATTTGTGAATATCAAGGACAGTAATAAGAAAGAGTCGACTTTTTAAAAATTCTGATGTGTAATACAGTCAAGCTTTTACATGGGCTGTTGCGACTTACCAACGTTTCCCCAATATGAATTGTTTATGAAGGATAAAATTTGCTCGAAAAGCTGTTAAATTCCTCTCGTCATTACAGAACTGAAAAGATAATTGAGAAATTATAAAAAGACACGTTTATTATAAATTGAGAGGGAATGGTCTAACACCGTGACTCTGACAATGTATTCGCTTTCTTTGAAATTTGTATTTTTCCATTTCTCTGTATGACACCCACGAAGGATCGATTTTCAATAAACAGCCAGAAACTAGTAAAATGCATTGGTTTACCTTCTATAAATAAATGTTCATTAATTATACCTCCTACCGCGAATGCTAAACGAACAACCAGGGTTGAGAAATAGCCTTTTCCTAATTGCTTTGATCTTTTTACGTGAGGTCAGCTTTGTCACAAATATTGATTGATACATGTTCAAGTGCAAGTCTTTTGCACAACTGCATCATGGGAATTGCTTTCTCAAAACTGTGTCATCAGTTATTAAACTAAAGATCACAATTGAGCTTTCCTTTGTGCCCTGTCAGATACCAGTGCCAGCTGTCAATTAATCTCCAGATTCTCCAGAACTTTCCGGTTATATGGAATTATAGGATTCGGTCCCATACAGTAAATTTTAATTTTCGTTTCGCAGAGGTGAGAGATATAGGAAACATCTGACTGCAAGGTAAATTACCTATCACTAATATATATTTATGAATCAGATCTGTCTTTATTAATATTGGATATTATGTGTGCAAGTTAAATTAGCAATGGATTTTTGTTGCTGATGAACAAAGGATTATACAATGTATTAATGTGTAATAAAGTTAACTTATCAAGTTACGAACTACAATGCGAGATGGCCATTTCCCTGCCGATTAATATGAGATATATCGGAAGGGCACATTCTAGTGTCTGCCCACAAGAGTGAATGGGGACCAATATGGGTTTTCTATAACCGTTAGTCTAAAAGGCGTGACGTTATTTCATTATTATGTCATCGGCATATTATTCACGGATTATAAATGTCGTCAGGTGAAGTCCCTGGATGACGAACATGATCATGTGACGTCCAGATATATTGCACATCTTTTACCAATATTTATAGAACATATTGTCCAACAAAATATTAAATTAAAAAAGAGTGACTATTTAAAAGGTTGATGACAAGCGTGGTCTTAAATGCGTTTTAATAAAATATTATAAACCTTTTTGATTGCGCCTTAATATTTACCATTGTGTGGCCGTGTTGACTTCGGGCCCTCGGGCTGTTGTCTGCCAGCTAAACAAAAATAATCACCATATTGTGGTAAACGTAAAATTTTCCCGTGCAGCGTTGTTAATCCTGCCTTCAGGTTAATATGCTTTATCAGCATAATTAATTGAGACATGCACTACCTGCAGGGGGAGCAGCTTGGATGGGAGACATCCAATTGTACGTGTGTTAGTGCGTGTGTTGGTGTGTAAAGATGTCGGTCTGAGTAGGTGCGTGTGCACACAAACACTTTTTTCCTATTCAGCTGAGCATCATGGCCCATAGACCGGTTTACATTAATTCGGTATATTTATTACGAGTTATGGTTTAAAGGCAAATGGCTATATACTGCAAGTTATCGTCTTCTTTAGTGCAGCCTCCTATACCCTGTTTCATGTCGTTACGATCCCCGCTATTATCATATTATTGAATTCCATGCATTGTACAACGATACACGATCGTTCAGACACCACGGAAACAGTGGGTGTGTCTTTGATTCTCTGAGCGAAAATGTACTCCCATGCCAGTCACTGCCAGCCATGTCAAAAAACGTGCAGAGCAAGAAAACGTGCTTTTGATCTGACAAAGCACTAGATGTGTAATTAAGTGGACCAATCATCTATTACGCATGTTGAGTTAACACGAAAAATAGTTTCTTCCATTTAAATAAATCTTTACCTGCCAAAATATTGCCTAGTGAACGAGGTGCGATCGCAGGTGTCAACATAAACACAGTGCGTCGGGTCGTGTGCTACGCTGAGCCACAACACGTGTCAAGAGGAGATGCCCTAACAGACTTGGCTCAAAAAATTAAATAAATGTATCCGCTGGCTTAAACACCACGTGTTGCCCCTCTCAATCGGACCTCCGCTCACGCGGCCTTGTTATGGTAAACAGACTGTGTTTAACAACAAACAGGACTATAACAGTCAACAGTCGTATGCCAGGAATACGTATTAAATATATAGATAACTGAGGATGTGAGTACTGTAGATCACAGATGTACAAATAACCTCTAGAAAATCTATAGAAAAGGGGTCTTGGAAAAAACAATGGAAACAGTTTCATTGGTTTTAAGGTCGTGGAGTTACAGTGCCGCTACTGTGTGACATTTATAGGTGTGGCCTAAATGGCACAATTGTCTTCATTTTGGGAAGATTTTTATTCATTGACATGTCTAAGGGACATGCCTGTAGGTTAGAACCTCAGACTGTTTCGTTTTAAGCTAGACTCAAAGCTCTCGGAAAACGGAGGCTACAGAAGCACGTGGACTCTTTCATCCCATGAGTGAGTTGAACATAGCAACAGACAAAATGATAGAATTAACGCTTAATAAAGCTAAAGGAAGTCCCTGGTAGGTGCTGTAACATAAAAGAAATACATTATGAAGTCCAGAACGTTCACGGGTTCCTTGTAAAACAATACTGACGAAAGTTTACAGCGGGTAACGAAATCCGCTTGCGAGCGTTAAAGGGGCCCAATCACCTATCTGACCTTTATAAACTAAAGGTAATCTCTTGGAGCTTCCATAAAAAAGGCCAGAAAATGTGGATATCACCATACTCAGGCTGCTTATTTTGTTTATATCATCGTGTTTATAAATTGTGGGGGCCCGCCAAAATAATAAAAACAAATTCAACAAGGGCATGTTGTTTATAAACACGTTCAAACATCCTTGACGAAGGCCTTATAAAAACTTTCCACTACCAAAATTACCCTTAGATCATTAATATATATACAGAGGAAGCAAGAAATCACATAGATTCTTTTCAAAAGCTAGGTGATTGGGCACCTTTAATAATATTACGAAGTCCGCATAATATTCGTGGGGTGGGACCTACTACGACCAGCGTAGGCCACGGAACCAGGATCCTGGGTTGACAATGACAGTCCTCGAGGTAATTCGCGAGTTAACCCTATTTTATACTGAAGTGCAGGGTGGTAAAAGTTATCTGGGTGCAGGGCGGTAAAAGTTATCTGGTGAGTTCCATGATTTGTTTCTGCGTGGTCCTTTTGTTCCATGACGAGTCTGTGCGTCATTAGTGGTGGACAACACAAGGACGACCGGGAAGGCGCTCAAACCACAGGAAGAGATCCTCTTGATGGACATCAGTGTTGCATTGGCTTCAGTGTCTCAATACAATATATATATATATATATATATATATATATATATATATATATATATATATATATAGGTAAAGAGAAAGAGTGATAGACTATCTCATAGGCGGAGGACGGTTCTGTTGTGTGGGAGGGATACTGTAGAATGTGAGTGAAGCGAGCACAGCAAGTACAATACATGCGATGTAAATATATATATATATATATATATATATATATATATATATATATATATATATATATATATATTGTGCAGCGAAAGCAGTTAAATAGAAAGATGACAGCTGAACTCAACACAGATGGATTAATTATAATTACTTTGATATATTGCACGCATGGGTAAACGGGTATTCTTCACAGAATTGGGGAAATGGGGATGACCTGGCATCTGTTTCCAAGTGCACTATGACCTCAATATTGGACATTAATCATAGAGTCCTGGACATTCCATATACCTTGGCGCATTTCTCTTGGTTCAAATTTCAAAAGCCATAAATAATCTTTACAGAAATGATCACAGCGACATATAAAATATGACACAATATATGTTCAAGTAGCACAATTAGTAATTAGCACTTCATGCATATAGAAATTTGTCGGCCTTCACTGAAAGGGTAATCCTGAGTAGTTTCTACGGTTGTAAAACGATTGAAGAAACAATTTCCTTGAAGTGTTTCTGTTGGTTTCTATTCGAACAGTTGAACGGATCATGCTCTGTCTAATACGTAACATTTATTCCTGTCGCATTAAGGACACATATGTATGAGAAATGGAAAGTATATATATTCATGGACACGTACGTCCTTGAGTAGGCTATATCTTCTTTGTCAGCACAGTCCGACAGAATTTGTTATGCAGGTCGGCCATAGGACCGCATGGAACACTGAAACACCGCCAAAGTGAGTAGCAGTTTATACATTTTAATAAAGCCAGACTAATATAAATAAAGATCAAGAAATAAATACATATAATAACGGACTTTCAGTGTACACCATCTGATTCTGTAACATTCTTATTTAATGTGATGTGTTCTAACTTTCCAGCTGAGTCTCCCTCCCTAAAAAAGATTCTATTAAAACAAGTTATTTTGGATTTCAAAATATTGCAATCACGGTATTGAATTCAATGTCAGTCTTCAGAACAGTGTATTTAAAAGCGGACCAAACTGTCTCCCAGGCTCTAGTGAACGTTTTCTATCGAAGCGGTTGAAACACCCGACATGTGAGTCACCGACATAGATTCCAATCCGGGATCGGCCCAATTATTTTCTGAAGAAATGGTAAGATCTTTTTTCTTCACATTTCTCAGGAGTTCTGTGCATTCTGCTTAAACACACTTTCATGGCCCTTATAGTTTAATGTAATGTAATGGTAATTTTGCAAGGTAACAGGGAATATATATGGTTATGATTAATTACAAGTTTAAGAAAAAAATTAAGATAAAATTAAAGTTTAATATGCTAAAGCTGTCCTTGAAATTGCACAGCAAGTGGACTTAAACCTATTTATGGCACCTTTATATATGTACTTGCGAACTACAACTGGGGGAATTGGCCAGAGAGAACAGCTGTTCAAAGACAGTCGGAGAGTCGGCGGAACCACAGGCGAGTCTAACTTTATTATGCTCAGCCATTGTTATGAAAGAGAATATGTTTTGCAAAACAACAATACCATATAAATATTGGTTTATGAAATCGAGGCTCTTATATTCGGGGATCATTGTTGCTCTTGTCTTCATCCTTCAAACTATTCACGGAGGTATCGTGGAAGATGGACCAATGTAAGGGACGAATCATTTTCCAAATATCCTACTGAAACGTTCGTTAAAGGGATTATTCTAATTTACGGCTCGCCATGGTGACAAAAGCCTCGCAAACCTCACGGCTTGCGTTACATTTCATTTGGCTATAACCAATTAATACATGTATCATTCTCGGCGTAATCCTGACGCAGACGTAACCTGTCAACTTCTGCAGGGCTGTTCCACAAAATGATGGGTGTTTTCATCCTTTACCTTCAATCTTGATTATTGCCACGCTTCCTCGATCTTGAAAACTTTTTTAGACTATTATGTACCGCCATGTTTGGTATGCTGACTGTCAATTATTTGCTTTGTACATATAATGCCAGACGCGCCAGGTCTTCCTGCCCCGGGATATGTTCCATGGCGTGTCTGTGGGCCAGGATGACCCGATTGTGTCTCAGGATTCCAGTCAACTTTATATGGCAACAAATAATTATCGGAGCCTCTGGAGCAGATACGGATACAATGGATTATCCATTGATTATGTCACAGACTGAAACTTGAAATCTGCATTCTAAGGAAAGCAAGCCTCCACAATATGGAGGGTCCTTCTTGTGGTATGCTCCCAAAACCAAGTTTGCATTAGCTTTTTATATTATATAATTTTTATAGACGCACGTTTTTGTTTTCACTTGATTATGTGTGTGTATGTCTGCACGATATCTTGAGACGGTATAGCGGATATTATGGGTTGGTATTGTGAAAATGACCTAGAATACTAATTTTGGTGAAAATCCAAGAGTAAATAACCCCGAAATGAGTTGGGTTTAGGGTTTTATAGAACATATGTTTACACTGTTACGTAGCGGTTACGACATTATTATGGGAGTTATGTCCTGAACAAACACCTAAACATACACAAACACACACGCGAATGTGGATGAACACATACCTTCTTCTGATCAAGGCGACCACAACGCATTCACAGGACGCACATCGGGCAAATCCTGTACCCGCATCCAAGCCCGCCTCCACATTTAATCGATCCATATCCCGAAATTCTACATAAAATCACTGAAATTCATTGAAGGTACTTTTGGAGATGTTGTGTAGTGAACATCTGTAATAAAATGTATAGTGTCTGTGGAAGGTCTTGCTGACTGATGATAAATTAAGATAAAGAGTGAGTGTGATGAATGTACGTGACGTTTACTTGGGAAGGGGGGGGGGGGTGCTGAGTAAAAAAAAAAAAAAAAAAAAAAAACACACACACATTAGAAGTGTGCGACTCCATTAAGTTTTATATAAATAAAAAATCACTTTCAACGAAACCTGTACTCAACATTAAACGTCTCTGCTTCAGTCCATGCAGGACTTCTGTGACAAAGCGCTATAACAGACAGAAAATACTTTGAACCTGAATGTACCGTCAAATTACCAGAGGGTTAATTCTCAAGTAAGATCGTTTATGAATGGAATACCCGGCAATGTTAAAGTCTCCTGCCTTTGCTAGCTTTCATAGATTCATAAAGAAGAACGTTATGTGTACAAAGGTCTAGATATAATGGTTAGATCTGGTCATAAAAATAAGCCTTTTAAGCTAAATGTAACTATCGACATTCAGATGCGTTACCATGGTGACCTGTTTTCATTGGTGTCTCATGATTTTTCCATCGTTTATTAAGGATGGCCGTATGGACACGCTAGGTTTATGTCGATTAATGGAAACAAGTGATTGATGACTGGAAAAGTACAGTGCATATATGCTTATAACAATAACATTGATTGTTTTCTGTGTTTTCTTTTTTTCTCAATGAGAAAACATTCAACAAAGTATAAGGGAGCCCATTCCGGTATTTTAAGATACCTTTTTTTACTATATTTAAGATACAGTTTAAACATTTCAAATTTACATTAATCTTTTAGTATCATCACTTTACATGTGGTCGTCGTACGATAATTCGACCACATTATGAATTCGTTTGGCATATTTATTTTTTACCTTTAAATAGAAGAAATATCGACTGCAGTGTTATTATCAGTTTTCCAACATGTAAAATTTCTTTAAATTAATCAATGATACCCTTTCTGTTCAAATAACTTATGTTGCATCAGAGTTTACTCAATGCTGTTTAGGAGTTTGTTTGACAAATGGCTCGACATCCGGGACCGTTTTACCCCCGAGACTGTTATATCAGTTATAGACATCACAGAGACCCAAGTTGATATAGCTTTCCTACACGCTGCATTAACTTGACGCCCTTCACTAAGGCCAAAATAAAAAAAAGGTTTGCTTCTCAGGCACTTTTTTTCATAAGTCAATTCGGGCGGGCGGTTTTTCAATTTTAATTTTTTGGTATGTTTCGATGAAAATGTCAAATTATAAGGGAAACGCATGATAATAACATATTTATTTGGCTAAATAAGTTAAAGCACTACATAATAAAGGAAATTGTATGATTTTATCTTCTTGAAAGAAATGTCCGAGCGGCTGAAGCTCAAAATTGATAAGTTTCATTTGAGGCGGGGGTTTAAAATTGATGCGGGCGGTGCCTGAGAACCATACCTTTAATTATTTTTTGGCCTAACAGTCATTTACTGACTAACGCAACGTAGCAGAAATGAGTCATGTCAGATAATGGCAGCCAAAAATGGCAGATATATGGCTGCTAAAAGGAGTGGTACAACTAGTCTGAAAAAGACACTGTTTTTAAAACACTACCCCTCGCCTTTGTTCCGAGACTTACAAGCAAGAAGGCCAGATAAACACTGATCAATATCTAATTCTCGGAAGTGATCATAATTCATACATTCAGAAAAACCCCGCCATCTGACAAACAAGACCACCTTGGACTACCCATTATCTTGGTATATCGCGGTTAAATAAATCGGCAATTACCACAGCTTGTAGTCTAGTTGGTGTTATCGTCATGGGTACTTTTTATTCATTTGCAATTTCCCTAAATAAATATCAGAAGAACAGCAACAGAGTATTATTCTTCATTGTCAGCATGGGCGGATTAAGGATAGCGGAGTCTTCTCTTTTTGACAGAAATTATTGAAAATAGAGAATTCAAGGAACCTTTATATTGATAGAATGACTGCCAGAGCACTAAAAATCATGCCAATATAATTTGTGCAATGTCTGTCTCTTTTGGTGCCCATAATCTTATTTTTGGCCAGTCGCTCACAGCATGTAGGTCATCATGACCTAGTTTTAGGTTACCATGGAGATTGGCCCAAAAAGTGCCTGGATATTACGTTAGAAGTTTCTTGGGTTGGCCAATATACATTGTTCTGAATTTTTGGGTGCTCATAATCTTATTTTTTGCCCAGTCGCTCAAAGAATATAGGTCGTCATGACCAAGTTTCAGGTTTCCAAAGAGATTTACCCAGGACCTCCCTGAATGTGATGATAGAAGATTCTAGGCCAAATGGATACAATCAGTGCCCTGGCTAGCCCTCTGGGTGCTCAAAAACATGTTTTTATCCGTAGTTCGCAAAATATTGTTTCCAAAGGCATTAGCCTAGAACCTCCCTGGATGTATAGTTAGAAGTTTCTAAATCTAACGGTTACAGTTTGTGCCCTGTAAACTGCCAGACTGCTTCATTTGAAATTCGCAAATTAAAAAAAAAGTAACCATAAAAAAATGCAGTCGGTGCAGTTCGGGAATCGATAAAATTGTCCATGATAAATAAATGCTAAGAGAGAATCGCGGAAAGCAATGCATAATTTATATTCAGATACCAGTGATTAAATCTAGTCCACATCGACCGAGTCCGAGAGCAAGTCCGAGTCCAGGCCACTCGAGTTCAGTTCCATTTCCGAGTCCTTGAGGTTCGAGTCCAAGTCCAACTCCTTCGAGTCGGAATCATTCGGAACCCGAGCCCAAGTCAGAGTCCAATACAAATATCATTAAAAAACAATTTAAAATGAAAATTTCAATTTATCATATATATTTTTACGTTAGTTCTCGCATACTTTTACTGTACTTGTTTATTAAGTTTATAAATACCAAAACTGCATGAACAAAGCTTGGTAAATATAGTGCAGTATATTTTGTAATATTCTAATATTAGGACATGTACTTAGAGCTTAATAATTTGTGACAGATTTTTCTATTAGACTCGAGATGGCCTGAAATCTCGAGTCCTTAGTCTCTGAGTACGAGTTCAAGTCCGAGTCGAGGACCCTCGAGTATGATTCCGAGTCCGAATCCCTACAGAAGTGGACTCGAGTCCAAGTCCGGACTCGACTCCTACATTACTGTCAGATACTGAAGCTTTTGTATCAAAATTTTCTTTAAAGTGTGTGTGTGTGTGTAGGGGAGGGTACATAAAAGGCTCCATATTGAAAAGGATAAGGTCGCAAGGACCTATTTTCAAGTTTCAAGGGAGATATTTGAGTGACCTCCCTCGATGCTCTGAAAATTTTTCTAGGTCAAGCGGTAACGATTTGTGCACTGCTAACAAACACTCGATTGAAAGGATGGCCGAACGGCAAGACGGCCGGGCTGACGGACGACGGACAAATTTAGAGTGATCGCTGTAGCTCAAGTGACTTTCAGTCAGCTGAGCTGAATATACATATATAAAAAGTTAATACCGGAAGCAACGAGGGATTTTGCGGCCTGCACTATTTTCTTTCATTTAATTCTGCATGCGAGAGTCTACTAGCACTAAAGGGACACTAGTTTATATGCATGTGGCAGCGGGGTGAGTCTCTTCAACGGTTGCAGCTTTCCTCTGTGCCAACCACTAGCGTCAATTTATCTTCCTGAGTAGGTGGGACGACTCGTAGACACACACACACACACATATTATATATATACCTTTATAGCACTGACACATTTCAAATATATATACATAATCACATTTTAAATAAATTACTTTTAAGTAAAAGGTATTATGTTTCGAGTATATATTAATTCTAAACCAGGTTTAGCTATAGTATTCCATATAGCAAAGTCCATTATTTTATTTATTACTTATTTCATTTGCAATTTATAAATTATGTTCTCTGAATAGTTGGGGGGGGGGGATGATTACAATGAACACTCACCGTGGAAGGAATATAGACCCCCATACTCCTAATGTGACGCCCCCTGGTGCCAATAAACATCTTCTGAACCTATGGGAAATATGCCTGATTATCATGGTAGTTTGACATTTTATAATAAGCCAAAGTGATTTTATTTTATCGGCCTTTAAGACAAAAATACATACATACTAAATGTAAGCCTCTGCATGCGCAAGTTCATTCGAGTTCGGTCATTTTTACCGGGCCTACCAATGGTGTCACGGCGCTTAGCAGACTCAAATTATTCCTTTCAAAAGAACGGACGATAAAATGCCAAAGACAAGTACGGATACTAAGACGATTTATGAACCAATATTTCCTTGAAGGTTATTTTTTCAAAAGAGCAAATGTCAAAACAGAATAAACAATTAATAATTTAATCAAGGGATTAATAAGCATTTTTTTGGCTATTTAACATGTATTAGAAACCAACTTGAGAAATACGACTGCAGGATGTGTTTGTGACTATTGAAAATGCACTACAATAATTTGGAGTGTTATAACGATTCATTAAGCCACACTTTATTCAAAATTGTCAAATATAAAATCAGGTTTGAATTATACAGAAAATATCCAGATTTTGATAATAAAATGTTTTTTTTATCATTTGCCCACTGCTGAAGGAATCGAGATCGCCGGAAGAAACTTCATGTTGATAATGTGAGAATTATGATAATACGTTTAAAAATAATTTTATAAATTTGAGAATATTATACTCGTTCGACGATGCAACGATTTCATATCATCCCCGCTTCAAATTACCGGGGGGGGGGGACTGAAAGCGATTTAAGATTATCCCCATGATGACTTGGAGTCGATTTCAGATCCTCCCCCGGGGGGGGGGGGGGTGTAACTTGTATTCAATCACATATTACACCCGTGTTACCCCCTCAAAAAGGTTATTTCTCTATGTTTATTTACTTACAGTACTTCAGCATTTCTTAACTTTGAGTGAATCTTTGAAGGTCTTATGTTGGTATCAGATGTGTCGTACGCTTTTGCGAAGTGTATGAGTCGACAGAAATACAATTAACATTTTTCGATAATTTTATTTTTCATAGGTCGATTCCAGCTTTTCAATCTCGTTTATTTCACGTGGTTTAGTTGAATGATATCTCATTAGTTTGAAGCATAAGATTAACCATTTATTGTTTAAATTAGGGAGGGGATCATCTTCACAGTTTGGGGGTAATCTGATGGTAATCTGAAACCAATTTGAGGAAGGGGGGGGGGGGGTAAATTGAAATGGGGTAACCTGAAGTCTTTACACCGGCACAAAAAAGCCTCGTCAATAAAGTGGACAAAATGAAGCCTTCACGTGTTAATGAAATATCCGATTTTAAAAGGATTTGTACTGACTGATGCATCGTGCTTAGAATGACTCATGGGTCATATTCAATACGAGTGGATTTCTAAGAGAATGGCTGCGATCTACCCGAAGACCCTGGCAGTAAATCGAAGCCTTCAAATGCTGAATATGACACAAGAAAAAGAGAATTATAAATGATTAACCTTACAGCAGATCTCTCAGAAACGGTCCTTCCTTTGTCCTGTCAGTTGAAAGAAACTGACTGCAACAGGACTGCTGGTGTGATAAACGACCAAACCATTCTTTTGCGCAAATACACCAGAATAAAGATATGGTTCATGTTTGCTAAATATTGAAAGATTGGCTCAATGGGCCGAAAGCACTGTATTCTCAGCCTAAGAATGAGCGCTAAATGTAGCAAAAATAGTATTTGGTTTCGCGTATATACGTTTTTATGGTGGGTATTCTATTTCAAATATCAGGCCTAACGTGATATTTTTTTCGACTGAAATCGGCCTGATCTCTGAAGTTCATTCCTCTGATTTCAAGTCCGAAGTTGAGTCCTATATCCATAGTGTATAGACAGGGACGTCAATATAAGGTGTGTGTGTGTGTGTGTGTGTGTGTGTGTGTGTGTGGTGGTGGGGGGGGGGGGTATATATATCGCCCTTCCCCTTTCAGCAAGGATGATGGTGGTCAATGTAATCACCCCCAGCTATTCAGAGAAAAACATTTATCTGCTGGAAATGAAATATATTTATATTAAGAATAACATAATTTGGTTCCATTTCTTAGTTTTCTGTGAAATAGCATATACCGATATCTAAACCGATATTTGAAATGAATCGCATAGACATTAAAGGTCACCCCCCCCTAAAATAAATTGACGCAACTGTGTACAAACCTTGAAAAGGTAGGGTCTATCACAGCAATGTTGGGTAGTTTAAAACAGTATGATGCAATACACATTAATATTTTTAATGCATATAATGGCGGGCACTTTTCAAAAACCCAACCCGAAGTTATGACAAAGCAGTATGCAAGCGAATTAAGACATTTATAGACACATTTTCGAATAAGGGGCCACAATATACGATCAGGAGGGTCGCTTTGGAAAAGAGAGCTACGTCAGGGATTTTTCTTCAACCTGAGCCTAAAATGGAGGAAACTCAATGGCGTCAATTAAGCTTCAAGGATGAGGGGGATATCTCGCACATGTGGGAGGCTAATCAAAGTTGGACAACTTTTTTTTTACAAACAGTTCTACTTTTACATTTAATAAATATATACATATACATTTTATAGACATATTAAGGTACACACATACACCTAAATTGTCCGTGTGACACATTTAAAATGTCAATCGATTGGGTAAAAGGTTTTAAAAAATTAAGGTATGTTTCCAGTATAGTATAAGATATGTATTAGATCATAATAAAGTCAGAAATTGAACCAAAGTCTCCAATTTGTCTTATTAATATATTTCAATCTCAATATATATATTTTCTGCAGTGCAGGGGGGGGGGGGGTGATTACATTTACAATCCCTTGTTAAAAAAGTCTGTGTGTGTGTGTTGGGGGGGGGGTTATATACCTCCTGTATTAACAATTCATACATTAATTACCCATACATAGTATAATTTATAATAAAACAACATAAGGAATATGATGCTTGTAAGCATCAATTTTCTACAAAGATATCTGGACAATATCTTAGTAATGTACATGGGATCTAATTTCAATATCAGTAATAAGGTTACAAATATTTATAGTCCCCTTCTCCCGGCAAGGAATCTTGTATGGAAGAAAGACTCATAAGGCTCCCAGCGGGCAAAACCATGGAAAACAATTTTCCTCTGATCATATTTGTGCTAGATTTAAAATATGACTGATAAAAAATGGCCATTTAGCAAAATATACATTTAGGTCAAAGATCCGCATTTAAAATTTATTTATGACCGTGGACAAATTTCAGATCTTCAGATTAGTCAGGCCCTTTAATCGATCCCTATGATGTCTGTTGATAGGTTTGAATTTGACAAAGGCTCATCCGCCCTTGTCCATATCTTAATATTAATGATAGTTACACATAAATATATTAATATATATTAAAAGTTACTAGATTACATGCTTTGATATTAAAATAATTATATTTATCAACAGTAAAACAGACAACGAAAAAAAATATTTTAACAGTGTTGTCCATCACACCGATCGGTCCATCACACTGATCAAACGTTTATTTGTTCATTCTATGTACCAACTCCATAAAAGTGACAAAATGGAATAAAAGACCGTGTCAATTTAATGTGTGTGATAACTCTGATTCCAATATAATTCTACTTTCCTCTCCAGTTTATGGACTACAGGAATAGTTTGTCTTATATTTGATCAATTTATGCGTTTGAAAAGGCTCATAAATATATAGAGATATGATTTTCTTTTCTTTTTTTTTTATTTAGGAAACACCACTTTATATAACCGCCATCCGATTAGAACTGTGATCAGATAAGAGTTGTTCAAATGCTGTTTGTATTTTGTATCCGCTTAACTAGTGTCGTCATTCCTGAAGTCTAAAACGTTATTTCGAGGCACTGATGGCACGCAGTCATTGTACAGAAAGGACGATGCCTGATCCAAATGTAAAGTCGATTTTATAACACATAGTGAAAGCCTGACAGGCCTGCAAGAGTCATCAATACAATAAGAGATACGTGTTATTCTCAGGAAAACACCAAACTATCAAAGTCATGTGATTTTTAAATGTTAAAAGGCACTACCGTCTAAAGGGCATGTTGACACTTGTAGAGAAATACAAGAAACGAAATGTGTAAAACAGATTGACCAAATCTGAAAATCGTCTCCCTAAATATTCTCGATGATGTGTATTCGTTGCGACAGCGAAAGATAAATAGACATGAAACATATTTGAGAGGAAGTAAAAAGGCCAAGATCGCAACAATTTGAGAAATCACTGTAACATAAAAAAACATCTGCCTGAGAAGTTGTCAAGATTTGTGTCTAAAGAAGACTGACTGCTGACGAAAGACAAAAAAAAAACTATCAGCGGCAAAGGTTCACAGATTTAATATTTGTTCTTTGCTGTTGTTGTTGTATATATAATTATTTTGTTATTCCTTGTAAATCTGTCCCACTGTAGGCAGTCACTCAAAATTCTACAATTTTTGCATACACGTCTACTATTGCGTCTGGTCAAATTCAATCTTGCGAGGCTTCTTTAGTTTCACTTGACTAAAAAATTAAAATGTTTCAATATTATATACAAGTTATCTCAAACACTTTGACGCCTGATGTAAGCTAGGAGCAGCGCGGACAGTGAAAATGGAAAGTTTGCTGAATTGAATTTAATAAAAAAAATGGTGGTATTATTTACAAGGACAGCAACAATGGCATTCGTGCCTCGCGACACTGAAACAGTTTTATAGGGTCAGATGTTTGCCTTATAGACACCCGAACATTGGACAACAAGGGGATGTAATATGACCACCCATCCGGGCTGCAGTTTATTTAAATGCCATGTTGATAGTCAGAAGAGACGATACGGCGTGTCAAGAAGCAAGGGCGTTCAAGGTAACGAAACAAAAAAACTCGTCTCCACTTCTAGAACATCTGATCCTATTTTTTTTCAGTTACAAATGTATTTGGTTCAGATATGTTGGCTCCGACTCGCTCCAAGATGGCATCGAATTGCGATGAAAATGTATGAAAAGGTGAACTGTAACAAATGTGATGTTAAAATACGAACCACCATGATCCAATCAACATCCACGTGTTTTCGAACACTACATTCTACACAAGCCCACCTTGTGACTGTCGCCAGCTGTGACAGAAAATATCTGGGAAACACGCATCTACATCCGACTTTCATTTGAAAACGGCGACAAATGAGTAAACAGGACCTGATATCATTTCACTAAGTAGAAATATGCATTCTTATCAATGCAGGCGTCCGCCACATGGGCAGTTCTTTATACGGGATGCTCTCTAAAACGTGTTTTCTTGTCTTATTCGGCCTATTCTTCCCAGGTTCATATGCCCGTAAGTAAATCTGCATTTGTGAAGTTCTTCCTCGTTCTAGTTCATGATGCGGAACTAGGCCAAAATGTAATCGATTCTTCTTTGGAACTTTACCGAAATGTCCTGAAAAAAAGTCATGGGATCTGTTCAACATTGCGTGAACAATCACACAAACACGCCCACAAACATACACACATGAACCATAATGAAAGTATACATTTCTCGTCGAGGAAATAAGACGTTCAAGACCTGACCTGACCGGTTTGCCACTACCTAACAGGAATTGCTCCTGCCATTTTTCAATTCAGTTCCCATGGCAATAATTTTTTCGTGTATCACCAGTGCTTTCACAAGTATAAAAAAAATATTGTAACAGAACACGAAGAAAGACAAAAGAAAATTTCTAATACAGATGAGACAGCTTGCTTGAACTGCATGCCGTATATATTTTATTAATGTTCTGTCAATTTCGAAGACAGTGGCCCTAAACGTGGAAGGTGAAGACAAATCATAAATTGTTTTTTAATTACCAGGTAAAAACCCAACCACTGGATAGAGAAGTCAGGCACTAACCAGTTATACAGAGTCTTACATCATATAACAAATTATTACAGCTGTTACTATGGTATTGCTGATGGCCAGACTCCGGAAGATTAAGCAGCCATGTAAGTCGTTGGTAACGAACATTATACTTGAGGTTTTTTATGTCAGTTCCGCAGGACTATACAAATAGAGATCGAGGTGAATTTAATATGTAATTGAAGCATTTTATGACTGACTCTCTCTGTTAACAGGTTTTTTATGCTTCAGCTGTGAGTTCCCAAACAGAAGGCAAAGAGAGAAGCCATTCAAGACACCAAAGCAGTGACGAGTCGCTCAAAACAGCTTCAAAGCTACCAGTGTTAGGACGCTTAAACACACACACACGCTAAAAAACACAGACTGGTGCATGATTCGATTGAATTTGGCGTCGTTCGATTCCGTTTCAGTTTCTGTCCATGTTCTGTTGTATATATAAGGAGTATCCATTTGTTCATATTTATTATGTACATGCCTGGGCCTTGCGCCTTTACTTAATTTCCATTGGAGAAACAATGACAGGTTAGGAAATATGTATGAACATTTTAGATTTCAACATTTTAATATTTACGAATCTGTTGCATTAAGTTCATATATCTTCACCTGTACTCGGAAAGAAATATAATATAAAAGCTTGCTGACGTCATTCATACTTGGTGTTCGCCATTCATACTTGTTGGGCGTGATTCATACTTATTGTGCTCATCATATCCCACACCTGCATTTTTGTAATTAACAGGTGGATACGTTTCTGGTGACACCAGCTGACTCCCTTAAATAAAGCCAGCTATTCACTAAAAATTCTGTTTAATATATGCGATTTTTGCCTGAGCTGCGTACATAGGAATAAACTGTAAGTAATTCTTGTTATGTGACAGATGTATGAGCTCGTGAGCTCACACAAAAATCGGGTTCTTCGGACGTAATGAATGTCTAAATAAAGCCATTTAAAGCCAGCTAATCACCTGCCTTCACCTTCCAATGCAAAGAAACCCGCTGAAAATTTACCTCGAAGCAATCGGCACAATCGCATATACAATGAATACATACAAACAATTTAAGTTACATCAACGCTCTGACATACAACAGACAACAAACCATACACATTCTTGTCCAATGGGGGGCTTTAGCTAGCATAGCCGGCATACTAACGCGCGGGAACGACATAATTATCGCGTGGCCACGCGATATTATCGCGTGGGAAGGAGATGATTATCGCGTAGCCACGAGATACTATGGCGTGGGGACGAGATAAAAATAATAATGTGTCTCCTAAACGAGCCACCGTAAGTTTCCGCCTAGGGTGCAACTATTTATTACCGTGCAGTTCCGTGCAGTTCGGTCGTGATGTGTCATGATCGTTTTGTTATGTGCTTCTATTATCTGCATCATGTTCCTCGTGCAACTGTGGTTATTTTTATGGAGTTTTTGTTGAATGTTAAATGCATCTTGTTGGTTCTCGGAAACCGTTTGTTGATTAGTTTTAAGATTTTTTTACCAACGTTTGTCTGGACACTTTTCCTGTACGGAGGGTTGTACGAAGTCATTTTCCTTGTACTGGATCTTTTCGTTTCTGGCCTTTCGTTGTCATTTTTAGGGATGTAATTGGCTATGCGTTTTCAGGGCCGGATCCAGGATTTAGAAAAAGGAAAGGTCCGACCCAGGAGGACTAATGACAAAACTTTAAAAAAAGGTCTCCAGGTCTGAAAAAGGGGGACCAGACCGCGAAAATAGACCGAAAACCAGACATTGAGTATTCGTATTCAGTATTCTTATTCATTGTATTCGAACACATTTGTTAAACGTACAAAAGCATTTGTATTCGTATTCAAATACATTGCAGAATTATTCACATTCATTAATACTTTTCATGAATACATGCAGTATACATTAATGTTGTTTAACTTTTCTCCTTTATCCATTTGGAAAAAAAATGTGCCATTATTTCAATATTGATTGATTTGGACCCGCTTAACACATGCACACTAACCATCTTATTTTACACATTTTGTCAGCTTGATGAAAGCTTTGTTATTACCCCTGCCTGATTTGGATAACTCCCCTGATTGGAGCGACAGCTTTGTACATGCAGTTGACAAAAGCCTGTTGTCCATTTCAAGTACCAGTATCAAATTTGTACCTGGCGTACCGTATACCAGGGACAGGAACCTGAGTTCCAGGTACAGGTACAATGTATATACTTCCTACTAATGACAGCCAGGTACAGGCACAGATACAGGTACTCTGAACTGTGTACCCAGGTAAAGGTACAAGTACAGGTAAAAGGACCTGGCCCCATCCCTGAAAGGAACATTTATTTATTTTGTGTAACATACTACCATAATATACAATACTCCGTCATTATGCCGTTTGGAAATTAATGTTTACACAGCGGATTACATGAATATTTTGAATTTTTTTACTTAAATAAGTTTACAAGTGTGAATATATGATGATTTCAATTTGTAGTATTAAACAAAAATGATAATTGATAGTTGCTTTTTTTTTGTTTTAGTAAATTGTATTCATATTGATATTCATGAATTCATTCGTATTCGTATTCGAATACATTTCGGTTCTGGAGTATTTGTCTTCGTATTCGTAATCGTATACCCCTGCTGTATTCGTATTTGAATACATCTTCTATATTCGACCCATGTCTGCCGGAAACCCTTAACAAAACGTTACGACGGCTAAAAAAGGGGGTCTGGACCCTCCCCCTGGATCCGCTTCTGGGTTTGGAGATTGTCTGGTTTAATGATAGCGATAATAGTCTCTTTGATATATCCTGAGGTAGGTTTTTAATGATAGCTGGGGGGTGGTTTGATTGGTAGTTTATATAAGTTTGTTTGTCATTTGGTTTCCTGTATGTTTTGTATAGTCAGGTGTTTAGATCTATGTTCTAGTAAAAAAATTGACAGATTTCAAATTTGCCTGGATTGTAAATTTTATCCCATATTCTTGGAACATTTTGGTGATTTTTCCTTGTGCGCTCAGCGTAACTGCCTGGGGGTTTATATATATATATATATATATATATATATATATATATATATAATATATATATATATATAAAGCTTGATTTGTAACCTTGAATCACATTGCTTATTAAATCGCCGTGTCGTCTCTTCTGAATATCAACATGGTATTAAAAATAACTGCACCCTAGATGGGTGGTCATATAACATCCCCTGGTCAACCCTTGTTCGGGTGTATATAAGAAAAACATCTTTATAAAATGTTTCAGTGTCGCGAGGCACGAATGTCATTGTTGCTGTCCTTGGAAATAGTACCACCATTTTTTAAATTAAATTCAATTCCACAAACTTTTCCCTTTTCTCTGCCGCGCTGTTTCTAGCTTGCACCAGGCGTCGAAGTCCTTCAGATAACTTGTATATAACGATGAAACATTTCTTTGAAGTTTTAATCAAATGAAATTGTGTGATTGAATTGGACCAGACGCATCAGAGGACGTGTATGTAACAATTGTTTGAAAATTTGAGTGACTGAGAAACATACCTAGAGGGAAGCAGACGTAAAAAGAGAAAGATCTTTCACTTATCTCTTAGCAAAATAATTATATAAAGAACACCAACAGCAAACAACACAGATTTAATCTGTGAACTTTTGTCGCTGATGGTTGTTTTTTGTCCTAACTCAGCAGCCTGTCTTCTTTTGACACAAATCCTGACAACTTCTCAGGCAGATGTTTTTAATGTAAATAGTGATCTTCAAATTGTCACGATCTTGGAGTCCTTTTTACTTCCTCACAAATATGTTTTATATCTAATTCACATCTTCGAGAATATTTAGTGAGATTATTTTCAGATTTGGCCAACCAGTGTGTCAAATGTCGTTTCTTGTATCTCTCTTTAAGTGTCATCATCCCCTTTGACGGCATTGTTCTTTAATATTAAAAACATAACGTGACTTTGATTGCTTGGTGTTTTCCTGAGAATAACACGTAATCCATATTGTTTTGATGACGACCCCCGGCTGATTCTTGCAGGCCTGCCTGGCTCTTACTATTCGTTATAAAATCGACTTTACGTTTAGATCAGGCATCGTCCTTTCTGTACAATGATTGCGTGTCATAAATGCCTCAAAATAACGTTTAAGACTCCAGAAATGACGACACCAGTTATGTTGATACAAAATACAAACAGCGTTTGATTATCTTTTTGACTGATCACAGTTCTGATCGGATGGCGGTAATTAAAAGTGGTGTTTCCTAAATTTAAAACAAAAATGAACAGAAAATTATAAATCTGTAGTAATGAACCTTTTCAGAAGCTTAAATTGAACAAATATAAGACAGACCGACTTCTTTAGTAAACCATAAACTGCAGAGGAACAGTAGAAATATCTTAGAATCAGATTTATTACTCACATTAAATCGACACGGCCGATTATTCTTAGTTTGGTCATTTTGGGGGAGCGGGTACATAGGATGAGAATAGGGAATAAACGTCTGATCCGTGTGATGGACCGATCGGGGTAATGGACTACAGTGTTAATTTATTTAGTTCCTTATAAATGTAGTATTTTATAATTTAAAGGTTTGCAACCTCTAATGGTTTAATGCCGTTTAAGTTGATTTTGTTCTTGTTTTATTTTAAATATGATTCATACATTTAAATGTTCTGTCTGTTTTTCTGTTGATATAATTTAATTATTTATTCACATAATCTAGTAATTTTTAATACATATTAATATATTAATGTGTAACTATAAAAGGAAAGTTTAAACTTATCTATAGACAATAGGGATCGGTAAAAGGGGCCAGCTAGGAAGATGGCGCGAAACATATATATATATATATATATATATATATATATATATATATATTGTATATATTGTTATAGGTGCTCCTTTTATTGTGTGACACGGGCGTAACTCGGGTTGTTGTTGCATTTTATGTTTAATCCGTACTGGTTGAACTCTCGTTGTCATGCTGGCTGGGGGGTTTCACGCCTGGCCGAGGTCACGTAATGACCTTGGTATGTAGAGATACACACGGCGATGTTTTCTAGAGAATTCCTGAAACGCGTGTTTACTGTGTTATGTAGGATCCTTAAGACTGTTCGAGAAGTGAAAAATTCTCGGCTTGAAAATTCTCTCCAAAAAAAAGAAGGGAAACAATAAGCATGAATTTTATATATTATTCATGATCACGAAAACCTATATTTGCGGTGATATATATATATATATATATATATATATATATATATATATATTACGGAACCTAATATAAACAGATCACGTATGCGTGATGAACACAAATTCTGTAACGGAAATCAGATTCTGTAACACTAGGCAGCGTGAAATGTCTAGAGGTATGAATAAAGAAATCAGTGTTTTTTTGTTAACAAATAATTATAATATATTCTTAGAACAATCCTAACATTACAATACACTGAATCAATACAATTACACAGTATTTAAGACATAACAATAATAAAGATGTACATCACCAAAGTCCGGATCCTAGGCTTTGACTAACACAGTCCAACAAATGAAAGTAAATCTTCCCGGTGAATAATCCAATTAGATCTTGGAGACAATCTGTTGTAATTCAGAAGTGAAGTTTAGGTAAAATCCCAAACTGAAGACTATTTGTAAAAAAATCTGTATAAAGCCTGTTTTAAGTCCGTAGAATATCTGTATCTATGCAATTACCGGAGTAGGTCCCAAGACTGACGAGAAAGTCGCACCCTTTCGTGCTCGCTGGAATTTGCTTCCTCCGGTTCCAAAAAAAGCCCCTATTTATAGCTTTTTAAACCGAAATCAAGAAGCTTCTAGCACGGAAAATTCCAAAGAACAGACTCGAAGCTTTTAGAATACAACGAACTCACTGTGTTTTTATACTCTACGGGCAAGCCAGAGCTCAACAAGTGGATTCCCATAGCAACGCACAGGGCTTGCGCCTAACACGAATCAGAATGTCAAGTACATGTTAAACTATGTAAAATCCTGCGCACAATAAAACACATAAAACAGATACTTGTAACACTATAAAACAGATACATGTAACATATTATATATCTAATCCTATACTTAAAACATTATTTTTTTTTAAACCTTTACGTATTTTGTTATATATTTGAAATGTGTCACACGGATAATAATAGCTTAATATGTATATATGTTTATAACAAGTGACCCAAGGGTCATGATGCTCAGCCGACCGACATGTTGACAATATGACCATGCACAGGCAACTAATAAAGATAATGTAGGTGGTATCATAGTTCATGCATATCAGCTCAAGTTAATCAAGACCCATAAGCACGTCAAATTTGATGACAAACCATCCAGCCATTCCTGAGGAATCTGGCAATTTGTGTAAATTTTGCTCACACATTGACTGTAACGCAGAGAATATAGGTCACAGTGACCTAATTTCAGGTTTCTGAGAAGAACTTTTGAGGAACTTTTAGGATATCAAGTTAGAAGATTCTAGGTCCAGTGGTTATGATTTGTGCTTTGCGTTGGTATCATATTTTCAATTATTCTGAGGAGTACTTATAAGCCCCATAGCTTGGAGAATATGGATAACAAAAACATGTTTCCAAGAAGACTTTTCATTGACCTCCCTGGCTGAAGTGGTTATGATTTGTGCCCTGTTAACAGACGACTGCATCTTTAAAGGTTTCAAAAGTATAGAAAAAAATTCTTAACAATTTTTAAAGTCCAGGTGGCACCACAATTATAGAGAAAATGATGAAACACCCCATGATCAATATGCATGCAAAGAATGATGGTGATCAATGCATTAGTTGATCAGAAAATTGAGCTTTTGTATCAAATTCTTAATTTTTTGGCCGCAAATTCTGAGCCCCGTAGCTTCATGGATATGGGAACAGAGACCTAGTTTCTGGTTTCATTGGAGAGTTTTCACGGACCTCCCTTGATGTCAAGTTGGAAGATTTAAGGTCCAGTGATTACGATCTGTTCCCTGTTAACAGAAGACCATTCTTAATTGGTCTCTAAAACAAAGAAAAAAAATCGTAAAAAATCGAATGTGCAGAAAGTGATGAAACACTCTATGATCAATATCCATGATGAGAATCGTGGTGATCAATGCATTAGTTGTTCAGATATTTGAGCTTTCGTATCAAATTTTCAATTATTCTGGGGGGGGGGGGGGGTACTTCGAGGCTCCAAAGCTC
Organism: Sipunculus nudus; assembly: GCA_026874595.1. Taxonomy (NCBI): domain Eukaryota; kingdom Metazoa; phylum Annelida; class Sipuncula; order Golfingiida; family Sipunculidae; genus Sipunculus; species Sipunculus nudus. The sequence goes on from CM049309.1 coordinate 35,879,166, forward strand.
GAAGAATATGGGTAACAGACACCTAATTCTAGGTGTCCAAGGAGATTTTTCATAGACCTCTCTGGATGTCAAGTCAGAAGATTCCAGGGCGAGCGGTTACGATTTGTGCCTGGTTAACGAACGGACGAAAGAACAGACGGACGGACGGACGCCGGACAAATTATCCAACCTTGATTACACTCCAATATCCAAAATGGGTCCATGTAAACCCGCTTGCATCCTGCCTCGTCAATTTAAAAGACAGGAATTTGGGAGGGGTACAGATAAAGCATGCCCGCCTTTTTAGTGTGTGTGTTTTAACGTCAGTTTCTTTTGCATTACTGGTAGCTTTGAAGCTGTTTTTGAGCGACTATACACTGCTGTGGTGTATTGAATAACATCTCTCCTTGCCTTGGGAACTAAAAGTTGAAACATAAAATAAAAATGTTAACAGGGAGAGTCAGTTATAAAATGTTTCAATTACAAAATAAATTCACCTCGATCTCTTTTGTATAGTCCTCCGGAACTGACATAAAAGAAACTCAAGTATAATGTTCGATATCAACGACTTACATGGCTGCAAACAGCTGCAGACCTGAGTGGCTCTATCGTTTAAATGGTGTAGGATGACATAATGGTAGGGACGAAGCATGGCAGAGTCGGTTAAATTGGTAATAAAATAATAATAATTGTTGTTTAATCTATGACTTCGTAACTTGTATGTGCCTGACTTCGCTATCCAACGGTTCGGTTTTGTCCTGGTTAAATAAAAAAAAATTATGATTTGTCTTCACCTTCCAAATATATGGCCTATGTCTTCGAAATTGACGGAACACTTGTAAAATATATACGGCATGCTGTTCATACAAGCTGTCCCATCTGTATAAGAAATTTTCATTTGTCTTTCTACGTGTTCTGTTACAGTAATTATCTTTTAGAACTGGTGAACGCACTGGTGATACCCGAAAAAATTATTGCATTGGGATCTGATTTGAAAAATGGCAGGAGTAATTCCTCCTAGGTAGTGTTTTTGTTTTCAAACACTACATTCTTCACAGGCCCCTCTTGTGACTCTTCTTAAACTGAACACGCAACTACATCCGACTTCATAGGGAAACGACGTCAAATAAGAAAACAGGACATGAGATATCATGTCATTAAAAAGAAAATTTTCAATTCAAAAGGAAACTGTATGAAGACAATATTTTATCACATAGATCAGATATTTTGACCAAAAAAGTAATAATCAACATTGCAAAAAATTATGACACTTTCATGAAGGAATTATCAGGAAGGGTTGAAACTTATTCGCCAACAGCGACCAAGATTCCATTTACTGAAGAAAATATCAAGTTTCATTAGTTTTGCTATGAAACAGGGAAAGTGTATTTGATTAATGAGAGAATCTGGCCTTGCCACCGGATGCTGTATTCTTGACCTACAGACAGGAAGTGACGTTGACTGTTCAAAAACTAACCTTTCCGTCATGATTTAATTTACCAAGCCATCGAAATAACATGCCTCAATGTATCAGAGATTTGTATGTTTCTCCGAGTAGAAGGCGTATCATTAATAACATCTTGCAACCGCTGATAGAATGAGATTGTCTTTTGTCAAAGTGCATTTAGTCAAACATGACTTTGGAAACAAATCTCATGTAATAATAACTACATATGCGGGATGCGACACCTCTACAGGAGGCTACGAACACGTCTAAATTTGAATATCAATGTGTAATTGTAGTAATATTAAAAGCCAGCTACTCATCTGCCTTACGTGATGAATTTATGTGATTTCTCTTTCCTTAATCTAGGTATATAATAACTTATTGTTGATAATTCCTGTTGAGAAAAGTTCTTATGACGCCCCTGTGACGGAAGTATAAACTTGAATATATACATGCTGTTTTACTGTACACACCATATATGCACCAATATTCACAAGCAGAAAAGCCATATAACCTAAGGTTGTTGGTTGCGTATGTGCGAAAGTTGAAAGGTCTGTAGTAGTAAAATGCCCTTTAAAAACCCCTGGTTCCTTTGCTTTGCCGATATATGATTTTGTTGAATGTGGCTGGATCTTTTGTCTAGACCCGCAATGTTATAAACACGGGGATAAATACAAACGTTAACAAGACCCAGTGCGCCCAAATATCGGCATTTAATGGCCTGTTATTTATAAAACTTCCAAGGGATCTTATGGAATAAGCCCCATTTATCACCAGGCAGATTTATTGTGATGAAGTTAGTTATCATGGCGAATTCCATGGCTGAACGATTCCATTTGAAAAGGTCACGGTCGGTATTCCCGTGATTCTCGTACCTGAAAGTTGGTAAATGCTTCAATCCCATGATCCTTCACCGTCAATTACTAAAGCGACGACCTATACCTTGACAGGTTCTTCCTGTGTGGTTGGTAAAGTATAATACGTTAAAATGAAACACCATGCATAACGAATGCGTTTTTATCATATGACGTGTGACCTTCAGGAAGATGAATTAGGGACTGCAGATGTTGGCATTACGGCCCGCTGGCTCACGTCCTACCCGTATGACCGGCATAACGCTATACGCTTAAAAAAAGATAGAAACTCAGATCTTGGCCTTTTTCAGATCCCTGATGTCTGTTGATATATCAGATCTGGCCCTTTTACCAATCCCTAAATTCTGTTGATACTTTTCAACGGTTCATTTTTCCATCCGCACTTGACCATATACTAATATTGATAATGGTTACACAATAATATATTAATATTTATAGAAAATTACTAGATTACCTAATTAAATAATTTTATTTTATCAACAGTGAGACGGACAAAACAATTAAATGTATTAATCGTATTTGAAATAAAAAAAAAAGAATAAAATCAATTTACAAGGTATTAAACTAATAACGGTTGCAGACTCTGTAGCTATAAACTTCTACATTTACAACGAAAGAAATAAATTAACCCTGTAGTCCAACAACCCGATCGGTCCATCACCATGACCAGACGTTTATTCTCTTTACTAGGTACCATCTCCCCCAAAAATACGAAACTCGGTATAAGAGGCCATGTCCATTTAATGTGTGTGATAAAACTGATTCCAAGATATTTCTACTTTTCCTATGCGGTTTTTGGACTACAAGAATAGTCTGTCTTATATTTGTTCAATTTATGCTTTTCAAAAAGCTGTAACTATAGATTAATGATTTTCATTTCATTTTTATTTTTAATTTAGGTAACACCACTTTTAATAATCGCTATCCGATCAGAACTGTGACCAGTTTTAAGTTAATCAAATGCGATTTGTAATTGGTATCCGCACAACTGGTGTCGTCATTCCTGGAGACTTGCGCGTTATTTTGAGGCATTTATGGTACGCAGTCATTGTATAGAAAGGACGATGCCAGATCCAAACGTCAAGTCGATTTTCAACGCATAATAAATGCCAGACAGACAAGCAAGAATCAGCCGCGGGTCGTCATCAATACAATATGAGTTACGTGTTATTCTTAGGAAAACACCTTGCAATCAATGTCACGTGATTTTTAAATGTTAGAAGGCACTGTCGTCTAAAGGGTATGTTGACGCTTATAGAGAAATACTAGAAACGAAATGTGTTAAACTTGTCGGCTAAATCTGAGAATCATCTCACTAAATAACCTCAAAAATGTGTATTCGTTTCGACAGAAGGGGATAAATAGATATGAAACATATAAAAAAGGACCCCAAGATCGTGACAATTCGAGAAATCACTATTCACATAAAACACATCTGCCTGAGAAGTTGTCTAGATTTTTGTCAAAAGAAGACTGACTGCTGACGAAAGACCAAAAACTATCAGCGGCAAAATGTCACAGATTAAATCTGTGTTGTTTGCTGTTGGTGTTCTTTATATAATAATTTTGTAAAGAAAAAAGTGAAAGCTCCTTCTCTTTGTACGTCTGTCCGTCTGTAGGTATGTCTATCAGTCATTCAAATTCAAACAATTTTTACATACACGTCTACTGCAGCGTCTGGTCGAATTAAATCTCACAAGGCTTCTCCAGTTTCACTTGATTAAAGAATTAAAAAGAATTATGTTTCATCGTTATATAAAAGTTATCTCAAGCACTTGGACGCCTGATGCAAGCTAGGTGGAATATTTCCAAGGACATCAATAATGGCATTCGTGCTTCGCGAGACTGAAACATTTTTATGGGTCAGAAATTTTCCTAATAGACACCCAAACTTTGGACAACCAGGGGATGTTATATGACCGCCAATCCAGGTTGCGGTTAATTTAAATGCCATGTTGATATTTTTTAAGACACAAAACGGCGTGTAAAGAAGCAAGGTGGTTCAAGGTTACGAAAAAAAACTACTCTCTACTTGTGGAACATCTGATCCTATTTTTTCAGTTACAAATGAGATTGGTTTAGATATTATGGCTCCGACTCGCAGTCATAATATTTTGGTGATTTTTTCTCCCAAAGATGGCAGCGAATTGCGATGAAAGTGTATAAAAAGGTGAACTGAAACATAATGAAATTGGAGTTTTGAGCTTGGGAAAAAAAACATATGTAATGTTAGAACACGTACCACCATAATCCAATATGACACATCCTGGTGTTCTCGAACACTACATTCTACACAAGCCCACCTTGTGACAACCAGCTGTTACAGAAAATATCTGGAAAACACGCATCAACATCCGACTTTCATTTGCAAACGACGACAAATGAGTAAACAGGACCTGATATCATTTCATGTACTAGAAATATGCATTCTTATCAATGCAGGCGTCCGCCATATGGGCAGTCTTTAATACGGTATGCTCTCAAAAAATTGTTTGCTTATCTTATTCGGCCTATTCTTCCCAGGTTCATACGTACGTAAGTGATTTTGCATTTGTGAATATTCCCGGAAGTTCTTCCTGGTCCCGGATCATGATGCGGATCTACGCCAAAATGTAATCGATTCTTCCTTGAGACATTCACTAAATATAAAAAAAAGTCATGAGATATGTTCAACATTGCGTGAACATTCGCACAAACACACACACGTGAACCAGAATGAAAGTATACATTTTTCGTCGAGGCATTAAGACGTTCAGGACCTGACCCACTTACCTAACATATAATTCTTTGACTATATTCCGGGTTGCCAGTATCTAGTAGGAATTACCCCTGGAATTTTTCAATTCAGATCCCAAGGCGATAATTTTTTCGAGTATCGCCAGTGCGTTCACCAGTTAAATAAAATAATTACTGTAACAGAACACGTAGAAAGACAAATGAAAATTTCTTTTACAGATGGGACTGCTTGTATGAACAGCATGCCGTATATATTTTACAAGTGTTCCGTCAATTTCGAAGGCAGTGGCCAAATATTTGGAAGGTAAAGACAAATCAAATTTTTTTTTATTTAACCAGGACAAAACCGAACCGCTGGATAGCAAAGTCAGGCACATACAAGTTACGAAGTCATAGATTAAACAACAATTATTATTATTTTATAACCAATTTAACCGACTCTGCCATGCTTCATCCTTACCATTATGTCATCCTTCACCATTTAAACGAAAGAGCCACTCAGGTCTGCAGCTGTTAGCAGCCATGTAAGTCGTTGTTATCGAACATTATACTTGAGTTTCTTTAATGTCAGTTCCGGAGGACTATACAAAAGAGATCGAGGTGAATTTAATTTGTAATTGAAACATTTTATAACTGACTCTCCCTGTTAACATTTTTATTTTATGTTTCCGCTTTTAGTTCCCAAACAGAAGGCAAGGAGAGATGCCACTCAATACAACCACAGCAGTGTATAGTCGCTCAAAAGCAGCTTCAAAGCTACCAGTTATGTAAAAGAAACTGACGTTAAAACACACGCACTAAAAAGGCGGACACGCTTTATCTGTCTTTTAAATTGACAAGGCAGGATGCAATGGGTTTACATAGACCCATTTTGGATATTGGAGTGTAATCAAAGTTGGAAATTTGTCCGGCGTCCGTCCGTCCGTCTGTCCTTCCGTCCGTGCGTTAACCAGGCACAAATCGTAAACGGTCGTCCTGGAATCTTCTAACTTGACATCCAGAGAGGTCTATGAAAAATCTCCTTGGACACCTAGAATAAGGTCTCTGTTACCCACATTCTTCGAGCTTTGGAGCCTCGAAGTACCCCCCCCCCCCCCCCCCGAATAATTGAAAATTTGATACCAAAGCTCAAATATCTGAACAACTAATGCATTGATCACCACGATTCTCATCATGGATAGTGATCATGGAGTGTTTCATCACTTTCTGCAGATTTGTGGCGCCACCAGTATTTTTTTCGATTTTTTACGAATTTTTTCTTTGTTTTCTTTGACCAATTAAGAATGGTCTTCTGTTAACAGGGAAAAGATTGTAATCACTGGACCTCAAATCTCCCAACTTGACATCAAGGAAGGTCCGTGAAAAGTCTCCAATGAAACCAGAAACTAGGTCTCTATTCCCATATCCATGAAGCTACGGGGCTCAGAATTTGCGGCCAAAAATTAAGAATTTGATACAAAAGCTCAATTTTCTGTACAACTAATGCATTGATCACCATCATTCTTTGCATGCATATTGATCATGGGGTGTTTCATCATTTTCTGTATAATTGTGGTGCCACCTGGATTTTAAAAAATTGTTAAGAATTTTTGTCTATACTTTTGAAACCTTTAAAGATGCAGTCGTCTGTTAACAGGGCACAGATCATAACCACTGCAGCCAGGGAGGTCAATGAAAAGTTTTCTTGGAAACCTGAAATTAGGTCTTTGTTACCCATATTCTCCAAGCTAGGGGGCTTATAAGTACCCCTCAGAATAATTGAAAATATGATACCAACGCAAAGCACAAATCATAACCACTGGACCTAGAATCTTCTAACTTGATATCCTAAAAGTTCCTCAAAAGTTCTTCTCAGAAACCTGAAATTAGGTCACTGTGATCTATATTCTCTGCGTTACAGTCAATGTGTGAGCACTCCAGAAAAAATGCAAAATTCACACAAATTGCCATATTCCTCGGGAATGGCTGGATAGATTGTCATCAAATTTGACGTGCTTATGGGTCTTGATCGACCTGACCTGATATGATGCCACCTACATTATCTTTATTAGTTGCCTATGTCGGTCGGCTGAGCGTCATAACCCTTGGGCCACTTGTTATAAACATATATACATATTAAGCTATTATTATCCGTGTGACACATTTCAAATATATAACAATTACGTAAAAGTTTTTAAAAAAGAATATACATGTATAATGTTTCAAGTATAGGATTAGATATATAATATGTTACATGTATCTGTTTTATAGTGTTACATGTATCTGTTTTATTGTGTTTTATTGTTCGCAGGATTTTTCATAGATTAACATGTACTTGACATTCTGATTCGTGTTAGGCGCAAGCCCTGTGCGTTGCTATGGGAATCCACTAGTTGAGCTCTGGCTTGCCCTTCACTTCTGAATTACAACAGATTGTCTCCAAGATCACCAGGAAGATTTACTTAAGCTGTTCATTTGTTGGACTGTGATAGTCAAAGTCTAGGATCCGGACTCTGGTGATGTACATTTTTATAATTGTTATGTCTTAAATACTGTGTAATTGTATTGATTTAGTGTATTGTAATGTCAGGATTGTTCTAAGAATATATTACAATTATTTGTTAACAAGAAAAACACTGATTTCTTTATTCATACCCCTAGACATTTCACGGGGGGGGAGGGGGGAGGGTTAATGACATTGACAGTCCCAACCCATTGTTAAAAAAGTGTGTCTCTGTGTGTAGGGGGGATATATACCCCCCTCCTCCCTGTATTGACGCCCCTGAGCAAACTGTAGGACTTCATACATTGCTTTCCAGTATATAGTTTAAATCATAAAAAAAGGTGTACGATACTTGTAAACATCCTTTCTCTACATAGAAGTCTTGACAATATCTTAATAATGTACATTTTAGCTAATTTTTGTATCAGTTATATCGTTACAAATATTTATAGCCCCCTTTGTCCGCCAAGGATCCTTTAGGGGAAGGAGGCCTCTTAGGGCTCCAAAAGTGCAATACCATGGAATACAATTTTCTTCTGATCGTATTTGTGATGGATCAAAAAGAAGGCTGATTTAAAAAAAAGTGACCTTTGGGAAAAAATAAGATATATAGGTCACACTTCCGCATTTGATTTTTATTTATGACCTTGGAAAAATTTCCAAGGTAGTACAATTCTTAGCCGATTCATTTTCGCTCAGATGCAGTTGGGGGAGGGGGGTTCCAGTGATCGCTTAGGGAAACTTGTTAATTTAAGACCAGATAATAAGTCATCTCTGATGTTTTTCAATTAAAAAGCAAACAATTTGAAAACAAGATGTTATCAGACATTTTAACTAAAAAGATTTAAAATCAACATTTCAAAAATTTTACTTTCTTGAAGGAATTTACCTCCCCATGAACTTTACGCAACCTTAATAGCATATCCATTTTATGTATGATCATGAGAATAACTGTTCCATGCAGCCAATCAGGTCGTCGATATTACTATAAATTGAGTCAACTGACTATAATATAATGTTTTAGACCTCTCCCAAACAGAACACGTGTAGTCTGTACAAAATACCCATGTGGGCATGTACCGCGTGAATAATTATGTCTTACCTGCATTGTACGTAATTCGTATGAGACGAATAATCCAAAATATTGCAAAATGGTTCACAATGACTGCGATATATTCATCAGTGCAGAGATTCCAGAGAGACGTCAGTCAATGGGACGTCTACGTCATCGACCTTGTGACGTCATTATTGCCCTGTAAACAGCAATTGCAAGGAAGACCTTCTGTGTAGGAGCGATTTGGTGACATATTATAATAATTAGGTCAAAAGGGCGGGACATAATGGCTCTGGTGGTGTGGTTTTGAAGGTTTTAATCGCTATCAGAAACATAGAAGCCATAAACTGAAGAAAAGGTCAAGTTTCATTAGGCTCGCCAGGGAACACGTGAAAGTGTATTTGATTAATCACAGAATCTGGCCTTGTCATCGGATGCTGTGTTCTTGACTAACATACGGGGAGAGGCGTTGGTTGTTCACTATCTAACCATCTCATGGTTTAATTTACCAGGTTAACGAAATAACATGTTTCATTGAATCAGAGTTTGTATGTTACTCCCAGTGGAAGCTAGGCGTATCATTTCGTAACCGCTGACCGTTTGTCCTTGTCAAAGTACATTTAGTTTAACAATGAGTTGGCATCAAACTCATGTTATCATAACCACAAATGTGGCCTGCCTCTAGAGGAGGCTACGTCCACTTCTAAAATTGAATGTTAATGTGTGATTGTAGTAATATTTAATGCCAGCTATTCACCTATCTTATGTGTGGAATTCATATAATATATCTTTACTTAATGTAGGTAGATATAAAGGAATTGTAGGTAATTATGTTAAGAAAATGTCTTATGACGCACCTGTGACGTAAAAATGAACATGTTTATCTACAAGCTGTTTGTACACACAATATATGCCCAATATTCACAAACATAAAAGCCATGTAACCTAAGGTTATTGGTTGCGTATGTGCGAAAGTTGAAAGCTCTGTTTTTGAAAAATGCCCTCTCCTTTGCCGATATATGATTTCGTTGAGTGTGGCTAGATTATTTTGTCTAGCCCCCGCATGTTATAACGCGGGGACAAAAACAAACGTTGACAAGAGCTTGTGCGCCCCAAAATGGGCATTTAATGGCGTGTTATTTATGAAGGTTCAAGGTATTCTCCTTAGGTAATTTATGTCAGATATCAGAATAATTTAGCCCCTTTAATCACCAGGCAGATTTATTGTGATGAAGTTAGAATTCCATGCCTGAACCATTCCATTTGACAAGGTTACAGTCAATATCCCGGTGATTCTCGTTCCTGAAAGATGGTAAATATTTCAATACAATGATCGTTCACCGTCAATTACTAAAGCGACAGGTTCTTCCTGCCCGGTGGGGAACGACTAACACGCTAAAAAATAAAACACCATAACGACAAAAATGTCTTAATATGACGTGTGACCTTCAGGAAGATGAATTATAGGGACTGCGGATGCTGGCATTACATCCTATACATCTATACGCTTGAAAAAGATAGTACATTCCAAAAAAGAAGGGAAACAATAAGCATGGATTTTATATATTATTCATGATCACGAAAACCTATATTTGCGGTGATATATATATATATATATATATATATATATATATATATATATATATATATATATATATAGTTACGGAACCTAATATAAACAGATCACGTATGCGTGATGAACACAAATTCTGTAACGGAGATTTTAAAAAAATCAGATTCTGTAACAATAGGCAGCGTGAAATGTCTAGGGAAATGAATAAAGAAGTCAGTGTTTTTTTGTAAACAAATAACTATAATTTATTCTTAAAACAACCTTAACATTACAATACTCTAAATCAATACAATTATACAGTAAAACAGCGGTATATCAACAACTCAATACAATCACACAGAAAAATAGTTCACAGTACCTGAATACCAACACCGTAACATGGATAAGTTCTTTAAATGTATACTCTCGGAGAATGACAGTCCAGTGTAAAGCTCTCGTAACAATCCAGAAAGTAAACTGAAGTCCAAATGCATAAAATCCAAGAGAAAGTCTTAGAAAATCTATAATTGCTGCACACGTCGGATAAGGTCCCAGAAACTGACACACGCTTCTGCGTCCGCTGGAAAACTTCTCTGCTCTCTCCCTGTTTCCAAAACACAGCCCCTTTATATACCCTCACAGCTCAAGCCGAGAATTTTCCACTTCTCGAACAGTCTTAAGGATCCGACATAACACAATAAACACGCGTTTCAGGAATTCTCTTGAAAACATCGCTGTGTGTATCTCTACATACCAAGGTCATTACGTGACCTCGGCCAGGCGTGAAAATCCACAGCCAGCATGACAGCGAGAGTTCTACCAGTACGGATTAAACATAAAGTGCAACAACAACATGAGTTACGCTCGTGTCACACAATAAAAGGAGCACCTATAACAATATATATATATATATATATATATATATATATATATATATATATATATTTATATATGCTTCGCGCCATCTTCCTAGCTGACCCCTTTTCCCGATCCCTATTGTCTATCGATAAGTTTAAACTTTCCAGTTATAGTTACACATTATTATATTAATATGTATTAAAAATTACTAGATTATGTGAATAAATAATTTAATTATATAAAACAGAAAAACAGACAGAACATTTAAATGTATGAATCCATTAAAACATTAGAGGGTGCAAACCTTTAAATTATAAAATACTACATTTATAAGGAACTAAATAAATTAACACTGTAGTCCATTACACCGATCGGTCCTTCACACGGATCAGACGTTTATTCACTATTCTCATCCTACGTACCCGCTCCCCCATAATGACCAAACTATGAATAATCGGACGTGTCGATTTAATGTGAGTAATAAATTTGATTCTAAGATATTTCAACTGTTCCTCTGCAGTTTATGGTTTACTAAAGAAGTCGGTCTGTCTTATATTTGTTCAATTTAAGCTTCTGAAAAGGTTCATTACTACAGATTTATAATTTTCTGTTCATTTTTATTTTAAATTTAGGAAACACCACTTTTAATAACCGCCATCCGATCAGAACTGTGATCAGTTAAAAGCTAATCAAATGCTGTTTGTATTTTGTATCCGCATAACTGGTGTCGTCATTTCTGGAGCCTTACACGTTATTTTGAGGCATCCATGGCACGCAATCCTTGTGCAGAAAGGATGATGCCTGATCCTAACGTAAAGTCGATTTTATAACGAATAGTAAGAGCCAGACAGGCCTGCAAGAATCAGCCGGGGGTCGTCATCAATACAATATGGATTACGTGTTATTCTCAGGAAAACGCCAAGCAATCAAAGTCACGTTATGTTTTTAATATTAAAGAACAATGCCGTCAAAGGGCATAATCACACTTATAGAGAGATACAAGAAACGACATTTGTCACACTGGTTGGCCAAATCTGAAAATAATCCCACTAAATTTTCTCGAAGATGTGAATTAGATATGAAACATATTTGTGAGAATCAAAGTAAAAAGGACTCCAAGTTCGTGACAATTTGAAGATCACTGTTAACATTAAAAACATCTGCCTGAGAAGTTGTCATGATTTGTTTCAAAAGAAGACAGGCTGCTGAGTTAGGACACAAAACAACTATCAGCGGCAAAAATTCACTTATTAAATCTGTTTTGTTTACTGTTAGTGTTGTTTATATAATTTTTTTGTTAAGAGAAAAGTGAAAGATCCTACTCTTTGTATGTCTGTCTTTCTTTAGGATATATTTCTTAGTCACTCAAGATTCAAAGAATTTTTGCATACACGTCTTCTGCTGTGTCTGGTCGAATTCAATCTCACGAAGATACACAGAGTGTCACTTGATTAAAAACTTAAAAGAAATATGATTCAAGGTTTTATACAGTCATCTCAAGGATTTCGACGCCTGATGAAAGCTAGGAGCAGCGAGTAAAGAGAAAAAGTAAGAATTTGTGGAATTGAAATTTTAAAAAAAATAAAATGGTGGTATTATTTCCAAGGACAGCAACAATGGCATTCGTGCCTCGCGACACTGAGACATATTTTAAAGGCCAGATGTTATCTTAATGGGCACCCGAACTTGGGACAACCAGGGGTTGTAATATGACCACCCATCGAGGCTGCAGTTATTCGAAATACCATGTTGATAGTCAGAAAATTCTATCAAGCAGCAAGGTGGTTCAAGGCAACGAAAAAACTATTCTCCACTTGTGGAACATCTGATCCTATTTTTTACGGTTACTAATGAGATTGGTTTAGATCTATTGGCTCCGACTCGCAGTCATAGTGTTTGGTGATTTTCTCCCAAAGATGGCATCGAATTGCGAAGAAAGTGTATGAAAAGGGGAACAGTAAAATTATGAATTTGCAGTTTTGATCTTCGGAAAAGAATGTTGCACACTGGAAAACCATATGTAATACGAACCACCATAATCCAATCACACACTCAGGTGTTCTTAAACACTACATTCTTCACAGGCCCACCTTGTGACTGTCCCCAGCTGTGACAGAAAATATCTGGGGAACACGCATCAACATCCGACTTTCAGTGGAAAACGACGTCAAATGAGAACACGGGACCTGATATTATTTCATTAACTAGAAATATGCATTCTTATCAATGCAGGCATCCGCCATATGGGCGGTACTTAATAAGGTATGCTCCCAAAAACGTGTTTGCATTGACTTATTCCGCCCATTCTTCCCAGGTTCATTCGTGCATCAGTGAATTTACATTTGTGATTGTTCTTACTGGACCCGGATCATGATGCGGATCTACGCCAAAATTTAATCGATTCTTCCTTGAACCATTTTCGAAATGTCCTGAAAACTTCACAAGACCCATATCTGTTCAATATTGCGTGAGCAAACTCACAAACACACCAGCAACACACGAACACGAACCGGAATGTACGAACACCTTCTGGCCGAGGCAATAAGACGTTTAAGACCTAACCCAATTACCTAAAATAAAACTCTTGGACTACTCTCTGGTTCGCTAAGTCTAACAGGAATTGCTGCTGCCATTTTTCAATTCAGTTCACATGGCATTAATTTTTGGATTATCCTCCCGTGCTTCGATAGCATACTGTAACACAACACGAAGAAAGATATATGAAAATTTCTTATATAGGTGGACCAGCTTATATGATGTTACGCTGACAATTTATTCAGGGGAAATACTGGGCCGATCCGGGATTCGAACCCATGTCGGTGGCGCACAAGTCCGGCGTACCAAGCGCTTCGCTAGAAAGGCAAGCTTCACTAGGGAGACAGATGGTCAACTTCCATGTCACCCCGTAACACACCCCTTCTTAAGAGCGTTCTGCTATCAGATCAAGACTAATTATCCCAGGATTCAGACTTTGGTTAGCTTATTCCCGGGGCCACAAAGTTTACCGTCACCTTGGACGAGCCCAATTTTTTTCGAAAAATAATTGTTCAGGAAAGAACCCTGGTCTGATCCCGGATTCGAACCCATGTCGGTGGCGCACAAGTCCGGCTTACCAACCGCTTCGCTAGAAAAGCAAGGTTCAGTAGCCAGACAGTTCGGTCCGCTTTTATGTCATGCATCCCGTAACAATGAAATGCATGCCGTATATATTTTACTAGCTGGTAAACCCGGTATACTGGGCCTTCAACAAGGGTTAGGAAGATGAATTAATCAACATGAGGAATGTTGGCTCTTTTTTTATGCCGTGGGTATCCGTGCCACTGCCGTGGAAATCCGGGGCACTGCCATGACAGTCCTTGGAGGTCCGGAACGTTGAAAACCACCCGAACTACCCCGGCAGAGCGACGGACCAACACGGCAGAACCCAGAATGGATGGATGTGCTGATTGCCACATCCTTTTATAGCCAGGCCTCTATCCCGGGCTCTGCCGGGACGGTCCGGGGATATACCGGGACGGTCCGGGGCTCTGCCGGGACGATTAGGGGCTCTGCCGGGACGGTCCGGGGTAATCCGATGCTGCCGTGGTTGTCCGGGGTTATCCGTGGCTGTGCCGGGGTTAATTCCAGTGCACCCGGGGTGCTGCCGGCCCGGGATGGTCCTTGGCGCTGCCAGGAAGATCCGGGGCTCTACCGTAGTGCTGCTGTGTGAAATGGCGATTTCTGCCGATTTCTCAAAAAAAAAAAACACCCCGGATCACCACGGACCACCCCGGACCGTATCCGTGGTGATCCGTGGTAATCCTTGCCTATCCGTAGTACTGCCTGCTTCAGTGGGACTGTAGCCTTACATTTGCGAACCGGAATGGGGTTCGGGGACATTCAGGTTTACGATTATCTTTGACTGGTTACGATTGGTGGACGTACAAAGAATAAGTCGATGCGAGGAAGGCATGAACGATGAATTGAATATTCGTTTTAAGGCGAGGAAACTATTCCTGAAGAAAGATACGCGAACATGCATACCTCGTTAGTAGTAGAAGCGGACCGAAATGAAGTCGCAACCGTTTCTTAACCACATCAGATCAATTTTGAGGCCTGGAAACCCCGCCTCCACCTATCCTCACCCCTGTTCCGGAAATGTAGACCTTTTATTAGGTTTTGTCATAAATCCCCCTTGGTTGAACCCCTAATTTTCATAAAGCGAGAGACGTGTGTTTTTCAAATTTACTGAGAGCAAAACATGCTTAAATCCCTCACAAGAGAGTGGGGGTATTCACATGCACCGTACAGCTTCATTTAAGCAGCTTAATCCCGTGCTTAAGGTATTGTTGTGAATAACAAAAAGGTCGCAATTCCGGTCTTTGCCGAAGTTTGTTCGGCTGCTTTCGATACATGGTACTCTCCCCACAATGTGGAAAGCAGGGAAAATCAATAAAAACTGTGTGTACATGAAAAATTATTAATTGTCATAGAGGCATGTCACTGCGGAAATAATAACCTGCAAATGAAGTATGGCACATGCAGTGTCATGCGCAGTGTGGTTTCAGAGAACATTGCGAACAAAGGTGAAGCGTATTCCTTTAATAAATATTAGATTATTGTTCTGTCAATTTCGAAGAGAGTGCATGACCATATACTTGGAACGTGAAGACAAATCATAAATTGTGTTTAATTTTCAAAGGGCAAAACCTGACAAATGGATAGAGAAGTCAGGAAATTACAAGTTACGAAACCTTACATCAAATAAAATAAACTATTATTACTTAATTACCAATTTAACCGACTCGGCCATGCTTTAATGTGAAGTACCTGTTCACCCCTACCATTATGCCTTCCTTCGCCATTTTAACGAAAGAGCCACGCAGGTCTACAGCTGTTACTATGGTATTGCTGATGGCCAGACTCCGGAAGATGTAGCAGCCATGTAAGTCGTTGGTAACGAACATTATACTTGGGTTTTCTTTTATGTCAGTTCCGGAGGACCATACAAATAGAGACCGTGGTGAGTCTGATAAGTTATCGAAGCATTTCATGACTGACTCCCCATAGTTTTTTGCTATGTTTCAGCTACCATAGAGTTTGAGTTCCTAAACAGCCTTTTGAAAGAAGCCGTTTAATACACCAGAGCAGTGAATGTTCCCTCAAAAAACAGTTTAAAAGCTACCCGTATTGTGAAAGAAACTGACACAAACACGCAAACACCCACAAAAAACAGTATAGCGAATGATTCGATTGAATTGGGCGTCATGCGATTCCGTTTCAATTTGTGTCCATGTGCTGTTGTATGTATATAGAGAATTCATTTATTCATAGTTATTACGTGCCTGGGTCTTGCGCCTTAATTCAACTTTCTTTGAAGAAACAATGGTTGGAAAACATGTACGAAGATTTTAGATTTCAACATTTTAATATATACGACCCTTTTACATAAAGTCCGCATATCTTATATTTTAACATTTATTTCGACCTGTACTCTGAAAGAATTAAACTAAAACCTTGCTGTTCGCAATTCATACTTGTTGTGCGTCATTCATACTTGTTCTTCGCCATTCATATCCAACATCTGCATTTTTGTAATAAACAGTCGGAAATGTTTCTGAATCCCTTAAAAAAGTCAGCTATTCACTAACATTTTCTGTTAATTTTATGGGATTTTGCCTACTCTGCGTAAGTACGAGTGAACTGTAGGTTATTCTTGTTACGTGAAAGAGTAATGAGCTCGTGAGCTCACTTGGAAAAAATCGGGTTCGTTGGACTTGTTTACAGGTGTCCTTGTTGAATATTGAATGGATCTTGATTTTTTAGCACCCCTCCCCTGATATAAAGAAAGCGAGCAGCCTGTGAACAGCGGGATCGGCGTTTTCTCGCCTATTTTTTAAAATAAAAGTTTGAAGGGAGTATCGTTATATAATAGACGTCAGATATACCCTTTAATTTAAAAAAAAAAATATCTATGGCAAGTCTATAGACATTCAGTACTGAACAAAGGGAACGGGATAAATCAAAGTTGTATCGTATTTGTATTATATATACCATGATGTATATATATATATATCATCGTATATATATCATACATAAAGCATATATGTATATAAACATGTATATACGTATATAATATAAATATGTCATATCTTTATAATATTATTAATATTATATATAATATAAATATATATTAAATTATTAATATATATTATATATTAATATATCATATTTATTTAATAAATGATAGTTTAAGTGATTAAACCGTTATCAGCATGTATTTTAATATTATATAAATAATATTTATATATATTTTATATTAATATATCATGTAAATTTGATAAAAGAAAGTGCGAGTTATCAACGTTATCAGCATGCTTGACTCAGTTTCACGTTCCCTTCTTTAAATGCCGTTCTTTATTATCCGTAGGCACCATCAAGAAAAAAACATGAGAGTCTGCCGAAGACGGAGTCTGAATAAAAATCCAAGAAAATGCTGATTCACGGCTTTCACGTGCTCTACGCCTGAATATATAAATCAAGAGACGTCCATCAGTCGCCGTTCCCTCGTCCATAGTTGCCGGGCACGCGGGGCAATAACATTTCTCAGAACTTGATCGGATAACATTTATCACACCATATGGCCTTTCTCCAATACTTTCTCCTCATAATACGTCTTGGGTATAAGGTCTGCTCGTTTGCCTTCTTCAGACATTTTCACTTCCTTTCAATTTCTTCGTAACAATAAATGATCGAAATAAATGCTGTTTTTATTGGTTAATTTATGCCAATTCCTCGTATTTTAAAAAGTTTTCTTGCCCCAGGTAGGTATGAATAGAAATATGAATGCTACACAATTAGAAAACAAGTAAAGTCAAATATAAATTTTATAATACAAATGTCCCCCAAATGCAACTAAGCAATAACGGTTAATCAACTATGGAGTGTACGACCTTGGGAGAAAAAGGTCAAATATCAATATCATGTACAAATCAGTCGTATTGGATATCTAGCCCAAACAGAGGAAAGTAAAATTAAAATATGAAGAAGAAAAAAAAATGAAATTGATGGTTCTGCATTTGGGGACGAACAGAAAATTATTTTTACCCAAATATGGCTATATAAATAAACGCATCGCCTCCTATCAGCCTCCCTGGCCTGTTAAACAATCCATGCAAGCTATTTGTACTTTCACTAGATGCTTGCTAGGCCTATTTTTTTTTAAATATACGCTGGGATTCACCAAGAGACTATAGAAAAGCTTCCGGTTCCTTGATTCTGGAGTAATTAAAATCACCTCTAAATACCCAGCTATATACTGTCACTGGAGCTGGATGGCCAGGCTTGATGTTTGAAAGCTGCATTTTCAATAATAATATAAACCTGAAAACGGCATGCAAATAACAGTCAATGAGTATTTTTCACTTTAAATGTTTTTTTTGTGTTTATGTACTCTAATAACCTGGGATCAGACTATCTTTATTACTTCTTAACTCCAACTGGCTCCAGTTCGAACTGAATTGCTGCAAAAATAATTTATCTACGAATGACCTATATTATGGAATTCATTATCAGAAGCTTCACAAGAAAAAAGATGCAAGCACCTTTGACAGATTCAATGACATATAATAGTTATTCCATTTCAGTTCTTTTACATGTGTGCTGACCATCTTCTACTTAAAAATTACAATTACTTTACAACACTGCACTTATTGATGAATGTATTTATCTGTTGTTCAAATAATGCATTATATATAGATTAGGGCCCCACGGTTAACATGATTAACAACTTGAATTGGATACCCTACTAAATTACTAATAATAACCATTATAATAATGCACGAACAAACAATATTTGATACGTTTAGTAGGAGACAATTTTACAGCTACACAGTGTGTTCAAGCAAGTTGTGGTACATCAATATAATCTGAAAAAAATAACTTATTTATATATATATATATATATATATATATATATATATATATATATATATGACATGTCTTAAAGACGCAGAACAGCCCCCTTCCTGACTTGAGGGCTTCGCTCCCTCTATTTTAAAATCCTGGATACGCCACTGCGTCCCTATGCCTATATGTTTTATATGAAATGCGGTCAATATGACCTCAGTCAGGCCCGGACATTTCTCACCATGCAGAACCAGTATCCAAGTTGATAACTTAGCGGTTAACCCATTTTTCTCTTATGTCATCCTGTACTTTATTTCGAGCTCGTATAATTTTTCGGTATTTGTGGAATATTTTTAATTTAAGAGTTGTTTGATTTTGCATTTAACCAAGATATAGATGCAGGATCAGATTTCTCGTTTGTGGTTTGCTCGTTTCATGTTAGTCTGTTCGTGTACAATATCTCTAAAATAGTTAATGATCCATTTCTATATTTATGTATGTGGACGGTGGGGTGCTGTTTATGCAAGTCGGGGAAGTCCCGCACCCAGATACACGCATGATTAACTAAATTTTAGTTACCAATCTAGCGAGGCATACTATTTGATTCATCTCCTCATGTCCACCTGTTTTGGCTATAAATTTTGTATAAGTTACAAAGTAAAAAGAGAGAGTGTAGCTATAGGATTAAAATGCCTAATTTTCTACAGACTAAATAAATACCTTTTTTGTTAAATAATACCTAACACCTCATGTAAGAGACAGAATTATTTTAACATATGGAAATCAGTCTACATTTTATGATCGTTGGTTACATGCAAAAACATACAGCCACAACTGACAGCTGCTAATTGGATGATGTAATATAAACACCCAAAAAATATAACCAGCTAATGGCTACTCATGCATAAACACATCTGATCTGTCAAATCATTGTGAAGAGACCAAAATGACTTGAAACAAACTTTATATTTATTATAAAATTCTGAACTGCCATATTAGGTTGTCACTTCCACATGTTGTTTTCTGAGAAATTATTAAAAATATACACTTTCAAGAAATTAAAAAAAAAACAGATGGACACAGATTTGTGGAACAAGTGTAGCCAATTGTATATTTTGCAGTGCCAAATAAAAATCATAGACAAAATATCAGCACTAGTAAACCCATGATGAACAATTTCAGGACGTCTAATCCGGGCGAGGAAAAGGTTAAGACCAACCTTCGCCTTGCAGTGGTTTCCGCCCGTTGGGGGATACCTGACTTGCATAGTAACCCTGGGACCCTGTGAACACCCGTTGCGTTTGATAATACCTAGGCCCGAGACAGGTATTCCCGGCACGTAAACAGTGGGCACAGTGTTGCTCCCCAGCACAAAGCTCAGAGATTAACAAACTGTCGCAAGCCCCACGGTTACTCCTTGAACTGCATTTTGACGGTGGGTGTCTGAGGTGTTCATGCAGGTTTCCCTCCGGATGTTGCTTGTTGACACGGAGCTGAAAGATGAATCACCCAGTCCTTATTGCGTTAACACCCATGCCATGTCAATGTGACAGACGGTCCTGCCTCAACCATTCATATTATTTTTCACGGACTCCATGATTTGACTTTTTGCCGATATATTACCTTAAGCAATTTCATCAGCTTAAACCAAGCTGCGAACTCATTATATAAAAGCGTACCATCCCAGGAACCTTAACCACATGTTTTTGAAAGAGCATAATTGTAATTTGACGTATCTTTATTTTTCTTCATTTCTTTGTCCACGTCAATATTTTCTGATACCTGACTAGTTGCCGAATTTCATTTTCGGAGAAACTGGTTGATATCAAATAAAGTACCTTGAACATGTTACGTGAGGACGGTCAATACATTAGATCTGGACTTATCACCTCTATGCAAAATGTAATGTGGTAAGGAAAATCCACTCAGACCTTCTCCTGGACACAGCCGGAAAAGGAACTCGACGGCACTCCATCCTGTGGCGCCCTACCTGGCAAGGAAATGACATCAATTTATCAGGTTCTCACAGGTTTTGGTGCGTGTTGCAGATCTGTGATTAAGGGGAGTCTTGGATATGAGAGGCGATCCCAAGTCGTTGATGGATTTATCAAGAAGATGCGAGCGGAATCCTAGAGACGTTAGATATCGTTAAGATATCTCGTTTCATCATTAATTTCGACGTCTAGATATGATTTCTCGAGGGTTTAGACTGCGTGGTATTTTTGGCCAAAGACATTAATCCACTCTAATACTGATATGTGAATGCGGACGTGTGTGCGATCAAACATTTTTAAGGGGTGTATTTCTTTATTTGACGTCTATGAACTGAAGACGATCCCTTGAAACCTTTATAAAAAAAACTAGCAGGTAAACCCGGTACACAGGTTTTTATCGGGGTGGGGTGCATTAAATGAGATGAGGAAAGCTGCCTCATTTTTTTTATTCTAAAAGTTAAAATAAAATATAGATTTTCAGTCGGATACCTTCTCAATAAGATATGTACATATATAGTAACAATTATTTTGTGGCCCTGTGCCTGTGCCAAGTAATTCATAAATCGCTATGTTTACCTTGAAGACCTGGTCAGTAATGATGTTTACATTTGCGAACCGGGATGGGACGCGGGGACATTCAGATTTTCGAAGATCTAGGAGAAGTTATATATATAATTATTGTTAGACGTGTAAAGTAAAATATGAAAGATTATTTAATTGTATGTTTTAAGGCAAGGCGGTTCCTAAAGAATGAAATGGGAATATGCATAACTCCTCTTTTGTAGCAGATGTGGATCCACAGATGGCGCCCCCCCCCCCCTACTTTTCAGCCGCCGCATCCTTATTGTTAGGGGTGCCAAAACCTGAAAAAAAGTCCCCAGGTCCGGAAAAGAGGGGGGGGGGGGGGGGGGGTTCCAGGTCATAAACATTGTTCAGAAACCTTAGGTTAAGGTTGCTGCGGATGTCGTCAATCCCCCTCCCCTGGATCCGAATCTGACATTATTGCATATCACTGCTCAAAAGTATATTTTCGCTGTGTAGCTCGCAAAATAAAGGTCACTGTGACCTAGTTTTGGTTTTAAAAAGAGATTTTCCCAAGACCCCCCCCCCCCTGGCTGTTACGTAAGAAGCTTCTAGGTCAAACAGTTACGATTTGTGCATTGTTAACGGACAGCTGGAAGAAGAAAGACGGCCAAAAACCCATTGCTAAAGCTTAGCATGATTGGAAGTCAGCTCATCTAAACTCGAAAGGAGGAATATATTCAATCTACACACACACACACACACACACACACACACACACACACACGCGCGCGCGCGCGCGCATGTGTGTGTGTGTGTGTGTGTGTGTGTGTGTGTGTGTGAAGATAATACAACCAAACCAGTTAGGCCTCACAGGCGTCTTTCCATTATGCTTGTGACATCTATGACATGTGAACTACAAAGCCACATTGACAGGCCCAGTCGTTCAAACTAACATACAAGAGGAGACAGTGAATATCAAATATGTCCATAGGCAACGACCTCGGACAAACAATGTAGGGTCTATCATTCAAACCGATCAGTCAACCTTCAAAGGACAATACCACATCCGTTTTCTCTATTGAGCAACATTTGAACTTCATATTCAGACGCCAGACAGAGCCTTTATTCTTAGGTTCTTTCCTGCACTTTCGTGATCTTAAGAGACCCTGCATTTGTGAATATTCCTTGACGACGCTCCAGAATCAGAAGAAGACGTTGGATCTAAACAAAAATCCAATCGATCTCCCCTTGGTCCATTCTCATTATGCCCTCAAAATTTCATGAGATACCGTTTTTGCTTGAGTTAAGTTGTGAACAAACACACGCACGCAGGGGAATGAACGCAAACCCTTCTGGCGGGGGCCCTTTTTTTTATTTAGAAGATGGGTTAAATGACCCAGAGCCTATAATTTGCGGCTTAGACTTGGCGAATATTAGTGCTTATTAGTGGTGTGCCAAAAAATGATTAAATTTGTTACATTTTGCATAATCGATCAGAATCGATTATCTATGCAAATGCAAAGAAGTCATATCCAGATAAAAAAAAATCCTATTATAACCAGATAAATGATAAATACGGGATGCAAAGTAGAGAACAACACTAAAACTAAAGCTTAATTGTACGTCAACAATCCGGCCGTTGCCTTACCTTTCAGCGATTTAGAAAAAGTCGATGAATAATCGATCATCGGTCGTTTTGTTTCTTTCAATCATCAAGTAGTGGCCCATGGGTCATGACGCTCAGCCGATTAGCTGACATGTTGACAATATGTCCTTGTACAGGCAACTAATTAAGACAATATAGGTGGTATAATCATTTATGCATATTAGCTTAAGTTCATCAAGACCCATACGCACAATAAATTTAATAACAAGACATCTAGCCGTTCCTGTTTAATCTGGCAATGTGTGTGTATTTGGATTATTTCTGCGTTGCTCAAACATGCCTCGTACCTCGCATATTATAGATCACAGTGACCTAATTTCAGGTTTCCAAGGAGAAATTTTAGGGAACTTTCAGAATACAGAGGTTAATGATTCTATCCTTTATGGGTACGATGTGTGCCTCGTTAACATGCCAAGTATACTCAAAAATACAGGTAACAAATCGTAAAAAGCAAGATAATGCAAGTGGGGCAACTATTCATGCCCAGTAGCTAATGTTCATTAAGACCTATAACACACCAAATTCGATGTAAATCCCTCCAACCATTCCTGAGGAATCTGGCAATTCGTGTGTATTTTATATTAATTCCCGGGTGCTAAAACACCCCGTTCCTTTATGAATATAGGTCACAGTTTCCTAATTTAGGTTTCCAAGGATATTTATCATGGACTTTCCCTGTTGTCAGGTTAGAAGGTTCCTACTCCAATTGCTACGATGTGTGACCTGTTAACGGTCAACCGCATCTTTGAAGGTCTCAAAAATTGAGAAAAAAATACGTAAAATTGGAAAAAAATTCAGTTGGCGCAACCAGTCTGCAGATTTGATTGAACATTCCCCGATGATAATGTATTCAAAGGATCAAGGTGGTCAATGCATCCCTTGTTCAGATCCTGGAGCTTTTTTTAATCAAATTTTTAATTCTTCTTTGGGGTACGTCTGTGCCCTATAGCCAGAAGGATATGGGTAAAAGAGACCAAAATTCAGGTTTCCAAGGAGATTTTTCATGGACCTCCCTGGATCAAGTTTAAAGATTCTAGGTCCAGCGGTTACGATTTGTGCCTGGTTAATAGAATGATGGACAGACGGCACGACAGAGAGACAGACGGACAAAGAACTATCGCTATAGCTCAGATGACTTCCAGTCAACTGAATTAAAATGATTTTACAACCAGTTCTTGCCACTATAGTTATTATCGCTTTGCCGCTGGTAGGGATCGAACAAGGAACTTTTAGTGTCGTGGTCAATGCTTTAACCTTGCTACCAGATGCTTATTAGTGTAATCTGACTTAGCTTTATTTGTATTTTGTTTGAAACATTGGAAGTCATGTCCCCCGTTGGGCTCTCCCGTTCTCATACTCTCTCTCTCTCTCTCTCTCTCTCTCTGGAATAATGTATAAATGTCAGCCCCATGCCACAAAAAGGTGAATGTAGTATTCATGACTTCTGCGAACACAATTTCTTGTGTAGACACCATATTGTAAAAAATTCTGGCGTTCTATAGAGCTGTAAACCCCGGAAGCGTGATAATGCGTAGCTTGCTTGTCAGGTGGGCGTCCCATGAGAGAACTTTTTCCGGTCAGATGTTCCCATGAGCTTTCCCCAATGTCGTGCTCGTATTGAAACCTGCATGTCTCCGTCTGGCGTCTGAATATGAAGTTCAAATGTTGCTTTAATAAAGAAAACGGATGTGGTTTTGTCCGTTGAAGGCTGGTTTGGGTGATAGACTTTACTTTGTTTGCCCCAGGTCGTTGCCCATGGGTATATTGGATGTTCACTGTCTCCTCTTATAAGTTAGATGGAACGCCTGGTCCTGTCCACGCGGCTCTGTAGTTAACATGGCACAGAGGTCACAAGAATAATAGAAGACGGCTGTGAGGCCTAACTTGCTCGGTTTTATAATCTACACACACACCATATCACACACACACATATATGTTTATATATATATATATATATATATATATATATATATATATATATCACTTGATGATAATGGGTTAGCTCATGTGTCGAATAGAAAGAGTATATTTCACTTTTTTTCTTAATAAACAATGTTTTACACAGTCACACACACACTCGCACTGAGCTATAGTAATTGGTCTCTCATCCGACTGTCCGTTAAATTACCACTGAACAAACCGAAACCGTTTGGTCTAGAGACTTCAAACGCAGCATCCTGGAAGGTCCTGGAAAAATCTCCTTTTCTACCCGACAATAGAATACAGTGATCTTTATTTTGCGAGCTACACCCCGAAGATTTGGTTTTTGAGCACCATGAATGTTCGAATGTATTATGTATTTCATATGCCCCCCTCAAAATTTGATACACAGATTGTTTAACTAAAAATTTGTACAAGCACAAAAAACTGGTGACCCTAACCTTTGTCTTTATGGTCAGATCTTGAGATATATGTAAATTTCTGATCCCATTACTGTTGAAGTAAATCCTCATATCTGGAATACGAATTGTTTCAAGCAGTATCCGGGGTACTTTCAAAACCTTGACCGTGAGTTTCATGTTCAAATTGTTAAGGAACTTACATTTTCCGCAATTTTGTGGATAAAGGACCATTTAAATACACCTTCCTGTTTTTTTTTTGTTTTTTTTTTATTTACAAATGTGAAAAAGAACCATTCTTGTTTAGACTATAAGCATGCAAAATCTGGACATAAAGGACCCACCCAGTTGGTCAGAAATCTTATTAGCTTCCTGTAGAACCTGTATACACCAGTCTTGGCTGCCTTTGAAGTGATTAATAGGAGCGACACTTCACATACGTGTGATGAAGAGCCCTGTATTTGTATTTGGTCAGAAGGGCAAAGGTCAAGGTCACGTAAAGTTAATCTAAATTTGGTTCTCAGGTGATGAATTCATGTTGTTATGTTTTATATAATATAATGCTAATCAGCTGAGCGTCTTGGCTCACGGTCACTTGTTTAAACAAGGCCTGTATCCGCGTGCTTCAAGTGATAGTATGTGATAAAAATAAGCCCGTAGCACTCGCTCCCTATCATATTATTTTGTATTCTAGTGTCGAGCCAGGCCCGGTGTTTACCGCCTCTATGAGACATCGGTGTAATCTTCTCCAAGGCTGGACCATAACATCGAGAAGCCCCCAAAGGCGCAATCATTTGTGAGTGATTCACGGCTATGGGGCACGGCCTTCAAATTAAAATGCTCATCCTGGGTGGGGGCTGACCGTGAAAAATCCCATCGCTCCCCGGTTGAGATTTGAACTCAAGACCTCCCGGCTATGAGGCCTTTTGCTAGATCACAGAAGCCGACTCGCAAGCTCATGTTCGCAGGACACGTCCTGTGTAGTCCTGGAGTTTTTTTTCGTGCAAATTACATAACAAACAAGCTCGGAATGACGTCTTAGACTCACGCGTGGGATCTTTATTTAAAAGAGATCACTCCTACTATCAATGTACCGGCCTTGGATGCAGCTATCATACTCGTATGCTGCGGGATCTTTATTTTCGTTATGCGGGTCATTAGCTTGTCCCAGTGTCCAGTCTTGGATAACTTTTGATCGTTGAACTTGAGTAAAATGGAAGTCGGATAATAAATGGCTTTCACGGAAGTCTGCCTAGTTGGCTTAATGACTAGGGCGACCTTTCTAAATCCGAGGGACACCAATTCTGCACCGTCGCGGAGTCGTAATGGAAAGCTAGACTATGACCGCCGCGATGGGAAACGTAATGCTTTTAGTCGACACACGAGCTACTTGGGCTTGATAAGTGTTTATTGCTGCCAAAGAAAGCCAGGTTACCTTAACCATCTTTATGGCATAACATAAAATACCATGACTGCTACCTGCTACTTGATTTCTGCTTGACACGATCGCATTTAGTAACCTGGTCGGAACAAGTCGATTTTTTTCTGAACCCGGAGAAAAAATACCTGGCGCAAATAAAAATGATTTCTAATCCATTTCCTGTTCCATATGTTCTTTTATTTTTTTTATTTTTTATAAAACTATTTTTATTAATGTGAACTCGATTTCTCTTCTTCAGATAAAAACAGAAGTATTTTTGCCAATCCTTCCATTTATGGTTGAAGAGTTTAAAAATAATGTGACATTTGCCGGTTGACATTGAAAATTTTATAATATATATTTTAAAATATTAGAACTTCCTTGGTACGGTGATTATAATTAAGTTATCGCTCTAGTCTACCATCTTAATAGCACGCCCAGGCGCAAACGTTCCTCTGTACAACATTGGGCAAGGCTTTGGATAACAATGGAATAAAGTGCATTTGAGAATACCATATCAGCTTAAGTGAAACAGTAAAATTAAATAAGTATTAAATACCCGTCACAATGAGCGATATTACCGTAAATCTTGTGCTTAAGGCTACAGCTACTTGGATAACATTTTGTACGAATACCCGTCAAATGGTTTCAAAACAGCAATCAGCGAAATTTAAAATACCAGAAAATGGAACTCAATTTATTGATATTGACCTTACTGTATGAAATGACACAAAGTAAAAAGCATGTGCATATAACGTAAATTCAATTTTAATATACTTTAATAAGGTTATTTGTATTGGACTCGGACTCGGCTTACAAATGTTTCGGACTCGAAGAAGGCGGACTTGGACACGAACCTCAATGACTCGGACTTAGACTCGATTAGCTTGGACTCGCACTTGCACTCGGACTCAGATGGCGTTTGACTACATCGCTGCCCTGTTTTTTATAGCAACTGACCTAACCTTGAACTCTATATGACTTTATTCGCTTAATAACTCAATGAATAATCAAAGCTTAATAGTTGCGAGTAACCTATCAAGTTACCGTTGGCAATGTTAACAGTCAATCACCTTCGACCTTTGAAATTTGCATAGTTTGCGAGACTCTCCAGAACAAAACACGTGTAGTCTATACTTTATGACTAGAAGAGAAGATACTGCATACTTGTATAGTCATTGGTTAATGTAAACGCGACTTGCTTAGGGCCCCACCAGCATGGGGACAGACGTACTGGGTGAGTTGCTGTGACCGCCATTATTGTGATGAATCTTCCTCAGCTTCATTCACTTTTATTCTGTCTGGTTGTTCAGTTTTAATGTCACTTAAGGTATAGCAAAGTTTGTGGTGCCTAATGTACCTTTAAATGATGTAACAGTAACAGGCAAAAACTATACAATTGGTTATAAAATAATTCGAATCACAAAATGAATCATACAGACCAGGTTCTGACAACACTTTCATAGCGATATCCCGGCCAGGATATTTTATTTGTCTGAAGACCTTGTTTCGTACATTTTAAACACTAGATTACATTAATAGCAAAGCACCTATGTCAGTTAACAGCATGGCTGCTAAGAGAAACAATTTAAGCTTGTGTGAACTCCAAATTTATTAAAGCCTTATAACATAATTAAATTTATAAAACTGATCGTGCTAATAGAGTATAACCTCGAATTTCGAATCTGTATATGTTTTTTTTCCGAAAATTCGAAATAAACTTATATTAACCGAAATGTAAAAAAAATATGACATTCCTGAAGTTATGACCAGCTTAGTATACGTATTTAAAAAATGGTGTACCTCGCATATCCGTAACCTCAAATATCCAAACAAATATAATGTTCTAAATATATTCGGATATTTGAGGTTCTACCGTAACTATTTTAAAGACGAGGGGAAACACACAACAGTAATAAGTCACATATGATACTTTGAAATACCTTTTTGGATTCGCATCACTTGAAGACATCATGTTCACTTCAAAAGCAGAATGAGGAGGTGCTAGTGATAATTTCATTGCTGACATTTTTTTTCGTAACTTGGGGCTGAATGATTAAATATTGATAAATCATGGCTCACCACTGAGAAACTACTTTTTCTGAGGAAAGTCAATCTATACAGTACAGGTTTACGAAAAGCCGTGATTAGCTAACTGAAACTGAGGTTACTAGTAGTGGTGGGAGTCGGTTCCTTTTTCATAATCGATCATCGGTTTTGGCAAACCGATCGATGATCGATTTTTAATCGGTTCAGACAAATATAAAGAAATATGCAATTATCTGTGAAACTGTACTCTCTTAACCCAGCCCGCATGTCTCAGTAATTCTACCTTATAAAAGAAGTTTTTGCCTTCTTTATATTTTCCTATTATTACTACGATACGCTATTCAAAGTTTCATTTTAATTAATTATAATAAACAAATAAAAACAACGGTGCAGGACATAAACTTGCTGGCCCTCATGAATACTCCCGCCTATCAGTTTAACTTCACCACCAGCAAGGACTTATGGAGAATTATGGAGCATTTTAACGCCATATCGCCCATATTTTACAATGAACATCTCGTTAGAAAACTCTCCGCTAATTCTGCAGCTCCCTGCCAGTTCACAGAGGTTTAACAAGTCCTCCGTTCTCTCATCTACCGTGTCATACTCGGTTAGATACGGAGGTTATTTGGAAACACAGACTCATAAATATGCAGCGAGGAATGTTGTAAAAAATGGAAGAATAATTTTTTACAATAACATAAAGACATTCTGGAAAAAAAATCATGTGTATAATGCAATCGATAGTTGCCTTTGGTAATCGAGCGCTTGAAAGTGGCAGCAGACCGACTGACTTTCGAAAAAGCTCGATGATCGGCCCACCATTAGTTACTAGGAATGGATTGATCGCCTATGTTACCTTTCTGGTCCAACATGCAATCAGGAAAGTGTATACATATACATTTCCTGGAATTTTCAATCTTTCATAACCTTTGAGGGATACGTGATTCTCATTCAGAAATATTCAGTGCAAAAAGTGACAATATATTCTCCTGCTGATTAGGTGTTTATAACATGCTGTTTGTCCACAAGGCAGAGAAGCAAATTAAGTCCGTCTGATGAATTTCAGATGCAGGCACTGGTAATCTAAATGATCACTTGTGGGGACACCTACCGGTTTTTAAAATCCACATTGATTGGTTGTCCTGTGCTCATTTTATGGAATATGTGTGATAAGCAATTTATTTGATACGCAATCATTTACACTCCTTTAATTTGGCTCCCTATAATTGCCAAGGGTGGGGTACTTTATGGTAAATTAATACCAGGAAGAAAATTGAATATCAGATAGTCCCTCTCCTTAATCTTCACTTGAATTAGCAACCATTGGAGCCGTATCAGTGTGAAATAAAGAAGAGATTCACAGAAAGCACAGCAGGCAAAGCAACCAGCACTGTATGTGCCAATGAGGGCAGTCACATTCATCACACTAATGGCGTCCCGACTGCAGCGCCTCAGGTGGCTGATAAGGAACTACAGTAAACATGGCTGACACTAAAGGTGTCTATATAATGTAAAAGTCATTATTTGCTAAGCAAAATAGGGCGGTAATATATACTGTACATATACCAGTGTCTGGGAGTCGTTTAATGAGTCGTTTAGATAATTAAAATAATAAGACCCCACGCCTCGCGTGCTTCCGCCTACACATTCCAATACACGAAATGCTGACCGGCTCAAGGAACAATGCAACACACAGACTTATGAACAGTAATTCCTAAAAACACTACACACACAAACAATCTGCCACGTGCGAGGCAAACATCAAGCACCGAGGGACACATGTCACATCTCTCATTAAATCGTGTTATTTTCCCATTTACTGGTAACTGACTTTCATTTATCATAATTCGTTTTATTCCCTAGCAATTAGATAATTATGTTGATTACATTTTACAATTTATAAGTTAAGGATATTAATGAACAGCTGTGTTATTTACTCCATGGAAATAGGTTTTCATATATATATACTGAGAGAAGGAGTCTTTCCGTTATTACACATTGCTGGTTCATAAAACTGAGGTATATCCCCCCCCAAACACATACAAAAAAGCACATTCGTCTAAGTGAGACACGGCCTTCCCATTAGCCTACAGAGCTGAGCCAAGAACAATCTCACGGCTATGTACATTAACTCACGCTCAGTGCTTTGCTCTGCCTAACCACAGGAGCAAGTAAAACGGGCGTAGTCGGGGGGGGGGGGGCGGCGCAACCACCCTAAATATATATATATATATATATATATATATATATATATATATATATAAACGAAGTTGCGCATCAAACACCCTAAATATATGTATTTAGATATATATTTAAATATATATTTAAATATATATTTAAATGTATATTTAAATATATATTTAAATATATATATACATATATATATATATATTATATATATATATATAGTTTGTCATACGACTTGACATATCAATTACTTTATCATGAGTACTACATTTAAAAGATGATATTTTACAATTTTAAACGAAATTGCGCATTAACATTTTACAAACTATATTGAATGTTTGGACTTTCAATTCCAGTTTATAAACGAATTTTGAATAAATATTAAAGACAGCCACACGGCAACCCAAATCCCCTAAAATTGAATACATTATATGCAAAACATGTAAGAGAATAATAGTTGAGGAACAGGAATTCCTCATAATCTTTGTAACAGATGCCTAAAAAGGTCCTCTTTACAGTGCACATTTTTTACCTGATCCCGATATTGGAGGGGGACACCCCCATCCATACCCTTCCACATGTAAATTTATTTAACTTTAATGAAACATGGCTCTAGATTTATATATATATATACCAAATTCACTTAACAAACATTAAAGAGCTTAGTTTTTTTTTCATAAAACCCATCAACTGCCATTTCAATATTAGCGCCCCCAACCCCCTGTTCTCCAATTTCTAGATCCGCCCATGGGAGGGTCAGTACTGCTACGATGAGTGTTTGTGCTGGCAAATTATTGTCAAAGTTAAAGCTTAACATTTGTATTAGATGTACGTATAACCATAATTTCGACATGCAACATGTGACATCTGGGTTTTATTGTGTGTACGCAAAATGGCAGCCCCATGAGCGGTTTCGATTAATAACCAGCCAGGGTTCGATAAGTGTGCGGGGTTGTGACAAGAAAGTAATAAAAAGACAGGACCCAGGCGGAGAGCTATCTGAAGAGAAGTTTAGGTAAAGAGGAGACGAACTTCGAAAATTTTTAAAACGGAGTTACGCTTTTTTTACCACTCGTAAGTTCTCATGATATAGCATGATGACATTTTACATTTTCTAAAGATCCTGAGATCTTAAGGTCACATTGGTGCGAACAGTACGTATTTCACGGAGATATAAATATCGACCAGTTAGACACCATTTTAATTGAAAAGATTGGTTTATTATATCAGATAATAAACCTTCCATAAAAATAAATTTTCCATCATAATAATAGTAAAGTTTAGTTATGATTATCCATGCTCTAGAATATACCTGTATTGTTGTGTACGTATTTTACGGACATGTGTAGGAAACTAATGTAAAAGAGTCAATGGCTTAGTTTTATTCCATCTAAGGCAGTAAAATATACATAAATATGTATTTTAAACAAAACGCATTACCCCGTTAATTATTCCAAATGGAAGAAACCAAATTGCTGTGATGAATTTAAAAAAGGTAAGAGCTATCATTCCTTCAAGCCGAACCTCAACTAGGTATAACGTAACCATTGCCATTTATCAACGAAGACATCATATTTAACCACACTTTTTTTATCAAACAGGGGTTCCCATATGGATAATTGGGCACAAATGTGAAGTCGGACAAATACAGACACGTCGCAGGGAACTGAAAGGAATTGACTCATTTTAAATGTCCTGTGACATATCAGGTACTAAGAAACCAGGACAGACGGCACGGTGAGGTCCGTCACGCCCCTGTCTGAGTTCCCAGGAGACCCACTGAAGTCTACGGTATCGGATGGCGTCATAACTGACTCTTAAAGGTTCCTCGGTCAATCTGTGTG
Source organism: Sipunculus nudus (assembly GCA_026874595.1). Lineage (NCBI taxonomy): Eukaryota > Metazoa > Annelida > Sipuncula > Golfingiida > Sipunculidae > Sipunculus > Sipunculus nudus. The sequence continues at coordinate 35,912,063 of CM049309.1, forward strand.
TACGTAATCTTTCCCAGTTGACACGGAGTGGTAGGAAAATGTGTCGAGACGTTGTGAAGAGTGTCCAGTTTTAACCAACACAAAAGCACAAGCGTATTTAAAGTTGAACACGTAAGCATTTTCTGTGTCAGGGCTTTCGAAACTGAAATTCATGACAATCCAAGAAAACCCGGGAACACCTTTAAAGCATTTGAAGGGCGGCTATTTTACCCATTTATGGTAATCATGTCTTAACAAAATAATACGGTGGCTGATTTAGGACACAGAAAAAAATATTTATTTCGAGATCTCAGCTTCAGCCCCTTAAGCCAAAGTCTTGATCCACTTTAGCTATAACTATAGCTCAGATTACCTTTAGTCAACCTATCTTCATAAATGTTTTATATTCATAAATAAACGGTTTAAATATTTCGATCATCTCTCATTATGATTTTTCTTCAGCAAAATGCTCTGCTTTGGTCTTAAAGTCGCTATTCACCTGCCTTATTTATAGAATCTTTGTAATACAGGCTAACTCTGCATATACATATTAAAGAAGTGAAGGTAATCATAAACATAATCTAGGTAAACATAATATATTACACCTTTCATAAAAATGAGCATGTCCCATTGGTAAAGGCGGTGTCTTTGCCTATATTCACGTGTTTTATAACATGGGTCGGGGGGGGGGGGGGGGGGGGTGCAAAAATTGCCACCGATCGTAACAGAAAGACGTCCGGCAGAAACATCTGGCTTCAATTCAGAGAGTACAGAGTTCTGTAAATGACAAATACTGCATTGCTTCACATTCTCTAACGAATATCAACTAGTGATCTTTCAATAACTCGGTTACATGTTTTTATCTGTATGTTAACACTTGCTCAAGTGCCTTGAGTACAAGTAGCCTGTAGATATAATGATTATACGTCAAAGTGGCATTATAAGACCCATTCCGAGCTAGGGTTACCTTAATTTTTTTGGCTTCCTAAATTTTTTTTTTGTTTCCTAAATTTTTTTTGCGAAATTCTATGTCGAGAACCCGAAATGTTATCTCGAGATCTCGAGATAAATATTTTTTCTGTGTCCTAAATCAGCCACCGTAAAAGTCAGGAGAGGACCTTGCCACGACAGAAAACAAATATCGGCTTCAGTTCAGCAACGCAGGTTTTAGGGAGGTTATATTTTTACCTATATATCTCTGTCTTTCTGCTTGGTTCGTTTTATTATTCCTTTTGTTTGCTTGCTTTTTAGTACAAACAATTTTTAGAAATTTTCGGATAATTAGCTGTTGTGAAGATGTGAGCTTTAATGAAGGTTTCATCTTGTTATAGGTGATGGAAATACGGGTGTTAATTGATGTTTTGTTTGTTCACGATCTGATGTTGATGCGGGATTACGCTCCCTTAGTGATGTCCGGTTTTATGCATATTTAAGACACAGGTTTACAGCTCCTTAAAACAAGACCGGAAACCTGATTTGCCTTCTTTTAATTAATTAATTTGTTCAGGTGTTCTATCCTGACAGAAATATAGCTACAATAATATATTTGGATTAATTAATATTTTAACATTTTAAAAATTTTACAGTATGAAAGTTTGTTGTAATTGTGTATGATAGATTTACTATAATAATATTACGAAAACCGCATCAGTGATAGTCATCATTTTTTGCTGATTATCAGGATTATCATAATCAGGATTACTGTATTCGCTTTTATTAATGAGGTCAGCGCTTACCATGATTAAGGTGAAGTTTTCGAAGTAATCGCACGTGACCTTGTCTGTGTGGTTAAACAGGTTTATCGCCGATCTCGTCAACGCAAACTGTGAACACACCTGTACGGATAATAGCCCGACGAGAGACCTCCGAACCGAAAACATTATTTTAGTTCAGGGGCTCTCCCACAGATAGAACGAAAGCACCATATATAAAAAAAAGCAATGCCTATCTATATATTGTACAATTTTTAGGGTGTTGTGTGATATCTGAGTAAAAGAAAATGAAAAACCAAGAAAACACAATACACTATATATAGTCAAATTTTCTCTCTCTCTCTCTCTCTCTCTCTCTCTCTCTCTCTCTCTCTCTCTCTATATATATATATATATATATATATATATATATATATATACACACAAGTAGTACATATACTTGCAGTGCGAATCCTATAGGGCAAGGATGCTAAGAGCTGGTACAGCTATATATTAACACGTGTTTTCATGGTATCACAATCGTCACATAAGATCTGTCAACGGTCGTTTGATGTAGTTATGTAATTATGCGTTGACGCACTCAGCCATGGTCAGGTGGGAATGTAGGGAGTTTAGGATTATGCCAGCATTTTGAAAATAGTTCAGAACTTTTGTTGTGTCTTTGAGACTTCGGGAAAAATATTATTTTAACCTTTATAGGCAAAAATTGCAGCTTTCACTGGTGAGCTTTCTCAGGATGCGCGCTTGAGGATCCGCCAGCTGCGAAAACAGGTGTTTATTTGTAACAGACTGTTTTCCTTATAGATACGAACTATATATATATATATATATATATATATATATATATATATATATATATATATATATATGTATATATATTTACAGGTTTCTTACGTGTGACACGGGTGTGGCTCGTGTTGTGACACCCTCGCCGGGCCGTTTACTACATTCGCAGTTTAATCCGTACTGGTTGAACTCTCGTTGTCATGCTACCCTTGGGCTTTCTCGCCTGGTCGTGAGTCACGTGGGGTCTCTGTAATGTAGAGACACACACAGCGATGTTCTTCTAGATGATTCGCGTGTTTACTGTGTTGTGTAAGATCTTTTAGACAGTTCGAGAAGTGGAAAATTCTCGGCTTGGGGTGAAGAGTATATAAAGGGGCTGTGTTTTAGAGCCGACAGAGCAGCAGAGAAGATTTCCAGCGGACGAAGAAGCGTGTGTCAGTTTCTGGGACCTTATCCGACGAGTGCGGCAATTATAAATTTTTTCCAGATTTTCTCCTGGACTTCAGTTTACTTTCTGGATTGTTACAAGAGTTTTACACTGGACTGTCATTCTCCGAGAGTATAGATTGTGACGATGGTGGTAACCAGGTACTGTGCACTTTGTGTATTTTACTGTGTGATTGTATTGATTTGTTGTTATACCGCTGTTTAACTGTATAATTGTATTGATTTAGTGTATTGTTAGGGTTGTTTCAAGAATAAATTATGGTTATTTGTCAACAAAAAAAAACACTGACTTCTTTATTCATTCCCCTGGACATTTCACGCTGCCTAGTGTTACAGAATCTGAATTTTTTTTATCTCCATTACAAAATTTTGTGTTCATCTCGCATACGTGATCTGTTTATATAAGGTTCCGTATCAAGATATATATATATATATATATATATGTTTATATATATATATATATCACAAAAATGAGAGCACAGAAAATGCTCTGCTCTGTAAACGTATCTTATTATATATTTTTTTGTAAATCAAGTTTCTGAATAAGAAAGGCCCAGTCCATGCACTGTCATGCACCACCTAAGCTAAGTATGATTTTGAGTTTTAAACATATCTATTTTGTATAAATCTGACGCTATCTATATGTTCGTTGCGGTCGACATAATTGTATGTTTCGGTACAATATCACCTACTCTAATGCATCATGCGCAACAGGTGCTTCATTCCAGAGAGTGGACACCAGATGGCATGCGGTATTACCGTAAATAGTAATTAAAACCGTTTTAAAGTGTCCGTCGCGTACAGTATTTTTGATGTTCAATAAACATGCACACTAACTAAGGAAGATCGATCGTATAAATCATTGAATCACAGTTGTAAGAGGATATCAGAAAGTAGAAAGGAAGGCAGCCTTTTTTTCTTCTGGTTTGGCGTAATAAAAAGGTCAAGGAAGTGGTTGAAAACAACAAACACAGACCGAACAAAACAGAGTGGGTGTTCATTCTTTTTTGTAAAAGAAAATAACATTACAATAATACACTAGACTGAACGGAGGGTTCACGATCAAGGCATGTTGTCGGCAGCTTGTATTGTAACGACACGTTTTCACTATTTCCAGTGTGGGGGTATTGGGACAATTTGATTGAGAGTTAGGGAAACAACAAACATGGCCCTGTGGCGACTAAAGGGAAGAATCACTCTGTCCAGATTAAAAGACGAGCCCTATTCATTTCTGAAAACGAATTATTATGATGTATTTTTAAATATTTGTAAAAATGCTATGACATGTCATACATTATATCCTTCGTAAAAAAAAAGTTTTTCTTTCATGCATTTTAACTTTGGTTATTTTATCCCAGTGATGATTGAACAGATCAGGTTAAATTCAACAATTTATTAATTAAATAATACTAAATATAAGTACGTTGTCGAGACAAGAATACCATAAACAACACAATTGATCTTGATTCCCTTCGAAAACTCATTGAGTGGAGCTAAAACGATAGAGAACTGTCACCGTTCAAACACAAGGAATTAATTTGATTATCTAGAAATTAGAGCGTAGCCTAGTGGTGAGGTGCTTGTTCACCGGAGATCCTGGGTTCCAACCCCGCCGAAAATCACGACTCAGTAGATTTTTACATTGGACAGGTAAGCCTAAATTTAGTCGATATACAAGCCATACGGTGAAATGTCCTGCGACAGTCATCCATCCTGCTCCATTGATATCTTAACAACCGATAATCTTTACATTCGGATACGAGTGATGACTTAACAGAAAGGAATACACGTAAACTCATAAACAAAACTGGGAATCCATCTCTATGGTAACGAATCATTTCCTGTATCGCGTATAAGTTGGCTGTCGTTTTGTAACAATGCTTGTATTCATGCGATGAGAAATTCAACAAACATGCAGAGGGATTTACCAATATGCTGAGTAAAAAAAGTGCCTACAGGCTATCTGACGCTGGTGACTGGTCGTAGACTCTCTTAAGGGCCGAAATGGCGCTATTTTCAACCCCTGGGTGCCCCAAAGCACAGACGCTTGAATTGCTATTAGTGTAGATTTCGGTTAAATTTGTTATCTTTCTGGGTCATTTCCTTATAACTATTACTTAACTGACTTTATCCTAGCGTTTTTCTCGCACTATATATACCATTTCTTTATCATTGAGGCCTACTAAATATTTGAGTTGGCAGACAAGAAGCAAATAGCAATTCGAGCGCCTGTGCTCAAAGACAAAATGATGACACATTGAAAGAACCCAAGAGTTTCGCTCAAACGTCTCAACAACAGGTTATGGCTTCTGGATTTTGCCAGATAAGATAAGAAGAATTGCCATTGTGATGAAGGCAAAATACGTGAAAATTTGCAACAGGATGAAGTGGAATTATAGTCAGCTTGATAATGTGGGGGAAGGATTATAAATTCTCCCGACAACATTATACACTGATACAATTTATACAAGGCAATGTGGACTCCCTGTTTGAATGAACTTGTTTGGTAGCAAATGAAGACGGATAAAGTTGGCATTATCCTCTTATGTAAGAACCCTGCAGTCATATGAGATTGAGTCAGGCAGTGGTTCCGTAACAGGATAATATTAAAATGACTTGACACCAATATAAGTCAATCAAGCAAAGAGGAGAAACGTGGGAAATAAGTAATCAGTGTTAAATCCTTAAGGAATACGAATAATGGGGTGTCATGCCAAGGGATCTTTAATCAGCGTAAACTCTATAAGGGATACGATTTATGGGATATTATGTATAAGAGAATCTTTAATCAGTGTAAAATCTTAAAGGGATACGACTAATGGGGTTATAATCTTCATTTACAAAGTGATATGTGACCCTACTTTAAAGCTTCGGGACATAAGCTTTATCTGAAGAGTGTATACATATACCCCCAGCTGATGTTGAAACTTCCTGAACAACACCCTGAGGTTTACAAGCACTTATCGAGGGCCTACATGTCTCCGACGTTCCTCCGTGCACCAATCCATCTTAAATCAGGGGCCGAGGTAGAGGCCAGTCATGATTTGTCCATGTCTTCAAATTTTCCAAACCTTTTCTCCATAAAGGTTTTGCAGGGTTGCAAATAGTTTTGAGCTGTACTTCTTCCTGGTACTTGTTAAGGCAGATCTCAAACCCCGAACACAACTCATTACAAGGCTTGATATTACCACTTGATCCCCCTGTATCAAGTCTGACACCATCCCAAATGGCTCAAGGGTTTCACAAAGTTCCTTTATCATGTTTCACTCATATGGTTTAAATTGTGAGGCGTTTGCAGTTTGTCTAAAACAGAGGGAGGGATATGAACCAGGGATCCGTATATTTTCATCTGGCTGTTACATCTTGTTGTATCTGCTATCTAAAGCTTAAGTTCGCAAGGGCGGACCCAGGATTTAGGAAAAGGAGGGGTCCAACCCAGGAGGACTTATGACCATGCCTGAAAAATATGGTCCGCAGGTCCGAAAAAAGAGGGGGTCCAGGCCAAAAGAATTTGTCTGAAATACTTGAGAAAGATTGTGGGGTTGGATAAAAAAGGGGGGGGGGGTAGGAGCCACTGAATCCCCCCCCCTCCCCTCATCCGCTTCAGGTTCGTCTTGCGATACCTCTCTTGCCATGGGTGATTTTCTGCAGAAGCTGACTATAGGCGACTGACTAGCCTGTTAGCAACTTGCTTTACGTGGCCGGTTTGTTCCATATGCCATCTCGCACAACAAGTTAAACAGCATGAGCTAAAGAGGACTTCAGCCAAGACTGCAGTAATTGTATCCGCCAAAACAGAGTTTTGCGGATACTATGTTTTCAGCCCACCGCCGCCGCTGCCGCGTAGGTGTCCGGAGAACTCCTCCGTAACCGCTGGGCGAAGTTTTACGAAACCCGGGATTATGTTCGGGTCACATGTGAACTGCTGCGCCCCGATTTTGTTTTTGACCTCTGACCTTTCTGCTCTCCAGTTCGTCCATCTGTGCGTCTGTTTTGACACATTAACCCACATATCTCGGGAACCGTTTGACCGATCCGGAAAAAAAGTTTTGCACAAATGTAGCCCTTTGATAGCTTTATTACATCCATTAAAAATGGTGGCGCCACCTGCAACCATTTTTGCATAGTGTCCGTCTGTTTGTCCGCCGTGGGATAAAATCACTCATATCTCTGCACTGGTTTGACTTATCTGCCTAAAATTTTCCATGTGTAAACATCCTGGACAGCTTTCTGGATTTTGTGGTAGGTGGCTCCACCTATATTTATGTTTACGCTGCAGACATCCAGGCTTATATCTCGGGAACCGTTTGACCGATTGGGCCAAAATTTTGCATGTGTATAGACCTCACATATTTCTTTATCATACGAAAAACTGGTGGCGCCACTTGCAACCATTTTTGCACAGCGTTCGTCTGTTTGTCTGCCGTGAGATAAAATCACTCATATTTCGGCAGTTGTTTGACTTTTTGCATTTGTATACAACTTTGATAGCTTTCTGGATTTTGTGGTAGGTGGCATAACCTACATAGACATTTCGACTGCACAAATCCATGCTAATATGCAACACACCTCACTCTATTTCCCCTTGTTACTCAATCAATGCCTCACTTCACCCGTCCCACTCTGATTTCGGCGGATACACGTAGTCGCTTGTCGACTACCCGTATTCCTTTTTGTATTCTGTGGTTACACTCACTTCATCCACGTCAGAATCCTCATCCTCTGCATCAGGGGTCTCAGGTAGTGGGGGTGGAAGCTTGTCATGCTTGTTCATCTGTAAAATAATCAATAAAAATTAAAATTATGACTGAGAGCCATGCTTACATCGTCACTCATCTTTTATATGTTGCTGTTCATTTATAATGCTGGGTCTGATTGGATAATTTGTCAATGAACACGCATGATATCGCTTCACGAAGGTAAAAAAAACATGTTAAATTTGACAACTCTGATGTAAAATTGACCGTCGGTGGGACTTGGATTTGAGCGTTAAGCGTCTGGAAGAACGGAATGTGTCACTTTCGTGCTGGACTCCGACCAGTGCGTGGGGGGGGGGGGGGGGGGGGGGAATTCTGGACTACTATGGCAGATACTTTTTTCGTAGTCTTGTGCGAAGCCACTATTTCTTCATACATAATATTTGATAAATGCGGTGCGGGAGTCTCTGAAACGCCGACATGTAAGCGTGATACTGTGGAAAGTGTATTATATTCTCAGTTTAAGCCGTACTGGTTGAACTCTCGCTGTCATGCTAGCTTGGGGCTTTCTCGCTTGGTCGATCTCACGTGTGAACCCTAATATGTAGAGACAGAGCGATGTTTTTCTAGATGATTCTTGTAACGCGTGTCTACTGTGTGTTGTGTTGGATTCTTTAGACTGTTCGAGAAGTGGAAAATTCTCGGCTTCGGGTGTTTTAAACCGAGTGAGAGGTAAGAGGAGATTCCAGCGGACACAGACGTGTGTATTATAAAAAATTAATATCCAGTCATTGCAATAAATGCCCTAACGATTCTGCTTGACCAAAGGTTAATGTAATCAGATTTGTTGTACATGCTGCATTTGCCATTAGCTGTGACTGTATGGACCATAGCTGCTCGTTGAGGCAGTTTGTATTCGTTACAATATATATATATATATATATAAATATATATATATATATATATATATATATTGCGATCGCAGAGAATTGATTATCTGGTCTGTAGAATGGACTCTCGTCCTGTTCTCCGTAACATTGAAAAACATAAATATAACTAACACTGTAGCGTCAATATGGAAAGATAAAATTAATAATGGTGGCAAATATCCTGACTGTTTTAAGATAGGATGGATAATGTATGTAGATCGTTTCTCCATCTGAGCCTGTCCTAGATAATCGCATCCCGTCAGACAGATCGGAGGGTGAAGGAAAACAAGTACATTTCCTGAATCGTGCCGACACTAGGACTTGTCCGGTGGGAACCGATGCAGGAGATTACTCTTCAAGTACACGTATTCTGTCCACAGAGTGTATATTTATTTGATGTTATTAGGCACTAAGCAAAAAGGGGTAATCTTGCACAAGAAGCATTTCTTTTCCTCCTCGTCTGAGAATTAAATGCATTAACAAAAATTCACATGTTGAATTGTTTATTTGATTTTCTGGGAAAATCCCCTCTCGAAGTTAGTTTTGCCTTTTTCATATTTAATTACGTGCCAGTTGCTGATAAAACTGTAAAGTTGATGGCCGGTTTGCAAAGGAACAAAATTATCCTACGAATCTACGGACACGGGAAGACGGAAAATTAATTAGAGGAGAAGTAATTTAGATAAATAACTAGTTTTTCCTGGAAGTTATGAACTTAATCGAGTTACATCATTGGTAGCTTTAGTGCTCTATAGGCTGCGTTTTCTGTTAGCGGCTCGTCGGTTTGATGATCACTTGATGATATTTTAAAGTGCCTTTATTGGTAGTTCAAATCATTTTCTCTATTTCTGTCAATTTATTTTAGGTTGCTAAATAGGTTTCAAAGAAATCATCATTTGTGAATAATTCTCTCAGAGATACTTTTTGATAGAATAGATACTGATTTTTAATAAATAAAAACTTTGTTTTAGACCAGCCAATTTAACAAATAATGCAAGCAGCTGATTAAAAATTAAACAAACGGATCTGCTGTTGAGCTGCAGGAAATTTTTAAATCCTCCATCTCTAATGACATAGTTATGTTGGCCATTATGCCCGAGTCCCTCCGTGAGGGAAAACACCTGTGTCTGCAGTTCAATCACGATGTCATGATCCAAAGTGTTATTTTTAAATATGTTAAATTATTCGTAAAAAAATTACACCCAAATGGTTTCATCTTACCTGCTAGAACAATCCGTTACTCCAGAAAATAACTTAAGCCAGCTATTCACTTATCTTTTCTATAGAACTTATGTGATTTCTTACATACTCTTCGTATATATTTATTGTTACAGGTGCCCTTTTTATTGTGTGACACGGGCGTAACTCGTGTTGTGGCGCCCGTGTCTGGCTGCGTATTGCATTCTCAGTTTAATCCGTACTGGTTGAACTCTCGTTGTCATGCTAGCTTGGGGCTTTCTCGCTTGGTCGATCTCACGTGTGAACCCTAATATGTAGAGACACAGCGATGTTTTTCTAGATGATTCCTGTAACGCGTGTTTACTGTGTGTTGTTTTTGATTATTTAGATTGTTCGAGAAGTTGAAAATTCTCGGCTTCGGGTGAGAAGTTATAAAAAGGGGGCTGTGTTTTAAACCGAGTGAGAGGTAAGTGGAGATTCCAGCGGACACAGACGTGTGTATGTCAGTTTGTGGGACCTGTCCAATTATCCAGTAATTTCAGGGATTCTACTATTACTAACTCTATACAATTTGATGCTGCCTGCCTCAAGTTTACTTTCTGGATTGTTACAAGAGCTTTACATTAGACTGTTATTCTCCGAGAGTATACATTAAATGAACTTTTCACTGTGGCGGTGATGGTATCCAGGTACTGTGCACTTTGTTTGTTAGGCTGTGTGATTATATTTTTTTGATGTTATACTGTTATTGTACTGTGTAATTGTATTGCTTTAGTGTAGTGTAATGTTAGGGTTGTTTTAGGAATAAATTAAAGTTATTTGTTAACAAAAAACCACTGACTTCTTTATTCACTCCCCTAGACATTTCACGCCGCCTAGTGTTCCAGAATCCGATTTTTTTTATCTCCATTACAAATTTCTGTTCATCACGCATACGTGATCTGTTTATATTAGGTTGAGTAACATTATAAACTAAAGATAATTCCGGTTATAAGTTTTCTTATAAGCAACCTGTGACGGATGTATGAGCTGGTTTATTTACGAATTGTCAGCAAACAGAGCATTGTTGATAAAAGAGAAACCATATTACATAAAGTAGGTGATTGCGTATGTGTTGAAGTTGAAAGGTCACCAACTGCAAACACGCCCATTGCATAACCCACGTTCATCTGTCTAAGTGCCAGATGTCCTTGTTGAATGCGTTTGGCTTATTTTTGGCGATAACCCCAACATGTGATAAACACGTGGAAATAAAAAATCTCGGATCGGCGTTCTACGGTCAATTTTCATGAAAGATTAAATGGATTATCTTTAGGTAATAGACGTCAGATATTAGAATGAGCCCCTTTAAGTTCATGGAGATGCACATTCTACGGACAAGATTTTGGGAGTTCGGGGTTACCTTTCTTTACGTAAACACATTGACTTAAGGAATGTTTGCTAAAGCATCATAGTTTTTTTTATTAATTTTAGGAGATGATTAAACCAATAAAAGTTAATAGTAAAACAATTCATGTAGAATTAGAAACATTTCCAGCATTGTAAAGGAACAGTCATCAACAAAAGTGTAAATCGGCTCTATGCATCCAAGTCCAGCTGTTCAGAATATGTTAATAGTGATATGATTAAATAGTGAACGATTAAATGAGCAAAGCACCAACCCGACGTTTGGGGGATAGTAATGTGTGCAAATAAAATATGTATCCACTTAATGAACTAACTTTGTTTATTATACATGGATTGTAAAAATAGTTATAACTAATCTAGACAATATCCATGGTTCATATGTTTGCTTTCGGTAGTGTCCTGAGATGGAGGAACCCGGAGAGCCTTGAGAAAAACCACCGTCCTTAGGACCAGAAATCTAATTGGAAATCTGAAATTAATTGAATTTAAGTGAACATTGGACGGAAAAAAAATTATTCCCGTCATAACTGATGTTAATGATAAACTGCAGTACATGAGAGATGTGTAATGTACGTATGCATATAAGTTGTACAGTCCATGTTATCGTACCCAACAATACATTACACGTTATTGCTTTGTTTCACTTGTTTTGACAACTCATATCCAGATGCTTCTAAATATTTATAAAGTCCGGTCCACTACACCTATCTAACTGATTGTTCGCGATTTTTTCCAGGAGAGAAGCACTTGCCATACAAATCTAGCACCAGTGGCAGAAAGAAAAGAGTAATTTTTTGTATCATATCTGCTTAAGATATAGATATTATTCGCTTTACAACCTCTTTGACATGTTTCATAAATATACCCATGGTTCTTGGCGTCATGAATTCTTTTCTCGGGGAAATGGATGTGACGCACTTAGTGACGTAACAGTGTAGCGCGTGCACAAGGAGAATAGCCTCATTTTAAACAGGGGTCGAAAGCTCTTGATTATTTGTCCCGTGAATGTGGGTGCCTCTTTTGTGCGTAACGACTAATATGACGTCATCACTGTTCCCTGCCATGTCCATTTCAAAGGCTGGTTTTGTGATGTCACTACGAATAGAGTAGTCTTCATAAAATGGTTTGAAATTGTTTGGGGGAAAATAACATAAGGTATGTTACTATTTCCAAAATATTTAATTTTATCAATTTCCTCATTCTTCCCTGGTGGCAAAATGTTTTGGCGTTCTTTAATATTGCAAAAAAAAGTGGTCTGAATATATGGTGGATGTCACTCTCACCGCCCCTGTCTGTTACCAATCTATTGTAACGTTACAGTGAAAGAGACCAAAGACCTCCAGTTATAAAAATGTTAAACATGCGGCACCGCTCCCTGGTCTCGTTGGTCTGTGTCAGAACTCTTGTAATCAGACCAACGAGAGCGGATGTCCCATGTTTAACCCAGAGAATATTGCCTTATAATGCAACGGTTATAAAGCAAAGGAGACGTATGACGACTGCAGTTTATAGCCGCGGCGTGAGGAGCGTAAAAATGACAATTTCCGCTTAATTAGCGATTGTCTGTTACGACAAGTCATCATACCTCACCTTTTGAGGAAATATGTTGCAACCAAGTAGTTTTTAAAAATAATTAAGGGGGAGGGGGAGAGGTACGGTAATTTAGAGGACTGGATACGATATTCACATTATTTTGACCAGGAAAATAATTTCGAATAATTTAATTATAATAGAGGGTAAACACTTTGATAAATATGTCATATCTACGCTAATATCCTGTAAATGTTTGAAAAAAATAAAGCTGCGTATCTTTCCAAAGTCTTGCTTTAATGGCAGGAAGAAAACTTTTTAGAATACCATTCATTTTACAAAAATGAATGAATCACCACGTATTTTCTAGTCCAGTCATAGCACGTTTAGATTATTTACGAAACATTCAAACATTTTTATTCATATATGTGAGACCTGGATGCACTGCATATTACAGAAAAAAATGAGAAATGTATATATATATATATATATATATATATATATATATATATATATATATATATATATATATATATACAAAATGCCACTTCTGTAGATCATTTAACTTGCTAGATAATTTTAAAACATTCACTTTTCAGTTTACCCAATCAGTGGTCAGAAGTGGCTTTCACGGAGCCACATCACATTTTTGCCTCCGCCGCCGGGAGGGTATGCGTTCATGCCCGTTCGTGTGCGTGTGTTTGTGTATGTTTGGGTGTTTGTTCACAACATAAATCCCGCAATTATGAGCGGAATTCGGGAATTTCGAAATTTCGCCAATGAAGAATAGATTAGAATTTGGCGTGGATCCGACACTTGATCCGGATTTGGGAACATCATCAAGGAATATTCACATATATAGAATCACTTATTCACGAATGTTTCTAGGAATATGGGTCGAATAAGTGAATGCAGCACGGTTTTTGGAACATCTAACAATGGGGAGCAACCTCATGGCGGAGGCTTGTATTTCTTAGAATGCAGATTTCTAGTTGAGTAATTTATTTTTCTACCCTTTACAAAATAAAACAAGTCAAAACATTTGATTAAAATGGAGAAAGTGTACCAATAGTGCTATTTTTAAATCACTGTCGCCTACCCTGGTGCATGCCTAACCTAATCAGTCACGTATCACATAGGTTAAAGTGGTCGTAAAAACGCATGTCTCAGACAGGCAAACATGTACACGGAAAAGCATTTTTCATGTTGTATCAATCCGTTGAAAAGGTGAACACCTTAATGTTTCCCACGTTACTGGCTAACAGGTAGTAATAAAAATGCCACAAAAACGAAAATTTTACAGGTGGTCTTCCACGACTCCTTTATTTTCTTTTTTTTTTTGCTATAAAAATGGTCTATAATTTCTCATACATAACGGCATTGAGGACCTCATCTCCTATATATTTTCCTGTTCATTTCACTTCACAATTGCGTTTCTTGAATCTTGCATTCCAAACTAGTGACTAATAAGTTGGTTTGTTTAACCCATTCTCAGTTTTCATTTATGCTGTGACACCTAATGTTTATTAGTATAAACAGGTTTACAAAAATAACGGAATTCTAGACTTATATTGTAGTGCATTTAAACTTATATTGTTCTTCACAAAATATATATATTGCAGACATCTGGTTGTCTGAATGGACTTTCGCCCGGTTCTCCGCAATATTGAAAACATTACAAATAAAACTAACACTGTAGAGTCAATATGATCAGATGGCTTTGATAATGGTGACTAATATCCTGACTGATTTAAGAAAGAAATTAACATGTTTGTAGATGGTTTCTCCATCTGAGCCCGTCACAGATAATGGCATCCATAAGATCAGTTAGTGATGGATAACAAGTACATTTCCTTAATCGTACCGAGACTCTCGCTTAATGCGGTTGGAAGCGAGGCAGGAAATTACTCTCCAAGTACATTTTTTATGTCAACAGAGTGTATCATTATGCAAATAGGAAAAGGGTTAATATAGGCATTTCGTTTCCTCCTCATTAAATGCATTGAAAAACAAATCAAATGCTGAATATTCATTCGATTTTCTGGGAAATTCCCCTCGTTAAGGCAATTTCGCGTTTTTATGTTTTAATTACGAACGTGCCTGCCGCTGATAAAACTTAGTAAAGTTCATGATCTGGAAGCAAACGTACAAAATAATCCTTGATATCTGTGGACACACAAAAATAAAGAATTAATTTCAAGGAAAACTACTCTAATAGTATCTCTTTTCCCATGGAATTAATAAATGGTGAGAGAACTCAAGTTCATTACTTTATAAGTTGCGTTAGTGCTTTAGTTTGCGTTGTCTTTAAGTGCCACCTGGTTTTCAACCTTGAATGGACTCTTTGTGTGAAAACAATGCTGTCCCATGTAACTGATCATTGGTTCATACTTTATAGTGTCGTAGTAGTTCAAATCACGCCGATCCCAGGCTGTTTTTTCTGTTGTTAGAGGTAATCGTTTTTAGTTTTTTTTAATGCCAGCTTAACTAAGTATATGTACATCTGCAGAATTCATCCCGGTATCAGACTACATGTCACAGCTATGGCATAGCAACAAAGGACCCTTTTTCTGATTGGTTGATATGATTACTGATGGAGCCTTCAGATTGTGACACCGGTGACGTAACACAGGTTCAGCTTATCACGCAGGTACTTCAAATTAAGTCCGAAACCGATGTGCCATGGCTGTCGGGCCTAACGACGGGGGCTTCTTGCCAGCCTATCTCAAATATTAAGTAAACAATAAAGAGATGGACCAGATAGTGCGAAAAAATGCCAGGAAAGTGCCAGATAAGTAACAGTTATACGGAAATGACCCAGAAGAGTAAAAAAAAAAACTATCCGAAATATACACTAATAGCGATTCAAGCGCCTGTGCTTCGGGGAAATGGTTGTGACGTACCGTGTGACGTAACAGTGAAGTGCGTGTACGAGGAGAATACAAGCCTAACTGTAACAGATCTTTATTATTTGTCCCGTGAATGTGGGTGCCTCTTCGTGTGCAACGACTGGTATGACGTCATCAATGTTCCCTGCCATGTCTATTTTACAGGTCGGTTTTAAGATGTCACTACAGAATAAACTAGTCTTCATAAAATGGTTTAAAATTGTTTGCATTGTAAGGCATGTTAATAATAAAAAAAGTTAAATTATCAGTTTTCCTCATTTTTTCCCAAGTGGCTAAGCGTTTTGGCGTTCACTGTCACCACCCATGTCTGTTACAAATCCATTGTAACGTTACAGTGTAAAAAAAATAAGAGGCGAAAGACATCTAGTTATAAAAATGTTTATCATGCGGCACACGCTCCATGGTCTCGTTGGTCTGTGTCAGAACTCGTGTAATCAGACCAACGAGAGCGGGTGTCGCATGTTTAACCCAGAGAATATTGCCTTATAATGCAATGGTTATAGAGCCAAGGAGACGTAGTTTAAAGCCGCTGTCTGAGAATCGTAAAAATGACAATCTTCTTTATCTATATTATTAATACGGAGTTTTTTTCTAGACCACGGTTTACCTGCTTCCGTTCTGATTTGACTCTCGAAATTCGGCAGACGTATTGGTGGTGTGCTCTTCTAGGACAAGTTTGTTTTATTTTGCGGGATTATGCCCTATTAAGCTAAATAATTAATAATTTTAATATTTCCCCATTAGGTGCATATTTTTTAAGATCCGTTGTCTGTAGGGACGGTTAAACATGATAAAAATATCACCAGTTCATCTTTTAATTGATTATAAAACTAGGATCTGTATTTCGGGGCGTACAATTCCACCTTGCGAGTGGCAGAACAAATAAATACGGATGGGTGACTTCCACACGGGGACTAAGGAATGCTCCTTTGTCATAATGGTTAATGAGAAAATATATATTGTGGTGATTCTTATTACCTCTAAATGAATTGGACTATTGGTATGTTTTTTTACTCTAACCCTCTATAAATGTTAAGCAAAACATTTTTCGCCTGTCACGCATTCTCAGGAGGAGACCTGTAATCCTCACTGAACCCCATTTCCATTATATCGCCTTTTATGGAATTTTACTCTGTCAAAAGGAAGTAAAGTTTTTAAATTCAGTTGCGGAACACATGTCCACATGAATCTTTTAACAGGGGGCATTTTTTCCGTTGAGTGGACCCGATCACCGTTTTATAGGTTTACAGGTATGTTGATTTTTATACATTCAGAAGTATCTTTCCATTAAAACCATGGTTTAATAGTTCTGCATAACAACTGCATACGAATGGGCGGCTTCTACTCGGGGACAAAGGAATAGCCCCTTATATTTATTCCTTTGGAGAATTGTGATTATGGCACTTAAAAAAATATATATTAAGGTGATTCCCATTACCTCCAAAAATGTAATGGATTATGGATGCAGTTTATTCTACACCTCTACAAATTTCAGCAAAATCTGTATTTAACATTTTGCGTTCATTTACTAAAAGAGAACGCAAAGAACCAAGGCTGAAGTGGTTTCTTTGCTAAATGCGTTCATCGTAATATATCAACCGGCTTTCTTTTTATCTGGGAGAATTGTCAATTTTGCATCAGACCTGCTTATTCGATGACAATTTGCAGAACTTAGAGGGGCCCAATCACCTATACCTGACCTTTATAAACTAAAGCTTATCCCTTCGAGCTTTCATAAAATAAAATAATCCAGAAAACGTGGATAACGCCGCACACTGGCTGTTTGTTTTGTTTATTTGAACTTTTTTATGTGGGGCCCGCCAAATTCTAAACAAATTCTAAAGGGCATCCGGCAGCAATTCAGATAAGCCAATGCTTTGCAAATGGCACCTTGCAACAAATGACCATTCTACCTCCTGATATATGCAACCTACCATCTGGGTTACATGATTTTCCCTTTTGTCAACATTGCTGTGTTTACAAACATGTTGATAAACAAGTTCACATATCCTTCACGAAGGTCTTAAAAGAACTTTTCACAACCAAATTTACCCTTAAATCATTAATATTTTCACAGAGGAAGCCATAAATCACATAAATTCTTTATCAAAAAGCAGGTGAATGATCCCCTCTAAACAAAAAATTTAATACTGTTGGAATATATTTTTCTGGCCCTATCTTTTTCACATTGTCAGCTACAATCGTTGTATCTACGATATTTCCCAAGCAATGAAGCTGTCGGACCAATGTTGTTTATCAGAAAAAAAATCTTCTCACTTAAAAATCCATACACCCTGTATATGCCTCACGTCTCTTTCCGAAAATTATTTGGGTGTGATTTCTGGAATAGAATAATTTTTCTTTCGATGTTGATGTTCTGGAGGAGGGTGTTCCTAGAGAATTCTAGCAAAAGAAATCTTTATATCCTTTAAATGAAACACATGACAATAGTTCCTGCAAAAACCTTAGGATTAAAATACATATATATTATACCACCATTTTGAGATTTGTCATGGTCACGTGACATTTGGGGTTATGTGGACTCCTTTCGCAATTAATAAAACAATAAACATATTAGACTGGATAATAGTCTTGTTTGGCTTTAATCAGGTATATCATTTGCAATATTTTATCCAAATTAAGCGGATCGCAATTGATTTTTCCTGCCCTAGTTCTTCGTATTTTTGCTACATGTCTTTATTTCGATGAGCCATTTGCAATATTTTATCCAAATTAAGCGGATCGCTATTGATTTTTTTCTGCCCTAGCTCTTCGTATTTTTGCTACATGTCTTTATTTCGATGAGCCATTTGCAATATTTTATCCAAATTAAGCGGGTCGCTATTGATTTTTCCTTCCCTAGCTCTTCGTATTTTTGTTACATGTCTTTATTACGATCAGCCATTTGCAATATTTTATCCAAATTAAGCGGATCGCTATTGATTTTTTCTTCCCTAGCTCTTCGTATTTTTGCTACATGGCTTTATTTCGATAAGCCAGGGCCAGTTAGGTGTAGCCGCTAAGACGAAACTAGTGTCCAGGGGGTTCGGACCCCCCCCCCCCCTTTTTCATCAGAAACAACGTTTTTTAAGGGCTTCAGACAAAATTTTGCCGCCTGGACCCCCCCCCCCCCTTTTTCAGACCTGAGGACCTTTTTTTAGGGTTTTCATTTGTCCTCCTTGGTTGGACCCCCCCACCTTTTCCTTAATCCTGGATCCGCCCCTGCTACACGTAGCCACGTCATCTTTATGCCTCCGCCGGAAAGGTATGCGTTCATGCCTTTCGTGTGCGTGGGTGTTTGGTGTGCGTCTGTGTGTGTTCACAACATAAACTTATGCAATCATAAACGGAATCTCATGAAACCGGAATGAGCTCATGAAGAATCCTTAAGACTTTGGCGTGGAGCCGGCACATGATCCAGATTCAGGAACGTCATTTAGGAATATTCACAAATGTACAGTCACTTATGCACGAATCATTATGGGAATATGGGTCTAAATAAGTGAATGCAAACACGGTTTTTGGAGCAATCTACAATGCGGAGCAACCATATAGCGGAGGCTTGTATTCCTTAGAACGCAGATTTTTCTATACTATGAAAATAACACAAGCTCTAACCTTTGATTTAAATAAAGAAAGTGTACCACAAGTGCTGTTTATAAGTCACTTTCACCTATCCCGGTACATGCCTAACCCAGTGAGTCATGTATCCAATGGATTATCTTTGTCTGTTCTATAAATATGTTATAACAAATAACAAAATAAAATAGTAACACCATGCCAGACACTCCCTTCTGATCCTGAGGACCATTAATATGAGACGCCGAACAAAATGCCTGTCATGTCTCCGGTTCCAAAGCCAAGCCAAAAGAAGTATACGCTCATCGAGCAGCTACAGGTTGCTGCGGTCAAGACCTCAGCCCTGTGCGCTCCTTAAGCATGTTCTCAGAGCCGACAGTCGCAGTGCCACGCCAAGCCAAGCAAGGAGCCATAGGGGGCGCCCTCTTCTCTCCTGGGTTGAAGTCTTTGTTAGAAGTTCCAGAGACGAAAAGGTTTGATAAATGAACTAGAATGGATTCTTATAATCAGTCACAGCCACATCAAAAAGGAATTTCATGTCGGCTCAACTTGTAAACAAAGTTTTCTTTCAGTCATATGGATGTTATTAACTGCGGAAGGGTGAACTTTTTGTAGCTTTGTCCTGTGTGGCTTAGAGTTTTTCACACCTGAAAAGAAATGAAATCATCGACTTTGAGCTGTTAAAAGTATCATTATACGGATCAAGGTTTGTGACAAAGTCTCCAAGCAAGCTTTGATAATGTTCGAGCCCGAAACTTGTACAATATATATATATATATATATATATATATATATATATATATATATATTGTTACGGAACCTAATATAAACAGATCACGTATAGAACACAAATTCTGTAACGGAGATAAAAAAAGACAGATTCTGTAACACTATAGGCAGTGTGAAATGTCTAGGGGAATGAATAAAGAAGTCAGTGTTTTTTTTTTGTTAACAAATAAATATAATTTATTCTTAAAACAGCCCTAACATTACAATACACTAAATCAATACAATGATACAGTAAAACAGCGGTACAAAAACAAATCAATACAATCACACAGAAAAATAATGTGCACAGTACCTGGATACCAACACCATCACAACGATAAATTCTTTAAATGTATACTCTCGGAGAATGACAGTCCAGTGTAAAGCTCTTGTAGCGATCCAGAAAGTAAACTGAAGTCCAAATGCACGAAATCCAGGAGAAAGTCTTAGAAAATCTATAATTGCTGCATTCGTCGGATAAGGCCCTAGAAACTGACACACGCTTCTGCGTCCGCTGGAATCTGCTCTCCTCTCTCTCCTTGCCTCTAAAACACAGCCCCTTTATATACCTTCACATCCCAAGCCGAGAATTTTCCACTTCTCGAACAGTCTTAAGGATCCTACACAACACAGTAAACACACATTTCAGGAATTATCAAGAAGAACATAGCCGTGTGTATCCCCACACACCAGGGTCATCACGTGACCCACGACCAGGCATGAAAGCCCAAGGCCAACATGACAACGATAATTCAACCAGTACGGTTTTAACATAGAATGTAACAAACGGCCCGGCGATGGAGTCACAACACGAGTTACGCCCGTGTCACACAATGAAAAGAGCACCTATAACAATATATATATATATATATATATATATATATATATATATATATATATATATATATATATATATATATATGTTGTTAATATGGCGGTATTCGCATGATTAATTATAGTTTCCCCAATCATAATATGACTGCATTCGTTTTTTTAAATTGCTGTTTAATTCCAATATCAAAAAATTTAGTTTAATCATCATTGCTTTTAAGTTTGTTTTGAAGCATCCGTATTTTAATTTCTTGTACCCATAGCTGTAGTTTTGTTAATGCTAGTTCTTCTGACAGATCGAATGGTTTTAACTGAAGATAGGGCCGTGTATCATCAGCACATAAGTTATATTTGAAAGAATCATATCAGGCCA
Organism: Sipunculus nudus; assembly: GCA_026874595.1. Lineage (NCBI taxonomy): Eukaryota > Metazoa > Annelida > Sipuncula > Golfingiida > Sipunculidae > Sipunculus > Sipunculus nudus. The sequence continues at coordinate 35,933,189 of CM049309.1, forward strand.
CACACGTAACCTATTCTTGTGCCTGATTTGTTTTAATGAAAATATAATCCTTTTTCGAAACCCAGTAACAGGAATTTCAAGGTTAACGGTTGTGGGATTTTAACTAAATTTTCTATAGGTAAAACAATCCCTGAAACAGTGGAACCATGCCCCTTTGTCTCCAATTATTAAACTTGTATCAATATATCCACCGCCAGATTAAGCTTGACAACAGACTTTTAATCAGACCTACGTTAAAAGAAGCCTAGAAACTTGTAATAAAGAAATCATTATGTTCAAAGTGAGAAATCGAGATAAACTCCATGATCAATCACTTTTTTAAAGATTTTTAGGTGTAGGTAACCGCAATCGTTGTTTTCATGCGGCCTTATCTATAATTCCTAATCTATGTATGTGCATCCACTTCGGTTCGGGACTACGTCACACGACGGGAACACTGCTTCCTATCATATAACTTTGTATCCTGTGTAATTTTAAAAATCCAATGTTGGTTCATAACACCGAAGAACCCCCAAAGATGTACTTGTTTGTGAGTGATACACGGTTGTAGGATACAGCCTTCCCATTAAGCCTGCAGCGTGCACGCTGGGTATGGGCAACCATAAAAAAAATCTCACTCGGCTGAAATTTGAACTCACAACCTCCCGAACATGCGTCATGTGCTCTGCTCCTGGACCCTTGTTTCGTCACGATAAAATAGTTACTTAACTGAAGTATCTGACCTTTGTTACTTGACGAGGAGAAGTTAAGCATTCTTCTTCAAGTAGAGTGCCTACCGACAGATGTCCTGAAACATGATCCAAATATAAACCATGTTCATGATAAATAACGGAGAATCAAAATGTACTCTCATATATCCGCGGTGCTATTATTCTTCAGCCTTAGCCAAAAAAAAAAATTAATAAATAAATAAAGTAACTCTTGATTGAATAACATTGATTATGACAGGACTATATTTAGTACTATTAACATACCCCGCCTTAGAGCTTGGTATTAATTATATGAAAACTTAACTTCACTAGGCAAAGTCGGTGCTAACTGATAACAAACAACCATTCTATTGTAGAATGGAGCTTCCATCCGGTTTGGCTGATTTGACTGTATACAATTAAAGCAGTGTAGCAGAAATATGTTAAATGCTAAACGTCTACTTATATAACCATCTTTCGGGAACACATAATTTTTTCATAAATGGTGAATATACTAGAGCAGCAGTGTCGAAACTGAAGGGTATATGCAATAAAGTTTACCGTATTTCCTTGAACTGACGCCGGGCCTTAAATAGTCGCCAGCCTAATTTAGTCGCCAGTGCAAAACAGTGTCCCAAAAAAATAAACGCTGGCTTTAAATAGAGGCCTGGTGTCAGAGTAGTTTCCATGTTTGTAGCAAGATGTCTTTCCCATCACTATATTTGATGCATTTACCAGTCAAATTGACCGGAGACTGTATGAATTTCTTTCCTTTAATCTTATGCGTATGCCTGTTTACATAAGAGACACCAAATGTTCCCGATTTGTCCATTATGATTGAAGCCGATAGCCGGCTCTATTAAACGTTACACTATCACTAATAAAGGCTAACCCTATCAGTGCTGTGAAGGTATGTAAAAAATTTACCGCTTGCGACAAGCGAGACAGGTTGGTACAGATAGTGTATATATCTGGTTGAACGCAACTGTTCAATTACGTTTGAGCAAACTTGTCTTGTGTAACATTAAAGCACCAAGTTGGAAACTACTGTTAACCGAATAACGCTCGTTTTATTTTTGGAGCGCTTTTAAGGGCGTCCCCAATGTTACGAAAACAGTTTTATTCTTGTTGACATCTATTAATGCAGAAGAATATTCTCAACAGTAAATGTCACATATCAGTATATACCAGGTCGGAATCGCTTGAATATACTCTGTTGAAGTCGGAAAGAAAGTGTAAAAATTTTGAAAACAAATTACGCACTGCCGTTATACGTACGGACCCCCATTTTTCGATGGAATCAGTATTACCAGTTGTACGCGATGTACAGTTAATGGAAGAGCCACTCCGTGTTTGGTGTATACAGGAGATCGTTTGAAAACGCTGGCGGGAGGAAAGTGTATGAAAATGAATTACGCTGTGCCGTTACAATTATCACGCCCGTACATCGATGGAACCAATGTTACCAGTTGTACGTGGTGAACATTTAATGGAAGAGCCACCCCGTTTTCAGAGGGAAATAGTGATACCATTGCAACTGCACGCGGTTTAAAATAAATGGAACAGCTACATGATACACCGGGGGTACCTAGTTTCGAGACGTCGGTGCAGACAGATTCTTGTTGACAACTGCAACCTCTCGCGGTGATTCTCCGTAAATTATTATTATGGTGCGTGATTGTGGAGACTGCGCGTGTCCCTTATCCCTATGGCATCTAAGGAAATTTTATAAACACAGTCCTTGTACCGCCGATGTTTTCTCTTGTGTCCCGAGTGGTGACTGACGGGTTTATTGTTTTGATTTTTTAAAAATTTGTCTACTGAGCCTGATACTGTCTATTTTTAAATAAACACCGGCCCTCAACGTTTAGACGCCGGATGAAAGCAGCATCTGAAAAAAAAATAATAAACGCCCGGGCGTCTATTCCTAGAAATACGTTATTCTGAATAGGCTACGCGGGGGGGGGGGGGGGGGGGGGGGGGGCGGTCCTTGAAAACAAACTCGTAGGAGCTCTTGTCAATAACTACAGGGTGTTTATGTAGTGATGTTTATGTAAGGAAGAGAATAACATATACTTAATACTGTTTAAAGAATTCCTAACTTAACACGGTTGTACCGTTTCAATGACTGTTTAAAAACATATGATTGGGAATGTACAAAGCTTGTTTAGTCAGGAGGAAAAAGATACTTTACTTAAGTATCTCTCTTTTGTTACTTAGTTAGGAGAAATAAAAGTATACTTCTTCAATGACAGTTATTTCCGAAATAGGCCCTAAAACATGACCATAGATAGACCACATTCATGATAAACAGCAGAGAAGAACGATTTACCACGCCTTATATGTTCGATATACTATAACCAGCCTCATTTTATATAAGGTATACTTATAATTGACTTTTACAGTTGGAATATAACCATATTGGGATTTTAAATATACTCTCTGGCAAAGTTTACTTTACGGAGTGTAACATTGAGCTGTATCAGGTTTTCTTTTCCGGTTTAGCAGCCAGATTCTGTGAAATGACTATATATTCCAGCATGTGTTTTAGGGCCCTGCGTGGGCGGAAAAGATGAACCCGCACCCGCCCCATATATTTTTCTCTTAGCTCGTATACCTGGCCCGCCCTGCATGTTACAAGCTCAATGATAGACTTAGTCAGGAATCAGCATTTTAAAAAATATTCATGTGTTTGAAGACACATCTGTTTGAAGAGTTTATTTATCAATATGTTTGCATCAGTGCATATTTTACCCTAAACGTTTTTGTGCTGAAAAACAAAGCCATTCTAGTTCATAATATGATTATGTGACTTTATAGGTAAAATAACAAGCCTAACGTATTTAGCTCAGCTGACTGTAAGTCATCTGAGCTATAGGGATCACCTTTTGTCCGTCGTCCGTCCGGCCGTCCGGGCGTCTGTCCGTTAACAGGGCACAAATCGTAACCGCTGGACCTAAAACCTTGAAACTTGGCATTCTGAGAGGTCCATGAAAAGGTCTCTGTTACCCATATCCTTTGAGCTATGGGGCCCCAAAGTACCCCCCAGAATAGTAAAAAATTTCATACAAAAAACTTCAATATCTCATTAACTACTTGACTGATGGTCATGATTTTTGGCATACATATTGATCATGAAATGTTCCATCAGTTCCTGCAGACTGGTGGCGCCACCTGTATTTTTCGATTTTTTACGATTTTTTTTTTCTCTATTTTTGTGACCTTTAAAAATGTGAACGTTTGTTAACGTGGTACAAATCGTAAAGACTGGACCTAGAATCTTAGTTCTTGACACACTTAGAGGTCCATGAAAAATCTCCTTGGAAACAAGAAATTAGGTCTCTGTTACCCATACCCTTTAAGCTATGGGGCCCCAAAGTACCCCCCCGAATAGTCAAAAATGTCATACAAAAACTTCATTCGATTTTTTACGAATTTTTTTTATCTATTTTTGAGAACCTTTAAAAATGTGAACATCTATTAACGTGGCAGAAATCGTAAAGACTGGACCTAGAATCTTAAATTCTTGACACACTGAGAGGTCCATGAAAAATCTCCTTGGAAACCAGAAATTAGGTCTCTTTTACCCATATCCATCGAGCTATGAGGCCCCAAAGTACCCCCCCCCCCCCCAGAATAGTAAAACATTTCATACAAAAACTTCAGTATCTAATTATCTACATCACTGATGGTCATAATTTTTGGCATACATATTGATCATGAGATGTTCCATCAGTTCCTGCAGACTGGTGGCGCCACCTGTATTTTTCGATTTTTTATTTTTTTCTCTATTTTTTAGACCTTTAATGATGCTGTCATCTGTTAACGTGGCACAAATCGTAACAACTGGACCTAGAAGCTTTATTCTCGGCACAATTAGAGACCTATGAAAAGTCTCCATGGAAACCAGAAATTAGGTCTCTGTTACCCATATCCTGTGAGCTATGGGGCCCGAAAGTATCCCCCAGAATAGAAAAAAATTCATACAAAATCTTTAATATCTCATTAACTACATCACTGATGGTCATGATTTTTGGCATACATGTTGATCATGAGATGTTTCATCAGTTCATGCAGACTGGTGGCGCAACCTGTATTTTTCAATTTTTACGAACTGTTTTCTCTATTTTTGAGACCTTTAAAAATGTGAACAGCTGTTATCAGGGCACAACTTATAAAGTCATCATAAAAAAATCATAAACACTGGACCTAGAATCTTCATTCTAGACACACAGGGAGACCCATGAAAAGTCTTCATGGCAACCTGAAATTAGGTCTCTGTTACCCATATCCTTCAAGCTATAGGACTACGAAGTATCCCTCAGAATAATGGACAATTTGATGCAAAATCTGAAGTATCTGAACAACTAATGCAGAGATCACCATGATTCTTAGAATGGATATTGACCATTAAGTGTTTTTATTAGTCTCTGTGACTGGTGGAGCCACCTTTTTTTGTACTATGTTTTTGATCGGGTTCCTCCGCCGCCACCGCGTTCGTTTCCAGAGAACTCCTCTGCGGACTGATGGACCGATTTTTCCGAAACTTACACCAATTATCGGGTCACATGTGAACTGGTGCCTAACCAATTTGCGTTGACCTCTGACCTTTTCTCTCTGCCCAGCGTCCATTTGTGCGTCTGTTTCCACACACAAACCCTCATATCTCGGGAACCGTTTGACCGATCAGGAAATAAAATTTATACAAATGTAGCCTTTGGATAGCTAGAATAACTGTCTAAAATTTTGCAGGTTTATATACATCCTGGACAGCTTTCTTGAATACATGACAGGTGGCGCCACCTACATTTTAGTTAACGCTGCAGACATCCAAGCTCATATCTCAGGAACCATTTGACCGATTGGGCATAAATTGTGCAAGTGTTTAAATCTCACATAGGTATTTATCATACACAAAACTGGAGGGGCCACCTGCAACCATTTTTTGCACAGCGTCTGTCTGTTTGTCTGCCGTGGGCTAAAATCACTCCTATACTTGTAGTGGTTTGACTTTTCTGCCTAAAATTTCGCATATGTATACAACTTGGACAGCTTTCTGGATTTGTGGTAGGTGGCACAACCTACATACACATTTAGGCTGCAGACATCCATGCTAATATGCAACACACCTCACTCTTTTCCCCTTGCCACTCAATCCATGCCTCACTTCACCCGTTCCACTCTGATTTTGGCGGATACACGTAGTCGCTTGTTGGCTACCCGTATTCTAGTTTTCAAAGTTTACACATTTTTTCTCTATTTTTGAGATATATAAATAAAGACTAAATCTTGGCCTGTTGGTTAATCTGTTTTATGCTTCAGTTGAATGGGTATATACTACCATTCTGATGATAAAATTTCATTTTGCGAATCTCTTCCCAGTCAGCTGAGCGTCAGTTGATCTTGAGACTGCTTCTTCCTTTATATAATCAGGTAAAAATAAAGAATCATATTTCAACAAAGTATACGTCCTGCTGATCAGCTGATACTGAGAAGTTACGTTAATAAAGAGGGAATCTGATAAAGGTAGCTTTAGGTCCAGGACATACATTGCAACAGATGCGAAGAGAGCAGGGTTTTCTTTAAGTGTAGTCTTCACTGCATTCAGTATTGCCGAGTCAGAGCTTTGACAATAGCAGTGGTCAATGACCCATCCATGCATACGAAGTCCATTTCAGGCTTGGAGAACAAGCCGTCTAGTCGCCTAAAGAGCCATCTATTACCCAAACACAGATTATTCTGCAGCACGCGACACACTCTCAGCCTTATCACGTAATCTGCGAGAACTTCAACTAGCTCAGGGATGAATAGTACAAATAAAACAGCATGACTAGGTACATTTGTACATAATCATGGCCTGTAGTCTCTGCTGAGAAAAATTATCTCAAATTACGATTTCACATCAATGACGTTTGATCAATATTGTATGATTTGTTTATGTTATACCTTTGACGGTAATATTTATGTAGCGTTTAAAAAAAAGGTGTTAACAAAATGGATTTGAAGTGAACAAATTAACAATTATCTGGTTTAGTTCACATTTATCAGGTAACGTTTATACGCCACTTTAACACATATTTGATATATGAAAATTACTGCCTATGAAGGACCCTTATCATTTCAGAATTTTACATTCATACTGAACTGCAAAATCAGCTGTCAAACTGCAGCCTGCTTCGCCCCGCATACACTTATTTTGGTCTGAATTGAACCGCACATTCTTGATGTAACCCATCCCTCAAGCATTTTTACTACTTTAACCTTTTTGAAAACGCATAAAGTTTACTTGAATGTTTCAGTAATATACTTGTTAAGTTTTACTTTCAATGTTTTCTGCTCTTCGCATAGTATACGAGATTCTGCGCTTGTGAGATGGGCTGGAAAACCCTCGACCCCTGCAGTTGATCTCTTAAACATAGGCATCCCGAAATACCATACGCTAATATCAGTCTCAGTTGGGTGATAACTAGCTCTGCTTGTGTATGGAACTAATAATGAATCTTGCAAAACCTGTAAAATATCATAAATAAAAGGCATGTTCTGCAATGTGCAGGAATTAAATAGAACAAATTTCTTAGTCCTTCAGAAAAATTAGTATAGACGCTGATGACCATGTCGGAGTTTAGGCATTACGTAACTGCCTCGTTGATTGACATACGTAACTGGATCGTTCTATAGATGTTACGATTTGTAAGCCCTAATTATGAGCCTTATAACTTAAAAACTTCGTCAAAGGTTTAGGAAATATTGATAAGTCTGTGCCCATCGTATTTAAGTATATGTGTGTAGTTTGAAAATAAAATGTCTTAATTTGCTCTTCAGGACCGTCCCTGGATGAACCATCTTCCTTAAGGCATGCCACTTCAAAGGCGCTGGCTTAGTTATACAAAATGTAAACTCTTTGGGACCTCATTTTGTCTGAGGGACTGTGCTGAATACACAAACACATCGTCTTATTTCCAGATTCAGAAAATAAATCAAAGCTTTATGAAGAAAGTATCTGTGGCTTGGGTCACACAGGTTCATCTGCCATCTCCTATGCATCTTACAAGACCTCTGACAGAGGGTGTGCTGTTCAAACAGTCCAGAAAATGTTTCGCTGAAACACAACCAAACTCCGCGATATTGCAAAGACCGCGCTTGATCAGATCGTTCGGGATTGGCTGACAGAGTTCAAGGGATCATTTTGGTACGAAGCCCTTTTAAAATGTAGCACTTAAAAAGGAAGTAAAATTAATAATTATTTTATAATAACAGTATTGTTATTCGTGTTCATTGTGTTTTCATATTAACTTTGCATATTCACATTCTCATGTTATTTTTTATGTTTCTTTAAGTTTATCCTAAATAATTTTAAAATTTAGCTCTTTTTAATCTTGCCTATAAATTTAAAGCTGTTCTTGTCGACCTTGGAAAGGTCCGTAATAATCAGTTTTATATTTTTATTTATATAAATGATTGTCATCTTTTCTAACGTTCGGCTGCTCCATGTTTGTCAATTCCCATTTTAACTTAACAAAACAAAAGAACGAAATCTACCTTTCAGAAATCGTTTTTAGTTGCTTATAAACAGTTTTAAGGAATCTGTTAGCATGATATCAGTTTTCTCTAAGTAATGCCAATTAAAAAACTGTATGCCTCCCGCTTTCAAACGCTATGCGACCAACATTTTACCAATAAATAGAGAGGAATAGTGTATTAGTGAATATGAACTAAAATGGTCTAAGATAGGTGATTTTCCTGTCACAAACCTTGTTTTCTTTTTGTTATTCATGCCTACAAATTATACAACTAAATTTATATATCTGAAATTCCAACACACAAATGATCACAGCCTGCCTAAAGATATTCGGGATTCGAGATTATATTTTTATCACCGTATATTTTTTTATTTAAAGATATATTTAAAAGTATATCCCCTTTATCGCTGAGTGGTAGCAAATGAGGAACGTCGCTCATGATAACGGCCATATGTAAACACATTGAACCAAGTGAGCAAGAAGCATGTTCCCAGAACGCCTGAGGTGTCATTACTCATCAACATTAACCACAGACAGGCGATAAATCACACAGCGATAAATCACAAGGGAACATATGCCAGACACGAGGACATTTTTTTTGGTCTCCTCATGTCTATGCTTTGAATACGACCTGGCATAAACGCCACAAGTGATGACTCTGTATTTTAAAATACAAATACATAAAGTTGTACCAGATTAACAGATCCTTTTATTTGGACAGAATGAAATTACTTGAAAATATATGAGTTTTTGTTGTTCTATTCACTTCGGTAATTTATTTGCTTCGTTTTCGTTTGGTTTCGTCACAGAGACCTATAGTCTGCAAGATACCTTGTAAAACTCGATTTTGAGCACTCAGGAATTCAGAAGCTTCTTAGTGATCCAGCAAGAAGGGAAGTGTGTAGGTTTTGTAAAATTGAAAAGAAATGTCTCAGGTAAACCTTGTTAAGTAAAGACTTACAACATGCAAAGTTTGAACAGAACTTGACTAGGTGGATACCTTGTGAAAGTCTTGTTTTCTGTCTGTCCGTTTGTCTTTTAGTCCATCCGTCTGACTACAAAAGGATGTGTGCCATCAAATTCAAAATCAGAATGAAATCAAAAATGGTCACCAAGCAGGGATCATGGGTTAAATTTCGCACACGTTAATTATTTAAAAAATTCGAATTATTTTTATATTATGATTGCTCGGAATGGAAGACTACAATTTTAAACAAGTAAGAAAACCATTATGGCTACCAGGTATCATTCTAGAATCTCCTGTCAAGGATAGGATCTTCAGAACTATTCGAACCATTATTCTGAAGAATAATTTGAAGTGTGCCCTATGGGAGAATGAGTTCTGTAAGATATCGGAAATCTAACAGGAATCAAATATTGCCACTAGTCAGATATCATAGATTTCCTTTCGCGTGCATATGTTTATGTAATGTTCAAGCATTTGCCATTAAATCTGTATGGAAATTGTTTCCAATATGAGGATGTGTGCAATCCAATTCCATTCAGTTATAAACCAAACATAGCCTCAGGCAGGAATATCAGGTCTATTTGATGAGTAATATATGGAAATCGTTCAAGCCAAACATCAGTGCGAATAACAAGCCGCAATCAGACATTTACTTCATTATCTCAAGAATCGTTTGAGCAATGGTTCTAAAAGTTTGTATGGTGACTGGTCCATGAGAGGTCAATTACATATCAGAAATTAAATGTTGCTACCAGCCAGCCATCTTGGGAAATCTGAGTATAACTAGGCCCTGACCATGGATCTTTACAGTTCCATCGCATCAATTCTTCTGTCCAACTTTGGCCAGTTTATTGCTATTTTGAGACTGACAAATAGAATTTACGTGGCAGTATTGTCTCAGTCATCATACAAATTGTCCTGAACCAAAAAGTGAATGCTTTAAACTGTTAAATATTCTTGTCCGCTATCAAGTTGTACAATTAAATTCTTAAAATTATGTCTAAGAGTTGTGAATATAAGGCAATAATGCCATGCTAGTCATGCTGAGTGTCATGACCCATGGATTACGTACATGTGTGTTCATTGAGACTTGTCCGTTTTGTGAAACCCCTGATATCGTGATCATGAGAGCAGACGTTCTTTAGAGCCAAGAGAGATTCTTCTCTAATTGATAATATCCAAATTTCTGTGATATGCCACCTAGTGAGTTGTTGACGGGAGATTGACTGCGACTTTTACAAAATAACACACACACACACACACACACACACACAATATTACAATTTTCTCGGGAACATTCCATATTTAACCAGGCCGTTCAAATGGTATGGCAAACAAGTCAAAGTAGCTGACCTTAGTTCCTTGGAGATCGGATTACTTCCGCACTCTGGAATAATTGAGGACAAAGCTTCAGAGAGGCCATCCCCTCCAGAGTTAATGTTTTTTTTATCCATGTGACCGTAACAAAATAATTTTGAAATAGGCGAGCCGACATAAAACTCAATTGTTGAGTAGCTTTGTCTTGTTATATGAACCCATCTTACCTCGGTGACAAAACGCACGTCGCAGAAATCTTTCGTCTCTGAGACCAGCGACATGAAAGGCCTTTGAGTCGGCATCTGCATTAATGGTCTTCAGGCTCAGATTGAGTGTCTGCTCGGTTCCGTGTAACAGGTCTTTGTTTCCTCGATAGACGTTTTTGACTACCAGATTGCATTACCTTTTTTTCATGTGATTTATTGGGTTTGGCAAATACTAGGATTGCTGACAGAGACATTTGAACAACAGAATTGACAACTCATATGCCATCGTTATTCTTATCTGTTGTTCCATCTTCAGTGGTTTCATTTTTCATGGGTACAGATGTGGTCACGTGATTGGTACTTCTTACCAATGATTAGGTTACGTGAATCGGGATGGTTTTTTTTTTACAAATATGTAACGAAATAACAGTTTACGGGAAAAAATACGTTACACGTAAGCACTGGAGTGACATTGTTTACATATATCATACAATATACGAAGGTATGGCAGAAACGAGGAAAATCATCAAATGTTAATCTCTAATCGCCATAACTAGAACAATATGGGACATTTGAAGAGATGTTTCATTATGACATAGCAAACATAGAAAGATTTGTACTGGTACAACATAGCTCGTTTTTTATCAACTCTTATGTATTCCTTACTCGCATATAGCTCTGAAGGCGATAATGTGTACAATGGGATTGTACCCAATTTTAGCTAAAACCTGAATCGTAGACTAGAGTGTCATCTTTCTCAAATTTTAGACAAGGTACATATTGCCAAGGAAAACAGCTGTGAAGTTAGCGCCCACTATATTGTCCATGTGGACACTAAACTCTAGCTCTATTGTCCGTGAGGACACTAAACTCTAGCTCTATTGTCCTTGAGGACACTCAACTCTATTGAAAATCTGTTTAATTTAAAAATAATTAAAGTTGCTCACTCTCATTCGTATATTTTGAATAAACGTGTCATGTGATGAACTTTCATGAACCCACGAAATTCTTGCCTGCCTATCAATCGCAAAATAATTTGATGAAATTAAAAAAAATGTATTTACACGCTCTTTAATTTATGACAAAAAAAGTTTGGCAAGCGGTGTTATCGGTAATGATTAAATGTCTATATCGCAGGCATGCACAAACAAGAAGACCAACAAAACATTCATCCACTCATTTAAAAAGACAAGCTTTGTGTGGTAAATGTGTGTTATAGTGGTCACATCATAAAAAGGAAGTACTGCCTTAAGTAAGACGGATTGTTAATGGGTTTGTATTGTGTCATAGTATTACACCTTCAAAGAGGTCACTGCACTGTGCCGAAAAAGTAACAGCCGTGTTAATATACCGTTTTGATACTCTCAGCGGAGTGTAATACATTTCAAGGCATTGCTTAATTGCTTTCATTCAGTGCCCTAGCTGTTATACATGCACTAAACCACGGTGTTTTATAGTGATAAGAGATTTTACAGGATATTTGTTTTCGGTAGGTTTTATATTTAACTCGACGAATGTACAACAGCCCATAAGGAAAGCTTCATTTATGTTTATTCGTTACAACGTAATAACGTAAATAACGGAACCCGGTTCTGCTTTGCATCCCCTTTGACCAAATTTGTAAAAATGGGACTTTATTATGCAGTCTGTGTGCTAAATGAACACAGACAATCCATCCCATTGAGAAACGGCCTTTTTTACTTGCCTGTTGTTATTTAAAACCTCTATCGCCCGGGCGTCTATTCCTAGAAATACGTTATTCTGAATAGGCTACGCGGGGGGTGGGGGGGGGGGGGGGGGGGGTGGGGGGGTGGGGTGGGGGGCTCCTTGAAAACAAACTCATAGGTGCTCTTGTCAATAACTACAGGGTGTTTATGTAGTGATGTTCATGTAAGGAAGAGAATAAGATATACTTAATACTGTTTTAAGAATTCCTAACTTAACATGGTTGTACCGTTTCAATGACTGTTTTATAATATATCATTGGGAATGTACAAAGCTTGTTTAGTCAGGAGGAAAAAGATACTTTACTTAAGTATCTCTCCTTTGTTACTTAGGAGAAGTAAAGTATACTTCTTCAATGACAGTGATTTCCGACAAAGGTCCTAAAACATGATAACAGATAGACCACATTCATAATAAACAGCAAAGAAGCATGATTTACCACGCCTTATGTCCGATATACTATAACCAGCCTCATTTTATATAAGGTACTTATAATTGACATTTACAGTGGGAATATAACCATATTGGGATTTTAAATATACTCTCTGGTAAAGTTTACTCTACGGAGTCTAACATTGAGCTGTATCAGATTTCTTTTCCGTTTAGCAGCCAGATTCTGTGAAATGACTATATTCCAGCCCATGTTTTATGGCCCTGCGTGGGCGGAAAAGATGAACCCGCACCCGGCCCATATATTTTTCTCTTACCTCGTACCTGGCCCGCCCTGCATGTTACAAGCTCAATGATAGACTTAGACAGGAATCAACATTTTAAAAAATATTCATGTGTTTGAAGACACATCTGTTTAAAGAGTTTATTTATCAATATGTTTGCATCAGTCAATCTGTAAAGTAATAGCAATTATTTAAGATATAATTTACATTTGACATTAATTGGATAAATTTAGAAATATTAATTAATTTCATGGATTCAACATATATGATAATTATGTCCCCCCCCCCCCTCCCCCAGGGGACACATGTTCTTTTCAGTGCCATCACCTGTCGTCAGTAGGATATCTTGTGAACGCAATAACTTTTGATAAGCTACATGTTTTCTTCCAAAATTTAAAACAAAATTTAAAGCCAAACAGCCGAATTATAGTTTTGTCTTGTGAACTTTTGAAGGGCTGCATATTTTCCTCCAAAATTTTAAACACTCATTTCCCTACCAAGTTCTCGAACGAGGTCGAAACTCAGTGACCTTGACCAGGATCTTTAAGGTCAAATCTGCTGAAATCTAGGATCATTGTTTGGAGACAGTGCATATTTTACCCCAAACGTTTTTGTGCTGAAAAACAAAGCCATTCTAGTTCATAATATGATTATGTGACTTTATAGGTAAAATAACAAGCCTAACGTATTTAGCTCAGCTGACTGTAAGTCATCTGAGCTATAGGGATCACCTTTTGTCCGTCGTCCGTCCGTCCGGCCGTCCGGGCGTCTGTCCGTTAACAGGGCACAAATCGTAACCGCTGGACCTAAAACCTTGTAACTTGGCATTCTGAGAGGTCCATGAAAAATCTCCTTTGAAACCAGAAATTAGGTCTCTGTTACCCATATACTTTGAGCTATGGGGCCCCAAAATACCCCCAGAATAGTAAAAAAATTCATACAAAAACTTCATTCGATTTTTTACGAATTTTTATCTCTATTTTTGAGAACATTTAAAAAAATGAACATCTGTTAACGTGGCACAAAATTCATACAAAAATCTTCAATACCTCATTTACTACTTATATGATGGTCATGATTTTTGGCATACATATTGATCATGAAATGTTCCATCAGTTCCTGCAGACTGGTGGCGCCACCTGTATTTTTCGATTTTTTACGAATTTTTTTTCTCTATTTTTGTAACCTTTAAAAATGTTACTGTAAGACTGGACCTAGAATCTTAGTTCTTGACACACTGAGAGGTCCATGAAAAATCTCCTTGGAAACAAGAAATTAGGTCTCTGTTACCCATATCCTTTGAGCTATGGGGCCCCAAAGTCCCCCCCCCCGAATAGTCAAAAATTTCATACAAAAACTTCATTCGATTTTTTACGAATTTTTTTTTATCTATTTTTGAGAACCTTTAAAAATGTGAACATCTATTAACGTGGCACAAATCGTAAAGACTGGACCTAGAATCTTAAATTCTTGACACACTGAGAGGTCCATGAAAAATCTCCTTGGAAACCAGAAATTAGGTCTCTGTTACCCATATCCATCGAGCTATGAGGCCCCAAAGTACCCCCCCCCCCCCAGAATAGTAAAAAATTTCATACAAAAACTTCAGTATCTAATTATCTACATCACTGATGGTCATAATTTTTGGCATACATATTGATCATGAGATGTTCCATCAGTTCCTGCAGACTGGTGGCGCCACCTGTATTTTTCGATTTTTTATTTTTTTCTCTATTTTTGACACCTTTAATGATGCTGTCATCTGTTAACGTGGCACAAATCGTAACAACTGGACCTAGAAACTTTATTCTCGACACAATTAGAGACCTATGAAAAGTCTCCATGGAAACCAGAAATTAGGTCTCTGTTGCCCATATCCTGTGAGCTATGGGGCCCCAAAGTATCCCCCAGAATAGAAAAAAAATCATACAAAATCTTTAATATCTCATTAACTACATCACTGATGGTCATGATTTTTGGCATACATGTTGATCATGAGATGTTTCATCAGTTCATGCAGACTGGTGGCGCCACCTGTATTTTTCAATTTTTACGAATTGTTTTCTCTATTTTTGAGACCTTTAAAAATGTGAACAAGTGTTATCAGGGCACAACTTATAAAGTCATCATAAAAAATCATATACACTGGACCTAGAATCTTCATTCTAGACACACAGGGAGACCCATGAAAAGTCTTTATGGCAACCTGAAATTAGGTCTCTGTTACCCATATCCTTCAAGCTATAGGACTACAAAGTATCCCTCAGATTAATGGACAATTTGATACAAAGCTGAAGTATCTGAACAACTAATGCAGAGATCACCATGATTCTTAGAATGGATATTGACCATTAAGCGTTTTTATTTGTCTCTGCGACTGGTGGAGCCACCTTTTTTTTGTACTATGTTTTTGATCGGGTTCCTCCGCCGCCACCGCGTTCGTTTCCAGAGAACTCCTCTGAGGCTGATGGACCGATTTTTCCGAAACTTACACCAATTATCGGGTCACATGTGAACTGGGCCCTAACCAATTTGCGTTCTGACCTTTAATCTCTGCCCAGCGTCCATTTGTGCGTCTGTTTCCACACATAAACCCTCTCATCTCGGGAACCGTTTGACCGATCAGGAAATAAAATTTATACAAATTTAGCCTTTGGATAGCTTGAATAACTTTCTAAAATTTTGCAGGTTTATACATCCTGGACAGCTTTCTTGATTATATGACAGGTGGCGCCACCTACATTCTAGTTAACGCTGCAGACATCCAAGCTCATATCTCAGGAACCATTTGACCGATTGGGCATGTGTTTAAATCTTACATAGGTATTTATCATACACAAAACTAGAGGGGCCACCTGCAATCATTTTTGGACAGCGTCTGTCTGTGTTTCTGGGCTAAAATCACTCATATACTTGTAGTGGTTGACTTTTCTGCCTAAAATTTCGCATATGTATACAACTTGGACAGCTTTCTGGATTTGTGGTAGGTGGCACAACCTACATATACATTTAGGCTGCAGACATCCATGCTAATATGCAACATACCTCACTCTTTTTCCCCTTGCCACTCAATCCATGCCTCACTTCACCCGTTCCACTCTGATTTTGGCGGATACACGTAGTCGCTTGTTGGCTACCCGTATTCTAGTTTTTAAAGTTTACACTTTTTTTTCTATTTTTGAGATATATAAATACAGACTAAATTTTGGCCTGTTGGTTAATCTGTTTGATGCTTCAGTTGAATGGGTATATACTACCATTCTGATGATAAAATTTCATTTTGCGAATCTCTTCCCAGTCAGCTGAGCGTCATGACCAATGGGTCACTTGTCCTTGAGACTGCATCTTCTTCTATATAATAAGGTAAAAATAAAGAATCATATTTCAACAAAGTATACGTCCTGCTGATCAGCTGACACTGAGAAGTTACGTTAATAAAGAGGGAATCTGATAAAGGTAGCTTTAGGTCCAGGACATACACTGCAACAGATGCGAAGAGAGCAGGGTTTTCTTAAAGTGCAGTCTTCACTGCATTCAGTATCGCCGAGGCAGAGCTTTGACAAATAGCAGTGGTCAATGACCCATTTATGCACAAGAAGTCCATTTCAGATTTGGAGGACAAGCCGTCTAGTCGCCTAAAGTGCCATCTATTACCCAAACACAGATTATTCTGCAGCACGCGACACACTCTCAGCCTTATCACGTAATCGGCGAGACCTTCAACTAGTTAGGGATGAATAGTACAAATAAAACAGCACTCAGGGATGATTAGTACAAATAAAACAGCATTCAGGGATGAATAGTACAAATGAAACAGCATGACTAGGTACATTTGTACACAATCATGGCCTGTAGTCTCTGCTAAGAAAAATTATCTCAAATTAAGATTTCACATCAATGACGTTTGATCAATATTGTATGATTTATTGATGTTATATCTTTGACGGTAATATTTACGTAGCGTTTAAAAAAAAGGTGTTTACAAAAATGGATTTAAAGTGAACAAATTAACAATTATCTGATTTAGTTCACATTTATCAGGTAACGTTTATACGCCACTTTAACACATATTTGATATATGAAAATTACTGCCTATGAAGGACCCTTATCATTTCAGAATTTCATATTTGATATATGAAAATTACTGCCTATGAAGGACCCTTATCATTTCAGAACATTCATACTGAACTGCAAAATCAGCTGTCAACCTGCAGCCTGCTTCGCCCCGCAAACACTTATTTTGGTCTGAATTGAACCGCACATTCTTGATGTAACCCATCCCTCAAGTATTTTTACTACTTTAACCTTTTTAAAAACGCATAAAGTTTACTTGAATGTTTCAGTAATATACTTGTTAAGTTTTATTTTCAATGTTTTCTGCTCTTCGCATAGTGATTCTGCGCTTGTGAGATGGGCTGGAAAACCCTCGACCCCTGCAGTTGATCTCGTAAACATAGGCATCCCGGAATACCATAGGCTAATATCAGTCTCAGTTGGGTGATAACTAGCTCTGCTTGTGTATGGAACTATAAATGAATCTTGCAAAACCTGTAAAATATCATAAATAAAAGGCATGATCTGCAATGTGCAGGAATTAAATAGAACAAATTTCTTAGTCCTTCAGAAAAATTAGTATAGACGCTGAAGACCATGTCGGAGTTCAGGCATTACGTAACTGCCTCGTTGATTGACATACGTAACTGGATCGTTCTATAGATGTTACGATTTGTAAGCCCTAATTATGAGCCTTATAACTTAAAAACTTCGTCAAAGGTTTAGGAAATATTGATAAGTCTGTGCCCATCGTATTTTAGTATATGTGTGTAGTTTGAAAATAAAATGTGTCTTAATTTGCTCTTCAGGACCGTCCCTGGATGAACCATCCTCCATAAGGCATGCCACTTCAAAGGCGCTGGCTTAGTTATACAAAATGTAAACTCTTTGGAAACCTCATTTTGTCTGAGGGACTGTGCTGAATACACAAACACATCGTCTTATTTCCAGATTCAGAAAATAAATCAAAGCTTTATGAAGAAAGTATCTGTGGCTTGGGTCACACAGTTTCATCTTCCATCTCCTACGCATCTTACAAGACCTCTGACAGAGGGTGTGCTCGGCTGCTCCACGTTTGTCAATTCCCATTTTAACTTAGCAAAACAAAAGAACGAAATCTACCTTTCAGAAATCGTTTTTAGTTGCTTATAAACAGTTTTAAGGAATCTGTTAGCATGATATCAGTTTTCTCTAAGTAATGCCAATTAAAAAACTGTATGCCTCCCGCTTTCAAACGCTATGCGACCAACATTTTAGCAATAAATAGAGAGGAATAGTGTATTAGTGAATATGAACTAAAATGGTTTAAGATAGGTGATTTTCCTGTCACAAACCTTGTTTTCTTTTTGTTATTCATGCCAACAAATTATACAACTAAATTTATATATCTGAAATTCCAACACACAAATGATCACAGCCTGCCTAAAGATATTCGGGATTCGAGATTATATTTTTATCACCGTATTTTTTTTATTTAAAGATATATTTAAAAGTATATCCCCTTTATCGCTGAGTAGTAGCAAATGAAAAACGTCGCTCATGATAACGGCCATTTGTAAACACATTGAACCCAGAGAGCAACAATCATGTTTTCAGAACGCCTGAGGAGTCATTACTCCTCAACATTAACCACAGACAGGCGATAAATTACACAGCGATAAACCACAAGGGAACATATGCCAGAACACGAGGACATTTTTTTTTGTCTCCTCATGTCTATGTTGTTACAGGTGCTCTTTCTATTGTGTGACACGGGCGTAACTCGTGTTGTTGTTACATTTTATGTTTAACCCGTACTGGTTGAACTCTCGTTGTCATGTGAGCCTTGGGTTTCCACGCCTGGTCGTGGGTCACGTGATGAGCCAGGTGTGTAGAGACACACGGCTATGTCTTTCTAGAGAATTCCTGAAACGCGTGTTGTGCAGAACCTTATAGACTATTCGAGAAATGGAAAATTCCCGGCTTGAGGTGTGAAGGTATATAAAGGGGCTGTTTTTTAGAACCAGAGGGCAGACAGCAGAGCAGATACCAGCGGACGTAGAGGCGTGTGTCAGATTCTAAGACCTTATCCGACGAACGCGGCAATTATACATTTTCAAGGACTTTCTCCTGGATTTTATACATTTGGACTTCAGATTACTTTCTGTGGTGTTGCAAGAACTTTCCACTGGACTGTCATTCTCCGGGAGTTTACATTCATAGGACTTATCGTGGTGATGGTGTTGGTATCGAGGTACTGCACCATTATCTTTCTGTGTGATTTTTTTGACTTGTTGCTATAGCGCTGTTTTACTGTATAATTGTATTGATTTAGTGTATTGTATTGTTAGGGTTGTTTTAGGAATAAATTATAGTTATTTGTTAACAAAAAACACTGACTTCTTTATTCATTCTCCTAGACATTTCACGCTACTTAGTGTTACTGAATCTGTTTTTTTTTATCTCCATTACAAAATTTGTGTTCATCACGTATACGTGATCTGTTTATATTAGGTTCCGTTACAATGTTTTGAATATGACCTGGCATAAACGCCACACTTGATGAGATCTGTATTTGAAAATACAAATACCAAAAGTTGTTCCAGATTAACAGTTCCTTTTATTTGGGCAGAATTAAATTACTTGAAAATATATGATTTTTTGTTGTTATGCTCACTTCGGTAATTTATTTGCTTCGTTTTCGTTTGGTTTCGTCACAGAGACCTATAGTCTGCAAGATACCTTGTAAAACTCGATTGTGAGCACTCAGGAATTCAGAAGCCTCTTAGTGATTCAGCTGGAAGAGTGTAGGTTTATAAAATTGAAAAGAAATGCCTCAAGTAAACCTTGTTAAGTAAAGACTTACAGCATGCAAAGTTTGAACAGAACTTGACTTGTACTTCTTTGAGTTTTAGCATCTCAGAAATTAAACACTTGTTTAATCACCCAAGAAAGCATGTAGATTTCATTACAAAATTTTGCCGCCATATTGACTAAATGATCAATATTCAAAGTTATACTGTTAATGACACCACCTGTATCAACTTACTGTTTTCAGTCTGAAATGATTAAACTATTCCTCCACAAGGTATTAACACTCCAGCTTTAATGTCTAGTTTATATTATAATGTCCTGCCTAGGTGGATACCTTTTTGAAAGTCTTGTTTTCTGTCTGTCCGTTTGTCCTTTGGTCCATCCGTCAGACTATAAAAGGATGTGTGCCATCCTATTCAAAATCTGACTGAAATCAAAAATGGTGACCAAGCAGGGATCATAGGTTACATTTCGCGCACGTTGATTATAAAAAAACTCGAACTATTTCATATTATGATTACGCGCAATGGAAGACTACATTTTTAAACAAGTAAGAAATCCAGTATGGCCACCAGGTATCCTTCTTGAATATCCTGTCGAGGGTAGTATCTCCAGAACCATTCGATCCATTCAATTGTAAACCAAACATAGCCTCAGGCAGGAATATCAGGTCTATTTAGTGATTAATATATGGAAATCGTTCCAGCCAAACATCAGTGCGAATAACAAGCCGCAATCATACATTAACTTTCATTATCTCAAGAATAGTTTGAGCAATTGTTCTGAAAGTTTGTATGGTGACTGGTCCATGAGAGGTCAATTACATATCAAAAATTAAATGGTGCCACCGGCCAGCCATTGGGAAATCTGAGTATAACTAGGCCCTGACCGTGGATCTTTACAGTTCCATCACATCAATTCTTCTGTCCAATTTTGGCCAGTTTATTGCTATTTGAGACTGACAAATAGAAGTCACGTGGCAGTATTGTCTCAGTCATCACACAAATTGTCCTAAACAAAAAAGTAAATGCTTTAAACTGTCAAATATTCCTGTCCGCTATCAAGTTGTTCAATCAAAATTCTTGAAATTGTGTCTAAGAGTTGTGAATATAAGGCAATAATGCCATGCTGGTCATGCTGAGTGTCATGACCCATGGATTACGTACATGTGTGTTCATTGAGACTTGTTTTGTGAAACCCCTTATATCGTGATCATGAGAGCAGACGTTCTTTAGGGCCAAGAGAGATTCTTCTCAAATTGATAATATCCAAATTTCTGTGATATGCCACCTAGTGAGTTGTTGACGGGAGATTGACTGCGACTTTTACAAACACACACACACACACAATATATTCTCGGGAACATTCCATATTTAACCAGGCCGTTCAAATGGTATGGCAAACAAGTCAAAGTAGCTGACCTTAGTTCTTTGGAGATGGGATTACTTCCGCACTCTGGAATAATTGAGGACAAAGCTTCAAAGAGGCCATCCCCTCCAGAGTTAATGTTTATTTTTATCCATGTGACCGTAACAAAATAATTTTGAAATAGGCGAGCCCACATAAAACTCCATTGTTGAGTAGCTTTGCCTTGTTATATGAACCCATCTTACTTCGGTGACAAAACGCACGTCGCAGAAAATCTTTCGTCTCCGAGACCAGCGACATGAAAGGCCTTTGAGTCGGCATCTCCATTAATGGTCTTCAGGATCAGATTGAGTGTCTGCTCGGTTCCGTGTAACAGGTCTTTGTTTCCTCGATAGAAGTTTTTGACTACCAAATTGCATTACCTTTTTTTTCATGTGATTTATTGGGTTTGGCAAATACTTGGATTGCTGACAGAGACATTTGAACAACAGAATTGACAACTCATATGCCATCGTTACTCTTATCTGTTGTTCCAACTTCAGTGGTTTCATTTTTCATGGGTACAGATGTGGTCACGTGATTGGTACTTCTTACCAACGATTGGGTTACGTGAATCGGGATAGTTTTTTTTTTACAAATATGTAACGAAATAACAGTTTACTGGAAAAAATACGTTACGCGTAAGCACTTGAGTGACATTGTTTACATATATCATACAATATACGAAGGTATGGCAGAAACAAGGAAAATCATCAAATGTTAATCTCTAATCGCCATAACTAGAACAATATGGGACATTTGAAGAGATGTTTCATTGTGACATGAGCAAACAAAGAAAGATTTGTACTGGTATAACATAGCTCGTTTTTTTTATCAACTCTTATGTATTCCCTACTCGCATATAGCTCTGAAGGCGATAATGTGTACAATGGGATTGTACCCAATTTTTTGCCAAAACCTGAATCGTAGACTAAAGTATCATCTTTCTCAAATTTTAAACAAGGTACATATTGCCAAGGAAAACAGCAGTGAAGTAAGCGTGCACTACATTGTCCTTGAGGACACTAAACTCTATTGAAAATCTGTTTAATTAAAAACAATTAAAGTTGCTCACTCTCATTCGTATATTTTGAATAAACGAGTCATGTGATGAACTTTCATCAACCCACAAAATCCTTGCCTGCCTATCAATCGCAAAATAATTTGAAGTAATTTAAAAAATATGTATTTACACACTCTTCAATTTATGACAAAGCAGTTCGGCAAGCGGTGTAACCGGTAATGGTAAAATGTCTATATCGCAGGCATGCACAGTAAAGAAGACCAACAAAACATACATCCTCTCATTTAAAAAGATAAGCTGTGTGTGGTAGATATATGTTATAGTGGTCACATCATAAAAAGGAAGTACTGCCTTAAGTAAGACGGGTTGTTAATGGATTTGTATTGTGTCATAGTATCACACCTTCAAAGAGGTCACTGCACTGTGCCGAAAAAGTAACAGCCTTGTTAATATACCGTTTTGATACTCTCAGCGTAGTGAAATACATTTCAAGGCATGGCTTTCATTCATTTTCAGTGCCCTAGCTGTTATACATGCACTAAACCACGGTGTTTTATGGTTATAAGAGATTTTACAGGAGATTCACATGGTTTTCGGTAGGTTTTATATTTAACTCGACGTATGTACAACAGCCTTTAAGGAAAGCTACATTTATGTTTATTCGTTACAACGTAATAACGTAAATAACGGAACCCGGTTCTGCAATGCATCCCCTTTGACCAAATTTGTAAAAATGGGACTTTATTATGCAGTCTGTGTGCTAACTGAACACAGACAATCCATCCCATTGAGAAACGGCCTTTTTTCCTTGCCTGTTTTTATTTAAAACCTCTATCCCTAAAAAGCCAATGTTCTCCCGTACCCTTGACATTATTGGTACGGCGAGTGAATACCAATAGTTTGACACAGTCGGATGGTCACTGTACTAAGGAAACTACCTTCTAGAGTGAAAATATGGGTCTTGCATAGAGGAGTATATGTTTTAATAGAGGTGACTTGTCCCAGTCCATCGTTCAGTCATGCAGCCTTCTTTTAACAAATGACCTTCTATAGACCCTCGTTTATAATAAAATACTGGTGTTACGACAGAAGCTCTATGCATAATCTTGATATGTGTCCAACGAGAATAACTTTTAAGATTCTCGGGAACAAAGCAGTATTTAACCATAATGGTAGAAATATCATTAATATACCCGTGTTTCGATCCTTAATTTAAATGAACACGGGCCTAAAATGGCCATATTTCATTACCTGATCCGGAGTTCCTTACATGCATTGGTTGCATGGTTGCATGCAGCAAATACACACAAATGGTCACATTCATCGACATATGACAGATCTTACGAAAACTTGGAAATATGAAAAACAAAGTATTTGTTTATTGTAGTCACTATCTCGAAATAAAACGTTTTGATTTTCAAGTATAGCGAATGTGTTATGTGTGTTCTCCCCAGACAACGCTCATCACATTAACATTGAAATTATGCTGTTCTACTTGGAGTAAGGAAAAAATTCAAAAGTGGAAAAACTTTCAAACCATACACAAATAATACCGTATAAAGAAAACAAAATAATTATCCCACATTTCAAATCACAAGAACATTTTTACTTATGTAATGTACCTTGTCATTGGTATTTTTATGTATGTATTGTACAATGTACTTTCTATATGGAATTTATGTTTGTTTTAAAAAAAGTAAAAAAAAAATTCCTGCGTGCCCGTTAAACTGTTATTTGGATAAAGGAGCTGATTCTTTTGGCATCAAATGGAGACTGCAAAAATGTTCATGCTTTATTTCTTTGCTGAATGTTCATCACGAGAAATATCTATAACGATGGATACTCAGCACAAGTGATCGATTTATCATGAAAGAAAATTAAGTTCACGTGCCGCGTTTATGGTTTCCGTGTCATTTTGACGGTTCTCGTTGGGCGTTAACGATAGAGCGGCCTTCTCATCTGAGGCTGTAATTACGCTATATCCTGCCATCTTCCCTTTGTGAAAGATCATGACAAACCCGGTGAACACATTATGATACGACTGTGATAGGAACAAAAGTTTACTCCGACAGATTGCAGACAAAAAAAATTGTCACGTGCACCCGGCTTAAATTTTCGGACAGCGCGGCGCATGAAGAGGAAATTTTATTGACAAATTTAAAGATCCTGAAATTTTGGAATCTTCTTAACTTCTTAACGTTTGTTTCAGGAATTTATGCACAACCGTTTATTGAACTTTGTTTTAGAATTTAGAAATTTGTCAGTGTGTATAAATATTATTTCCAGAAGATATATATAAATATATGTTGATATATATATTTATATATATAAAACTGAAGAAAAACAACACTGTTAATTCACAACAGTCTGTTTCACGGGATGCGACCCGATCATCAGGTGAATGTGGTTAGAATGAAGCTAACGTCGTGGTTTATATATATATATATATATATGTATATATATATATATGCTTTTGTGTTTGTTACTGTTATAAGTCATTATAAGTTTAGCACATATTTAACTTTATAATTTCATCAAATGTTTAACAAATATTGATTTGTTTCAACTGTGATTATCTGAAATACTCAGGCGCACCTCGAGAAATTCCTCTCCAAGGTTTCCGAGCTCAACGTTGCTGATATAGTGTTGCTTAAGCTACTCCCGTTTTCTTTCAATAATAAAGCTTTGTAAATCTATTTTTTGTATGATTGTAGTGAATTCACAAACACATGATCTTATATAGCCTGAGAACAAGAATCAGATAAAGACATTACGAAGATGACGTCTGTGCAGAAGCGTATGCGGGGAGGGTGGGGTTGTCCGAGACTCCCTTTTTCTGTCTCCGCAAGCTTTTCTAAAAGTTTCAGGTCTAATTTTGCGGCCTGGACCCCCTTTTTCCGGACCACGGGACCTATTTTTAGTCTTTTATGAATTTTCCTGGAATGGACGCCTCCCCCCCTTCCCTAAATCAAGGATTTGTCTGTGTCTGCGGCTTGATTTGGTTACTCGAGTTCGATTAAATTCCACCCCAATCCTTCTTTCATGTCCCAGGCCTCTTTCCTAGAGCTAGGAAAACTATTTCGCTGGAAAACCAATTCTGCTGGTCTACACAACTGTCAAGACACCGCCCGTGTGGATCGTCGGGGTTATTAGGTATTTTAAGAGCTGAAGGAATCAAACTTTAATGGAATGAATCTCTACTGAGAACTTAATAAATAATTCAAGACCAACTACTTAATTAAGAACTTTAATTATTTTTTCAATGTGTATTTGTTTGTAACTTATTGAAATAGAATGAATCATGTTTCTATTATTTCTTGTTCAATGAATTGTAAATTAAATTGAAAAATAAGGAAAAACAAATGAAAATTACATAACAACCATCTGATAATTTAATTATGTGTCCGCATTAGACTTCCGGATAGAAGACAGATATTTTCCAGATGGTTTTGTCTTTTCTTTGGTCCTGGGGATTTAATTGTTATTTTTGTTTATAAATTTTAATCTTGCATACAAATTAGATGCTCGCTCAAATGTTTCACTTCATTCTTTTCATATTAATCTGAAAGAAAATCTATTTCAATAGATTAATTGGTCCGGGTTAATTAAATCACTTTCATTTAGCTTGAAATTGTCTTTTGATAATGTTACGTCCAAAGATTGTCCTCGTCTAGATGATTAGTGAATGGTGGTAAGAAATATGTGAGTTAATGCAGTTCCCACTACGTCTTGGAAAACTGAGGGCTTCTCGGCTTCAAACACAATGCAGCAACATTTATTACGCAGTGGGTATAATTTTCTAGAAAGGTTGGTCTCGTTTATTTGATATTTGCGAATATAGGGAGAAAACGGAATATGTCATTTGGTCTTATGATTGTGAATGTTTAAGCTCTTGTTACAATATTACAATATTTGGTTGTTTTAATTGAATTTTAAAAAGAGCCGAAAATCAATTAAAGCAATAAAATGTATCATTCTGAAATGCATCCAAAAATTGGTAATAGGCTGGCACAACCATAATTATGATTCGGGAATATTATATTTTGTATTTTACAGTAATTTCTTTCTATTAAACATTAAAATGAGAATATATGTTTTTAAACGCGTTTAATTTTGCCAGTCTTCATTTTGAAGCAATTTTTTAGGTGAAAATTAAAAAGAATTCGGTAGGTTGTAAACTTACATTCCCTATATAATGATTCTTTTGAGAGTTAACAACTTTCAGAACATGTTCATGTAAAGTGGGTCAGACCGGAAATTTGTAAACAATGTTTAAATAATTAATAAACAGTGACAGTTCTGACACTAATTAGGACTATATAATAGCAAGAAGAACATTCTGAGAATCCCGGATATGCTATCAGTACTCAACAATAAACAGGACCAGACGTTTAATCACACAAGAAACTGATACGAGACACGTAAACAAACTTTTGTTCTCGTCTTGTCCATGTTTCTTCAGTATCTCACGTTATAAATGTCGGAAGTGATAACATTCTAAACACATTATATGTATAAAATACAATCGGTCCTGCTTAATTGCATGTCGTATAATTGTATATATTATCAAATATTAGTCGTAGAAGATATTTCATTAATCAGTTCTGATCATTCGGAGAACTTTCTACGACTTGAAACCATTCTTTCTTGTGTACACCTTTTGGTACGTTTGTTGCCAATTTTTTCTCAGCCTTCACCCTTGGCGTCTTCCTATTAGAAAGGGCGAGCGGATTCGTAAAGCCTTCTGAAGATATCCTTGTAAATTTTGCATTTGTTAGACCAACGACACAAGAGACTGTCCTAGATGTTTTGTGTTCCTGAGTTTATGTGCACGGCCATCGGACCTAGTGTTTTTGTGTGGGTCCAATATCCTTTGTTTGAAAAGCCAGATTTCTTGATAATGAGCACGGGTATCAAGTGAAGCTAACGTAACAATTAAAAAACATTCAAAATGGTAAGAAATTTATATTTAATAATATATTTTCCTGTGCTAGATTGGCGTTTTACGAGATAATACTCTGAGCGCATGTGTGAACATTTCATCTGCCATCGGTCGGTGTTATTGTGATGGGCGAGTCCTTTCGCAGTCATAGCGTTACATGAACAGCCAGCTTGAAATCATCGCCGAACATGAAGCGCCACGGGTGGCAGGATATGGAACAATTAAAGTCACAGCTGGAACCCCCCCCCCCCCCCCCCCCCACCCCCCCCCCCCCCCCCATGTGTCCTTAAGGCTCAACGAGACCCATAAACGGGACACGGAAAACATTTACGAAGTACGTGGACCTCATTTTCTCTCATGATAAATCGTATCCTTCCGTAAGATGAAATTTCTACTCAAAATGAACCTCTTCCGGGTAGGCTCTAGCTGTGAGACTACTTGCCTTAACTTTCAAGCTTAAAATTAAAATTTCACATTTCACATGCGTATGCTTACAGAATATTACTAAATCCGCGGAGTCCTTTCCACAAAAACAACTATATTTATGTAATTTGCGTTGAAACAATTCTACATCACTACATTTATACTTTCTCCGTGTATTTAGAAGCCTCGCGCATTGTTGGTGTAATATGCTGACGCCAACAAATCCTAACTAGCAGAGCCGTGGTTGGTTAAACCGGTCACATGTGCTAAGTAACCCGAGTTAAAATTTTTAAAAATGTTGTAGTCTTTGCTAAAAAAAAGTATTATATATCTCCCTTAACCTAATAACAGAGGGGAAACAACGCGGCATGAATTAAGACTACTTACGTAGTCCTTCCTCATACAGTGGAGACGGGGTGGCTTAAAATGCCTCTACGCGAGATCCATATTCACCAGGGGCGGGTCTAGGATTAAGGAAGAGGGGGGGGGGGGGGTCCAACCCAAAGACATAATGACAAAACGCCAAAAAAAGGTCCCAGGTCCGGAAGGTAGGCGGGCGGGGGATCCAGCCCGCTAATTTTGATCTGATACATTTAAAAAAGTTTGCAGAAAATAAAGGGGGGGGGGGGGGGCGGACCCTCTAGGCTCCCTTGGATCCGCTTGTGTCCACTCTTGAACAGAAAAGGGGACATTTTTCCCTAGTACGTTGGCCATCTGACTGTGTCATACCTATTGGTTTTCATCCGCCCCACTGAGAATGTCAGAGATACGGGAGACCTTTGGCTTTACAGCCTTTAAAGCAATAGGTTTAAGGTACACATTGATAACCCTATTCACACTAGTAAAATGTGGCGCGCTAGACCGGTCCAGAAAAATGTGGAGCGGGCTACATTTTAACTTGCGTTCACACTGTGCCAGACCAAGTGACCATGCAGAGTGCGCTACCCTGCCGTAAGGCTGCATTGCACTTGGCCCGGCCTAGAATCTGCATTGTGTTTACACGCAGATAAATACTGCAATCTAGCGCGGTCTAGATTGGATTCCCCCTTGTGCGCATGGCTAAATCCTAGTCACATGATCTTCTAGCGATAGGAGACCGACACTGCCAGACCGAAAACTCGTGGTATTTATAATGACTGCATCTAAGGAAACTTAGACGTGTATTCAGACTGTTTCAGATATCACATAACTTATAACTATTGGGGCCCTTTTGTAGTTTTTCTGCTTAAGTTTTACCCTAACATTTTAACCCAATGGAATTCTGTCTTTGCTTTTATAATCTTCGGCTGGTCTTGGTCAAGCTATTCTCATGTTCAATTACTTTTCTTCAGGTTATGACTTCAGGTTATGACCGACTTTTTAAAACTAACGACCGTTAGGTTTCCAAGTCTATGGGACAACATTTGTTACGCGGTTACCTTAATGTTGAAGGGTATTGGGCATTCATTAAACAACAGAAAAATATGGAGGAAACAGAACAATGCAAATGTGGACTTTTATCAAAATTGACCTATAACGGGTGATGCTCTTACATAAACAAGACTGTTATTCATGCAAAATATAACAAGGAAATGATATTTTTTTTACCTGAAAAAAGCAGACCAAACTCGATCAATTAAAAGAAACGCCACCATAAATATTATTATAGCCTGACGAAAACGATTCGGAATTCAAGAAATGGTGACAAATACTCGTGTTAAGATGTTCATGGAAAAAGACATACTGAGACACCTGTATGACAAACAGAGTATGAAGCCCTGATATGTCGTTACTGCTCAACAATAACCAGAACCAGACCTTTGATAATTACAAAAACATGTACCATTCACGTGGATTACTGTTGTCTAGTCATGTCCATATGTTTTGTATATCACGACTTATACGTGTCCCAGAAGAAAACATTCTGCTGTGCAAATACAGTAAGTACTCTATAGTACAGATTAACAAAATTATAATTAGTGGTAGCTGTAACAATTAAACAGTTCCTTTTGTCTGGTCAGCTTTAGGATACTCAAAACTGTTCTATTATGTATGTTTTTCGCTGGTTTTCTTAGGTTTGTCAGTTTTATTTTCAGCTCTGCTGCTTGTTGGCTTTCTTAAGTGTTTAAGCGTGACGAGTGCTCTTTCAGACCAGTTTTGATCAAAGCTTCCATTGAGAGAAATTTATAATTGGTGTTGTTATTGTAATCTAAACTGTTGTTACTTAAAATTCTTCTAGGAATGAGGCGCATGATGCCTTAATGTTTGTGTTTATCTGCAAGAGGTATGATATTACCAACTTTTAAACTGACACCCCTGTGCTTACATTGCAAAAGAATAACATAGTAAGGCCACGAAATAATAAACCCAAGTATTCTTTGTATGACGACAAAATATATTTGCCGACGTAAGTAGTTCATTTATGTAAAGGGCACTTAAAGAAAACATCATTTTTGACCAAATATTTGGTCGTGAACATTAGATATACGTGAAATGTTCGTGAACTTTGCATACTTCACCATTCCGGTTGGATGTAATGGTTAACTCTAGCTATTGTAATTGGTCACGCTATTTTTAGACGTGTTTTCCTCAACGTTCTTCATGTAGGACAAAGCTACAGATAGGTCATCCCATCCAGATAATAATTTCTGATCCATATGACCGAAACACAACCTTGCTGAAAGGAGAGTCAACATAAACTTTCATTGTCATACAGCATGACTAATTATATGTGATCAAACGTCACGCGAAATTCTTCGTCTCTTTAACTGGAGAAGGAGAGACTTTTCGTTCAGCATGTCGATAAATGATCTCAAGGATAAGAGATGCGTCTTTTTTTATTGTCAATATTTTTTTATCGTGTGTTCAAAGGCTAGATTAGTCACTTGATGTTTGAAATGGTGACACGTTAAAGACAAAACGCATTTAAATTTTCATAATTTTGAAAAGGACTTACAAGTTCTTTCATTGGATATGTGTATAGATTTTACCGAATGATTAACAGTAATGTGTAGCGAAAAAAGTAACCCTTTGATATGTTAACAAAATCTTAATAGTATGGAAATGTACAATGGTTTTTGTTCATATATATGCTATTTATAAACATTCTTTTTGTAACAGTTACAGTGATTGATATTGCATTAATCTACCAGTTATTACGGAAATGTGTTTCATTCATTCAATTATTTGAGTTGTGTTTCCAGCTATTTATTACTAACTTGATATGACAGTCTGACGGGGAGATACTTAGGTAGCTAACTACTTTGTTTCCAAAATAAATCTGTATTGCATGATTCGTAAGCGTCATGATATGTTTTATCTCCTTTATAAAATATGTATTGATTTAACAACACTACGATACTTTATAACGTACCCCTATTATCACCCATTTATCTGTATTTTAAAAATTGGCTGTACTCTTCAAGGAAAGTAAAATATGCATTTAATGATAATATAAATGTAAATGTTATGTATAACATGAATAAATAAAATTCTTTATTCGAAACTGGTTGCTTAGCAGATGAAATTAAACCATTACTTTTCGAGATATAATACGTGAGTTTTTTTCTCTTAGCAGAGAGGGCCTTCAATTATAAAGAATGTACTGCGTCATGCACAGTTCCTGCCATAATACTTCTTATCAATTGTTTCGAGGAAACATCTGCTCCAGCCCATAACACTTAAACGTTTTGTATCAGCTGCTTGCATTATTTATTTTACCTGTAAAATAAAACTAGTGGTTATTGTGCTTTTTGTGATAAAACCTCAGCTGATCTCCGGCACCGCTTAGTAGCTATTCTCTGAAACAGAGTAGCTCAGCGAGAACTATTCACAAATGTTGATCATATTCCTTTGATATATGTTCCCAAGGAAAGACGAATCGCAAATTAAGAAAAAAAAAAACAAAATAAATTATAAGACCAATAGAAAATATGGTACAGTCCTGGATCATTTTAACAGCAACGGCCTCATATCAAGCATTCAAAATTATAGTACTCACCAATAAAAATTTTAATGTTAGAATGTTTCCTATATGATATCACCTAGCTATTACTAGAAGAGTCTAAAATTTGAAAATATCAAGGAATGATTTATTCATTTTTGTAAGTGGAAGATCTTTTATTACATTTTATGGTTTTCGCCAAATAAAAGAAAATGGAAGTATACACGCCTTTTTGTTTCGTTTAACATTTCCAGAATATTCACATACATATGTAGACTTCTGATCACCTTGTCACTCCTATAAACAACGGTGTTCTTTTGTAAAAGACTAAGGGTTCCAACAGCCAGACAAAGTAAGGTGTGAAGACCTGCCGGAAAGGCTGACCGCTAATTACGCGTACATGGTCCTGTTAATAATTATAAATATATACTTCCTGGCTTTGCTACTGACAGTGTTGGAATAATGTGTTGTTTTAATCAGGCTGAGAAAAAAATGCCTAAAAATTTTAATTGAGTTTTGGTTACAATGCTAATTTAAAAAAATGAGGATTCCTCTATACAGATGGTTATAGGACTGTTATTAAAAGCTAAGATTCTGTAGCTGATTGGCGGCTCTGTTGCTGTTGTAGCTTTTTATAGAACCAAGAAACAGCAATAGGGTACATTTGATCAAGATTATTGTTATTTACGGTATCTCCTGCAATTGCATATCAGCGCCATCTAGTATCCAAACTTTGAACGATTTAGAAGTTTAAGATATCTATCTTTTCGATTAAAAGTTAACTTAAATCATATTACAACTCAACGTAGTAAAGCTTTGTGTATTCCTGTTGGCCATCCACTCAAATGTTTAAGAGTATACAAAGGAATTAGCCAGTTTTAATGCCTTACTTCAACGTTATGTGTTTCACTAAACTGGCACAAGATGGCGCTGATAAGCAAATTCGGGAGTAACCGTAATAACAATTAACTTATTCAAAGGTACCCAATTATGAACTTCGTATATATTATATTCTTTTCAAACAGCTTTCTGATAAGGTTGTTTAGTAAGTGGATAAATAAATACCTATTACTGAGATTGTGGTATTCTCCTAAGAGCGGAATATATGCCCATGTGATCATTTACTGATTTTTAATGGTCCCTTGATATTAACGTCCAGTGATTTTATGGTTCCTTGATTTAAGTGTTCCTTGATTTGAAGGTCCCCTAATCTAATCGTTCATTGATTCAATTATTTCACTCAGCGTCTCTGCAGTAACACGGGCTGGTCCCGCTGGACTTTGACATTGTACTGTCACTATGTTTTGTATACATATCATCCCAGTTCCCCTCTCTCTCTCTCTCTCTCTCTCTCTCTCTCTCTCTCTCTCTCTCTCTATATATATATATATATATATATATATATATATAAACATTTATATATATTATACAAACCCCAAACGGACTCCTGTATAACAAACGATCAGCTGATTTATAAACCTGCTTACTAAGCAAGCTTATTGTGAACTTTGCAGAGGATCAATATTTTAGTGACGAATATACCGAAAAAGACCAACCAAACCTTGAAAATACAAATAAAGGGAATTTTATTTTTGAGGAAGAGGTCCTATAGCAGATGTGAAAATAATAACATATTCGAATGTTATAACTTTTTCGTATCGTTTTCGATGTCCTCGTATTGCAGACAGTTACATATATAATTCAGACGTACCGTTAGGTGAACACCAGAGTTGCAGTCCTCGTTGTTCAACATCAACATATTCCGAAGCGCAGTTGATAAGATATGGCGTAATTACGGTCTCAGCTTTGACGGCGCGATGTGTCGTTAACGCTCAAGAAGACCCATCAACAGGACACGGGAACCATATTGGAACCATTAAACCATACACTGGACACGTGGACCTTATTTACTGCCATGCCAAATAGCTCACTTGTGCTCAATACCGCTTTTTATATATGAATCGCGTGGTGAACATTCAGCAAGGAGAAATACTTCACAATAGCCTAAGGAGGGGGGATTTCATCAAGATTGCTAAAAACTCATCTCACTTTGCTTTATGACACAGGAAGAGCACACAATTAAGTGTTCCGTAGTTTGGAATAGCACAAATTATGATGTAAACGGGATGAGCAGTAGAAAAATTCATTATAGAAAAACTCAATACTGTGTTAAGCCCCCTTCCAACTACCACCCATTTGGCGCCGTATAACCAGGAAATGACATCATAATAATTCGAAGGGACGTCATGGGGGTGACGTAGATGATATCTTGAACATTCAGCAATGTTATTAGCGATGGTTTGAGAACCTAGAAATCGTGGCGCTGTTTTGGAAAGTTAAAAAATAAGGTTTTTCGTAACAAGTCGTGTAAAAGGCTTCACAATTCGTCTTCATTCGTGATGTAAAACTATGTCACGAATGTTAAAGAAGGACCACGACATTGACACGACTTCTACACGGCTACATTGCAACTACATCAAGAACCACTCAAGAGAGATCCACGTATATGCTAAAGTTCCGGGAAAACGAACGTTGATGGGCTTCGTAGTGCTAAACTAGTGTGTTTTAATTATATCCAAACTTATAAGAAAGGAAGTTCCATTTTTCAACCTAATGAATTTTTCTTTAGTAAGTAATAACTTTGCATAATGAAGTTACAGTTTCAAACAAATACAACATACGCGTTGAGGCTGAGTGAAACGCCAATGCTGCCAGCCTGTCCTGTCACGCAGACTTAATCAGTATTAATGGTATTCCATCGAGAGTGATTGATCATGGAGTTGGCGTTGGTTCTTGTCTTTGAACATTATGATTTCTTTATGATGATTTTCAGAGCTTCTTTTAACGTCAGTCTGAGTAAGAGTCTGCTGTCTAGCTTAATTTGGCGGTGGATTTATTGATGCCATTTTAACTTCATTTGTAGTCCATTATAAGGCGACTGGAGGTCGTGGTACCAATATTTCATTTGGTCGTTTATCTACAGAAAATTTGGTTACATTCCCTCAGCCTTTAAATGATAGCCCTCATATCAGAACTATAAAAATGATTTCATAAAGACATGTATCAACAATAGAGAGGTAACACAATGGAGCACGTCTTGTTGCGGTGATTATCGGCCTTTTTCACTCGATAGGAGACCGACAGGGCCAAAA
This sequence comes from Sipunculus nudus, assembly GCA_026874595.1. Classification (NCBI taxonomy): domain Eukaryota; kingdom Metazoa; phylum Annelida; class Sipuncula; order Golfingiida; family Sipunculidae; genus Sipunculus; species Sipunculus nudus. The sequence goes on from CM049309.1 coordinate 35,968,003, forward strand.
TGACACATATCGGTGATTTAGTTGACCGATCAAATTAATCTAACTAGAAATATGGTCAGCAATCTTCTGCCATGTATTTGCATTCACTAGTTAGTGTCATATTATTAGGTTCTTATGTGCATATATGAGTGACTGTACATTTGTTAATGTTACTTGATGACGTTCCTGTGCTGGACCCACACGAAAATCGAATCGATTTTTTTTCATTGGCCTCATCCCAAAATGCTCTGATAATTTCATGAGGTCCCGTTCACGGTGGCGTGACTTATTTTGTGAACATACAAACACTCACACACGAGCGGGGATGAACGCGTACCCTCCTGGGATAAAATACCTCTAGGCCCAAAAAATAAAGGTATGGTTCTCAGGCACCGCCCTCGTCAAGTTAAAAAGCCCGCATCAATTTTTTTTTTATTTTGTTTTTATCTTTCAAGAAGATAAATAATACAATTTAGTGCATACCTGTTTAGCAAAAACATTTGTTAGGCCAAAAAAAAAATAAAAGGTGTGGTTCTAAGGCACCGCCCGCGTCAATTTTTAACCCCCGCATCAAAAATTTTTATTTTGATTTTTATCTTTCAAGTAGATAAATAATACAATTTATGTAGTGCTTTTACCTGTTTAGCAAAAAAAATTGTTATTTTCATGCTTTTCACTGATCATATGACATTTTATCAGAGCATTAAAAAAAAAGGTCAAAAATAAAATACCGCCCGCCCGCACCGATTTCTGAAAAAAAAGTGCCTGAGAACCATACCTTATTTTTTTTTGGCCTTATATTCATGATTTTCCCTGATCATGTGACATTTTTATCGAAACATACAAAAAAGGTAACAAAATAAAATACCGCCCATCCGCAATGGTTTCTGAAAAAAAAGTACCTGAGAACCATACCCTTGCAGATCTTCAGATATCGCGTACCGCAAGGATGCCAGCATTTCAGATTCTTGGTTTTCACTGATTCGAAACTTTGGAACACGTTACAAAATTGAATGAAAATGAAAACTACCATTTGAATTCAACCAACTGCAATTAACTATCGTTGTTTCCTGGGGTAACTGTTGCAAAATGTTTCAAAATATTTCCCAAGGCCTAAGTAGGAGCAATGCCACCGCTATCAAATGCAACGAAAATAATGCATTACATGCCCGTCATATGTCGTGTGACCTCTGACCTCATAAAATATGCGTGAAATTTGTAGATAATGTATTTCAGGTGAGAAAACCTTATTGGTTGATATTTATAATGGGTTTCATGATAATCAATTAGATGGATATGTTTTGATACTGAACTTTGGTGGGATATTATATTGGTACTTAATTTTTCTGTTGAGTTTAATCAAAATCCATATTCCTGTTAGTTATCGTGGCTACAGCCCAAAATAGCCTGGTGACCTCTGACTTCATGTTTTTTGCCTATGATCGAATTCGGGATGAGATTCTCTATTGGTTAGTATAGTTATGGTGGATTTCGGACGGACAGACAGTGGGACAGACCGAAGGGTTACCATAATACGTCACCAATAGACAGGCGTTTATAAACCAATGAATATATTTTTCATTTTGTCACAGAACCTATAAAGTTTCGATTATACAACCTGTAGTTACAACTGTAAAATAATAACTGTGCTTATCGTGATTGGATATCATTGCTTAACTCGGCATAGCAAGATAACCCTCTGAAGTATCGTAGCTGAGGAAATGATTTGATCATGAGTGAATGAGGAGAGCTCTAGGAGCGGGATGAATCACCGGGAGAGATGTTGGTAATAACCGAAAGTATCACCAGGAAGGAATACGACTACACGCATCACTTTAAAGCAGCCTTACTCTTCTGTGTGGAATTTAATCTGAACGCCCCGTCATCGCAAGAAGACTTGCAAGATCTGATAAACGGAGCAATCCTACAAGAGATTAATTGGTGATTATACCCGGAAAAGCTCTTATGCAAACCTTGTTACAGATGAACGTATGGGTTTTGTTACTATGCACTCATTAATGTGTAAATGTTCTTTCAAAAGGTCGGAACTTTGTACCTTGGCTTGAGGGTATAAAGGTCTTTTGTAATTAAATTCGTGTTTTAGTTCTTTAAATGACGCAAATGAACATGATTAAGTAGGATTCATTTCCTATTATATCTTTTACACGTGTTATGATATCCTTGAAAAAGGACTAAAGCCAGGATTAGCAACATGATCGACAACCGTCAATGATCTGCGAAAAATGAGGCGCAGTGATGTCGTAAAACAATTGTATTTTTTTCGGATAGTTTTGGTTAAAGCCATGTATACACCTGTCTTTTATGTAGTATTTATGTGGTCTGGCTTACTCCATATTTATGAAATGCTGGTAATTCCTGATAAAGAAGCTCTATCAACCCCTCTGTGGATGTATGTGCTTGTTTATCAACAAGCTGTCAGTGACATGCGCTAATGCTGACAAAACAGAAAACACATGTAACCCAGGGTGGTTGGTAGGATAAATGTGGACCTTGAAGGGTTACTAGGTGCATAACGCCCTTTACAACACTCTGGTTCATTTTACCTGCCGCTAGGTGGCTTTATGGAATTTGTTTGGATCATTTTGATGGGCCCCCACCTGTTATGAACCCCGTGAGTATAAACAAAAATTAACAGCCTCTGTAGGAGGGATCGACGTTTTTCCAGCATATTTTTATGCAATGGGCAAGGAATTGTTTTTACTTGATAAACGTCGAATATCGGAATAGGCCCCTTTAGGCTCAGCGTTTATTTTTTCATCAGTGGATCGATGCTCAAACGTATATAGGCCCACCTACGGATCACAGTGATTATGTATGTGTAAAACGCAAGAGATTAAGACCGGCATAGTGTAGCGCAATCCCCTTAAGCTGCAACAGGACCTCAGAGTGTAGGAGTGATAGGGGTAATATGCAGTAATGGAAGGCCCCGGGAAACCTCCGTGGTGTCATTACAGCTTAAGATGAACCGTCATCATCAGTTTTATGACAGGGAACCAGATACTTGACACGTATTTGCTGTGTTTTATCGTAAACTTGATATAAATAGTAAGTATAACTATTTCAATATTTTATAGCATCGTAACAAAAAAACCTATTTAAGTAGGATGTTTAACAGGAAAGACACAGTAACATGCACTCACAAATGAATTCATCAACTGATACATAAGTATCAGGAAATATATTAAATGATTATTGGGACTCGGTTGTTTAAACATTATTGGGCGGACCTCATGATATCTTTTAAAGCCTCTTATGTTGATATGGACACTTCCAATAAATTTCATCAAACGATTTAAAAAAAATAAACGGTTATCTTTATTTTTTTGCGATTGTTTATTAAAGTTTTTCGCTTGGTATGCTCAAGTGTTTTCGCCATGATACGCCCACAATATCCAGGTATATATTAATCAAACATGTACTTAGGTCCTTGTAACACTCCGAATGTCCGGCAAGAACAGGATACCCGTGGCAAATAGAGTGCAATTCACACAGAAAAATATATTCTAAAAAGAAGTAGAATATATTTTTTGCCTGATGCCAAGAGACAAAAGCTATGTTTGTCGGAGAATGATATTTTAAATAAACTGCAAATCAAGTAGGGCATAAATACCAAATCCACATTGATTGGATGAAAAAAATATGTATGTCAGACCAAACAAAAAGGTTTGGGTCTCAGGAACTTTTTTTCATTAATCAATGCGGGCGGGTTTTTTTATTACCTTTCTTGTATGTTTCGATTAAAATGTCATATGATCAGGGAAAAGCATGATAATAACATATTTTTTTTTCTAAACAGGTAAAAGCACTACATAGCAAAAGAAAACGTATCAAAAGTGTATTATTTTGTTTTCTTGTAAGGTGAAAATCAAAATAAATTTTTTTTGATGCGGGGGTTAAGTTTGACGTGGGCGATGCCTGAGAACCATACCTTTTATTTTTATTCTTTATTGTCTATGTAATTACACATTGGAGGCAAGTCAATTTACACGGTTGTGGCTACCACTGGTTACATGCTGCATGTATAATACATGTAACAATCATCAAGCCACATGTATTTGAACCTGCAATCACGGAGACAAAACTTAAAATATCTTAACATAGTGAGTTACAGGTATGAGTAAGGGAGAGACATTAAACAAATAGTGGGTCTCACACAGATTACTAACAATCTAACATGACAGTAGAACAAAAGATACGGTAACGGATATGGCAGAATGCTCAATAACCGTATTAAGTTTAAACGCAATTTGTTTTGTATAATTTTGGGGTCAAGCTGACTATAGCATTGTATGAAAAATTAGAGTCAGGTGGTTGGCTAAGCTTGTGGTCGCCTAAACATACTGTAACGCATTTTGGCAAAATGCACAACAACAGTATTTAGTTAAAGCGCAATTTGTTATGTATGATTTTGGGGTCAAGCTGACTAGCATTGTTTGAAACTGTAGAGTCCAGGTGGTTGCCTTGTGGTCACCCTAAAGATACTGAGTCATTAAGTGGCTCAGCTACCCATTGTGGGATGTCCAAATACCCTTGTTTGAATTCACCTTTTTTGGCCCTTGTTCCCAGGTTCAGACGTGCAAAAGTGACTTAACATTTGTGAATATTTCTTGATGGCGTTCCTGAATCGGATTATGTGCCGGATCCATGCCAAAATCGAATCCATTGGTCCATTCACGATATGCCCTCAAAATGTCATAAGATTCCGTTCATATTTGAGTGAGTGTGCACAAACACAAAAATACACACACGAATGGTGATGAACGCACACACTCCTAGGGGCAATAAAGGGAAAGCGCCATGACGGTGTAGTCCTCTGACTATCTCGTTTAAATAAAGGACATGGCGGTAAATTATGTTTCGCAAGGTAATAATGATTATTCCAAATCTGGACAAAAACTTTTGGCTATTTTGGTTATTAAATTGTAGCTGCAATATTTTCCTTTGTGGGCGATATCCTATAAAAGTAGGAAAAGAGATGACACAAAATCCTGGGAAGTAAAAGTTCTTACGACCGGTCACAGTCGATCGCAACAGGAAAATGGGTCGTAAGGAGGTTTCCAAAACCTTAACCGGAAGTAACTGGTGTGGTAGTAAGAGCCATAGCTAAACGTCAATTGTCTATAGACAAGTTCGGTTGGGGATTTTCGTGCTGCTGCAGTCTTACGAAGGTCAAACACAGAGTCAACCATCTAAGATCGACGGGGGACTATTGTGCGGCGGCAGTCTTACGAATTAAGGTCAAACACACAGTTATATATATATATATATATATATATATATATATATATATATATATATATATATTGTTACGGAACCTAATATCAACAGATCACGTAGCCGTGATAGAGATAAAAAAATCAGATACTGTAACACTAGGCAGCGTGAAATGTCTAAAGGGAATGAATAAAGAAGTCAGAGGTTCTTTAATTGTTAACAAATAATTCTAATTTATCCCTAAAACAACACTAACATTACAATACAACAAATCAATACATTTACACAGTACAACAACAGTATAACAGCAAATCAATACAGTTTCACAGTATAATAAATAAAGTGTACAGTACCTGGATACCACCACTGTCACAGCGACAAAAAGTCCTTTAATGCATATAATCCAGATGAACAGTTCACATAAATCCTCTCAGAGAATTATTGTCGAATTAAATCACAAAATCAATCTGCTGTAATCCAATAGTGAAATCCTTGCAGTGGTCCCAAAGGCAAACAAACTGAAGACTATATAAATCCGTTACAAATTTCAAGAAGATCTATAACTGCTGCACTTATTGGAAAGGTCCACTAACTGACTCACACTCTTCTTTGTCCGCTGGAATATTTCTCTCTCCTTCACTCGGCTCTAAAACACAGCTCCTTATTTATAACTTTTCACCTCAAGTCGAGAACTTTCCATTTACAGAACAATCCATAGAACCCAGCAATACATAGTACACACGCGCCAAAAGAACAGACCAGAACAAAACTGTGTTTCTACATGACAGGGTTCACATGTGGGCCGGCCCGGCTCGGCCAGGCGATGCTGCCACAGCAATGAGCTATGCGTGCTACACGAACCAAATGTCAACAAAACATGGAACATCCCTGCGCACAATAAAACAGACATATGTAACAATTATATATATATATATATATATATATATATATATATATATATATATATATATATTTGCATTTTAGTGTTCGGATGTTATGTATACATGTAATAAGTCTGTAATCGGGATAACACATAATTTCATGAAAAAGGGCTTAATATATAGTGTAGTAGTATATATAATCCAGTGGGAATTTTCTTAAGAAAGGGCGAAATTTATTCATATATCTTTATTGGTCCCTAAGGAACACTTTTCATCATAAGCGGCAGTATGGCATTCAGGTTTGAGTCATCTTTTTAACATGGCGTCCTAAGATACCGAATGTCTCATTTTCTACCTAAAATCAATAAGGATAGATAGATATGCCTTATCTGTATATCACCTAATGTTATTTTGGTGTAGCATCCGACCTTAACCTGTAATTAACATAAGCATAATTTTTCAATAATGTATGAGTACACTTTAAGAGAACTGCCTTTCAAAATTATACATATATTCTCCTTTTTTTCCGCCGAGAAAAGAATTCAAGATGAGTTTTCATTTTATATGCCGCTAAACTACATGTCATATCATCGATTCAGCTCCAAGATCTAAATAAATTTATTCACAAAAATACACATGCAAAAAGTGACATTTCCATACACCCTTGATTTTTCATTTTAGGTCTTTAGTCCAGAATCATTTTTATTTCTATGGATAATTGTGAAATGGAAAGCTTTTCATAACCAAAATGTATATTTAAGCGTTATCCTTAATAAGTGAATATAGAACTACAGAGCCTCCAAACCAATGCCCACACATTGAAAAGGATTTATTACATTAAAGGTTAAACTCTTAGCAAAATAAAATGCCATGACCATTTTTCCCTCTTGGAACTATGGATCTTAGAACTATGGATCTCTCTTAAGGTAAAGTATGACCAAAGGAATTAAACGTATCTAATTGTATCCGCCAAAACAGAGTTTTGCGGATACTATGTTTTCAGCTGCACGCCGCTGCCGCCGCCGCCGCCGCGTAGGTTTCCGGAGAACTCCTCCGTAACCGCTGGGCGGAATTTTACGAAACCCGGGATTATGTTCGGGTCACATGTGAACTGCTGCGCCCCGATTTTGTTTTGACCTCTGACCTTTCCTCTGCGCTCTGCGTCTGTTTGTGCGTCTGTTTCCACACATAAACCCACATATCTCGGGAACCGTTTGACGGATCAGGAAAATTTCTTTGCACAAATGTAGCCCTTGGAGAGTTTTATAACATACACAAAAAATGGTGGCGCCACCTGCAACCATGTTTGCACAGTGTCCATCTGTTCGTCTGCCTTTGGTTAAAATCACTCATATCTCTCATATCTCTGCAGTGACTTGACTTATTCACCTGAAATTTGGCATGCGTATACATCCTGGATAGCTTTTCTGATTTTGTGACAGGTGGCGCCACCTACATTCACGTTTACGCTGCAGACATCCAAGCTCATATCTCGGGAACCGTTTGACCGATCAGGAAAATTTTTTTGCACAAATGTAGCCCTTTAAATGCTTTATAACATACGCAAAACTGGTGGCGCCACCTACAGCCATTTTTGCACAGCTCCTGTCTGTTTGTCTGCCATGGGATAAAATCACTCATATCTCGGCAGTGGTTTGACATATCTGGCTAAAATTTTGCAGGTTTATACATCCCCGACAGCTCTCTTGATTTTATGACAGGTGGAGCCACCTGCATTCTAGTTTATGCAGCAGCCATCCAAGCTCATATCTTGGGAACCGTTTGACCGATTGGGCCAAAGTGTTGCATGTGTATAGTTCTCACATAGCTCTTTATCATACGCAAAACTGGTGCCGTCACCTGCAACCATTTTTGCTCAGCGTCCATCTGATTGTCTGCCACGGGCTAAAATCACTTATATACATGTAGTGGTTTGACTTATCTGCCTTAAATTTTGCATATGTATACAACTGGGACGGCTTTCTGGATTTTGTGGTAGGGGGGCAACCTTCATACACAATTTGGCTGCAGACATCCATGCTAATATGCAACACTTCACTCTATTTCCCCTTGCCACTTAATCCATGCCTCACTTCACCCGTTCCACTCTGATTTAGGCGGATACACGTAGTCGCTTGTCGACTACCCGTATTCTAGTTATATATCTTATTATTTCTTATTGTTTTATCCAGGTTGGAAAGTAATATCTGCATGTGCGGTGTGTCAATGACTTTTATGTCAACACTATCGTTAGTAAACCGTTAATGAACGTGCCGTCTTGAAATATCTAGCCATATTTAAACCTCTCCCGATATGCTGAGGAGAGTCTTACATGAGTTAATTCCCGAACCGATTATTATTAGATTTAATAAATTATTTATGAGTGAATATGTAAGAAAAAAAGAATATCCTAAAAACCACCTATGTAGCAAAATTTTGGGGGAGCATTAAAAGCGGAAATGAGGAGACCACTTTGCAAGAAGCTCCATATAACGAAATCAAATTAAAAAGAAGCAATGTTGAAAGGCATACCTAACGTTTTACCCGCTTTCTGATTTAACTCTCTGCCGTAAACGGAATCTCCATTAAATCAAACAGATTCGCTCTGATGTCTTCTGGATTATTCCTGGCTTCATGCGTATGAAGCATGAAAACCAGTGGACTCAGTAATAACATGCCTCATGTAAATGCAGCATTCTTTAGACAGAGCCACAGACCATTGACATATAGATATCCATTCGAGTACTAAGTACATGTAATTACATTCAAAATTTTGCTACAAAGGCTTTGATAAAAAAAGAAATACTGGGCACTGGTTTAACAATTTCAGATTTCTCTAGCTTTAGATTACCAAAAGTACTTTGTGTTGATTTTAGATGACTGAGTGCAGGATAAAATTGATTTTAGATTACCCCGGGGCTATTCTGAAATGAGTTTCGTCTTATTTCCTATGATAACAGATTTCCCTTCCAAACCTTTTATTGCGTTTATCTGTGGATTTTATTATAACGTGCATTTATGGATTTTATTATCGTAATCATATTAATTGGATTTTTTTTCTAATTAGATTACAACTTTGTACATCTTTCTTTGTATGTATATAGTAAGCGCTTTGATGCAGGGTATGAGTCAATTAAATATAATTCACATTTTGCATTTTATTTAGTAAGCGCTTTGATGTAGGGTATGAGTAAATTAAATAAAATTAACATTTTGCATTTAATATATAAAGGCATCATCGCTTGCGTCTTGAAGGTCTTGCATCTGGTAAACTTGCTTTTCTGCTAATGTTACCAGCGTCATTTGCACCATTCAGTGTATATTATTTGTTTCAGTCTGCAAGAGAAGCTTTCAGAATTGCCAGTAACTTAACAAATGCCCCGAGGGTATTTTGAACCGGTCGTGCTCAAATGAACATGCTACATTTTAAGGCTAAAATAAAAAAAAGGCATGGTTCTCAGGCACTTTTTTTCAGAAATAATGCGGGCGGGGGTTTTTATTTTTATTTTTTTTTGTATGTTTAGATCAAAATGTCAAATGATTAAGGAAAAGCATAATTATAACAGATTTATTTTGCTAAACAAACAAAAGCACTAGAAAACAAAGGAATTTGTATGGTTTAATATTCTTGAAAGAAATATCCGAGCGGCCGCAGCTCAAAATTGGTAAGTTTCTATTGAAAATCAAAATAAAAATTTTTGATGCGGGGGTTTAAAATTGATGCGGGCGGTGCCTGAGAACCATACCTTTTATTTTTTTGGCCTAATCTATATTAAATGAAGAATGCATTCTAATAAGTGAATGCTTGGGAATTTTACGGCAGATTGGCTTGAAGTTAATAGATGGCCATAGTAATATATTAGAATTAAACGTTCCCTTGAAACATGGCAGCTGTCAAAATTAGAATAGCCAAGAAAGTACTTGTGATAAAACTGGATAATTCACTGCGTTTTTGCGCATATTTTCTGGTTCATAGGTCATTATTTTTGCTATAAAGTCAGACATTTGCCAATGTGCAACGCCGTGTTTGTACAATTAACATAAAAATTCATTTATTCTGCAACAGGTCTTCTTCAAACTTAAAATATATATAGGAAATCATTTCACATAATAACTTGTTAACAGATTAATATTGAAATATTATATCTTCCTCAAAGGAAATCTTTCGGCATACACTTCCGCATCAACCAGTACACATAATTTCCATTCCACAGTCTTTTTTTGTTACATCACAAGCAGATGTCATTAAGGTCTTTATATAACCTGAGAAAATGTACACATGTAACTGTTTATCATATTTAACAATTCTTTCTTTTGCTCATCAAAATACAATATACTCTATTTTGAAATAACAAATTCTTTCGGTATCATATCTGATACTTTTGGACAGTTTGGTGTTCGAAGTTATTTGTAGAAATAAACGTTTATGAATAAATCTTTTTGGTTTAAAGCACCGTTAATTATATTTGCTTAGTAACTTCAAGAGTTGTGGGATTCATTATCTCTTTATCTCGACATATTTAAAAAAAAAATGACCACGCCGGCACCATCAAATTCCTTTTGCGTTGCATTTTGCAAGGGTTACAATGAATCCAACATTGCTGAACAGAAATTCTGAATATTAAGAAGCGATTTTCCCATTTTTTTGTTTTATAACAATAAATGCATAAATGAAACAACCCATTCGCAAACCTCTTACAAATGTATCATGTCAAAAACACCAACCAGTATATCACACAATCATCGGTACAGAACAACTTAAATTTAAGAAATCACCTAAAGCGCATATTTTATACTGACACAGTTTATAAAGGTCTTCCCCCTCCTAAATTAGTGTATTAAAACTAATATAGCATATCATTCAACCAAGTGTTTCATTGTGAGGCGCTCATTGAAAATGTTTTGATCTTTTTCTAAACTGATTAATGCCCAAAGGTAATCTTCAATGGTTGAAAGAAGCATAGACTTAATCAAATAGAACCAAAAACATACCTTGCAAAATATTTATGTAATTCAGTAAAATAAATATCTGAGAAAATGGTTTATTTTCAGCTACATATCAACCACATTGCTAGGGCTCTATTTCACTGGTCACGTGTTCAAACAACATTTGAAAGCTGCTGATTGGCTGTCGTGTGTCATATATTCTAAACATTGTTACTGTTGAAGTGAAGTTGACTACCTATGACGGCCGCCATGTCACATAGCTACAACATTCACAAGAACAAGAAGGTTGAAAAATATATATATATATGTTGGTTTTTCTTATGAAGTTTATACCATATATAAGGCCTTTTGTCCCTCATCAACTTCAAGGCAAAAAAAAGGTATGGTTCTCAGGCTCCGTTTTTCATAAATCAGTGCGGGCTGCGATATTTAATGTTTTACCTATTTTGTATGTTCTGAAAAAAATGTCATATGATGAGGGAAAAGCATAAAAATAACAGAATTGTTTGCTAAACAGGTAAAAGCACTTTATAACAAAGGAAATCGTACCAGAGTTGTATTATTTTATCACCTTGAAAGATGAGAGTCAAAATAAATATTTTTATGCAAGGGGGGGGGGGGGGTAAATTGACGCGGGCGGTGCCTGAGTACCATACTTTTATTTTTTTCGGCCTATTATTAAAGGTTTAGATAACAGTTGATTAACTTTAATCTTCACCGACTGGAACAGACTCTGTCATTCACATATCGCTCTCTCATGTGACTCATAATTTTCATAGAATGTCATTTATTTTTTCATATCAATTGACTGGTTGATTGATTTGTCATATCACACCAACTTGACATTTTTTGTATCCTGCTCCTGTCACAGTCCGCAGCTCACAACACCAGTGTCCTTCTGGTGCGGACGACCCTACAGAATCTTGTGGTACATTATCAAAACCCAATGACTAGAGATTTACATTCTAATTAATGCAAGCCTCCTCTACTCACTTATTCGGCCCATATTCCACAGCTCATTCCTGCATAAGTGACTTTACATTTGTGAATATTCCTTGAATACGTTCCTAGATCCGGGCCATGTGCCAGATCCACACGAAACCCTTAGCTCTTCTTCATCGGCCCTTCCTGAAATACCCTGATTAAGATTCCGTTTATGATTGCATGAGTTATCTTGTGAACAAACACACACACAAACATACGAACGGGGATGAACGTTTACCCTCCTGACGGAAGTATATATAAGCTGGATACAGAGGGGAGACGAACACTGCCCCATGAAAACCACTCAAAAACGGGAAAGGAATTACTGTTGATTTAATTTACACAGATAATGTCACAAGTATCAAACATATGATGCCATGGGGTATATATATAATCTATCCCGTTCTGAAGTGCGCATCCTGGGATATAGAAAGCAGCCCTGACCTGTACCTGTGTATCAAGTGTTTTTTATGTGAAAATCTTGGTGTCTCTTGCTGTCAGCGATATTTCTTGTTAAAGGTTTGGGAGCTTCTCCCCATGCTGTTATGATCAAAGCATTAAATCAGACTCAACCCGACACTGACGTCAGTTTAAGATGAAATCTGGGTCCTATTTCCTGAATACCGAGGTCAGGGCACAGGGTACTGTTATCTAATCTCCGGGCGTATCTGTGGGATATATCTGAATCAGATTTCTAATAAATAAATTGGATGTCCGTTTGTCAGGCGCTGGAAAATGCATCGAATCGGAAATTGGCAGAACAAACGTGCTATAGTAGTCCAGGGGCGGATCCAGGATTTAGGGAAAGGAGGTGTCCAACCCAGGAGAACTAGTGACAAACCTGGGCCGTTACAAAAGTTGCAGTGGCTAAAAAAGGGGAGGTCTGAGCCCCTGGACCCCTCCCAAGGATCCGCTTCTGTAGTCCGCTAATCTACCGATCATTCAGAGTATTTCAATTTAACATTTAAATTGAATGTTCAAAACCAACTACTTTTGCCGAAATCGCATGACCTTTCAGCTGATTAGATAAACAAGGTTTCCTAGTAAAATATTATTCATGCATATTATAATTTACATTTATCAAAACTTACGTTTTATATATATATATGTATATGTATATATATATATATATATATATATATATATATATATATATATATATATATAGTTACGGAACCTAATATAAACAGATCACGTATGCGTGATGAACACAAATTTTGTAATGCAGATAAAAAAAATCAGATACTGTAACACTAGGCAGCGTGAAATGAAGTCAGTGTTTTTTTTTCACAAATAACCATAATTGATTCTTAAAACAACCCTTACATTACAATACACTAAATCAATACAATTATACAGTAAAACAGCGGTATAACAACAAATCTATACAATCACACAGTAAAATACACAAAGTGCACAGTACCTGGATACCACCACCGTCACAACGATAAGTTCTTTAAATGTATACTCTCGGAGAATGACAGTCCAGTGTAAAGCTCTTGTAACAATCCAGAAAGTAAACTGAAGTCCAATGCACAAAATCCAGGAGAAAGTCTGAAGAAAATCTGTAATTGCCGCACTCGTCGGATAAGGTCCCAAAAACTGATACACACGCTTCTGCGTCCGCTGGAAATCTTCTCTGCTGCTCTCTCTCGGCTCTAAAACACAGCTCCTTTATATATCTTCTCACCCTAAGCCGAGAATTTTTCCACTTCTCGAACAGTCTTAAGGATCTTACACAACACAAATAAACACGCGTTACAGGAATCCTCTATAAGAACATTGCGGTGTGTGTCTCTACATACCAGGGTCCACACGTGACCCACGACCAGGCGAGAAAGCCAAAGGCTAGCATGACAACGAGAGTTCAACCAGTATGGATTAAACTGCAAATGCAACAAACGGCCCGGCGAGGGTGTCACAACATGAGTTACGCCCGTGTCACACAATAACAAGAGCACCTGTAACAATATAAATAAATAAATATATATGTATATATGTATATGTATATACCGTATCAGGTTGTTGCATTCGGTAAGAATTTGGCTGGTGTATGTATATATGTCGTGTTGTGAAAGGATCCCTGAGACCGCACACATTCTCAAATGACATATATAAATTCAAAACGGAATTTAGCCGGCCGCCCTATAAAGGTTTCTACAGGTACTATGGCCGGCTACATTTTCGCTGGGTTAAAATTTTGCAATTTACAATTTCAGGGTTTCGCGAGAGTTCCATATTCGCGATCTTTTTATGGATTTGGATGGACATTGGTGGAGGGTTTCTTTTACATAGAATGTACACATAGCTGTTATTAATTTAGTTATTAAGTTAGTAAGGCACTCTCCCGTGGCGCAGGTGGTGGCGTCCGGTTGTGTCGGAGGACCCGGAGAACACCACCGACCTTGGCCACCCACTCTCATAGCCACGCCAAGGATCGAACCCGACTGCAGCTCTAGTTTAGTACTCTACTGTTCGTAATATAACGTGCGTACTGATTTAAGGAACCTTCACTTACCATACTTAGTGTTTGACACTGATTTTAACATAAACTTTGTATTTGTGTATAGGGTTATTATAAAGATCGGTAATTAATAGTAATAAAGAAATGCTGAGAAATATGAGCAAACAGCACAAATAAAACCAGATAATGACGGCACGTTAAAGTAGTATAGCAGTTATAATACTAGTTATTGATTCATTATATTATCAAATATTTCTTGCAGCTTATAAACATCTATACCCACTGATCCTCATAAATGGAACTAGCCGGTAATATGTGGGTCTGATATTTGGTTTCAATCTCATTAACCCTCAGGGGAAAGCTGTAGCTGAGCAGTAACGACACACCGAGGACTGTTCAGGGCGTGCTATGACTATTTATACGCCATACCTCACCGCCTACGGTTCCTATACCGTGGACCTTAAACAAAGAGGATGTACGTTTTTATGGCGGTTCTTATTCGAACATTCACCGCTTATAGTGTTTGTCACCTGCAAAGTTTCACATCTCGTTTCGTGTAGGCCAACAGAAGTCCCAATTTAAGGGACTGCCAGTCAGGGTTTCGTGGGCGTTCAAATCGGACACCTGCTAATCACCAGGGCTTCTAATAACACAAGTCGCGTAGGTATATATGGAGTGAAGAGGGTAATATAGTCCGTTCAAATATGTTGGGCAAGAATCATTTTGATTTTAATGTTTGACAGTTGAGACAAGTAGTCCCACATGTACTGCTTAACTGGAAGAAGTTCGTTTTGAGTAGACATGACCTCTTGCGGAATGATGAGACCCCAATGGCTTAAATGGTAAATATTGTAATAAACCTGGCTCATTTTAAACCTTACAAGCACTTTGATAGAGCTTTACTTTTCTTTTTTTCTAATTTTTCTTTTAAATAAATAATTGGGACAAGGAAGTTGATTATTATATATATATATATCAATATAAGTTCGTTACCTTGCGTCATACGTCAACAGAGGGCTCGACCGTAAAACAGAGAACATAGATAATGTAATATATATCAAACAGTCCGAGAGTTTAGCTCATGGTCGATTTATGACACTACGGTCCGTTTCGCCCAGAAGGCTCTTCAGGTCTAATTGTGAGTTCGGTGTATTTACAACGCGTACTGCGTGCACAATTGGATTGGGGTGAGCTTGAGCGTATCGGATATGAGTTGCTTAGTTGTTAACGAGGAGGAACTTGTTTAGGTGCCTGCATTTGCTTATTAATTCTGATCTTGTGTTTAGTATTGAACATTTTCGTCTGGTTATAATGAATGGTTTTCCCACAGGCATAACTGACAGCGTTTTGTGATATTAATTTGAGTAGGAGTTGGCTTGAGGATGCTCCATTTAAGTTCGAACTTAATGATTTTTTTTTTCGCGTAACTGCCAAATGTATTTACTCAGCTCTGTTTCTTTACATTTATGTTGAAGCTTGAAGGAACTCTTATGATTATACCACCGTTTTTTAATTCTGTATCGCAAGCAGTGTGCTTTATTGCCTTGTTGTGTGATAACGGTGGCTTCGTATACGATGTTTATGTCAGACATCGATCCTGCAGGGGGCAATCATCAGGTTTTCGGCAATTGCATTTGCTCTTTTTCTTTTTTCTCTTTGCTTAGGAATGTTTTATTATGTGCGCTGATGGTGTTGCCAATAATGTCCATAC
This sequence comes from Sipunculus nudus, assembly GCA_026874595.1. Classification (NCBI taxonomy): domain Eukaryota; kingdom Metazoa; phylum Annelida; class Sipuncula; order Golfingiida; family Sipunculidae; genus Sipunculus; species Sipunculus nudus. The sequence goes on from CM049309.1 coordinate 35,984,204, forward strand.
AACTGTAGCTCACCTTAACGTTGTTGCGATTAAATATTGGATGGAGTATATGTGCCCCTCCGGGAAATGTTTGTCTAGAAGTAGTAAGAAGCGCCTTCCCACTCTCGTTGAGACGTGCTTACTAAACGGGGGGTTATACCATATTATCTTTCTTTTCCGGTTGCGTTAGGTTGAAGCTGTTGTATCTTTGATGTACTTTAGCTTGTACTGGTATCCTGCTTTATCGAGGGCCATTTGGTATTCTCGTGATTTGGCACTGAATTCTGTTTCGTTGCTCGATATGTTTGATAATCTGCGGTTGATGGAGCTTGGGATGGATTGTATTATAGAAGGCGGATGGTTGGAGGGTTTGTTTACGTACTGTATGGTATTGTTTGGTTTAGTGTATGGCCTGTATGAATTGTTAGCCAGGTTAAGCGTAACGTCCAGGAAGTTGGTGATCTTGCAGTATGGTTCTGTGGTGATGCGGAGTCCTAATTTATTTAGTATGGAATTTAGATCTTTTGCTATTCTGTTTGCCGCTGATGGGGCGGTTTTACGCAGGACCGCCAGCCCGTCATCCCTATATAGGCCAACTAAGCCGTTACTGGAAAGAGGTTTTATCTTTTTCAGTATGTATGCGCCAACTAACTCACAGGTTTCTGCGCCATTATAGGACCCCATGGTGACGTCGAATAGGTCTGCTTGTGTCGCTTTTTGCCATGGTGAGTTGTCGTGGAACACCAGGGTGTCATATATATATATATATATATATATATATATATATATATATATATATATATATATATATAGTACAGACAGATAAGACCACCAACCTGTACAGTATGCCGAAAGAATACTACAATAAACTCCTAACAGAAAACATCACTAAGACATACAAAAAAGCAGCAAAAATATCTGTAAAAATATCAATACAGAAGCCAAAGAAATAGCCGGTTCCCTTAACCTAGCAGACCGCATCGAAGTCATGACCGGGCGCAATGCTTACATTACTTTGAAAGACCACAAGGATAATTTTGATCAAAACCCATAGTGCAGACTGATAAATCCAGCAAAATCTGAAATAGGTATCATCAGCAAAAAGCACTTGGAAAAAATTAATAGCCAACTGAGACTGAAAACCAAACTCAACCTGTGGCAAAATACCGCACAGGTAATATCTTGGTTCAAGAAATTGAAACTAAAAACAAAAATCAAAGTTCATAAAGTTTGATATCGTTGATTTTACCCCTCGATCACAGAAGATCTACTCATGAAACCCCTCAAATTTGCTAAAAACCATGGTCTCCATTCCAGATGATGTCATCAAAATCATCCTGCACAGCAGGAAAAGCTTACTGTTTAGCAACGGTAACATCTGTGTGAAAAAAAGATCATACTAGTTTTGACGTCACCATGGGCAGTTTTGATGGCGCTGAAGTGTGCGAAATTGTTGGGTAATACATCCTAGATATGTTGAAAAAGGAATTTGGTAAAAATGCTCTAGGCCTGTATCGAGATGACGGTTTAGGTTGTTTCCCCCAACATGTCTGGACCCAAAGCAGACAGCACCCGTAAGAAAATGATCAAACTCCAATGTTGGGTTAAAAATAACCATTGAAACTAACCTGACCTGCACAGATTTCTTAGACGTAACATTTGACCTCCAAAATGACATTTTCTTCCCTTACAGAACACCGAACAATGACCCGCTCTATATCCACGCACAATCCAATAACCCCCAGCTATTATCAGGCAGATACCTATGATGATCAGCAAGCGTGAATTAGACACCTCCTGCAATGAAGAGCTATTTATGAAAGCCAAACCCATGTATGACAAAGGTTAAGCGAAAAGCGGGTTCTCAAAAAGCTTAAAATATGTTAAACCCATAGTGAAAAAGAAATAGGAAAAGGAAATTAATAGGGTTCAATCCCCCCTAGAGTCGTCATGTAAAAATCAACAGACAATTCATGAAACTAGTTGAAAAACACTTCCCAAAACATCACAGGTACCACAGGTTATTCAACAGAAACAATTTGAATATTAGCTATAGCTGTCTACCCAACGTGTCTAACCTGATCAGTAAATATAATATGAAGGTTCTAAATACTGACAAAGCTGTGAATGTACCTCAAAAACAAACTGCCGTAAAAAAGACGAATGTCCTATGAATGGTCAGTGTCAGCTGAGATGCATTGTCTACAAGGCAACAGTTAGAACAGACAATGACAAGAAAAACTACATAGGGTGTACTAAAGGTGATTTCAAGACCAGATACAATAACTATAAACAATCCTTTCGTAACAGATCCCACGCTAAAAACACTGAACTGTCTAAACACATCTGGTCACTAAAAGACAACAATATCAATTACAAGCTCTCATGGGAAATCTCTGCCAAGGTGGGACTAGTCTTCTATGGGACTAGAAAGTGTGATCTCTGTTTGTCCGAAAAGCTACTCATAGCAACGCCCCCCCCCCCCCCCCCCCCCCGATCATAGTTGAACTGAAGAGCTGAAATTCCCTCCAAGTGCCGCCATCAAAACAAATTCACTCTGAAATGTTTAAAAACATAGCATTCTCACTAATATTCTACGTGCCCCCTCATCCAACCCCCCTCCCCCCGCCACGAGGATCCGCTGGGCAGACTTACCTGTTCAGGTAGTTGTTCTCTCACTGCTTTGCAGTGTTGAGGGACTTCGGCGTTACCAGTACCCCATGGTGAGTTTGTCGAGTGGAGTCCACTTGGTATGAGTATAGTATAGTAGTATATTTGGCCTTTATATTGTATATTCGCCTTATATATTATAAATTGTGTATTTTCATAGTATATTGTGTGTTTATATCATATGTATACTACTGATATGTTCACTGCTTCCAGGATCCTATTGCAAATCAGTTTACTATGCTAATTGAGCATCCTGGTAATATATCTTTGTATTATATATAAACAAAAACAACAACAAACCTCTTTGCCCTGTTATGTTCCAGTATCGCACGTGTACCCCGACCAATCCTATTGTGCCCCCGACGACAATAGGATCTGTGTCAGTCTTTCACATGCCCATCCTCCCCCCGAATCGCACTAAGCATAATCTCGTACTTTAAGTCTTTCTAACTCCAGTCGTTTTAACTCAATTTCTTTTTCTTTTTCTAGTCTGTCTCTTTCTATTTCTTTTTCTAGCCTTTCTCTTTCTATTTCTTTTTTCTAGTCTTTCTCTTTCTAACCGTTCTTCCCTCTCTTTTTCTAATTCGAACTGTTTTAATGCTAGCTCATGTTCCATTTCCAACTTTTTCAATACTAATTGCATAGCAAGGCTGTCATTTTTTATTTTTAAACTTCAGTCTCTTCAATTAAACCTTTGCTAATAAGATCTTGCATGATTTTAGCAATGATATCAGGCTTTCTCAAAGCTTTTTTCACACTTAGCCCTAAGTGTTGTCCCAAACGCAACAACGTTCTTTTGACAACTGTTCAAGTTGAACAGGATCCGGATCGTCAACAAATGTCTCAGATTTGAAATCTGCCATGTTAAGATGTCAAAACAATAACAAAAAACCACTGAGATAAATCCTGTAAACAAGGTACTGTAAACAATATGTAATCTTGTAAACAATGTATGATAAAACAATGTGTCCAGGTCAAGGCCTAATAAATTTGTAAAATATTAAGCATCCCGGACGGGCCCCCAATTTTATGCTACGGAACCTAATATAAACAGATCACGTATGCGTGATGAACACAACTGCTGTAATGGAGATAAAAAAATTAGATTCTGTAACGCTAGGCAGCGCGAGAAGTCTAGGAGAATGAATAAGGAAGTCAGTGGTTTTTTGTTAACAGATAACTATAATTTATTCCTAAAACAACCCTCACAATACAATACACTGAATCAATACAGTTATACAGTAACACAGCGTTATAGCAACAAGTCAATACAATTACACAGAAAGATAATGGTTCAATACCTGGATACAAACAGTGTCACCAAGATAAGTCCTTTGAATGTAAACTCTCGGAGAATGACAGTCCAGTGGAAAGTTCTTGCCACAACACAGAAAGTAAACTGAAGTCCAAATGTATAAAATCCAGGAAAGTTCTTGAAAAATCTATAATTGCCGCATTCGTCGGATAAGTTCCTGACATACGCTTCTGCGTCCGCTGGAATCGGCTGTCTGCCTCTGGTTCTAAAAAACAGCCCGTTATATACCTTCACACCCTAAGCCGGGAACCTTCCACTTCTCGAAAAGTCTTTAAGGACCCTACTCGACAGTAAACACGCGTTTCAGGAATTCATAGAAAGACATCGCTGTGTATCTACACATACCAGGCTCATCACGTGACCCACGACCAAGCGTGAAAACTCAAGACCCACATGACAACGAGAGTTCAACCAGTACTGAATGTAACAACAACACGAGTTACGCCCGTGTCACATAATAGAGCACCTGTAACAATATATATATATATATATATATATATATATATATATATATATATATATATATATATATCTTTCATTTTTAACATATTCGCTTTGATTTAAAAGATAATGAACCAATGCAATTAACAGCACACTTTTAAGCCGCTGTTATTAACACTCCTTTGGTTAAGCAAAATGCAACAGCCCTTTGATTTTTTTAAGGTCTGTGGTTTATTCTAATTTCACTCCCTGAAATGGTCGGACATTAATACTGATCTTTCTGGGCCACGTAAATATTTTAGGATTTTTCTCACAGTCATACTCAGATAATCTTCTGTTTAAAGTTGTGAAGCTTCTCTATGAGATTTATTTTGTTTATGCACTCTTATGAACTTATGCTGTTTCAACCGAAATTCTCCATTTGAAAGCATTTATTAAATTGTACAATGAACGTTTCCGGGTCACATATATAATTAAATATAAATTCAAAAGTTAAATATTATCGATAAGAAAAAAATATAGCCTTTGTTCATGTTGCAGGTCCCTGATCTCATATTTTTAACGTTTTTAGCGTTTTTTGTGTGGTCTAACTCAAATTGTCAATCATATTTTAAAATGTCGTCAATCACATGTAGGCCCTCAGTTTAATTTCTCCTCCTCATTACCATTCTCTCCGTTATAAATGTAGTTTTGTATCAGACTGACTAATAACGCCAGTGTCCGGATCTTTATCCATTCTTCCCATCAGGACGAGCAAACATATTTCAGATCTCATTATAATATGGATATTGCATAAACTGGACCCAATTCTTGAAAGAAAACTTTTTTTTTTGCGATTTATGTTTCAACAAAAAAAAATATATTAGTGTGAACGTGAAGCTACTGGTACATCTATCAGCACTGTCTATATTCGGCTGTGACGTAAACCACATGTAAAACCCGTGTGACTAAAATTTCTAGATTTTATCAAAATCTCAGTGTCTCTCACACTGTCAGCCCCAAATTTTCAGGGAATAATAAAATCAGCATGTATTGCTACATTAAGACATTTCAAATTTTTTTCTGTGACGTCACACTATGCACCAGCCAGCTACATCAGGGCCCATGCAATCTCTGTTCTGGATGCAATGCCCCTACACATAACGAACCCACGTGCTGATCGATACATTACCTAATAATTATATTGCCGCAGAAAGGGCATACTCTTTACGCAGCTGTATATACACTGTGGTCCTTCGATATCTATCTCTTTCGATTAACCCCGCTGCTTTGCATAGCAAGTTTTTTGTGGTTTCACCACCAGGCCTGACACGGGGCTATGACTTGAAATTAACCCAACGAAAGCAGAGCATCGCATTGAGCATACAACTTCAAGTTTAGGCCCCGCTCACCCTGCTCTCAGTGGTTTTATTTCAAATTTTGGCCCGTGTGCAAAATCCTGGTGGGAAAACCCGGAATCTTAAAAAAAAAATACAACAAAAAACAGCGGTTTAAGCAAAGGAGATTTTTTAACGACTTTTTAACGGTGTATAACTAGTATTAGGGAGTGTAGGAAATATATGAGGATTTTCAGGTGAAACGTAGCGTGAAGACGAAAGAAAAATGGAATATCTGGTAAAGAATGTCTGTTGGTGTACGAGAAATAGATTGCCGTTCACACAGAGACGTTCTCCCGTCCTCCCTCCCCCTCGCCCGGACTAGGAATAAAACAGATGCCCAGACATCTTTATTCCATTACCCATTGAAACGTTCCATAAATCAGGTAGTCGGTGGGCCTCGTCCTGTGAATCCGAGACAGATTCTTGTATATAAGACAAATGATTACAAATGATTTTCAGATGAGAAGTGGCACCAAGACGATTCTTGTAAATATGACAAATGAATGATTAATTTACCCCAGCAGATTCTGACAAACTGGCGTTATATATAAGGACCTGGGAACATAAAGAATTAGTCAAATAACGAGTTATATTGATATCTATCACTTTAATTATAAAAAAAGAATCTTACAGTATATTGATCCGTTAGTGTCAGTGCCCATTTTTTCTATAATATATGAGTTAAGAAGCAGAAGGTATTCAGGTCAGACCCCCGTCAAAATAAGCTGCAACAAAACGTAAGAATCTCAGTACTACAGATTTATATAATGAGCCCCATGTAAGCATAGCATTAATGAATCAGGCAACTTTTGGATGGCGATTATTTTGAAAAGCGTTTTTTTTACTATGCGAGTGTTCGCATAGGACTCTTTCCTCTCGAAATACAATTCTTTTAATGACTGTAGACTGTAAAGGACGGTGGCTCGTATAGGACACAAAAAGAATAGGGATACTATCACGTGCGAACGAGATAATTATAGCGTGCGAACGAGATAATTTTCGCATGCGAAAGAGCTACTATCGCGTGCTAACGAGATACTATCGCGTACGCACGGGATAAAAAAAACATTTTCTGTGCATCCTATACGAGCCTTCGTAGTAAAGTCTGTGCTGGCATAAGATAAAATATAATCAGCAAAACGGGATAAACAGGAGAGAGGGAAAAATTATTTTCCATCCCATCTGAGACCTTACAATACATTGACATTTGCACTATAAGAGTTACTCTATTCCCTGAATATCCCTAGGGAAATAAACTTTTAACCCCGTGCTGCAAAGCGATTCTTATTTCTTACTCATGAGCGAGACCCAATCACTTTCGCTGATTGAATCTAGGTAACTCGACCGACCTTTACATAATCGGACTGGTTTTTGGTCGATAACCCGACTCTGAGTGATACTCTGTTTGGCTTTGCTTTTCAAAATTCTAAGAACTGGCTTATACCACTGTAACGAGCGCTCACAGACCGCTAACAGACAATCAGCCCTTAAACTAGTTTCCACCGCCAAATGACAGCTCTATTACACAGACAGTTACAGCTGCTTTCGTGTTTGGGAACGAGACTCCTGGGAAACTCGGTTAAAAGCACGATAGTGTAATATACACTTTATCGTCCACAGCCCAAGAATACCATATAATATTTACATAAAGGGGCCTTTTCCTATTCTGACGTCTATTTACTACAGATAATCCCATTAACCTTTTATAAAATATACCCCAAAACGCGGATCCAACCGTACTGTTTGTTCCTTTTGTCAATGTGGGGAGCCTGCAAAAATAATCCAAACATTCAACAAATAGGGTACCTTTGAACAAGATTATTGTTACTTACGGTAACTCCCGCACTTGCTTATCAGCGCTATCTAGTATTCAAAGTTAGAAGTTTCAGATATCTATCTTTTCGATTAAATGTAAACTTTAATCATATTTCAATGCACAGTAGTGAAGCTTTATGTATTCCTTTAGCGATCCACTCATATGTATAATAATGAACAAAAGAATTAGCCAGTTTTAATGCCTTACTCAAACGTTATGTGTTTCACTAAATGAAAACAAGATGGCACTGATGAGCAAAAGCGGGAGTTATCGTAAATAACAGTAACCTTGTTCAAAGGTACCCCATAGGCAAGACAGACGAACCAGTGTTTTTTTAGGACGTTTGTGACTTTCCAGCTACAGCACTTATGCAATCAGCCACCTCAGGTTACATGGCCTTTCTTTTTGACAACATTGCTGTGTTTACTAATATCATGAGATACAGGCTCATATATCCATCACATCTGCGTTAAAAGAACTTTGCCTAGTGTTCTATTAAATACACGCAGAGTAAGAAGGAATTCGAGGTAATTCTATTAAAAATCAGGGAAATACCTGGCTTAAATGAGTAAGGTAAAAAAATAACAATCTAGGTATGAATTATTATATCATATATATATAGTCCCCTTTAATTATACTGGATTAAACTTTTGTATTTTAAGGATAATGGCGTGGCTGCTTAATGATAGCACTGCGGTAACCCGCTCATTGAATGCCACATTACTTAGGGTCAATGGGAAAGTATGGAAAATACCTATTAGGAAACGCTTGACATCGATGAGGACGGGTCATAACCGTTTCCGGGAGTATTTGCATGACAATGGTTGCGCCAGCACCGTCAATAATACTATAGATATAAAGAAAGTTACCAGACATTTGGACAAGATATTTAGTTGACCAACTGATAATCCAAAATGGACCAGACAGCTGCAAAATGCCTCTCTTTGATGGTACCCTAGTTCTGCCAACGGACCATTGGTTTAAAGACAGGCTGACACGGCGATAAGCAGAACTGTCTTACCCACAGGTCATAAATCCCTTTATCCCGTGTATATAGACAGATTTAAGACATGAGATTAGGTTCAAAAGACCGCTTCAGACGGTACAGACTCAGTCATTAATTGATTAATCCGTTAACGTGGCCAATACCGGCAAGGTTTCTAAAATAAGCGCTGGATATTGCACGTTTCTGCTGATAGGGACTCGTCGCATTGTTTTAACGGGGTTTGAAGTCGGCTGTAATGTATACGATAACACTGTTCGGCCTAGAAAGAAAACGACTTTATTTTAGAAATCAAAGGGATCCTTAAAAGCCTCTCAGACAGACGACAAAATCACTGGGTCCCCAAGGAAGGTGAAAAGTACATGATAATTTGAAAGATCGGTTTCGTCTGAGTTGTAAACTCTTAAGAGAAAGTAAAAACAAAGGTAAGTTAGGAGATAGACCGGATTAGCCACTGTGTTATTGAATTTACTGTTATCTGTTAAAACGAGTTTATTACCTGTAAATAATATTTGCCCATACGCCAATCCTCGAATTAAATATTGAAAATGTTTTACGTTTTACTTTAATTATATATACATATTTCCTGTCAAATTGTGTGGAGTGTAGATATAATTAATTCCAATGGTCAGTTATGGTGAGCTTAAATCAATATCCCGTTCACATTGTCATTATTAATGAAGCGTAACATGTAACAATCTATAGTCCAGGGAGATGCCTTAGTCATTTATGGAATATGAACATAGCAAGTTTGGGGGAAAATTCCGAACGATGTAGGATTGACTTCGAGAAAAGGTTCTATGCGGCTTCATACAGACCCAGATTAATATATATGTATATTTAATTTATTGATATAGATTATTTCACCTGTAACATCTAGCTCCCATATATAATACTTGCCCATGCGGCTACATACAGACCCAGATTAATATATATATATGAATATTTAATTTATTGATATAGATTATTTCACCTGTAACATCTAGCTCCCATAAATAATACTTGCCCATACGCCCATCCTCGAATAAACATTGAAAACGTTTTTACGTTTTATTTTTATTATAAATACATATTTCGTGCCATTTTGTGTTGAGTGTAAACATAATAAATTCCAATTGTCAGTTATGGTAAGCTTAATCCAATATCCCCATCACAAAGACATTATTAATGTAGTGTAACATGCAATAAACTATGGTTTAAAACAGATGGCCTTGTCATTAAAAATATGAACATAGCACGTTTTGGGAGAAAGTCCGAAGATGTAGGGCTGACTTCGAGAAAAGGTTCTATGCTGCTACATACAGACCCATATATATATATATATATATATATATATATATATATATATATATATATATTGTTACGGAACCTAATTTCAACAGATCACGTATGCGTGATGAAATAAATTTTGTAATGGAGAAAAAAAATCAGATTCTGTAAAACTAGGCAGCGTGAACTGTCTAGGGGAATGAATAAAGAAGTCAGTGGTTTTTTGTTAACAAATAACTATAATGCATTCTTAAAACAACCCTAACATTACAATACATTAAATCAATACAATTACACAGTACAACAACAGTATAACAGCAAATCAATATAATCACACAGCCTAATAAACAAAGTGCACAGTACTTGGATACCACCACTGTCACAGCAAGAAGTCCTTTAAAGCATATTATTCAGATGAACAGTTCACACAAATCTTCTCAGGGGATAACAGTCCAGTTCATTCACAAAATCAATCCGCCGTAATCCCAAAGTGAAGTTCCTGTCATAATCCCGAAAACAAACTGAAGACCTAACAAGATCCGTCACAAATCTAGAAGAAAATCTTTAATTGCTGCACTTATCGGAATAGGTCACACAAACTGACTTACATGCTCCTGTGTCCGCTGGAATATTCTCTCACCTCTCTCTTGGCTCTAAAACACAGCCCCTATTTATAGCTTCTCATCTCAAGCCAAGAACTTTCTATTTCTAAAAAAAATCAAAAGAATCCAACATGATACACAGTACACACGCGCGTTACAGGAAACATCTAGAAAATGAACGCTGTGTCTATACATGTCAGGGTTCACGCCCGGCTCGGCTAGGCGAGAAAGCCCAAGACAAGCATGACAGCCAGAGTTCAACCAGTACGGATTAAACTGAGAATGCAACACCTGGCCGTGCGAGGCCGCTACAACACGAGTTGAACAATAAAAAAGACATCTGTAACAATATATATATATATATATATATATATATATATATATATATATATATATATATATTATTTATTGATATAACCGAGTTCGGTCGGTAATGGCCAAGTCTGTCTCGACTCTAACATTTCTTTTGCCGCATGCAGACACTCTATAATTCTTATGAATAATATTTATATATTGACTCTTTTTGGATTAAATCATAGCTGAATGTCAATTTTGTCAGATTAAAATGTGCACAAATCCTCGAAAATATCTGATGTTGACCTGCGTACGGGCCCCTAGAACGGGTTTATGTTGTGACTGTCTGTGGTGAATATGAGTTTGTGGCTGGTTAAGAGAGTTGTTTGATTGGTTAAGAGATGTCAGACAGCTCAGGTTATATGTTATAACTCAGTCAATATGTTATTTTATAGTTGGAACAATTACGCACGGAGAGTGGTTTTTATGGCATGCCGGTTGACCTTATTCACAGGTTCATACCTATTTGGTCGATATAACTCTGATGTATGTCAAGAATGATTCGGGATTGCTCATCGCCTGCAAACTTAAGCATAGCCTTACAATAAAGGATAGGTCCTTGTGTCTCGCAAGCAAAGAAGAGTCCATAGCCTGTAAATAAACGATAGGTCATGTGGCCTGTATGTAGCAGCATAGAACCTTTTCTCGAAGTCAGACCTACATCTTTCGGACTTTCTCCCTAAACGTGCTATGTTCATATTTCTAATGACAAGGCCATCTGTTTTAAACCATAGCATATAAATAAAGGATAAATCTGTTAACTGCCAATATTACTGTCTATTTATGAGGAAGAAGACTACCATATGATAAGGATGATAATATAATGCTGTTTCCTGAGCGAAGAAGATAATCCCTAAAGTAAAGCTAATTAACACATTCAAATGACTAACGTTCTGATGTCATATCGGTATTTTACAGTCAAGCCAAGTCAGTTCTGACACGAGGGCCGTTAAACTACAAAATAACTCAATTATAATTTTTATAATGCATTTTTCTTGTATATTCCTGGTATTAATATATAAGAATTTTCTCAGAATGTTAGAACATCAGTAAAAATATTGATAATACATAAAATACTGTACCCAATAGGAGCAATATATATCAGATACAAGACCTTCGTCGGCAGTTAAATTAAATCACATAAAGCCACCTGCACACAACAGATATGTACGATAGAAATAAAATGGCTTCGCTCCCTATTACCCTAGGAATACTTTTGGAAACTAAAGTACCGAGATTTCAATGATTTTCTGACCCATTCAGTTAACCCACGGTGAATTCACATGCCCCAAGCACCAACCCATCAATATAAACTAGATGTAGAAAATATGCAACAGGTTACAGAAAAAAAAACCCACAAAAAAAAAAAACATTTTCTGTTTACCGTTCGAATTGGTTCAGAAATATAAAACTGGCAGGAGCTGGTTGACGGGTGCGATAAGGGAGAAAATCAGCACAAGTATAGTTCAATATTTAGCACTAATCTTAAAGGAAAATCAAAAGATAAAAGCTTTTTTTTTCCTCTTCACTTCCAAGGCATAAATACCTATCATGTTAAAACAGTTTGTTTTCAGATACATCCAAGGGTGTTAGTTATAATATATGTAGTGGAAGCAGATATTGTAACGTAATAAAACAGCTTTTGGAAACTCTTATTGAATAAAACATTTAGGAAATGAACCCATCAACCAATCAATATGATGAAGGAAAAATCAAGCGAGAAAATCCACACTAAATTTCTTGTTTCGTTAATTATCTACCTTAATATCTGTCTTCCAATAAATATGCTGCATTTCATATAGTTGTAGGCTAGGATGTCCTGAGGCTTCCTCTACGCCTACTTTTCGCACCTTAAATTATTTTCGTAAGGTTGATTAAATGTTTTTTTTTCTTCTCCATTAAAATCATTTTATATAAAGATACAGATATTACCGTTTTTCATGCTAGGGTCGTTACCACAAAGTGCGGTCTCTTCATCCAGCGGTGAAAGGGTAATGATTATAATGATTATATTGCGGAAATAAATAAGTAATGAATAACATATTAACCGCACAGTGTTTTAGTGCATATGTGTTATCCTAGCAGGGAGCAGAGAAAAGCTACAAAAAAAGAACATGCCCGAAAAACCGGGAAGGGAAAACCGGAGGGGACGGATACAGTCCATGATATCACACTAATGACACTATAAGGTTTACGTGGCAGAAAATATCATTTATTTTCTTTGTTCAAAAGTTCACTTCTTCAGGATTACAAAGGCACCATCACCATACACGCTACATAGCTGATCTTGCCATCCCATAAAGACTGGCACGACACCCAGCGTATTAACCATTAATTCGTCTCCTGTCAATAAATATCCCGGAATGGGTTCCTCTCTAAGCCGGCCAAAGCAGAGGAAACTATTGTCACCTTACATATTACCACCAATCGGTCAACCGTCGCCCCAAGACACAATCCATATCAGCACGGCCAGCTGTCTGGGTGGAAGGAATCACGGACGGTCTCATCTACGCTGATGTTCAGTTTAATGTCACCGCTGAGATGCTAATGCTTAGGTGCCTGTTTAAATAATATCCTCTTAGCTGACTTTTATTTTGCTAATCCCTTGGCCTCGATCACTCACGCAAGGGCTTGTCTATGGCTCCGTCACCTGTATATACCGGGAAGAGCTTTATCCCACATGTCGACATATATTACCTTTTGAGAGCAGACGGTTCATGGCTAAGGATTGTATATGGTTAACCTGGATGTAACCTTATGAAATTTTACCCCATTACTTGACTTTTCGTGCCTCTCACGTGATTTCAAAGTGCGACTTATAAGTGGTAACCTTTCACGGGACATACAGAGAGTATAATTAAGGTTCGAATCATTAAAGACATAATTAAAAAGCGAATGGTACACTTTAAATGTTAAATATGATACCACACACATATACAGATATATATATATATATATATATATATATATATATATATATATATATATATATGAAACTTTCAAATGACAACAGAGGCAGTTTTATGCACTATGTTTTATGTGTCCAAGGTACATCAAACACACTGCAATGATCTAGCTGAAATAAATATAGAAGGAAGTATATTAGGTACAGCTATAAAATGCATTCAGTGTTATTTTTATCAGACTTGACATGAGCCCAATTCTGGATGTCAATGGTAAAAACGGGAAGAAAAAGTTTGATAAATATAGAAATTAAGGGGGAAAGAGAAGAGAAGATTAGTAAAATTGTTAAGAAATAGCTTATAGAAGTAGAAGTGAGTGGTTCCATAATATCTTGAGTACGGCTGTTGAATGGCGAAGGGCTTTTATAACCAGACAATGGAGCCGCTATGGGATTAATTAAAAAACAACTCTTTCATCATCATCCTACCATTGTCAGATGCCACGACTCAGAAATGGAGCACAGACTCACCGCAGCTTTTTATCCTTCACTGAAAGCCAACCTTTCCCTCCCGCATACATTTGCCTTTCAGCTTCATCCCCTCTGAAAAGGCATAAATCTTATTTGTCGTCAAAGGTAAAAAAAGCTCTTCCATCGGGAACTGAAATATGACTTAATATGACAATCTCGCATTTCGCCCCATCCTTCTTTGTGTAAACTTACTCCTCAATAGTATATTGCTGTTATTGCTTAAAAGGAATCTCGCTTATTTCATTAGGAATGCTTCAAAGTAGTTAATATACATATATATCACGCGCTTTTTATATGCTTTATTAAGTTTATCTTTATCTTGTATTGTCAAACTAAATGAACAAAACTCAAGAATCTGCAACATCACAATGTAGCTGTCACAATATAAGTGACGTGTCTATGGAGCATTTCACGTTTTAAGATATAGCTAATCGAATTTGTAATAATGGGACAACAGATAACTCGTGTTGAATTTTCTACTTTCCTGTGGTTATGAAAATGTTATGACAATGAACATCATGAACAACATAAACTTGATCATGTCAACACTGAAAAGTCCTTTTTTAAATAAATTGGATTTATCATATTTGATTCAAAAGAAGATAATTTATTTTATTTCAAACTTTAAAAAAAAACGTGGTAGGGAAAAACCGATTTCGAGATATTGTCAGGCAGTTTAATATTACCCCACTTAAAGTTTATGCTGTTATTTAAAAAAAAATCAGGCACCAATTAATTATTAAAAAAATTCAAAAATATTAAAATATCATGTTTATTGTGAACTTCTTAACTACCATCAGAAAGAACAATTCACAAGGTTAAAAATGATATGCACATCAAGGATCTTGCTTAAATATTAAATGAACTTTGGTTAGAATTTTATTGAAGTGGATTTTGGGGTGCTAACTAAAACATAATAATGGCAGTCTTTAAAAAGAACCAATTAACTTATATATATATATATATATATATATATATATATATATATATATATAAACAATATTAAAATATATATATATATTTAATATTAAAATATATATATATTTAATATTAAAATATATATATACAAGGTGATTGATATTAAAAGGAATGTTCCAAAAAGTGCTAGAACAAAAATGGCATATACTAAAATAATGATGGCACAAACAATCATATATCAAAAACGAACTGCCGTGAATTCAAATAACAAAACATGAATATAATCAAGTACACTCGAACATAAACAATTTCTTATTCATTACCCAATTTAAGCTGTGAAATATCTCATTTTTACATCTCATCAATTTAATTTTGGTAAATTTACAACTTAAATCGAAACTGTAAAATACAACAGGCAGTCATATATCTTTTGATTAACAAGCAATCAAAAATAATAATAATCACTGAAGGCAATTAACAAGTGTATTATATGAATTCTTGCTAAGTCTGTTTTATTTACTAAAATTAGTGCTCTGTGGTAAATTTATATTTCACAACAACGCCATGTTACTTTCACTATATTAAGCTATATGACAACCTGCCACTCATGGAAGTCATTTAAAATTACGAGCACTGTCTTTTGTAACCAATTACCACGGTGTATAAATGAGAGGCAACTGTATTTAGTAAACACATACTTGAAAAAAAAAACCTACAGTTTGAAACAGAAGGAATGCAGTGACGGGCCCACAGGGGATGGACCGAAACAACCATTTTAAGGGTTTTAACCGGCTGCTGGTAGCCAAAGCTTTCGGCATGGATCCCTCCCTTTCTGGATCAAAAATCCCTTTTATAGTTTTTTCATTATCCTCCCCTATTGGACCCTGCCCTTTTAATATCCTGGATCCGCCTATATATATATATATATATATATATATATATATATATATATATATATATATATATATATATATATAATATATATATATATATATATATATATATATATATATGGAGAGAGAGAGAGAGAGAGAGAGAGAGATGATTATGCGCGCGTGTGTTGGTATGTGTGTGTTTCCGGTGCCGTGAACCTGTTACACCTAATATTATTGTGTCGTACGATCACACGTTTACTTTGGTATGATATCAAGTGCAGCTTAAACGTTGCTCTGGCCGTGGACAAGAATCCCTCGTGTTATGCAGCTTGGCTTATTTGACATAATCAGATTACAAGTTGTCAAGACTATTCAATCAAAGGTTGGCATGACCTGCGGCAAACGCCCACGACCACGCAACTTCCCGCCCTGTGAACGTTTCATTATGGCACTTTATCACATAGACATGGATGCGACTTGAAAAAAGCGATTTTATATAAAAGCAGGCGTGGCTATCCCGGGAGATGTTCATATCGATTATCCATCCGGGACCCAATGATTTAATTTGTACTCAGTATCAATTTATCGATTATCTGATTGAGTGTATCGTAGGAAATATCGCTGTTTCCAATTAAAACTCAGACAAAGTTATACTAGATGTAGCGCCTTACTTTGATGACATTTTTCAGAGCAATCAATATCGAATCTTCCCTCATCAGACAAATCGATAATCCAATTTTTTGTCAGAGCTATCGATATTCGTACCGTTCCTTATCAGAACAAAGGATAATCGCATTTTCTTTCTTGTCAGAGCCATCGATACAAGCACAGTTCCTTATTTGACAAACGAATATTGCTTTATAGTCAGAACCATCGACAATGGTATCATTTGCTTTTTCATCAATCCATGTAACAGTATATTGCACCAGCCCTTGCTTCAAGATAATACCGTGGTCAGCAGATAATATCATAGTGTATATCCTATTTGGTCACACGTAAGTTAATACTATTGTCAAACTACCGCCACAAAAAGAAAAAAAACAAGATTCGTGCATAAATATTAATACGTGATGTGGATATGCCTTGCTTTGTGATTAATGAAACAATGAAATATTATAATGAATTCAAATATTCGGGTCAGAGTAGGAGTAGGAACGTTAAAACTAATCAGCAATAATTTCTGGGATCAGCCAATTCCTTAAAATTCTTTTAACGTGAGGAAAACGCCATCAGGGTAACAGGAGGAGATTATTGGAACTGGTTGTAGGTAACGTCAGGGAAACATATGACTGTCAAGGTCGCAGCTCCAGGTTTATCATTTAAGCCTGAAGTACCTTGTTTCCAGTTCTTTTTATGACTGACTCATGCCTCAAATACTCACCAAGATATCATCTTGTACCAGTTTATACAACAGAGACCATAACACAAGACTAAAGTAACAAATGAATTTATTAAATTATGTACAGCTTTGGAATGTCTGGACTGAGTGGTATCCCTCCCTGGTACACTAAGGGCGGCATTTTGGACTTACTCGTGATGCGTACCGGCAGAAACCACGGAATGACTGTACATGGGCTCTAGCCATGCCATAAAACCCTCAGAGTGCATTGCAGAATCAGGGTTGTGACGTCACCAACATCTCTCTGGTTTTGGCATCAGCCAGGGTTGCTTGTGTCCACAGCAGTCTTGTATACCATCAAGGATTCAGCCTGGGTTGCTTGTGACGTCCCACAATATAAAAGGTTTATGGTGCTTATGGTAAAATAGAGTCCACAGTTGGCTATCTTCTGCAAGAAGAATATCTGCATGGCCAAGTCAAGGCCTAGTTTGAGTCCAGCTACTTTCAAATCACACCTTCACAGTTTAAGTGTGAGTGGCCAACTGACTGAAAATGCAGCTCGGCTTTGCCTTCACAATTAGTCTCAAAAGCGACAGAACTTGCTAGTAAAAGCATTGTGGCACATTATATGAAGAAAACAGTGGAAAATCCCCTCAACAGTGGGCACAAGGGGTGGTAGCTGGCCAGGCCAGAAATCGGAACATCTGTAAAAAGGTCATTGTAAAGTTACACATTCTTTCATGGATGACTGGACACAGGAGAATGGGTATTACCTGGCCAAGACACCATTAGTTTAACACTAGCAATTGTTCCATTTATTGGGAAAACCTTGTCAAATTCTTTGTGTTTGAACCGGGGTGGCTTCTCAACCCAGTGGTAAGGGTGGAAGAATAGGGATGGATTTAAGGGGAAATAGGGTAAACAATGGTACAGATGCGATTCTGTGACAATGACCACCTGTAGCGCCAGCAATCTGTCTGCGTTTTACATGACTAGTCTAACCTGTCAGCACCCGCAAATACACGACACGATTCAGGAGGCAATTTGCTGGACTGATGATACAGAACTCAAGAGGCATTTATATTGGATTGGTAAGCCTACGTGACACAAGTTATACGGGGAAATGCACTGCAACAACCACCCATCCTATTGCAGCGATATCGTGGTAAGCAATCGGTATCTTAATTTTAGGCTAAGTGTGATGAAACAACACGAAAGGATACATTTGAACATACAAACAAAAAGTTTATCAATCTCTATAGTAACAGACCAGTTCCTTTCTTGCGTATAATTTGGCTATTGTTTGAATTCATGGGGTCAAAAATTCAACATATATGCATGGGAATTTACCAATTTGCTCACTTACAACGGAAATTTCTCGTACATTAAAGGATTTGTACATAAACAAATGTAACACTTGGTCTCGTTTATATCAAGTACCTTTCAAAAATTTATTTCAAGTTGTTTTTTTATATGAAGAAAACAGCTGCATCCTGATCGATCCATACAAATGATGTTCTCGTTATTACTGAGCGTGGCAAACTCTAAAGGCTCTCATATCAGAGAAACAGGACAAAAGCTCCTCACGCAGCACTCACCATGGTTCTACACTACAGTCGTCCAAGGTCTCCAAGGATAATACCGCTGCTTTGTATCGTAAGGTTCTCTAGTTCTGATCACCAGGGAGGGCGCAGAGCAAATAATTTGCAATGGGAGCTTGGTATTATGCATCCACCTCGATATGTTAAAAATGCGACACCCGCCCTCGTTGGTCTGATTTCACCGGTTTTGGCATGAGTTATATACATGTATATACAATACTGTCTAATTCGGACAGTCAAGGGACTGATATATTTTTTCCTTAATAGCCAGGTGTCCTTATAAGACAGGTTTGCAATTAAATGTCAAGGAAAAAACATACAACCCGCTGATTGGAATGTTGGCTGTACGGTCTTGCTGGAACCACTCCCATCCCGCGAGGTTAAGCTCCTCATTTTGATATCCTTGAGCATGCAGAACCGCTTTCTATCACTGGCAGAATTTTCATTTAAAGCAGCTAGATTTTTGGCTTTGCGTTTTAGAACATTCGCAAGTTGTGTCTTTTACGCACGGAAACTGGTCTGCCAATGCTCTCACACTTTCGTTTGACGTTTTACTGGAACAGATGAGCTTCACTTTCTTCGACATCCTTGCGTCGGTCGTTTGGCGATGTCAATGCAAAATTTGCAAAGGCTGCAATGGCAGCTAAACTTAGTCCAAGCATTTATGAAGGTTAACGTTGTTTTCAGTGTTAATTAACTTTCTTTAATTAATGAGTTTGTTTGAGCTTGTTTCCTTTCACAAAGAGGGTTTGAGGTTAAAAGGGGGTTATTGGCCCTTGTGATGATGTTTGAGCTTGTTTTCTTTCACAAAGAGGGTTTGAGATTAAAAGGGGGTTATTGGCCCTTGTGATGAAACTGCGAACCGTATTTGGCACAAATAACATACAATCAATCAGTGCAACGTGACGCCTTTGTTTGACACGGATTATCAGTTTGACTTATCTTGACTATGATCCCTTCATTAAGTCAGGGCTTGGAACAAAGAAAGGCATTATTTGCATGAATTCATTGCGTGATGATCACTGATCTGGGAAGCCCTTGCCTCGACATCGTCAACTCTGAAAAATCACTGATTTAATCGTTCACTGGCCTCTCCCAGTCTGTGTTTGGTAGGGATTTTGAGCATATCAAAACGTGACATGAGCTAAGAGAAGTAAGCCAAGAATGTGTTGACAGGAAAACACTCGTATTCTTTGAAAAGAGTTCAAAATATTTATCGGGCCTCGACTGCTGACCGTGTCCATATTAACCAGGTGGATTTATCGTAAAAACATTGGCTTGTGCCAGCATCAGCTGTACGTAATCCGCATTAGACAGGTGTCCGCCGTAGGGAGGTTTAACCTTTACATAACAAAGAGGGAAAATTCAAGGGACTTGTGTATTGTGTCCGAAATAGCCAGAGAGATGTCCGCAAGACCAGGTTGAACTGTATATATATATATATATATATATATATATATATATATATATATATATATTTATAACTGATCTAATTTACTTATATAAGGAAACGTCATCCACAGAGCTTTTAATCAGAAATGGAAAAAAAATAACTAATCGCCAATACGTTCTGTACCAGAATAAACTGACCGAATAAACTACAGAATAAACTACCAGAATATTACCCCTGCGCTGCTGGAAATTAGTTTCTACATGCACGATTCATTTAAGATTAAGATTTTCTGAATACAGATCATTCTTCATTAAATTAAAGAACCAGAGATTTTGTCTCTAAACCGCGAAATATTAATCAATTTATAATCAATCCCCGATATGGAATGGATTAAGCCGTGAGAAAATATATATTAATATTAAACCCACGCTGCGTAGGCTCCAGTTCATGGTAGGAAAAATTCCTCCAGGAATTTCAGGCACAACTGTTTTTTTCAGATCTTGACTTCATACTCAACCTTCGTTGCAAATCTGTTGTTTAGGGCTAATATATACAATAAACCACTTTTGCTTAATATAAACTATTGGAAACATTTTGCTCCTATTAGTGGAATTTTATTCACCCACAAACCACTTATTGTTCATATATAGATATGTACACCGGTGTAAAAACTTCAGATTACCCCCTCTTTCAGGTTACCCCCCGTTAATCTGAAATCGATTTCAGATTACCCCCGGGGGTAGCCTGAACCTGAAATCACGTTACACCCCCCCCCCCCCCCTTCTTTTCAGATTACCCCTCTCGCTGATCAAGCTTATATGATTACTTCTTGTGTAAGTAGGAGCCCATGCACCGCTCCTGATATATTTATTTACAACATCCTCAGCTGGCTGGTGATATAGTGGTCAGCACCTTCGGGCCGTACATGTGTCTCTCTTTCCTTAACCACTTTATAGAACACATAATCTCAAAAAAACATTACTCACGTCCGATTTTAATTAACTTGGCAGGTGTATCTTATGGATCTCCTCACTTGTTCAGGATTTGGTCATACTTACTTGATTTTTATACTTTTAAAGATTGTTAAACGCCCGTCTTATAGACGGATCGTATTATAGTACAGGCATTACCCCGGGGGTAGTCTGAAATCGGTTTTCAAGTTACCGGGGGTGTAAACTGAAACCGATTACAGGTTACCCCCCCCCCCGGTAATCTGAAAAGGGGATAATCTGAAATCGCTACACCGGGACAAAATTTCCCACTGGTCCAGATGATGCTTGGCCCTATGCCAGAACGGGTGTTATCAGACCAACCAGAGCGGGTGTCGCTTGTTTAAAATTTTGACTGGATGCACAATGCAATACATCGCTCATAGTGGTCTAATTACAATTCTTCGCTCTGGAGTTCTTACCACACTATTTATTCAAATTTCCACAACCCCTTCCGCCCTCGATCGCTTCGCCTCCTCGAGAAGGGCTTCAGCCTGCTTAATACCAAAGATATTTTTCAAACATACTGCCGCTAACCTATAAAATCACGTGAGCAGTGCACTGAACTAAGACAAACATGCACACATACCCTTCCATTTAGGTCTTTCACTGTCCCAAGGAGAAAACAAAGCTCCTATCAGCGGCTGTTGTCTCCAATAGTGTCGTGTTTATTTATCATTAACTATTAAATCATTGGTTCATATGTAATAACAATCATATAAATGATGTCATATACAAACACAAACGAGGTAAAGCTATTTGGATAGCTATATGCATCGATCCTACTTAAATTTGGGGCGCGGTAACTGGCAAACCGTCCCTCCGGCTTCAACTTGGAAGTCTTCTATAAAACTAAACACTCTCTGCATAGAGATTCCCCCTTTTAAACTGTCCTTGGAGTAATTTCTTTTTGTATTCCGGTGCCCTTATCACACCCTGACCTCCCAAATATTGCGAAACCGCTCATTTCGGCTGCCATCTTGCGTACACGTTCTGTCACAGATAATCTCAGGTTGAGTAATTTCGCACTCCTTAAAATGCACAGACAAGCGACATATTGAGTCGTTGAAGAAACATGGGATACTTAGAGATTTATCAGTTAATTAACTTATTATTTATATTGATTATTTGCCCAGTCAGGCCGGGGATTTCTTCTGTTAAAATGACTTGACCCAGACAATCAGATGAAAATCCGATGAAATATAAGTTCCAGGTATAAAAAGAGAGACCAATATGCTTATAAGTTTAAAAGGTTTATAATGTAAATAGCTATAGCTCGCAGCTAGTGGACTTCCGGCGTCAACGGTACAGGGAACAAGAGGACTCGTGTATATTAAGTATCTTTCTACGGGTGTAATCTTGGGTGTAATCAAATTGATGGCTTCCTGGCCTCCAAGATAACGAGGAAGACTTGGTCTAAGCCGATCGGCGGCAGGAATGTAATCAATTTAAACAACCATGTGCCGACTCCCGATAGCGGTGGCTGGCAGAAGTGTTTTATAAAGATATGCGTTCTATTGGTTAGCAGTCTCCCGAGAAATTTGAGTGATCTAGCCCAGAGTATAGTCTTGAGTTGATCAAATCGTTCATTTAGAGATATTACTATTGAACCTGTTTTCTTATAACTGATCCGCGCCATCTATAGTCAGCGCGGTATCATTAAGTAAACTCCATTTTCGTGGTCGAATTTGATAGTACTACTCTGTATACCCTTGGCAGTTATTCATTAGCTATCCCCTTAACCACAAGCCGGTTTTTCTGGGGTTTTTTTTTCTCTAAGATGAAATCACTCCTAACAATTTAGCCAGTCGTGAATAATCGGAATGAAGGTCACATAAATCCCCCTTAATGTTCGTCATTTATTCAGTTTACGAGAAATAAGACAATAAGATGTTGACTTTATCATCTTGATCCGAGAAGAGAAGTGTAAGAAAGTCTCTACCGATTGATAGCTTATACATATTTTATTCATCAGAATATATAAGTTTAAAGTTATAATATTAATATCTTTATCCGGAAAAAGGACAGATCATCGTTTATGTCAAAATATTTCTGTGCCTTGGATTTACATGTGAAAACCCTTTTGTCTCCGGAGCGGCGAAATTTCTTATATGAAAATCACATTTCTGCTTAGTGTCACTCCAATCGCACTAAGATAACTTAATAAAGGGTATAACAAGGAAAAAAACAATGAATGAATCACTTCTAAAAAAATAATGACAGTAGTCTACTGAGAATTTTGAGATATCGAGCTTCAGGAAGTATAGCCTCGTGGTTAATACTTACCCCTGTCTTGGATTATATAAATCCATCTTGTTTCTCTGAGTAGTTACATTTCTGATCATCAAATTAAGTTAAATCGGTGCACACACATATATTAAATTTCAAAACAAGTCACAGAAAATATTTGAATGTCGAAAGAGAGAGAATAATTTTTATAAAAATCCCAGAAAGTCTATCCTTTTTGTGATTTATCAACATAGTTTTTAGCTTAGCTGACTGTAGGTCATCTGAGCTTTAGCAATCACTCTTTGTCCGTCGTCCGTCCGGTCGTCTGTCCGTTAACAGGGCACAAATCGTAACCGCTGGACCTGGAATCTTCTTACTTTACATCCTGAGAGGTCCATTAAAAATCTCCTTGGAAAAACGGAATTAGGTCTCTGTTACCCATATTCTTTGAGCTATGGGGCTCCAAAGTACCCCCCCCCTCCCAGAATAGTGGAAAATTTGATGCAAAGCTCAGGTATCTGAACAACTAATGCATTGATCACAATGATTCTTTCAATGGATATTGATCATGGAGTGTTTCATCAATTTCTGCAGACTGTTGGCGCCACCTGGATTTTTTTCGATATTTTCTCCATTTTTGAGACCTTAAAAGATGCTGTCATCTGTTAACAGGGCACAATCGTAACGACAGGACGTAGAATCTTGTATCTTGACATGCTAGGAGGCCCATGAATTGTCTCCTTGGAAACCAAAAATTAGGTCTCTTTTAATGAAACCCTTAGAGTTAGGGGGCTTCGAAGTACCCCCCAGAATAATGGAAATGTTGATACAAAAGCTCAAGTATCAGAACAACAAATGCATTTATCGACCATGATTCTTTGCATAGATATTGATCGTGTAATGTTTCATCAGTTTCTGCAGACTAGTGGGAACATCCGGGTTTTTTTCGATTTTTTTCATTTTTTTTTCTCTCTCTATTTTTAAGACCTTAAAAGATACGGTCATCTGTTGACAAGGCATAAATCGTTACGACTGGACCTGGAATTTTGTATCTTGACAGGCAGGGAGGTCCATGTAAAGTGTCCTTGGAAACCTATAATTAGGTCTCTGTTACCCAAAACCTTAGAGCTATGGGGCTTCGAAGTACCCCCCACCCCCAGAATAATGGAAAATTTAATACTAAAGCTCAAATATCTGAACAACTAATGCGTTGATCACGAATGATTCTATGCATGGATATTGATCATGGAATGTTTCATCAGTTTCTGCAGACTGGTGGCGCCACCTGTATTTATCGATTTTTTATGACTTTTTTTCTCTGTTTTGAGACCTTTAAAGATGTGGTCATCTGTTAACAGTGCACAAATCGTAATGACTGGACCTGGAATCTTGTATCTTGACATGCAGGGAGGTCCATGAAAAGTCTCCTTGTAAACCTAAAATAAGGTCTTTGTTACCCACATTGTTGGAGCTATGGGGCTTATAAATACCCCCCCCCCCCCCCCCAGAATAATGGAAAATTTGATAACCAAGCAGGGCACAAATCATAACCATTGGACCTAGAATCTTCTGTTTTAACATCCAGGGAGTTCCATGAAAACACTTCTTCGAAACCTGAAATTAGGTCTCTGTTACCCATATTCTTCAAGCTATGGGGCTTATAAACAACCCCCAGGATAATTAAAATTTGATACCAAAGCAGGGCACCAGTCATAACCATTGGGCCTAGAATCTTCTCACTTCACATCCTGAGAGTTCCTCCAAAGTTCTCCTCAGAAACCTGAAATTAAGTCACTTTGACCTATATTATGTTTTTTACAATCCATGTTTGAGCACCCGAGAAATAATGCAAAATACACACGAATTGCTGGATTCCTTAGGAACAGCTGGATGGATTGTCATCAAATTTGGTGTGGTTATTGGTCTTGATGAACTTCAGTTAATATGCATGAACTGTGATGCCACCTTCATTATCTTAATTAGTTGCCTGTGGAAGGACACGTTGTCAACATGCCAGTCGGCTGAGCGTCATGACCAATCGGTCACTTGTTTTCAAAGTTCAAACCTTATATCTGGAATTTTATATTTTTAAATAATAAAATGAAAAAAAAAAGTCGGAGAGCAGAACAAAATACCAGTTTACATAAGAAATATATCGACAACAGGCGAAGGTACTTATACAGACTGCGTGTGCTTATGAATATGTTTTGTTAAGTAATTCATCAATAAATGAACCATTTTACATTCACGTTCACTGTCCTTTCTTTCCTATTTTCAGGCATTCATGAGAATGGGCACCTCAGTCTAATGCTAAGGATAAAATGTGGCAAAATTAGCATTGCAAGTACTGTGTTTTATAAAAATTAATACAATTACTGTCAAGGATATACCCAGTTCGTGTTAATATGAAAATAATTCATCTTCTAGCATTCAAAGCCCACCCTCAACAGAACGCCAACCAAGGACTATATTTATAGATCTCTATACCATGGCATATCACGACACGTCCCTTGTTTTAATATTCATTTAGACCGACATCTGCACATGAAAATAATTGTATGCTTTCGTTAGGAACAACATGTAAACTCCGATTTTTTTTTACTTCCAGATTAAGGTTACCAATCGGTCTCTATGTAACTGATTTCATTTCTTTAGAATATTCCAATTTTGTAATAAAATCGTGTGACCTTCCATGGAAATCTAGGAAAAAACATTACAAATTGTTATGTGATGTATTTAAAGGCGGACCTGTCTCGCCATTGAAGTTTGCTGAGGCTAAGCAGTAGGAACGCTGGATCAACCCATCTCCATTTCCCCTTTATTACAACCTTATACTTAAAGTCTTTTCCAGCTGACAAAATCTTGGCTAGTCCTGAAAGGCGCCTATGATCCCAATGATTCGGTGATTTGGGTAAAATTTACCCGAATTATTCTGAAGTCAGAATGCTTTCACAAGGGGGAGTGTTACGGGATGCTTAAAAAAGCGGAACAAACCGTCTCAGCATTGAAGCTTGCTTTATTGGCAAAGCTGTTGGCGTGCTGAACTTGTGCCCCACGGACATTGGTTCTCTTCCCGGATTGACTCTTCTCTATTTCCTCTGACATAAACAGCTTCATGATTAAGGTCTGCCTACGTGACAAAACACAAACCAGTGTCCTCTATTGTCATTAATTGTATCGATTCTTGTCAAAGCAATATATGTAATCTAATCGGTCCTACCTCTTGTATCAATCGATATATCAACATATCACGCCAATTTCAAATGTTGCGTGTGTTGTGGGACGGTAAATGACATTTTATCTAATTATTTTCGTCTCTTTTAAATAATGTAGGAGTTTTATTGAAATATGATGATTGTTAGGATTTAAAGACTGCATTCCTCTGAGATTGAGCGTTGTCAGTCGGCTTCCGTTGGTAAAACAACGAGACACAATATGACCACAGGCGGGCTAACAGCGTATATATTGTCACTTTATATAGTCTGGTATGTCTGTCAACACGCCTTTAACCCAAATTAAATCTATATATGCCACTCCTCATTATCTGATGACGCCCCTCGAGGCAATCCAGAAAACTAAAGAAACTCAGCTTGTTGACGGACACGTGGGCATGAAGATTCATCTGTTTCAAAATGTCGTATATATGTGTTCCTTCTGTACAGCGGACTATAAAAATCCTTTGAAATTGTATGAACTTCTTTAAAATAAAAAAAAAAACAAAAAAAATTACCCACATGCGCTAGATGTCATCAGTAACACTTGAAATGGCCAAAAATAAACGAAATATATGAAATTCGAACTTGAAAAAGATGATAAGTGATTGCCCATAAGATTAATTTTACTATTCTGTATGCTTTCAGTATTTGAAAGATTTAATTCCATATATAATTAAAGTTTTATAAACAATTTACCAGCAGAGATGAAATTGCGATCAAAATATTGAAACATTATCCCTCCGTGGACAGGTCACAATATCATTTGATCAATTAAAATCCATCAAACTTATTTCGTGAAATTATTTGGTTGAAATAAGTATTCAAACTTTTAATTTTCTTTTCAAACAGGCAAAAGTAATTATCGCTACAAGACTGATTCATGTTTAAATAGTTTTCATGTGACAATAATTCAAAATGAGTTCGACAAACGGATCTCATATAAATACCATTATTACTATTGCATCAGTTTTAGATGAGACCCGTATTATTATTATGCAATTAAAGTGACCAATGGGCTGATTAAAACAGGGGGTAAATTGAGGACTCGAAGGCCATCTTAGCTTAATAACGCTTCAGAAACACCAAGCAGTTAAAAGGTATTAGTCTATCAGTCAGACCTTGAAATTAAGGACTGTCGGTACTAAAAGTATGCCATAATAATTTGTCTTTAAAGGTATTATTCTATAGATTTAGAGTGGTAGCTTCCTATACGATATGAGCCAGTTGCTATGGCTACCATAGTTATTTTGGCAGTAACTATGAAAGTTTAAAAAAAATGCACATAACTTTGCAAATTTAAAATACATGAAAAGATGAATATTTCAAAATAAGAAGATTTATTTCTTGCATTTTTGTGATCCAGTTTTTGGATTTATGCTAATCAATGATAGCATATCCCCTCTTTTTCAACCGGAGGAGCCCTCGGGCTGGTAGATTATGATTTCACGTTAATTATAAACATCAGGCTTAAAGAGTATTTTTAGGCTCGCTGTACTTCACTACTCTTTGACTTCTTAGCACTGTATACTGCATAAACAAAAGAAGCTAAGCTAATTCGTTTACCTACGTAATAAACTGAAATATTTGATGTTCCGAAGCAGTAATATATATATTTATATTTTACATATATTTATATACATATATTGCAGGACTTAAACACTTGTGTTCGACAGCACTTTAAAACCCCATGGTTTTGCAACAATCTGGCTATATATATATATATTTATATATATATATATATATATATATATATATATATAAATTATCTGTCACACATGTTGGCAATATACCAAAAGACAACCATTTGATACAATACAGTGGAACCCCACAATTACGACCACCCTGGGGAATGAGCAAAGTGGTCGTAATTTGGGGTTGGTCGTATTTGTGAAACTTACCGTGGTCGCATATAACACGCTGATATTTAATGTGTATCAGAGTTTATCTATTGCATATCTTTAATGTGAATTATAACAAAATATTCTACTTAGCGGAGGCGCCTTATTATGAATGTTTTTTTGTGTGTAGCTGAACATATTTATTCATGATAACAATTAATATACATGTACACATACGTAGTGACTGATGATTAACAAATAATAACACTAAGGCAATATGATTACAACCTACTGAATGCATATTGAAAATAATACGTTGCTGTCATATATTTAGCCTGCCGCTTAAGTATAAATTCGTGCACTTGAGTTTTTCCGGCACTAAACTGCTGAGCCATTTGGTGCCGACTGCGCGTGGTGTTGCCGCCTTGATTAACGCCACTTTATCCTTCAAGGAGAGCTCTTTCAGAGGCATGGTTGCCTATCAGCAAGCAATTTAAATGCAAACTTAACCAGTAGAGAAATAAACTGACAACGATCTATCAGAAAAGGCAAGTTAATGTGAGGGATTTTCCCCCCATGCAAGCTTTATTTATACATTTTACTGACCGCTCAATACTCAGTGTCAGTAAGGTATGAACACATTTGGGATTAACTAGGTCGTTAATTTTACCAATGAGGATCGAACAATATGTGATGAGTTGAAATATTAAGCCTGCAATCCCACACTTAGGGTAGCTGTAATACAGGTGATCACTGAGGTGCAATTAGCAACTGACCCCAGGTCAGACCGGCTCATTAAGTAATCAGGCCGATGGTTACCCTCTTTGATCTATAACCTACACCTCAACGAGTCTCAGCGAAGACACCAAGTCAGGAAGATATGCGGGACCAGATTAACACTCGGGTTAAGAAACCTTGTTACCCGCTTTGATCTTTCGCTAAGGCGCCTGTGACAAGACGCAGCCATTGACTCGTGACAAATGTTGTTTCAGTACTTCTCGGCGGTGGTCGCATTAGCGGGGTCGCATTAGCGCTGGGGCCAGGAAATCTGGTCGTAATTCTGAATTCAGGGGTGGTCGTAATTGTGAGTCATTTTTTAACATAAATAAACTAAAAAAAATTCGGGACCAAGCAAAATGGTCGTAATTGTGGGGTGGTCGCAATTGTGGGGTGGTCGCAAGGCGGGGTTCCACTGTATACTAATTTAATATATACTGAACATAGGTTTTACAAATACATGATTTTACAATGACTAACATGCTATGAAAAACAAAAGATCTGACCTGGGGACAATGTCCATATAACATATATATTAACGGTCACGCCATCAAAAACACTGATTCCACTGATTTGAAAAAAAACCCAACAAAATAGCTTTCTCTTTCTAATCATGTACAGAGTTTGGAATTTATTGTGTGTTAGTACCAGACCTGTATCAAATGGTGTAATCTTTTATATGCCAGTCCAAACAGGTCAACCTAGACATGTATTCGCAGTCTTTAGACAAATAAAGTCCATTCAGTTGACACCTCTGGTACGGAAGAAACCAAAATAAATAACGGTATTGGAACCATTCAGTGGACAAATACATATTATATTGATATCATAATTATATTGCATATGTAAGTAAAAAATGTTCGTAATCAATACGAGTAAAAGAGTGCCAATGGCATAATATTATTTTCTGATGAAGCTTAATGATTTCAGATTTTTATATACTTAAAAATCGAGAAAAAATCATCAAAATTCAGGAACCAAGGAAAACATTTTTCTGTAAAACACAGCTAGACTTAAATTGTTTCATAAAATAACGTTAATGTAATAATAAACGCTGCTCTCACTTTAGCCCCCAATAACATTATCTGTCATGGGCATATCGTCTCTTATCTAGCGGTACAGGTCTAAAGAAAATATATCAAGTTCTAGATAATAAGATCATGGCATCTGATGGATGTTATTAATGTGAACCCTAAGATCTATAGATGCTATGACAAATGGTTTGGGCACAGAGTTCTGGCAGAAATCGAATAAACCTTTGCATATTAGGTACGTCTTTTTATTCCGCAATGACGGCGAAACGATTGAGCCCTAAGCCGTCTTACTGTGCCAGTAATCTGATAGTGATAAATGATTCAGTTTCAGATGTTACTGATGACGCAAATGATCATTGAAAAAATATCCGAGGAAATTAAAGGAACGGTAAATCTGTCTAGGAACTGACAGCGAAGTAAATTAAACTTGTTGCCGGCACAGATTATGGACACATAATACGTTTTTCCAGAGGGCTACAGTATATGATGATTAATATATATTGAATATACATTTTGTGAGTGTATATGTATAATAAACATTTACATATAGATATATAGATATATTCATATTATATATAAAATTATTATTAAACCGAAACAGTACCGCATCCTTACTCATATTTGGCTTAATTTGAGTCAAAGACTGACTGCTGGATAAGTAGTTTGTGAAATAATGAAAATGTTAAAAAGTTTAGATTAAATAAATGGATCATTGTAACAAAGAGATATTTTGTATCTCTCTCTCTCTCTCTCTCTCTCTCTCTCTCTCTCTCTCTCTCTCTCTCGTTTCCTACCCGTCATCCAATTTGAAGATTTAAAAAAAATAATTTTCTGTGAACTTAGTTTCATGATCTGATAATAGATGGCAGCACTAAGCAGGCTTCTTCAGGTTTGAATGGACCATTTAGTGGAAGAGTGTGTTCTGCTGTTCAGTCAAGTCGTTTGTCGTGACGTAAACTTAGAAGGGTTTAACAATGAATCCGACAGAAGTGTACAAGCAGCTGTTGTTTATGTTATCAGCAGTTAAAGTTACCCATTTACCTACCTTTTGAAAAAGAATTGATTTCTTGTTTCCTCTATATTAATGATCTTACGGTTATTCTGTTTATGAGAAGTTCTTATAATGATCCGTGAAGGATGTATGAACTTGTTTATCAACAACGAGTTTGTCAACACAGTAATGTTGACAAAAGGGAAAAACACGTAACCTAAGGTGGTAGGTTGAATATATGCGGAGGTAGAGAGATCACTTGTTACGAAACGCTAGAGGCAAAGCTCTAGCTTATCTGACTTTGCCGTCAGATGCCTCTATTGAATTTGTTTTGATTATTTTGGTGGGTCCCCTATTATTATAAACATTTTTATATAAAAAAACAGCCTGTGTGCGGTGATATCCCCGTTTTCGGGCCTATTTTTATAAAAGCTCCAAGGGATAACCTTGAGTTTATAACGGCCATATAGGTGATTAAGCCCCTTTAAGATTAGCGGCTTCTGTGGGCTAAGGGTAAAGCAGGGAGAGGTTGTGTATCACATTTGTCCCAAAAACTACAGTGAGCGCTCAGCATGCTTAATGGGAAGGATGTACAGGCTTGTATCACTCACAAACAAGCGTGTCTTTTGGCGATTCCTCGGTATTATGACCCATCATGGCAATGATTACACACACAGGACCCAAAGGTGCGATAGACCCGTGCCTGGGCGACACCTGGACACAAAATAACTCGGCTCAGGGGTTGGTCTTCTATATTTCGTACTGTTATGAGAACATTTTACAGGTGTTAATTATAATTAAGGTACCGTCCTTAAGTATTAGAAAATGCTCTTTACTCTTTATCTAGGGTTTACAGGACGATATATTTTCATTGAAATAACATAATATAAGACGTAAGATGGCAATATTTATTATATCCTGTCATAAACGATGAGCATATATGCATTAAAATTCGACGTAATATTAAATTCAGATAAAAATTTTATTTGTATACATGTTCAGGTCACAAGTTCACACATTCTGTGGTCGTACTTATATATATTATATAGATATTAAAGGACATGAAAAATTTATTTTTGATTACTATTGTGGGCTCTTTCGTAAGAAGGTTCGCTTAAATCTATAACACAGCTTATGGATCGAGATTACAACCCAAATACTACATTAATTTAAAAATGTATTTTTTTATATAATGCATAATTAATACACGTATTTATAAATTTTATTCTTTATTAACCTTATTTAGAGTAATTAGTGCACGCATGATATATCCAACCGTGAAAATGATACCAGATGAATGATAGAGAACACCGCCATCCAACTTAACACGCTTTTCCACAGCTGATAAATAGCTTCATTCCAAGGGGCGGCTTTTCATCCATACACATAAATACTGAAGACCTAACTCCAATATACATAACAAGGTACTTTAACATACTTTGTTATGGCTATGTAGGTCGGTAAACACAGTCCATTGGTTAATGTTTACCACAACAAGGCCTGTGACTGGAAGTCCGATTGTGAGTCGCAGCATGCAGTGTTTCAGCCAGCGGGAACATGTATTTCGCTTTTTTTACCCAAGTCAGTCAGGGCATCTCCTGATTGACACGTGTTGTAGCTCTGCGATGCACACGGCCCAACGTGCTATGTTTATGTTGACATCTGGGATCGCGCCCGGTCCACTGGTTTTAACAATTATTTACAGGAGTAAGCAAACAGTTTCAAGGCGATGCTTTGGCATGTACAGGTTTATTTTAAAGGGAAGAAGCTACTTTTACTTTTTTTTTTCTTATTTTTTACATCCATGTTTTTATAATGTTGTTTTTTTCCAACCGATCATCCGCCAAAATCATCTAAACAAGGATATCTGGCGACAAGAATGTGCAAAGGGAGTTTTGCAACTATTAACCTTTCACTTTCCATGGTGCATGCTTGATTGCATCTGAGTTTTGCAACTATTAACCACATTATGTTATATTTTTTCTGTTTGTTAATATTGGCGCATGTACCATGTTTGCTTATAACTTGTATATAAATTATCTCAGAGAGGCGTTATTATAACTTAACAGAAATAAGGTTAATGACCCTTATTTCCCAATGTTTATTTTGACCAAACCGATTTATTATGACTGTTTTCTGTCGCTATAGGTAGAAACTGATTCAATATAATCAGACTGGTTAGAATACATTTCCCTCATTGTCCAATTATAAATGGTTGTCTGCCATAAGCTTTCATCCTGTCCAAATATAAAAAAAAATTCCTTTTATATAAATAATACTTGTACAAGTTATTTTGGCTGGAAGGTAATTTGGTATACCCCTGCGTTTGTAAAAGTCATATCTTGGTCACATATTGGTCTTAATTGCTGATTTTTTAAATAAAAATATCGGTAAAGTTGGGGATAAAGGGCTTTTTAAACCGTCATCTGTATAAAGAATAGGTTGTAGGTCACGGATATTATTCTTAAGAGGTTTCAAAAGTCGAGGATGATACGTCGTGACTAAAGGTATGCGGTTTAGCCTGACCGGAATTTATATACGTATATAAATTTACTCAACTTGTCTGTCACCTGATGAAGAAGCCTGTGAGCTCCGCAAGCTCATGCAACCTATTAAAAAGCTAGTCGAAACTAAAGCGTCACCTCTCATTTATATTTATATTTATATATATATATATAAAGAGACGAAGAAGCTGGTTTCGAAAGCTCGTGTGTTAATAAACTAGTTAGTCTATCTAAAAGGCGTCACTCTTTATCTTTACCTTCGCTATATTTCTTTTTTCCAGTTTTTTCCAGTTGTCAAAATTGACGAAAGTCATGTAGCATCAAGTCTTTGTTGATTTATCATGTAATATTTTATATTAAAATATCCATAAACTGCATGACACAAACTACATAATATGGTGTTGCAGGCAAAATGCTGTGAGCTACATCATGTAGCTCGTGTGAACCCTCTTTATCGTTCCATTTTGCTAATAACACACACACACACACACACACACACACACATATATATATATATATATATATATATATATATATATATATATATATATATATCCGTACCGTATTTTTGGAGGTGCCAAGGTGTCAAAAATGTGACCAGTGACACCTGTAGCAAATCAGCCAACGGAATCAAAGCAGCTGGCTCATTATCCGCTTACCGTCTCAATGTTAGTCTCAATATTATCAAAGTATGGAGGTATACATTGCCATTACATATACATTGGCGTTAGCATTTATATGCCCATAAACAAACCAGCTAATGATTAAGTTGCTAACTAATTATTAATATCTCGCTCCCGGACATACAGTGTCGTGTTATGAACAGATAAGACATGAACCAGATATACTTTGTACACTCTTGGGTCAGTTTGTGTTTATATTATTGGAAGTTAGTGTATGTCAAAAACAGAAACATTTATAAATAAGAGATATTAAGATAGCATGGCCTATGCCAAGGTCTAACTGTCGTTATCGTTTGAATAATTATTGTTTAACACACATACATACATGTATATAAATATGTATGTGTATATATAGCATACATGTAGATATATATATGTATGTGTATATATATTGTGTAAAAACAGCTATTGAGGTTCATTGAAATGGAATGCTATATAATGCAATGGCTAATTAGCGAAAGAAGTAATCCCAATTTCGAAATTGTGTCATTATATGATTAGATTATTTGATTACATGGAAATGAAAAAATGTAATATCACGATTGACTTTGATCCTCTCGCCGATACAGTCAGAACATCGTTCGCTCCATCGGACGCTTGGACGCAAAAGACCGAGCGAATTCGAGCACCACAAACGCTTTATATCCTACGTTCCTGAAAGCCTGACTCATAGATCATTAATCATGCTGTCATGTTAAAGTTTCATATATATATATATATATATATATATATATATATATATATATATATATATATATATATATAAACTTATGTTTTGCATAATATATTTTTAGACATTATAAAAATTTTGATCATCCCAGCCACATTCCACTGATTTTTCTAAATTTTGAGCAATAGAAGGAAATATGGCTGACACCAAAAGATAAAAATCATGGAAGATATTAATAAAGAGTAGCATTCCCGTAATTCACTAAGATATATAAATATCTACTTTAACATTTTATATTAAAAACATCCACATATGAATGTTATCTCACTTTGCCTACTTTTTAATCTGCAATGCCGATTGCGTGTATGTGAGTGCGTGTATCAACCATAAGCTTCGCAGAAACACGAATACTAACGAAGAAAATCAGCATTCATTTATTTTTCTTGCTTACATCCAGCTTATTTCCATCAAACCATATAAGGGTCTTGCATGCAATATATTAATGTTATTATTCGATTTGAAATTAAATATTTTTCATTGTGGCAATGACCTTTCATAAAGGAATGGTGATACTGATGACGTTGTTTCTGGACGCCGTCCTCGCCAGCGCTGCCAAAAGTGAAGTACGCATGAACCTCCTCCTAACATCTGAACGATCAGATTGACTGGTAACATCCAGAACGCCCAGCCGATACCGTTACATTCCCGAAGTACTAAAGTCGCCCAAACCACCATTGCAATTAGAGTCAGCATAGCTGAAAGCAGTTACAAAAGGAAAGCATTATTTGACCCAAAATATTCAACTTTTCTCTCGGCTTCAAGTTATATTGAACCACTACGACACCTGTGCTCATGGTATATAACGTATTAACTTTGATATATATGACTTAATGTTCCTAACGTCGGATTTAGATCCCTCATCTTTTACTCTAATAATAATAATAATAATAATAATAATAATAATAATAATTTTAAAAATAATGGTAATATAATGATAATTATAATCATTAATGCTATTTTTACTACGTTATTTAAAATAATAATAATAATAATAATAATAATAATAATAATAATAAGCAGTAGTAGTAGTAGTAGTAAATATTTCATTTATAGGCATCCTTTTTTTAACATTGGCCATTATAAGTATAACAACTCTGTTACGAAAAGGTCTATAGTAATTAAACCAGAATGTATCAAGCACAGGCTTTGAAACTCTTAAACCAGTTACTAGGTTTCGGCAACGTCTTTGGTCGTATTTTCTTACAGGAATTACCTGCTGTCACTCCTGTCACCGTGGAAACTGTGATCCAGACAAGCGACTTCCGCTCATTATACCGGAAGTATGCGTCCATAGCAAGTGAGATTAGCATACCGGAAGTCAGAAGGAAGCTGAGCAAGGTCGTGACCCGAGTAGCGGTGAATCCTTCCCCAAGAGCACTGTAGGGCAGCGGGTACAGGATTCCTGTCGCAAGCAGAATACAAACAGATATTTTATATAGACGTTAGACCGCTTTTGATTTAAGAATAAAAATGAATCATGAATTCTTTGTAAGTACGGAAAATATTTATATAAGCACAACTTGTCAAATTCTTCTTTTCCTTCAAATTTCTCTATTGCGCTAGATCTCTAATATGGCTGGTTTGTAAAAGCTGAAATGTTGGAATGATATTAGTCCTATGGTACAGATTTGCACTTGATATTTATTTGTAACCTTGACCTTATTCCCAAAGTCCTACACTCAATTGTCAATTTCCCATTATCGCTAAGTTGAATGGCCGGTGGTGGGGGGGGGGGGGGGGGCGGGGGGGGTGGCGATTGCATATTACTAGTTGTTTTATATTGTTTGAACTGGCCTCGGAAAGATCCGTATAACTTAACCTGTAGCAGTGGTCACATTGAAATAAAATTATTTAAACTCTTCGGAACTACTAAATATATCAGTGGCATTAGATACTTATATTAACAGTGGCATTAGAGATTTAGAAATAACTTTACCTGTGTAGTAGCACGTGAAGTTCTCATTACAATGTCTCCAGGGACCCTGGTGTGGCCACTTAGGAAGGACAATTTGATTTCGACTTTTAACCTGATAAGCCCACGGCGATAGGAAAGCAACAAAAGATACCATCAAGGACGCCACGCCAGCGAACCAGCCCAGCGAGTCCAGGTAAGTCATCTGTCCTTCCAAGGCAACCATCCCTTGACCTTACTCTGTAGAGTGACTGTAGACCAACAACACCCTTCCTTTCAAGTGGCCCGACTGTTGTGGGTTTGTCTCTATATTGTAGTCAGCATAACAAGAATTATCGAAGGGATGAAGTATTCAACAAAATAACTTCTATGAAATTACATCGTAGGTACCTCAATGATAGAATGATTTTTTTCCTGCAACCAGGTAAACGTCTATTTCTATATGGCTTGGAATGTTCGTACTCTTTTAGTAACCGA
Organism: Sipunculus nudus; assembly: GCA_026874595.1. NCBI lineage: Eukaryota > Metazoa > Annelida > Sipuncula > Golfingiida > Sipunculidae > Sipunculus > Sipunculus nudus. Next base: position 36,021,970 of record CM049309.1, read on the forward strand.
AATGACGTGTAACAAAATATTTGTTATCGGTCTGTGCATTATCCTTAATCTTACCTGCCTAGCTGCAACCTCTTAAACTTTCCTTCCTTGTTGAGTGTATAAACAAAGTAGGTCTTATCAACGTACCATTAATTAATTTGATTTACCAGGCCCGTATAATATTAATGCTACCGATACGTGGTTTTTGTGTCAAGCTGATTAGGTGAGCATGTGTTGACTCCGGTATTACTGACTCTTTATGCTGTGATCTGATATCATATTGACATATTATCCGTGTGGGTACCGTGTATGAGTGAAAGATAGGTGAGTATGAAGTATTTACAAAAACCGGAATGCGGTAATGGTACCGGCTTATATAAAAAGTTAAGTAAGAAATAATAGACTGGGGACCAAATATCACTCCCTGAGAAAGCAGAAGTAAAGTTAAACTCATAAGTGAAAGGGAAATACACCTACAACTGGAAAGTGAGTGTAATTCTTTTTTTTCAGATGAGAGAGTTGGACAAAAGGTCTAGTTTCATAAGAAGGTAAATATATTAAGCTTAAAGAGTTAAGTATTAGGTTAAGTATATGGTTTATATCTGACATGAAGAAGATAATCAATATATAAATTAATGCAAGGAATTGTAAAGAGATTACATTAAATTTTGTACGATAATGTGTCTATGACATTTGAATCGTAGATTGAAGTAATAAAGCCATTCAAAAATGTGTTGTTTTCCGGAATTGCTGCGCCCTTTTTTTCAGAGACTTTTTTTTGCCAATAAATGCCAGGTCCACGGTTATGTGCTCGTTTGTGCTATGGCATGCATTAATTCCCTAAAAGAATTCTTAAAGAACCAAATGGACTAACTATTGTGTTGATCATAATGACAGTTTCAGGAAATGAAGCATATTTTTGTATTTTGTAATATGGCAAAATTGCACGTATTTTTTTACCGAACAAAAATGGAATCAATTCGTTGGCTCGCACCCATTATTCATCCCTTTTTTTAGAACAATATTTTATGGATGTGGCCTGAATAACTCAATATTATTCTTTTTATATATTTTATTTTAGCCTTGTCACATACGTTTCTCGACCAAAGATCAACCGTGTGATATTATTTCATAAGGATGCGAATCGTTGAGTCGGCATTGTGGAGTTCGGCAATGTTGATGGTGCTTCTATCTTCTCTGTCGCTTCTGTCGCCATGGTATTTTTCACCAGAACTGATTTCCGAGACGCCGCATATTGGCCCTTGGCTCCGGTGGGATGTCAACTATAGACCGACACATACAGGTAATAATGATATAGGCATATATCGGTGAAAACAAGTAAATCACCCTATATCTTCCTCGATCAAAATCATTTGCCATTCGTAGAAATTTTAATAGACAAAATCATATAGTTGGAACCCGGTTTACATCAACTGCATTTGAGAAAAATATTTTAAATATTTCGATAAGGTATTGGAATTAAACGAATGCTAGGATATTCCGTGAGCATATTTGGTTTAAAAATTTTTGTCTGATAACACAGAAGGACTTCTTATCATCATGTCGTGGTGGGCGATAAAAGAAGTACAAGAGCTATTTACTGACCTGCCTCTCCTTGACCTCTTATTGTACCCAATATACAATCTTTTCCCCGGCACCTATTCGGAACTGTTGGTTTAAATATTTCTCAACATGACGTCCTGGTCATATGCCGCCCAGACGGCTGGAAGCCGTCTTACCTGTTGCTTTCGCGCAGCGGACATCCATCCTCCTTACATATCTATGGCGGCCAACGATAAACCAGATCTCTGGGACGGTTTTGTATATTGCTCCACAAAATATGCACGTATTATTCTTGATATTAAAATTGATTTTAATGCCAAGTGTCAAGTCTGTAAGTGTCAAACTCGGAAGAAGGCGGAGTTTCTTTACACTAGCAATTAGGTCAGCTGGCTACCCTGGCTTTTACTAAGTGTCAATAAGCAAGGCCCAGGTTAAATAGATAAGCAGTACTAAGGATCAACAGACGGCCACTGCAGGTCACAGTTGCACATGTCAATCACGTCTTAGCTCCGATTGACCAGCCAATCAGTGATTTATGAATGTGTTGGTCTCTCAGGGCTCTCTTTATAGGTTACTTAAAAAAAACCTTGGTCACATTGATGATGACACTAAAAATGCATGATGAGCATTGACCTCTCTTCTATTTATTAAAAAAGGTTTATGAATAAATTTAGGTTTACATGACCGAGCTTTTGTTCAAAATAGTTTTGTTCCACTCAGTTCTGAGGGATTGGTGGTTTGTATTATTCGTGCGTAACATATTCCAACGGAACTAAATGAAATCCTTTAGTTTATAAAGAAAGCCAGTCGTACATATATATATATATATATAAATATATATATATATATATATATATATATATATATATATATATATATATATATATATATGCACTGAGTAACGATATTGTCAGGCATACATCTAATCTAGCAAAAAAATTACTAATTCTTCATCAGTAAAGCCTCTATGCAACGACAGAAACTAGGGAACTGGAAAGTATTAACGATGCAAATCAATTACGGGCGCAATGGCATGATTGTGTTACAGTCATTTAAAGCTGTATATAATGAGTACCAAAATGCTGTTACCTCTCTGAATAAAATTCTGACAAAATAAGAAATAAGTAAGCATGAAAGCAGATAAGTTTTCCTCTTAGATTTCTTTTCAGGTTTGTATTTAATTTTGATCAAAGGCATCAAGAGGAACGATAAATCCAAGAAAGTTATAACACCATGTGCGAAGTGTTTCATGTCAAGGTGGTATATGTTTGGTACATGGCTTCCTGGCTATTATTATAACCTCCAGCAAGTGGGGGGTTATATTTTTACCGGCGTTGGTTTTCATTATGCCTGTTTCTAAGCAACATTACTCAAAAAGTTTTTGATGAAAATACCAGGACAGCACAGCAAGGAATATATGCTTGAATTTTGGAGGTGACCCGTATCACGATTTGGATCAAGGAATTTTGGAAAAAAATGCTGCATTTCTGAAAATGCGATATGGGGGAAATGAGCGGAGGTCTGCGCTCTCTGAGTGCCTTTCTAGTTTTTGCTGATGATTTTGTTCCATTCGCCTATTTATTTTTCATTTATGTTTTATTATGTGACCTACACTTTTCCTTCTTATACAACTTAATTTATAACAATAAAAAATAAATAACCTATTAAATTATTAAATAACTAGCTGATAGACCCGGTATACCGAGCTTATAACCGGGGTTGGGGAGATTTATTAACTGAGATGTGAAATGTTTGCTCATTTTTTTAATATAAAAGTTATAAGAAAATATAGGTTTTCAGTGGGAAACTGTCTTAATAAAATATGTATAAACATTTTGGCACGACTGCAAAATAACTCCCGCACCTCTCTGAGGCACAACTCTTCTGTGAACACAAAACGTTTCTATATGTACAGCTGCTTGTATCTTAATTTTGCTACTTACTTTTAAATTACATGAATCCTTAACATCATATCGTCCGTCCGTATAAACTCATAACCTGGTGGAGACAGTGCGTGAGTGATCCTGCAGTCGCTCCAATATTTTTAACATTTATTTTGTGGTTCTGTCCTCGTGGCAAGAAATTTATACCCCGGTATGTTTACCTTGATGACCTGGCCAGTTATGGTATTGACATTGCGAACCGGAATGAGACGCGGGGGCATTCAGGTTTTCAATGATATTTGACTGGATTCTATCGGTGGACGTATAAAAATTAGGTTGATTTGAGGAACATATGAAAGATTTATTAAATGTACGTTGCAAGGAAACTGTTCCTGAATAAAGAAACAAAAATATACTTACCTCGTAAGTAGCAGAAGCGGACCAACAGGACTCCATGCAGAGGGTCCGTATTCATTTTCAACCGCCTTAATTTTTTTCATCGTATCAGACAAATTTTGAGGCCTGAAACCCCAGACACCACTCCAACCCACCCCACCCCACGCCTGTTCGTGAAATTGGGACCTTGAATTAGATTTTGTCATTATTCCTCCTGGGTTGAACTCTCCATTTCATTAAGCGAGAAACATGTGTTTTTCTCTTTTACTGACCACGCACGTGGGTGAGAGCCTCGTTCAAATGAAAGGCCCGAGAGGCTCAAATCCATCACTGAAAGCAAGCGTTATTCATATGAACAATAGTAGTGTTTGAGGTTGAAAGACCACGATGCATGCCGAATTAAGGCAGTTCGGCTGTGCTCGGTCTTACCTCTGTGCAAGTCAGTAAAAACGGAAAAACCACTCAAAATTATATGTACTTTAAAAATTATTTATTCTCATATGGCTTATGTCACTACGGGCATAATAACCTTTAAAATGATGTGAGGCACACTATTGTACACAACGCGGTTTTAGAGAACATTGCGAACAGATGTGAACCGAATTCCTTTTATAAGTATTAGATTATTAATATGTTTGCATGTGTTTACTCATATGCTGAACATTGGTTTCAGGTGTAGGACTTGGAAGTTCTGGTTATGATGAAAGATTATCTATGTGCCGTGTGACCAGCATGCTGGCCGTCCTGACCAGTGCGGCCTTGTTACTGACCCTCGTCACAGATAACTACACTCAGTCGTCAGAGAACCCTCACGACGTCTGGCTCATGTGTGGACTCCTGTCAGCCGCTTCTACCTGTAAGCTCTCCTGTGACGTCAATTTGCCTTCAATAGTGGGGGCATAACTCCCAGGCTTAGGAGGGTAATCAAAGTTGGAAAAAACTTTTTTAAAGTTAATTAATTAATTTCCAGGTAGCCAAAAATGGTTACCTGAACATTGTAAAACATTGCACCTTCGTAACGATAACTTTTTTTCAATTATGTTAAGCCCACGGCAAAGTGGAAAGTTTTTTCGTCGGTGTAATAACGTTTCTCCATAATAAACATTTAAACAATGTTTGCACAACATTAAACTCATACACACACACATACACATATATATACATTTATATAAATACCTTTTATTTTCTGTGCGACACATTTCTAATGTATTACAATTCAGTTTATGGTTTTAAAAAATATGGTATAATGTTTCCAGTATAGGTTAATTCTTAACCAAGTTCAGATGTATGGTATTTCATAGTAAACCCAAAATGGAAGTCTATAATTCTAATTATTAATTCACTTTCATTTCATCTCAGCATATATAAATACTATTCTCTGAATAGTGGAGGTGGGGGGATTAAATTACCCGATCTCCCATGTATTGACGCCCCTGAAGCAAGCGCTCTCTCTCTCTCTCTCTCTCTCTCTCTCTCTCTCTCTCTCTCTCTCTCTCTCGCTTTCTCTCTCAAGAGCTCTCTTACATATTCATGGACAAATATTCGGAATAAAATAAATGTAATAGAAATAAATATATTATATAAAGTTTCGAATTACTCATAGCAAGTAACATAATATTAATGCACTGTCCTTATTTTCAGTTATTCTGACAACATTATGCATGAGCATATGGGCAGACTTTCGCCGTCTCATGCCACCACTGGAAATTCAAGGACCATTCAGTTTTCTTACATTCAATCTCGTTGCCGCACTTGGGGCAACTGCACTCTGTAGCAAGTTGTACTGGGACCGTAAGCATCCTGATATGGGGTGTACCTGTGGAACGGAGCACGATTGCTCACATTCACATTCTCATCTTGGCAGAATTAGGTCATCGAGCGGTCACGTGGTCGATCTGGATCATTACGCCAGCGTCATCGCACAGAGAGAGTACCAGGGACAGAACCCTGACGTCATCCCAATGACAAAACTGCCTCAGAATCAAAGGTTCATGGGACGTGAAGAACCTATTGTTGGTACAACTGCTTGGACAGACAGGACGCAGATGGGACGCACCGATGGCCACGCCAGTACAAAAACCGCAACAGGTCAGCAACATCTCGGACCCAGTGATACGGCCGCTGTTGTTCCGTCAATGCCAGGTCAACTCGCAGACTGTGTGGCAAGCCCAACACCAGCGACACAACAGCAAACACAGGCAAGCAGTGACGGACATGCTGGATCAGCAACAACCACAGGTAACAACAACAGCAGCGCTGATAAAACACCGGTACGACACCAGCCACCCACAGTACGTGCCGGTGGAAATATACAACTCATGAACAAAGGTGGCCAAGCGGCCGGGAAACCCCTGGGTCGACGTAGATAGGGCAATAACTAACGTCATAATGGGACTATTCGTACAGTCAACGAAACCCGAAGAAATGTGCATTAAACTAAGACAATGTTCACATTGCGAGACCTGGAGATGTGTTTTTGATTTCCAGAATATTGTTTTAATTATGACATTTGTTGTGTTTTTGTAAGAAAAAGTGGATTAATTCATCTTTTTTAACTGGATTTATTCATCTTGTTTTGCCAAATTCGGTGTGAAGTGTCTCTCAGTTTCCTATTGCAACTGTTATTCGATAGCATTTAGGAAATTTACACAGTAAATACTTGCAACACATTTAAATAACATTACATTTCCAACATTCACACGTTCAACAGATCGTGTATCTCGCGCCGTTGTCGCTTGACTAGCTCGGCATTAACCTGTACGTCACCGTTATTGGTAGCGACACTTGGGAGGTTTCGTCTACTACTTCGAGGTTTAGTTCGCCGACTGAGGGAGATTCGGTTTTACAATCCGGATTATCCGGTTATCGTACTGATTCGTTCGTACCTAAGGTGACCGCCGGTAAGACATGCTGAGAATCAGCTCTGTTCTGAAATCGTTTCATGATGTTCACATGAAAGGTTTTGACCTTGTTGTCGACCTTGGCCCGATAGTCTAGTTCACCTCCTTTACCTACAACGCTGTAGGGACCTTTCCATTCGACAAACAGTTTGATTTTCGGAACGTTGGGAGGAGCGGCAACTCGATTCTTGATCATCCGGGTCACCACGTTTATCTCGCGCCACTCGGACCCAGATATCGTCCTTAACCCGGAAATGGCTATCACTTCCGCTAGCAGAATTAGCAGGCTTCCAGAACGAGCTTACGACTGATCTTCTTCCTGCGCCTTAAAAATTTGACCGGACTCATCAGCGACAGGATAGCTACATGTAAACTTCGCGTCTGCGACTTTCGCTTAAGTGCAACGGTACGTGTTTCTACTGCGAAAGTCACTTCCGGTGGCGACTCAACGTTGTCATTTGAATCCCGCACAGCCCATATATACGCTTCCTAGTGCTCAGTCGCAAACGGCATCTCCGACTACCATTGCTTTGATCGTTTCCACATAGGACATTCTTCACTAATCCTCGCCGCCGTAGGAAAACGTCCGACTGATCCGTTAAACAACCGACACTCGACGTCGTGTACGGTGAACTGGTCTGGATCCACGTATGTTTTATAATCCTGCTGAAGAGCAACCTGAATTGAGTAACACCTTGGCTGCCTTGCCGTTAACTAACCCGTCAGAAAAAGGTTGAGTGCTACCGCCCTCTTCCAGATCTGGCACTAGTCTGTTTACACTCACGCTTCTTATTCCCCAAACCATTACAAATGAAGCAAAGTGAGCCTCCCGATTGGTTAACTGACTGTTCGCGTGATCCGCGATCGACATCACGTTTCTCTCTCGGCTGAGCTACTTGCTGCCCTGCTCGGGGAGCACTACTACGGGAACTCGCCGTGAAAATGTGTAAGCCGTGGGCCTCCGTATAACTCTTGGCCATCTCCGCCGTGCTATCTATACCGCGACACTGTCTCTTCTTGAAAAAAGATAGATCCTCTCTGCAACAGTTCAAATACTGTTCGCGCATCAGCAAGTCAACAAACAGGATGAAGTCATCGCCTTTATCCGCCATCTCGATCCAATGCTCAAGGTATCTACTAAGCCGTACGCGAACTGACTGGGAGTTTCCCTACACTCCGGCCTACAAGTACGAAACTTGTTTCCATAAACCTCCCAAGTCATCTGATAACGCTTTAGAAGAGCTAACTTAAACTTATCGTAGTCCATGGCGTCGTTACTAGCTACCTGCGCGAAAGTATCAAAAGCCTTACAACGGAACAAAGGACTTGAGTACAAAGCCCAGCTATCACGATCGTAGTTTTGACACAGCGCTAAACGCTCAAAAACGTTCTAGAAACGTGTCTAATTTATCGTGCTGCTCGTCAAACGAAGGGAGCTTGAGTTTCGGGACCGATTCCCTACTTTTCATCTGATAATCGCCCTCATCTCTCACACTGGATGTTGATTTCATCTTCAGCACCTTTATCTATAAAACCAAAGAAATTGAATTAAACTAAACAGCTTTAACTGTCAAATCTCTTGTTTGAGTAATTATCAAACGTATAACAGTGGTTTACCGTATCACTGAGTAACTATTAAGCATAAAACAGTTGTTTACCATAACAAAGTTTTAACCTGCATTTACTCTACGTGGAGTATGTATGTGTCAAGTAAGCACTGACACTCAGTTTCAAATATTCCAACATATTAAACAAATCAAAGAAGTTATATCAATAACCATTATGAAAATATCATCGAATACTCAGGAAATACATTTAGTGACAGGGTGTTACCTCTCAAATGGTAAAATTAATCCTAATAAGACGAAGAAGACATGAGATAACAAAAACAAATCAGTTTATTAAAGAAATAAGACAAATACATTTCTCCATATATACAAGCACTGAAGATCTCAAGCGTCCGATAATAAACACAAAAAAAATCACTAAGTCCCTTAACGACACTACACAGAGTAATACCTTTATAACACTTCTCTTGATAACATGACCATCGTGCACCCAAAACATCGAAATGTTGCGCTGCTCCACTCACTGTTTGCTTGCACTGTGTAAACAGTACAGTCGGTACACTTATAGATACACAGAACTCCGGCCACCAACAGTCCCTCGCTCGAGTATACTCGTTTACCTCTCGAGGTATAGTTCACACAACACGCACAGACTGTTCTATCTGGACTCAGAATCAATGTCTTTCACAGCTGATGTCTCCTGAATCATCCAGTTCTAGGTAGCCGAATATATTTCCACACAGCAATATCCAGTACCATTACTGTAACGCGTTAAAATAAAGTTCTCGGTCTGTTCCTGGAAGCGCTCACAACAGGTGTAAATTGCCAGAATACCAGTCCGTCGGCAAAATGGGATACTCGCTCTAAAATCCGTTACAGAGTGATCACCGTGGCCTTTCTCAGACACCGACAAACTACGCTTATAGACACCATCTCTAAGCTGTCTAGACTCTGATGCACGCAGACCTACCCCTAGACTGCAGGTATCGTCAGGCTAAACTGAAATTGCGCGTTGATCAGGCAGTTGTAGCGAGTTTCTTCCTAATCACGTCTTATATATGCTTGCTGACGTCCCAAGTCCTGACCGTCTTCTGGCCAACCACCATTCCCTATTATGCCATTGACAATAATCACATGAATTTGAATGGACACGCCTCCAAAGACAAAACCCTAAGAAAACCAGACTAAACAGGTGCTCATCCCATGAAGTCTACAACAACAGTCGTTACTATAGAGACCGCCAAACAGAGACAGCTCCCACGGAATTAAACTGTACTGAAATTAACATCAAACGAGACACTTGTGCTCTCTAACCAAAGTTCTAACGCTTATGTCTAAACATGATAATCCATATAAATGTACAATAGATGATCACAACAATCATCTGGAAATTCTCCTTGTCACAGTCCTCTGGTGACTTCATCATGCCGTCTTTCCGTCCGTCCCGCCTCATCACTGCTGCCACCGTTGACTTTTTGTGCCTCTAGATCCTTAATTGTTTACCTTGACCTTATTCCCAAAGTCGGCCAGAGTCGACTCCCCATAATCGCTCAGTTTCGAGCGTCGCGGGGCGGCATCCAGTTATATCTTGGCGATTGCATATAGATCTAGATTAAGAGGTCTATTTAATAATTCACATAATTTTTATATAAAACATATATCTAGCTCTAGGATTTTACGGTCATAAAGTAATTTATCAACAGATTTTCTTGAGATGGTGATATATATATATATATATATATATATATATATATATATATATATATATATATATATATATATACGCATCATAAATTGTGTTCCAGAACTTTCCACCTAACGTAATGCGCCTAAATCGTAGCAAGAAAAAGATGTCAATTGCTAACATTTATCTGTCGCATGCATGTTGTACCAGGAAGAAAGACAACTTGTTCCCTTGCAGTGTCACTCAACATGATCAGAGGTTGCCGGGTTCCCAAGAGTGTGGTCATTAACCTGCATGCTCAGACTGCGACTTGCATGGCCAGGTACCATAATTATTTAATATAGCATGGACTCATCACCGTTTTGGTTGATTAGCTATAATTTTTGCGTAGTAACACACAATGTTATGTAGGAAGAATTAAAACAAGGGTTTTTTTATTAAGCTCAACGTTACATCAATCCTCAGTCAGTATATTTAAACCAGCTCTTCATCGACCTTCTTTGTAGACGGTCTGTACCCGGTGTACATATAAATGATCTGTAGGTGATTACTATTGAGCAAAGTTCTTATAAAGCCACAGTGATTGATGTGTAAACTTATTATCTATACAAGCTGTTCGTAAACACGGTACTTGCGTCAATGTCAATTATATATATATATATATATATATATACATATATATATATATATATATATATATTATTGAAACATGCTTGTTCCAGGGCAAACATTTTCTATTTCCCAATGACCAACTTTTGATCGCCGCGAAAGGAGCGTGTGGCATGATGAGTTGTATAGATCTGTATAGATCTCTGTATAGATCGATGTCTGTCGTAGAGTATTCAGTTATGACAAGTCGTATTTCCGTATTTTACTGTATCGGTAAACTGCTTTTTCTTTATCCTGTGGTAGGCTTCACAATCGTGAGGTAAAATATTCACATTTTCACTTCTTTAGTGTTTCGCAAAGGTTTCAATTTTGTCCTTAACCTTACAAAAACATTGCACAAATGACAATGCACATAACAATGATTTAATCAGTCAACTTATATGTACGGAAAACAACAATTGCACGCAGAGCTTAGGGAAACAATTGACAGGTGGCAATTTTACATGCAATAGTGGCAAAGATACACCACTATTGGTATAATTTATATCATCAGTTTTTTAATTACGGGTAAAAAATGTATGCTAATATTGACGCTACCGGCACAATATACATGAGATGCCACTGAAGCTTTAGAATACATTACTGTTCACATGTGAAGATTTGGTGTCTTATTCACGAAGGTTTTATTTTCGCGATAATTTTAACTTCGCGAATATCACGAATTAGAAACCCTCGCGAACAAAAAGGCAACAACATTATCTTTAAAGTGCTGGTATAGCAACAAGTATTTGAGTGCGACCTCTATGTCAAACCATGCATCTTAGCCATGCAAGGACTTTAGTTTTATGTTTGCTGCTAAGATGCGTAAAATAAAACGGCCATAAACCAAAGTCAATCTCTTATTAAAGAGGAAAGTCAGAGAGCCTTTAATTAGTGAATTGATTTACCGTGAGGTGGCAGTACCTGCAATGATCTTGCTAGTTGCTCTAGCGTTATCCCTGGGGTAGCCCGTTTTTCTCTCAGGATACTGCGGTATCGCTTGGCAACGAAGCTATCAGAACAGTCCCCTACTGTATAATATTTCATTAAAATGTAACTCCATGAAAAGGCCAATGGAAACTATCACGGGACGACGAAAAGACTTCTCCGTGACCAGTGAGCTTTCTACCCAGCAACAAAACAAAAAACATTCAGGGCGCACTGACGGCAGCGCTTGTGCATTTTACAAGGAACAGAACGGCAACAAACAGGATACAAAGATGGCAGTTATGTTACAACACGAACAAACAATGGCCTGCGATAGAACATAATGAACATGGGTTGAAAATCTACAGCGAAATCACAAGGGAGACGCAGAACTGACAACAAATGGCACGTTGTATGACGTGGAATTCTGAACTGGACACGATACACTGGAGACTTGTTTTTAATTAAGACAAGGGGCACATGATAAAGAACATGAACCTTTTAAACCATATGATATTTGTTAAAAATGATAATTTTGATTGCATATTTGGTGTTCATAGTAGATGTATCAATATTTTCCAGGGTTTCCCTCAGTCATGTACTTCCGTAATTCTAACAACTGTGAATTTCTCTGTCAGAGATATTTTAGCAATCTTGGGGTTTTGGTAGAATTGATAGGGGTTTGAATAACCAATAAAAAAAGAATGTCACATTTTTATTAAAAGATAATTTTCTCAAAAATTATTATACGTTGGTATAATATGTTATTTTCCTAATCAATTAGATTAATAATGTAAAAGTGACAAACATTACTGCGGATTTTTAAGGAAACTTGTTTTAACGCGTATAATTCTTTCACGGAAGGAGTAAACGAAACGCATACTGACTAAATTCCTCTTTGATCTTTAATAATGTATAGCGGTTAAAATTAACAGCACAGGATAATTTGATAAAGCATACATTTTTACCTTAATCTTAATAACAAAATCACGAAAGAGACAGTCCCCTGGGCTGATGCTTCGTGTTTTCTACTAAGCTACAAGCTTTATAAATCAACGGTTTATACCCTATCAGGGGTGTTGGCATAATGCATGATCATATGGCTCCTATACAAAAGCGACGCCAGAGTTGTGGAAGCACCGTTTGCCGTGGTCGATCTGAATAATTACGATAGCGTCATCGCACAGAGAGAGATTACCAGGAACAAAACCCTGACGTTAGGCCAATAAAAATAAAAGGTATGCTTCTCAGGCGCCGCCCGCGTCAATTTTAACCCCCCGCATCACACAGTTTTATTTCGATTTTTATCTTTCAAAAGAAAAGTAGTACAATTTATGTAGTTCTTTTCCCTGTTTAGCAAAAAAAAAATTGTTATGTACATGCTTTTCCCTGATCATATGACATTTTTATCGAAACATTAAAAAAAGGTCAAAAATGAAATACCGCCCGCCCGCACTTATTTCTCAAAAAAAGTGCCGGAGAACCATACCTTATTTTTTTGCCTTATCGAAATGATGGAACTGCCTCAGAATCAACGGATCATGGTATGTGAAGAACTTAACATTGATGGCACTGATGGAAGAACTGACGCATTACAACCAGTCTTCCGCCAGATGTCATTTCTACTGAAAACGAACCTCTTCCAGTTAGGAAGTCCGGGACCAATTGTCCGAGCTATCAAATTTTGAAATGAAAACCTGTAACAAGGAAACACCTTCTGTTTACTAACACATACGTATAGGCCTACATACAAAATATATTTTATTTATTTAGTGAATGTTTTTCCACTAAAAAACCCATGATTATGTAATTTGCCTTCAAACAATTTCTTATCCAACATTTGAACGGACTTCACCACTCCCTTCAATACATTTTTTCCTACGCCTCCGGTGTACTTAGAAGTCCGAGTGCACGTGCGGTGGCGGGTTTGGAGCCCACGAACTCTATAGAACCAACAGAAACATATACTCTTGTCAGTCCTATTCAACGCAGTGTGGCATCTGAACTGAACTAATGTAAACTACATAAGACTTTGAAGGACATTTGTTTATTCAAATTTTAACATTCTTAAATTAATCGCATGATGTACATTGGGATGCACCCAGAGAGAGAGAGAGAGAGAGAGAGAGAGAAAATTATGCGCGCGTGTGTTGGTATGTGTGTGAGTTTCCGGTGCCGTGAACCTGTTACACCTAATATTACCCTCAGCTACGTTCATCAAGTTCCGCCAGTAAACTCGATCGATCCACCCCTATAACTTTAAGCAATTATCCCCCCCCCCCCCCACCACCATTGAAAATCAGGCTGATATTGAGCATATTATGTGCACAAACGGAAAACCTTACTTAGCATCTGCCATCGTCGTTGAGCGTATGACCGAATTACTCATTATAAATAACTACACTCTGATAGCTCTTGGATGCCTTTTCAAAAGTAATCATAAATGAATGAATTAAAATCTAAGGGGACATGGTTCTCGTCTTTCATGATGTGATTACCGTACCTGAGTCAATAATATTCGACATCTGTAAACCTTTCCAGAAGTGGATCCGGGGGTGGGATCCAGGGGGTCCAGACCCCTTCTTTTTTTATCCGCCGAAACATTTTAAATGGGTTTCTTCCTGGACCCCCTTTATCGGACCTGAAGACCTTTTAAGGGGGTTTTCCGTAAGTCCTCCTGGGTTGAAGCCCCCTTTTTGCAAGATGCCGAGTACTCCTCGGATAATTTTCATAATCGGTTTAAGGTACAAACGAACTTTTTCCATTGTTACGGGACCTAATAACAACAGATCATGTAATCGTGACGAGCATAAATGTTGTTACGGAGATTAAAAATAAAAACAGATTCCGCAACATTAGGCAGCGTGAAATATTTAGGGGAATGAATAAAATTCCATAGAACACAACAATACACACGCGCCCATAGCGCATGAACAGACCCGAAACTTCTAGAATACAACGAGCCCTGTGTTTCTACAAGTCAGGGTTCAGGAAGTGCGGTTCCCATAGCAGCGCATTTGTGTGCGTGTTTAAAGTTAAGTTAACAAGGCCAGTCGTTTTCTCCGGGGTTTCAGGTTCCTTCATCCCCTACAGATTACCGTACGCCACTATCCCAGCCATGGAGAGTGTCTTTGTTATTATAAATAGTTATACAATTCGTGTAAAACAAATGTAGATTTTATGTGTATATAAGTGAACCTTTTGAGGTTTTTCTCTGTGAATACCACTTTAGTTAATAATATGAAATATATTAACATATAGAAAAAATGGAAGATAAAAACAGTAACTAGGCAACTTGGGATTATGAAACTCGCTTTCTGGTCATAATTATATTATTTATATTGATAAATAATCAAAAAAGTTTTATTATTCTTAAAGGGTTGGGGTCATTATTAACAGCCTTGATGTGCATAACCTTAAAGACTGTGTGTGTGATGTCCACCATGGTATAAACATATACGAACAATATAAATTTATCATTGATTTAGTTGTATCAGATTTTTAGATAACGAAAATAAGAAATATCATGACCGATAGACAACCTGAACCTGAACTTATAGCATTTATCACACCAAAAAATTTCATGACACCTTAGTATGTCAATAAACATTTTATGCTATAAATGGCCTCACTTGGGCTCCAGATTATCGACTAATGATATCAGGAGAGTCGAAGATGACTGCTGATAACAAACTGGCTTTCGTCAGCAAATTATTTATGTGCCTTTCCAAATGACAACCGTTGTTTTTACATATATAATAAATATTAAGTTCCTGTCTGAAAATTTCATATTAATTAGAGTTCGTTTCCCCAAGCTCATTTCAGTACAGTCCCACTGAGCTTTTGGAATATGCTTTCTTGATATGGTGCTTTTTTTATATCATGGATTCTGAAAATGTATGATAAAATGTTGGATTTTTTACTCGTATTTTGAGTGCACACAGGTGCACCCAACTAACATTAGTGAAGTGTCAAATGTGGACCATGTCAATTTCGTCGACCAAGTGATCGATTTCCAACTGACACCGCACCCAGTGGCCTGAAACTGACATTAGTGAACATGTGAGTTTCGTTGATCCAGTGATCGATATCCAACTGACACTGAAATGTTAATAATCCGCTCAATAGCGATTTTTTATTAAAGGCTTCCTGGTTTATCTAAAATAATGTGCATATAATTCAGTGCTTATCATAATATTTGTTAGTCATCCGTCTTAATTCCTAGGCCACTTTACAAGTTGTATTTACAATATGTTTAATATTAATGTGCACAAACGCCTCGTAGCGCATACAGAGCGCCCGTGCATCATGATGTTTTTAACTGAGTTTTCTATCATAGAAAGTTTAAACAGAAAACGGGGAGAGCACTCCATAAGCTTTATTAAAATATGGGATGTCTCTCTAACCTGTAGGCACCTGACATAGTGAGGGTTTAACTACAATTCATTGCCATCGTCATTTGCGTTGCATTGGAAATAAATACATTTTTCTTAGAAACGATTAAATATATAATTAAACCTTGCGTGTATCCTGTTGTTGCTCCAAGTGACCTGAAACTAACACAGACCAATGAATGATGAATAAAAATGCCACAGGTGTCTCATGTCAATTTCACGTGTCTGTTGAATCCACTTTTATCAAAGCTGAACACCATCTGAGGGACGATTTCTGAATTTATTAGTTGTTATCTTAGTTATTCAATTTGCTAGAAACCTTTCAGATTATTTTTCATCTTAATATTTTGTAAATTATAACATTTTTGTCGAATATCTATAAAATACCTCAAAATATTCATTTTAAAAGGGATTTTATACGAAAGTGTTGCAATATAAGAAACGGGTTTTTCAACGTGTCTACTGAACTACTTTAACATTTCAATTGTTACAAGGAACTTATTGCTCACAGAACTGTCACAATTTATTTGTATTTACGGTGTCCACAGCTTTAAGAGTCGTTTTAGTTAAAGCTTTTCCCGCTAGATGACACCAGCCTAAACCACTGCGTACAGCATTTCAAGTTTCAGTCAAACATACATATTTGGCTTTCTATTCGTTTACTGAGACAAAATGTAAAGCCGCAAAATAATTTGTTGCTGTAAGTGTGATAGCATGCATGGGCAATGTTGATAAGTGAATACAAATAGTAAATATGTGCCCATTTAGTTTGTCTAAAAATTTCTGGCAATGGGAAAGGATTTCTGCCTTGGATTTCCTTCATTTATGAACGTCTTCAGAGAAACATTTATATCAATTGAACACATAAAATATCGATACCTTTCTTCCACAGTCATCCAATCTAGATGTTTCATTAATGACGCCGACGAAATGTCATTATCAAAATATTTTGTAACGACGCGTGCGGCTTTGTTCTGAAGCATTTGGACCCTGTTTAAATAATACTTAAAACAATTGCCACAAACAGATATGCAGTAATCTATGTGACTTTGAAAAAGTGCAAAATATACGCAAATCCGGCTGGTAGTCGACAGTATCTTACTGAGACGAAAGAGTATTCCTAATTTAGATTTTGATTTTTCGCATAGAAGCTGAATATGCTCTCTCCAAGTCAGATTAGAGTCAATGTTTATACCTAATAATCTCATATTCTGGATAGGATGTAATGTGATATCGTTTATAATTATCTCTAAATCGGGAGATAGGGTTTTCTGATTTTGGCCGAATAAAATTACCGTGGATTTTACAGGGTTTATAAAAAGTCAGTGATAATGTAGCCACTTAAGAGCGTTGTCAATAAGTTTCTGAATCCGGTTAGTCGCCTCAGTGGGTGAATCTGAGAAAGTATATTATTACAGCATATATCATACATTTCTCTTTTAAATATTTAGGCAAGTCATTAATATATACAAGGAATAAAACCGGACCTAGAATTGTGCCTTGAGTTCTCCTCCATTCACACATACTAATTGTCTCCAAATAAGTTCAGTATGAATTGTTTAAGTGTGCTTAATAAAATAATTTAGGCTGTCAATTCCTTTTCTTATGTCCATGAAGCAAGCTTCAGTAATTTTATTATTGTTCATGTTTGTCAAACTTTCATCTATTACTGCATGTGTGCAGTGTGTTACGGAACCTAATAAAAACAGATCACGTATGCGTGATGAACAGAAATTCTGTAACAGAGATTAAAAAAGATCGGATTCTGTAACACTAGGCAGCGTGAAATGTCTAGGGGAATGAATAAAGAAGTTAGTGGTTTTTTTTGTTAACAAATAACTATAATTTATTCTTAAAACAACCCTAACAATACAATACACCAAATCAATACAATTATACAGTAAAACAGCGGTTTAGCAACAATTCAATACAATCACACAGAAAATAATGTGCACAGCACCTTGATACCAACACCGTCACCACGATAAGTTCTTTAAATGTATACTCTCGGAGAATGACAGTCCAGTGGAAAGTTCTTGAAGTAAACCGAAGTCCAAATGCATAAAATCCAGGAGAAAGTCTTTGAAAATCTATAATTGCCGCATTAGTCGGATAAGGTCCTAGAAACTGACCCACGCTTCTGCGTCCGCTGGAATCTTCTCTGCTCTCTCTCTCTCTCTCTGCCTGGTTCTAAAACACAGCCCCTTTATATACCTTCTCACCTCAAGCCGAGAATTTTCCACTTCTCGAAAAGTCCATAAGATCTTGCACAACACAGTAAGCACGCGTTTCAGGAATTTTCTAGAAAAACAGCGCTCATCACGTGACCTCGGCCAGTCGTGAAAACCCAAGGCCAACATGACAACGAGAGTTCAACCAACACGGATTAAACATAGAATGTAACAAACGGCCCGGCGAGGGCGCCATAACACGAGTAACGCCCGCGACACACAATAAAAAGAGCACCTGTAACACTCCCCCTCCTGTAAGAAAAAAAAGTTTTCACGGAAAACTTTCTTTTTTCGATCACAATCACTAAATCATCTAATTTACAACATTACATAAACAACCTGTTTACAACATTTAATAAACATCTCGATAAGCAATCAGCAAGTACATTGTCTTTCCCTTTAATGTGTATGATATCAAGATTGTAATCCTGTAAGAACATTTCAACAATCTTTGATTTTTACACTTCAATTTGTTCATGACCGTGAGGGGATTGTGATCACTGAAGACAATGATAGGCCTGACTGATGAAGTAACATAAACTTCAAAATGTTGCAACGCCAAAATCGAAGCCAAACATTCTTTTTCAATAGTTGAGTAGTTTTTTCTGGTTTGCATTAAACTTTCTTGAGAAATAACAAATTGGATGATCTATGCCATCATTGCTTTCTTGTAACAACACAGCACCAGCAGCAGTATCACTCGCATCAACAGCTAACTTAAAAGGTACAGAAAAGTCTGGAGCTGCCAAAACTGGTGAACTTTACAGAATTGCTTTCAAATTCTGAAATGCACTTTCACACTGAACATTCCAAACTTTTGTTTCTTCTTTAACAAATTAGTCAAAGGGTCAGCTACGGCAGCAAAATTTGGAGAAAACTTCCTGTAGTATCCAACCATACCAAGAAAACACATTATTTGCTTTTTGTTTTCTGGTCTAGGAAATGCAGAAATAGCAGTTATCTTAGCATTAACAGGTTTTACCTGACCCTGCCCTACAATATGACCCAAAAATGTTACTTGTGCATGACAAAACTCAGATTTTACTAAGTTGACTAAGTTTTTCAAAGAGGTCGCGAAGAATTCGCAGATGTTTCTCCCAGGTGTCGCTGGCTGTACACGATAAGGTCATCAATATATGCGTCACAGCCCTGAATGTCCTTGACAACCATATGAATGAGGCGCTGAAACGTGGCTGGCGAGTTTTTCATGCCAAACGGCATAACTTTATACTGGTACAGTCCTTGCGGCGTCACAAATTCAGACACTTCTTTCGCTCGATCTGTCAGGAGAACTTGCCAGAATCTTTTTAGCAAGTCAAATTTGGAAACATACCTGGAGCTACCGACTCCTCGGAATCGGGAACGTGTCAATCTTGGTGACAGAGTTCAGTTTTCGGTAATCTGTGCACATACGGTAACTTCCATCAGGTTTTGGCACAAAAATACATGGTGAACTCTAGTTACTGTTACTAGGTTCAATAAAATCATTGTCCAGCAAATACTGAATCTCATCCTGTAGATACTTTTGCTTTTCTGGATTCAGTCTATATGGATGTTGCTTGACTGCGCTTGCCTCGCCAACATCGACGTCATAGCACAACATGTTAGTTCGCGTTGGAATGTCACTAAACAAATGTTCATATTTCCGCAGCAGGTTTTTGAGGTCTTGTTGTTGTTGTGCGGTAAGGCGTGACAGTTTGACATCCAGGTTGTCAAGCACGTCCGAGTTTTTTAATGGTACTGTACCACACTGACTGTCTACATCACACTTACAATCAGTATCTACTTAAACTGGATCAGGGTCAGTTTTTAACAGCAGTAACATTTTGTACAACATCTGATGTGCTATTTCTGTCATAATATGGTTTCAACATGTTAACATGGCACAGTTGTTTCTTCTTATGTCTATCTGGTGTCAACAGTATGTAATTTAAATCACTGACTTTCTTGTCAACAATGTAAGGACCAAAATACCTAGCTTGCAGAGGTCTGCTAGGGATGGGAAGTAAGGCAAGGACCTTTTCACCAGGCTCAAACGTCCTACTTACAGTGTGTTAGTCATACTATGTTTTCATTTTACTTTGTGCAGACTTTAGATTTGACGTTGCAATCTCACAAGCATTGTGTACTTTAGTGCGAAAGTCTGAGACATACTGCAGTAAACTAAGAGAATCAGGATTTTCACACAAGAGTTTTTCTTTAAGCAGTTTCAATGGACCTCGAACGGAGTGTCCAAAAACAAGTTCAAAGGGACTGAAACCCAAGGACTTTTGAAAGGATTTTTCTGACAGCAAACAGCAATAGGTGTATTCCTTCATCCAAGGGTTTCTGTGTGTCATAGCAATAAGTCCTGATCATGTTTTTTAATGTCTGGTGAAAACGCTCGAGGGCGCCCTGACTTTCTGGATGGTATGCCGAAGAGCTGTACTGTTTTATACCTAGCTCAAGCATAACCTGTTGGAATAAGCCAGACATAAAATTAGACCCTTGGTTGGACTGGACGAATTTTGGTAATCCAAAAGTTGTAAAAAAAACTTGGTCAGAGCTTTGACAACACTTTTGGGATTAATTTTGCGCAATGGTGTTGCCTACACTGCGAAAGCTTTTGGACATTACTATTTGATGTTTGGTGGCCCACTCATCATCAGCGCATACATCAGGTGGTCGCCATTTACGCACAAGCACTCCATTTTGACATAGAAACAAACTGGGTTCTGTGACAGTTCATCTTTAGAAACTGCCCTGGGAAACAAACATGTTATATCAGGGTCCTTATGCTGTTCCGCGATAAGTTCTGACTCTGAGAATGCTGTATCCTGTACGGGCGAGTCATTAGACGAGTCACTAGTGACTCCAAGAGTGTTATTATCTGGACCATTTTCTTCATGTGTGTTTTTCTTGGCCATAGATCTAGGTACAGCACATGAAGGATACAAACCAGGAATTTCCTGACTTTCCAGATCAGTATCCTGATCAAGTGACGTCTTTTCTGTCACTATTGGTACAGGTTGTACTTTGTCACCTGCAACATAATTGCCCAGTAGCAACTGAATTCCCTTAAAGGGTAAAGAAGTTCTTATGCCCACAGTAATATTCCCAGAAATCAAATCTGACCTTAAATGGTTACTGTGAAGCGGAACTGAAGTGTGCCTGTCTGAAAACACACCATTAACAAGTGCATGTGCACCAGTAAAGAACCTATCAGAAAAAAATGTTGCTAACATGAAAGTCTGGCCTGAACCAGTGTCCCTCAAAATTCCAATAGGGGTAGAATCTGAAAAATCACTTGAAAGTGATACAAAACCATCATGTATGAATGGCCCAAATAACTCCATTTCAGAGTCAAGAGAGGAATCTACTACCTCAACCTCATCGAACAAAGAACTGACATTGACAGTATCAGTCATAAACTCTGTTTCAGAGTCATCTAAGGAATCTACATCCTTTTTATCATCAAACTTCTCATGGGAGTCAACAGAGGAATTTTCCTCAGCAGAAACAAACTTTTTTGGTCATAAGAGGACCTGGCCTCATCTGAAATACTCTCGCAAGAGTCATAAAAGGACTTAGCCTTATTTAGAGAATACTCCTCGCAGGAGTCTTGAAAGGACCTAGCCTTATTTTATTCCTCGCAGGAATCCACTGAGGTTTTTACCCCACAAGCTACGTATTCTTCTTTGGATTCAGACGGCACTTGGCCTCCGTAGCATCAAACCCTTTATTTGAGTCAACAAAGGAGTTGTACCCCTTATTTACATGAAAAGAGCCTGGCTCTTGTACTATGCTATGCATAGATTTCGAAACAAACCAAGAACGTTTGCTATTTGGTTTATTCGCAAGTTTCCAGCAGTCAGATATTAGATGACCTTCCTTCTTGCAGAAATGACAGATTTTCTTTGAAAATGACTGGTCTTTGTTTGACTTACACACAGTGGACGTGGACTGAGGTGTAGCAATGGACTTTGCTGAACTATCAGGACTACTAGTACTGGGTGACTGCGCTTTAAACTTCTTTTGACCATACTGATTTACATTCTTATTTGTGAATGACTGGTTTGATTTGCTAGTAAAGGACATTTTGGGTGTCAATGAATAATCATCAGCTAATTGAGCAGCAATGTGTTTCAGGACTTTTCTCATCGAGAAAAGTTTTGACATCTGCATTAATGCAGGCTTAAATTCCTCACGCAAAATCATCTGGCGCATATTGTCATAATCTTTCATTACCTTTTTAGAACTATACCAGCGATCAAACAACTGCTCTTTTGTCCTAGCAAATTCGACGTGATCTGATTTTTGCGCTTTTCCCAATTTCCAAATTTCTGGCGGCAAGCCTCCGGAACTAACTCATAACCTTTTAGGATTAACCGTTTTACCAGGTCATAGTCAGCAGCAGCTTCTACTGAAAGCTCAGTATAAATTTCTCTGGCCTTGCCAGTCAATACACCTTGTAACAGCATAGTCCAACTTTCCTTAGGCCATTTTAAATTTTTAGCTACCTTCTCAAAGTGTAAGAAATATTTATCAATTTCTTTTTCTTGAAAAGGTGGGACAAGTCTAATGTGTTTATAACATCAAAACTGTGAGTTGGGGCAGCACTTAGACTACGTTCTACTTTGTCTTTCTAACTCCAGTCGTTTTAACTCAATTTCTTTTTCTTTTTCTAGTTTGTCTCTTTCTATTTCTTTTTCGAGTCTTTCTCTTTCTAACCGTTCTTCCCTCTCTTTTAATGCTAGCTCATGTTGCATTTCCAACTTTTTACATTCTAATTGCATAGCAAGGCTGCCATTTTTTGATGTTTCAACTTCAGTCTCTTCAATTACATAAAGATCCAGCATGATTTTAGCAATGATATCAGGCTTTCTCAAAGCATTTTTCACACTTAGCCCCGTGTTGTTCCGAACGCAACAACTGTTCTTTTGACATCTGTTCATGTTGATCAAGGTCGGGATCGTCAACAAACGTCTCAGGTTTGAAATCTGCCATGTTAAGATGTCAAAACAATAATAAAAAAACACTGAGATAAATCCTGTAAACAATGTACTGTAAACAATATGTAATCTTGTAAACAATGTATGATAAAACAACGTGTCCAGGTCAAGGCCTAATAAATTTGAAAACTATTAAGCATCCCTAAGAGAGCCCCCAATTTTATGTTACGGAACCTTATATAAACAGATCACGTGCACAGTACCTGGATACCAACACCGTCACCACAATAAGTTCTTTAAATGTATACTCTCGGAGAATGACAATCCAGTGTAAAGTTCTTGCAACAACCCAGAAGTAAACTGAAGTCCAAATGCATAAAATCCAGGAGAAAGTCTTTGGAAAACTATAATTGCCGCTTTAATCGGATAAGGTCCTAGAATCTGACACACGCTTCTGCGTCAGCTGGAATCTTCTCTGCTCTCTCTCTCTCCCGTTCTAAAACACAACCCCTTTATATACCTTCACACCTCAAGCCGAAAATTTTCCGCCTCTCGAACAGTCTATAAGATCTTGCACAACACAGTAAGCACGCGTTTCAGGAATTCTCTAGAAAAACAGCGCTGTGTGTATCACTACATTCCAGGCTCATCACGTGACCTCGGCCAGGCGTGAAAATCCAAGGCTAAACATGACGAGGGTTCAACCAGTACAAATTAAACATAGAATGTAATACGCGGCCAGACACGAGTGCCACAACAAGTGTTACGCCCGTGTCACATAATAAAAAGAGCACCTGTAACAACTTAAAGAGCAAAAAAAAAAATTTTGATTTTTGTTCAATGAATTTAGATATAAATATAAAGTAGATTATCAGACGCATTACATGTGATCCGTGTCAAAACACCGAACATCAGATTTTAAATGTTAATAAAAGGTTAATTTTCGGTATATACTTACTTTCACCCGGAATGATTTACAAGAATTACGGGATTAAAACAGCTGCTGTTATAAAGGTAAATGTGAGAAGAAACGACTTCACTAATTTATTGGGAAAAGCTAAGATAGCCTAAAGTAAAATAAGATATTTTTAGGTACAATATATTATAGTGTATGGAGAAATCTGTTTAATAACAATTCTATCTCTGTGTGTACGTGGGATACGTTTAAGTGATTTATACTGGTTAGTTGAGATCACGTCACATATCACAGGTCTTTTCACTATAAGGCATTTCACAAGAACACGGATTTGTAGCGAACCTGTGAGCTTATGCGATGGTGTGGCGTCTTCCGGCGTCCGTCGGCTGTCGTCCGTCGTCTGTACGTTAATCCATACTATCTTGAAAACGGCAAGAGTTAGCATCACGGAATTTTATGCAAAAAAATAGTCATATAAAAAAATCTATCGGATTTTGCTCATTTTTTGGCTAAATGTATTTTCTTAGATTTTATAGGGGAAAAGCTGAAAAAAAGCTTTTAAAATCTTCTTATCCGAAACTGTTCAAATTGTCCAATATTTCACAAAAATGATTCCTGGAACAATCTCTCTCTAGTTTGTTCGAATTGTTTAAATTCGGTGATTTTTGGCCGTGTTATTTTAGTTAGTTTTTTTATTTAGTTATGTTTAACTTAGTCATCTGTCCAAAAAAGCATCTCAGAAACGGCCGGAGCTATCATCACCAAATTTTATTTTTGGTCACATGAGTCATATCTGAAATTGAGGTATTGGTGGCGCCACCTGCATTGGCCTTTTTTTATACAGGGGTCATCAATGCCCGTATCATACTGACGGCTACAAAAAACTTCTTCTCTAAATCCATATGATCAAATTGTTTAATATCACACAGGAATGATCCTAGGGTAGTGCTTTCTGATGGTTGTTCAAATGGTCTTAGTTCAGTGACTTTTGGCTGAGTTATGGGAAGCTGAATTTAGTCATATGCCATAACAGCCCATTTTAGCTCAGTGGCTACCACGATCTTCTTCTCAAAACCCACTGGGCCAAATTCTTATTAAACTCACACGTTAATTATTCTTAGATTTTGATAATTCAAGTTTGTTCAAATGGTTTTGGTTCACTGATTTTTGGCTGAGTTATGGGAAGCTTAACTTAGCCATTTTGCTGTATTTTCCCATATGAGTTAAAAACCTGCAAAATGTTTTTGACTGACCCTACTGAGGCCAAATTGTTTAATATTTTACAAGAATAATCCCCTGAATAAATCTTCTTATAATTGTCTTTTATGGTTCCAAAGAATGAATTTTGGCTGAATTATAAAGATTGAATTGAGTGATTTTACCATATATGTTAGCTGTGTAAACAGATACATCTAGCCTGGCACCAGTTTATCAGCATCCGTTGCATCATGCCTCTAGACATTTAGATTTCAGGTTATCTATGGTTAATATTGACAGTAATGTTTTTAATAAAAGCTTTTAAAAATGTAGATTTATGATTTTATATATTCCTAATGCCAGGCAATGGTAAAAAGTTTATTTGTTGTCTACGAGTCTATAGTCATCAATTAATAGTGTCGCGACAAACAAAGTAAACGGTCCGTCGAATTATTTGTAGATCAAGGATGGTATTTTATCACAATGATGACAATAGCATTTCCATATTTTATGAAACAAATTCCTAATTATTGTGTCAATGTCAGTGTGTCCACAGCGTGTATTGGTCTGAAGGCTTAGATACTTATAATGCAGTACCGAATATCGGGAACTGCGTGATCCCAGGTGTGCACTGTGTCCGTATTCCGGGTTGTGTACTGTGTGCGTGTTCCGGATGTGTACAGTGTGTCTGATCCTTGGTGTGTACAGTGTGCGTGTTACCGGGTTTGTACAGTGTGTCTGATCCTTGGTGTGTACAGTGTACGTGTTACCAGTTTTGTACAGTGTGCTTGTTACTGGATGTGTACAGTGTGAGTGTTCCTTGGCGTGTACCTTGTGTCTGTTCCAAGTTACTGTGTGCGTCTTCCCTGATATGTATAGTGTGTGTGTTCCTGGGTGTGCACGGTATCCGTGCTACCGGATGTGTACAGTGTTAGTGTTCCCGGGTGTACCATGTGTCTGTTCCAAGTTGGTACCGTGTGCGTCTTCCCGACTATGTACAGTGTTTTTGTTCCAGGGTGTGTACTATATGTGGGTTCCCGGGAGTGTAGAGTGTGCGTATTCCCGGGTGTGAACGGATTGCGTGTATACCCGGGTGTTCACTGTATCTGTGTTCCCGGTTGTGTACCGTGTGCCTGTTCCCGGGTGTGCGGGCTCCCGGGGGTGAACTGTGTGTCGAGTGTGCGTGTTCCCGGGTGTGTACAAGGCGAGTGTTCCTGGCTTTATACTATGCGTGTGTCCCTAGGGGTGTCCTGTGCCTTGTTCCCGGTTGGCGTGTTTTCCTGAGTGCATGTTCCTGGCTGTGTATTGTGTGCTTATTTCCGGACTTGTACAGTATGCGTGTTTCAGAATGTGTAGAGTGTGTGTGTTCCTTGGTGTGTACTATGTGCGTGCTCCCAAATGTGTACTGTGTTGGTGTTTCAGGGTATGTACTGTGTGTGTGTTCGCGGATGTGTACAGTGTGCCGGATCCTGCGTCTGTACAGTGTGCGTGTTACGGATTGTGTAGAGTGCACATTGTGCTTGATCCCTGGTGTGTACTTTATCCGTATTCCCGGGTGTACTATGCGCCTGTTCCTGGATGTGTACAGTGTGCGTGTTTCCGGATGGGTATACTGTGTGTGTTCCCGGGTTTTTACTGTGTCTGTGTTACGGATTTGTACTGTGTGCATGCTCCTGATTGTGTTTGCTCCCAGATCTGTACAGTGTCCGTGTTCCCTGATGTATACAGTGTGCGTGCTCCCGGGTATGTACTCTATGCTAGTTTCCTGATGTGTACAGTGTGCGTGTTCCTGGATGAGTATACTCTGCGTGTTCCCGGGTTTTTACTGTGTCCGTGTTCCCGGATGTGTACTATGTGCGTGTTCCTGATTGTGTATGCACCCAGATGTGTACAGTGTGCGTGTTCTCGGGAGTGAACTGCCCACGTGTTCCAGGGTGTCTAACGTTGGCGAGTAGTCCTGACTGTATATTTTATACGTGTTCCCAGGTGTGTCCTGTGTCATGGTCATGGATGTGTACTGTGTGTGTACGCGGGTGTTTAATGTGTGCATGTTCTCGTGTGTGTACAGTGTGCGGTGTGCGTGTTCCCGAGTGTGTACGTGAAAATGTTTACACGAACATAAACCGTTTGAAAGTTTCTTCCAAGGGCTTGTGAACCTGAAAAATAAATTTTTATTATTCTGCTAAGCTCTTGGCTATAAAACCATTCTTAATTTTTTGAATAAGAAATCAGTAGAAAATACACAATACAGACTCAAAACACTGATTGGAAACTTCGATTATCTTCTTTTATTATTTTCTTTTATTGTTTTTAACAAAATAGAATGACAACAAATTCTTCATTGTTCATGAGCGTCCGGAGATACCTTTTATATTTTTGTTAATATGTTTGATACCCAGCAACTAATATTAGTTTGTTTTGTGTTTTGCAAGATCTGATGTTATAGAGTAAAAGTTTCAGGATTTGATAAGTATCACAATGATCCTTCAAACAGCTGCTCATAAAAAATTGACTCATTGCAGGGTTTCTTCAGTAAAATAAATAAAACTCATAGTTGGCGAGTCAGATATTCATGTCTTGAATTTGTTCGACTCATTTGATGCCAAGTGACTGAAGGATATCTGTAATGCTACATTAATGATAAAAATTGAAACTTATAATGCATGCTGCTCGATTTTGAAGTCTTTGAATGAGAGTCAGACATGATGAAGACGCATTTTCCAGGATTGTGAGGCCGTAGTCAATATTTCGCTTAATCAGGCCGTTGTAAATTTTCAAAGCGGTATCTCGAGGAATGTATCGACTGCGCCTAAAGAGGGTACCAACTTTAGAGGAGAGCTTTTTGCATTCTTGTTCAGCGTGACCCGACCATGTGAGTTTTTTATAAAGCCCTAAGTACGTGATACTGATAGATTGTTTGAAAGGCTGGTCAAATGCTGTGATATTCAGGTCAAAAGTCTCCATAGAACGGGATCTGAAGAGAATGGTTGATGTTTTTTTCTATATTGATTGAAAGCTTATTATCATAAAACCGTTTCCATAAAGTAGTGACGCCGTGTTGAAGTGCCTGTCTATCTTTGTTAAATATGCGTTGACTTTGTCAAAATCGAACTTGGGCGAGATAATCTATTGGTTGGTATTTATGGGGAGTTTCGTGATAATCCATCAAAGCCCCGGTAACTTATCGCGGCGACACTAAAAGTTCACAGACGGAATTACCGACCGTGGGTATGCCATAATACGTCCCGTCATAAACGGGCGTTTAGTAATGGAGAAACAATTCTAAATAATTTACAATGCTCAACAATGACACGCAATGGGTGTCTACCACACCTCGGTGTTACTGACGTAAAACCTGTCCCATGAGTTTGAGAGAAGACTTGTTTATTGATGTAGTTGTCCCTGTAACGACGCTGTACGTGCGGAACGTGACCTATGAATACATGACAATGATAACATAAGGCTTCAAAGCCGACCCAGGAACCTTGTGCCTGCTTTTAATATTCTTATATAACGTAATAATATAACTAATTAAATGTATTTACTGTTTCGTTGATCATGTCGATGGACCGAGGATTGCGTCTTTTCGGTACAGCTCGACCTAGCCCATAAGAATGAACTCCTCAATTGCTTTTTTTTCAGTGACTGACGCATTGTGGAGTTCATAGATTGCACCTGCAGTTAACTGTGATTATAACACTCCATACACAACTGTGAGATTTAACATATATCCATTGATTAATGTTCAGTACATCTATGTGTATTGTATATCTGACCACTAGAAAACATTACTGTTCTCTTCTCAGCCCTATTTTGCACCAAGGAAGTTAAAATATGAACATAATAGTACACAGGCCTAAAGCCTTATACAGGACTGCCACCGGTGTCTACCGGGGCTGTTAATGCTTCAATTCTCTCTGGACAAATACTACCAGTTGTTGATATTACAGGTGCTTCATGCTTTCCAGAATGAAAATTTTTTATTACAGGCCTTTCGACATACAACATTATGTGAACATTGGTTTGCTAAAACCATAGGAAATATTTTTATTTAATTTTCTTTCTAAGAGTAACAGATCGTATCGTGCTTTAACCCAAGTTCGCCCTTTGGTGGACCGGCGACGCAACAGAAACCTGAAACCTGTTGCGTCGACGTCGGCGGCTAAGCTGGACCGAACGTTCCTCCATGAAAGACTTTCCATGTCTAACTTGGGTGCTGGGATGGAATATTGAACTATCCATCAGGATTGATACAGCCACGGCTATATGGGGGGGGGGACCACATCATTACAATATACGGTGGTATGACCAAGCAATAGAGACGATTACGCACCCAGGGCCCGAAGGTGCAGTAGTCATCGGGCCCTGTTGACGCCAAGATATAAAATGAGAGGAAGCATGTGATACTGCCCTGTCAAGTAGTCCAAAACCGTAATGGAATTCTGCAGATGTACATAGTTATGTTAGCATTAAAAATTGAGGTCATTACCTCAATAAAAAAATATTTATCGAAAAAAAACGTGGTTTAACATGAAGAATGGTCAATTCAGCAGCTGGCTTATTTATAAAAGGACCATAGGTTCAGTTCAATATCTTTTTAAAAACAAACTTTTATTATACACTAATTTTTACATTTTAGCAATTCTGTGACATTCTATATGTGAGCCAATTACACATGCTGAGATCAATCTACTTCAATTTCGTACAAGATTGCGTTGCTTTTCCCATAGAAATTAGATATTCTCGACTTATCTATTCTAGAAGCATTAACTTTAAACTTTGGCTGAAACATCACACTGTTTCATTTTTGTAAAATATGTCGATTTCTGAGCTGCATAGAACTGAGGTATTCATATAAATGAAAGAAGGAACATCAGCGACTAGAAATAAGGTATTACAATTTTCACTTTAATTCAAATAATATACATATTAATCATATATATACATACATAGCTTGGGCTACCTCGCTGTTAAATAAAGGAAACGATAGGGTAAATATTTTTAATGTAGAAGAATCAGTCGTACATACGGAGCAGTCACTGAGACAGTGATATTTCTGACGACTTTGCTAGTTCCTGCATGAAACGTCAACCTTTCTCATGTTGATTAGTCTTTGACCAAACCTTTTCTGACATAGCTGTAAAATTGTAAAAAAGCGAGCCTTACTAATATAACTGATCATCTGCCCGCGTTTATTATTAATGAACCACCCCAGCCATCCTTAGCTTACCTTGTGGCTGGCGCTGTTACTTATCGTAATTATGTAAAAAAAATGCTTTCTCTTATGACAGCGCTGTTTATGAAACCTCAAGCGTTAAGTATGTAGCAACCTTTGGTAGGTAATTTATGTGACTGGAAGTCGTCTAATAATCATAGGTTACATTAGTCGCTGACCTGGGGTACGGCTTCGATAAATTATGATACAAACCAGCTTTTAGAATTGACTTTGTCGTGGCACTTTTGCTGACTGCTCTGATTATCTACTATTTATGTGTTGTTTTTTTTTAATTGCTGATGATGTCTCTTTAAACATGTCACTCTGACTGCTCTGCAAGTTTATTAACCACACATACCTTACTCAGGTAGAGCAGACCCTGTGTGGGCGCTGACACTGACATTATCAAAAATTTTATAACTGGTCACCCGTCTTATGTAGTCGACTCTATGAGGACGTCAATACTGACAACACTGACCGTATTTCCTCGTGTATTCTCATGGCGTTCATTGATTCTTCTACGGCAAAGAATCATAAAGTTAATTTCTCTTCTGATCTCGGTACTCTTGTATCCATATATCAAGCTGTTCAGAAATGAATTTGCAAACAGAAGTATAAAACCTACGTCGTACAACACGCCAGACCACAGTTTATTGTAGGTCATATGTACCTTTGCAAACGCGACATTGGATACCCAACAAACCAAAAATAAACAGAGAAGTGTCAACATGAGTTTCGTGGCCGCCGCAGATTTCTTGCTGTTTCTAGGCTTAGTAGTAACGCCACCCAAACGATCACTTTGCTTATGTATTTCCCAAAATATTCTTCCATATAGCGCTGTGGTGGACAATAATACAGCAACGATAACAGGTAGCCAAATCCAATACCATATATGGGATGGAACGACTTGGGCCAGGGTTACATCACGAGAGAGATCTTTTTCCTCAGTATTTGATCCATAGTAAATAATCGGCGTTCCTGCTGTGACAATGGAAAACATCCAAACAAAGAATAAAAAGTAAACTGCTCGCCGTCTGGTCAGCAATGATTTGTATTTCATGGCATGTACCACAGCTATGTATCTGTCCACGGCCAATGTCAGATGGCTGGTTAAAGACACTCCACACATGACAGTCGAGAGCGCCAGGTTAACCAGGTACAACCACCATTATTTTAGTGCATAAGCAAGGCATATTCGAACAAATTCACTCAGTCCAAGTATCAAGTCACTCACTGTGAGACTGAGCATGAACACGTGTGTGACAGTCCGAGATGACCGTAACCTGTGAATGGCGATGATGATGACGGAGTTACATATTATAATCAGGATTGACTCTGTGACGAATAGAACCGAGAAAATAACTTCTGCTGACATTCTTATTGTGCATTTGTTCTAAGTTGACCATACCCTTGTCGTAACGTTTGTTGTCAATCTGGACCTAACAACTACATATTATGCTTTCAGTAACATAGATTCTGCTTTGTTGTCCCAGAATGCCCATCAACACAGAAAAAAAACCCGCCACACATGTTCATATATATGTGCAGTCCTAAGGGACACTCTCATGAATTCATAAATTTTCTACGGGTGTACATAATGCTTCTGCCCCACGTGACATGTCGATATTTCTAGGTTCTGAGCAGAGAAAAGCAGCTGTCACCAAGCAGTTATATATTCAGACTCTCTGATTGAATCCGTCATAATTTTATGAAATGTAAAACACATTTTACTGAATTTGTTTTATTTATTTTACTGAAGAATCCTGCAGTGAGTCAATTTTTAATGAGTAGCTGTTTGAAGAATCATTGCGATACTTATCAAATCCTGAAAAATTTTACCTTATATTATTAGATGTTGCAAAACACAAAACCATTCTAATATTTGTTGCTGGGTATCAAACATATTTACAAAAATATAAAAGGTATCTGTGATGGCTCACTTGACAGATGGGTTAAGGTAAAGAATATCAAAGACTCCTGGCTTGATTACATTCTTGGTCACAAAAGTAGATAGCTGGTACCGTATACCGTACAGTATGCTTTTAAATTATAAATCAAAATACCTCGGTTCGGTGGCAACACGCTTGGTTATTTTACAATAAAATACTAAATACCTCCTAAACTTAGAAGGAAAATACCGGGACTTACTGTGATTATAAAATTGTGATTAAATATGGTAAAGTAAACACAGTCATTTTCACATTCATTTATTGCAATCCTTGAAAAACATTTACGGCAGTAGTCTTCATCAGTAACTTAAAATATTAAATGTCATAATTACTCTTCTTAACAGCTAATTATACCTAAAATGTGAGTAATAGCTAAGCGAGATACAAAGTTCTTTAAATATATTTGGCGTCTCTTAATTTTCTTGGCGGGAATGTCAGGTTGTGAGTTGACAATTTGTGGATCACGTAGTTGATTATCTCTGGCAGCAGCGTATGGGATCAACATTTACGGATGGTGTAGCTGGACTTCGGATTCAAGATCATTCTGTTTTGATCTGAATCTTATACACAACTGTCTTGATCTTGGTAACATTTCTCGTTACAGTTTTGTGCTGATTGCGTGCTGTAATGAGATTATCACTTCATATGTGTCTGGGTAATAAGGCGATTCCATTTTTCTGTTGTTCTGGTTTCTCAATAACACGTGGTCACCTTCCTGGATATTAGATTTGCTGTGTTTTGCGTCTCTTTTTCAGCATTTGTCATTTCGTTTTGCTGTTTTGTCAAAAAAGGTTCTTAATGGTTGTAAATAGTTCTCTTGGTTCATTTATATCAGTAGAGGGAATCTCAGTTGCCAGATTTCTGTTATACAAGGCTTCAGTTGGTGATTTTTTGTTGAGCAATTTGGGGTTGCTCTGTATTGTCTGAGAAATTTCCACAATTCTTGTTGCCATTGTTTTCTCTCAACTGTGGCGGTTTGTAGTACTTTATCGAGTGTAGGCCTTCTTGATCACCGGATTTAGATGATACCATAAACCGTACAGTATCCTGTTAAATTATAAATCCAAATACATACGTTAGATGGCAGCACAGTATTTGTCATTTTACAATAAAACACAACAGTACCCCAACATGCGATATGCTGGGATGTCCAACACAGTTATGGAAGTATAAATGTACCCTAAGACAACTTCCCATGAAAATGTTGCGGTATACCCAATCCGATTACAATGGTGAAAACCGTTAAAAGTTCATCGTATATACCGATTTGCAGGGAGATATGTGAACTCTCCGAGGAACAGTTATGTTATTAGTTTTAAAATACGCATAATAAGAAAGAAGGGAGTAATGCAAGGGTTGTGCGTCTATGTAACAGACAGGATCTCAAAATGAAACATTATCTTTTAATATGTTAACCGTAAACGTTTCGGAAAATTCATAAATACGTCAATGTTGATATATTTTTAGCATGAAAGTTAGACCTTTTACGCATACTTTCTTCCAGAACAAAAATAGACTTTTAGGATGTTATTAAATTCTTGATCCTTAAAGGATTCTTACTTCGGTTACAGTTCTATACATTTGCATCTGCACATAATTCACACAAACGGGGGAGTGTTAGTTTATATGTTGCTTTATACAATTTTGCGTGCGCAATTTGCTTGTTTCGTGAAACAAACAATTATATCTATTATCTAAAATAGGCCGATTACATATTGTTTAATCTAGAGTGATATTACGTTAAAATATCCATGTGTTATACATACACGTAATATATTTTTATACTGAACACCGATTTCTGATGAATACTCTCACTTAAATGTAATACTTTGGCCTATTATATGATTAAAGTACCAAGGCCATATAAAATATTTTTGAAGTTGTATTTGTTCTTTGTGTGGGCTTTCTATACTTTGCTCAATAATGTCTCCAATAATTCATTTAATCATTCAAGAAGAAAGCTCTTCACATGCAAACACATAAATCTGAAACCTTGCAGCTGCACTGATCACAAAACTGATACTATAATAATCATACCATACTGACCACGATATAATGATATGATAGTTAGTAAATGAATTTGAACGAAAATGCAAAAGAAAGTTAATGAAAATAACAATTTTCAAAAGAATAATAATTCAAAAGAGGAAGACGGGACTGATATTGGTTCGTTAAAATTTCGAAAAAAATATGCAAATATAAACAGCGAAAAATGTTATGAGAGATTATACAAGAGCTGAGCAAAGTTGAATGTCATAATTAACTTGCATAACATTTGAAACTTCATTCATGAACACAAAACATCGAATTGCACGTTTCTGCTAAAACTGAATAAAATAGGCTAATGAATATGGAGATCTATTTTATACTGTGCTCGTAAAGTTCATTCCTAATTTTTCTAGGGCAAGTATTTTCACAAGACTTTCCGCCCAACACACCTAAATGTTATGTTACAGACGTATGCAGTCTTACCTGTTTCATTCGCCCCTTGTTCATCAACCAACCTCGCCTACCGCCAACGACAAAGTCCCAATTTCCTTACTACTTATTTACCTCGTTCATTTGCCAGCCTCGCTATCCGTCATCCGCAAGGCTTTTTTTTACCCCAATGTGCCACATTCCCTTGATCATATGCCAACTTCCTGATTCCAACTTCAGACAAGTCGGGAATATTTCATCAAGCCGGTGTGTTTTCGTTTGGGCTCAGCTGACCTGGCCGCGTCTGTTTTCAACATGTCACGCCTCCGATGCCACTAATTAATAAACGACCTAACACCCTTGAGTTGTTTTGGGACAGCTGTCATCAGCCGAGTAACTGGTGTTGATTTCACGAGTTGTTTGGTTAAGTATCATTTAGAGAGAGGTAAAACATAAGTTTTGGGCAATCAATGGACCGAGGATTACGTTTTTCGGTACAGTTGGACCGAACGTTCCTCCATGAAAGACTTTCCCTGTCTAACTTTGGTACTGGGACAAAATATAGAACTATCCATCAGGATTGATGTATAGCCACGGCTATATGGGGATGGAGACCACATCATTACAATGACCAATCAACAGGGACGATTACGCACCCAGGGCCCGCAGGTGCAGTAGTCACCGGGCCCTATTGACGCCAGGATATAAAATGAGTGGAAGCATGTGATACTGCCCTGTCAAGTAGTCCGAAACCGTAATGGAATTCTGCAGATTTACATAGTTATGTTAGCATTAAAAATCGAGGTGGTTACCTCAACCAAAAAAATATTTATAGAAAAAAATCGTGGTTTAACATGAAGAATGGTCAATTCAGCAGCTGGCTTATTTCTAAAAGGACCATAGGTTTAGTTCAATATATTTGTAAAACAAACTTTTATTATACACTAATTTTTACAATTTTAGCAATTCTGTGACATTCTATATGTGAGCCAATAACACATGCTGAGATCAATCTACTGCAATTTCGTATAAGATTGCGTTACTTTTCCCATAGAAATTAGATATTCTCGACTTATCTATTCTAGAAGCATTAACTTTAAACTTTGGCTGAAACATCACACTGTTTCAATTTTGTAAAACGTCGATTTTTCCTGAGCTGCATAGAACTGAGGTATTCATAAAAATGAAAGAAGGAACATCAGCGACTAGAAATAAAGTATTACAATTTACACTTTAATTCAAATAATATACATATTAATCATATATATACATACATAGCTTGGGCTACCTCGCTGTTAAATAAAGGAAACGATAGGGTAAATATTTTTTTTACGTAGAAGAATCACGCCAGTCGTACATATGGAACAGTCACTGAGACGGTGATATTTCTGACGACTTTGCTAGTTCCTGCAGGAAACGTCAACCTTTCTCATGTTGATTAGTCTTTGACCAAACCTTTTCTGACATAGCTGAAAAATTGTAAAAAAGCGAGCCTTACTAATATAGCTGATCATCTGCCCGCGTTTATTATTAATGAACCACCCCAGCCTTCCTTAGCTTACCTTGTGGCTGGCGCTGTTACTTATTGTAATTATGTAAAAAAATTCTTTCTCTTATGACAGCGCTGTTTATGAAACCTCAAGCGTTAAGTATGTAGCAACCTTTGGTAGGTATTTTATGTGATTGGAAGTAATAATAATCATAGTTTACATTTGTCGCTGACCTGGGGTACGGCTTCGATAAATTATGATACAAACCAGCTTTTAGAACTGACTTTGTCGTGGCACTTTTGCTGACTGCTCTGATTATCTACTATTTATGTGTTGTTTTTTTTTAATTGCTGATGATGTCTCTTTAAACATGTCACTCTGACGGCTCTGCAAGTTTATTAACCACACATACCTTACTCAGGTAGAGCAGACCCTGTGAGGGCGCTGACACTGACAGTGCATTATCAAAAATTTTATAACTGGTCACCCGTCTTATGTAGTAGACTCTATGAGGACGTCGTTACTGACAACAGTGACCGTATTTCCTCGTGTATTCTCATGGCGTTCATTGATTCTTCTACGGCAAAGAATCATAAAGTTAATTTCTCTTCTGATCTCGGTACTCTTGTATCCATATATCAAGCTGTTCAGAAATGAATTTGCAAACAGAAGTATACAACCTACGTCGTACAACACGCCAGACCACAGTTTATTGTAGGTCATATGTACCTTTGCAAACGCGACATTGGATACCCAACAAACCAAAAATAAACAGAGAAGTGTCAACATGAGTTTCGTGGCCGCCGCAGATTTCTTGCTGTTACTATGCTTAGTAGTAACGCCACCCAAACGACAACTTTGCTTATGTATTTCCCAAAATATTCTTCCATATAGCGCTGTGGTGAACAATAATACAGCAACGATAACAGGTAGCCAAATCCAATACCATATATGGGATGGAACGACTTGGGCCAGGGTTACATCACGAGAGAGATCTTTTTCCTCAGTATTTGATCCATAGTAAATAATCGGCGTTCCTGCTGTGACAATGGAAAACATCCAAACAAAGAATAAAAAGTAAACTGCGCGCCGTCTGGTCAGCAATGATTTGTATTTCATGGCATGTACCACAGCTAAGTATCTGTCCACGGCCAATGTCAGATGGCTGGATAAAGACACTCCACACATGACAGTCGAGAGCGCCAGGTTGACCAGGTACAACCACCATTCTTTTAGTGCATAAGCAAGGCATATTTTAACAAATTCACTCAGTCCAAGTATCAAGTCACTCACTGTGAGACTGAGCATGAACACGTGTGTGACAGTCCGAGATGACCGTAACCTGTGAATGGCGATGATGATGATGGAGTTACATATTATAATCAGGATTGACTCTGTGACGAATAGAACCGAGAAAATAACTTCTGCTGACATTCTTATTGTGCATTTGTTCTAAGTTGACCATAACCTTGTCGTAACGTTTGTTGTCAATCTGGACCTAACAACTAGATATTATGCTTTCAGTAACATAGATTCTGCTTTGTTGTCCCAGAATGCCCATCAACACAGAAAAAAAAACGGCCACACATGTTCGTATATATGTGCAGTCCTAAGGGACACTCTCATGAATTCATAAATTTTCTGTGTACATAATGCTTCTGCCCCACGTGACATGTCGATATTTCTAGGTTCTGAGCAGAGAAAAGCAGCTGTCACCAAGCAGTTATATATTCAGACTCTCTGATCGAATCAGTCATAATTTTATGAAATGTAAAACACATTTTACTGAATTTGTTTTATTTATTTTACTGAAGAATCCTGCAGTGAGTCAATTTTTAATGAGTAGCTGTTTGAAGAATCATTGCGATACTTATCAAATCCTGAAAAAATTTACCTTATATTATTAGATGTTGCAAAACACAAAACCATTCTAATATTTGTTGCTGGGTATCAAACATATTTACAAAAATATAAAAGGTATCTGTGATGGCTCACTTAACAGATGGGTTAAGGTAAAGAAAAACAAAGACTCCTGGCTTGATTACATTCTTGATCCCAAAAAATAGATAGCTGGTACCGTATACCGTACAGTATGCTTTTAAATTATAAATCAAAATACCTCGGTTCGGTGGCAACACGCTTGGTTATTTTACAATAAAATACTTAATACCTCCTCAACTTAGAAGGAAAATACCGGGACTTAATGTGATTATAAAATTGTGATTAAATATGGTAAAGAAAATACAGTCATTTTCGCATTCATTCATTGCAGTCCTTGAAAAACACTCACGGCAATAGTCTTCATCAGCAATTTAAAATATTAAATGTCATAATTACTCTTCTTAACAGCTAATTATACTCAAAATGTGAGTAATAGCTAAGCGAGATACAAATTCTTTAAATATACTTGGCGTCTCCTGATTTTCTTGGCGGGAATGTCAGGTTGTGAGTTAACAATTTGTGGATCACGTAGTTGATTATCTCTGGCAGCAGCGTATGGGATCAACATTTACGGTTGGTGTAGCTGGACTCATCTTCGGTTTCAAGATCATTCTGGTTTTGATCTGAATCTTATACACAACTGTCTTGAAAACATTTCTGGTTACAGTTTTGTGCTGATTGCGTGCTGTAATGAGATCACCTTTACCCTTAATCACTTCATATGTATCTGGGTAATACGGCGATTCCATTTTTCTGTTATTCTGGTTTCTCAATAACACGTGGTCACCATCCTGGATATTAGATTTGCTGTGTTTTGCGTCTTTTTTTCAGCATATGTCATTTCGTTTTGCTGCTTTGTCAAAAAAGGTTCTTAATGGTTGTAAATAGATCTCTTGGTTCATTTATATCAGTAGAGGGAATCTCAGTTGCCAGATTTCTGTTATACAAGGCTTCAGTTGGTGATTTTTTGTTGAGCAATTTGGGGTTGCTCTGTATTGTCTGAGAAATTTCCACATTTCTTGTTGCCATTGTTTTCTCTCAACTGTGGCGGTTTGTAGTACTTTATCGAGTGTAGGCCTTCTTGATCACCGGATTTAGATGATACCATAAACCGTACAGTATCCTGTTGAATTATAAACCCAAATACATCCGTTAGATGGCAGCACAGTATTTGTCATTTTACAATAAAACACAATAGTACCCCAACATGCGATATGCTGGGATGTCCAACACAGTTATGAAAGTATAAATTTTCCCCTTAGACAACTTCCCATGAAAATGTTGCGGTATACCCAATCCGATTACAATGGTGAAAACCGTTAAAAGTTCTTCGTATATACCGATTTGCAGGGAGATATGTAAACTCTCCGAGGAACAGTTATTAGTTTTAAAATACGCATAATAAGAATGAAGGGAGTAATGCAAGGGTTGTGCGTCTATGTAATAGACAGGATCTCAAAATGAAACATTATCTTTTAATATGTTAACCATAAACGTTTCGGAAAATTCATAAACACGTCAATGTTGATATATTTTTAGCATAAAAGTTAGATCTTTTACGCATACTTTCTTTCAGAACGAAAATAGACTTTTAGGATGTTATTAATTTCTTGATTCTTAAAGGATTCTTACTTCGGTTACAGTTCTATACATTTGCATCTGCACATAATTCACACAAACGGGGGAGTGTTAGTTTATATGTTGCTTTATACAAATTTGCGTACGCAATTTGCTTGTTTCGTGAAACAAACAATTATATCTATTATCTAAAATAGGCCGATTACATATTGTTTAATCTAGAGTGATATTACGTTAAAATATCCATGTGTTATACATACACGTAATATATTTTTATACTGAACACCGATTTCTGATGGATACTTTCACTTAAATGTAACACTTTGGCCTATTATATGATTAAAGTACCAAGGCCATATAAAATATTTTTGAAGTTGTATTTGTTCTTTGTGCGGGCTTTCTATACTTTGCTCAATAATGTCTCCAATAATTCATTTAATCATTCAAGAAGAAAGCTCTTCACATGCAAACACATAAATCTGAAACCTTGCAGCTGCACTGATCACAAAACTGATACTATAATAATCATACCATACTGACCACGACATAATGATATAATAGTTAGTAAAAGAATTTGAACGAAAATGCAAAAGAAAATTAATGAAAATAACAATTTTCAAAAGAATAATAATTTAAAAGAGGAAGACGGGACTGGTGTTGGTTCGTTAAAATTTCGAAAAAAATATGCAAATATAAACAGCGAAAAATGTTATGAGAGATTATACAAGAGCTGAGCAATGTTGAATGTCATAATTAACTTGCATAACATTTGAAACTTCATTCATAAACACAAAACATCGAATTGCACGTTTCTGCTAAAACTAGTAAAATAGGCTAATGAATATGGAGATCTAATTTATACTGTGATCGTAAAGTTCATTCCTAATTTTTCTAGGGCAAGTATTTTCATAAGGCTTTCCGCCCAACACACCTAACTGTTACAGACGTATGCAGTCTTACCTGTTTCATTCGCCCCTTGTTCATCAGCCAACCTCGCCTACCGCCAACATACGACAAAGTCCCAATTTCCTTACTACTTATTTACCTCGTTCATTTGCCAGCCTCGCTATCCGTCATCCGCCAGGCTTTTTTTTTACCCCAATGTGCCACATTCCCTTGATCATATGCCAACTTCCTGATTCCAACTTCAGACAAGTCGGGAATATTTCATCAAGCCGGTGTGTTATCGCTCGGGCAATAAACACCCTTGAGTTGTTTTGGGACAGCTGTCATCAGCCGAGTGACCGGTGTTGATTTCACGAGTTGTTTGGTTAAGTATCATTTAAAGAGGTAAAACATAAGTTTTGGGCAATCAATGGTAGCACGGGGGTACAAAGTCTATCAACTCAATGTTTGTTTACAGTAAGCCACTGTAAAGAAAATTGTTTCAAATTTTCTATCAATACGGGATATCCCTTATACCGATACTCTCGTGTGTGGAGGCAGTAAATGACTGCCTGCTTGAAAAACTGCAGGCAAACTAGTGCCCTCTAGAGTCCAGCCTGACCAGTCCATTTATTTAACACCGCAGTGTGGGTATTGGACATTGTGTTTTTAATTGCCGATCATCCTGATACTTATTATTCATCATATTTTTTTTACAGAACATGAAAAGACACAAGAAAATTCTGCATTCGGCACAATTTGCATTAGAATTTGATCTTGAATCAACTGCCTTGATGATATAAGGGAAACGTACACAGGGTCTTCTATTTCATTGATAAACGTCATATTTTGCAAGTTTCCTTGAATTATGATATATTATGGTACGAGAAAATTATAACCTCGTATTTATTCAATGATAATATTAATTAAAGCGATTCCATAGCGCGTATATAAGCTAACAGATTCGTACGTGTTAATAAGTGTCCGGCTGAATTTCGCTTGCCTGCACAAGCAAGCTTCCGGCTGCGCGAGCCAGTCTTATTTCTCCTCCATCTACAAGAGAAGCTGTATTAGCATTATCCCGTATTAAAGGTCTTTGTGAACTTGTCTGTTCTAATCTCTAATTTTCGTCACCATTTATCGTGTATAGACAACCGCGAGCCATGAGGGATTGTCCTTAGTGACACAGTTCGCTGGACCAAGCGTGCCTTGGATTCCGGCAGCAGCGCCACCATCGGCAATTGCTGGAAACACACAGGCGTTATACCCAGGGGTGACCAGCCAAATGAAACAGAT
The DNA here is from genome assembly GCA_026874595.1 of Sipunculus nudus. Classification (NCBI taxonomy): domain Eukaryota; kingdom Metazoa; phylum Annelida; class Sipuncula; order Golfingiida; family Sipunculidae; genus Sipunculus; species Sipunculus nudus. The sequence goes on from CM049309.1 coordinate 36,063,959, forward strand.
CGGCAAGACAGTCCAGATGAAAACAGTATCCTTCCGCTTCTACAACGAGTTACAGATAGCCTCGGAATGACTACGGTGCACGTATGTGGCCTCAGGAATTCGTCAATGCCGACCAGAACACCGGAACGGCACAGCTTTTGAGCTTCAAGATATCGTGGAAACAGTGACAGACAGCGTTTATACGACCTGTGAACCAGAGTAAATGGTTCCCCAACCTCCACCCTCATCCGCTAGGCCATGAAAAACAATTTCCTTCTATGTGAAAAAAGAATAACATTTGTACATAGTTGCGAATCAACCGCCATCCTCGCTTACCGCCAAAAAATCCCCTTGAATCCCAAGGTTGGCGACTGAAAGAGGTTATACTATATATATATATATATATATATATATATATATATATATATATATATATATATTTATATATTTATATTCTTATTTACGTAACTCATTATTTATGTAACGTAACACTGAGTGTCCTGTAAATGTATCATAACTAGCCTTGCTTTATGCAGCAAACTTTATGACCAGGATGACCTATATATGACCCTCGGATGTTACATGTAGACCCACTGACTCAACATTTGACCCTGAACGAAGTAGAGAAGTGACAACATAAATTTAGTGAAACCACAAATTTCTTATAGTAACGTAACCCGACAGAACTCTTTGTGTATATTCCCAAAAGATCATTATACAGCACTGTACGAAATTTCGGAAAGAAAAAATGACCACCAGAGCAGCAGAGAACATTAATTATGCAAAACCTATTGCAGAATATTGGATTTTTACAAGGTTAAAATACGTTTCATGGTCCATGGATTGAATTAACTGACAATTTTGTATTGATTTTTACAGCAGGGCATAAAAACTTTATTTTTCCGGGACGTCGATTTTATGTGGGGAGAATATAAGAGTATTTGACAAATATCAAGGTCCCTGCATCATTTTGTATTACCTTTATAAAGCGAGCTTCTATAATACGACTCTCGAATTGATATTGGCTAGGATTATGAATGTAATTTATTATTCATATTTATATTGAATCAAGAAATATTTGAGTAACAAAAGAAACTGTTACTGGATATTTGTTTCACTTGTCTGATGAAGAATTTAGAACAAAATGTGATCATTCTTTTGTAAATGTTAAACGTCGACAAATCTGATATATACCAAACGCGGTTATTTAAGTAAATATTGTACTCTAACAGAATGACGGGTCTATATGTGGAGTATTCAACAACACTATTTATGACAAAAGATGAATACAATACAGGTGACGGGTATGGTACATTGAGGGTATCATAACTCTGGATATTGGACAGAGGAGGATACATTTGAATTTCTTCTGGTTTGTACTTTCTATGACACCATACCCTGCTGACACCATACTCCATGAAGTATGAGGAGTTACAGCCGAACTCTCTCTGTAGACGTGTGTTTGGTGCAACCTTCAGAGCTCTCCGAGGGACTTTTATAGCCTGCAGTAATGATTTGAACAATAAAACAACAAATTCTACAACAAAACCGTAATCCATCACGTAATAAAACAGCCTACCCAGTCTTGACTTCTCAGGCTACAACTACTAACAAAGTAACATATAATTGGCCATGAGGTGATACAAGAGCTGAATATAGCAGACTAATCGAAAATGAGCAATAATGATGATTTTCATACTCCTTAATGTTGCGGAGCTAATGTTAGGATATTTATCAAACCATAGTCTCAGTCACCAGATGTTTTCAACTAATGGTAGTACTTCTCCTGTCAACATATCAACTAGACCCATTCAACCATTATTGTTCCTAAATATCACGACTGATTGGAGTAGCTACTAACAAAATGTTAAAACTGTAGAAGCATCATATTGTCCGCAAAATCAGGCAAACTGATGGAAGTCTAGCAGCAAACTGCTCCTACAACTATAGCCACATATATAATTTCTACTGTTTAGTTTGTCTGAAGACAACGACTAGTTTTGTTATAAAAAAATAATGAATTCTGAATGTTCCACGAAATGGAGAAATTGTTTACGTAATTTTAAGTTTCACTAGGCAGTCGTTTAAATACAGCCATGGATATTTTAAAAGTACAAATACCTTAAATACTTATTTACCGATCAAAGGTTTTGTTTCGTTTTTTAAGCAAATGAAGTTTCTTTTGCACAAACAATTAAACTGACGCATTAAAGCAAGTGTACACTAGCGGTTTGGAGATGCTAATAGCAGAGGATCATTATTACCTATTCATCGTTTTTTTCTTTAACTGCTCAATGCTAGAAAATGATTGCCGAAAGTTAGCACTGACAAAAAAAACTCCAGTTGTAATTCTTCTTCAAATGTCCGATGAGAATTTATTTTAATGGATGTTTCCTAGTAACTAAGCCAATATTTTGATATCCGGAGGGGTTCTGGATTTGTGAAAATACAAATGCAAGATAAAAAACGATAAGTTAATTAAATATTTACTGAACGCGTGCAACATATCTCAATCCTTTTTGTCCCTGCTTGCAGTATAATTTTGATCTATATAAAACAGTCATGATTCGTTCCGAAGGATACTCCCTCCACGGTCCTTGTTCATATGTCCATACTTATATCCACTCTTATTTTTTGTCAGTCAACTGGGATTCCTCTATCTGATTAGGTGAAATTGTTTCCCATAAACTATTAATGGCTTTGTTTGGATATGGGTAAAGTGACACCCATTCTTTCATAAACCTCCCTATCGTATATGTCTGCAAGTAATTAAACACAAAATAATGCCCCGAACCTCAAACACCACTAATGTAACAAGTATTTGGATACACGTGGAGATGCTCCGATTGTAAGCATGGTATGACATTTCAATCAGTTTAACTGGCACTGATGATCTATCCAATCTACTCAACAGAGAATACTTGGAGATTTACAGTCTTCTTACGCACGTATTTACTACTATTTAGGGAAATATTCTATTAAGTATTAAAATTATTAATTGAACTTCATTCGGAAATGAGCATGAACGATCTCATGACCATGCATTGCCTTTTATCAGCTTGTCCTGAAAAGAAGCCACATTCTCACCGTATGTACACATACCGTTTTATGTCCAGGGAGATAGAAGGTTTGTTATCTGTTTTTTTCTGAACGCATACTGAAATGGTTCGGATAATTATTATCACACAACTGATTCTCTACCTCACCTGCCAAATCAAATGTTGTCATCTGTTGAGCTTTAGCATGCTTGGCAATATATTGGTCAGAGTAAGCTCAATGCTTGTGCAAAGTCCTAAGTTACAGACTGTCCTAAGTCACAGACTGTAAGGCGGGGTATCAACAAGTGTAACAGTTCGTGGTTTCCGTTATCTGCGAATGGCGATGTTATAATTGAATTACATACTAACGAACTGCCACTTTTTGTTAACTACTGAGCAGCCATCTAAGTATTACTGTGTCCAATTTTCGATGACAGTCTGCTAACATTATTTATTCTGTTTAGAAGCTCCAGCTAAGCCAGAAGTTGTATCATGCCGGGGTCGTGACAGTTTGAACTAAAGCCATCACAAAACAGAGGACGAGGCCTATGAACTGAATAAAAAAGAACCTTCAACACTTGACTGAAACACATTATAGATCTTGCGCAGATTTCCTTTGAGAAGATTCAGTCTCTCTCCGCCTACATGCAGGGCAAAATGTAATGCGTATTGAAAAAATTGAATGGAATAATTCTGTCCTGGTTCTCTTTCCGTTAAGCAAGGAAAACACGTAACAATCCAAGCCTCGAGAGTATACCTGTAAAATCATCGACATTTCGGTGACACTTGCGTGAGCTTGTTATTTTTGCTGAGGTGTTCATGATTATTTTAAGTCTTCAAATGGCAATGTCTTTATCTGTTGTTCAAAAAGGTGAATTGAAAATAATGTAATGAAACAATTTTGAATTTTAATGTCACTGGCAGAAAAAATAACATGCATAACTTAAGAGACTTTTGTATGTAACGGCCACTTTTGTTAATCAGTTTCAGGTGGGAACCTGTTTTCCGGATCGATAACAGCACACGACTCTATCAAACCTATTAAACTTGGCCCTGCAACTATTGATCCTGCATAATCTGGCACACCTACCTTTTGTATGGGAGGCTTTGATATCTTGGAGTATCACCTTCATAAAACATCTCAAGACTTTGAGTTGACAAACAGAGCCATTTTAATGGAAAATTAAATTTATTTCCACTAGAAACCCAATGTGCGCTGCCATCTTGAGATTCAGAAAAGAAGTAACCATGGCACCAGTTGAGCTAGAAAGACATATGTCATTTCCTACTAATTCTACAGTGCGGTTAGTTGTAGAATTTTGGGATCGTAGTCGTCTATAAATCCAACATAGCCGCTGACGCCATATTGATAATACATTTGATAAAACATCTTTGGACCAAAAGGGCTACAATGATGAGTGATATGTCATCGTAAAATAATTATTGCATAAAAACCTGCCAAAATAGTTGTTGTACAGGTTTGGGATCCCCATTTAATCAAACTAGCCGCAGACCCCATTTTAAAAAAAGGTATTATTACTGGCACCAGATGAGCCAAAAGCACATGATATATCATTTCCCACTAATTCTTACATGCCAACTCTAATAACTGGTTATTGTGGCATTATGGGATAATCTTTACATCGTCATCTGGACAATACATTAAGTATTATATGAGTTATATTTTGGAATTATAGAAAGGATGAACGAGGTGTCTTTGTGCACTTAATATCATAAGAAATCAACCGACACTGTTATAACAGAGGTTTGTAGCCCCCATTAGAGATTGAAATGTTCCGAAAGCCCCCATAGTTATGGATATTGTCCCCATGGTAAATGTTATTAGATTTTTAAATAAATAATACAGATTTTATTCGACAAGTAAGAGACGTGCAAATAGCCGGATTAATTATATCCAAGTATAAAAAATATAACATATTTAAAATGGTTCAAACATATGGGTATTTATACATTCTGCCATTACTAGCAGGACCAAGGGGAGGGCAAATTAAGATAAGGATACCTTGCATGCATATACTCCGGTGTCTTTTGGGGGTTATTTTCTGAAAAAAATTATAACTGTTAAATTAATTAATTAATTAATTAAGCTTTATTAAACTATAGCATAACACACCATATTCCAGACAGGATAGATTAAATTGTATATAGTTAATGAAAGCAGTTGCATGTGCTATATATATTATAACTATCAACCGGTTGTATTTTGCTCCTAGAACCCGTTCCACAGTTCAGCCATGACTTTCCACAGTTTTGAGTACCCATCCTTCCTCCACACAAAGCAGCCCCTTTTAATAGATTCAAGGTATAAAGATACAGGGCACACTTGAATAGAATAAATTAATAAGTTGTGATCTTGTCCCTGACAAGGATTCCGAATGATTGATTATCAAACAAATAATACGACTTGCCAGTAGAGTAACATATGGAACTTGAATAATTTATGATATCTTAGCGTGTAGAAGGTTTAACAACTTCTAATTAACATACAGCTACAAGCATTAATTTCGAGATCCTCCCTCTGACAGATATATTGATTAATCACATGCTCATTTAATTAAAAAAAAGCATATGAAAAAGCATTCAGATATGATGGTTATATATATATATATATATATATATATATATATATATATATATATATATATATATATATATAATTGATTAGCAAACAAATAAAACGACTTTCTGTTGAATTTATCAGATTTCAAATTACCACAAGAGAAACATATGGATCATGATTAATTTATGAACCCTATAGCGTGTGGGCTGTTAACAAATTCTAATTAGAATACGAGTAGTCGACAAGCGACTACGTGTATCCGCCGAAATCAGAGTGGGACGGGTGAAGTGAGGCATGGATTGAGGGCGCCACCTATCATAAAATCAAGAAAGCATAAAATCATAAAATCAAGAAAGCTGTCAAAATTTTTAGCCTGATCGGTCAAACGAGTTCACGAGATATGTGTGTTTATGTGTGGAAATAGACGCACAAATGGACGCTGGGTAGAGAGGAAAGATCAGAGGTCAACCAAAAATGAGGGCGCAGCAGCTCACATATGACCCGATCATAATTCCGAATTTCGAAAAATTCCGCCCATTGGTTACGGAGGAGTTCTCCGGAAACCTAAGCGGCGACATAGTATCCGCAAAACTCTGTTTTGGCGGATAAACTTCATATATTCACAGCTACATGTATTAATCCAGAAGCACTAGACCCCTTTATGAGGAGTTTAACAAGTTGCTTATACACTGTTACTAGGTCTCTCAATGGGGAATTGGATTGTTGCTGTTATAGAAATACAAGTTCCTTTAACGAAGAATTTAACGTATTGCTGTTACAAAAGTACTAGGTACTTTAATGATGTTTTACGTGTTGCTACTACAGAAGTACTAGGTCACTAAATGAGGAATTTAACGTGTTAGTTATATAGCAGTATTATGTCCCTTTATGGGGAGTTTAGCTAGTTGCTAATACAGAAGTGCTAGGTCTCTTAAAGAGGAGTATAACGTGTTGCTACGACAGAAGTACCAGGTCCCTAAATGGGGAGTTTAACGCGTTGCTCCTACAAAAATACTAGGTCCTTCAATGAGGAGTTTAACGTGTTGTGATACAGAAATACTAGGAGATGCATGTACAGGTTGTAATGAATATGAGGAAATTAATATAAAGAATAATCAACAAGAGTTAAAGTATAACCCCTGTGCCTCGCTTAGTGGGTTTTCGTACAGGTTGTATGTTGTAGGCACAGGCACTCGTTTCCAGCACTACAGTGGCCTAGAAACGTTCTGTTAATGGGTATATCGCCCTTACTCAATGTGTTTACCGTTTCTAGGACATTGTAGTGCTGAAAACTAGTGCCTGTGGTTGTAGGCCTCGTCCTCGTCAGACAATCTGTCTGGATCCTGGTTGTATACAAGGTTTCTCAAGGCAATCACCTGACACTCGATGTCCCGCTGATAGTCACCTTCACGACATTTACCCAAACTCTCATATATCGTTAATGTCAAGCAACAGATAAAATAAAACAATATGAAATATTCGTACTAAAATAGCAAAAAAAAATCCGCTTCGAGTTTTACTTAAATGGATTTAGATATAAATAAAAAGTAGCATATTGGACGCGCTACATGTGACGGTTTATTTTCTGTATAATATTACTTCCCCTTGGAATGATTAAAAAGAATTATGGGATTTAAACAGCCGTTGTTAAAAAGGCAAATATGAAAAGAAACAACTTCACTAATTTAGTGGGAAAAGCTTAGATAACTTAAAGTAAAATTAAGTACAATATATTAATTTGCATGGAGAAATTTGTTTAATGACAATTCCTTCTGTGTTTATACTGGTTAGTTGAGATCACGTCACATATCAAAGAACTTTCCAGTACAAGGCATTTTTCACGAACATGGCTTTTTTAAATGTCTTTTTGTCTCAGGTAACCGCCTCCATTATTTTAATGTCGGCTAAACTCTGTACAGATATACAGTAAAACCTTGAAATTACGGCAATCAACGGGTCCTCGATAAATTGGTCGTTATTTTGAGGTGGTCGCTACACCGACGTGGTCGTTCAGCGAGGTTTAACTCTATATGTAAATCTCAAGAATTATCTCACAAGACAGTATCACAAGCTTCCTTTTATATCCTGGTGTAAACCAGACCCGTTGACTACTGCACCTGCGGGCGTGCAATCGACCATATTGCGCACCGAAAGGCGTACTCATCAGTATGTGAAACACGGCATTTCCACTGAGCCTTCCCCCTTGATGGGGGCCGACCGTGAAAAATCTCACCGCCACGGCTGACATTCGAACTCACGATCTCCTGGCTTTGAGGGCTTTGCTCTACACCTGAATCACCGAAGCCGGTTTGCGACGTTTTGCGGCGGACTGAGACACTTACTTTTGGTCATCTCACGCGCCTTCGCTCTCTCTATATTCTGAAATACTCATTACGCACCTGGAACTTTTCTTATATCCACTCTGTGACACGATAACCTTTGAACTCTATATTATAGTTGCGAAACAATGTAAAGTAGTTTCTCAACCAATAAAATGATTTACAATCTTTAATATATCCTGATGAAAATTAAAACAGTTATTTTTTTAAACTTATTAGAGTCAAAATAAAAAAAATATTTATTAGATATACAACATTTGCCACATTTTCTTTAATTCTCCATTGTAGAATGTTATTCATACTTGTGAGTGTTATGAAGTAAATATTCAGCAGAATGAGTGTTAGAATAAAGGATGACTAAATGAATGGTTAATTTTCAACTTTATTTCAAGTAAGCCAACAAAAATGGAGTGGCAAGTGAGAGCTACCGTTATCTTCAGCTTCTGTTTCCCTGTCCAGCTTAAGTCTGCCTCACATTAAATAAACAGCTCTACCTTGAAATATATTTACTCGTATATATATATATATATATATTGTCACAGGTGCCCTTTTTATTATGTGACACGGGCGTAACTTGTGATGCCGCGTGTTGCACTCTCGGTTTAATCCGTACTGGTTGAACTCTCGCTGGCTTTCTCGCTTGGCCAAGCTCGGGCGAGCTCACGTGTGAACCCTAATATGTTGAGACACGGCGTTCGTTTTTCTAGTATGTTCTTTGAACGTGTATACCGTGTTAGATTCTTTAGATGGTTCGAGAAATGGAAAATTCTCGGTTTGAGGTGAAAAGTTATATAAAGAGGCTGTGTTTTAGAGCCGAGAGAGAGGTAAGAGACGCAGACGTGTGAATGTCAGTTTGTCGGACCTGTCCGATTATCGAGTAATTTCAGGGATTCTACTATTACTAACTCAATACAATTTAATGCTGCCTGCCTCAAGTTTACTTTCTGGATTGTTACAAGAGCTTTACATTGGACTGTTACTTTTAATCCGGCATATACATTTAAAAGAACTTATCGTTGTGACAGTGGTGGTATTCAGGTACTGTGCAATTTGTTTATTTTACTGAGTGATTGTATTGATTTGTTGTTATACTGCTGTTGTACTGTGTAATTGTATTGATTTAGTGTATTGTAATGTTAGGGTTGTTTTGAGAATAAATTATAGTTATTTGTTAACAAAGAACCACTGACTTCTTTATTCATTCCCTAGACATTCACGCTGCCTAGTGTTACAAAATCTGATTTTTATATCTTCTTGACAACATTTATGTTCATCACGCATACGTGATCTGTTGATATTAGGTTCCGTAACAATATAAATATATATATATATATATATATATATATATATATATATATATATAAATGCAGCCTGATTATGTTACTTTATTTAGAACTGTACGAGTTGATCATACTTCTGCGTCCGCGTGTCATATGTGGGCATCGACAATAAATATAAAAAATTACATAGTTTAATTATTTTAATTTAATTGCGATTGGTTTAGGGCATCATGCAGAGGGTACTTGTAAAAGGGTCATTTGTTGTCATCGAGTCTACGGATAATTCGGAGATTTTTTTATATTTATATATATTGTATATTTTAAACAATGATGACATTGGCATATACATATTTTATAGATAAAAAATTCTTACAACCAGTTGGGACAGACCTGCGGCTTATTACCCAACATTTTTGGTTGAATGGGCCTAACTATTGTCCCCATCAGTGTCCAATATTAGTGTGTCACAGCGGGAGTTGGTCTGAAGGCTCAGATTCGAACTGATATGAAGCGAAAACTTATATAGTACAGATATCATGAACTACTGTGTGCGTGTTTTCGGGTGTGTACTGTGTCCGCGTTCCCAGTTGTGTACTATTTACGGGTTCCCGGATTTGTACAATGTGCGTGTTTCCGGGTGTGTACAGTGAGCGTTTCCCCGGGTGTTTATACTAAATGCCTGTTTCCGGTTGAGTACTATGTGCGTGTTCCCGGTTGTGTACTGTGTGCGTGTTCCCGGCTGTGTACTGTATACGTGTTCCCATATTTGCAATGTATCCGTGATCCCGAGCGTGTACAGTGTAGGTGTTCCCGGTTGTGTGTTGTGTGCGTGTTCCCGGATGTGCGGATTCCCGGATGTGTGCTGTGTGTAGAGTGTGCGTAATCCCAGGTGTGTACTATGTGCTCGTTCCCGGGTGTGTACAATGTTCGTGTTTCCGGTAGTGTACAGTGTGCGGGTTCCCGGATGTGTACTATGTGCCTGTTCCCAAACGTGTACAGTTTGGGTGTTCCCGGGTGTTCACTGTATCTGTGTTCCCGGTTGTGTACTGTGTGCGTGTTCCCGGTTGTGCGTGTTCCTGGATGTGTACCTTGTGTAGAGTGTGCGTGTTCCATGGTTCGTACTCGGCGAGTGTTCCTGGCTGCATACTATGCGCGTGTTCCCAGGAGTGTTCTGTGCTATGGTCCCGGGTGGGGTGTGTACTGTGTGCATGTTCCCGGATGTGTACTGTGTGCGTGTTCCCGGGAGTGTATACGTACTCTGTGCTTGGTCCCTGGTGTGTTATGCATGTGTGTGTGTTCCAGGATGCGTACAATGTCCTTGTTCCCGGATGTGTATAGTGTGCGTGTTCCCGGATGGGAACAGTGTGCGAGTTCCGGGATTGTACAGTGTTCGTGTTCCCGGATGGAAACAGGCACATGTTACCGGATGTGTACAGTGTGCGATCTGCGGTTTCCCCGAATGTGTAACTGAAGATGTGTGCACAAACATAAACCGTTGGTAAGGTTTCTTGCGTGGGAACCTAAAAAGTTCATTTTTTTTTTATATTCTGTTAAAGTCTTAGCTATAACACCATACATTTCTTCTGATAGTATAGGAAACCAGTAGAAACACACGACACAAAGACTCAAAACACTCACTGGATATTTCGATTTATCTTCTTTTTATTATTTAGAAAACCCAAGTTTTCAACAAAATAGAATTATTACAAATTCTTCTCGCGTAGTCATTACTTCCACCGGTTGTATTTTGCTCTTAGAAGCTCCACATTTCAACCTTGATTTTCCACAGTTGTGAGTTCTCATCCTTACTCCACACAAAACAGCCTCTGTCATAGATTCAAGGTATCAAGATACAGGGCACACGTTGGTATAATAAATTAATAAGTTACATTGAAAATTAAAATATCTAATATCGTCTAATATAAAGTTTCAAATTAACAACACATGATTAATCAGTTATCTGTCTGCGTCATGTTAAATGATTCAAATCTTATACTATTATAAGGTTTTCAACAAGCATATAAAATGTATAAAAGTGTTATCTGCTGAGTTTATAACCGAGGTAAAGTCACACAAAAATAGAATTCCATTTGGCCTTGGAACTAAAAATATGGTGCGAGCGGATGATTATTGCTTGTGTTTGTTTTGTTGTTTTAAGAAGATAAATCCACTTGGGTAAAGATTTACTAACATTCGAAACTGTCAGGAAACGCTTGAGATCTAAAAAATAACTCCTTCACCCCACCTCTTTACGCCCCATGTCGACAATGGGCCAAATAAGGCACGGGTGTAGTATGCCTGTGCGTCGGACGAAAGAAATATGTTGTTTACACACACAGCAACACCTCGGGATCAGCTGCGTCATGGCTCATACAAACGCACTTGAAATAGCCGTTGAAAATGAGGATTTTTTTACCGATGCCACTTATCCTGTTGCCACACCAGGTTTCAAAAATGGCTTTCAGGTTGAACTGTCATTACTAATATTTCAGATACAAGGTTTACTAGAGGATATGTTCTAAATAAGATGTAACAACACGCACATGATGGGTACAGCTGATTTTTATGCAGCTATAGAATGCTTCTTTAACAGTAGAGACACAATATTTGGATTTTTTTGTAAACCTACCACGTGATTAACATAAATTTTAGTCCGTTTGGATACATGGACGATAATTCTACCACAAGTGTCACCTAAGGCCGAACTAGAAAAGGTTGTAAAAAGGAAGAGTCTGTGCCTGTGACCCTGCTAGAGACACCTATTCAGGGAAAATCTATGAATGCCTTCTCAGCCAGAGAAAACAGGTAGAGCCCTGTACCTGTGGGGGTCTTGTTACCTTTCAATGTACAGCAGATGTGGCTCACCATGTTTTGAGAACTGAATTTGACCTTGGGAATGAGTCATACCGCAAACTGATAATCTTTTATGAAAGACATTTCTAGCCAGCTATTACAGAAAACATTGACAAACTGAAAGAGTGTTTGGTATGTAATAGAAGTGTTCTCCAAAAACATTTATCAAGGTAACCTTTGTTGTAGGTTACAGTTAACTGTTACTATACGGTCGCCATATGGTTAAGGCCATTTAGATTCGAATGGCATCTGTAAACAGTGTAAAGGTCTTAATTCTACATATTGCACGTTCCATATGAATTCTAAAACTGGCAATATGTCTGTATCTTTTTATTTCCTTGACCCCAAAGCTTTACCATGACTGACAGCTGACATGTGGAGGGTAGCTTTTCTGGACAATGATGAATGCCGTAATCTCTGTGCTTCCATTTTCAATCACTGTTACACGTGCCCAAAGAACAGCTGTCCTTTGTCATGGTGATTTCCTATCTTTATGATAAGCTATTATGATAATCTTGCAATTATATGAGAAAAATAGATTCAGGTTCAGCGATGTGCAGTATGAGCCATATGCTTATAGATTGCCCAGCCTCCATGTTTGCCCCTACATCAGCCTGCCAGCTGCTTATAAAAGTGAAATGGCCCTATTCCCCAAAAGGGCTAAACCAAAACCAACGAATTTGACCAAACTGGTTTTGATCGTTATTCCGGTGAACTTTTAATTTTTGCTGTTCTTACTGATCTTAATCGCAACTTCGGAGTGCTAACTTTTTCCCAAACTATGACTGATTTTGATCGCTACTCCGGTGTACTTACTTTCCCCTCTCCTTCACAGACTGGTCCTTCTTTTCATGTTTGTAATGACAACACTGGACAGCCCCGTCGCCGTAGACATTGATGCTGTCTTCATGGAGAGGGACTTCTCTGGTCCCTCTCGCCATATAACCCCTGTGCATCAACACGAAGGCACCTTCAATAATTGATAAACGCAATGATATTTAAACAGTGAAATTCAAGTCGTGATCCAAAATGACACAGAAGTCTTGAATAAATATGGAAAGAAGATTCGATACAGGAATAATTAATAAAAAATATAACCAAAAACGAAATATATTATAGGAGGCAAAACAACGTTGACTTGTAAACTATATAATACCTAGAATCATCACGGTGAAGGCGTGCAGTGATTAAAAATTCAGAAATGTCAGGAAGATTAAGAAAACAATGATTGAAGAAATGTTTCGTCGAGAAATTATCACTTGAGTGAGATCTTTCAGACACCTTTTGTAATATTTTTCGTTTGTTTGAATCCATGGGATAACCCATTTAGGATTTTCCGCTGGGAGCTTTCGGACTCATTTGATATCTTGACTTTTATATATTTGACTTGGGTAGAACTGGTTTATTTCGATAATATAAATTTCAAACTACGTTTATCGTGGTAAAAATGGTGTCCAGGTGGCATGGAATACGAATCTGATGAGTACAGTCGGTCAACCCCGTGCTCCAGGTCCTTGTTATGATACATTGCCTGATACACTTTCTTCTGTTCCATGATCTCGGACTTGTCATCACCTTTAAGAGAATATATATACATAGATCCTCATTTATACGGGCTATGTCAAAAAGCAGTATTTGATATTTATGTGAAGCCATAAAATTCAGGGTCTGGACCGATACACGTATTGGTATTCGCATGGTGATCGTGTAATGTTGCCAGAGTGGGCGTTTACTGATTTGATTAAATAAATCAAGATTTGATTTATGTAAAACCAAATATGATATTTCGTTTACTATGTAGTGGTTACAACACTCGATTTTCTTATTGACGCCCCGAGGAGTCACGCTACAACTGAAGGAAATGCGCCCGATTATACTGAGGTCTACTAAGTCTTTAAGCCAAGAGATAAGGATAAAAATCAATATCAGATATACGCGTTATAGTTACCTTTACATTCTAGAACAAGAAATATAAAGCAAAGGAAAATATCCAGAGTTCTCATCTTGTCCCGGGCAAAGATTCAGAATCTTGTTCACTCGCAGGTCTACTTAAAGAGTTCAAATGACGGATCTGTATATATATATATATATATATATATATATATATATATATATTGATTATTAAACAAATAATACCACTTTTTGTTGAATTAACCTGAATTTCAATTACCACGAGAGTAACATATGAAACTTGAATTATTTGTGATATCTTAACGTGTAGGATGTTTTAACAAATTCTAATTAACATAAAGCTGGAAGCATTTATTAACAGATCCTCAATCGACAGATATATTGATTATTTACATGCTCATTAGATGATAAAAAGATAAAATATTGATAAGCATTTAGATAGGATGGTGTTATATATATATATATATATATATATATATATATATATATATATATATATATATATATATATATTTATATTTATATATATATATATCATTGATTATCAAATAAATAACACGACTGTCTGTTGATTTTGCCAGATTTTCAATTACAACTGGAGAAACTTTTCGATCATGATTAATTTATGATCTCTTAGCGTGCAGGACGTTAACAAATTCTTATGTATTAATTCAGAAGTACTAGACCCTTTGTTGAAGAGTTTAACGTGTTGCTTATACACCATTACTAGGTCCCTGAATGGGGAATTTGATTGATGCTGTTATAGAAATACTAGTTTCCTAGCTTCGCCGGATGTGTATTGTGTGCGTGTTCCCGTGTGAGTACAGTGTACGGTGTGCGTGTTCCCAAGTGTGTAACTGAAGATGTGTACAAGAGCACTGACCATTTGAAAGTTTCTTCCAAGGGTTTGTTGACCTGAAAATGGAATAAGAAACTAGTAGAAAATACACAATAGAAAGACTCAAAACACTCATTGGATACTTCGATTGATTTTTCTTCTTATTATTCAAAACACCCAAGGCTTCAACAAAATAGGATTACAACAAATTCTTCTGGCGTAGTTATAACTGTCAACCGGTTGTATTTTGCTCCTTGAATTTGTTCCACAGTTCAGCCATGGCTTTCCACAGTTTTGATTTCTCCTCCTTCCACACAATTTATCACAGATTCAAGGTATAAAGATACAGGGCACACGTGAGTATAATTAATTAATAAGTAAGATTGAAAATTAAAATACTTAATACACCAACTTGCCCAATGAAAAACAAAATATTAGTTTAATTCGGAGTCTTTCTAATATAAAAATGTTGTTCTATACCGAGAGCCTGGTCTGAAAAATTCATAATAAATTCGAGCGGCGAAACAAAAATTCAGTTGTAACTCTGCAAAATGGTAAAACCCTCCGCATATTTGGTGGATTTCTGACCGCATCAATTCATGGATTACTGGAAGCAGCCAACTTGTACGCGATGCAGGAAATGGCTCATCATGTTCGAGACGGAGTTTTAACTTTGATTGAAAGTTCACATGAATTTTTTGCGTTAATTCATCATTCGTAGCCTAATGTTAAGATTATAGTCACCAAGATATCAATCAACATTACTGAAGGAAGCTGCGATGCATTCCTAGATATGACTTGTTTCACGACTCCAATTAGTTCTTCTCGCCCAGTATGAGTGCCTGCTGAGTCGTGTTATCACGGCTAATTTGAAGGCTGGCACTTGCGTGCAGGCAATTCCCAAAAAGGGCTAAAACAGAACCAACAAATTTGACCAAACTGATTTTGATCGTTATTCAGGTGAACTACACTTTGTTCTTCTAACTGATCGTGATCGTAACCTTGGCGTGCTAACTATTACCAGTCTCCGACTGATTTTGGTCGCTACTACGATGTACTTACTTTCCCCTTTCCGTCACAGACTGGACCTTCCTCTCGTGTGTTTGTAATGACAACACTGGACGGCCACGTCGCCGTAAACATTGATACTGTCCTAATGTAAAGAGACTTCTCTGGTCCCTCTCGCCATTTTACCCCTGTACATCAACACCAAGGCAGTTACAATAGTTAATAATTGCATTGATATTCAAACCGTGAAATTCAAATCGTGAACCACAATCACTCAGAAGACTTGTATAGAAATGGACTGATGATTTGATATAGAAATATTCATACAAAACTTGCGATTAAAAATTCAGTAATTTCAGGAGGATTAAGCAAACGAGGGTTGAAGAAATGTTTCGACGAGAAATCAGAACTTGACTGATATCTTTCCCAAAACCTTTTGTATTATATTTCGTTTGTTTGAATCCAAGATATAACCCATTAAGTATTGTCCGCTTGGAGCTTTCAGACTTATTTCATATAATGACTTTTGAACATGGGACTTTGGCAAAACAAGTTTATTTCTATAATATCAATTCAACCTACGTTTTCCCTGGTACAAATGGCGTCCAGGTGGCATGGAATACTCATCTGAAGTGTACACGCGAGCAACCCCGTCGGGAGCCAGCCGTTGACCTGCAAATCGGCTGGCTAGAAGAAAAAAATGGCTGGCTGGCCGGCTGAGCCGGCTCAGGTCTAAGAACAATGGTGATGGCTGAGTGGACAACGTTGTGGCTGGCTAGCCGGCTGAGCCGTAAAGATGAGGCAAATATTGAATGGACAAAATGTTGTCTCAGTCTAATGCAATTATATTTATATGCAAAATAATATGAAACAAACTTAACCAAGGTAATTATCCTTTGGATAAATTAAATTTATTCAATATCACGCCAGGCGTGTACAAGGGCAGTGAGTCAAAAGCGGATCCGGGGGGGGGGGTCCAGGGGGTCCGAACCCCCCCCCCCTTTTTCACCCGAAGCAACCTTTTTTAAGGGGTTTTAGACGTAATTTTGCGGCCTGGACCCCTCCCCCCCTTTTCCAGATATGATGACTTTTTTAGGATTTTCATTAGTCCTCCTGGGTTGGACCCCCCCTTTTCCTAAATCCTGGATCCGCCCCTGTGAGTGGTTACGTGAAAGGATGGGGGTTCCATCATTGTGTTTTTAGATCTGACAATATTGTATGTTTTAGTGAAGTTGAGCGCTTATTTGATCAGATGAAAATTGTTATTATATTCCTCATTTTGACAGACATTGGGTACACATGAATTATTTGATCTCAACTGATATAAAGTTACATTGCTAAAGTAATCTTGGAAAATCGAAGGTTTCAAATCAGCTATTGAGATATATTGATATCATTGTTTGCATCCGCTGAGCAACTGTTTTCGTGCGCTCACATGCATGACAGTTCAACCGGATAATCGTTTTTCGTGTGCCAAAAGTGTTATGGCTTGACGTACTGTTTGCTCCTTTTTTAACTGTATCACATATGGTGATGTGATTGAGCAGGAAATTTTCTCTCTCTCTCTCTCTCTCTCTCTCTCTCTATATATATATATATATATATATATATATATATACACATATATATATATATATATATATATATATATATATATATATATATATATATATAAATATATATAGTGTACAGAAAGTCATGCTTCACCCGCGAGTGTCTCTAAATAGTCTCAATATTTGGTAATAATCTGTCATTTAAGGAGGGAGAGAGGTGACATGATCGTACAAAATCGAACCAAAGCCAAAGAGATTTTATAATAATCTTGAAAATTTGATTAATTAAAACACATATTGTGAATTCTTCATGATGTAATGTGAACAGACCAACGCACTGCCACAACCACGAAATTCCTGATTCCATTTGGCCTAGATTGAGATCGACATGCTTTTTTTCTGCGCTGAACTTTCCCGGTCGCAATTGTATACGTAATTTGTCACGTGTCTTAATTGAAATACTAATTCTGTCAAGAATTATCGCAGGTGTCAGCTTCAATCATCCCCGTGACCTCTGTGACCCTTGACATGTTCATGCGGCAACATGTTTGTCAGTGGTTGAAGCAGCTGGTGTCTGCAGCTGTTTGACACTAATTTGGTCTCGCATTTTAACTTCAAATTGCAAACCAATCAGACTCGCTTAAATGTTTAGATTCCGCTCAAAGATTTTATGACATTTATCCATAGGTGTTTACGCGAATGACATTTGTAGCATGATTATTATATTAGGTAGTTATCAGCGGTCGCTGGTTGCCGACTTCGTTTAACGGTAATACGTACACTAAAATGGCTTATATTGGCTGAAATTAATGATAACAAACTGCATGCATATTTTCCCATACATATAACAGCTTTTCCCTATGTTATGTTAACCGAGCAGTATATCATTTTTTTTAATATTGCACATCGACCTCAGTAATCTTAATTGACCAAGCATCAGTATCTGACTGAATAAACTTGGGAATGATCTGGATTCTGGCACTTTTTTCTCTTCATTTCTGAGCAACCGGGGTTAGAGAAACGCCATTGATCAAATGGGGAATATGCCAGAAAAAAAGGGGCTTGCTGGAACCTTCACTGTCTAACATAATGACTTACAACTTTCACAAAATTAAGCATGCATTACTATTGCGAAGCCATGTAGCTCGGTGAAATCTGCTGGAGATGGGTTCGTGTTAACATGGTATGCAAGTGAATATCCTTTCTTTCATCAGCTTATCAGTATTTCACCGGCGGCTGAGCCGGTGTTTAATAATCGGCGGCGGCTGGCGCAGTTCGGCGGCTCAAGAAAAATATCGGCGGCTGCTTGCTAATAAAATAAACGGCGGCGGCTTGCGCAATTCGGCGGCGGCTCCCAGGTCTGCTTGTTATGGAACATGGCCTGAAAAACCAAATATGATATTTCTTCTACTATCTATAGTGGTTACAACACTCGATTTTCTTGTTGACGCCCCCAGGAGTCGCGCTACAACTGAAGGAAATGCGCCTGAATATTCCGGAGACTACCGAGGCTTTAAGCTAAGAGATAGGGATAAAATTCAATATCAAATATACCCGTTATATATACCTTTACATTCTAGAACAAGAAATATATAGCAAAGGTAAATATCGAGAATTCTCATCTAATCCCGGACAAAGATTCCGTATTTTGTTTACTTGCAGGTGTACTTGAAGAGTTCAAAAGATGGTTCTGTATATATAAATATATATATATATATATATATATATATATATATATATATATATATATATATATATATATATATATAATTGATTACCAAACGAATAATACGACTTTCTGTAATTTACGCGAATTTCAATTACCACTCGAGTAACATATGGAACTTGAATTATTTGTGATATCTTAACGTGTGGGATGTTTTAACAAATTCTAATTAACATACGGCTGGAAGTATTATTTGCAAGATCCTCCCTTGACAGATATATTGATTATTCACATGCTGATTTGATGACAAAAAGATAAAATATTGAAAAGCATTCAGACATGATGGTTTTATATATATATATATATATATATATATATATATATATATATATATAATTGATTACCACACACATAACACGGTTTTCTGTTGAATTTGCCAGATTTTCAATTACAACTAGAGAAACATTTGGATCATGATTAATTTATGATCTCTTAGCGTGCAGGACGTTAACAAATTCTAATGTGTTAATTCAGAAGTACTAGACCCTTTGATGAAGAGTTAATCGTGTTGCTAATACACTATTACTAGGTCCCTCAGTGAGGAATTTAATTGTTGCTGTTATAGAAGTACTAGTTTCCTTAACGAAGAATTAAATATATTGCTGTATCACCTTGGCCTCGCCGGATGTGTACTGTGTGTGTGTTTCCGTGTGTGTACAATGTGCGGTGTGCGTAATCCCGAGTGTGTAACTGAAGATGTGTACAATAGCATTAACCGTTTGAAAGTTTCTTCCAAGGGCTTGTGAACTTGATTGATTTTTTTTATCTTCGGTTACCATACATGTCTTCTGATGCAATAGGAAACCAGTAAAAAAAAAATACACGATACAAAGACTTAAAACACTCATTAGATACTTCGATTTATTTGCTTTTTATTATTTAAAACACCCAAGTATTCAACAAGATAGGATTACAACAAATTCTTCTGGCGTAGTTGTCAACCGGTTGTATTTTGCTCCTGGAATTTGTTCCACAGTTCAGCCATGGCTTTCCACAGTTTTGAATATTCATCCTTCCTCCACACAAAGCAGCCCCTATCATA
The DNA here is from genome assembly GCA_026874595.1 of Sipunculus nudus. Taxonomy (NCBI): domain Eukaryota; kingdom Metazoa; phylum Annelida; class Sipuncula; order Golfingiida; family Sipunculidae; genus Sipunculus; species Sipunculus nudus. The sequence goes on from CM049309.1 coordinate 36,084,107, forward strand.
GATTCAAGGTATCAAGATACATGGCACACGTGAGTATAATAAATTAGTAAGTAACAAAATTAAAATACCTAACACATCAACTTGCCCAATGATAAACTCAAATATTAGTCTATTTCGGAATCTTTAATTGAAAAAAAGTTGTTCTATACCGAGGGCCTGGTCTAAAAAATTCAAGATAATTTCGAGCGGCGAAACAAAAATTCAGTTGTAACTCTGCAAAATGGTAAAACCCTCCGCATATTTGGTGAATTTCATACCGCATGAATTCAAAAATGACTCGCATAGATTTCTGGACGCAGCCAACTTGTACGTGATGCAGGAAATGGCTCTTCATGATCGAGACGTGGTTTCTACTTTGGTTGTGAGTTCACATGTATTTGTTTGCGTTAATTCATCATTCGTAGCCTAATGTTAAGATTATGGGATGGTCACCAAGATATCAATCAACATGACTAAAGGAAACTGCGATGCATTCCTCGATATGACTTGTTTCACGACTCCAATTAGGTTTTTTAGCCCAGTATGAGTGCCTACTGAGTCATGTTATCACGGCTAATCTGAAGGTTGACACTTGCGTGCAGGCAATTCCCCAAAAGGCCTGAAACAGAACTAACAAATTTGACCAAACTGATTTTGATCTTTGGACTTTTAATTTTTGCTTTTCTAACTGATCTTGATAGAACAACAGGGGCCTAGACAGCTGAATGATCAAATGTTCGGTACTCTCCGCTGGCGACCCGGGTTCGATCACCAGCGTGGCTATGAGAGGGAGTTGTTGTTGCCAATCCAAGGCGGGTGGTTTGCTCCGGGTTTTTCGTTTCTTCCACTCCTGCAGACTACGGAACGCCATCATAGGAGAAATCGGACTGCCTCGATTAGTTATAATAACTATTTGTACAATCCATGTAAAAACAAATAAGTTTTAAAAACTCAACTTTGGAGTGCTTACTTATTCACCATCTCTGGTTGATTTTTATCGCTACTACGATGTACTTACTTTCCCCTCTCCGTCACAGACCGGTCCTTCTTTTCATGTTTGTAGTGACAACACTGGACGGCCACGTCGCCGTAGACATTGATACTGTCCTCATGTAAAGGGACTTCTCTGGTCCCTCTCGCCATATTACTGTACATTAACACCAAGGCAGCTACAATAATTAATAATTGCGTTGATATTAAATCAGTGTAATTCAAATCGAGAACCAAATCACTCAGAAGTCCTGTATAGAAATGGACAGAAGATTTGATTAAGGAATATTTATAACAAAAATGACAAAAAAACTTAACATGTTTGACTAAACTAATATCCGGGATCATCACGGTGAAGGCATGCACCGATTAAAGATTCAGAAATGCCAGGAAGATCAAGCAAACGAGGGTTTAAGAAAAATTTTGTTGTGAAATTAACACTTGACTGATATCTTTCCAGAAGCTTTTTGTAATCTATATCGTTTGTTTGAATCCAGGAGATAAAGTATTGTCTGCTTGGAGCACACAGACCTATTTCATATATTGACTTTTATATATGGGACTTGGGTAAAACAGTTTATTTCGATAATATAAATTCAACCTACGTTTTCCGTGGTACAAATGGCGTCCAGGTGGCATGGAATACGCATCCGACGTGTACACGCGGTCCACCCCGTGCTCCGGGTCTTTGTTATGGAACATCGCCTGAAAAACTTTGTTCTGTTTCAGGATCTCGGACTTGTCATCACCTTAAGAAGAATATATATATACAGTAAATCCCTTCATGCGGAATATTTCAAAAAGCATAATTTGATATTTATGTGAAGCTATAAAATTCGAGGTCTCAACCGACACACGTACCGATATTAGCTTGGTGATCGTTTTGGCAGAGTGGGCGTTTACTAATTTGATTCAATGAAATTTAGAATAAGCGGTAATTGAAGTGATGCGTACATAATTGCCTGTTGTCGTTAATGCTATATAGACAAATCAGCTATGACATTTTGAGTGACCTGTGTACCTGACGTCAAGAATTATAAACAGCAGCATAGAATAAATCAAGAATTTGTTAATGTAAAACCAAATATAATATTTCATTTACTATCTAGTGTTTAAAACACGAATTTCTTGTTGACGCCCCCCGAAGTCGCGCTACAACTGAAGCAAATGCGCCTGATTATACTGAGGTCTACCGAGCCTTTAAGCTCAGAGATATGGATAAAAATGAAATTCAGATATACGCTTTATAGTTACCTTTACATTCTGGAACAAGAAATATAAAGCAAAGGAAAATATCGAGAGTTCCCATCTGGTCCCGGGCGAAGATTCAGTATCTTTTTCACTCACAGGTCTACTTGAAGAGTAAAAATGATGGTTTTATATATATATATATATATATATATATATATATATATATATATATATATATATATATGGTATGCTAGTAGGTAATACAATAATGCTAGGTCTCTTAAAGAGGAGTATAACGTGTTGCTTCTACAGAAGTACTAGGTCCCCGATTGGGAAGTTTAATGTGTTGCTAAAAAAAAACTTGGTTATTTATTGAGGATTATTACGTTTTGTTACTCCAGAAATACTATGAGATGCATGCTGAAATTGTAATAGATATAAATGAATTAATATAAAGCTTGATCGACTATAGTTAAATTATATATCACTTATGCCTTGCCGGATGTGTATTGTGTGCCTGTCTCGAGATGTACAGTGTGCGGTGTGCATGTTCCCGAGTGATTATCTGAAGATGTGTACACGAGCATAAATCATTTGAAAGTTTCTTCAAAGGGCTTGCGAACCTGAAAGTTCATTTTTATCATTCTGTTAAATCTTAGCTCTTAACCCATATACGTCTTCTGATGGAATAAGAAACCAGTAGAAACGACACAAAGACTCAAAACACTCTTTGGATATTTCGTTATATTTTTTTTTAAATATTAACTACATCGAAGTTTTCAACAAAATAGAATAACAACAAATTATTCTGACGTTGTTATTACTGTCAACCGGTTGTATTTTGTTCCTAGAACTTGTTCTACAGTTCAGCCATGACTTTCCAAAGTTTCGAATACTCATCCTTCCTCCACGCAAAACAGCCCCTATTTATAGATTCAAGGTATCAAGAAACAGGGCACGTGACTATAATAAATTAATAAGTAATATTGAAAATTTAAATATTTAATATCGTGTATTACAAAATTTTTAAATAAGCAACACCTTTTTAATCAGTTGTCTCTCTATACCATGTTATATGATTCAAATATAATACTTTCATAACGTGGCAACGAAAATATTTCATTATCATGGTGTAACATGCTGCGAATATAACCAAGATAAAGTCCCACAAAAATATAGTTTCACGGGGTCTTTGAACTAAAAACATGGAGCGAGCTGGTGATTATTTCTTGAGTTTGTTCTAATTTAACCGTAGAGACACAATACATGGATTTTTTTAAAACGTTCCCTATGTTAAATACAAATATTAGTCATTTTTTTAGTCCTTTTAATTAAAAATTTAATTGATCTATAACGAGGACCAGACCCCAAGAAAAATCCACGATAAATTCGATAGGCGAATCCGTATAATAATTGATTTATTTTTGTACGGCTTAACCTCTCTCCTCAGGATCGCTTTATTAGTAATTAAGGCTAATTTCACACGTAGCCAATGAAAGCTTTTATATTCGTTCTTTGACATGGACATTGTCTATCTCAACTTGAATTGCCGCAATTAACGCGGGATAAAATCCATGAGGGGGCGTAAAGGATGGAGGGGAACAACAGGATCTAGAATAAATTATTTTACATATTGCAATGTGGATTGTATCTCTTGGAAATGTGACAAAATTTGACGGGATTTAAATAATCATCATACTTCTGAGACTGGGATCTGAAGGTAGAACCATTTCGGCCCTCAGACATAAGAGAACGACAGCGTCCTGGCTGTCAGAGTGCCGTTACATCCTTGAGTGAGTAACGCACTTTATGGTTCTGTGATGACGCAAATATATTCGTCATTTCTGACGTCCTAAGGCTACAAGTACGCTGTCATTTCACATCAACCAGACCATTTGGTAGCTTTTTCTAGTAAACTTTCTAACAGCATCAACACTGAGCGAGAAGAAAATAGTTTTAACTCAGCATTATGGTACGTAAATCCATCCGCATATATGTTGAGATTCTGACCGCATGAATTCAAGCATGGCTCTCACTGAGCAGCCGACTTGGATGCGATACAGGAATGACTACCATAGAGACGGAGTTTCAGATAGGGTTCAAATAGTTCACATGTATTATTTTATGTTAATTCATCATTCGTAGCCTAATGTTAAGATTATGGACTGTTCGGAATATATATAACACCATATGGAATTGTATAATACAATTAATAGTTGTGAAACAATGGTTCTTTATATATATATATATATATATATATATATATATATATATATATATATATATATATATATATATATAACAGGGTCTCCCAAACAAACGGTATTTTGTGTTAGGCTGTCACGATTCAGTAACCACTCTGGTCAGAAGCACATCCTTTATTAACTGCAAACATAATACGTGCACACGGTAAGAGAATTGCCTGCCAAGTCACATATAACATATACATCCAGGTTTCAACACTAATTCGTATGACACAATACAAACAATATTCACACAAATATAACGACTCATAATTCATATGACACAATACAATCAATATTCCCACAAACAGTAAAGACTCAATCTAAGTTACATACTTGGCTACATTCCCTTAGGGATGAACATATACTGAAATAACGTCTCCGACAAGAAGGACTGACGGTTCTACAGAAATTATCAGCCAATGGCCAGTTTACATAGTTGTCTAAATACGGGTTAAAAAGACATAGTGATGTATAAAATATCTAATTACGTCTCAATTCAGACCGATTGACTATTGTCATTTTACAGAAAAAAATCTCAAACGTATATGGTACATGTTAATAATAAATAGAATAAATCGTACTATACAGAACAGTAATCGAAAAAAAATATATTACTTATCACTTTACCGGTAACAAAGAAAATGTTTAAGAACGTACCTGCAAATATAATACGTTCACAGTTAGAGAATTGCCTGCCAAGTGACGTTGGTTAGTCAGCTTGGCGGAAAATTACACCAGCGTATTGTTATTAAAATTAGAACCAGAAGTAAGTTTTACAATTCAGATCTTAACTAGCAATGAAACCCGCGCGTATATTACAACTAATGAAATTACATATATTCAAAGACCTAAGTGACATTTTAGTACTATAATAAATCATTTCACCTGATAATATGGTTTTAATTGGGTCACTGTCAAAGGTCATTTCACAGGTGTTCGGCGCGAAACATTGAACTGAACGTAATTAGGTCTGGGTTAAAGGTCATGTCTTCCAGAAGTTTCGCGCCCAGAATACTATATACACTCGGCCCCAAAGCAACCACGATTAGCTATGGAAATGGGTCGAGCTTATTGTCTGACTGTTACCATCATACCCATACATCAATGGCGCATTCCGAGTCAGTCTGTCGCATACAGACAAGAAACAAAAAGTACAGAACCAGCCTGTCATATATATATACAAAACTGTTTTTGAAACTATCACTTTTGGTTTTGAATGTATTGTATTTGTTTGTAATAAAAAAACTGAATTCCGATATAAAAAGAAGATTATGGGCTGTTCACCACGATATCAATCAACATGACTGAAGGACACTGCGATGCACTCCTTGTTAGACTTATATCACAACTCCAATTAGGCTTACTAGCCAAACATAAGTGCCTATACTGAGACGTGTTGTCACGGCTAATATGAAGTCTGCGTGGAAGCAGATCCTCTAAAGGGCTCACACAGAACCAACGAATTGGACCAAACTGATTTTGATCTGCGCTCTTTATATAGCGCTTTACCCATAGGCCAACTACCTATATCGTAAGTGCTGTTTGTTATGACCTTGGATCCTGAATTTCTACACCGGAGGGGAGCACTGTATTTTGGTCCAATCAGATGAGACTCTGTGCGGGAGACAAAACGGTTTACAAGCCAAGCGAGGAATACACGAACCAAATGTTGTTCATTTCGTTTAGAGTGACAGCTCATCGACCCGGCGACCGTTTGAAGGCCACAGGCTCAAAAAGAATTGCCCCGCACGTGGTTTCTGGGCGGAGCCTGATGCCTGGCGAGTGTTTGTTGACTTGCAATTGATTGGCTGCTACTCACATCAGCATTTTTTTTTCAGCAGACGGGCCCATGTGCATCACCTTGTGTATAAGTGCATCATAAACGCTCACAGAAGTCAGCGGGAAAATCAGTAGCTTCTCTAGAAGCACAAGATTTCCGCTGCCTCGGGAGCGTAATTTTGATTGTTTTCCGGTCAACTTTTACATTTTGTTTTTCTAAATGATCTTGATCACAATTTCGGCGTGCTTACTTTTTTCCGATTTCTGACTGATTTTTATCGCTACTCCGGTGAACTTATTTTCCCCTCTCCTTCACAGACTGGTCCTTCCTCTCCTGTTCGTAATGACAACACTGAACGGCCACGTCGCCGTAGATTTTGATGCTGTCTTAATATAGAGAGACTTCTCTGGCCCCTCTCGCCATATAACCCCTGTATATCAACACCAAGGCAGCTAAAATAATTTATAATCGCAATGATATTCAAACGGTGATATTCAAATCGTGAACCAAATGACACAGAAAAAGGAAGAATTGATAAAGTAAGAATTAGTAAACAATATGAGCAAAAACGGAACATATTATTTGAGGCATAAAAACTTTGATTAATCTAATACTCAGGATCATCACGGTGAAGGTATGCAGTGATTTAAAATTCAGAAATGTTAGGAAGATTATTAATAACGAGGTTTGAAGAAATGTTTCGTTGTGAAATAAACACTTGACTAAGATCTTTCCCGAAAACTTTTGTAATATATTTCGTTTGTTCGAATCCAGGAGATAACCCATTAAGTATTGTCCCCTTAGAGGTTTCAGACTTATTTCATATCTTGACATTTATATTTTGACTTTGGTAGAACAGGATTATTTCGATGATATATATTTCAAACTACGTATTCCATGGTAAAAAATGGCGTCCAGGTAGCATGGAATACGCATCTGACGTGTACACGCAGTCAACCCCGTGCTCCGGGTCCTTGTCATGGAACATCGCCTGAAACACTTCGTTTTGTTTCATGATCTTGGACATTTCATCACCGTAAGGAGAATATACATACAGTAAATCCCGTTCATGCGGACGGTGTCAAAAACATAATTTGATATTTATGTGGAGCCATAAAATTCAGGGTCTGAACCGATACTCATATTGGAATTAGCATGGTGATCGTGTTGCAAGAGTAGGCGTTTTACGTATTTGATTCAATGAAATTTAGTATAAGCGGTAATTGTAGTGATATGTACATAATTGCCTGTTGTCGTTAATGCTATTTAAAAGAAATTGGAAACAGCACCATCGAATAAATCAGGATTTGGTTTATGTAAAACGAAATATGATATTTCTTTTACTATCTAGTGATTACACTGCTCGATTTTCTTGGTGACGGCCCCAGGAGTCGCGCTACAACTGAAGGAAATGCGCCTGAATATACCGAGGTCTACCGAGGCTTTAAGCCCAGAGATAGCGATAAAATCCAATGTCAAATATACCCGTTATAGTTAACTTTACATTCTAGAACAAGAAATATAAAGCAAAGGAAAATATCGAGTTCTCAAAGATCCAGTATTTTGTTCATATATATGTTATTGATTACCAAACAAATAACACCACTTTCTGTTGAATTTACCAGAATTTCAATCACCACTAAAGTAACATATGGAACTTTAATAATTTATGATATCTTAGCGTGTAGGATGCTTTACAAATTCTAATATATTCACAGCTGCATGTTCCGGGACCTTTCTCTGTCAGATATATCAATCATTCCCATGCTCCTTTGCTGACAAAAAGGCTGGCCGGATGGTAGTTGCTTGATTATTAATTGAGGAAAAAATAATGAACATATGTTAAAGCCTGAATGGTAACAGAGGTCGGAAGAAAATATTGAAAGAAGAGTAAATCAACCAACAGTTTCGATCAGTTTATTTCTGTATTATATCATGTATCTTTGGAAGATTATATTCTTTACAAAATACTGGCTCATTATGGCTCACACGAGTAACAAACAGATCATTTAGCAGGGGCGGATCCAGTATTTAGGAAAAGGAGGGGTTCAACATAGGAGGACAAACGACAAATCCTGAAAAAAAATGCTCGGTCAGGAAAGGGGGGGGGGGGGTTCAGGACTCCCTGGACCCTGCCCCTGGATCCGTTTCTTTACAGTGTTTCTTAACGGCAGTTACATAGTTTTTACAGATTTTAGAGAACTTGTTATAGTCATGTAATTCATAGACCTGTTAAGGTATATAACTATATATCAACAATTTGAGACAAAGTCGATAGCTTTTATATTCTTTGTTTTTCATGTGAGTGTATGCGCGTGTGATGTTGGTACGTGTATGCCTTTGTAAATATGTATGTGTATGTACGTGCATAAATTGTTTGGGCCAGGGCTTTTGAACCAAAATTCTTATGGTTATTAACTTTATTTGCAGAGAAATGAATCCTGTGATTAATGAAGTATAGAGATAAAAGTAGAATATTCTCATTTTTACATTCAGGCTTTGATATTTCCTTGCATTGCTGGAAATCAAAGTATTTCCGGAAAATATGTCTGCACAAGTGAAATTAATGTATCAGCTTATTGGACGATCCTGATGTATCTTCTAAATGATTTCAAAACATGTTCCATACGTCCTCCGTGAGTTTCGAATTCTTTCACTGGAAGTTCTTCCGCCACATAAAACTACACCTGGCCATTAAATGATAACAAAAATAAAAGCACTTATAATATGATGAAATAGTTACACAGAAACGTGATACGTAAAGTTGTGAACATCTCGCACTTAACAGTGCAAATATACTGTGGTCAAAGCCGCAATATATAAATTTCTTTGCTTTTTCTTTGTATATTAATAAGTTTACACTTTGGAGAATCGGTAACATCAGCAACATTGTCTATTTATAAAATTATGCAAACATCCTCAACATTTCTATTTGCACAATTATGGAAATATCATCAACATTGTCTATACAATCATGTTAACATCACCAACATTGACTATTTGTAAAATTATGCAAACATCATCAACATTTATATTTGTACAATAATGGTATTATCATCAACATTGTCTATACCATTATGTTAACATCACCAACATTGAATATTTATAAAATTATGCAAACATCATCAACATTTATATTTGTACAATAATGGTATTATCATCAACATTGTCTATACTATTATGTAAACATCACCAACATTGTCTATTGCTACAATTACGCAAGCACCATCAACATTGTCCATTTCTACAATTAATAATATATCGTGGAGCGTGTTGGCGTAATTGATGGGGTGCTGGACTCGTGACCGCAACATTGTGGGTTCGCGTCCCGTTTTGACCGCCGTCTGCGCCAGGACTCCTAGCCAAAGTCTTTACCACCAGGGTGCGCTCTCTCGTCCAAGGAGTGAACGGATACTGGTCACGGGAGGCAAGCATATGTAACACGAATTATCGTCCAGCGCCGGATATGGCTGCTTGGTTTGTATGCTCCCCAGGGAGCCAAGCAAGCTACAAGAATGAATAGGCCCGAAATACCAGGAAGGCAAAGTGTAAAGTCGGATAAGACTGACATCGTCGGTGATATCAGACTATACACCCCTCCTTTTTCATATACAACACAAGGTTTCATAGTGTCATATTACTCTTAATATTGTTTTCTTATCTGCAATCGTTTTAAACAGTTATAATCGTGACAAATCGGTTATCATAAAAGCAGTTTAATTAAAGGTGCCCCTTCACCTACCTTTTAAAAAAGAATTTATGTGATTTATGTGGCTTCCTCTTTTATTTGTGAAAAGTTCTTATAAGGCCTTAGTTACGTATGAACTTATTAACACAATGTTTGTAAACACAGCAATGTTGACAAAGGGGAAAAACATGTAATCTAAGGTGGTAAGTTGCATATATGCGGAGGTAGAAAGGTCACTCGTTGCAAAACGCCATTTGCAAAGTTCTGTCTTTTCTGACTTGCTGCAAGATGCCCTCCTTGAATTTGTTTTATTTTAGCGGACCCGCACATATATAAAACACGTTGATATGAAATAAACAAGCAGCCTGTATGTGGTGATATCCACTTTTGCTGGCTTATTTTTTATAGCTCCAAGGGATTAACTTTAGTTTCAGATAGATGATTTGGCCCTTTAACAAAATGGCAGCTGAAATTGTTCACATGAACAATCAATTTATGAAAAGGGAGCGTCTTAAAGTTATAAAAGGTAAAATAATGGTAATATTAATATTAATTATGTTAACGGTCATTTAATGAAAGCGCTAAATAAATAGATGGTCTATGGCAAAAAGAAAGTGTTATCATGAGGATGGATCCGTTTAAAAATTTGAATTACCAACTTCGGTCTATGGTTAAATTAAATAAGGACATTAAGAGACGATTCCTTGAATTTCCTTGGATTTTTTAAAGAATCTGTCCTGATATGTCGATTGATACCGACTCCTACTGATTTGTTTAGATCAGAGAAAATTAATTGAATGTATGTTTAAATCAAGTCCTTTGCGGTATACTGAAAGGACCTGCTCTTGAACTTGATAAGATCATATAGGGTATCATAAAACGTTAAGCCAGAAGAATTGTTCGTTTCAAGATTTGAATTTTGTCTTTGGAATCTGAAGCGGTATTGGCGTGAACATGAGCAAATAATCATTCTGGGACGGACCCTACCTATTACGGTAAGTAACCCACGTTTTCCTTTAGAAAGGTGGTGTAGGGGTTGCATGGAATACGCATCAGACGTGTACACGCGGTCGACCCCGCTCCCCATGTCCTTGAAATGCTACATCGTCTGAAACACGATTGTGATTGTGATGCTGACAGACAATGTTAAAGCTGAAGTTCCCCTCATTATAAAACATGGCCAAGCCTAAAAAACCTAAAATTATAGGTGTCACACGTAATACAGATAACATGTTTAAAAAAACGGGTACTTTCTATTAAAGTCAGCCGTCCTTTTGTTCCTGCCAGCCGCATTTGTGTGGCTAACACGGCTCCGGGCTCTAACACACACACACACACATATACAGTGCCCCCCCCCCTTGAGCAGTAACATCTCTCATTTTATATATTTATTTTCTCAATTATTCTTTATTCGTAATTTTTTCATATATCTTTTTCATTCCCTAGCAATAAGATTATTAAGTTATCCACAGTTTATTTTTTCTAATTCATAAATTGAGCATAATAATGAATAGCTCTGTCATTTGCTCCATTAATTATGATAACACCCAAATATTACCAAGAGAGGTGGTCTGTTCGTCATTACAGCAGCCAATTTAAATAAATTACGTAATAAAAATAATAATAGTATATATATATATATATATATATATATATATATATATATATATATATATATCTAATATATTATGTAGGGACATACATATATAGGCCTAGATACAAAAAAACATGCATGCACTGTTTAAGAACCTGTCTTAATACCATTAACCGCTAATCCAGTATCAGCGCCCCCCTGTTCACGAATTTCTGGATCCGCCACTGATATATATATAATATATATATATATATATATATATATATATATATATATATAATTTCTGTATATTAATTATATTTCTAAATTTAAGAAGTTAAATAGGTCAATGCTTGCAACATATATCGTATTCGCTGCCGCATAAAAAGAGAACTGGTTTATACAAAACCAAACAGCATTCGGAATATATTTTTACTATCAAGTAGTTGCAACAGTAGATATTATTCTCGGCGCTTACAGGAGCAGCTCTGTAACTGAAGAGAAGATGCATTTCACTGCATTGGGTCTGCCCAGGCTTTTAGTCCATAGACTGCAAACAAAAGGACCAAATAAGCCAATATCGAGGCGCATATTTTTATTTAAAAAAAATAGGTTCACGCAGATGTAACTATCCTGATGAATCGGTCAACCTCTTAAGTTATTAATCCCGTTAGTTACCTTTACATTCAAGACCAAGAAAAATAAAACCAAGGGAAATACTTCGGAAATATAAGGGAGTTCTCATCTTGTCCCGGGCAAAGATTCAGTATCTTGTTCACTCGTACATCTACCTGAAGAGTTCAAATGATGGTTCTTTGTGTGTATATATATATATTATTGAATACCAAACAAACAACACGAATATCTGTTGAATGTACTAGAATTTCAATTAACATCTGAATAACATATGGAGCTTGAATAATTATTGATATCGTAGCGTGTAGGATGTTTAACAAATTCTAATTAACATACTCACAGCTGCAAGCATTAATTCCGCGATCTTTCCTCTGACAGATGTATTAATTAATCACATGTTAATTTTTATGACAAATAGATATATATTGATAAGCATTCACATAAAAATATACAGGAACCCGAAAAATACATGGAAATTATAACACGTGTGTAATTTATAGAGATACGGGGGGGGGGGGGGGCTTACCCTATCATGACTAATCAAAATAAATCGGCTAACGGGTTTCATTTTAATCTCAGGAACAGGACATTTTTTTAAAGGACCTAAGACGTATAGCTCACGCGCCCTCTAGTACAAAACAAAATGTGTAAGAGACCCAACGGAGGTTCGCCTTTTTTAATATCAGACACCTTGCTAAACGACAATACCAAGCGGTGGGATTGACAGTTGTACCGTACTTTACCGACTTCCCAATCCGGTATTGCGATTTCCCGGGGGAACAGTCCCGATTTTTAACACTGGCTGGGCGATAACCAAAAGCGTCACAATATGCTTGAGCGAGAGGAAAAACAACCGAGACGGTCAATGGTATCAATAAGTTTAATTCGCAATTTACAGTGGGTTCTCGGTCTGTCGCCGCTGCCTCATAACACAGCAGTCGACTAGTCGACTCTAACACCCTCTCAAACGTTCCAATCGACCAGCGTTCCTTCAATATTCACCCTTCTCAGCAGCCAGCCTCGACCTCGGCTCCGTTGCCCTGAACTTGCGCCTGCCCTTAATAAAGTAAAATGGTACATACTCTAAAACCTACGACAGTCCTACTATATCTACCCCAACTTGCCACAACAGTTTTCCAAGAGCTTGGGTTGCAGAGTGTCAGACGCTTTGTCACGAAAAAGCCGTTTAGACTGAACGTGGCGGTGCAAATTAACCAACAAAATGGGATCAGTTGTATTTTGTATAAATAAAATTAAGTACCTATACTCTTTAAGAACTGTGGACAAAATGTGTATTTACCCCAGAATGTAATCAGTCATATCCTTATTTCTTAAATATATTAAATACCAGGCGCTTAAAGTGGGGGCTAATTATTTATGTTGTAAGTATGATGGATGGGAAAGTGGTGGTACTTATTATTTTGCCCTATTTGGATAAAACATAAGAAAAGGTATGAATAAAATACAGAAATGCAAGTAAACATGATTATATTTAATAAAATAATTACATAAAAATATGAATTTTTTCATTTTTGTATATCTTTTATTATAATGTTTTATTATATACAGTCACATTTAAGCAACTCAAAATACAGTACTATACAGAAAATATGCGACATTATGACCTCGTGTACTATGAACTTATGTATAGCTGATTTACTGTGAAAATTACTCTAAATACCATATAAATTATTTATCTGCGCTTTTTAGTGGCAACGTGCCCCAACATCCACAGAGTAGCCCCTTTAAATGATTGACAGATTCTATGATGCCGATCGAGTGTCCGATATTATCTGGGTTCATATTTACCACAAAAATAGCCACCCGGTTAAAATATCATTCTCGAGTTATGGTTAGGATAAAGTATGCCTATCAGAGGTGTCTTATTTTATGTATATCCGCCAGAACATGTATATGAAATAATTGCTGTTACTTTGCACCTTGATGGTCAAAAATGGAACCAGATGTGTAGCAACTTTTTTTCATTTTGAACGAATATTTCGAGGTGCAGCACAGTGTCATTGGCAATCGCGGTTTCCAAAAACATTCAGGACAAAAGTGGACTTCCTTTCATACGTATTAGATTTAATTCATTTCTTACCACAGTTCATGGGGTCATATTTGCATCACGCAATCACACGGCATTTGCAGTATCTGTTCAGGTGCAATACACAAGTCTAATAAGATGTCAGAGTGGCATCGCATGCACTATCGACAATTACGTTGGAAATCTCGGTGAACAAACATATGATTTCGTCGCTTTGTCGCTAGGGTGATATTTATAAATCAGACGGACCGTTGAATATGTTAAGTTACTTTCTAAAAACGCCCAACATGTGCCAAAATAGGATTCTGAAGTATACCATATATATATATTCGAAAATACCATTGCATGTTTGTCAAAGCGTATTCAAGCACGTCATCCAAGGGTTATGTGATAAAGAGTGAAGTCCTGCGCGGGGAAGGTTATAACAGTGTGCACTATAGAGATGGGATTTAAACTCCCTGTATAACAGATTTGAGCAAACTTAACTTTTTATGTAAAAAATGATGTATGATTATATGATTATCACTATTTTATTGTATCATAACTTTCAGCTAATTAGTGCAGTTTATTGTCAATATAAAAAGTGAAAAAGGTCCGCCAATGAAAAAGTGAACATATTTCTGCAATTAACGGTAATTAAATTGCAGATAATTATAATAATTAAACATAAATATTATTCCCGCAAGATCTGAATGTTCTTTATCAAAGTTCATTTATATTTTGTTGATATTTTTTTGGATACTTTTTCCTACAATTTTAAACTTTAAACTAAAACTTTATTCTTTTAATATAGCGCCTACTTTTAAACATACATATTCAGTGACTCTCAACAAAAGTACTTAAATATATTATGAAATAAGAGTTAAAACTTAATATAAACTTAAAATTTTCAATTTTCTATATGTTTTCACAAATGTTAACCAGTGTTGTCAGTGGTTAATAATAATGTTGTACACGCGTCATAGTATACGTTTGATTTTTTTTCCCAGTAAACCATTGAAAAATATTTTTAAAAATGTTAAAAATATTAATTCCGTGATATTATATTTCTTTTATACAGAAGTAAAAAGAAATTATAACATAATAACATCATAACATTCACCTCACAGCTGCCGTCTGAGTGAAAATATCTGACAAATTTTTATTCATCTATATATATATATATATATATATATATATATATATATATATATATATATATATATATATATATATATATATATATATATAGTGTTATATATATATATATATATATATATATATATATATATATATATATATATATATATAGTGTAGTGTAGAGACGAAATAGTCCGTTCAAATGCTTTGAATTGGATTTGATCTAAGGCAAATTACATGCATTGGACTTTTTTTGGTCTTAAAGTATACAGGAGTACTCAAAATCATTTGATTTAAACATATTTATTGCAACAGGATTACAAGCGTAGCCTTTTTGGCTGATAGAGAAGTTCTTCTATATGACAAAATATAAAACATGTTACAAACAAAATATCATGCATGTAAGTAATAAAATACAATACATTTAGCCCTGTGTCAACGGAACAGTAATGAAATTGAAAGAACTGATGCACAGATACAGCCTGGGTCAGATAACTGCATGTGTTACGGACCGAGTTGTCGTGACCGACGTGAGGATGTGATAACAATTAACAATAAGTCATACTGTACAGGCCAGTCAATGCACTATATGAATAAAGTGGTTGGCGTTCGTTCGCGAAAGAGAAATTATCGCGAAAATGAAACATTTAATAAGTCGTCTCATCTACACAGAAAAACGGCCATATATAAATGTATGTTATCCATGCCTGTAGTAGTCGAAAAGGAAAAGATTGATCTTTTAATTAATAACATTTTTATTTTACATGTAAATAAAAAAATTGACAATGTAAAATATCAGGTCTTTTTTTTTATTTTGTGCTTATAGGCTACAACAATCTCCACTCGAGGTGCGGACCGGACCGGCCGGACCACCTCCTGGTCAAACACGTAAGCGGTCCGGTCCTGGTCCAGCTGTAGGCGGTCCGTTCCATTAAGTGAACCGGTCGAAGCGGTCCGGTCCATTTAGTAAAATATAATTAAAAATAAATTAAAATCAGTTTGTTTATTTGGTCGAATATTTAGGAGAACCGAAAACAGATACACAGCAAACCGTGCGATAAATGTGTATATTATAATCATTTGAATGACAAATTTAAAATCACTATCTGTGTAAATAATTTGACAACAGTGCAATATTTTGTGTTACAGTTGGGGGTTGGTGGTTCGAGTATAATCCAAATTGTGCAGGGGGGGGGCCAGCTGGTTCAAAGAATTGACTAGGTGGGGATGGCTGCAGGTTGACATGGAGTATAGATATAGGACTATGCATTTAATGTAGTTAATGTATAGCGTGATCACATTAAATGTATAGACGTGATTCACCATTGTGTTACAGAGGAAAAGCATCAGCATTGTGCAACACATTTGCACAGCAGGGGATCTCGAATGCTAAACATGTCACTTCATTCATAAGTTATTAACCAAATATGACCCTTTACTGTTTCTCAGAGTACACGAATATAAAATCATACACCTATATTATTGTATCCGCCAAAACAAGGTTTTCCGGATACTGTTTTTGACCGGGTTCCGCCGCCGCCGCCGCCGCCGCGTTCGTTTCCGTAATAGACCACTAAACAGATTTTCCCGAAACCTTACAAGATTATCGGGTCACATGTGAACTGGTTTCAAAATATTTTGCGTTGACCTCTGACCTTTTCTCTCACCAGTGGGTCCATCTGTGTGTCTGTTTTGACACATTAACCCACATATCGTTTGACCAATCAGTCAAAAAAATTTGCACAAATGTAGCCCTTGGATAGCATTATTACATACATAAAAAATGGTGGCGCCACCTGCACCCAATTTTTGCACAACGTCCATCTGTTTGTCTTGATAAATCACCCATATCTCTGCAGTGGTTAGACTTATCCACCTGAAATTTTGCATGTGTATTCATCCTGGATGGCTACCTGATTTTATGAAGGTGGCGCTACATACATTCACGTTCAGGCTGCAGACATCCAGGCTTATATTTCAGGACTGGTTTGACATATCCTTCTGAAATTTTATATGTGTATAAATCATATATAGCTCTTTATCCTACACAAAATTGGTGGCGCCACTTGCAACTATTTTTGCACAGCGTCCTTCCGTTTGTCTGCTGTGGGATAAAATAACTCATATACAAGCAGTGGTTTGACTTATCTGCCTAAAATTTTTCATATGTATACAACTTGGATAGCTTTCTGGATTTTGTGGCAGGCGATGCCACCTACATACACATTTTGATTTATTTTGTGGTTGGCTAGAATAACAAGAATTCAATCCATAACATTTAATGGTAATCTGGTCATTATAATATGCTTTTGTTGAAAGGCTTCTTTGCCATTGCGGGCAATCCTAGCAGCCGTCATTCGCTAAAATTGGGAGGACTTTTAGTGTAAATTTCTAGATTGGGTGAATGTGTACACTTGAAGCCGATCTGGTGCATTGTTCTGGTGGGCAGAGCTGCCCTGTGATCTGATCATCGAGCTAGTGATGCGTTGAACATATTTAAGTCGGCTTTGATTCATATATTTGCTGCGCTTCCGTAGAACAGGCCAACCAACCCAATTGTCGATTTTTTTTGCCGGACGGTGAGAGCCCGCACACCCATACCGATTATTACTGAATTTTGTTAACTTCTGATTTCGTCTCCAGGACTATTATCGGTGTCAGAAATGATAGCTGTGACAACCCGACTCAGTAGGCAATCGGATAATTGGTCAGGTAAAGCCTGCTCGCCGCCAGTAATCTGGTCTAAATGTCAGAGGGTTGATACGACGTTACAGAAATGATAAACAGAAGGAATTGAATGTTGTAAATCAGCCGATTCCGTCATCAAATCTACCGAATAAGAATTGGCTGGAAAATCTTTAATAAAGTCAAGGATTTATGCAGCCGATTTCCTGTCTGATTTTTTTTAATCCGGCCAGCAGCACCCTCAAATCGGCCGGAAAAATCGGTATAGATGAAACGACGGCTTAACACACACCGCAGGCTGTTTGTAAAAATTTTTAAACTGGTGATCCAATGTTCGCGGAGGTATATGTGCGGTCTCTGGCTGCTTTTTAGTTACTTCACTGTTTGAGAAATCAGTAATGATTAAGCTTGACATTGCTGCGCTCAATGTTGACAAAATTATGTCCCCTTTTATTCCATTCTTTACTCCAGAGATTTTTTCTTTACTTTACATCTTATTTATAATAATAATAATAATAATAATAACAATAACATTCCAGTCTGAAAGATTACTTTCTCTTTGAGAATGTATTTTAAGTGAACGTAAACTTGAACAAGCATTTATATCAAATATTATACCATCAGGTGTTGTGAGGGTGTTGTTATTCATTCATTCAACAATATTAATATATTAATTTAGGTGTTATTTGTTCCAAAATAATAAATATATGTTAATTAATAAAGACGGACAAGCAGTGTCTTAACGGTTCCGGATCCTCTGGATACCCTTCTGCAACTCATAATGAATTTTACACTTTGTAAGAATTTATTCAAACCAATAAACTACATGAACGTATTTCTAATATTTTAAATATAATAATGGAAAGTCGAGCGGTAAAATGTTCGGCTCTCTTCGCTGGCGGCCCAGGTTCGATCCTCGGGGTGGCTATGAGAGTGGGTTGTAGTTCCCCATCCAAGGCCAGTAGTTTTCTCCGGGTTCTCTGGTTTCCTCCACCTAATATATACAGACAACCGAACGCAAAAATCAGAGCCATGGAGAGTGCCGCGATTAGTTATAATAACTATTTGTACAATCCATGTAAAATAAATGTTAATTGAAAAATTTAATAATTTCAGCTGTACAGTATCTTCATCCTTGAAAGTGTTGGCTAATCTGTCGTCATGCACTTTTAATTACTCTAAACATTTATTAACACAAGAAATACTCATGACTGTTTCTATGATCATTAATGAATAAAATAAACTACACATTCAAATTTCAATCTTCTGGTGTTTACATATCATGCAACTTCACATGCTGCATATATATATATATATATATATATATATATATATACATATATATATATATATATATATATATATATATTTGTGAGCGTGTGTATATCAAACTGCATGTTTGGGTGAAATAGTCAAGACTTGAAATCTAGGAAAATTTAAAATTCTACCAAGTGTTACACAACCAAATATAAACAGATCACGTATGCGAGATTAACACAAAATTTTGTAATGGAGATAAAAAAATCAGATCCTGTAACACTAGGCATGTGAATTGTCTATGGGAATGAATAAAGAAGTCAGTGTTTTTTTGTTAACCAATAACTATAAATTATTCTTAAAACAACCCTAACATTACTATACACTAAATCAAAACAATTATACAGTAAAACAGCGGTATAACATCAAATCAGTACAATCACACAGAAAAATAAACAATGTGCACAGTACCTGGATACCAACACCGTCACAACGATAAGTTCTTTAAATGTATACTCTCGGAGAATGACAGTCCAGTGTAAAGCTCTTGTAACAATCCAGAAAGTAAACTGAAGTCCAAATGCACAAAATCCAGGAGAAACTCTGAAGAAAAATCTATAATTGCCGCACACGTCGGATAAGGTCCCAGAAACTTACACACGCTTCTGCGTCCGCTGAAAATCTTCACTGCTCCTGCTCCCGGCTCTAAAACACAGCCCTTTATATACTCTTCACCCCAAACCGATAATTTTCCACTTCTCGAACAGTCTATAAGATCTTAAATAACACAGTAAACACGTGCCACAGGAATCATCCAGAAGAACATCGCTGCGTGTCTCCACGCACCATGGTGTACACGTGACTCACGACCAGGCGAGAAAGTCCTAGCCGGCTCGACAACGAGAGTTCAACCAGTACGGATTAAACATAGAATGCAACAAACGGCCCGGCGAGGGTGTCACATCACGAGTTACGCCCATGTCACACAATAAAAAGAGCACCTGTAACAAAAGAAATGGGCTTGAATTTCAATATTAGGCCAAAAAAAATTAAAGGTATGGTTCTCAGGCACCGCCCGCGTCAATTTTAACCCCCCGCATCAAACATTTTTATTTTGATTTCATCATTCAAAATGATAAAATGATAAAATAATACAATTTCGATACGATTTCCTTTGTTTTGTAGTGCTTTTACCTGTTTAGCAAGTAAAAAACTGTCATTCACATGCTTTTCCCTGATCATATGAAATTTTATCGAAACATAAAATTGATTTCTGAAAAAAAGTGCCTGAGAGTCATACCCTTTTATTTTTTTGGCCTTACCGTAATTTTTTTATACAAATTAAACGATAAAACAGGTGTCACAGCATCGAAGAAAATTGAGGATGATTGATGAAAAAAGTCAAGTATTTTCTAATAATAATTTTCCTTGAGTCTGTAAAGTTTATCCTCAAAATTACATGCAAAGTTGATTTTTTTAGGGGGCCTTGCGGCATCCCCCTGGCTACGCCTCTGACTTTTCTCTTAGCACTGAGAATCAGTCAAGCCTGTTTCCTAAATACTATATTTTAGAAATACCACACAACTGCATGGAGCAGCCGGATTTTAATTTGTATTGGATTAGGAGAAATCCAAAACCAAAAGCAAGTTTATATCCAGCGTAAATTGCCAGCTGACACGGGTCCCGCGCTATCACGGTACAGAGGTGTCTGTTCAGGTGCGGTCCCTCTCCCTTCTCGTGACCGCTTGATAACTGATAAACCCTGCTGTTCCCGAGATCTGATAGAAATGATTAACAGAGCTTGGGCTGAACTAAATCCGGTAAAAAAATTATAAACGACTCGAACTGATGCGACGCGTTGATACGTGGGTCATTGGTTGATTCATTCTGGGGCGTCTGTGTGTGCTTTCAAATTCATATGAGCACATTTAAGTTTACAGATGCGTATCCGTGTGAAATAAAAAAAAGTATAGAAAAAATAAATGAAGAATCAATACATGTATGCTGGTGACGAACACAATAAAAAGGTACCAAATGTAATGGATAATTGTAAAATTATGTGTAAAGATATAAAATAATATTCATGATAAATATTATTATATATATATATGAAATATATGAAACAGTTACAAAGTCTACTCTGTTCGAGGCTGACAGTATACCATTTTTATACAGTAAGCAAAAATATTAACGTATACATTTTTTAATGACATTATGTAATATATCATACAAACATCATACAAGGAGTGAAAGTTTTATCTTTCAAAACGAACATTCCCATAAATATATAACATATTGATAAGGCAAATGTATTTTATTATTACATATCAAATACATTAGGCCAAAAAAAAGTAAATGGGATGGTTCTCAGGCACCGCCCGCATCAATTTTAATACCCCGCATCAAAAATTTTAATTTTGATTTTCAATAAAAACTTTCCAATTTTGAGCTGCTGCCGCTCCAACATTTCTTTCAAGAAGATAAAACCATACAATTTCTTTTATTTTGTAGTCCTTTTACATGTTTAGCAAAATAAAACTGTTATTTTCATGCTTTTCCCTTATCATTTGACATTTTTATCGAAACATACAAAAAAAATTAAAATAAAAAAGTGCCCGCCCGCATTGATTTCTGAAAAAAGTGCCTGAGAACCATACTTTTTTTTTATTTTGGCCTTATATAATATATTATATATACATCATACAAGTAGTGAAGGTTTTTTTCTTTCTACATGAACATTCCCATAAATATCAAAATATTAAAAACAGGATATAAAATGAGGTAAATAGCTGTACTGACAGTGTACTTTTAAATAACGGCATAACTTTAAGCTGTGTATCAACCAATCGGGTACGGATACGGGTAATTTATGTTTACCCATTTCATGTTTACTTACATAAACGTTGACCGTATGGCTAAAGTGGTACTTTTAACATATTTAGCTAGGCGTCATAACAGTACAAAATACGCCATTCAAACCAGAAATGTTTTACTTTCTATGTATGTGTGTGTGTTAGTAGTCCAATCCGAGAAAATTAATCTTTAGCCATATTTTGTGTTATCTTAGATTCGTGGACAAATCTAAGGGCAACCACACTTATAAACTCTAAGCAGACCACCCGCTTAAACAGATGTTGAAACTTTTTCCCCTTTCACACACACACAAAAAAGTTTTCAAAACGATTTGGGCAAAGAGGTTTGATTAAATCGGTTTGAATCCATGCTGTGCGTTCACACGGGCATAAGGCCAAAGCGAATAGGTGGTTTAACTGATAGCCTTTCCTTGGAGGGAAACGCCGTAAACAATTTCCGGGTTACTCAAAACTAGGTCCAACCGTTCTAGAGCGTTCACATATAACACTTTAGCAAAGCGGATAAAACGACTTGCATTCAAAATGGGTTGAATCAACCTCCTGAGCTTGATGCAGGAGGTCAAAACGGTTTGAAAACGCTTTTGATTGGCGTGGGAACACTCAATTCGCATTCAAAGCGTTTCCAAACGGGGTATTGCTCTATATTTCGAAGGTATGCCCCTTTTTCGGTATGGTTTGCAACCAGGTATTGTATTATAGTTTTGGTTATACCTTCCGCTAATCATAAAAGAATATTTGTTTTTTTTTTTTTTTTGTTTTTTTTTGCATTTTTTACATCTGTGATTGACAAAGTGCACTCGTAAGAAGTCAATGAAATGATACTTTGTTTCAAAGTAGCCGAATGCAAAGATAAATATACCTAATCTAAAAAAACAAAATCCAGGAAATAACGAAGCAGCATTTACATCAGTATAACACGCAGTAGTCTAATCCCATTGTTAAAGAAGCATTCTCTAGCTGCATTAAAATCAACTGTGTCCATCACGTGCGTGCTTTTTTCATCTTATTTAGTTCATATCCTTGAGTAAACCTAGTATATGAAATATTAGTCATGACAGTTCCACCTGAAAGCTATTCCTGTTAACCTGGTGTGGTAACAGGATACGTGGCTACAGTAAATTTGTCGTCATTTTCAACGGCTATTTCGTCGTTTTCAAGTGCGTTTGTATGAGCCATGACGCCGCTGATCCCGAGGTGCTGCTGTGTCTGTAAACAACATATTACTTTTGTCCGATGCACAGACGTACTACACCCGTGCATTATTTGGTCCATTGTGCACATGGGGCTCAAAGAGGTTGGGTGAAGGGATTATTTTTTTATCTCAAGCATTTTGTGACAGCCTCGTATGTTAGTAAATCTTTGCCCAACTAGATTTATCTTCTTTAAATTCTGGTTTAGCTATAAAGGTACATTGTTGATCAAGTATTCTTACTTTGGTAAAGATCACAAAAAGAGTACGACAGCTTAACGTATTTAAATTAAGAAATAGAGACATTTATAGCTAAATATAGTGTCATATAAAATAATAAATATTTCAAAATGTATTTATCGATACATCTGATACATCTGAAAAAGGGCTTTATACCTTCTTGTGTTGGCTTAAACATGTTTATGTTAGTGAAAATAAACTAATCAGTAAAAATCAATCACTGACAGAATGCAAATATCGGTCACCAGTGTTCTTTTCATTCTCTCCAACTATTGTCAATGTAACATTAAACTGATTATTTGCAAAAAATAAATGAATCAAAGCAATACCTGCAGGAGGTTTGCTTGTTTTCTCACAGTTGTGAACCTGTTTCACGCAACTGCGAAGACGATGAAACCCAGGGCAGTTTCCGAGGCTTTCGCAGGTATGAACACGTCAACACAACCCTGAGACATTTTCTGCCTTCGGCACGAAATAAAGCCGAGGAGGATGTGTACAGTAAAAAGTTCACAGCAAAGTACATAAACACAAACAGATCTCCAAAACAATCAGTAATCACGTATAAGGCTCGCCCGCTGTACCATTCCTTCAGCCCTACTGAGGTACGGCAAATATGTCTAACTGTATGAGGAAGCGTCATAACCATGTACAGGAGAAGAAGACGTGAAAATGTTCTGGCCAACTGTTCTTCCACGGGCCTGCTCTGTCCATCTGACTTGTTCCCTCTGGATGTGGTTACGTTGATCTTGTTCAGTTTTACTGCTTTGTGGGCGAGAATCATGAACACAAGACAAACAAGCCACGGGGCCGGGGAGGACAGTATAAGCGACATGATGTCCAGTTTCCGCCAAATTCTCTTATCGATGGTTTCCTGTTCTTTAGGACGGGACGTGCCGAAGCCTAAGACAAACCGTGGGATGTTGAGAATTATACTCAGGACAACAACCAACACAATGACGGCTCGTGACCTCTGCAAGGAGCAGTAAACTTCCGCCTTGAAAGGCCATCGTGTTGCGAGGAATCGGAAAATGGCTATACTGGCCACTAACCAGCTCGAGGCGCATATCATTATCCCTGTCCCACCGAAATAAATGTGAACAAGGTACACCTGCTTCAACAAATCTCGATACGAAAGTTCTCTCCCAACGTCTGCATAGTAAATATGAGCAGGGTAGGCTATCAGAAGAAACAACATGTCAGTGGTCACCATACCTTGGAGAACCGGCGTCATCAGGTTACGAAGTCGACGACGACACAGGATCACAAGCGTGGCCGCGTCACCAAGGATACCAAACGTTTTAATGAGCAGTAAGAGAACTCCATAAACCCACACGTATACTTGGTATCGTTCATCATTTGTCAAGCACCGGACCCAGGTGGACTGAATGTCAACTTCGGTGGATGTAAGATTTTCCTTGCAGTCTCTTGCAGAGCTGTCAGATTTAAAACTCTGAGTGATGTTTCCAGCGTACATAGCTTCTAAATGGTGCTGTACATAAACCTAGCTTCTGATGGTAAAGTAGATGTGAAAATCGAGGCAGAAATTTTCATAAATATCCTTAGTAAATGTGATTAGTGTTAGATTGTCAATGGGTATCTTTGAAACAAACTTAACGTAAATGATATCTCAGTTAGTTCCTGTCATTTACTATGAAATACTGTGATTCTAATACTAACTGTTCTGTACATAAATGTACATTATATTATAGCAAGTGCGCCGAGCAGTTGGTCAGTCAAAACGGCAAATAACACTGTATATTTCACTTTGCCGTTATTAAACACACAATCCATGAATAAGTTTCCTTGTATCTTTCTGAAAATACTCATAATATGACAAACCCGGACATTGTGGCTTTGCTTAAAATAGAAATTCGTGAGCACATGTGTAGCATTAGCTATGTGTTGCATGCAATTGAGTTGCTGTAGTTGGTAAAATTAAGTGTAAATAGTGAATGGAAAGTATGTAATAATGTTTTGATCACTTTTTGTAGTTTATCGGTTTGTTGACCTGATTGAAGATTTATATTCTTTATATTCAAGAACTCGTACAGCGAAGTTTATGTGTGCATCGTCTGGAAACGAAGAAACAACATGTTATTTGTCACCAATCCTTGAAGAACTGGTGTCATCCGGTTACGAAGTCGACGTCGACTCAGGATCACAAGCGTAACCGCGTCCCCAATGACATCAGATGTGTTGACGAGCATTAAAACCATTGATTCCATAAACAATCAGGTATATCCGGTGCATTTCTTTGTCTGTCAGGAAGACCGGTTATCAGTATTGGCTGGTATGAGGTTTTCCGTGCAATATCTTATTGTCAATGAGTTGTTCAGCTGAATTTGTGTGACGTTTTCAAGTGAATAAATTTCCGAATGGTATTTACCTCAAGTACAAGTATATTGAAAATGAGATGAGAAAATCAAAAGAAAAGAATATTTAAAATTTATCCTTTACAAAGGATAGGTATTTTCGTTTGAAAAAAAATCACCTCACGTAAATGATATTACAGTCTTTGTACCGGTACAGTCAAGAACTGTGTTTCCAATAACATTTGCTTTGTATATAAAGCGCATACATATATATTCTCATTACATGTATTAATTCCGGCAGGAACGCGCCGACAATAGTATACGTCTTATCACTCCAATTGTTTATACTGATTAAACACACGCACAATGAACATCTTCCTGATAATAATAAATAAGAGAGCGTTTAATAACGGGGAAGCTCAGAAGCATAAGATGTTGTGGTGTTGCAATCGTTTTTCCCCATGGCTAGTTCTGGTGTGTAATATTTTTATTATACGACTTTACATTAATAAAGCACATACATCGAAGGTATGAATGCCTGATGGTGTAAATTTGTTTAACAAATAAAAATATGTTAAATAACCTTAAAAAAAAAACAGAAATTAGCAGTAACTTAAAAAAAATCCTTAACAAGAATAATTTTTAGATGACCCTTTGCTTTCGGTTAGGTAATCCTTGTTCAATTACTGCCAGCAAACCCAAGCATTCCCACGTTTTTATATTGCTTGTTGAAATCGAAGCGGCGGATATGGTGAGACTGTTTAGGTGAAAAAAAACTGGTGCAACACCTTGCAGTGCACGATACCGGATTTGACGGATTATACCTACAAAATGTTGACAAATTGATAGCCATGCAGAATACCTCGGTGAAATCAGCTTTGCAAGGGATGCTTCTTTACACCGGATTTAACACGGGCTACGCCTGTCCTGAATAGACTACAACTATATAAAAGTATAATAACGGGTAAAGAGTCGTTCATGTGCGGGCGTGACGTTGCTATCACCTGGATATGTCGTTCCACTAGACCGATAACACCTTGTTTTATTGCGATATTTTGTAGATGAAAGTACAATGGTATTTACCTTTTATATGACGGCTCATGGACATACATTCATCAAAGATGAAACCCAAATTTCAAACGAAAGTGCCAAATATGAAAAGCATTTAAATAACCAAACAGTTATTTTATTAATTTTTAAGTTGGAAATTTCTTTCTTCTTAATTTGCCTCTGTCCTGTCCGCCAAGGCCACAGTATCCTTGAATCAACCATGCTCACAGACTTTTATATGATGCATCATAAAGTAGAATTTCCATATAAATATTTTATTTCATGATTTTCTTCATTTTCAGAAAGGCGCTTAATCGAACAATCTAAATTGCTTTTCTGAGAAGTCGCTGATCATATAAAAATTGTTGAAAAAATTAGCTCGGCAATATGGAGATAGCTCTTATCGTCTAATATTGGCATGTTATGAATCAATTTGATTCTAGTTTCCTCCGGCTTAAATTCAATGCTCAATCCGCCTTTCCCCCCAGTTTAGCCAATGTTATGTCACTGGTATGTCACCGCTGGTAAGAGTGCACTTTTCTGTTAACGATTTGTGAAAGTCATCACCATTATCATTGGATTATTCCTTTATGGTTTCGCGTCCTCTGTACTGTGTGCCACATCGCAACATTAGTATACCATCTGTTTATGTTGTCACATCGTCAAGACTGTTACCATTCTGAGCCGTTCACTCCTGAAATACCTCATGGCTTCACTTATCTCAGCTGGCAACCTAGTGGTCCTTAATATCTAGAAACGGCCATAGATTGTTGAGGGGCATCTGCCAGTGGTCGATGTTTTCATGATCCAACAAACTGATCACCAAAATCCAGCGGATTTGGGGTGTTTCTTCCTACCACAATAAATGAGTATACATTTTTTTTTTACTTATTCAGTTTTACGAATAGATTTAATATCTTAAGAAGTCTCAGTTGAAATTTTTTTCAAAATTTCTTGAACTTCGTGTGGTTGAAGTTCAATTTATAGAAATGTCAAGGCAGTACAGTTCCTGGAACACTGTTGAGTGCTCGTCGTCGATTTGATCTTTCGTCTTACACTCTTGTTCATAAACATTTTATTCAGGTTAATTCCCGTCGTCGGCTCTACTGCATATTGGTTAAACATCTGCTCTCCTATATATCGTAGTCCGATTTACCCAAAATTCCTATGCCGTCGCGCCATCTATACGCGGTATGGTTGTTTATATATTTATCAGTTAACAGGGAGCTACGTGCTAAGTATCTTTACAACGTTGTTGCTGTTTGTACACGGTGTAGGGTGGATGTAAGCCTAAAACAAACATGGTTGATATTGATCACGCAAAAATGTGATAAATAGGACCTTTTCCACCATCTGGACATCCCGCACCCTTATTTGTAATCATATACAGGTGTCACACGGCTAACACCTAGCAACGGACGTTGACATGTATCTGTACATTTCTGTTTTATATTTTTTTTTCAAACGCGCTTTCAGTTACTGGCATACCAGCGTTAATCAAACATGCAGACAAACCAGTGGAGGAACAATTACCAGGGACATTTAGAATACATCTAATCATCTATATGGTTCTGATTATCCTTCACACCGTTAGACAAGGTCTCTGGCGTTGACGAAATGGTACATTGGACGCCGGGTGTATGTCGCGGTGGACTTTGTGGTAGATCTCTTATTGGACCCGAACGTTGCTGTGAACTTTCTCCTCTATACCATAGGCGGATCCAGAGGAGAGCACAGGGGATACGTGTACCCTCCCCTTTATCGTTCGTAATTTTTTTACTGTATTTATTTCTTTGTTTTTTTTTTGTTTGTTTTTTTTTTTGCTGTATTGCATACTTCATGCGGCCTTTAATCTAAATTTCACCATGGATGTTACCATAGGTATAATTTTTATCTCAAGCTAACCCTCTCCCTTATTCTCTCAGAGTAACCCCACTTTTTTTAAGAGTACGACAGCAATACCATACAATTTCTAACCCATAGTGTATGGTTAGTTCAAGAATAGGCTGAATACATGACTAGGTGATTGTAGGTTTTATTTGGGTTAATATTTGCATGAAAAACCAAGGTTTCCAGAGGAGAATATATTCAGTGTTTCAGCATCGCCATAATTCCAAATCTGCGGCAGCCATGAACAAAGACTTGTTAGCATGAAGATGAATTTCAGCTTCTTTTGGTAGTTTGTCGGATCCGTAAAAGGTTTGTTCAAACTTAGTTTAAGGAATGATGATGATATAGTTTTGTAAAAACTGTGGTCCCAGTAAATTATATAGGTTCGGATGTGGTAGAAACGTACACGACGGCTTCAAACAAGAGGAGAATACTGAAAAGGTGGATTTTTTAGGCCAAAATAAAAAAAAGGTATGGTTCTCAGGCACTTTTTTTCTTAAATCAATGCGGGCGGGTGCTTTTTTTATTTTAAATTTTTTGGTATGTTTCGATAAAAATGTCAAATGATAAGGAAAAAGCATGAAAATAACAGTTTTATTTTGTTAAATAAGTAAAAGCACTACAAAACAAAGGAAATTGTATGGTTTTATCTTCTTGAAAGAAATGTCAGAGCGGCAGCAGCTCAAAATTGGAAAGAATTTATTTAAAATCAAAATAAAAATTTTTGATGCGGTGGTTTAAAATTGATGCGGGCGGTGCCTGAGAACCATACCTTTAATTTTTTTTGGCCTTAGGGGTTCGGGATTGAAATGTTGTTAAACAGATGTTTCATTTTCAGTTCAGTGTTGAGTATCTCTATTGTCTAATCTTCCCTGGTGCTTTGCTCAAGAATATAGAAGTGTACATTTTTTTAATTATATTTGTCGTATGTGTTAAGATTTAGAAACTGTGATATTAATTGTGTTTAGAGATTATATTTGTGAAACATATTCATTGTTAGATCAATATTAGATAAGAGAAACCTCATGCAAATTAAGGTGTTTATTTGTTTAACTGTTCTTTTAATGAAGTTGTTTTTATAATTCACGTTTCAGGGATTCACATCTGTGGCCATTGCCGCTAAATATTTTTTTTATACAAAGTTAGGCTTATTTAATAATGTTTCTATTTGCAGATTCTAAAATCATTATATATGCCATGTATAAAATTTTAACTATGCTGCTGAGGAACTTTTGGTCTGTTTAATAAAAGTTATTTTGAATTCATTGATTCAAGATTTTAGGTTTAAGATTTAATGGCCATTTACATATATGCCACTTTTAACGGTCACACAGGAGATTGAACATATGCCTTTGTTATAATTGTATGAAACATTAAAGGCTCCTTTTCTTGTTGAGATGCTTAACGAAGTAAAATTACATCCTTCGGGCAGTTGTGCCCCCTCTATAGCAAAATCCTGGATCCGCTAATTTCTACACTGTATCGTCTACACTGTTTTGTTCTGAGTATGGTTTAAGAATATCAGAACCGGACACTCTGTGTAAAATAACTGATAAGGATTCCGCATCAGGCCTTCCAGAGAGTGAGGCTGAGCAGAGTTCGACTATTACTAACACAGGTGTATCTTCAATCAGTTAAATATCATCTGGAAACAATGATACTGAATACCGTAGTAAATGTAAAGGTCACTTTTATATCTAGGAGCAGCAGGGTTGCCATAGTAACTTGAGGACCAAATCCGGACCGAAGACTTCTTGTTGGTGAAGTACGTGAAAGACCAAACACTACTGTGTCGGAGCAGCAGGAAAAGGACCAAACGCACTGCTTACCCGTTACCTACAGGAACTAGCTTCATACGGGAGATGTCAGACCTTGATCGACAAGTATGTTCAAATTTCCAACAAAGCAAGAACGACAAGTAATTCGATGTACAACCACCAGATGGGGATGGGGGCCTCAAGTCAGGCGACTGCAGACTGGCGTAAAGTCACAGCGCACTATTTTATTCTCATGGCGTCGTGTAAATGAACTAGAGAGTGCTTTCTCTGGCTGGCATATGTATACTTTCTCTGGCATATTATATATTTCACATAATCTGAAACAAAACTGACATTATCGGTCAGTTATGTTTTTACTTTTTAGGGGGGGTCAGTTTGGCCTAACTATAGGAATAACTGTGTAAGAAGGAAAAATGGTTACACAAGCTGCAGTTTTCTTGTCACCTTGTTTAAGTAAAAATTCTCAGGGGAAATATACCACAATGCAGTTTAAAAAAAAAAACAATTTTCAAAATAGGCATAAATCTGCAGGCTTCAACTAGATTTTGTGTTGTATAGGGAAGTTACAATACTACCACGTATTCTGTATATATTAGTATGATGTTATAGATTTACATTTCCTAATTGCAATTATCATTTACTGTTCGCATGCCCAGTGCATGGTGACATAGAGATAGCTTTACTCTCTACGTCAATACTCGTGCTCATGACAGTCACTCACACTCAACAGCAAAAGCCATCTGGTCCCACTTAAATATTAATTAAGTTTTAATCTTGTGTCGCAGTTTTGAGTATATTGCAGTTTTTAGTGTTGTAAAAGTCCTGTTTTTCCAGCTGACTTTTGATTTTAACTGTTTTGTAATAGAAATAATGTATTTGTACATATCTAAATACCATTGCTGCTGACACTAATGTATATCACAGCCCATGTTTTCCGTAAAATTAGTGCATATTCTATTAAAAACTAATGGCAGTTTCTTAAGGTAAAATCACCCGTTTACGTATGACTGACTGACCGGATTCGATGAAATCACAAACCTGAATAAAGAATCCTTTTTTTTTTACGGACATATCTATAATGTGTTGTTGTGGGTTTATCAAACCCTAGCTCTCTCCCTACGCTACGCTAGCCCCAGTAGATACTTTGAGAAAACTGGAGACATTGCAATAACCATAAAAATTATGAAACTTCGGCTAAGAGTGTCGTATCCAACCCTAAACATTTTTTTGTCAAATGAGCCATAACATTTTTCATCTTTAAGTCTCGATTAAAAGGGATGTTGTGTTGATAAACGGCAAAGAATATCTGCTCTGGTGGGCCAGAGTTACAATGTTTCAACAATGTATCAACAATGTATCAACTATTGTTCTATGAGCAATCTTAGGTCACGTAGGTCATTCTTTCTGGTGTTTTAAAAGTGAGTCTTGTTTTCATTCTTTAAAACAATATTTGACCAATTTCTTGGTCGCTTAGGTCACGTAGGTCATTCTTTCTGGTGTTTTAAAAGTAAGTCTTGTTTTCATTCTTTAAAACAATATTTAACCAATTTCTTGGTCGTTCGTGCAAATTATTATTTCTGTAAAAGACTAGGCCTATATAGGTTTCCCTGTCAATTTATACGATTTTTTTTACCGGCAAGGGTTTTAGGTTCCAGCGTCTTCCTGAAGTTTTTTACGTGGTGTTATCCAGGATCCCGGATACGTAGGCCATATGAATTCAGTATAATGTTGACCTGCTGTAACACAAGAGAGTGGAGGGAACCTTTAACAGTTAAATGGGTATATATATGCTGATGTTATCTGATTAGAGGGTCAGTTTCAACTTGATATTTACTGTATATGATTATTTTATTATTACTGTGGATGCATAATGCGGAACCAATATATACACTTTCATCTGTAGCAGTGCTGGGATTGAATGAAAAACTAGGAATAATTGTGTACATATATTTTAATGCGACAATATTAATGGATTAGTAAGCATTTACCAACTTTGGTTAGAGAAGCTCAAACTATTTTCCCCTATAAATGACATATATATATATATATATATATATATATATATATATATATATATATATATATATAGGATCTTTTCGTAAAATCAAATGAACAGCGCCAATTAGGACAGCATGAACACTGAAAACTGCACTGGAAACTTTACAATACAACCAACCATGTTGACAACCGGTCCTTCTGGGAACGTTGCATGACAGACGAAGAACAGCACCAGATATTCCAGTGGGTGTATGGAGTGGTTTTAATGCTTGTCAAAACATTGGTATCATTGGTGAAATGGTCACGCTTGTAATCCTGTGTCGTCATCAACTTCGTAACCTAATGACGCCGGTTCTCCAAGGTATATGGTGACCACTGACATGTTGTTTCTTCTGTTAATGTACCCTGCACATATTTATTTCGCAATTGATGGAAAAATATTTCTAAAAACAAATTTATTTTAGGTATACATGGTTTACGTCTTTTTTGAAGGCACAGGCATTTTGATCTGCGCGTCTAACTGGTTTGTGGCTAGTATAGCCATACTCCGGTTCTTAGCAACATGCTGGCCATTCAAGGTTGAAGTTTACTGCTCTATGCGGAGGTCACGCATCGTCATTATTTTGGTTGTTAGCCTGAGTGTACTTTTCAACATCCAATGATTTCTGTTAATCTATTCTCACCTAAACGAGGAGACAGGCAGCGTTGAAAATCTAAGAATTTGGATAAATATTGGACATTATCTCACTGAGTCTGTCCTCCGCCGCGCCATTGTTTGTTTGTCTTGTGTTCATGATCCTCATCAACAGAGCAGTTAAACGGAACAAGATGATCGGGACGTCCAGCGGGAATGAGCCAAATAAAAAAACAGACAAGTAGGGAAATAGTTGGCAAGAACATTCATAAGTCTGCTCCTTGTATATATGGATCTGATGTTCCCTCATGCAGTCCGACAGATGAACCGATTGATATCTTTAATAGCGATTTATTGCTGTATCCGTATTTTGCTGTGAAGTTTTTATTGTACAACGCTTCTTCGAGTTTATTTCGTACCGAGGGGAAAAAAATGTCTCAGAGATGTATTCACTTGTTCATGCTTTCGGTCACAGTAGCTCGTCTTCGGGGTCATCGTCTTCGCAGAGTCAGGAAAATGTTTTACATCTGTGAATGACCCACAATCAGATATGACCAGGATTCTTCACTCGCTCGAATTGAGTCCAAACTTGGAATGCGGAGTTCTCCTGAGCGAAAGAAGAAGTCCTTTCGACTAAAGCAGGAAGCCTTAAAAATCAACCTCCGCATGCGCAGTTCATGTTGTTTTCCCTGCATGGTGGGTATCCCAGCCTTTTGGGGGAAATCACAAATATCTATACCTGTGGACATTATCATCCACGTGCAGCAGAGACTCCGCACGTTATCGTCATCTTATGCAGATTTTAAAAGCACTGTTTAAACTTGTTAGCTCGGGCGTCACTGGTCAGTTTTAAATAAGGCAGCACAATTTCTTTATCATTCGTGTATATTACGCTAGTAGTAGATATACAGTCATGTATTATTGTCAGTTGAAATGCTGTTTCGAATTCAAATTAATCATTTTGAATTTGCCTTATTGTATATTACAGATAAGCACTGAATGCAGTGGACACGGTAAAACAGCAGTGTATATATAACTGATATTTTCTTAGGTGATCTTAATGTTATACCTATGAATTAAAATTCCACTGATATTCGTAATTAATGTAAGAAATACTTAATATAAACATTTC
This sequence comes from Sipunculus nudus, assembly GCA_026874595.1. NCBI lineage: Eukaryota > Metazoa > Annelida > Sipuncula > Golfingiida > Sipunculidae > Sipunculus > Sipunculus nudus. The sequence goes on from CM049309.1 coordinate 36,118,394, forward strand.
GAAATAAATTGTGCCCAAGGCCCTAAGCAAACCACGTCTTTGGCAAATTCTCTCTGAGCCTGTTGCCTGTTCAGACGGTTACCGGGGCGATAAGCTGTCACTCAAAACGAAATGAACATGATTGGCTCCGTGTATTCCTCGCTTGGCTGTGTCTTCCAGCACAAGGTCTCATCTGATTGGAAAAAAATACAGTGCTCCCCTCTGGTGTAGCAATTCAGGATACGAGGTCATAACAAACAGCGCTTACGATATAGGGAGTAGGCCTTTAGTTAAAGCGCTGTGTAAAGAGCGTATGTTGTTTATTCTGTGGCCCACTGTGAAGCAGTATGTTCCTGACTGATTTTTTTTACAAGATAACTGAGCTACTCCACTCACCTGGGCTTGGCTCTATAATTCCCGACTCTGGTATTTCCCTGACTTGAAGTTTACTTCCTTTTTTCGCTGTGAGAGATTCCCGGTGTATGGGTTGATCATCGGCGGTATCTACATTATAATAATGTGTTTACCTTTACCTAGCTGCAACAGCGTCGCAGCGAAAATCACCGCGTTTTGGCCTACAAAGTTTTCTCTGGTCGGCATGACATAAATATCATCGAGTTTAATTCCAAGTTTTTTAACCTTATACTAACAGGACGCTTCGCTCTTACTAAAGCCACCCTTGTGGCACAGTAGTTTATCACCGATTTTAGTAATTTCCCTGACTGGCACAACCGTGGTTACGACCTTGTCGATCGGCATGTTGACTGATGCGTTCGCTCGATTACAAATCTGAATCATTGTATGTCCGCCGACCGGCCTTACCACCAATCTTGAACAAAGAACATGATGTTGTGACATTGGTGAATGTGCAGGTTCAATCACTTGTGTCCTGACAATTATCCACCCTGGTTGGTACCAAACATTTTGACAGGGGAAGCAGAGTCAATGCAGCGGAGGAGCGCGCCACCGATGTAGGCTTCTTGTCAGGTCGTGCCTGTAACTGTGTCTATCTTTAACTGTGTGTAAGCTATTTGTTTTCGAAATCAATAGTGCACTGGTAAATAGAACGTAAAAAGTCTATGCCTAAAATCAGTGGGCCATGTAGCCATGTAGACTTCTTGTATAAATTTTAGTTACTTTGCTGTGATTGGAATATCAACCATGCACCACTAAAAGCGTACGTCCTTCCCACATATTTCTACAACATGCGCTGTGAGCGATCGTTCTTGTTTCATTTTAAAACCAGTCCTCTCCAAAGTTACTATTGAAACAGAGGAAATTGCAGCAACATTGTTAATTAAAGCTCTTATTTCGGTCACAGTGATCATAATCCTTATCAGTTGAATAGTCATAGCAATGCTTTAACAAATCTATGTTGAATTTTCCTACGAAAAAAACAGGTTATCTACATGGTCAAGAGTGAAAATAAACACGTTTAATATAGAATTTGTTAAGACACTTAATGATATCTTACGAGTCACAAATGAAAAATAACGCAGACAGTTAAAAAATATATGTTTTATATTACTTAAAATTATCGCCGATATAATATTATACATTTTGTCATCAAATAAAAATCTCATACTGATTCCAGTGTATAAAACATAGTCATAACTTCGTCGCTATCGGTATGTGACAAGAGATAAAGGATCTACATCAAACACAATATGAGGTTATATAATATTTAAAATCATACTGCATACATACATTTGCTCTGCACTAATTAAAAAAAAAAGAGCATAACCACCAACCTTGACTTGATCAGGGGTTTGCCCGTTATATATATAAAGTTGGGGCTACTGACACCAAGTCCGTTTTAGGTATCCCTAGCGAACATGTGCCCGTAATATAGACATGCCCGTAAGAAGTAGTTTCCTCTGTGTGTGTGTGTGTGATTGTGTGTATGAAATGTTGCCTCTGCAAAGAAACTACAGAGATGATAAGAAACCAGAGTTCCTCTAGTAAACGTATTTGGTAGAATTTGGAAGTTGGAAGTTCTGTCGGATATTTACTTATACGTACCGGTAGTTTCGTACAACTAGCTGTTACATCCATCATGTAACGTTAATGCAATACATCCTGATAATTGTGCTGCACCATATGGGAGCGTTTATAATTATTTTATATCCAGTTACTTTTACATCATTCGTTTTGTAAGACAGAACTGTCCTTTGAGAAATTCATTTTCTGCCATTACACTGAATAAAGTCACCTGTTGCAGATCGAACCAGAACATGTAACAAAATCGAACTCTATTGTTTCGCTAACTGAGGAAACCCAAGTGGTGAAATAAGTGTCACCTGTCTCATTAGTGACCGATGGGAGAATATCAGTGGCTGCTGCCTTATCTGTTAGTGACACTCGTGAGACAGAATCTGTGTCATCTTTGACAAAATAAGCAGACGTGTGTTCATTGGCTGCTGTTACACAGGTGACAAAACCACCGACTTGTGTATCATTGGCTGACGGTAGACATGTGACGACAACAGTGCTTGCTTGTTGATTGGATGACGACGCGCCTGCATTGATATTATTGGCTGCTTGTTCGTCGACAGACGAAACACAGGTGCCACCATCACTAGCTGCATCCTTATTTCCAGCTGGTGCCCACTTTGCAATAATTTTAGTACAATGTACGCAGTTCCACATTTTCCTTAAACACGCTTTGCACTCAGAATAATACAGTTTAGACGAAACCGTGTAAAGGAGAAAGTTCACAGCAAAGTACGGATACAATAAGAGATCTGCCACACAGTCCATCGCCACATACACCCGGCGTCCACTGTACCATTCAGTCATCCCAAGTGACGTACGAATCACGTGTCTGACGGTGTGAGGGAACATAAGAACCATGTAGACGCTTAAAAGTCTTCTAAATGCCCTTGCTAATTGTTCCTCCACTGGTTTGTCTGTTTGATTGACACTACTCTCAGTTGGACTGTCCACTGACAAACGTGTCTTCTTCACTTCTCGATGGGTAAGTACCATGAAGACAAGACATACCAGCCAGGGCATGACAGCTGCAACAACCATCGCAGCTATATCGAGCCCACGCCACATTTTAATCCACCGATTCTCAGGAGGTCGATTCCCTGTGGTTTGTTGGCCTAATACAAACCTTGGGATGTTCACGACACCACTTAATAACACAATCAGAACGACGGTAAAACGAGACCTCCTCGGAGAGCAATAGGTCCTGGCTTTGAACGGATACCGTGTCGCGACGAAACGGAACACAGAAATACACGCCACCAACCAGCTTGATGCACTGATCAAGATAGCGGTCCCTCCGAAGTAGAAGTAAACCAGGTAAACGGTATGGAAGGCGTCAGGGTTATTGAGGTTACGCCCCCATATTGAAAAATATATGTGTCCTGGGAAGGTCACTAGGAGAAAAAGTAAATCTGTGGACACCATGCCCTGCAGAACGGGTGTCATTAGATTCCTCAGTCGACGGCGGCACAAAACGACCAGAGTTATCGTGTCTCCAAAAATACCAAAAGTCTTAACAATCAGTAGAATGATCCCGTATATCCAGAAGTATATCTGTCTCTTTTCTTCCTTTGTGATGTGCCAGGGGGGAATTTCGGTGGTATTTAGAACTGGGATCAAGGTAGTCATTTTGCCATATTCCACATCGGGGCTTGATTGTTCAGACACTGACGATATTGGCTCTTATTTCAGAATAACGTCCCAATGTCCGTTGTTTCGATACTAATGACAGTGTTTATTTTCACTTTGACTAATATACCGTACTGTTCATGCAATGACCAGGAAATATAATGGAATATATATTGACATTGTCGAGCGACTGCAGTGTAGTGCACAATAAAACCTGGAGTTTCGTTTTCATTGTCGTTTCTTGTAGTGGAGCTAGATACACAGGAAAAGATCCCGTCCATACTGTTTAAGTGTTTTTCCGTTGATGAGCTGCCCAGGTCAGGTAGTTTCCTCATAGACCGATCATAAGCCGTCATGTGGTTGACTTATTTATGACGAAACCGTTGCATATATATATATAACCTGTTGGTTAATACTGGTCCATCAAGTAGACGTGCAGAAATGAAACCGAAGTCAAAGATTCTAATTATTCATATCGTTCATATTAATTTCCAATTATTCATATTTTGAATATATAAACAATTTCTCAATAGATGGATGGCGGAGGTTATAACGTTGATTAGATTGCTAAAATGTCTGTGTGGGGGGGGGGGGGGGGGGGAGGTGTGTGTTATCCCCATTTCTCATTGAATCGACGCCTTCAAAATCCACCCTTTCACTCATCGGGGAGGATAGCAAACTTTCGGGTTTGTGTTATGTTAAGAGTTAAGAAATATGAAAAATACGATCAGCTGTCAAATGACAAATGTATAATCAGGTATCGATATTTGAAATTTTCATATTTCCAACGCCATCCTACACACAAACTTTCATGCAAAATGAACTGAATAGTAACACTGTTTTAACAGAAACACGATTGTGCAGTGAACAGAAAAACAGGAAAATATAGGAAATGAGGGCCTAAATGGCGGAGAGTATAACAAATTATAGAAAATTCTTAGTGTAAAATATAGGAAATATATTTAATCGTTAGAACACAACAGGTAAAATATTTCGTTGTTGTGCATGTTTGTTACGACTCTTTCGCTACCTATGCGAAAAACATCCAGCTATTCACCATTCCAACGGATTGGTACAAAATAATTAATACATTTCCGTGTCTGAGACAGACGGAAAGGCATTATTATCACCTCTGTTAACGATTCATCGAGAGGAGTATAAATTCTATAACCATTTTCTGTATAAAAATGTGAATATATATACCGATATATTTATAATTTATAGACTCCGGATTTGCCCATTGCTGAGGGGCATCAGGAGTCTTGCCATCTCTAACTCTCCAAATTATATAGCTTCTTTTTCGAAAATATAACCTGATTACTTTGAGCAAAATCTATTTTTTCTGCCTATTTACAAACAGAGTGACTGAATTCAGAATCAACCAAAATAGTGTCATTGACGGTTGAAGAAAGGAAGATCTACAGGTTATGCGTAACATTGCTCGATGTACCGGCTTCCGTAGCTCAGGGTAGAGCACATGCATGTCTCAAAGAAGGAAGACCGTGAGTTCGAATCTCAAGCGAGGCAGTGAGATTTTTACGGTCGGCCCCTATCCAGAGTAAACGCTATGTATGCTTAATAGGAAGACGGCAGTGTTTCACTCACAAAATGAATGCCCCTTTCGAGGGTTCCTCGGTGGTATCACCCAAATACAGGGACAATTCACGCCCATGGCCCGCAGGTGCAGTAGTCACCAGGCCTGGTGAATGACCACTAGAATAAAAAAATCAGAGGAAGCTCGTGATACTGCCCTGTCACATAGTTCGAAACTGGAATGTAATTCCATAGATGTACATATACTAAATTAAGCTAGAATTAAAAAATGGAGGCGGTTCATCCAGACAATTTTTTATTGCTCGAGATACCTTCAGATGAGACAAAACTTGAAATATCCTTTAAATTACGATACAAACATTTATAGTTTCGATATATTGAATCCTAATATATCGCAACTTCAGTGAAAGTTTTTAATTTTTCAATAGGAAGAATCCTCGTCAGAGCATGAACCGGTTCATCAGACCTGTAAACCTTTCACAAGGCAGCTCCCCTTTAAGCGTTTAAGCCAAAGCGGATTGCAGAAACCGGTTTTGTGAAAAAGTAATTAATACCCATTCATTAGCCGGGTGAACGCTTAATGCAGAATAAATGCGGAGTAAATACGGTTTGAAACCGTTCGGCATTTGCCGTGTAAAAGGAGTTTAAAAGTCATATCCCGAATACTGTTTTGTCACTATAAATCAAGCAATCTCACAATGGCTAGAAATGATTGGAACCAAATATTATAGTAGATTTTTCATCCATTTGTGAGTACACTTTAAAGATTAAAAAAAAATGCAATTTTTGACCCCTGTGGCGTTGAAAAATGGGTCAAGAACACTGAAACTAGGTCAAAATAATCGGTCCATGGCAAGGTACATCTTGGGAAAATATGAATTATATTGGATGAAAAAATTGGCAGAATAATAATAATAATAAGAAGAAGAAGAATGCCATAAACAAATGTCTCCACCAATGGATGGGTAGAGATAATCACAATCATATACATTCCGAGCTCTTTGTTAATCTATTCATGCATTACCAGTGCCTGTCATAAAAGAACCAGGTTAAACCAAGTAATAGATAAATATCTCTTTCACTTCAGCCGTGACCTAACGTACGCAGCATGATCGCCGACATTTGATAGAACAGTCTGGTAAATATTTCGGCAAAGGACTACTTTCGTTTTCATTTTACTTTGAATCAATATTTATTTAAGTTGGTGTATCCCCGTGAATACAGGACTGAGAAATTATGTCTCCCTAACTGAAGGAAATAATATATGCATACAATTAAGTAAAGTATAAATTTACTTATACAATCTTACAGACTTATCCAAAATATTTCCTTTTTTTTTGTTCTGACATAATACGGGTATTATGGAACCTCAGTGAAGCTGGCAAAATACATAGTGCTTTTTCATGTGTGTCACGTGGAACATGAGATCAGGTGCAATTAAGGTATAGTAAAAAAAAATCACGTAACGGAATATTTCTAAAGTAAACATCAGACGGGTATGATGAGCAATAAGGATATCACAATCACTGATAATTATCTTGCTTTTTATTTTTTTTTCCATTCGGTGTTTAAACCACCAGATGCAACAATAAGTACTCAGTCATATTTCACATGTGTATTCTAAACAGTCAGCATACATTTACACAAATACATTTATACAAGGAATGTAATATGCCCTTTTCTTGCTTACGTCTTATAACAGTTGCTAATATGATATACATGTTGTTGAACATTGATCATGCAAAGGCGCAAGTGTCACCATGTTATATCATCTATACCAAACATCAAAGTATATCAATATTGATATGCTTGTGAAATGCTGAATGCAAGATGAGTAGTTTTGTAGAAATCTTTAAATACGGGTAAAGAAAATTTAACCGCAAACGTTTCTTAGCCATAAGCAAAACATTATCTACAGGCTTGAGAAGATGTGTTTTCTCGAAACTGAAAGGATCAGTTAACAAAGAATACATCTATACAGGCAAGACGAAAACCCGATAATATTAATTGTACAATACAAGTGACCCATGGGTCATGACGCTCAGCCGACTGACATGTTGACAATATGTCCTTGCACAGGCAACTAATTAAGATCATGCAGGTGGCATCATAGTTCATGCAAATTAGCTCAAGTTCATCAAGACCCATAAGCACACCAAATTTGATGACAATCATGAGCCCCATAGCTTCGAAGATATGGGTAACAGAGACCTAGTTTCTGGTTTCTTTGGAGACTTTTCATGGACCTCCCTTGATGTCAAGTTGAAAGATCCTAGGTACAGTGATTACGATCTGTGCCCTGTTAACAGAAGACCACATCATTAAAGGTCTAAAAAAAAAGAGAAAAAAATCTGTAAAAAAAAAAATCCAGGTGGCGCCACCAGTATGCAGAAGCTAATGAAACACTCCATGATCAATATCCATGCAAAAAAAATCATGGCGATCAATGCATTAGTTGTTCAGATACTTGAGATTTTGTATGAAATTTTCCATTATTCTGGGGGGTTCTTCGGAGCCTCATAGCTGGAAGAATGTGGGTAACAGAGACCTCATTTCTGGTTTCCAAGTAGATTTTTCATGAACCCCTCTGGATGTCAAGTTAGAAGATTCTAAGTCCAGCGGTTTCGATTTGTGCCCTGTTAATGTACAGACAGCCGGACGGACGACGGATAGAGAGTGATTGCTAAAGCTCAGATGACTTACAGTCATCTGAGCTAAAAAAAAAACCAAAATTAACGATGAATGTTATCTTGTAAAGTAATATGCGACATATCACAAAGTAAAAGCATCCATATATTAGCTATGAATTGGACCTGGTCCACTGCCATGACACAAGAGGACTTCGCGACACACTGGACGTCATCTGAGGCGTGTCGGCCTTGGTGGGTTCGGCCCGAGAGAGTGTCGGCTTTGCATCCTGGGCCGATATAGCACGATCGATTGGTCGTGCGATGAAAGCCCGTGTCCAGTTGCGTTCCTGACACAACTCGACACGGATCGCGTAGTTGGGCTCGCGACACACTTTACACTCTACACGACACGCTACGCGACGCAAACCGACACAACCAAGCTGTGTTGGCCTTAGTGGCGGACCGAAACAGAAATTAGCATGTCGTGTAGTGTGTTGTGCAGCCATTAAAATAACAGTCTATGATTTACGGCAAAGATATAAGATCTATTATAATTTATAATATCAATCTTTTACCCTTCGACTTGCCTTCGAGGATGGGACCTCTTATTCACGAAGGCCTTATTTTCGCGATGTTACCTTTCGCGAATATCTCCTATATGAACTCTCTCCCGAATATAAAGAGGTCAACAGGGGCGTAGCCAGGATTGAGGAAGGGGAGGGGGCCGTGATCAGTGGCGGATCAAGGATTTCGAAAACGGGGGGGGGGGGGGGGGCACTAATATGAATGTATGGCTACTATGAAAACTGTTATATATACGTGTATATGTATGTATATATTATTATTATTATTATTATTATTATTATTACTATACGTTATATATTTTAGTGATGAAAATATATATTTTTTTCAAGTATTAACCATGGTTTATTAAGGTTAGTTTCAGGAAACATGGGGAGGGTATGGGAGGGGGTATCCCCCTCCCATATTGGGAATTTTTTTTAATATGCAATGTAAAGAGGACATTTTGAGGCAATTTTTACAAAAAAACTGAGGATTTCCTGTTCCCGAAAAAAAGTTCCCTCATGTCTCTGCGTACGTAGTCTAACTGTAGAGAGGTTCAATATTTAATATTTATATTTCTTCTAAATTAGGATATAAAATTTCAATCGTTTTCAACATATTAAAGTCAATGGCGCAAAGGCGCATTTACGTTTATAACTTACAAAATATTATATTTTAATGTAATGCTCGGAGTTAAATAACTGATATGTTGATGTCTGATGTTAATCTTTGTTAAACTGTTTAGTCAAACTGAAGAGAGGTTCAATATTTAAATATATTTCTTCAAAATAAGAATTTAAATTTCAATTTTTTCAACATGTTAAAGTCAATTGCGCAAAGGCGCATTTACATTTATAACTTGCAAAATATTATCTTTTAAATGTAATCTCGGAGTGAAATAAGTGATATGTTGATGTCTTATGTTGAACTTTGTTAAACTAAATTTCACTGGGATCCCTGGCCTCGAAAGCACACAGTACTCCTAAGAGCACAGATCGCGAGTAAGGTAACAACAGAGGATCGAGCCATGAGATTGTCCACGGTCAACCCTAACTAGGGCCTGGTGCTCTGCAGTTGTTCTGCAGCTGTACATAAATATCCTCATCCTCAACTTATGAATTTGCAGAGTAATAAACTGTAGATAACTTAAATATAATCTAATACTATTTAATAAAAGAAATATTGAAAACGAAAATTAACCACGAAAATTGGGTAATTAGATAAAATGAGAGATATTGCAGCTCAACGGGGGGCCGCGCGCCGAAGGCGCCCTCACCGGATCCGCTACTGATAGCAAAGGCAATATAATGCATATATATATATATATATATATATATATATATATATATATATATATATATATATATATATATGTGTGTGTGTGTGTGTGTGTGTGTGTGTGTATTAGTAATATATTATATTAGTATATATTAGATTAAGTGAAATTCCGAAAGGAGTACTGGATGCAATCGGGGGGGGGGGGGGCCATGGCCCCCTGCGGCCCCCCTCTGGCTACGCCCCTGAGGACCATTCTATAATTTAAATTTCGATATAAAACATGACGTTTTATTGGACGGACTTCGATTTGGTGCAAGGTAAATTATTAAAATTTTTACAGAAAGTAAATGTACCATTAATGCGACCATATACACTATGGATTTTACATAAATCAGAGTAATTAACTGATATTTAGAAAAAATGTGTATGCTCTCATAACAGGCCATACCCTTAAATTTTCCAGAAGATTAGATTGTCGTTAGACAGTAAGTACAGTTATTCTTTAGTGCAATATCTCACAAACCTCAAAACACATACATGTGTCGGTAAAGAAATGTAGTCTTGTAGGATATTTCCCACACATAAAATAAAGCAACAGAGCAATTTAAAACCATTAAATGGTCTGTCAGAATTCGGAATAATTGTTATTTCTATGCCAAAATATATACGCTCCCGAGGCAGCGGAGAACTTGCGCTTCTGAAGAAGCTACAGATTTTCGCGCTGTCTGCTTTGACCGTTTATGATGCACTTTAACACCAGGTGGTGCATATGGGCCTGTCTGCTAACAAAAACTGCTTATGTGACGAGCAGCCAACCAAATGCAAGTCAACTAACACTCGACAGGCATCAGGCTCCGCCCAGAAACCACGTGTAGGGCAATTCTCTCTGAGCCCGAGGCCTGTTCAAACGGTCGCCGAGGCAATGAGCAGTCACTCAAAACGAAATGAACAACATTGGCTCCGTGCATTCCTCGCTTGGCTGGTAAATCGTGTTGTCTTCAGCACAGAGTCTCATCTGATTGGACCAAAATACAGTGCTCCCCTCTGGTGTAGAGGTTCAGGAAACTAGTGTGGGGGCATATGTCACCGAGTAAGTTTTCCCTGTAAAAAGTGGACACCCTACATTTTTGTGATCCTTAGACCTTAAACTTTACAAAAAAATATGGTGCCAATTTTTCTATAGTGGTTTTGTCATTTTTTCAGGTCAAATTTGATTTTAGAGCAAAAATTGAGGATCAATATATATAAATATTTCATAAAGAGAGATATTTAGCAACAAAACACCTCAAAATCGTTAGTAAGATATATTACATCACAATAACTTAGACTAGACACTCAAATACTGCTTTAAGACGTTTATTACATTATTAGAGAGCACCCGTAGAGCGCAAACCTCCGCCAACACATGGATCCGCATTAAGATCCATCAGACTAATCATGAAAATTAATCAGCTGTTGTTTGTCCACCAGCATATTGTTCTACAAAATTTCATTGATGAATTCAATAAAAAAAAATCATATAGATACAACAAGGTATCCTTGGGTAGTTTGTGCAATGTACATATGGCGGACCACTTGCTGATTTCAGGCAACCTGTATCGTATACAGTATGGCTCCACTTTCCTTGGTTTTAACCAGTGACTAAATATTTGCTTCATTTATACATAAAATATGAAAATGGCCCTGTTATTCTTCCATTTGACATGATTTTGTTATTGCGTTATCCTATTGTTCGATTATTACATCACCAACATCACTATCCGCTCGCTGATAGTGAAGGTATAGAAACCCGTCTCTTACGGTTAGTTCATCCAAAGTATATTTAAAGGTTCCTAAGGAATTCTAGGGAGTATTTTTATGTTTTGGTCATAATCCAACAAATAATTTGTAAAATTTTAAGGCGGATGAATAAATTTTTTACATATTTTGTGAAGAATAAACAACAGAAAAAGGAAAACTTTGACTGGATTTAGTGCCAGATCCTCACTAACCCAACCCAAAGTTTTAGTAAATTCTACCTAGTCCACCATTCACAGTGAAATGGAGTAAATATTAAGAAGCAAAATAATAATAATAATAATAATAATAATAATAATAACATTGTTCATATAACCTCAGCTCTGTGCGGGCAATAGCATATCATTTGGGAGCAATTATACCTTCTGTGGAGTAGCTATTTTCATCAGTTATTTACAGACATTTATTTACAGACATTTACAGTAGAATGAGACATGTAAAGGACAGATAATTAACATTGAATGAAATGCATGTTTTGCTGCAGAATTCATTAAGGAGAGTGTTTTGAAAATCAAAACAAAGGGACCTTAAAAATTTAGAATTTTAGAAAAGTCCTGTCGAAGGAAACAAACTTGAAGTAAATATCAAATCATAACAAAAAAAGTGTCATCATCAGTAATAATGTTATCCAACGTGTTTACAGTTGTTCTTCTATCCCATCTTTAAACCCCCCCCCCCCCTCCCCGATGGTCTATTTTTTAATCTAATTTGTTTGGTGGGCCAATTTCTTTTAGGTTATACCAGTACAAAAACAAAAACGGACAAATCTTAACAGAAACTATGGTAAAACCAATGGTAAAGTTTAAATATAACAATTGTAAAGTTAAATGCTCGTTATTGTTGAATTCTTGTCGCTTTTTCATTATCCTGAAATGACTTGTGATGGCACAGTGGCTACATAGGCTGTTCCATCCGTCGGAGCAAGATCACTGGTATAACATTCATTTTTTTATGAAAATAGTAATCTGTAGACAATGAGTAGCACCCAGCTTGTAATATCTATATATAATGCGAATTATGAAATAAAGAATAAAGAAAAGTCTATTCTTATATTTTATAAAATCTGAATGGTTATTTCATTAAATGCAGGGTATGTCGGATGCAACAGCGGAATGTACATCTTTGATTGGAGCCCATGTTTTTTTATTATTTTATACCAAATAACTCCAGACAAAAACTTAAGCATTTTATACCTGCTTAACTAATGCTCGTTTTCCCTTAAATCGTGACCAAGAACAATTTTGATTTATTGCACAAGCTAACAAAATGACACGTGCCTTATACAATACACAAATGTCTTGAATGTAATTAAAGGTTTTTGCATTTCTTTTTGGTTATTGTAATTTTAATAAAGGCCATAAACACAATAACAAAATTGTTTGAGTTATAATATGGGGACCGGTATAGAGGAAGTCAACATTAAGGTTGTTTTAACAGCACATACAAATTCCCTTTTAAGTACACTGAACTTTTCTGAAACGGCACATGTTCAAGAAATTTTCAAGGAACCAAGTCTCAAAGAATCTGAGCTTAGTTCGTGTTTCTTACTGCTGGTCCAACTTACTGCTTAATGATCTCACCTGAATAATAAATTTTTAAAACGTAGAAATAATTAAATCATTATTTGTACGTTCATTTGGCAAATGTTAAAACTAAAAATTAAAACCTGTCTTGTAAAACAATATTTTATTTAAAATGATTTTGCAAGAAAATACAATTGTGTATGAATGCATCACATCTCTCTCTCTCTCCTTCTCACCCTCTCTCTCTCTCTCTCTCTCTCTCTCTCTCTCTATATATATATATATATATATATATATATATATATATATTTATATAAATGTACATATATATGCATATATATACATATATATGTGTGTGTGTGTAATTATACAAATAGACGGATCAAATTTTGTCAGACATTTTTACTACTACGTAGTTTCGTGCAACGTGTTGCACTCATCACTGTCTGATTGATTATATAGCTCTGATTTCATACCATTGAGCACTCTAGCAGTTGCTATTTGCAGTAAACCATTAGATTAATTTATATATATATATATATATATATATATATATATATATATATATATATATATTTACTAAGTATAATGATTAGTGGTATAGCCGTGCTAGTCTGTAGTGGAAGTGTAGGTTTGGAGTAAGAGTGATGCCTTTCAGATAGACTAATATCAATAAACATGTTACTATCTAAAAGGCGTCACTCTTACTCTCTCTCTCTCTACACACACACACACACACACACACGTGTGTGTGTGTGTCATTCATTGTTACCTCAATGTATAGGAAAATTAAGTGTCTAAGAAACTACACGGGTGGGAGCTACCTTATGGGATAGCTTAAATGACTAGATATTACCATTGCTTTTAGAAAAAAATTAACACATCCCCTGAAGAAAACTGTCAAGGTACATAAACATTTGCAACAGTATGTAAATTATCTCATGCCATTTGTTCATTAGTTTGGCAAAACCATCCCTGTACACAGACTTACAATTTCCAATTCACCTGTTTCATTCATTGTTATGGTTCTGTGTGTGAGTAAACACAGTCCACGTGTGTCTGTGTACCATAAAAAGACCATAACTAGAGGTCGTCTATTCTTGCGCGTGCACAACTCCCAAACAAGGAGAAATCATATGGAAGATAAAAAAAATATACACTATTGGGATGCTTGAGAAAATCTTGATTTGTAAAGTAGCGCGGTTTGGCCGCCAGATGGCATGCGCGCTATGTTTACATTTGTACCACTGATCTCGCAAACCTAACATCACTTGTGTACAGGAGTACTCAAATGGTTTACAATGAAATATTAGCAGATACCATAATATTTTAAGGAGAAAAAAAAACCAAGCTATGTGTATTAAGCATTTAACACTATATGTGTTTATCAAATATACTTGGTATGTGAATAGGTACATTTAATATAACCAAAAATAATTTTAGACAATCCCAAACTAGTCAGAGAACTAAGTTTGTGTGTTTAGTATGTAAATACATTCCAAAAAGAACCTTTCCTATCCTCTTGTCCCTGCTTACTTTGTTTATGTTTTGGTCAAAGTTTATTAATTTAACATTTAAATACTATTTTAATACAATCTGAAAGACATGTCAAAACTGAATACAAAATTGGCACCATGTTTTTAAGGCTTCATAGAAAGGTGAAGAACAAAAATGCATGGGGTGTCACATTTTTACAAACAAAATTTACTCAGGACGAATTTGCTACATATGCCCCTACACTAAACAAGGTCATGACAAACAGCGCATACGATATAGGTAGTTGGCCTATGGGTAAAGCGCTGTGAGCGTACAAAATATACTGCCAGTCTAAAGATTATGTGATAATCAGGGGGCTATAACAATCGCGGCGGCTACTGTAATTTCGCCTTATGTCGATCACGGATTAGCACGTCAAAATGATTTAACCAAGGCCGCCCACGACGTTTGCTGCTAGGCCTACGTTTGGATCATTCGGGCACCAGAGAATAATTTACGTTTTGGCACCTAAACCCAGGATGGGCTACTTAATCCTTTTGGGGTAGCTTACTTATGGGTCAGTCCACTTATAGTTAGGAGGGGTGTTAGGTGGCTCTGACATCTTAAAGCCTGACGGTTATTTTATTTTTGGCGAAGAGGATGCATCAAACAACACCATCGTCATTAATTTATATTAATTTATTCATCACCACAATGTGACAAAATTAGATATTTCAAGGTCTGCAACAGTGAACAGGTATAGCGTAGCAATAGATAACTGTACGTCTATGTACCAACAGATCGCTGTTAACAACTGTATTCCAGTTGTGTCCCAGTTGACGCTGTCTTCATTACAAGTATTCAGTCAGAAACGTTGATATAACAGATACACAATCTTAACTTCTGTTACACAGCCATATAGGGCAAAAACAGTCCAGGTATTTTTTTGTGTGGAAAAGTTTAATTTACATAAATTCACGGATATTTTCTTCATGTTTTCCAGTTGACGTCTTCATTACGTGGCTTGCTCTAGGTATTCAATCAGAAAAGTTTGATTTAAAAGATACATAATCTTAACTTCTGTTACACAGCCCTATAGGAAAAACGGAGTCCAGGTTTTTTTTTTTTTTGTGGATAAGTTTAATAACATAAATTCATGGATATTTTCTTTATATAAAGTGCCTAGGATATAATTCAGAAAAAGTTAATAATTATGTATTCATAATAATTACTCTCCTTGTGGAAAATGTGGCCTCACTGTGAACATCAAATAATTTGACGTCATAATAATATGACATAAAATTATAACTTAGTGTATTTTAAATGACAATTGCTTAGCAATCACATATTATGGAAGTATAATACAGTACACGTGCTATAGATCAATAAAAACAAAATTTCCTATGATTACCATGACTGTCTTAATTGGAAAAATACACCAAAATAATAAATATAGTAGTTCCGATGCGGTTCTTACAACAAGTATATACATGTACACATAAATACAATCACAGAATTAACTTACATTTTCCTATTTTAACAACACTAGCTGCAGTTATGACAAGCAGTGATAAACACCCTGCAGTTAAGTAAAATATTAAAAACATTTTTTAAAAGTACTCATAAACTAGATATAACAAATATATTTAAACCTAACACGCGGCTTCTTTTCCACATAGCTAACTGGGATTGGTGCTTCATGAATATACATAAATATCCCTTAAATAATTGGCACATAAGATTCACTCTTACACTAAAGAATGAGTGTAATGACATTAAAACATATTGATATGTTACAGCATAAATCCATATTACCCTTACTCTTTACATCTCTTTGGCAGTTGTATGTCACATTCATTCAAGCTTGGGTACGTCGAACCAGAACGGATGTAACATGTCCACCAATTGAGTTGTATATTTTACTGCTAGAGGGTGAATATTATCAGAACGCTCAAGGAAGCCAAGTAGTTTGGATCCTTTATATCATTTCGGCAACGTGTACATATTGTTTTCCTAATTAACTGTTTATCATATTCACCACTTAAAGAATACACAGCTTTTACTTTTCTAAATCCTTTTGTTCAGATGCAAAGCTTTATTGCTCATTCTTTTACACTTTATTAACATGTCAACCATGTTGCTACTGAAGCCCATCCCGTAATGCACCATGCTGTTGTTAAAAGAGAAAATGAAAAGAAAGCAGATAGTTGATAAAGATACCTTAATCACATTTTTGTTCTCAGCTGCCTCCGTAACAAGCATACTAAGCCAGGGTACAATTCACAAAAGCTAACTTAACATGTACTTATGCAGTCTTTAACAAAAGTCTCAAATACAAGCCAACAGTAACAGTATCCATCTATCATTCAATTAACTACATTTATCTTTAAATTGCAGATCTCGTAGGATGAACAAAGTACAGGTACCGGGAGGTGTTATTTTATTTTATTTTCAATGATATCTAGATACAGTAGTGCATCGGTTGTCCGAACACCATTTATAAAAAAAAACTATCTGAAATTAAAAAGTGAGAACTGAAATGTTGACTGTTAATCTAAAATATTAACAATGAGAACAATTCAAAATGAATTAAATTCTGATTTTTTCAGCGCAAATTAGCAATAATTTCAATATACTTCACATGATAAATTGATTTATTTGAAGGAACAACTGACAATAATGTTTTTGCCAATGTTTATTTTGGACTATCTGCATTAATTCACGTCTGTCAGTCTCTGGTAAACTATAGTGTTTTGCGGCAAGGGGGCAATTGTGATGAATCGTTTGGAATCATTTATCTGGACAATTGTTTATCCAAACAAAAACCACGCCCCCCCCCCCGCCCCCCCAAGGTTTTCTGATAAACGACGCTCTATTGTATCTGTAATCACTTGGACATCTCCGTTGCTTATTTTAATTACATTACACACCCCAGTACATTCAACTTATCATACTGAAATTCATCTTCTTTATGCTCGCCTGAAACATGGTAGGAAGATTCACGTCCAAACCTATACCACGCCTACATTAAAATGTCAGAAATTCCCCAAGCATATGATGCCATGTTCAGGATTTCCTTCCAACATCATTCCCATTCTCTTAATAACTACATGACAGATATGTTTCACAAGTAAAATGGCGCGAGTACGGAGGTAGATTTAGGAGCTTGGATTTATGTTGACTGAATGGGCATTTGAAGTCTTTGTGTGACCTCATCTAAATGACTTGTTTTAATTATGAAAAGCTGATTTTTTAATTATGATAAAAACATAACACATGTTTTGATTCTAATACTGGATTTTAACTTAACATAACCATCATTAAAAAGATTCCATGTGTCATATATATATATATATATATATATATATATATATATATATATATATATATATATGTGTGTATATCTTGCCATATAAGATAATCAGTGATATTTGTGCACATTTTGTATATGCAAAAGAATCTATGATAAAATAAAGATTAATAATTTATCAACAGTTTCACGGAGGCATTACCTAAAAGCTAGTACACACTGAGGTATATTACATCCAAATGTTATAATAACAATTAAAATTACTTTAAACATGTCAAATTACAATGTCACACATTTGCAAATGTAATTACATGTAATTACAATCACAATTAAAAGTAACTGAATACATTTCAATTACTTTCAATTTTTTTGTTAGTTAAAATACTAGGACACTTAATTATATTTAATTCCAATTACAATTTCAGTTAATCCAGCAATGACCTAAAATATAAGCAACATGCATTTGGTGTAATAGGCTCATTAAAAGCGTTGAATGATGTTTACTGAAAAATGTATGTTTTGAAGAATTGTCACATGACCTCATATCTAGTTCTGGTATATCTGAAGGTTCAAGTACAGTATCAGCCATCATCAGTAAACATGACCCTGATAAGAACTGAATTACATGATTTTACTAAGACTGACACACACACTGTTACTTGTTAATAGTGTTATATAGGTATTTGGACGGAGTTCAGTCTCCATGTTTACTTGGGCATCTCTCTCTATATATATATATATATATATATATATATATATATATGAATGATATACCATAGAATAAATTATATTGAGAGATCATTTACAACATTTACACTGTACAGTGAACCCATCATACGAGTGTTCTCCCATAATATTCTGGAAATTAACTTGACTCTTGTTCCTCCAGAATCAGCACATATTACTGAATCACCTGCAGACTTATTCTACAACAGTGTTTCTTTAACCTACCTTATATCATAAAAAATCATCTTAAACCATAATACTCAGCCATTAAAACATGGATGTTTAGAACTGTGTTATTATCTCTAAGATATTTCAATTACAAGTTCAAATCTCTCAAAAAAATCTGGTAATTGAATGACCACCATATTTGTGCTCCTAATTCCCTGAATGTCATGCAGTTTATATCAATGTAACAGTGTTCTAGTCATTCATATAACAATTATTAGTTGAAGATCGACTTTGAATGACAAAAGTGTATTTTAGTTCCAGATTGACTTTGAATACCATAAGTGCATTCACTGCACATGTGTTTCTTAGCAAAGCCTTTTCATGTATCAAAATCCTCTGCTATATTTTGGAAAATATAATGATTCTTGCCATATATACACGATCTATAAGGTGGTAAGTGGAAGCTGCCAGCTGGCAATTATCTTTAATTCTATAATCTCTAAATTATAGGTGGAAAGTATAATAATAATAAAAATAAAATAATTATAATTAATAATAATAATATTAATCTGGAGTCCCATTTGTTAAGACTAGCTTTGGTGAAATATATTCCTCAAAAACATGATATGCTTGCCCAGTTCCCTTCCTTGTGTGATAAAGTTATAAGCTAGACAGAGCTGGACAAATATGACCAAATTATTTTTTTAATTAAATGCACTAGCATATCAAATTACATATAAACTTGTATTTGGTAATTTTTCTTTCTAAAAATTAGTCTTTGGGCACTGGCTATATTTAAGCTTGGTTTCACTGATGCACACAACCTAAATTTATTCTTCCTAAATTTAAATTAATAAATTCATAAATAAAAAGTCTTAAATTCATTAATTTTCATATTTACAACTGTTTTTCCTTCACTATATATCACGGAGATCCTTTGTTTATAATACAATAAACAGGGCTTGAAACTTAATTACTATACCTGACATCCAAGGTAACATTTCCAGGAGATATTTTATATACTGTGTAAAAATTCACAGCAAGAAGTAACTTTGTTTCATGAACATGGTGTTCACACAGATCCAGCTGAGTTGTGCATGCTTTAAATATTAACCATGGCAAACAGAGCCTCGACCTGTTATATCTATAGCAGATGACAGCATGTTCAGTTAACTGCAGGCCCAGTAAAACAGCTGTATTTATGTGACATCATATCCAGAGCACTTAAAAAAACAAGCATTCTGCCTGTAGTCATACAGATGTAACTGTATTTCCTTCCACAAATTCCACAGTAAAATGGTTATGCCCTCTTCTGCTAAAGGTATACAAACTTAAATCTTGGTCTGTGCAAGCCTTGGTCAATATATACAGCACAATGATTCCAGATGAGATCTGCTGTACACATGACTGAACAGGAGTCACGTTTCAGTGATGCTGTAATTCATGACAACTGCACCTAGAATGTATAAAATTTGTTCCACCAAATATGTCCCAAATGTAGGATCACCACCGTACATGTTCTTTATACTCATCCAGCAGACTCCAGCGCTTGATGCTCTCGTAACCCAGAATGATGAAGAATGAGAATGCCACGGACTGCACAAGTCTGGCTGACAAGCCCTTTGTGAACATACCCATACGCTCCTCCTTCCATAACAACTTTGCTGTTGTACCAAATGTTGTGCCCTCAACCTGAAATTAAAATGTTTTAAATGTTAAGGGTGCCCATTCACCTACCTTTTGAAAAAAGAATTTATGTGATTTCTGGCTTCCTCTGTGTATATATTGATGATCTATGGGTAATTCTGGTTATAAAAGATTCACATATGGCCTCCATGAAGGATGTATGAACTTAATTATCAACAACATGTTTGTAAACACAGCAATGTTGACAAAATGGAAAATCAATCAACTTAAGGTAGAAGGTTGCATATATGCTGAGGTGGAAGGTCACTTGTTGCAAAACACCATTTGCAAAGCTCTTGCTTATTGGACTTGCCACCGGATGCCCTTGTTGAATTTGTTTTTATTATTTTGGCAGGCCCCCCTATTATATACACAAAACAAAACAAGCAGCCTGTGTGTAGTGATATCCATGTTTTGGCCTATTTTTATAAAAGCTCAAAGGGATTTCCTTTAGTTAATAAAGGTCGGAGAGGTGATTCACTGTGACTGGGCCCCTTAAACCTGATTACATAAATATATATACACAGTAAAATCTCGCAATTACGACTGCCATTGGGAGCTCAAGAAAGTGGTTACATTTGCACGGTGGTTGTCTATGGATGTCTTACATAAAGAGCTAGAAAGAGCTGGGACCCGTAAAAGTGGTTATTGTTTTGAATTTCGACACTAAACCAAGGTGGTATATATATGTATATATATATATATATATATATATATAAATATATATATATATGTATGTATGTATATATATATACAGAGAGAGATTGAGAGAGAGAGACAGAGGAGAGAGACAAGAGATAGACAAAAAGAAGAGATTTTGACAGGAATGCTTAGAAAATCTAAAGCAGCATAATAACTCTGCCAACACTTATGCATACATAGTTTCATAGGCAAACAAGCTGAAAATACTATTTTTCATAAATGTCACTTTTATCTTATCATTATATACACCAATGAAATATGATAGACTGGCAATATGTCTTTTTTATACATAACCAGATGGCTATAATTCTAAAAAAACTCTGAAAAACATATAAATATCACATGATTTGACCCCTTCTGTAATGTTCTGTTCTCACCATACATATACGATATGACAATGCATAAACCTGTCACCTACCTGTATCCTGGCCCTGATGATATCCATCGGGTTGTTGAGCAGTGAGGTAGTAGTGCCACCTAGTGGGCCTGCAAGAACTTGTAGGAGGAGCCTCGGGACCCAATCCGGGGCTAAACTGGCCAAAACACCTACAAAATGCAATCCTTACATAGATGACATCCCTCTGCTCCATGAAACAGTAAATTCTGAATATACATAAGGCTTAATATTCTACCCCACATCAAATTGACCACATCAGTGGATGGAATATTCATATAATCCATTTCAGATAAATCAATAAGATCTACCACTGTAGACAGGATTGAATTAATAGGTCTCCTGGCCTGTTACAAATAATTGGCAGGATTCTGAACCTGTGGGTGTCTTCTGTATTGAAAGCTTTCACAGAGTTGGCCACCATCCTGGAAACAAGGAAAACCTAGAAATGATTTTCCCATTATCCCATCGGGCAAGGAAATAGCAAGAAAATTTGTGAGAAAAATACCTCAGGGAAAATACATCTGTGAACAAACAAGAGCACCTCAAATGGTGAATAATATGCCTGTCACATTCCTTGTGGTCTGACCTTATTAAATATGCATGAATTTGCAGAGAATGTAATTCAGGAGAGCAACTTTATTGGTAAATATTCATTAAGAGATTCATGAAAATCCATCAGATTTTTTTTAAGTCTTCATGGCAAAGGATCAGGGAATTTTTTTTCATGAAATGCTGGGAAATTGCCTTCACACAATTACAAGTCTTTTAAAACCACAGTGAAACAACAGTGCTCGAATTGTTGAGAAAATTATGTGTAGCAGATTTGCTAATCAAATTAAATTTTGATTAGCAATTATAGAATTTTGATTAGCAATTTTGTATTTATCAAATTTAATTTAAATAAAGTGTTGAAATGTTGTCATGCACACTATTTGGTAATAAATATATATATATATATATATATATATATATATAATATATATATATATATATAAAACAGTATAAATTATTCAGATGGTTGACTGCCAAAATGGTTAATTTATATATATTTAATAGTGGTCAAAACATATCTATACAAGTAACAGATATTTAAAAAAAAAATGTAAATATGATTTCCTCATGATTTCAATGTAATAGCTCAGCTGAAAATTATAAATATTATATATATATATATATATATCTGCATGCATGTTTGACTGTACATTTATACTTAACCATTTACACTGTTGTAACAATAAAGATAACTAGATTGTGTATTAGGGTCTATAAAACAAACTGATAAATCATGGATGCTTCAAGAAAATTATCATCATCACCAGATAAAAGTTCCAATGAACAAATCAGGCCTGATGAGATGTTTATCATCAGGGGGAGATTCAGATAGAAAAGGCACGTTTCTTCAAGCTATTACTGTGATTATAGAGAAAGTTACAACTGAGCGTGATAAAAAATATAACATATTGAGCTGTCAGGACAATAAACTCAAATGATATCATTGTCAGCTGTTTACTGAATAAATTTAATCAAATAAATAATAAATCAAAGCAATGACAAAAATTTTATCATTATCGCAGTTCTTGTATAAATATCTGCATTACCACCAAAGCGTTGAATAAATGTGCTGTCCACGGGTTGTGAAGATCCTTTAACAACACTGTGTACTATATTCTGTACCATTGCGTCTGCGTCACTTTGTCTGCATGTTTTACAGGAACATGACAAGTTCATTTGAGAGGTCGATTCATATGACCAGTTTTTTATATAAATTTGTATAATAATATAACGGATAACCTTCCAAATATAGCAAAAAAACAAACTTTTTTGTTGACAAGTGAGCGGGACTTTTTCTCGGGGATTCCCCATTCCAGCGGGCGGGCAGATCCAAGTTATTTTTCTATCATCACCGTGACAGAATGAAATGCCCGGTTCAGCGGATCAGATAATAGGATAGGGACATAAGAATACAATATAGTTCTTGTTATTTTCATCACATTTTAGTGAATCGGGAATTTACTTGTAATATTGAATTGTCACTGACGATGTAAAAGGCCGACTGTCATGGCCCCCCCAGGCACTTTGTTAGACTTGGTTATGATTTTGATGAAACAGTAAAACACAGACACATTGTAAGTGCATACAGCCCGTTGAATGAACGTTGTTAATTGCTCTGCTAAAATAATTACAGATAGTTTGCTTTCAGATTCACATTGGTGAACGCAATATATAGTAGGTCAAGTCTGCTGAAGCGGGACAGTTTTTTTTTAGTGTAACAAGGCCTACAGGCCTAATGCAAACCTGTGCATTGAGAAATACACCAGGTATAATGCTACAATGCTGGACCATTACTTTTCATGAATATGAACAATGCAAGTACTAAACATTTTGAATAAGAAACAATTACACAAACATCACTGCTGAAATTCTGGCATGGGTGCACACAACACAAAAACAATTGTAGCTGGCACCACCAGTCTTGTATACTTCGAAGCTATCAGAGATATACACATATGCCAATTTTCAGACTGATATATCAAATCCCTCCTGAGAAATAAGCAGGGACACACACTGTGCAAAAATTATTGTAGGTGGCATCACCAGTCTTGTATACGACAAAGCTATTCGATATGTATAAATATGCCCAATTTCAGGCTGATATATCAAATTCCTCTGTAGAAATAAGCAGGCACATACACTGTGCAAAAGTCAATGTACATGACACCACCTGTCTTGTAAATGAGAATACCATCAAAGACGCATAGACAGGTAAAAATATCAGTCCAATACATCAAACTCAAAGAGTTTGATGCACTGGGCTGACAAGGCTTAGGTGAGTAAGGCAGTTGCCCCCCGAGTGACCTGTGACAAATTGCTGCCTCAAGCTACTGCACTGAGTTAACTCTTGGCCTGCCCCTGGCTAGACTGAGTGAACTTTTGACCTGTACCTGGCTGCACTGAGTGAACTCTTGACCTGTTGCATAATCTGACACAGTTGGCAGTCTGCCAAAGCTATAAATAGATTCAGGCTGAACTTTGGTGCCAAATATGATGCAGTGAGCAGTCTGCCAAAGCTATAAATAGAATGCAGCTACTGCATTGAGTGTACTCTTGACCTATACCTGGCTGCACTTCTTCCAATCCTGGCACTGTGCCAAAACTATTTATAGAGCTGACATCATCTTGGCTAATGGCCAACATCAAGGCACTGGCGAACTGACAATGGTAAACCAAGTGCTGCCATCTGAAGACAAAAGTGGTCCCTACTTAAAATAACTTTGAAATTTATTTTCCCAATACAAAATGCTTTTCAGCTGACTTTTGATAAAAAAGAAATCAGGAATATATGTAAAATTATTACGGATGCATACTGAATGCAAAATAAAAATACAGATATATCTCATTGATGGCAAATTCTTGAATTAAGTTGAGTAGGGATACCAATAATTTATAATCCACGTACTGTTGTCTTTATATAGCCACAGAGAGCTGAACATTTATGATTGTAATATTGCCTGGTATGATGAATAACTTAAATCATAAATCTAAGTTGTTTAAAAGCTTTTAAAAAAACGTTCTTGTCAATATTAACCAAAGATAACCTGAAATCTAAATGTCTAGTGGCATGATGTAATAGATCTATGCTGATAAACTGGTGCCAGGCTAGATGTAACAGCATCACACAGCCAACATATATGGTAAAATGACTCAATTCAATCTCCATAATTCAGCCAAAAATCATTCAGGTGGAACCATTAATGACAATTATTATAAGAATTATTGTAGGAATTATTCTTGTAAAATATTTAACAAACTTGCTTCAGTGGCATCAATAAAAAAACATTTCGCAGGTTATAACTCATATAGGACGATACAGCAAACTGGCTAAGTTCAGCTTCCCGTAACTCAGCCAAAAAGACTGAACCAAAACCATTTGATAAACTTGAATTATCAACATCTGAGGATAATTAATGTGCGAGATTTAAGAATTTGGCCCAGTGGTTTTTGAGAAGAAGATTTTTGTATCCACTGAGCAAAAATAGGCTGTTGTGGCATATCACTAAATTCAGCTTCCATAACTCAGCCAAAAGTCATTGAAAAGAGACCATTTGAACAAACTTCAGAAAGCACTACCCTAGGATCATTTCTGTGCGATATTAAACATTTTGGCCATATGGTTTCAGAGAAGAAGTTTTTTGTAGCCCTCAGTGTGATACAGGCACTGACGACCCTGTACAAAAAAGGCCGATGCAGGTGGCGCCACCAATACCTCAATTTCAGATATGACCTATGTGACCAACATTGGCATTGAATTTGGTGATGATACCTACAGCCGTTTCTGAGATTTAAATTTTAATATGCTTTTATGCACAGTTAACAAAGTTCAACCTCCTGTATCTCGGCCAAAAATCTCTGAACTGGAACCATTCGAAGAAACTTGAGAAAGATTGTTCCAGGGATCATTTCTGTGATATATTGAACAATTTGGCAGGACAGTTTCGGAAAAGAAGATTTTTAAAGCTTTTTTAGCTTTTTCCCTATAAAATCTAAGAAAATTCAGTTTAGATAGAAATCCGATATAGTTTTTTGGATGACTAATTATTTGCAAAAAATTTGATGATGCTAGCTCCTGCCGTTTTTGAGATAGGTATGGTTAACGTACAGACGACGCACAACAGACGACGCACGAGGCCGCACCATCGCATAAGCTCACAGGTTTGCTAAAAACACAGCAGGCATGCAGAAAGTAGCACCAGCAGGGGTCGGAGGTCAGATGACGTGCATTCCAATAGAGTTGAGGTCAACCAATAGATGCAGGGGTCAATGACGTCGAAGCAACGTCAACCAATGGGTGCATGGGTCAGATGTCACAGGTGTCAGTAGGATTTGCTTTCCGGGAAAATTATGCAGCAAGCACGTGTTACATTATACATCATTCAGTGAAGCTCGCCAGTGAAGCTCGCTCACATAGGAATTACCCAAACCCCGCGGTCTTTGTCACACACTTGCATTTCTGATGTACATGTTTACTGTTCTGTTTACGCGGCATTTCTTCACGCAGGGGATCCCAGGAATTGTTCACACTAAAAGGCCAGACGTGCATTTTAATTGATTCGCAGACAGCGCGATACAAAAGGGAATTTGGTTTGCACTGGGTCTATTGTGCGTCGCAAATTGCGATGCAATACCGGTCATTTCGAGTGCTGAACAACTCAAGCCTATAAAAATTAATATTAAAAACCCTTGACTGAAAGGTCTCAGTGCAGCAGTAAGTTCAAATATTGTCATAAATGTCCTTAAATTCATTATTATTCCAATGTTATCAATTGTTCTTTTCTATTTAAGCATAACTTCTGAGCCCACACACACACAGAAAAATAAATCTATGCAGCATAAGACTGATAAAAGTACCTTTTCCGAACTAAGGAGCACTAACATTGTATGAAAACAGTTGTTTGGAGAGCTGGGAAAACAGTTGTATAAATCATAGGTCTTAAAATACAAAGTATCATACATAAGGACACCTTACAGATTTATCAAATTTAATTTAATATGTCAAAAAGGTTACTGGACAGACTGAACCATCAATTAATAATAACTACCACTACTTACCACAATAGACATCATAGAAGAACCACCACATAGCACTACTGGGGGCATACACTGCAAGCGACGGCAGATATCCTTTGTAGAAGCCCAGGACACCATCCTTCCTATACACCGCACGGATTATTGCTAGCGTCGCCCCCAAGCGCGTACTGGACACCTCCTTTGGTATTTCAATATAGTCTACAGTTTTCTTACCGGTGACAGCTTTTTTGCTCGACTCCTTCATCAGTCCGATCATCATCAGATGTTGTGACACGATGTCTATTGGTACAACAAATGTCTGACTAACTAATGAAGCACAGCCTCCTGCCAAAAATGACCGGATTTTATTGTTCGTGAGTGGGGTGTTATTCTGCAGGTAGTGTCTCATTCCTTCATATGTGCTTATATACGATAACTGTGGAACAATCAACATGTTACTGACCCAAAACCCTCGATACATCCCGCGATACCCTTCAGCTGCAGAAATCTTACGAAAAGCGTCAAATGTGCCACGATACACATCCTTTTGTTTCTGTATCTGTATTCGAGTTTTGATGAGTGAAAATGGATACAAGATGGCCCGTATCGTCACCCCGCTGGCCATGGTGAGGGGAAAGTATTTCTTCTTATCCACCATGTGAAACTCCACAACCTGAATACCTTTTGGTTCCTGTTCTTTCATCATGATGGCTGCCATTTTTTGTCTCAATTCACAGAGTTATGGTGGAAGGCTTCAAAGCTCAATAATTTACCTAACTGGTCAAAAACACTTTGTAATCATGTGGAAATCACATCTTTATGCCTTGTGGAATCTGAAAGAAACAGATGAACATTGTATATAAATATGATATATTATATGCATTAAAAATACTTTTTTTGAAAGAATGAAAAGATTCTAAAGTGCAGACTGCTTGAGTTTAAGGTAGGACCATTGGCACAACCCCTTTGAATAAAATTCAGCAGAGAAGTTGTTTATAAAATAGTTAATTCAATGAATCAATGTCCCCAGCTTCCCCCTTCAAGTGGTGACTAAGTGCAAATTATTTTAACCGTGCTCCACAGATGGCAGCGCCTGGCAGTTACTGCAAAAATTTATTTATGTCATCTGCTTGCGACGCCTGTTGGTGATTAGTGAAACTAAATGTGCTGATTCATCATATCAAAAATGAAATATCATATTGTATTATCATCTTGTGTGACAGACGGTCCAAAACCAATCCCAACTAAGTTAAGCATGAAAGCAACACTGACCCAATTTGAATGACTTCAGATATAATATTTAAGAAAGTTATTGCATGGAAAAGAAAACCAGATGGACAGACAGACGGACAGACAGACAAACCCAAATCAATGTCCCCCGTTTGGAGTAAGCGGGGGACAATTAATAATAGATTCATGAAGTATACCAAGTATATCATTTAAAACCTGGTGTAGTGTTATGTATAAATAAAATTCACATTCATTTTCATATAAAAGTTTAATGTTGAATTTTTTTTAATTTTTAAATGGCATATGAATTTAAGTAAACAGTAATAGCAAACAACTTTTTAGTGGGCTAATATCAAACTATATGACCATAAACTTTTCTTTTATTGTTTTAACCTTACTTAATTTCTTTCATGTTAAAAATTGATATGTGAATTTTTTTTATTGAATCAAAATTTTGAAATTCAATTTTATGCAAGAAAGAAAATTAAAACAGAAAAAAATTCGGGACAGTTTTGAGACAGTATCATGTAGTTTGATATTAGCCGACTAAAAAGTGGTTTGCTGTTACTAGCTTGCATAAAATGCTATACGATTTAAAAATTTTCAAAAATGTTAAAATTTCATATGAATATCGATGTCTTAAATACTGATTCCATTAGAAAGAGCTATTGTACCAAGTTTAAAATGGTATACCTACCTTATATGGTCTAATATGCATCTGAAACAGCATTTAGATTGACTTTAAAATTAGGGGTTTTTGCCAGGGATGCTAGTCATTATCAAGGAGACATAATGGTACTAAATCAGAGAATTTAAACAAAACATAAATTACAAAAGCAAATTCACAGGTGCAAGTCCTGAGGGTGTTGAATAAATTTCTGTTATCAACTTTAATTGACTGTTCTGCATGAAATTAATATGATGTGTCTAATTGACCTATCCACCACAGTCCATATGCTCCACCTGTTTAACCTAGTTATTACAATGAGCCCCTAAAATGCTCCTACACAAAAGGTCTTCCATGCCCATAGTTTCAAGAGCTGTTTATAAGACAATAAAGACGTCTAAATGGTTGATAATGCATGACATCACATTGACTGATATCATCAACTGGAATCGCTGTTCTCCATTGTTGAATATATCGCGGTGATGGTCTTGGTCACTGTGAACTGTCTTGCCATATTTTGGATTCTTTGTCTCATACAAATTATGTTCCAGGTAAGACATCATAATTATTCACTTGGTAGTCAGAGGAATGGCTCCCGCAACCTTTGGCTTAGAACTTTTTATACCGCCTCCTTTGTATAAAAAGAATATTGCAAAAACATGCCAATTTGGGTGCTGGTACAGACCACATGGGTTCTGTTTGGTAGAGCTTTACCAATTCTGCAAATTTTGTGCTTGTCAGATGATTGACAAATTCATATGCCACTGGTCACCTGATTGGTTGCTCCTAAGTCCAATGCTTATGATTATTCAATGAATGAATATGTGATCAAGGTCACATAGAGTTCATGGATAGGTCAATCAACTGTTCTTATAAATCTATCACTTGATTTTTATCAAGCCAAACGGATAATCTTGTTATATTTAAATGGAAGTGACTGAGGGTTGTCTTCTGCTAGTATAATGGTCCTTTCAACTTCATTCCTGTTTATGCTGAACAGACTTACAATCCTCCGCAAGCTTTACCTGAATCACAAATATTAATGAATTCAGTGACCTATGGTAACCTCATGCCTTACTTTGGCTTGCTATCATGTGATAGCCCTTTTTCCATACATGGGTACTGTTAGTATAACGGTACTTTCTACTTCATTCTAATATATGCTGAACAGACCTACAATCCTTGGCAAAATGTACCTAATTCACTTACATATATTAATTAATTCAGCAACCTTTGGCAACCTCATATGTTCCCACTCTGAGAAATACCCCCTTCTGGTATTACTGGGAAATACAAAGTCTCACATGCCATGATATAAAAACAAATTGTATATTTGTGTACATAATAAATTAACAAGAAAAGTTACATCAGTTTCAAAGTTTTTTTATTTATTTCACTGACATTTTCACTGAATGTTCAGTACTGGAAAAGCAGTTTCAACTAATTCAAGATTATTAATTCAAAACATGTTTGCTTATTACTGCACCTGCTGTATTCAGTTTGTAACATATACTGCTATGTCAGATAGTCAGTTCTTCTCTCAAACAATTTATTTATGATAAATAAAGCTATGTCCATAGGACATATATTCTTGGATACATCTGATCCTCAGATGGTATTCACTGTTCTTTCACAGTTTTAATAAAATGAGGGTAGTGTGAAAAAATTATTCAATTTCTTATAATTCCATGCTGTCGGTACTGATTGTATTCATACAATTAGAACTGTCACATGATCTCATTTTCATTTGGAGTTCATCAAAGTCATTTTATTGATAAATTTGTGTAAAAAACATAAGATAGCATATAAACCATTTCACTCAAATTTGGTGCCACCTATGTTATTGTATAGTTTTGTCATGAAGCATCAGGGCTTTATTTCAATGAAAGTGGATTACTTTATGGGTGCACACACAAATGAGTATAGAGACAAACTGGTTTATAATGGTCAGAAATGTGACTGGGCCCCTTTAAACCAAGGAGGCCAGAGACAGGCAGCATGGGGGTTATAGATTACATAAATCTTAGTTTAAATAAATAAAAATTTACAGCTTTTCAAAGTAAGTGTATCAATGGTAATAAATATTACTATCTCCTAATTCAGTTTCGCACTAGGTCTCCTAACATATGAGTAGATCACATTTTACTAACTCTGTTCAGGATCAGTGATTAACTTGGATGTGCCTATTGTCAGGGCAAGCTGGGGCCAGCTGTTGTTTATGTAAGTGATGATCAATGATCCTAATTACAGAAGAGTACTTCACTGGACAGTACAGGTTTATAGCAAGTTGATAGACAGCTATCTAGACCAAGATGGTCTTTGATGATAGTCATGGATAAACAGAAGTGCACAGAAGTTCTTTTCCAAGCATTAATCTATTGATGTTAAGATATACAGCAATGGTCAGACCCAACATTATCATTTTAATTTCCTGATATGTTTGCAATGACAATTGGATAAGAGTGTCCTTTTCAAGATTATAAATGGTCCAGCAGCAGTCACTTAATTGCCATTAAAATACCAGTACCAAAAAGGATTCTACACTCAAAGTCAATTTAAATAAAGTGTTTAGACCCAATACTGAAACATATAAACATTCTTTTATTCCATAAACTATTATAGACTGGAACCAGCTACCAGAAGAAATTATTATCAGTAAAACAGATGAACAGTGTGAAGCAGCACTAACAGTCTATCATGATCAAGTCAAAATAATAATTCATGCAGACCACCTACCCTGGAAGATTATTGTTAAGCAGTGAGAAACATTCCTGTTACCAATAGATAAGTTGATAAATCTTTATAATTTCAGGTACATTTAGATATTCATTTAAACATACAACTCAATTTGTGATTTCTGCTTAACGTAATTCAAAACATTTTACAAGATACCGTATTACTATAATTTTGTACTTTTGTAAAGTAATTAAGATCTGCTGCAGTCCACCAATTCTGCATTTGCAGACAAAGCACATTTTATATGTATTGAGCAATTCTTATTATACTTTGGATATAGTTGGTTGATCTTTCAAACAGTAATAAACATGAAAAAACTTTATAAAGCATTTTATTTGTCTTTTAATTGCCATTTAATTGCCAGAGAGGGTAATGTCTATGCTGGCATTTACCAGGAATTAGTTTAACAATTTAATTATTTGGTGTGATTAGAGAAAAGTGCCTAACTGAAATGGGATATGTATGAAGGAAATAGTTTCATGCTAAAGAGGGCGATATATTTTAATGAATAATGGATATAGAGTTAAAAGTAGTAGTGATAAACTGATGTGTACATCCTTAACTCACAATTGTTTATCATATGCAAATTTGAAATTATCCTTCTGAATAAAGGTTAAAACCCAGTAGGCACCTATTCTATAATTGTACATAATTATTGTTTACATGTTACAGTTTCTCTTTTCGAAAGACACTAAGGAATGCATAAGCTTCAATAACAAATTCACTGAGATCCAACATGCCCCCCCCCCCCCCCCCCCCCCCCCGTGGATCGAATATAATACATTGTTTATTGCAATTGCATTCTGTATAAATTTGACGTTATATGTGTTACTATGCATGCCAAATTATGTATTAAGTCTTCAATATAATTGATAATGAGTGTTTTTTTCCCTTCCTTATTCGTTCAACTGACACTTCAAAGGGGTACACAACCCGCTGTAACACGCGTGAGGCTGTACATTTACGTAATCCCATAGATACGGTCGCGGCCGTAACCTTCATAACATCAGCTGATCCGGTTTCCTTTATTATCGCCCGGGTCAGTGGAAATTTATTGGCAATCTTGTGAAACCATGCACCCTTAATATCCTTCAAAACCATCATATTACAACTGAGAACGGATAATATCAATGAAAACATACTAACACTCTTATTTTCCTGTGGTCATGTTCGCTGATTTCGGAAACGTCCACTAACTAACGGAGCATCAGTGAAATTCATGGGTTCAGCGAAGAGCACTCCTTGACCCTTTAGGTTGGAGTGACCCATTTCCGGGTCAACTCTAGTTTGACTGCAATATTTGGTGGGAAATTGCTTTAGTTGAATTTTCCATTTATTTTAATAATCATACTTAGCACACAACTTAAAAAATTTCGTTTCATTACAATGGTTTATTTGTCCGTTTTATTTCACTTAGTGAAATCTTATGACAAGATCAGCGGATTTGGAACGTTGGTATGTGGCGACATCTGATGCATAAAAGGGAAACTACTATTAAGAAAAGAATGTACACACTGGTGCACCCGTTTTATAAATTAAATGGAATCAGTCCGTGACTTTCTCATATACGTTTATCATCAATTAGAGTTTGTGCGGACCCATATGACTGAAACTATAAAAAGGACTGAGGCGTCAAACGTGGCACCAAAAGAAAAATGAATGACAGAAGAAAACAGACGGTCGACCCGACCCGGAAACAAAACAAGTGTCTTCACACTCATATGACCTTACGAGGACACACGGGGATCATTTCGACGTTTCTCTCCACAGCGGAAAGGGGCAGTAATAAATAGCGGACACGGAATCAAATCTAGCCGGAGTGTTTTGATAATTTAAATCAGTTAAAATAATATTATATGTACTTTCCGAGGATTGATTATTTTAAAAAATGAAAATAAAAATGAAAATAAAAATGTTTCAGAAATAATGGAAAGTGTTTCCCCTTCCTTGATTAAAATCATACAAATAGTAAAATTAGACTAAAAAAGTTTTCATTTGCACAGTAATTTGTAATATAAAATGTTTAAGCCCATCAATTTATCCTTAAAATGCTAAGTTTGTTTTCCAGTCTCCAATAGTTGATATTTGAGCGGGCTTTTATTTTCAAACATTCAGATAAGCTGCATACTCAAGTAATTTAGGCTCTCGTCCTTAAATGTACGTATATAAGCCTTACGGCAATAATTTGTTTGTCTTTGACATTAAGTTTTTTACATCTCATTAGCATGGCATAAATAGTATTATAAATATTAATGGCAACGTCCCCTAAATAATATTTAAGCAAACGAAGGACAATCTATGAAAATATTTCGAATTCATATAAAAAATAAAACTACACCAATTCAAATTACCCGTCTCTAATTTTACCATAAAATATTTCATTGATAGCAGAGTTTGAACATGAAATTTATAAGCACCGGCGTAAACGATGACTTTTCCCAGAAATATTCGACTACAGTTCCTATATACGTGTCAGCTATCTATACGGTGTCAAAAAATTGGGTGACTTTTTTTCATATAATACGCACATATACATGTACTTATCTAGTACAAGAGAGCCAATTAATTAAGTACATATACTAGTTTTACAAATTGTTTTCCTTGCACGTGGGCCTGCGCAACACACTTTATATATGATACATTGATGGTCAGGTTTCGATATTTACGTTCGCCTACTTTCCCGATGCAAATCAAAATACCATGTCCATGCATTGGCGAGAGCAATTTTGTTTGAACTCGCGGCCCGGAAGAGTAACTTTTTCAGGGGTTACCCTAGAGCTCAGCAGAAATTAAAGACTCCATGACAACCTATATGGTAAAATCTAAAAATTAACATTGGGCATTGGCTATACTGGCCATATATTCGCGAGGTTAAAATTTCTGGCGCGATTTTCACTTTTACATTGTCTCCCGAGAGTTCCATTTTCGCGATCTCACCATGAAATAGTCTTATCAGGGCATTTCCATTATTACACGAATTAATTATAATGAATAATATGTGTGCACAATCGTATAACGATTTGAAAGGGGGCCCTAGTGCCCATCGAGCGGGTATATAGAAATTCATACTTATTTTTGGATGATAAGTTGAAAGATTCGACTTGTCTCCTATTCAGGAAGGTTTTATTTTTGTATTAATTTCCGTTTCGCGAATATCGCGAATTATGAACCCCCATGAACAGAAAACTATATAGGCAACCACAGTATATATCTTATAATTTGCATGTATATCAAACTCTTTAATTGCAACCCCACACTAATTTATACAATAGTGGATTTTAAACGGATTTTATATGGAACAACATTCAATAATTATAATGTGAAAAGTAAAGAAATAGATAATCATGTTCATTTACTGAATTCATATTTTTAGTGTTTTACTGCGTTGATTAAACCTCGATAACGTCCACAGGCACTTGTCACAAACGGAGATGGGGTGTGGTGTGTGTGTGTGGGGGGGGGGGGCCCGGGGTTGGTCGATATAATAAGCAGTTACGGACCCTCCCTTTATTGTCGACTTAGCATATCTAACTGGTTTCAAGTTTCTTATACTTTGAGTGCCTATTTTACCCCAAAAGTGCAAGCCGTTATCCGCTCCAAAACACCTTAAATATTACTCTTCAAACGTTTGTATAGTGTCCCGCTTCCACCGGTACCCATGAAAAGATCTGTTTTTTTATGTATAAGAGTGGAAGTTCAGGCCCCCCCCCCCCCCCCCCCCCGAACACACTCTGACATGCAGGGGCGTCAGTACAGGGTGGATGGGGGTATATATCCCACCAAACCACTTTTTGGCAAGGGGGCGATGGTCAATGTTATCACCCCCACCCCCACTTTTCAGAGAATTATATATATATATATATATATATATATATATATATATATATATATATATTGTAAATGAAATATAAAGATTTGAATATAATATAGAAAGGCTTCATTTATGAGTTTACTGTGAAATATTATATTGAAATATATTTGAAATGAAATGTGATTACGTATATATATATATATATATATATATATATATGTGTGTGTGTGTGTGTCGGTGTGTCGCCGAGTCATCCCCCCCCCCCCTTGGAAGAAAAATTGACGCCACTGCATACTTATATGCACATGTGCATATACATGCACACACAAACACATTATGACAAGTGCCTGTGATCACCTCCCGATAAAGTAAAATTTTCTTTTCTTTATTCTGTCTTGTATGAATTTTATGGTATACATGCAGTATTGCACTATATGCTACCCATGATATTAGTGGAGGACACGTCCAATGAGTTTAATAATAGTATAACTTAATTGGTGCCGATAAATATTGTTCTTGTCTCACTGTTGCATGTCTGTTAATTAATTAAGATTTTGGAATTAAAATATATAATTTGAGGCAGCCCTTATCTTTACACCCCGGGAGTGGAAATAAGGAATGCTTTTTTCCACTCCCACTTAAGATGAAGATTCGTAGAGTATTTTAGGAGTTTAAAGTGATCAGTCCTTCCAGTTATAAAGCAAGTCAAAATTATTGCTTGTTGACAAAATCCCTTTTCATGTACAATTATAGGAGCATTAGGGACACATAATCTTAAATTTTGGTATACTTTAAACAATTAAGTTTTTTCAGTTGTGTATTGAAATGCATTATATTTAATTACATGAAACATATTTATTAAAGTTTACAACATTTACGGTACATATGATTTGCTGGAGTAACACCTGACATTTAAATAACATTCGTAATTGCCAACACATTTCCACAGACATATTTATAAATTAATATTTTCCTGCAGATAATTTTTGTGTTAACTATATATTTTTTGTGATTTCGAAAATATATGTGTTGAACATTAGAGCTAACTTAAAGCAGTACAAGAAGGGTGAGGAAGATTTAGACAACACTTGTTTCCTGGCTGAGTCTTAGTCAATGCATGCACCTCATTATAGTGAGCCCTGGTTTTGGGTCCATATGCTATGGGACTATATAGTGCTGTCAGATCTTGGCTTATGAGTCATATAGGCTTTGGCGCTTTGGTGCCCCCCCCCCCCCCCAACACACACACACTTTTTGGCCCAAAGGGGTGAGAGGCTGAGCAGCATAAATCTAATTATATAAAACAAATTGAGGGAAGGATTGTCTCGTGAAATTAAAATTTTCGTTTCCTTAAATTGCCATATAAAGTCAAACTATCGATCCATGCAGTGTCTCTATAGTGACGATCGTAGGTCAGTATTGTGCATTGATCACCTTATAGACGGGTCTCCTTACGAACATAACAATTCTAGAGTATAGGACAATGTGTAATTATATCCTTGAATTTTGGTCAGTGTTCAATATATTGCACATGTTCATACTGATTTGCAAATTACATCTTAAATTTCTTGTAAGCGTGAAATTGGTATATATATTGTTGCATATTAGCATGTATGTCGATCTGCAGCCAAAATGTGTATGTAGGTTGCGCCACCTACCACAAAATCCAGAAATCTGTCCAAGTTGTATACATATATGCAAAATTTTAGGCAGATAAGTCAAACCACTACTTGTATATGAGTGATTTTATCCCACAGCAGACAAACAGAAGGACACTGTGCAAAAATGGTGGCAGGTGGCGCCACCAATTTTGTGTATGATTAAGAGCTATGTGAAATCCATACATATATATGACCAAAATTCCGCCCAGTGGTTACTGAGGAGTTCTCCGGAAACCTAAGCGGCGGCGGATACAATTATATGAAAGCAACATAGGATTCTTTGAGACCATTGTCACTATACCGGTATATTTGCATCTAAAAGGTAAGACCATTAACATTCATTTATTATTATTATTATTATTATTATTATTATTATTATTATATTTAATGATAATAATAATTATATATATATATATATATATATATATATATATATATATATATATATATATATATATCAATGTACCTATATAGAGCTGCTGAAAATATTTTTTTTTAATTTAACATATAGGGAGTGGTAACCAGGAGGGGGGGGACTGGAAAGAAGCATGTCCCTTTATAAGCACTTCAATAATTTAAATGAATTCGTTAAAATTGTTATATAACACTTAGACCGGTATTTAACTTGGTTTTCCTTATTGTTTTTATTCGTTTGAATGAGACAACAATCTTTCCTTGTTGAATAAAACCCGTGCATACAAAGAGTAAGGCAAAAAAAAAAATATGGTTCTCAGGCACTTTTTTTAAAAATCAGTGCGGGCTGGCGATATTTTATTTATTTATTATTATTTTTTTTTGTATATGCTTCGATAAAACTGTCATATGATCATAGACAGTCACAAGCATGGAAACACAGAATTTTTTGCTAAACAGGTAAAAACACTACATTAGGCTACAAGGGAAATCTTATCAAAATTGTATTATTTTATCTTCTTGAAGGATGAAAACAAAATTGTTTTATGCAGGGGTTAAAATTTAAGCGGGCGGTGCCTGAGAACCATGCCTCTTATTCTTTTGGCCTAAACATTGCACCACAAGTGAGAAATCTACCACAAGTGAGAAATCACAGTAAAATATTTACAGAGGGATCCCCATCGCACGTGAGGTGCTTGGGTCCGATCATGGCGACGGAGCAGGGTGAGTGACACGAAACTCTCTGTGTAAATGTTGTGATAAAAATGTTTGCAAGGTTTATATTTTTACATGCTGAACCAGGCATGTGGGAGCTTTTTTTATATTTCTCAACGCTGAACGTGTTTCCGTCAAGTGACCCGCGAGAGTGACAGTGAAAACCATCACTGAAACGGTGCGAGGGTCAATTCGCAGAACCAGTGTTTGTGAGAGAGTTCCTGTGTTGCCCAGTAGGGGGCCACTGCTTGTATGATGTGTCCCTTTGATCAGTTGATCAGCTGATGCAGAACAGTTGAATTTATTGTCTAGGTCATAGGATTTATATAATGCGTATATCATGCACATATTTAGAGCTGGCCTTCGTAACTGTTAGCTTAAACGTAATTTCCTTGGTTCTAATTTCCAGATCTCTCCACTTAAAAAAAAACCTGATGAACATCATCTGATAGTGATGGTGATAAATGCACTGAAACTTGAAAGCTATATATTTTGTTGGATGGCAAATGTAGCCTTGTATGTCTGGCTATTTGATGAAGAATCCATCTGTTGAATATTTGCAGTATTGCATTAAAGTTGTATGAAATAAAGTTAAATGTTTTGTGTGACAGTTTAAGTAATTAAATGTCAAATAAAGCAGCCATTTATGACAGCTACCATAGCACATGAAACTCATAAATACACATGATATATTCATTTTTTTTTTTAATATTAGCTATGCCACAGTACTGCATTGGCAAACATTGATATAATTAACAGGTGATAATTTATCAATCAATTACCACTGCTTGTTGTGTGATAGAGAAACAATTTTGTATTTATATATAAAAATTAACTTTTTATGTATCAAATTAAATCAATATAACACCTTTATGTGCGCCTGTAAATGTTTTTTTATCCTTTGAACTGCCGGGGTTCAGTTGTTGCATGCCAACTGGACACCGCCGGAAAAGGAATCCCATGCAAATTAGGTGGGCAATCTATGCAAAAGATGAATACAGGGGGGCTTTTCCAAGGAATGCCAGTGCCGTGCACTAGGATAGACCATATTTTCATAAGCATCCTTCCCATCATACATCGCGTGTTGTCAATGATGCTAAATTCCTATTGGTTGTTCCAACCGGAAAGCGCCATCGGCCAGACAGTGACGAAGCAATATCTAACTTCATCCAGAGTAAGTGCCCATACTTTATTAATGCTGATCATCCAGCAAAAGTTTTGGTCCCAACGGAGTCTAAGCATCTGTAACAATTATAATATGTGGGGTTTCTTTGGTGTCCTCACGCTTCACAAGGCATATACGTGTCTGAGGGTCTGTACGGATCCGTACAAACTTAGATAGTATAGACTCTCCCCGCCAGAGGCTGCAGCGATTGTATTGTTTACTATATATGTCAGCGCTGCAAGACTGCAGCAACACCACCCAATGCCCTTGTGACCAGCGTCAACAGGTGTTACCTTTAACCCATGTCAGTGTGCCAAGTGGGCCTGTTTAAATAAAATGTAACAAAATTCTGGCCATCAGTCACTCAATTCAGTGATGCTCCCAGAGATGTATCCAAGTGCCTGTACGACTTCTTCTCTTTCCCTGCTAAACTTGTTTATATGCCTCGGGTAACAAAGTCAGCAAATGTTTCAAAATGATGGTCCACGTTTAATTTTAGTTGTTGTTGAAACCATGAAACTTACATATTTATTGGTGTCAAAATGGTGTAACCCTTTGTCATCTTGTTAGGCAGTCAACAG
The DNA here is from genome assembly GCA_026874595.1 of Sipunculus nudus. Taxonomy (NCBI): domain Eukaryota; kingdom Metazoa; phylum Annelida; class Sipuncula; order Golfingiida; family Sipunculidae; genus Sipunculus; species Sipunculus nudus. Next base: position 36,158,349 of record CM049309.1, read on the forward strand.
GCGGACAAAGAAACTGCAACGGATCTGTTGCATTGACCCAAATTACCAGGTACCCTTTCTTCAATCGTAGAAACTCTCATATGACAGTGGCTTAATGATTTTGAGTCTGTTTAAGTGGGCTAGGGACCAACCATGTTAACAAGGTTTCTCATGACCCCCTTAGGTTAGCTGTAAATATTGTTTAAATTGTACTGCTATAGACACTTCACATGTTAGGATATTTGAATTTGATAGTTTGTGTATTTTGGTCTAGGTAGTATCTTAGGGTTCACATAAATGGAGGTGTAATTAAGAATGCCTAACAAATCTGCCAGAGAAAAACATGGACCACATTCATGTCCCTAGTGCTAGTGATGCCAGTGGTGGTAAAAGTGTGTAATTCTCAAAAGCATTAATTATAAATGCACAATCGGAAAGTGATAGAAAATGTAATCATCATATTCAACAAGGTAGCTGTTGGGTCGGTGTAATATTGATTCTGAATTAGTCAGGCATGTGGTCTGGTGCCAGCACTTTAAACTGGCATGCAGGTGCCACTGCCAAATACTCTTGTTTAACTGTCAGATATGTATAATTTACTGGAGCAAAATCTGAATGCCTCACACATTTGAAACAGGGTGAGGAGGTGTGTTTATTCAGTTGCATACCACAGATACTGCTTTATTTTTATTATGCCCCCGCATCAAAGTGGCTGGGGCATTTAGTTTTACCCATGTCCGTCCTTCCGTCATTCCGAAATCAAGCAGTTGTACGGACTTTTTTTCGCAATGCCTGCAGGTATTGGCCTGATTTTTGGTGTGTGGGCAGATAATGACCAGTTACAGATCGAGTTTGCGTTTCGTCCCGGTTGACCTACTTTTGACTGTTTTACAGCTCCTAAACTTAGAAAATTTCATGAAAATAGAAATTTTCATGACAAATACACATGTACGGACTTTTTTTTGCAATGCCTGCAGATATTGGCCTGATTTTTTGTGTGTGGGCAGATAATGACCAGTTACAGATCGAGTTCGCGTTTCGTCCCGGTTGACCTACTTTTGACCGTTTAACGGCTCCTAAACTCAGAAAATTTCATGAAAAATTGAAATTTTCATGACAAATACACATGTACAGCCGTTTTTAGCCCTCAGCTCATTGGCTGATGGGCTATTGTCGTCACCCAAGCTGTCCGTCTGTCCATCTGTCTGTCCGGTGTCTGTCCGTCTGTTCCGCATCTGTTTACTTTTACCTTGTGAGCGGGATATCTCTATAAGGATTCACCTTTGGAATTTTATTTCATCAGTGAAGATGTATATCGATAAAATGTCGGTCAAGTTCGAAGATGGGTGACCTTGACCCATTTTTCTACATTTTAGAGCTGATTATAGAAAAACACTCAGAAGTTTATATCTTAGGAACCATTGTGTGGATTTTCACAAAACCTACTATGATCATTGGGACTGATGATCTGTATGTGCTGCACAATTTTGGTGGCGCCACCTGCAATTTCTGATTTTTTAATGAAATTTTATCGGATTTTTTCAATTTTGGCCTTTTGTGCAGGATATCTCCAAAGGTATTCAACAGAGGAACTTCATTTCTTCAGTGCTATTGCATTATATTTACAAAATCTTGGTCAAGTTCAAAGATGGGTGATCTTGACCTACTTTTCAAGGTCACAGAGCTTAGTATAGAAAAAAACTTAGGAGCTTATTTCTCAGGAAGCTTTTGGTGGATTGTTATGAAACATGGTATATATCTCTCCAATTTAAATTTCATAAATGATTATCAACTTTTGCTAATATTCTAGTTTCGCAATGCAATGCTTACAGATACTGGCCTAATGTTTGGTCTGTGGGCGCATAATGACCACTTACAGATCGAGTTCGCGTTTCGTCCCAGTTAACCTATTTTTCACCATATGACAGATCCTGAACTTAGAACATTTCATGAAAGACAGAAATTTTCATGAAAAATGCACATATATGGACTTTTTTTCACAATGCCTGCAGATACTGGCCTGATTTTTGGTGTGTTGCTTGATAATGACCCTTTACAGATCGAGTTTGCATTTTGCCCTTGTTGACCTACTTTTGACCATACAACACTTCCTGAACTTAAAAAATTTTACAACATTTAACAAATGTTTCTAATTTGCCCCAGGCGGGGGCATTCGTGTCGTTCCGACACATCTAGTTTCTTTCCTGAAACAAATCACCAAATGGGTTTTGCTTGTAAAGTTCTATAAATTTATATTAGAGGAGGAGGGCCTGTCAAATTAATAAAACATTATGCAGTTAAACAATAAACAGGTGATGCTTCACCATTGGATTTAAATTCGTATAAAATTCCAGTAGGGTCTGTGTGGACTGACATGGCACAATCAGGTGTATATATCTGTTTGTTTAAAAGATCATTCTCGACTTGTAGTGAGAATTAAACATACCTATCAAAGGTGTCTTATTCTATTTTAACTCCGCTAAAAAACCATGTATCTGACATATTTGCTGTGACTTTGCAACTTATATTCTTAAACCGTAACTTGGTGTACGACAGGATTATCAGCCATTTTGAACGGCTATTTCGTCATTTTCAAACCAGATTAGTATTGTGCTTGGGGAAAACAACAACAAGCTGTGTAGGACAAAACAGGCAGTTTAGACAATGCATTACTCTGTCGGTTTACAACTTTCATACCATTAGGACAGGTAGATATGATGTACAAATGGACCTTTCATGTGTCAAGAGTGCAGAACATTAGGTTATATTTGTGTAGCGAGTGCAACACACTCTCTGGAGGCTCTTAACTGATCCTTGAGTTTGAGGTTCAAGGATGAGATGTGACCACTGAGGTAATACCCTCCTTTTTACATAATATGTCTACCTAAATTATACCTTCACTTGAAGTCCCATCAGTCTTGACATGTGGTCCTGAATCAGTGTTTAAGGGGGAAAATCAAATGCTTTTTTCGGCAGAACTATAGAAACCGGGCTTCAGCCTACCGCCGGTAAAACAGGTGTCGCATAATAAATTGTTTCCTGGAAAAGGCCGATACATATCATTTTCCTCAGAATTCCCGTATTTAATTTTGCTCATAGCTGGAGTTTATTATATTAGAGGAGGAGGGGTCCGGGGAACCTTGGTTCCCCATCTGAACGGGGGTGTGGGGGCGGAGCCCCCACCTAAAGCTTAATTTTCCTGTTAAAATAGTAAATGGTTTCCCATTTTCGCGATAGATGCCTCTTCAATCACAGATATAAATGAACAAAACTTGCTCCTGCTGGTATCTCGTCTTCACGGCTCACTTAGTAACGTGTAGGGCTCCTAGTCCAGAGATCGTAGGTTCGATTCCGGATTCAGGCGACATCTGATGCTTAGTAGTTATGTTAGAAGAGTTGAGTGTTGGGACATCTACAGGGAAAAGTAGGAGTTAAAATAGGGAATGAGAGGTGACAATTTTTTATTTATATGTTCCTCAATACAAGCGAAGCCCGCGTTCTATAGTGGCTCCCTTTTATCTTATACTACATCTGAACCATGTGAGGCATTCTATAGTCACTCCACATTATCTTTTAGACTAATACTAGATTGTAGGATTACAGCTGTAGGGCCTATTCACTTTAATCATTAAAGGGATTAAGGTAAGCTGCGAGTGGCTTGAATGTAATCTAACAAAGTGAGCTGGAGCCTCTCTCCTGGTAAACACATGCAGGTGTTGTAGAATATAAAGAGTGCTTTGGTACTCTATGATTATTGGTGATACTGAGTTCTTGTAAACAAATGGTTACACAAGTGATGGACTTATGACCAATTATAATTGGTGATTGGTCAGGGTTATGCAAACGGTCATAATGGATTGCAAATATTGGCACATAACTTAGGCTTTGTTATCAGGAAATGTGTGCATTTTAACATTATGCAAGCGGCCTAGAGGAAAATCTGTATTAAAAAACTTACTCCTTAATTACTATTTAGACATGTAGGCTATAGAATTATGACATTAACCTGCATGTAGGCCTACATATCAGTTGAGATGGTGTACCAGTCTATATGGTCTAAAATTTCATACTTCTAAACAACATATTAATTGCAATTATTGGTCAGAAGGGGTCAACTGATTAATACTGATGATTGATCATGAAATTACAACCCATTCTCAACACTAGCTTTCACTCAAGATGTACAAATAACAAATGGATGAGATTATTCTGACCATGGTTTTGGAAAATCTTCCCTCACTAATTCTTCTTAAAAATGAACTGTTTCTTGTTTTAAAATGATGGTTTCTTAAGTAATGTATATGCTCTTAGACTCTGCTCTCTCTGTCCCAGTTTATGATTCCTGCTGTCTGCTCATCTGCTCACTCACCCCACAGACTCTCCATTTGATGACTACTGGCTCTAACAAAAGAACTGACTATTTCCCAGTGTTTAAATACATTTATTTGATAAATAGTTACTATGGCCAATGTGTACACATGCACAGATCAACCAGTCAAAGTTGCAGGATACAAGATCTTATTAAGTAGTTTCGGGAGGCCAGTGATCTTAATTAACATTACTGTAAAATATAATTCATTCGACATGCTCCACTTGCTGTGGCATGCTCAATGCAAGAATCAGAGTAACTCTGAATGTTATATCAGTTTACACTTTGTGTTTATATGAACATATATTAATTTTCGCACAAGAAATACTTGGGAAATTTTGTAAAATTAGGTACTATTTACTTGTTGCTCACATTACTAATTATGTGCATTGAATATCAGTTACAAATTAAATGCCCTGAGGAGAATCCAGAAGTAAAGAATGTTTAGTAGTCATTTGTGTGAGGAACCCCTTCCATTTGTGTTTTGTATTTATTGCTTGCCGGAATCAAAGATTTCGGCAAGCATATTGCTCAGTTGCGTATGTCTGTTTGTCTGTTTGTTTGTTTGTTTGTCTGCACTCTCCTGGCCACAATTTTGCCACAATCACCTTGAAACTTACAGGGATGATAAAAAACATAATTTCTAGGTGCCCTATTGTTTTTGGTTAAAATAGGTCAAAGGTCAAGGTCAAGGTCACGACAGGTATGGTTAACGGTTTTTGCACTATAACTTCGCCATAAATAGGCTTATCCACTTCTGCAATAGCTCATTTTTTTCGTCATCACCTGGCCTTTCTTTTGACATGTAGCTTACTTAAATTTGCTGTTACCATGGTTACGCAATTTTGGGGAGAAATCATGGAATTTCCTGATATTTTTCAAATTTGCAGCAATCGTACTGATTCTGAGATATTTTATGTAACACAAGAATATCTCGAAATTGTTTTTTCAGATTTTGGAAATGGCCGCCAGGGGGCGTTGCAGATGAAAAAACATGAAAATTTGTTTTGGTGCTATACCTCCAGAACTATTAAACATTGGGCCATTTACATCACAGCACCTTCAACTGGGGTCCATGGGCTTATTTTTGCGCATAGGTGGCAAAGTGCGCTATTGCCAGATTTCTCTATTTTTGGGGTAAAACTTTTGAATTTTGAAAATATGCAGTTTTCAGCTTCTAACTCTGTCAGTTTTTATGCTGGAGAGGTCAATTTTTTTTGCATCTTGTAGCCCTTGGTGAGCTCTCGGTGATCCAATCAAAAATCTTGCAAAATCTCGCACCATTTCTCGTCAAACGAGAGTCTTCGAGATTTCATTAAATATGACCTACAGGTTGCATTTTTTTAACAATGGCTTTGAAATTGATATATTTTGTGTTATTTATAAATATCTCGAAATCGGTTTTTCATTTTTTGGAAATAGCCACCAGGGGGCGTTGTACCTGAAACACTGTAACATATCATTTTTCTGCAATATCTAAAATAATTTTAAACATGGCACAATTTTTATCGTTGTATCTTAAACTAGGAACATTGGCTTATTCCTCCGCACATGTAGCTTTGTGCTGCCGTTACCATGGTTACCAAATTTGTGGGTTAAACTTGACGATCTGAAAATATGCAGTTTTTGGCTTCTATCTCGGTTAATATTTATGTTTCAAGGGTCTAGTTTTTTGCATAAGGCTGCTTTCCCTTGGTTCTAAGGCATTCAATTGCAAGTCTCGTCAAATTTCGCTCGGTTTATTGTCAAACGAGAATAAACGAGATTTCACGGAAATGCTTATAACTCGGCGACTTTTACAGCTACACAGGTCTAGTTTTCGGCATTTCGTAACATATGACCAGCTTGACACGCCAAAAAAGAAATCAGGCCAAATCTCGCACCATATCTCGTCAAGCGAGAAAAAAACGAGATATTATGGAAATGCTTATAACTAGGCGACTTTTACAGCTACTCAGGTCTAGTTTTTGGCATTTGGTAACATTTGGCCAACTTGACATAGTAAAACTGCGATACTTGGCGAAATCTCGCACTACATCTGGTCAAATGTGGAAAAACGAGATTTCACAGAAATGCATATAAGTCGGCGACTTTCTCGGCTAGACAGGTCTAGTATTTGGCATTCATTAACATTTGGACGGCTTGACATGACAAACCTGCAAGACTGGCCAAATCTCGCACCATATCTCGTCCAACGATAAAAAAGGAGATTTTACAGAAATGCTAATAACTCGGCAACTTTTACAGCTAGACAGATGTAGTTTTCGCCATTTCATAACATTTAGAGAGTTTGATATGACAAATCTACAAGACTGGCCAAATCCTGCACCATATCTCGTCAAACGAGAAAACACGAGAGTACACGGAAATGCTTATAACTCGGCGACTTTTACAGCTAGACGGATCTAGTTTTCGCCATTTCGTAACGTTTGGCCGTCTTGACATAATAAAACTGCTCGTCTTGCCAAATCTCGTACTATATCTCGTCAAGCGAGAATAAAAAACATGATTTCACGTAAATGCTGAAAACACGGCGACTTTTGCAGCTAGTTTGTTTGTTTGTCTGCACTCTCCTGGCCACAATTTTGCCACAATCACCTTGAAACTTTCAGAGATGATGGACAACCAAAATTCTAGGTGCCCTATTTTTTTTGGTCCAAATAGGTCAAAGGTCAAGGTCGAGGTCATTAAAAGTATACAAAACGGCTTTTTCTTCATATCTTTGTAACTATTAGTCGTATCTACTTGAACCATAGCTCATTTTAATCGTCATCCAATGGCCTTTCTTCTGGTGGGTAGCTGACTCAAATTTGCCGTTTCCATTGTAACACATTTTCGGGGAAAAATTATCATATTTGAAAATCAATTGACTAATTTGTCAGTTTTAATGCTAGAGAGGTCTAGATTTTTGAAAGAGGTAGCATTCGTTTAGTACTAGATGATTTGATTAAAAGTCTGGCAATATCTCGTAAGATATCTCATCAAACGAGATATTTCGAGATTTCATTAATTTTGCCCTGGAGGCCACAGTTTTGCAGGATTTTTTTTTAAAACTAATATATTTCAAGTCTTACCCTAGTATGTCGAATTTGTTTTTTCATTTTTTGGATAGGACCGCTAGGGGGCGCTGGATGCAAACCTCACCAACATATCATATTTTGGCCATATCTCCAAAATTATAAGCCTCAATTACATAAACTATAGATTATTTTCTTTCTCTGAGTCTGTAGCTTTTTTCTTCCGTTGAGTCTTCTCCATAATCTGAAGTAGTCATCTGGACTCAATCTTGAGTCACTTTGTCAGTGTGTCCGTCTGTTTGTCAGTTGTCCTCAAATTCGGCTGCTTGCTGGTTTGTTTATTTGTCTGCGCAGTCCTGGCCACAATTTTGCCACAATCACCTTGTAACTTACAGGGATAATGGAAAACAAAATTTTTAGGTGCCCTATTGTTTTTGGTTAATATATGTCAACGGTTAAGGTCAAGGTAATCGAAAAACCTCGACATTTTATTTTCCGCATAACTTGGTCAAAAATGGTCTTATCAACCTCATTCTAAGGTCATGTTGTTCGTCTTTCCATTCCCCATATCATGGCATGATCAACTTTTGTCGACCTTGTGTCAGCTTGTCAGTATGTCTGTCTGTTCCTCTGTTGTTGTCAATTTTGACAACAGCCTTGATGTTCTGTCTGACATTTAGTACACTACAGGCCACAATTTTGCAGCAATCACCTTGAAACTTACAAGGATGATGCAAAAACAAAATTCGAGGTAACCCTATTATTTTTTATCAATATAGGTCCAAGGTCAAGGTCAAGATCATTGAAAATCTTTGAAACGTTATTTTCCTCATAACCTGGTCAAAATGGCCATATCAACCTCATTCTAAGGTCATTTTGTTCGTCTCTCCCTTACCCATACCATGGTATAATCAACCTTTGTTGACCATGTGTCACCTTGTCAGAATGTCTGTCTGTTTTTCTGCTGTTGTCAATATGGTCAACGGCCTTGATGGTGTCAATGACATTTAGCACACTTCAGGCCACAATTTCGCCACAATAACCTTGAAACTTTCAGAGATGATGGAAATCTAAACTTCTAGGTGCCCTATTGTTTTTGGTCAATATAGGTCCAAGGTCAAGGTCAAGATCATTGAAAAACTTTGAAACGTTATTTACCTAATAACTTGGTAAAAAATGGCCGTATCAACCCCATTCTAAGGTCATTTTGTTCGTTTTTCCCCTTCCCCATACCATGGTATGATCAACCTTTGTTGACCATGTGTCACCTTGTCAGTATGTCTGTTTGTTCCTCTGTTGTTGTCAATTTTGTCATTGGCCTTGATGTTCTCTCCGACATATAGCACATTACAAGCCACAATTTTGCAGCATTCACCTTGAAACTTTTTGAGATGATGTAAAACTAAAATGCTAGGTCCCCTATTGTTTTTCGTCAATATAGGTCAAGGGCAAGGTCATCGAAAAACCTCAAAATTTTATTTTCTTCATCACTTGGTCAAATATGGTCGTATCAACCTCATTCTAAGGTCATTTTCCTAGTTTTTTAATTCCTCGTATCATGGCATGATCAACGTTTGTTGACCTTGTGTCACCTTGTCAGTATGTCTGTCTGTTCCTCTGTTGTTGTCAATTTGATGTTCTGTCTCACATTTGGCATACTAAAGGCCACTATTTTGTAACAATCGCTTTTAAACTTTTCAATGAAGTTAATGTCTTCTAAATGTTGAAGTTTGTGGTATTTGATATTAATCGGTCGAAGGTCAAGGTCATCAAAAAACCTCAGTCATTATTTCCTCATAACTTGGTCAATAATGGTCATAGCCTCATTCTTACCTCATTTTGTTCGTCTTTCCATTCCCCATATCATGGTATGATCAACGTTTGTTGACCTTGTGTCACCTTGTCGAATGTCTGTCTGTTCCTCTGTTGTTGGAAATTTGATCAATGGCCTTATTATTCTGTGTGACATTTAGCACTCTACAGGCCACAATTTTGCCACAATAACTTAGAAACCATCAGAGATGATGAAAAACTAAAGTTTCTAGGAGCCCTATTGTTTATGGTTAATTTGGGTCAAAGAGAAAGGTCAAGGTCATGGAAAAACCGAGATATTTTATTTTGCTCATAACTTGGTAAAAAAATGGTCGTATCCTCATTCTTACTTCATTTTGTTCGTCTTACCTTTTTTTCATACATATCATGGCATCATCAACCTTTGTTGACCTTGTGTCATCTTGTCAGTATATCTGTCTGTTCCTCTGTTATTGGAAATTTGATCAATGGCCTTATTATTCTGTGTGACCTTTAGCGCACTTCAGGCCACAATTATGAAACAATTGCCTTCAAACTTTGAGAACGTCATGTTAATTTGGGAGGTTTGTTTTTTGGTAAATGGGTGAAAGTCAAAACAAATCTCAAAATTATTTGTCATCATAACTTGGTCAAATATGGTCATAGCCAACTCGAGATTTTGTCTGTCTCTCCATTCCGAATATCATGGCGTGGTCAACCTGTCTTGACCTTGTGTTAGCTTGTCAGTATGTCTGCCGGTTCCCCTGTGGTTGTCATTTTCCTCAACTACCTTGTTATTCGTCAGACATTTAGGGCAATGAAGGCCACAATTTGCAACAATATCCTTGAAACATATAAAGTTAGTACCTTTCATCGCAATATGGAAGTTTTTTCTTCTTAATGCAAATTGGTCAAAGCTCGAGGTCATCCAAAAGGCTGACAATAATATTTTCTTTATTTTGATTAAGATTTTTTTTATGTTGCTCATCAAAAATAAGACATTCCTATGGACTGCTCGTCAGTTCCTGAGGGATCGATGAAATCATGAATAACAACATTTAAAATGTAATATTTTATTGCATCGAATCACTGGAAAGGTCACAGTTTACATACATACATACGTATATATTTAATATATAACTATTTCATTTATTGTGAAATTGCAACATGTTCTGATCATCAGTGAAGTATTTATGAAGAAAAAATGGATACTACAAGTTCTTGTGTAAAAAGTCAGTCAGATTTGCAAACTGCAGGTATCCCAGTAAGCAACCTCGCTTAGCCAGCACTGGTTCAGACATACTGGTATGCCATTGGTTCTTCCCTTACAGACCGACTGTGGTTATTACAGAGTCTGTTAGCTCCAGTTCACAAATGATGCAACGTCACCGCACAGAGTGTGACTGGGAAAAGGTTTACAGCTGAAAGGACTGGTAATCTCCGCACCAGTATCAAGATTCTGGGGGAAATATGACGTCACACCACCTAACAGTCTGCGAAATGAGACCACGGCTCCCATGTACCCACTGGCTACTTAAACACGCTGCCCGCATATCAGCCGGGATTGGTTGGTCGGCTTTTGTACAAAGTGCTGAAATCCGAATTCCTTCATCCACCTGGACAGTTTGCTTACTCACTTGTGATAAAATAACAATCGATGTGACCAATACATAAACCAGTAAATGTAATGAAATGGTTGGCTAATAACGACAGTTTAGACAAATTTGTTAAGAAAAAGATACAATGGCTTGTGGCAGATAAGCAAAACATGTATTTATAAATTGACCCACTTTAAGCTACACAATATAACATTGCAGTAGCTGATACTGAAAAATTAAAGAGTCCGTCTCAAATCTCACTACAGTCAGAATGAACAGAAATGGTATGCAAATGCCTTTTGACTGTCATAGAACTATACCCTGATCGGATTTCTGGATAGGTATTTACTTAAAACGATTAATACAATATTATTATATTTTACTCCATTTGTCCATAATGTTCCTGTAATTTGCTCCTTAAACTGAATGCAATATATGATATGTGGTTTTGTTGCGATGAATATATATCATATATATCATATTATACATTATACATCCATATTTGGGTTCCTGTGTGAGTGTGTTTGTTTGACAATCGAATGTGAGACTCAAAAACTTGATCAGTGTACTTGTAGGTTAATTAAATGTCCCCAGAATAACTTGAACAAAATGAGTCCACCTTTGAAATATTTTCCATAAAGAAGGGACTACACTGCAAAGAACCTCGAGCATGCGTGCCAGGATGGAATTGTATACACAACAAACAATGTTCTACATCTGCTCTCTTTCAAACGGTGTAAAGATCATATATTGTGAATATTCATGTATTTCTGCTAATATTTTTATTATATTACAATCCTTCAGATTATAATAAACAAATGTAGTATTACAAACAATGTACTAACTAGTATTACATAAGTATATAGATACGCTGTGTATTTGTACATGTATTGGTTTTATAAACAATGCAAGTGGATCTAAAAATTTAAAATTATATCACTGATCAAAGTATGTTGTACAACTATTTTATATATACATATCTTGACTGAAATAAAGATTGTAACTTCCATGGTTGTTGTACATTTAAATATATCCTCACTGCCAGCCAATTCCTGTTTTCAGGCCGCGTATTTATACGTATTCAAGTATTTCTATTCTATTCTATTATATATACATATATACATATATACATATATATATATATATATATATATATATACACGTGTGTGTTGGTGTGTTCGAGGAACAAATATGAAACACGTAACATCACACGTGTATAGCACGTAAAAGGTCAGTTTTTTCCCCCAAGAAATATTATACAAATCACAGTGACTGTCCATCGATTTTTTTATACTCTATGATGACCACATGGGTTTTTGTTATACTTCATGACTGTCCACTTTGGTAATGCTCAATTTTCAGGTTTGATTGCGTTTAAAATTCCATTTTGTACTATATTTTATCAGAATTACAATTCCTAGAGTTGTCTGGTTCCATTTTATCCCCCTTTTCCGTGTAATATATTTTCTTTCATGCATCTTTAAAGACAGTACATTTCCTTTTTCAAGCAACGACAAGATATTGCATCCGTCGCGACAGACTGTTCCACATTTAACCATAATCACACGTATGATAATCATTCGTACACAAATGCCTTTGAATTGAACTTTATTTTAATCAGATTTCTGGATACGTAACGTTTGTTTGATCAAATATTAATATATATATTATCATTTTTTTTAAATTTTTTTTTAGATTTCATGATCAATAAACATATAAAAATATACTAATACAAACATGAATATAGAAACATAAAAATAATGACAATTAAAATGAAAGCAAAATAAGTGATGGCATGATATCTATAATCTAAGATAGTCCATTTATTTTTGAATAAATATATTGCATCCGTCGGAACAGTCTCTTCCACATTTAACCATAATCACACGTATGATAATCATTCGTACTCAAATTCCTTTAAATTGAACTTTATATTAATTAGCTCTCTGGATCCATAACGTTTGTTTGACCATATATTCAAATGCATTATCATTTTTTTTTAAATAATGGTAATCGAGATTTCATGATCAATAAAATATATAAAAATATACTAAAACAAATATGAATATGGTAACATATAAAAATAATGGTCATTAAAATGAGAGAAAATAAGTGATGGCATGTTATATATAATCCAAGATAGTTCATTTATTTTTGAAACTACATAGTGTTATGTCATGATCAGAGAAGTATGCATCATGGACTTCTGCAGTAACTTCGACTGTACCAATATTGTTGTGGTATATATGGTCTATCAGTGTACCTCTATCAGTCGTAGGCTTTCTTACAAATTGCTCAAAACCGTATTGCTGCATTAATAGATATAATTTACTTTGTTGCTTCTCATTCAAGTCATCATTAAAGTCACCTAATACAAACACTGGCAAATTCATTGGAATGGAGGAAATGACAGAACTCAATCTTTGGCAAAAGTGTTCGAGGTGGTCGGACGGTTTTCTGTACGCAAGAACAACAATCATTTTGGATTTATCAACTATCAACTGCACAATTTTACATTGCAATGCCTCACACTTGACAGTTAACTCCTGTGCTTGTAATTTCTGCTTAACACATATCATAACACCATGTAATCCACAGTGATTCTGTTCAGATGGTACATTATACCTGAAAATGTCATACTGGTACTTTTCACAAAAAATATCCAGATCATGCTGATCTGTCAAATATGTTTCCGTGAAACACATCACATCTGTCCGATTGAAAATGCGAGCTTGTCTAGGTGTCAACAGGTCTGGAATTTTGGGAAGGAAATAGCGTATATTCAAATGTCCAATGATTGTCCACTCATGATTTCGTTGTACAGGATTCATTTCTTCAGTTTCAGTTGGTATTGTATTTTTCCTCATTTCTTCCATTTCATCTTCGATTTTCTTGTTAGCCTTAATCCCAGCTGCATCAAAGTCTACGATATATAAACCTTCTAATGTCTTCACACGACTGAATGCAACATAAGCTTGTCCTTTTCCAAAACGGTTTGCCTTTTTCATATTGACAACAATTTTGTCTACTGTAAGACCCTGGCACTTGTGGATGGTCACTGCCCATGCTAGTGTTAATGGAAATTGTCTTCTCGCAATCTGAGCTCCCTTTTTGTTTCCTTTCTCGTATCTAGCTTCGTGTCTTTTTATAGGCACTGCATAGGGGTATTCCTGTTTCCAATGACTAGCAGATAATGCTCCTTTTCCTACAGATTCGTCATCAAATTTCACCAAAATCATTTGAACCATTCGACTGGCATTTGTTACTATCTTTTGTACCGTTCCTATAACACCATTGACGAGACCATCAGCTGTATCGACGTTGTACGTAAGCATGACTCTTGCACCAATTGTAAGTACAAGAACCGAATGTAATCCTGCCGTTTCAGATCGCTTTTTTGACGTGGCCATCTTTTCTATATTCACCTGTCCAGTGCTATCAGTCTTATCATCGGATGCATGAATGTATACCAGATTGTGTTCATTTGGCTCCAATTCTTTCAATTTCTTCAAATTCCTTTCATCAACGTCACAATTGAATGCAAAAACGTGCAAGGCGTCATCTGGATAATTTGGATCATTTTCCATAATCTTTCGTGTTTCTAATAATAAAATATCATTTTCAGTATGGTTTCCAGTTCTAATGCGACAAAGCATCTCAGCAAAAGCAAAGTCATCTTTCTGACGCATCACCTCATCCAATTCATGTAGCTGAAAGTTATCTTTCCAAAGATTACCTTGTAGTCTTTCTACAGGATCTCTCACTGGCTGGTAGATCTGTGACTGTAATACTGGGGGGAGTTGATACATATCTCCGACTGCCAAGATTGAAACGTTTCCAAATAAAACTGATTCAGCTGAAACACCTTTGATTCTATGCAGACGCTTGTGAATCTTCAGCAACATATCTGATCCAACCATGGAGATCTCATCAATGATTAATAACTGTAGATTTTCAAGTTTTGACCTGAGTGTGTTCAATTTGTCAAAAGATATATAATCACCACCATACTTTCTAGTTTGCATCAATAAAGCAGAATGTAATGTCATTCCACCAATATTAAAAGCAGCGACTCCAGTGGGTGCAGTAAGAAGGACAGTAATGTCATCAGGACTTATTGTGTTTGACATTCGGAATAGTTTTCTGACGTCAGAGTGTATGAGTTTTATCACATGTGACTTTCCAACACCACCTGGTCCACTCATGAACACATGATAAGGTTTTACCATTTTCTTTTGTTTCATAGCTAAAACAGCCTCTTTACACCATTTCCTGTTAAAGAATACGATCTGGGCTTGTTTGTCATTTAAACTGCGTAGCATCTTTCTGTATTCATCATCAGGTAAGATTTGTCTTTCAGCCTCTGTTTCATAGCGCGCAATAATTTCTGAAGCATTATCGGACTTTGGGTTTTCGATAAATTCTGCATTGGCATCAAGATCTTGCTGATCAATGTCTCTTTCTACTTCTACACCTTCAACTTCGTCTTGCAAATTATTATGTTCAGCACCAGGTGCAATATTTGCCCACGCATGTTCAGGGGGTCCAAACTGTGCATTGTTTTGGATTGCTTGTTCCACAAGTTCTACATTTTCTGCATATTTTGCTTCATTTTCAGCTATCAAATCCTGTACATGAAAATAATGCGAGGCAAAATCAGGAAAACCACCCAATATATCAACATCTTCGTTACGCCATGGCACATATAGCATCAGCTTTGCTCGATAGAAGTCACTTGCATCCTTTTCAATACTAAACTTGTGAAATCTAATTACTGCTGGGCGTCTTCGTTTGTACATGATACCGCTATTGTTATTCAGTTTGATCTCTTTTGGCATTTCTGCTTGACCAACCTCTTGATCATCATCAATATCTAACACAAGTGGTATGCTGTCATTTTCATCTTCATCCATGTTTCCACACCTGACTTTATAGTTGGAGGCGAAGTCTGCTAGACACAGGTTTTCAATGGAGTTAGGTCTCAATGAGTATCGCTCAATAATGTTACTCTGAAAAATGTTTTCTTCTTCGTCTCCTAAATTATTCAGTTCTTTTTGTGGTTTAAGAACAGCTGCTCGTACATCTTTAGCATCTGTATTGACAAATAAAACTTCTCTGCTGAAGTGTTTCATCGACATCGACAATATACGGTAGACAGCTTCTTGAGCACTGACTTCACGGTGATTGAGGAATACTGAGCCTAAACGTCGAAGCATGCATTTGATGTCTTGGTCCTTGTACTCTTTGCACACTTGTTTAAGCAGTTCCCCAATGCCTTTCTCATTTTTCGTCATATAGGCAGCAACGTACATAACACATGCGTACGCATCTATGATGTATTGTATGTCCATGTTTGCCTGCCATGCTTTCAGTATCACTGGACTGTATGGATTGATAAGACTTTCTGCAGGTGACCTCTTTAACACTATCGTTTTGCCTCTTTGTGATACCAATAACTGTTGAACGTATTCTTGCAGTGAAACACGGGCTTTGTCTAGAATTTGTTTCAGTGTGGCGTTTTTGGAGGTATCGTTGTCAGACATTACATCTTTCACTTTTTGTAGCACACAGGATGCGCGATCTTTCTTAAACTTTGCCATTTCATCATCTGGTTCCTTTGCAATGACTGTTACAGGGCTAGGTGGTCGAGGAAAACTGAATCTACATGATCCTTTCTTCTTGCAATAACTTGAGTGGGTGTGAGTTTGCAATTCCTTAACAAGCCTTTGGAGAGTCTGATCTTCATCACCAGGTACAGCACACGTAATGTATTTGTCAAGAAATGATGTGACTGCTTCATCGGTGTCGGAGTCAATTTTAGGCGCATCTTTCACCCATAAAAGTGTATGTGCATGAGGAGAACCACGAGCTTGAAATTCTATTCGAATTACATAGTCCACTATTTCCCCTAGTGGTTGCGCTTTTGATTTCAGAACATCTCGAAACAAGAGTTGTAATCTATACTGAAACTGTCGTGCCGCAGTAACTGGGTTCCTTCTCAACCATTGTGATCTCTCGGCGAAAGATAACTGTTTTACATCATCATCAGTCAATATAGCCCCATACTGTCTCGCTATTGTTTGAATCACGTCGGGCCATTGCATGTCAGCAGCAGATACTGTAAAAAACCATGTTGGTATTCCCAGCTGTCGGACCATGGCTAGAACATCATAAAAAACAGTTTGGAAATAAGCAGGAGTTCCTCTGACGTTTTTCAACATTCTATAGGCTTGATCTGATTTTACCAAACGTTTCATTTGTTCTACACTTTTTACCATGCCTGCAGTAAGTCGTTTTCCCTGAAACCGTTTCCCGCTAGCACGTCTGAAAATATAGTGGTTAATGTCACCTGTAACTTGCTTAGATTCCGTTGCATATTGTGCACTGAATATGTACTCAATTGATCTTGAAAATCTGCCATCCACATCAAGCAATCTTTGGTTGAAATATTTTCGAGGATTCAAGTGCACAGGTCGCTCAGCTGTCAGAGCATTTGTTCCATCAGGATACTTGTCAGGATTTGATAATTCTTCAAAGTTAGGATCACTGAGAAGTGGCATTGGTTTTGCTCCTTCAGCTGGTGCAACACTGATTATTTTATTGAGCAATTCTGGATCTTCATTCATCATACTTGTTTCATATGGTAGGCCTCGCACTTTAGAAGCTTCCTCAAATGCATATTCATCCTGTTCTCTTAGGTCTTCGTCGTCTTCAGAACATGACATGTTTCCATCAACTATATCACAGGCAGTTTGTATGCACTGCGCACCTTTGCTATCGTCTTGACAAACACCAGGCTGATTCATTTCTACAGCTGTTTCAGTGAAAGGCTCAAATATTACATAATGTGACTGCCCCAAAAGTCCGAGATCAATTTCCTGCATTTCACTACTTGCAAGCCTTGGATGTATTGTATGCACCATAAGAGCACTTGTCGAGTGAACATTCACTTTCACTGAATACATGTCTGCTAAAGCCTGGAGCACAAGATGATCACCCCAACTTTGAATTCTCAAGTCATCTATGTATCTTATCCACTGGATTTCTCTTTGGGTGTCCCTGTCTGTTATCTGATTCACAAACAAATCTTCAGCAGTAGGCTGTTCGGTGTCAGCATTTGCACAGTCTTCACTTTCTATTCTAGTAGCAACAAATTCAATGTAATTTTCCTTGTTTTCTATCATATAGTCAGCCACTTTGTTACGTAAAAGAACGACGTTCGTATCTGTTACACCCAACCTTTCAAGATGGTGCCAAAATGCATAAAACATACAATTTCCATCTCCTGGAACATCAACAATATGCATTCTACTCTGACTAGCCATGGTAATCAATTTTTGATGGTCACTTGGACAATCAGTCACAGAAACATGTTCAGTATGGTTTCGCTTTTTATCAATCTTTCTTCGTCTACGATTTCTTTTCTCTTGACTTTCATGCTCTTTTTCAATTGAATGTTCTTCGTTTGAAAAGACAGATTTACTTGTCGTTGAAACAGCTTCCAGAAGTTCACTATCATCATTTCTTGCATCTTCTAGCCAATTTTCATTTATTTCAATATTTGCATAATGTGGATTTTCTTTTTTCAACCATCTGAGAGCATTCATCACCACATCAGGTCGAACAGATTCATACATGTAATAAGAAGAGTGTTTCAAACTTCGCTTTAATTTCATTCCGACAACTTGCGACTCTGAAGGGAGTCTTGGAAGTACCTCACATACCGCATCAAGTTTAGCTGGGACATTAACTGCTGGTCCATGAATTCCATGTTGTTTCCCTCTTGGTAAGCCTACCATTTTCATGAAAGCGATTCTTTGGCAAACAAGTCTCAGTTCAAGCGCATTTAGATCTGCAAGTTCTTTCGGTGGATCTACTAAAGACAAATTATTTGCTTTCGACTGTGCAGGCAATTTTCCTCCTTTTAGTGTCAAGTGGCATGTTCTACATATCCATTCTTCATTGTTGTAAGATGTTTGACGAAATGCAAGTACATTTTGCAACAGAGACTGTGATATTTTGTTGTACTTCTCCTCTTTCAGATGCACAACTGACGTCCTAAACATCAAGCGATTACAACTACAGCAGACGTAATTTGCAGAATCACGTACCTTTTCTAAGAATTTCGAAATAACAATTTCATTTTCAGGAACAATATTACGACATTGATGTCGGTGCTTTCTGGTATAACATGCTGCTTTGCTCAGTCTCTGTTGAGTTTCTGTTTCTGTTTCTTTCGCCCTTAATTCACTTTTACGCCTGGAGTGTAAATAAAGTCTCTCTCTTTTTTCATCACTTGTTTGGGATTGACGCAATGTATTCTGTCGCTTCCTTTGTGAGTGGACTCTTTTTTGCTTTCTTTCAGGGGTTTCAAGTTCACGTTCCATAAAATGTCTTTCCTGATCTTTGGACAGTCTCTCTTGCTTTTTCGCAGGAGTTTCACATCCACGTAATTTACTCTGTCTCTTCGTTTGTGAGCTGACTCTTGCTCGTTTTTCCTCAGGGGTTTCACATTCACGTAATTTACTCTGTCTGTTCCTTTGTGAGCTAACTCTTGCCTGCTTTTCCTCAGGGGTTTCACATTCTAGTAATTTTCTCTGCCTTTTCCGTTGCGAGCCTACTCTTGCTTGCTTTGCCTCAGCGGTTTCACGATCACGTAATTCACTCTGTCGTTTTTTTTGTAAGCAGTGTCTTTCCATTGTTTCTGTTTCAGTTTCTGCTGATCTTTGTTCTCTTTTGTTCAACTGATCTGCTTTCTTTTTTTGTTTGTAACTCTTCCTTTTTGTTCTCGGCATTATTATATATGATGAAAGCCAATGTAAAACACCTGAGAATCACGAACGTATTCCACAAATCTAATGTGATAAAAATATCTACTTTGCTGAACTACCGAACTATATAAATGCTATTGTTCTCGAAATATAAATAGGTACACACTATAATATATACATATAAATCCCCTTTTCAGATAGTTTTTCTTAGAGTAAAATATACACTTACTCTTCATTTAGACCAAAATTTTCCTAAAATGTTCAAATTATTTAGATATATTTTTATATACAATTTATATATATATATGTATATCGAATTTACGAGAAAATGAATGCGACTTGTGAAGGGGAAAATTAATTGAAATATGAAATACAATAGGACTCGTTATACCGGATTTTATTTTCAACAATATACACTCTAGTTTTATAGATGATACAAAATAATATTCTACAGACCGTCTTGGACTAAAAAATCGTTAAATAAACCCACAGTACAAAGTTTGACTACAATCTTGACCGAACTTTTGACCACAATATACCTTAATAAAATCTACCTTTACTGTTCACTTTAAGCAACCCGTCTCTTATATGGACAAATAATTTAGATATATACAACTTTAGTATCAGAAAATTAATGCTACTTGTAAAGAGTAGAATAGAAATATTACCAAATCCAATATCAGTTACTATACTGGATTTTATTGCAGGCAATTAATAATAATTTAAGTTTTATATATGATACAAACCTTCCTCTGAGTCCAATAATGTTACACAAAAACAATGACAACACAGTTACACATGAACAATGACAACACAGTACAAAGTTCTTTTTCAGTTCTTGTTCAGTTCTTGTTCAGTTCTTTTTCAGTTCTTTTTCAGTTCTTGACCAATTCTTGACTAGAGTGCTTATTCGTACGTGGCAATGCTAAAGAGCGTGTTTGCACGTGTGCGTTTTTTAACGAGGTGCTTCCTCGATGAGATGCTAGTATGAGACTTTTTTTTTAACGAGGTTAAGTTTCCTCAGATGAAATGAGAGATGTGCGGATGAATGAAAATGAGACGAATCAGGAACATGAAAGCAGCACCTGCAACAAAAATACTTGCATTATAAATTGCACATTTCAGAAAAAAAGTATTAAAACAATCATCTACCAACTTCTTTGAACAACTAATAAAATTAAATCCCTGAAGATCTATAAAATGTAGTTACACTATAAAAGATTATGAAACTTTTAGTATAACAGTTATAAGAAAGAGTTTAATGAAATTGTAAACTATCATTTTAGTCCAAGTCCTCATCACATCCACACAAACATTTATAACTAGTGGCAGACCATATCAATAAGTAGGAATTCAGAATCGGACTCATTTTAAGAAAAGTATAAATAAGGTTTCTTAAAGTTGCCCATTCACCTACCTTTTGAAACAGAATTTATGTGATTTCTGATCTCTTCCGTGTATATAGTAATGATCTAAGGGTATTCTGGTTATGAAAAGTTATTATAATGCCTCCGTGCAGGATGTATGAACTTGTAAGATGTATGAACAATGTGCTTGAAAACATCAATGTTGACAAACGGGAAAAGCATGTAACCTCACTTACCCGACTCGCTGCCTGGTGCCCTTGATGAATTTTGCAAAAAAATCTCCTTGCTATACATCACAAATCAAATGAACTACCTGGCTTTAAATCCTTTCAATATAGCCCACGTACCAGAAACAAAAGAAAAGCTTGCATCAATTTGAAACTCGGTCATAAATGAAATTGTTCATCTCGTTCCACTACTCAAGTCTGCTTGTTCCACGTTTTTTTATTACATATTATATAGTGTTCATGATATTTTAAATATATAATGTATATAGATATATTTACAGTATAAAGGCAACGCTGTTCACAAGTCTACAGTTAAAATTATCATGTACATATAAGCCTATGATAAGCGATTGAAAACAAAATTACACATAATATCACATTCATGTTCCGACTATGCAGAAATTACTGACAATCATGTTTATATCAAACGACCCACTAGTTTCTGATATACTTATTTTTTATACAAATAGGTCCGTCACATTAAATGTAAGTCAACTTTAATAAACTTCAAATTTTACTTAAATCTCTTTGCTAGACAGCATTCCAGATGAAATTAAGTACTTCCCTGTAAATCTTTTTTTGTATGCCACTAACCAGAAACAAAAGATCTTGCATCCAAATTCTGTTTTTCAATTAAATTGACGTACATACACTACTGTCGTCATCAACTACTTCACAACGAAATATCAGCATAAAGGTTAAACTTAATGCATATACATCAAAACTCATCTGACAAGAACCTGGCAGCCCAAATCTGAACATCACTTTCAACTTGAAACCAGACCGTTTTGATAAACATTTTCTTACATATCTTTTCTAAGACGTACTTAGACTTAATACGATTTTATTCTGCTTTTGTAATAAATTTTAATAACTGTCCTACTTACCGTTTGTTCATGAAAACAAGACAAGATATACATATTTTATTCGTACACTTATTTCAATTATTATATCCAATATACAGCGACACTCGTACACATTGTTCTCCCGCCCAAGCAGTGTCAGAATACAACACAAATCTACGAATCTAAAATAGAATCAATAAAAATATATCTGACAAATGTTAGACTTTACATATTTTTTTAAAATATCAATTAGAATAAGCAATTGCAGTAGTCTGGTCATAAACAACGAACAATCACCATCAAGGCTAAAATTAATGTATATACAATGCATCAAAATGCTCTCCCGACAACGGCATTGGAAGGAAAGTCCGAACATCAAGTGATAACTTGAAACCAAACTTTCTGATAAAGATATACTTACATATCCACAACATATTCATACTTTATCTGCACAGTTATTTCAATTATACAATGTAATTTACAGCGACAATGTACATACTGTTCTCTCGCCGAAACAATGTCAGAATACAACAGCCAGTCTATCAATCTATAATAAAATTACTAAAAAATATCTGACAAATGTTAGGCTTTTCATACATTTTCTTTATAAAGCTATCAATAAGAACAGGTAACTACAGGACTCTCTTTATACACTCCTTCACAACGATTCATTAGAAACAACGCTAAACTTAATGTATGTACAATCCATCAAAACTCTCAGTTGGGCTTTCCAGGAAAAAAAAATGAAGCTTGCATCAATTTGAAACACGCTCGGAAATCATATCGTTGATCACCTTCCACTACAGAAGTCCCGCTGCTTGTCCCACGTTTTTTATTACATATCATATAACGTTCATGTCATTTTAAATATATATATATATATATATATATATATATATATATATTTGCAATATACAGACAACGCTGCTCACAAGTCTACAGTGAAAATTATCATGTACATATAAGCCTATGATAAGCGATGAAAAACAAAATTACACATAATATCACATGCATTCATGTTACGACTATGCAGAAATTACTGACAATCATGTTTATATCAAACGACCCACTAGTTCCTGCTGTACTGTATTATTTTTTACTCTAATACTTCCGTCACATTAAATGCAAGTCAACTTTAATAAACTCCAAATTTTACTTAAGTCTCTTTGCTATGCAGCATACCAGATGAAATTACGTACTTGCCTTTAAATCCTTTTTTAGTATGCCACTAACCAGAAACAAAACATCTGGCATCCAAATTCTATTTTTTCTCAAATAAAATAAACAAAAACAGTACTGTCGTCATAAACTACTTCACAACGTAATATCAGCATCAAGGTTAACCATAATACATATACAATACATCAAGACACTCATCTGACAAAAACCTGGCAGCCTAAATCCGAACACTTTTGACTTGGAACCAGTGCGTTTTGATAAAATTTTCTTAATTTATCCATTTTCTTAGCCATACTTAGATTAAATGCGATTTTATTCTGCTTTTGTATTTAATTTTAATAACTGTCGTACTTACCGTTTGTTCATAAAAACAATACATATTTTATTCGTACACTTATTTCAATTATTATATGAAATATACAGCGACACTCGTACACATTGTTCTCCCGCCCAAGCAGGGTCAGAATACAACACAAATCTACGAATCTAAAATAGAATTAATAAAAGTATATCTGACAAATATTAGACTTTACATATTTTTTTAAAATATCAATTTGAATAAGCGACTACAGTACTCTGGTCATAACGAATCATCAGCATCAAGGCTAAAATTAATGTATATACAATGCATCAAAATGCTCACCTGACAAAAGCATTGGAAGATATCCCGAAAACATAAAGTGATAATTTTAAACCAAACCTTTCTGATAAAGATATACTTATTATCCACAACATATTCATCCTTTATTTGCACAGTTATTTCAATTATACAATGTAAAGTACAACGACACTATACATACTGTTCTATCCCCGAACAATGTCAGAATACAACAGCCAGTCTATGAATCTATGATAAAATTATTAAAAAATATCTGACAAATGTTCGACATAAATTTTTTTTTATAAAGCTATCAGTTAGAATAAATAACTGCAGTATTCTCCTCATACACTCCTTCACAACGAATCATCAGCAACAACGCTAAACTTGATGCATGTACAATGCATCAAAACGCATTTTACAATAATTTGGCACACTGAATCCGAACATCAATTGACAACTGAAAATCAATGTAAACATTTTCTTGCATTTTCTTACAGATTTCTTTTAAAACATTTAATTCGAATTCATTCTTCTTCAGATTGTAATTAATTAAAATAACTCTCGTACTTACCGTGTGTTCAAGACAACAAGATATTCATACTTTATTTGTAGAGTTATTTCAATTTATTATATGCAATATTCAACGACACACTACACACAGTTCTTTCGCCCAAACAATCGCAAGTCGATGAATCTATAAGAACATTACTAAAAATACCTGACATATGATCGACTTTGCAAACTATGAAACAGTGGCAAACAACATATTCTCGTATAATAACTACTTCAAAACGAATCATCAGCACCAAGGCTAAATTTAATGTATATACAATGCATTAAAATTTTGATCTGGAAACAATTTGGGAGCCTAAATCCGCACATCAAGTGAGAACGTGAAACCTACCCCTTATGATATTAACTTTAAATACAAATTCTCCACTTCCATGCAAAATTAAAATAAATGCCTCATGCTCAACGTTTATTCAGTCCTACAAGATATTGATACTTTATTCGTACAGTCCAGGTATTTTAATCATTCGACACAATATACACTCAACTCATTGTTCGTATTCCCTGACCCTATCAGCGCACAATAGCAAGTCTATTAATTACAGATCAAATATGTGACACAATTTTGGACCCTTTTCTATCGAATTATATATATATATATATATATATATATATATATATATATATATATATCCATACTATCAACAACTACGGCTGGCCGCCCATCACCCATAATCAGTATCAATCCAAAAATAAAACATTATTGCATCATCAAGCTCACCCGTAAAAAAGAATTGATATCTAACTATTACCACTGGCACACCAAACTGATTTTACCAATTTTACTGAAACGTTGAACGAATATTGGGCACAGGTTCGAATAATCCCAGCATCGAGATTTGAATTGACACAAGAATTGGAACCCACTCTAATGAAAACATGGAATAATTTTATCACGTTTCCTTTTTCTGTACCCAATCAGTATTCGGGATAATCTCAATGTACAGTATAAATCCATTAATTCATTAAACCCGTTGTAACAGCGAGTGCCCGATTTCCAAATGATTAAAAAAAATTATTACTCCTGAAAACCTGGTATACAATTGATTTAAAAGTTTAGAACAAAAACACTCAATGGAGCAACCTTCAAAATAGTTCTCACTCAGATTAATTTTTACTATCATAATCCAAAACCTTTATGTAATCATTTTATTTTTAAACTGTATATCTATTGAAATAAATAACAGACGATTAACTTCTTAATATACATTTGTAGATTAAAAACGACATCGGTATGTTCACTCGCAATAAGGAAAAATACTGTTTTCAAGGTTATACTCGTATCAGTCTACCAAATTATCTCTCTTCAAAACAAGTACATATATATATATTTATATTAGAAATATGAAATAATGCCAAGTAAAAAAAACTTGTCAATTTTTTTTCTATTCATGCTATATCATAAATTAATATAGGAACATTTCACATTTATATAAACAAGTTTATTCCATAATCGCTCTTCGACTTCCTGGTATCCTTCACCAGCTTGTGACAACAGAGTTCCGAACATGGCTGCCCCACAGTGAACCAATCAGGCCGTTTAACTAAACCAACTAATTTTACCTATTCATGTAACATTTGGTAAAAATAAATTACAACATTATGCAGATGTCACTGCGGATCTTCCTTTTATATCCAAAATAAGCATAATCCTGATACATGCCCAACAGTCTTTTGGAGCACCCGATAACATAACACAAACTTTTCGAGAAATCATTTTTCTCCGCTTCTTCACATTCAGTGCACTTTCAATGGAGTAGCCTTAAATAGTTCCCTCTCTGACTAATATTTACAAGTATAAATCCCTGTAAAAATATACACCGAGTTTAAGCTGTTATTTAAATTTTCTTTGAATTCTCAGATAAACATTCAGCAAACTACTGCTCTTCCAGTCTATGCTTTCAGTCTATGATTACCTCATAACCCACCTTCTGTGCATCTATTTGTAAGAGCATACTTCCTCCGCTTTGGCTTCGCACGGTTGTCTTTTCTCGTCTATTTGTCCTTATTTTCCTGGCGAAAGGCCTCTATACCGCCATATTAATCTTCTCTTTCCTTATTAGCCATATTCTAAATATAAACAACCTACCTGGTCTTTCCCCAGACAACTTAACATTTACGATTACTTCCTATTTCCTCTTCGAAATAAAATGCCTTTGTAAAATAACAAACCTTGTCCTTAACTTCAGATTATCGGAAAGTTTTCTGAATACTTACTTGTTTCTTGCATCTTCTGGAGCGAAAGGAAGTTTATGGTTTGCCAGACCTGAGGTGACCCTAGCTCGGGAAAATCTTTGGTAGGTTAAAGTTATAAGATTCCACAGGTTATTAAAAATCGCACATTACAGGCCAGTCAATCAAAAATATCTGTTATTAGCAGGATGTTTTTTATCTAATTTAGAACACCTAAATCTGAATTAAACACATTGAAAAAATCAAGAATGCTGAGATTCTGGATCTCATTCACGCCCAAACCCCAAACGTCATGTTACCGGTACTTAATAAAACCCGGACTGTGACTAAGGACTAGAGCTCCACATTAATAATCATCGCACCATGAAACAGCAGCAATAGCAGAAACAGTAAAGCTTCAAACACATGTAAAATTGTTATTAAACAACAATCCATACAATATATCTATATGCTGTTGTTTCGGGGTCTGCCGATCATTACGTTAGACTTCGTCCGAATCCTTGTTTTACCAACTGTTTCCTTCTAAGTGAGCCGGACACCTGCACTGTTGGCTTTGCGCGCGAAGATCTCCGCACCTTCACGCTTGAATACTTGCACCTGCACGTTTCAAATGGGGCCTACCCGTAGAACAATTACGATTTTTAACCTGCACATGCAACAAAATTATAGAGGCAATGACGGGTCTTTGGCAGTAATCTAACTTAGAAACACCAGGTCTCTGGTAAAATCAACAATTACTCAGGATTAAACTATAAATTACTTCAGAATACACCATCGAAAAACGTAAACACCCTATTTCTCTCCAATTTACAGAGACCATGAAACCGCGATAGCGCAGATAGTGATGGAAACACTGGTATTTTTAAAGTAACCAGATCGAATGTAATGTGTTGTGTTTGCGCTGAGAGATTAACTACGGCTTAAGCATGCTTGAAATAATTTTTTTTCGAGTTGCAGATTGATTTTGTGACAAAGGGTTGGCCGTTTTCCGGTGACAGTGCTTGCCATGGTATTTATAAATATCCATGAGTCTTCTCCAAAACTGTGGCGGTGTTTCGTGCTGAAATTGCATACATTTGTGGAACATATCCAGTGAACTTTACGTGGCGCTGCAGGTTAATTGAATTACTGGTTTATACCTAATAAAACTGTCTTAATTAGTCAGAACAAGGAGGTTTTGTTGACACTTATCACCTGACACTTATGACCTTCAGGTCAGTTGACCTTTATTTTTTTGGTGGATTTGGGCGGGGCTTCTGAAACGAGTTGACGCGGTCTCAAATCTGATCTCAGAAACATTGGGATTCTTTTTATAGAGCGAGGCTGTGCGTATTTTTGGATGGGGATTCAAAATAGCAACAGTGTAAGTAGTATCCTTATTAGCAATAAACATGAACATATCAATATATGTATAGACAGTTTTGTTGATTTGTATGTATTTGTGGTGACAATGTACGCTCCTTGACTGGGTTAGCAGGTATTGGCATGAGGCCACGTAATTTATACGCCCTGCGTTACAGTCCAGTGTCTGTTTGTGTGTATATTTATGCGTGTGTTGAGTTTATATATATATATATATATATATATAATATATACATATATATATGTGTGTGTACATTTATGTGTGTGTGTGTTGGTCACTTCCGTATCTCTGTTTGTCTATCTGTTTAGATGGCTGTCTGTCAGCCTGTCTGCACTCTAAATATCGTAAATTTGCAGGAATTGCTTTCAATCATCATACAGTTGAGTGACAATCAAATGTTCCAGGAGCCTATTGTCTTTGTAAATATAGGTCAAGGGCATAAAAACGTAAAAGAGAATATCTTTGTCATAACTTCGGCAATCTTAATCCTATCTTCACAAATTTGGGCTTAATTTCTTTCTCTGGGAATTCTCCATAGCCTGGTCTGGTCTACTATCCTGCACTTTGTATCTCTTTGTCAGTATATCTGTCTGTCAGTTGTCCTCAAGGTTGCCTTCTTGCTATATATAACATTCTTACATATACCATTCTACAGGCCATAGTTTAACAGGAATCATTTTGTAACTTACACATTTTGTATGTCAGAACGATTTCTTGAAGCAGTAGGTGTATTATTTCAATAAGTTAAAGGTCCAGGTTATGAAATCACCTCAAAAACAAAAGTGTTTAAATCTTATATTTTTTCAAAAGGGTCACAGTGACTTTAAATCTATCACATAAACTCTATCTCTTTTTTTATCTTTCTTAGCAATTATTGCCGCAACCTCTCGTTTTCCATAAGAACACTGAATGATTTCCACCTTAAATACTATGTTCCTTTAACCTGTTCATGTCCACATATCCCCTTCCGGCAAGCGTTCGCCCTCTGGGCGTCTAGTTTTTTAAGCAATTAGTCAATTAGTCTTTCTTCTTCACCTAGCACTCCATCCATTCAACACCAGCAGAGAAGAAATCATAACCATCATTGGATGTCACAAATTCATAATTAAGGATGTTAGAGGTCACCAGGTACACAACAGGCGTATTATGCACGTTTGCGGTACTCTTATTAAGTTATAGAACTTGCACATGCTTTTGTTATAACATGGTGAATCATATTTTAGCTCTGGATGCTGTGTAAAGCATGGTATAGTGTTATTATTATTTTCTAATATTCTGTTAGTATTTTGCACATACATACATAACTCTTTATGATATGTGCCAGAGCTTATTTTTCTGGGATCATCTCAGATGGACGCTGTTCAGATAGACGCCATTGTATCACCTGGACGCTGTTCATTTGGACGCCATGAAAATGAACGCTGTTCATATAGACGCCTTTGTATTACAAGCTCATATACCCTTCATTATGACGCCTTAATACAAGCCATATAGCCACATTTATATATTTTATATATTTCCTTTAAGTGTGTATATCGTGTGGTTGAAAATGAACGTAAACAAAAATGTCTTAGAGACCGTCGTATTATAGACGCCATCGTAACCACCGTCTGCACCCATCCTTCAGAAAGACGCCTTATGACAAGTCATGAAAATATTTCTCATTTTTTATTAAATGTTCCCATAAAAAGGAGACCCAATTCAATAATAACCATGTTATGTTCTAGGTTATATTGTGTGTTTGTGCATATTTCGTGCAAATGAGGGTCTTTTGATTCATTTACCCAACAAAGAAAAAAAGTAATGGTCATGTGTAGTTTCAATTATATAAAGGTAATGAAATGTTTATTATATTTTCCACTGTAAATTATTATCTTTTCTAAATATTCATTGTAAAGTTAAAATTAAAGAACCTGAAGCAATGAAATCATGTACATGATAGGATTAATTAGTCAACATCAAAGCAAACCTACCTCATTATCGGGGTCTCCCGTTACCTAATTGATCAATCGGGTGACCAAGCTCTAACTGACATTGTAACCCAGACTCGTTTATTGTTAAAATCTCATAACAATATACAATGTATATACACAAGTATATATGTTTATTCTCGTCATGTCGTGTTTCCCTATACCTTAAACCTCTATACAACGTCATGCCGCTGGAAAGCTTTGTAGACCTATTTCTACCAAGCATTTATATTTGTTACAACGATGAAAAAAGCAATGATTGTTACCTATATTAAGTAGTTCTATCTCCAATGAAATTGTTCTTATTGTCATAAATATCAAGCTTGAAAATGCGGTACGGAGCATTGATCGGACCGGTTGCCCATGTATATGCAGTTCAGACCAATCGCCCTTGGAAATTATAAATCATTGCGTGATGCACGTTTGTTGGGTAAAAAAAAATACACAAAACACACATATTAAGAAAAATCTTTACTGAGACAGTTCAATTTCATTTTCCTATTCAGTCGCCCATTAATGGTACGTCATCACAAACGGTTGATATAGGCTGATACATATGGTTCCAAATTTGACAAAGTGCATAATATTAAGAACTAACAACAATGGGTTGAGTTGATGGATTAATATTGCTTTATTTTGTATGATTATCCCTGTTTGATTCTCATAGTATTGGGATAGCGTCTAAATGGATAGCGTCCAGCTGATCAGTGTCCATTTTCATAGCATCCAGCTGTCAGCGTCCATTTTTATAGCGTCCATCTGAACAGCGTCCAGGTGACATGGACCCATTTTTCTATTTGACTCTGCCCGATTTCTTGAGTCATTACCTCTGAGTCTGGGGGAATCCTCCATGCCCCTGCCATTGTAATCTGTACCAAGCATGTGTTGATCCCCTGTTAACCTTTCTATCACTGTGGGATATGGAGGTAGCCCCTGAGTCTGAGTACAAGCCCAGTTCCAGGGCCCTCCTGATCATAAATAAAGTGGACTCATCCAACTTGAGTCCAACATTAGGGCTCGTTTGCATTTTATGTGTGTTGCCTACACGACCATGCCTGTAGGTTAAAAAGTCAGGAAGCAAAAGATTGATCTGCATTTCCTATAATCTACCTTTATAGGCCACAAGAATTTCTACTCAATCTTTTTTTTTTTGTTCTTAGCGTGCATATGAAAGAAATCAATGTGATAATTAATGGATATACTATGTATGTAGATTACTGCTTGGTACGACATGAAAATGAAACCCTTGAGAAACAGTGAAAAAGTGAAAAGACATGCATGAAAAGCTAGTCTCTCAAAAAATTAACCATCCACTGTGAACTGAAATTCCAATTTCTAAACATCTAAAACTAAAGCATGTCATAGATTGCATCAGGTTGCAAACCGTAAAAGACTTGTAACAGTTACATGAACTTTGGTCACATGCTTACAAGAGGAACACAGACCTTGACCTGATTGATCACTAATCACCAGCCTTGGACAATATCTTAAATATGTTACTGAACCAGTATTCGTTGATATACTTTCACTGATTGACCAATCTTTATTGCCTCTGATTCCAGAGAGTTCAACATTCAGTACAAAATTATACAGTGAAAATATTGAACGTTGTCAAAAGGATGTAAATCATACGACTGTCGGACATATGATTTGTCATATTCAAAGTGCAAAAATTGATTTCCATCAGTATTTAACTTCAATAACTAAATGCGCAATAGTATGTTGTAAACAAGATATAAGAAGGTATTAGAAATTATAACACAAAATAATTAGGTCCCATGGCTTTTTTCATGTTTAAGTACAGTGGAACCCCACAATTACAACCACCTTGGGGATTGACCAAAGTGGTCGTAATTTGGAGGTGGTCGTATTTGTGAAACTTTAAGTTACGTGAATCGTATATGCGGGGCCAAGAAAAGTGGTCGTAATTGTGGGGGTGCTCGCGATTGCGGGGTTGTCGCAGGGCGGGGTTCCACTGTACATATATATCAACATTGAATTGTAACAGACTTTTAGTTTTAGAAAACTTAATTGTTTGGCTATTAGGCTGCATAACCAGACAGTAAATTGTGTCAGACTTTAAGAAAACTTTATTTGTGTGGCCATAAGGCTTTAAGAACTGAGAAAATATCTTCAGTAGCACTGTGACTAAGAAAGGTATCATTGACATGTTCATCGATTAATTCAGTTGGTTGTACTAGAAGTATATATAAAAAGTCTATATCCTCAAGACAATAAAGTGCTGTTGCAGTTCAGATGTCAAGTATGTCAGTTATGAGACAGTTTTAGTTTATTACGGCCAAGACTGGACGTATCACAATGATTGATAACATGCTTATAAAATTGCATTCTTGTAAAAGTTACCTCAAAAGTGACAAGTTTGTCCCTCATGCAGGGCAATGATGTAACAATCTCCCCCCGGGTCCAGAATTCTAATTTTGTTATATTTTTTAAGTATTGAAAGCCACTCAGTGAATAAAGCACTACAGACAAGAACTTAAGGCATGGTAAAGTTGAACTTTTAATTGATATCATTGGGTGTTTTTATAATTGATGTGACAGTGTCTGTCACGTTACAATATGCTGATACTGTATATAATCTATATATGGTTTCTGGAATTTTCTGACTATGTTTTTTATATAAATATATGTATGTTTTTGAATAAGGGGCTTACGTTCTTTGGTATAGACATTATGATGTCATAAAAGGTTAGCAAGGACAGGAAAGTGTGTGCATTTAATGAGAATACAAGATATTGCAAATATAAATAATGTTAATAGTGTAATACGTTGATTAATGTGTCTGAGTAACAACATAGGGTCCAGAATGTTCTAAAGGCTGATTGTGTCTGGTTTTGTGTGATCATATGAAACATATTATGGTAAACGACCCATGTAATAGCCATTATTACAGTTTTGTTCATTATGTCAAAGAAAACTATGTTATTTACTACAGTTCCAAATTCTACTACTTGCTCTGGTCATGAAAAAAAAAAACAAAAAAAACTCAGAATATGGCTGGTGCCAAACTGTTAGGATGAAATGGTAGAGAGTTCTGATCAGGGTCCCATTGGTGGCTTTTTGACCAGATGATGTGTCATAAATCCTAATTAGCTGTTTTAATATTGGGAAACAGTAACAGGCATGGTAACAAATATGTTTGTTTGAATGATTTATTGACACAATACATAGTAAGTACATTCATGTGGTATTCTACCTAAGCACATATATAAATATAAACATGTATCAGTAGATTGAGCGCAAACTACTTAAAGCATATGAAGTTTGCTCCTGAATTCTTAAGTGGTAATTTTCTGATGCATGGCGGGGGGGGGGGGGGGGTGTGATGTTAACATATTGATGACTTAAGTATCATGGAATATTTGGATAGCATAATGACTATGTTTTCAACAAACATGTATACACAAAACTCATTCAATTTTTTTAATGGCATTACTGTAGTGAAACAAACCTCTGAGGCCTAGTGAATCTTCCAGATCAAGCTAGGATCTAGTGAGTTAATCCAGTGCTCGAGTCCTGTTTCAGTAGGCCAGTGTCTGTTTGGCCTGCCTTTCTAAACCCTCCCCCCCCCCCCCTTTTTTGCTGCAGGCCACTCCCCTGACATGAGGAAATATAACATCTTGGAAAGATATCTTGAAAACTCTTTGCATGGTTTCTGTCAGAAAATTAAAAGTTATTTACCACCTTTGTAATTAAAAAGCTAACATTTTTATATTGCCCTCAACTGTAAACTTCAGTATCTGGCATGAAGCTGTGCTGTGCCTCATGCAGCTGACAGTAGCCTAGGTCATTAATTATAACTTCCCCGGCCTCACCAACAGGCTTGTGTACACTTTGTGGTACATATGGTTTAACTTTGTAAATAGTGCCACCCTGATTAGAAAAGCTGACATCGCAAATAAGAACAGTTATTACATTATAAATGTATCCCTGGATCCTAGTCTGGCATGATAACTTACTGGTCCTTCACTGCATGGTCATTATAGTGTATGTGCTCAACAGATGTGACTGCAGTTCATGTGTTTATGAAAGAAATGTATAAGTGCGCATACACACACTATATTTAACCATTATTAGCTAGCCATTTGCCTCATGGTGAAATATATCTGAAATATAGTCAAAGCAAAATTAAACCATATTCAAGCGGGGGGGGGGGGGGGGATGAGGGTTTCCCAGTTTGGCAGGAATCCTACTACAATTTGAGTATTGTGGATGTTGGGGGGAAAAATACCATTATTCCACTCTAAGTGTCGCCAATACACTTCACCTTTTCGAAAACTTGTTTTTTGCAGATTGATTCTTGCCTGTACACTGTACTCAGAGTACTTCCGTGTTGCATGCACACCACCCTTATCAAACCCGACCGGTTTATTTCACCCAGTTTAAAATTTAGAAACTGCTTTAGTATATGGAGGGTGCTATTTTTGCATACACACTTAAACCCAGATGTCACAGGTGGCATGTTGAAATTATGGGTGTACCACTGGTAACCTCAAAAGATCAATCTCGACTAGTCAGAATTAAACATTCCTATCAAAGGGGTCTTATTTTATTTAACTCTACTAGAAAACCATGTTTCTGACATATTTGCAACTTGTACATGCTAAAACAAGAACTAGGTGTAAGACAGCATTATGGGCATTTACCATAAATTTTGCCCTTTTGAACAGCTATTTTGTCATTTTTAAACTATGACAAAACAATAACAAACGGTGTAGGAATAAACAGGCATTTTAGACCACCCATTATTCGGCCGATTTAAAACTTTCATACATTTAGGACAGCAAATATGATCTGCAAGTGCAGAACACAAGGTTATATTCATGTCACTCGCACTTGTGGGAGGCTCTTTAATATATACCGATAGTTTAAAAGCAGCTGTCACATTAAACATAAACCTTACAGAAACTGCTTATGAATCAGACCAGTTGAAGTAAAATTGGCAGAAGTATTATTCTGCAAGCAGTTTATTGCATGTATGAGAGGGGAGAGGTTGATCAAAGATTGCTTTTTTTGTGTAAACTTGCATACATGTAATGTTGTGTTGTATTGGTAATTGTTTTCTTTATAAATCAATTAAAGCAGCTGTGTGCACGTGGGAACCCGAAAAGAGGTCATACTGTTATATCATGCAGATATACATATATATGGAAGCTGTCTGTGTGCACAGATGAGACCCACTGTAACATCTGAAAGATACAACCAGCTTTTATCTGTGGTATACAGCCATAATCTTATCTTACACATCTTATCAGCCATCAGAGATAACCTGAAATGAATTCCTGAAGTAACTCATACTGAAGTTGTGAAGGAACGGTTTAACATTTAACTGGGTAACATCCACACATTTAAAGGATGAGTACACAGGGTGAAAAGACTTTTGTTATCACTGTTGCTAGGGTTAAATTATAAATTCTTGATGATACCTGGACACAGTTTTTACATTGTTAATATTGTTGGTTCTTGTGTGTTAGTACTTTGTTTATAATTTACTTCTATATAAAACTGTAAAGGTTTCATCAATCCGGATCCAGTGTTGATTTTCTTAGCTCTAGGTTTCTATGATTATTTCAGTAATACTGAGGTTGTATCTGAAGAATTTTCACTACAGACATTTTTAGCTCAGCTGACTATAAGTCATCTGAGTTATAGTCGTGGTCCATTGTCCGTCGTCCGTCCGTCTGTCCGTCCGTCCGTAGATGTGGCACGTTTTTAAACCGTAAGACCTAGGAATCCAAAATTCGGCATAATCTTTGATGTCCCCAAGATCTCCTACGAAAACTGGGTCTTTGCAACTTCGTTCCTTTGAGAAATAAAGGAAAAACCTCAATTTTTTATTAAAAACCTATTTTCACACTTCAGGACTGCCTAATAGAAAAACCACTCATCTGTTTTTCCTCTTATTTACCATAAATATTCCTC
Organism: Sipunculus nudus; assembly: GCA_026874595.1. Lineage (NCBI taxonomy): Eukaryota > Metazoa > Annelida > Sipuncula > Golfingiida > Sipunculidae > Sipunculus > Sipunculus nudus. The sequence continues at coordinate 36,194,132 of CM049309.1, forward strand.
TATATAGTTCCTATGTACATGCCAGAAATTATGTCTGTATTATTTAATTTAAAAAAGTTATGGGCCCAAACATAATGCATTTTGTAAAAAATCAGGAAAGATATTTGATCACTTAACACAAAAAATGTTAAAGCTATGGACCTTATTTCCAGTAATATGACTTTAATTAATCAAAATTAAATTGTATACCCAAAATTAGATGAAAATCTTTTAAATTTTTTTAAATATTAATAAAAATAAAAAATTGGTTCCTTAAATTTTGCCCAAATTTGACCATGGCACGTTTTTTCCTGTAAGTACTGTGGGTTTAATTTTCATAGCATGTTTTTGTTAGCATTTCAACTGTTAACACCAAAAATTTGAAACCAGTTGATCAAAAACTGTAGATTTTATTCAAGTTTTCAAGCACCATGTAATATATTGTTTACATCAAGCTGGTGTTATGCAGTTTGCAAGAGCTCAGCTCCCCAGCTTCAGCTCTAAGTTCCTTAAATTCGGCATACAGTTAGATGTCTCCAAAATCCCCTACCATGCCAAGAATTTGGTCACTAGGACTTAATACCTTCAAGATATTAATGAAAAAATTCATTTTTCCATTAAAAACCCATTGTTACACTTCAAGACTGCCTAATATCAAAACCACTGATCTGAATTTAATCATATATAATATACATATTTTTCTATACATTCTCTATGCACATGCCAGAAATGATGTCAGTATTGCGTAATTGTTTTAAGTTATTGGCCCAAACATAATGCACTTTGTAAAATATCAAGAAATATATTTACTCCCTTAACAAGGGGATTGCTGAAGCTAGAGATTTTTTTTGATGTAACATTATTTAATCAAGATTCAATTGAATACCCAAAATTAGTTCTGAATTTTTCAAATTTTATAAGTTATTAGTATAAATATAAAATTAGTACGTTAAATTTTGCCCAACTTTGACCATGGCACGTTTGTTTCCTGTGAGCACTGTTGATATAATTTTCATATCATGCACACATAAGGATTTCAGCTTTTTAGTTTAGAAAGCTGAAAGAAATTGGCCAAAAATTGTAGCTTTTATTAATGTTTTTTATGAGACCCTGTCAGACTTTGGCTCTCTCCAGCCCCTCTTGAGTCACCTGTATTGTGCATGCTTGAGGCGAGGCATACACTGAATCCAGGCAGCTTATGGCCAGCCACAGTTGATCCAGGTGTCCAACCCAACTCGTCTAGTAGTTTTAACCAACAACATAACAATAAACAATAAATTAATAAATTTTTATTGGTTTTTAATAACAAATTAAAGAAAAATAGAAAAGGAATTTGTTAGTTTATAATAACAGGAAATTAACTTGCAGTTACTGATGATATAGGAATCTTGTATCGATGGGTAGAATGTCACGTATTCCAAATAACACCATGCAGTCACCTATGGCATTTTTCAGTTCAATTTTAATGATAAAGAAGTAAATCATATTATTCATTACTAATCATTAGGGATCATATCAAGGAAATACTGTGTCTAGTGTGTACGTTGATGTGAAATTAGTCCAAAATGAATTTTTTACAGTTATTTTTTTAATATAAATATATAAGCCATAAAACCAGGTACTTATGATCATTATTTAAATGTGTGAATTTTGTATATTCTGGATTCTCAACATCATTGTTTGGTGAAAACTGAATGAATACCAGACATGGTGCGAATACTTTGTAATTGTATTTAAATACGAATATGATTATGTATTCCATTATAAAATTTCTTGCATAAAGAATGGGAATTCAGGTAAAAATGAAAGTATATGAATACTCGTGCAAATACTTTCAAAATGTATTCATGAATGCATTCATGAATATATTCTTTAATATTATTTTAATAATCATTTCAGTTATATTTCATTTTAAAAAATTGTATGATTCTCTTATTATTTTTAATAAAATTATATTTGGGACAATATTTGTAATTTTTTTTAATAAATAGTTAAACTGTTATATTATATGTTCTGCTTATAAGTTATATGGCCAAGTCAAAATCTGTGTGACAATAGTACTCCATTTGTTAATAAAATAAATGAAATCAATCCTCTTCCCTGTCTCCAAAGGTACTATCAAAATCATACATAAGCTAAACAACAACAACTCATAATACAGCTTATATTTATTACCACACAAAACTAGCATGTGCCTCATTTCTAAATAATATTTTTTTATCATATATAACAGCTGAGCGTCATGACCCATAGGTCCCTTGTTTTCTCTGCATAGAATACACTTTTCCATATTCATACAGTTTATAGCCTTCCATCTCAGAATTAGGCTAACTTATATGAGGTTAAACATGGAAGAATATTCAGGCTTAATATCTGCTTATGTACACTATACTCTAGCCATTGTTCTGAAAGTATTTGAATATGTCTGAATTTTGTCATTGTATATTAAACATTATATTACATTTACACCAACATGGGCACATGTTTAACCTGGTTATGTTGATAAGACCAGGAATAATTAACCTTTATACCCCAGTGTCCAGTTCTGTATAATAATTGACCAGTCAAGAAATGGATGCTGACGGTCTCACAAGCTACATCAGCTCCATCTCCCTGCCTGTTATCCAGCACAGAAGTGGTTCTACCAGCCTTCAGATCAGGCCAGCTGGCCTGTCCAGGCTTAATACACAAATCACAGCCCCACCATTGGTACATTTTACATCAAAATTTTGAAATATTTACTTCCTGGAAGAGATATGCTGCTTGTCCCCAACAAAATTTTCAACCATCTCTAGAATTGTATGACATGTTGGACACTGACAGGCCAGGGATGGGGTCGTGTGGGGGTATTTGTGAGGCTGTCAGCTTCCAGTTTTGGACTTTATATATAATAACATAACTACAATCTGTTTGTTTGCCACCATGTTATAAATTTGTGTTCTGCTTTTCATTAATTTCATAATAAACCTTTCATTGAATATTTGGTTGTCAGACCAGCTGCTTGATCAGTATTCATCCTCTGTACTGGTTATATGTGTTGTTTTTAACCATATACATCAGGTTGAGAATGACAACTTTTAAATGTCATGTAACTTTTAAATGTCAGTTCTTGTAATATTTAAAAAAATCAGCATGCCAGCCATGTAATAATGTAATTGTATCCGCCAAAACAGAGTTTTGCGGATACTATGTTTTCAGCTGCACGCCGCCGCCGCGTAGGTTTCCGGAGAACTCCTCCGTAACCGCTGGGCGGAATTTTACGAAACCCGGGATTATGTTCGGGTCACATGTGAACTGCTGCGCCCCGATTTTATTTTGACCTCTGACCTTTCCTCTGCGCTCTGCGTCCGTTTGTGCGTCTGTTTCCACACATAAACCCACATATCTTGGGAACCGTTTGACGGATCAGGAAAATTTTTTTGCACAAATGTAGCCCTTAGAGAGCTTTATAACATACACAAAAAATGGTGGCGCCACCTGCAACCATGTTTGCACAGTGTCCATCTGTTCGTCTGCCTTGGGTTAAAATCACTCATATCTCTGCAGTGACTTGACTAATTCGCCTGAAATTTGGCATGCATATACATCCTGGATGGCTTTTCTGATTTTGTGACAGGTGGCGCCACCTACATTCACGTTTTTGCTGCAGACATCCAAGCTCATATCTCGGGAACCGTTTGACCGATCAGGAAAATTTTTTTGCACAAATGTAGCCCTTGGAGAGCTTTATAACATACACAAAAAATGGTGGCGCCACCTGCAACCATTTTTGCACAGTGTCCATCTGTTTGTCTGCCTTGGGTTAAAATCACTCATATCTCTGCAGTGACTTGACTAATTCACCTGAAATTTGGCATGTGTATACATCCTGGATGGCTTTTCTGATTTTGTAACAGGTGGCGCCACCTACATTCACGTTTACGCTGCAGACATCCAAGCTCATATCTCGTGAACCGTTTGACCGATCGGGAAAATTTTTTTGCACAAATGTAGCCCTTGGAGAGCTTTATAACATACACAAAAAATGGTGGCGCCACCTGCAACCATGTTTGCACAGTGTCCATCTGTTCTTCTGCCTTGGGTTAAAATCACTCATATCTCTGCAGTGACTTGACTAATTCACCTGAAATTTGGCATGCGTATACATCCTGGATAGCTTTCCTGATTTTATGGCAGGTGGCGCCACCTACATCCACGTTTATGCTGCAGACATCCAAGCTTATATCTCGGGAACCGTTTGACCGATCAGGAAAATTTTTTTGCACAAATGTAGCCCTTGGAGAGCTTTATAACATACGCAAAACTGGTGGCGCCACCTGCAGCCATTTTTGCACAGCTCCTGTCTGTTTGTCTGCCATGGGATTAAATCACTCATATCTCGGCAGTGGTTTGACATATCTGGCTAAAATTTTGCAGGTTTATACATCCCCGACAGCTCTCTTGATTTTATGACAGGTGGAGCCACCTGCATTCTAGTATGCAGCAGACATCCAAGCTCATATCTTGGGAACCGTTTGACCGATTGGGCCAAAGTTTTGCATGTGTATAGTTCTCACATAGCCCTTTATCATACGCAAAACTGGTGCCGTCACCTGCAACCATTTTTGCTCAGCGTCCATCTGATCGTCTGCCACGGGCTAAAATCACTCATATACATGTAGTGGTTTGACTTATCTGCCTTAAATTTTGCATATGTATACAACTGGGACGGCTTTCTGGATTTTGTGGTAGGGGGGGCAACCTTCATACACAATTTGGCTGCAGACATCCATACTAATATGCAACACTACACTCTATTTCCCCTTGCCTCTTAATCCATGCCTCACTTCACCCGTTCCACTCTGATTTAGGCGGATACACGTAGGTGCTTGTCGACTACCCGTATTCTAGTTCATTGTCAGCTCTATGCAGTTTGTGTGTTTGTCTTTGGTTTAACTATGAGAACTGTCTATCTTATCAGGGTTCGACATTAAAGTTGCCTGCTTGTCTGGGGCAAGTAAAAGATTTACAAAACTGAGGTAGGGTAAACAAAAATGGCCTCCTACTTTCCCAGTAACATTAGTGTAAATGATCTGATGACCAATCTTGCAATGTCCTCAATGATTAAGTTGTGCACATAACTTAGGCCCATGCTTTCATATAATTCATGCCAGCAAACTGTAGAAAACACTTCTTACATAGCTTTACTTTATACACATATGTATGGCTATCGATTTATAACATATATTTGTTACCATGTAGGCCTATATATCAGTCAAGATAATTTACAGGTCTATATTTGATCAGAAATATTTTTTCCCTAACAACTGATTATTTCTGATGTTTGATTGGTATAGTTCCAATGATTTTTACTGATGAAAAATATTGAAATCTCAACCTATTCCTAACAGTATGGCTTTACCAAATGGGTTCAGTATAAACCATTATATATTTTAATAAAATTCCCAAAAGTTCATCAGTGAATTCATCAGTTGCAAATTGCAGTTTATTTTACAAACTTGACTTTCCATAAACATCTTCATTAGATGAAGATCTAATGTTTGTCTCATTCAAACATTATGATATAATTATATGTACTTATCTTTTATTACCTGTTTAGTGTCTAATATACATTATGAAAATTTCAAAATAGTGATGTTGAGCACACTTTGCACCTGGCTGCAGTTACTGATTTTTTGTAGGGCAAATCCAAATTTATGTAGGGCAGGTAAAAGCTAGGTGCTATTTGACCAATTGCTCAAGAACTTTAAAAAGTTTATGTTGAGCCTTGCTTATGCTTTTTCATGATGTTTAATACTGTTAAGTGTTTGCCTGGCAGAAAATTATGACTTAAGGTCCCTAAACAGTCTTGAAACTTTCATACTCTCATGTAGTTTCATGTGAAGTCATCAGTTGCACATTGCAGTTTATTTCACAAACATGACTTTCCATTAACATCTTCATTAGTTGAGGATGATGATGCAGTTAACAAAGATACCAGGTCCCATAAACACTTGTAGCGGCCTATACAGACTTAGGTAGTACATATCATTTGCACATATACCACTGCGACCTTGTAACGTGCCCCAGAGTCTGATGATTTGCACTCTTGTACCAAGTCCAGGGGTCCTCAGTTGTTATCAGTTAAAACTTGGGTTTAACTGTAGTGCAGTTAACACAGATTGTTTCGTAGCCTTGCAGGATGAAATATGTATTACAAAATTGACAAACTTAATTTGCTTTGTATTTCTGTGTAATTACTGACTAACAAAGGTTATATATAGTTACACTGCATATGAAATATGTTTGAACTATTAAACTCTAGTCTAGAACTTTGAAAGACACCCATAGTATTTTGTTCCTTTTGAATAAACCAAAAACATATTCTTGTATATTATTTGGTTTGTACTGTGCTTTTGTTTTTTTGTGCAGTTTTATTGTATTACTGCAAATGTTCATGCAATGAATGTCGTGCCAATCATACATTGGAAGGAATACATATCCTGTTAATATTATAAGTACACTGCAACACACTATTGTTATGGAACCTAATAACAACAGATAATGTAGTTGTGACAAGCATAAATTTTGTTATGGAGATAAATCATTCAGGGGAAAATACTGGGCTGATCCGGGATTCGAACCCATGTCAGTGGCACTTTTATGTCACCCCACATATACCATGAATCAATCAATTCTTCAGTTCTATTGGCATTAGTTTATCAAACAAAGCACAAAATATCAAATGAGATATAACCACATATGGTGATCATATATTGCAACACATTCCCAGGAGTGGTTTATGTTAGTACAGTGTAATTGTGTACAAAAAAAAAACTGGCTAAAGAACATGTTTGTTAGTAGGATTCCACCTTTGTTGTTAATAATATGGTACAGTTCAGCCAGGAAACACAAATAAGCATTACCAATGAATGCTACTGCTGAGTTTATAAATATCAAAGGGTACAGTGTGGTAAAACCAACGGTTGTCTGGTGTGAACAAAATTTCAGCCTGAAAACTGCTGTACTGCAGCAGGAAACATGCAGAAAGTGTGTCAGAACAGACATGCTAAAGCTATATTAAATAAATGATTGACTGTAGCTGGTGCCCAGTATAACTTTTTTTTATCTGTGCATTCATTTTCACATTATTCTCATGTATATGCCTAGATATCATACATGATGTTGTTTACAGATGTGAAATGCAAAAGTACTAATTAATAAATAGACCTGTTTACAGTAAAGCTGTGTTTAACAGACTTGCACACACACTCAAGGTACAACCCAAACATGTTATAATTGATTACAATGACAAAAATACATTTAGCAGGAGCCTGTACCCTAAAATTTAATCCACAAATGTGTGTGATACATACTTGGTATATAAAGTGAGGTTAACTTTATTTAATATCTTAATACTTCATACCGGTAAATTAAACCAGCAGATTTAGCATGTTATATTTTACATTCACTGAATAATTTTGTATACTGTGTTGATCTCTTTATTCATAAGGCTTTTTATTTTTAATTTTGTGTTAAAGTTATAAAATATAAAAACCCTTGATGTCCCATCAGCTAAGATAACAAATGGTGAAGATGTGTCTGCACGAATGGATTAGTAATTCCACCTCTAGAAAAGTGATTTTTAATCAGCAACCTAAACTGTGCATGGAATCTCAACCATCCCATGCAAACATGAATTAATAATGTCAAACCTTGTGGTAATCCCAGGATAATATATATTGACAGTGAAACAGGTCATAAAAAAATTACTGTTACAGAAATGAGTGGGGTATTGTGGGTTTGTTCTTATTTTATAATAAAAGCAAATTTATATGTACTGCTGTTATAGACATTAACAGTTCTAATGTAGTTGCAAAAATGAATCCGCATATCTTTGAAAATGAAGGATTTACAAAATTTCAGCCTGGAAAATATAGAGCCAACCACATTATTTTATTTGTATATTTACTGTGTTTCTTTTTGTATTACAGGAACAAACCCCTTCAGTGGGCTGGTTAAGAAGATTACTGTAGGGGGTGAGGAGTACAGTTACTATGACCTGAAGGGACTGAATGATGCTCGCCTTGGTGAGTGACCTGTAATGATTAATATGAGTGAACCAAGTCAGGTGTGCAATACTGCATGAGATACAAGTTCACCTGAGACTTGATAATCAGACTTACCTGGAGCAGAAACCAGGTCACAGGATGATGGGCCTCCACCTTGTCAGATTTATAGTTATTAATATTATTTAATACAACCATTTATCTTTAATTTGTTTTATGTATGCAAGTGAATGTTGGCTATAACTCTGACTTCCCTTATATACTGTGGATTCAGATAATTTGCATGTTTAACTTCTGGTGTTTTGTCATCAGATGCAGACTGTAAGTTTATTATATTCATGGATTTCAGGTCTAAATCTGACCTCAAGTAACTGAAAGTAGACTGGTTTATATCTAGTGTATACATGATATTTATATACACAGTACAAATAACTAAAGATAAAGAATCATCAGTAAATAATTTGCAGTCATCTGGCTGAGTTGTAAGTTACTGTAGTCCTATTTAATGGCTGCAGGTCTCTTTAAGAAGCTCCTTCTAAGGTCAAAATGCCCAACCTCCCTTAAAAGCTGCACCTGAACTCTGTCCCTGGTCTAGGTTTAGCGATAGTCAGCTACAGGAATCACAGTGAGCAGCTCGCGTGAATCAAATCACAACATAGCTGCTTCAATGATTAATAAAATAAAAATTGATGATTAAAGAAGAAAAATATGTAACCAGCTGATCCATATTCAATATGATAATTGCCCCAGGTAGTGACAAATTGTCTTTATGTGATAGATGGTTTCTCCAAGTGAGAGCTCATGGACAATCACATATTTATCAGGCATGGAAAGATGGCCTGAATGATCCTTTTGTTAGCGTGGTGGTTATGTAAATCACTAAGTCTTATATATTTATATCAAAGTAAATGAGATGTTCTGGTTTTTTTTCTCTCTTCAGCCAAACTGCCGTATTCTGTGAGAGTACTCCTGGAATCTGCTGTTCGAAATTGCGATGAATTCCAAGTTCAAAAGAAGGATGTGGAGAACATCTTGGCCTGGGAGGAGAATCAAGCAAAAAGTATCGAGATCCCCTTCAAACCAGCCAGGGTAATCTTGCAGGACTTCACGTGAGTACTCACCACTCCATCTAGTCATTAGTAGGGGTGTAACAATGCATCATTGAATTTGCAAGCCCTCGATTAAATTGTAATTGATTATTAACCTCTGAATTAATTCCCTTTGATTATCATATTTTGGCATGTACCATCCCAAAGTCCTTTGTGAGCCCTCATATTTGATGGAGCAGTTTTTTATGTTTTAGCACTTTATCATGCATGTGCACAAGAAGTACTTTTAACATTCACTGGTGGACCACTCCATTCACTAAGAAACATAAATGGCCGTGAAAAATAGAAGGAGAGCCACATTTTTCTGTTACTTGCACAAACTTAGTAACATCCATTTTGGTAAAGTATTTGCTTTTATTTTTTATAAAGTGTGAAATTTACTACTTAAGTAAAAATTTAATCAAGAATTAAATCAAAGGTAAAGAATTAATAATTGAATTGATTTAAGGGCCCTCTCTATTCACAGGCCTAGCACTTAGTAAGATTCTTTTTGTATAGCATTTTTCCTGGAGACTTAGTAGCTTCCCACACATTATCCCATGGTTAAACATAAAAGAGTATTGGTACTTTATATAAACGTGTCATCTTATAGAAAAGGTCTGAGTGCCTTCTGACCCAGTGCAAATGGATTTTAATAAATAGTCTTGAGATGTATGTAAATGAAGATTCTGTGATTTTATGGTCTAAAATATATTTTTTAAAATATCTGTGATAAATATGTACTTATGGATATGGGCAAAACAAAATGATGCCATTCAGCTAGTGTTGGTTTCTCAGTCACAGCTGGTTGGTAGGCTTGGGTTAAACATTGTTTGAAAGATATTGCTTTATTGTTTTTAATCAGTCTCAAGCTGTGTAACAAATTGTGAACTGAAGGCTGCATTTTCACCTAAAGCATAATGAATTACCAAAGCATCAGATATGGGGACGCAAATCCTGCTCAGAAGATAGTGATATGGAGTTTTAGTTAAACTTGTGTTATACCTGGAAGCTTTTTAACTGAATATTATTAAAATGCCCTGGACATTGTGGTATTGCTATACTTAACTTTAAAAATAACAAAACAGTTAACAACCATACCCCCTCCTCCATGATGTACATTGTTTTTTATGGACACCTTTCAGGGAAACAGCACGTGGCTTGGCATCATTGTCACCTTTGACATAAAGGATAACACACTACAGATAGCCGTATGGTCACATGCAACAATTGAAAGTAATAAAATGTGCTATTAAAACCAATAAGACACTCTTATGGGTTTATTTACACTTTGATTTACACAAAAATTGAACTTCATGAACACTTTCACAATACCCACCAATATGATAAATTTCAATAAAATCTGTTATACTGTCTCCAGATATTGTCCGAACATACACAAACACAGAATCTAGTGAAAACAATAACCCTCTCGCCGCTTAAGCTCAATAATATTCGTGTTTAGTCATGAAAGGGTAGTCCTGTATATATTCTCAGGTGTTTATCAGATTGTTTTTCATGCTGATGTTTTGTATGTGTCAACAGAGGCGTGCCAGCAGTGGTAGATTTCGCAGCCATGAGAGATGCTGTCAAGCGATTTGGAGGTGACCCGGAGAAGATTAACCCCATATGTCCAGCAGACCTGGTTATAGATCATTCAGTACAAGTTGACCAGGCTCGATCGTAAGTCTCGTATACATGTGGTAATACATGGGCTCATATATACAAGCCATCTGACACACCCTGTGTGTAATCAAATCTAACCCACATACAAGCACGATAAATATCATTTCTGAAAAATGATGGTATGTTCTGAAGCTTAATATATATGAATGATTTATTCCCTGGATTGTGGATCAAGTGAAATATCACAAGTACCTGAAGAATTATTTTGTATGTTCAGTATCTTTGCAAGTCATACAAGATGAACTAATGGACGAAAAACAATCTTATCTTTATATTTTCAAAAAAAATTTTTATAAAAGTTTGTAAAATTGACAGTTTATCTGGATGATGTGGCAGTGATGCTTAAAATAATGAACAAATTTGAAAATATCTGAACATTTAGCAGTTATTTATCACAATCACTCTTTGGACCACTTTAGGAGGGTTTACTTAGCAGAGACAGATCTTACCCAGATAAGTTCTTTGGTATTACACTGGGTGTAAATCTAGATTTACAGGATTTAATCATGAACAATAGTTCAGTGGCATGGCTTGACATGGAATTTACTGTTATAAAATTTTTTTCTGGAGATTAAATCAGACCAATGTCTGTTCAGTTAAGAAAGTACCGGCTGATGTTGGGAAATTATATTGATTCCCTCTCCTTCAGCATGTGAGATATTGTATAATAAAATCAGCACTCATTTTATTTGAATAGGTATTATTTGTTTGCAGTACACAGTGTCCATTAAAAAATATGAGGCATTCAAGTACAATTCCCCTATAAATACTTGAGCATATTAATGCTGTTCCAGTGTTTTTATATCTTTCATTAATGTTTGCATTCACACCTGAATGCAGTGATTAGTTCCCATGTATCCAGTCTGTTTTTCAAAAGCTGCTCTCGTTACTAACACAGGGTGTAACTCTGCATGGTATATCATTTTTAACTTCTGGTTCATATAGACACATAATATAAATAAATACTGCAAGCATAATAGTATAAGCTGTGGATTACAGTTATTTAATCCTTGTTATGTTAAGAGTAAGTGATTTTTAGCTCAGCTGACTATAAGTCATCTGAGCTATAGTCATGGTCCATTGTCCGTCGTCCGTCCGTCTGTCCATCCGTCCGTCCGTCAGTCCGTCCGTCCGTCCGTCCGTAGATGTGGCACGTTTTGAAACCGTAAGACCTAGGAATCCAAAATTCGGCATAATGTTAGATGTCCCCAAGATCTCCTACCAAGCCGAAAACTGGGTCTTTTCGACTTCGTTCCTTTGAGAAATTAAGGAAAAACCTCAATTTTTTATTAAAATCCTATTTTCACACTTCAGGACTGCCTAATATCAAAACCACTCATCTATTTTTCCTCATTTTTACCATAAATATTCTTCTATATAGTTCCTATGTACATGCCAGAAATTAAGTCTGTTTAGTATAAATTCTTTAAGTTATGGGCCCAAACATAATGGACTTTGTAAAAAATCAGGAAAAATATTTTCTCACTTAACATGAAAAATTTTGAAACTAGAGTCTATTTCCCAAGTATATAACTATGTTTAATTAAGATTCAATTGTTTACCCAAAATTAGATCTGAATTTTGTAAATTTTTTAAGTAATTAGCATAAAAATAAAATCAGTACCTTAAATTTTGCCCAACTTTGACCATGGCACGTTTTTTTCCTGTAAGTACCATTGATTTAATTTTCACAGCATGTAAACATAAATATTTAATTTGTTTAAATCTGAAATTTAGAAATAAAAGCTTGAAAATTAAGCTAGTTATTGATTTTTTTCTTGAGGCTCTATTGTAGTCATTTGCTTTGATTACAGATTACAGATGCAGGGTCCCACTCTAGGTCACTGGAAGTCAGCTATGCCAGGGTTTATGATTTGTTACAGTCACTGGGGGAGATCCCCTGCTGTGACAGGTGTACAGTTATTCTCACATCACCACCCCAATCACCCTCCCCCCCCCCCCCCCCCCGCAAACCCAACCCACCAAGTGTTATGCAGTATTGTTATTGTTTTCACTGTATCTCCTTAATTGTAATGCTGTTTCCACTCTGATATGCAAAAACTTTCCTTGAAAAAGTAATTCAAGGTGTAATCCAGAAGATGCAATGTTGTGTAATGTAGCATTTTTAAAGAAATCATTTTTCTTTTAAATGATTTTACCGATCATAATGGAACTCATCAGTATGCTAAAATTATGATAAAATATGAAGCACATTATGGATAAATAAAGACACAATTAAAAATTGTGAAATCTAAATCAAGTATTTTTTTTAGATATTTATTTTTTTGCGGATTTAAAAGATATATTTTTGTGGTAAAAAATAAATAAACATTTGTATGCATGATGTGGTGTTATCTGACAAGATTGAGATTTATGATGATGCAATTGAGAATTATGAATCAACTTTTATATTCAGATATATATGTTATATTGAAAATGTATAGAAATATAAACTTAAATTAAAAAAAAATTGATGTGATAAAAAAATGAGGATTTATTACAAACATTTGTTCATTATTTTCTTGCATCAGCAGAATTTGAGATCAGGCTTTGTTTGCCATGTTTTATGTTGTTAATTAGTTATATTTCAACTGTATACATTTCATAAAAAAAACATATATTTAATAATATATATTATACAAAAAAAAGATTTGATTGAACAAATGTGTAAACTACTGAAATGTCAATAGTTAATCGAAAAGCCAACTAATGATCATCATGGTAATTGTACAGATCATTTGTTCACAAACTGCACACATGCTTAAGTTTCAACATTAGGAAACACATGGTCAGGTCACAAAATATTATTTGCAACAATTTTTGCTCATCAATACAAACCAATCATATAAACCAACCATGGCCTTTATTACCTCTTCCTCTTACACTTTCTCTCCATTTGATATTATTTTAGATTTTTACCTTCAAGGTTAACGTCAGCTGAGCACAGTGACCCATAGGTCCCTTGTTTCCATTTAGATTGAATATTCTTCTAAAAGGTGGAGCTTACTTTGTGTGCAGTTCGCAGTAGCCAATAAATAACATATATTCGTAAGGAGTCATGCCTGATTTATAGAGAGAGATCTGAGAGTAAGTGTCCTGAGACAGCTGGTGGTTTTATTATTGTATCAAAACTTTATTCATGTAAATAATAAAAATAATTATTGCTATATCTGTTATCCAATGAGTTGTTTACAGCTTTTCTTTGCTTCTATAGGATTCATTCTGTTAGGTATATTTTAAAACTTAATATTAAAATGTGCCTGAGGCTATACTCTCCCCTAACCAATTGCTGGTAAAATGACTTATTGGTGTAAAGACACACATGATCATTACTTTTAATGAAATGCAGAGCACCAGTGATTTCCCTGTCATTCACTACTGTCTGCCTACCATTATTTGTTCAGTGCACCAAACCTTTTTGAAAATAAAATCTAATCTGATGTGATCCATTACAGATATGACTTTGTTAAATAGTTGAAAACTTTTTAGTGTGAGAATGTTTTAACTAAATGAAGCTGTGCCCATTTCAGTAAACTTCGTTATGCACCAAACCCTGGCGGTGGTCCCAAAGTGTGCCCACGAAAGGGCCAGAGCGGTGGCAGTGCATCATGTAGCTCATGCACGGACTCAGGGAGGCCTACCAACGAACAATCATGTCCATTTCACCAGCAGCAAACTGCGGAGTTAGTAATATTATTGGTCCACACGGACTGGTTTCTCACTGGTCCACATGGATCAATTCTGTTTCGTGCTGTCCCATTCTGCACTGCTGTGGATTCAGATAACCTCTGAATTTTTGTCCAATAACAACAGCAGAGATAAAAAATTATACAGGTTTGGTTCATATGGACCAGTCAGTTAAAATATATTTTCTTCTACTTAACTAAAGCAGTGCTGCTGATTTATAAACAAAGGGCTGACAGCCCATGAATCTGGGCATTCCACATACACAAATTTGTGACTGAGTGTCAAATTATCTTAAGATTTTACCAGTGCATGGAGATACAAAATATCGCCTGTGTGTGGAAGGCTTTTGGTTTATTCTCATAGGCACAGAGGCCAGCACAAAAATGTGAAATTGAAACCAGAGCTTGATCTGAATCCACCGTAAGTAGATTAATTGGCTTGATGATCTGTACCACAGCAGTTTCAATGTTGATGGCTTAACTAATCGGCTTGATGACTTGTGCCACCACAGTTTGTATGTTGATGGCTCATCAACATCTGTCACTCTGGCTGAACTACTCTTTCTATTAACACTTGTTATTTGTTTCTCAGGATCTAACGGGTTTGTTGTCTTTGCTTGCTTCACTGCTTCAGTAACCCTTATTGACCAAAGCATGTCTTCTGTGCAAACATCTGCATGTTGTTCTCATGTTCCCTCACAATCTACAATAGGAGAGCTGTCTTATTTTGTTAATCACACATCTGTACCCAGAAGACATGCTGTAGACAGGCTTCAAATCATCTTACCAGTATGCTGCTTAAAATATCAGTTACTGTAATTTTCACCTATAAGACTACCTCATGTATAAGTCTGTTTTTTGTTCGAAATCGAGTGAAAATTGTTTTGGCCCTTTCCATAAGTCTCCAGGGGGTCCAAGCTCATAACAGTATGTACACTAGACAATATATAAGGTAGGTCGGTTTGTCTTTCCACAGCCATTGATGATATTCCATAGACAGCTGAACCAGTTAAAAAAGAATAAATAAAACCTTCATGAGGCAAATAGTGTGTTTGTCCTTTATATTGTTTTAACCCTCTTTAAGTTCTGTCATTTCATGCTCTGCCAGTGAATGGTGACTACCCTCTGTTGCAGTTCTGCATCAAGCAGTACCCCTCACAGTACACCTCTTTTGTTCTCTGAATTAACCTGGCATTATAACTGTGGCAACAGAATTTATAGACTATGGAATTTTTGGAATGTAACAACAATGATCATGTTAAAATATGTGATAAATTTGGCCCCATTTTGAAATTTAAGTAAAGCTGATAATATATACATCTCTGTTCCCAATAAGTAAAATTGGATTGAAAATAGATATTTGATTTTTACCCTATTCATAGAAAAAAATTGGGAATATGACCATTTTTTAGCGTCAGGTAGTGAATATATTGGAAGCAATGTACAGTGAAGCTTCAAAATTACGCCACCAACAGGACCTCTATAAGGTGGTCACATTTTCGAAGTGGTCATCCAAGCAAGGTCTGAAATAAAGAGGAAAAAAAGTTCATTGAAAACGTGGTAATTCTTTTAGGTGGTTGCTAAAAAGAGGATATTTTTTTTAGTGAGGTTTTACTGTAATATAATATCATTATGTATTTATACTGTAAATAAATAGTATCACAGCCATGCTGGTAGACTGCAGACCAGTAGTCTCACTCCTGATATTGGCACTGATAGACTGTCTGGGTAGTAGGAAATTTACCTATATTAACAGTGATAATAGCTAAAATAGTAGTATCCGTATAGATGTAATATTATTAATAGGACAGTTATATAGAGTACATTAAATTTTTAAAAGAAACAGTTTGCCTGAATTGTTTAAATTAAGGTTCACTTGGTAAATTACATCGCACTTTACTTGTTGTAAGCAATTTAGTTGTGACACATCAGGCTTGGCATGCTTGTCCAGCTTTCTGCTTCCTAAATATATGTATGTGAACTTGTGATTAAAAGTATATATATGTTTTATATTTTTCAATCTTTCAATCAAGATAATGAAAATAGTTGTTTTATGACTTTTTTATTCGTTTTATGATTTATTAATAATAGGAGGGTTAGATGTTACACCCTTTGCCTGATGATTTACATGCTTCATAATTAACACTGTGGTTGGCTTTTAAGATGGTTTCAAATTAATAATATCTGTAAAAGGGAAAGTGTAGTGAAAATGAAACCTTCAGGAATTAGACCATCCATCAACATAGATTAACAGTGATTGACCAAATAGCTTTATGGTCCCCTCATGTATCCATCCATGCATTTGGGGTCAAAAGTTGAGGGAAGGGATTTATAAATATGAGCTCTTTTATTATATCCGTAAAATGAAAAAAAAAATTTTTCTTTCATTTGATGTTAACTTGGATTCTCCACAAATTTTGAAGATTTTGGGCTCATATGAATGTCCAGTTCTTGTCCATGTCCAGTTCTTGTCCCAGTGACTGCAAATTAATTCATCTGGTACTTAGTTCAGTGAAGAATCCTGTGTAGTGATATCACCTAAATGGAGCCTTCAATAAACAGTGCAAAGGTAAAATGAAAATTAACCATGCAAACATGAAGCCAACCACTCTGCGCTGATTGTGCTTGTGAGTGTTTATATATGTACGACTCTTCTTGATGTCCTCCTTGTATTGGGTGAAACAGATCATAAGACAGGCTAAGGAGAAAAATTAAAGAAGGTTATAGGGTTACACTGATGTACCCACATAAATGTTACTATGTTACAGGGGTTGTAAGCAGAAATGATAAATTCAAAACCACACATTTCATCATTCAGTCACATGTATAGCATTCAGAAGTTAACAAAAATGTTGAGGTTAAACGTACATTTAAAGTTTTTTGTCGGAGGTGGTTCAGCAGAATATAAATAGTTGTTTTCTTTGCAGGGCCAGTGCACTTAAACATAACCAGGAACAAGAGTTCAGGAGAAATAAAGAGCGATTCGTCTTTCTAAAGGTAAAATGGCTCTTATGTTCAAATATGAATATACATTACTCCTATTAAATAATAGATAATAGATAATAAATGTATCTGTTGTCAGAAAACAAACACCAGCCTAGCCGAGGAGTGCACCTAACCAGTGTTGTAACATTTCATTTTGACTGACGGCTCACCAGCTGGGCAATCTGGGTACACAAGGCTCTGTGCTGGCAGGATGTCAGTCCTGTCAGAATGAGCCAGTGGCTCAGTGGTCCTCTTTTTATATGTCTGTCTAAGATGGGATGTATTATGGTATACCCACAGTCAGTCCGTCTGTCCGTCCGTTCAAACACCATGATAACTTACTGTGGCTTTGATTGACGATTGATTTTCATGAAACTCACCGTAACTACTTATCAATATATTATCTTGCCTTAGTTTGATTAAAGTCGAAATCCACACATATATTTAATGATTTCCCAGGTAAGGAGGCTACATTGTGGTGTTGCTGCAATAACTTGTCAGGAAAATGATGGATTTTGATGAAACTCAACAGAAATATTAACCAATATAATATCTGGCAAAAGTTTAATTCCAGGCAAATTCCATACATTTATGAGGTCAAAGGTCTCCAGACTTTGATGACACAATAATTCTTGGTAAATTATGTATATTTAATTATTTCAGAGGTCACAAGACCTAAGACCCACATATTATGCTTGTTTGTCTTCAGTACATTTAACATTTCTTTTATTAATATATATACTGCATGTCCACAGTGGAAAATTCAGAAAATATTCTAGTGCTTAATTTCCTGTATTATGCCCCAATGGTGATGACAATAATTAAATATGTGGAGGTTGTCTGTTATTGTGTTAAATTTTGCTAATTCTCTTGTCACATCAATATTGATAAATATTGATAATTGTATCCGCCAAAACAGAGTTTTGCGGATACTATGTTTTCAGCTGCACGCCGCCGCCACGTAGGTTTCCGGAGAACTCCTCCATAACCGCTGGGCGGAATTTTACGAAACCCGGGATTATGTTAGGGTCACATGTGAACTGCTGCGCCCCGATTTTGTTTTGACATCTGACCTTTCCTCTGCGCTCTGCGTCCGTTTGTGCGTCTGTTTCCACACATAAACCCACATATCTCGGGAACCGTTTGACGGATCAGGAAAATTTTTTCGCACAAATGTAGCCCTTGGAGAGCTTTATTACATACACAAAAAATAGTGGTGCCACCTGCAACCATGTTTGCACAGTGTCCATCTGTTCGTCTGCCTTGGGTTCAAATCACTCATATCTCTGCAGTGACTTGACTAATTCACCTGAAATTTGGCATGCGTATACATCCTGGATAGCTTTTCTGATTTTGTGACAGGTGGCGCCACCTACATTCACGTTTACACTGCAGACATCCAAGCTCATATCTCTGGAACCGTTTGACCGATCAGGAAAATTTTTTTGCACAAGTGTAGCCCTTGGAGAGCTTTATAACATACACAAAAAATGGTGGCGCCACCTGCAACCATGTTTGCACAGTGTCCATCTGTTCGTCTGCCTTGGGTTAAAATCACTCATATCTCTGCAGTGACTTGACTAATTCACCTGAAATTTGGCATGCGTATACATCCTGGATGGCTTTTCTGATTTTGTGACAGGTGGCGCCACCTACATTCACGTTTATGCTGCAGACATCCAAGCTCATATCTCGGGAACCGTTTGACCGATCAGGAAAATTTTTTTGCACAAATGTAGCCCTTGGAGAGCTTTATAACATACACAAAAAATGGTGGCGCCACCTGCAACCATGTTTGCACAGTGTCCATCTGTTTGTCTGCCTTGGGTTAAAATCACTCATATCTCTGCAGTGACTTGACTAATTCACCTGAAATTTGGCATGCGTATACATCCTGGATAGCTTTTCTGATTTTGTGACAGGTGGCGCCACCTACATTCACGTTTACGCTGCAGACATCCAAGCTCATATCTTGGGAACCGTTTGACCGATCAGGAAAATTTTTTTGCACAAATGTAGCCGTTGGGGATCTTTATAACATACGCAAAACTGGTGGCGCCACCTGCAGCCATTTTTGCACAGCTCCTGTCTGTTTGTATGCCATGGGATAAAATCACTCATATCTCGGCAGTGGTTTGACATATCTGGCTAAAATTTTGCAGGTTTATACATCCCCGACAGCTCTCATGATTTTATGACAGGTGGAGCCACCTGCATTCTAGTTTATGCAGCAGACATCCAAGCTCATATCTTGGGAACCGTTTGACCGATTTGGCCAAAGTTTTGCATGTGTATAGTTCTCACATAGCTCTTTATCATACGCAAAACTGGTGCCGTCACCTTCAACCATTTTTGCTCAGCGTCCATCTGATTGTCTGCCACGGGCTAAAATTACTCATATACATGTAGTGGTTTGACTTATCTGCCTTAAATTTTGCATATGTATACAACTGGGACGGCTTTCTGGATTTTGTGGTAGGGGGGGCAACCTTCATACACAATTTGGCTGCAGACATCCATGCTAATATGCAACACTTCACTCTATTTCCCCTTGCCACTTAATCCATGCCTCACTTCACCCGTTCCACTCTGATTTAGGCGGATACACGTAGTCGCTTGTCGACTACCCGTATTCTAGTTGATTGCTGAAACTTAGCCAATAAACAATATGAAAAAGGCTCCATATTGCCAGCCCTATTTTCTTGTATTTATAAAATTCAATGATTACAGTGGGGAGCTAACGCACTGAGGAACATGTTAATAGTCCCGCCTGGCTCTGGTATTGTCCATCAAGTGAACCTAGAATACCTAGCACGTGTCGTGTTCAACAACAATAATGAAGTGTACCCTGACAGTCTGGTGGGCACGGACTCGCACACTACCATGATCAATGGTCTGGGTGTTGTTGGATGGGGTAAGTATTGAATACAATTGACCTAACCATGATCAACTTTATGTGACCTTATTTGCATATTCATTCAATGAATAATCATGAGCAGAGCAGTTGCGTGCAACCAATCATGTTACTGTTTGCAATGTAAATAGGGCAAAAGGGCAAAATTTGCATTATTGAGGCGACTCTCCCAAACAGAACACATAGGCTGTATCAGTACACCTGTCCGCATGTTCTCCAGGATATTTTTTTATACAAAGGAGACAGTATAAAATGTTGTAGGCCAAAGGTTGACTGCCGAGTGAATGATAATGTCTTACCTTGCACCGAATTTGTATGAGACAAATCATCCAAGTATGGCATAACAATTCACATTGATTGTATTATAGTCATCACTGGGGAAAAGAGGTAGAGCAATTCCAGCTGATAACGTCAGTCAGTACGAGGTCATACACGAACAATCTTCGTGACATCTTTGTGACACCAATATTGTCTTATAAAAACATCTCATGGAACCCTTCTTCTGTGTGGGAGCGTTTGGGGGCTTATAAGCATAATTAGATCAAAGGGACAGAGCATAAAAGGCTGTGGTGGTTAGGTCAATTTATCACCAGCCTCACATGCATTAAATTCAGATTCATTTATTATTCTTAGGACTATACTTTTAAACTTACAATGTAATTGTATTTTTTTATTTATTTTTTTTTGGTGCCAGAAGTGTAATGCAGTGTTGCATTGCTTTCCTTACATATTTTCCGTAAAAACTTGCTTGTTACAGTACCTGTGGTCTTAACCATTCTTACTGACAGCTTATTAGTTTTAAAAAAAATGTAACTTATTTAATAATATGTTATAATATTATAACTGATATGGTTCTGTCAGTGTCATATTAAAGGATCATACAAAACATGATCAGAGTTTAAATAATAAGTAAATTTTATTTTCATAAAAAAAATTTAAGCAACATTTAATCTTAGATTTAAAGTGATGAACAGAATCATCCCGTTTGTAAGTGAAAAAAAAATATTGAGTGAAGAGATTTAAAAAAGTCATATTCTGATTCAGGAATATGTCAGTAGGTGAGTGATTGGTGACAGGTGAGGTCACACTACTTATAAGGCCAAAGAAAATAAAAGGTATGGTTCTCAGGCACTGCCCACGTCAATTTTAAACCCCCGCATCAAAAAATTTTATTTTGATTTTCAATGAAAACTTACCAATTTTGAGCTCCAGCTGCTTGGACATTTCTTTCAAGTAGATAAAATCATACAGTTTTATTAAATTTCCTTTGTTATGTATTTTTATTTGTTTAGCAATATAAAACTGTTATTATCATGATTTTCCCTTATCATTTGACATTTTTATCGAAACATACAAAAAAAATTAAAAAATAAAAAAGCCTCCCGCCTGCATTGATTTCTGAAAAAAAGTGCCTGAGAACCAAACCTTATTTTTTTTTGCCTAACTAGCTGGGGTTACGTTTGCCTGACCATATTTATTATGTTTGAAAAGTATAGGTTTGTTTATCTGTAGGTGTTGGAGGCATTGAGGCAGAAGCTGTGATGCTTGGCCAGGCCATCAGCATGGTGCTACCAAAGGTTGTAGGGTACAAGTTGACAGGTGATATCAACCCTCTGGTCACATCCACAGACGTCGTACTCACCATCACTAAAGTAAGTTACAATTAAGTTACAGAGAGGGGGACTATTGTTCTCAGTTTATTACTTTTTTTCCACTAAATAGGCTCATCTTATGTGTACTGGTTAGGGTCATTATTATTCATTTTAGTGGCTTGCTGCAGACAAATAGGGGAAACCATCAGTAAGTTGCATCTGTAATAATTGGTAATGACCATTTGTTATTTTATTCCCAGCAGAATGAGTATATTTACCCACTGAGATGACCAATTTTTCCTTGCCTGACTGGCTTAAAGCTACCATAACATATTACAACCATTTAGGCTGAAGACTTCTGATTTTGCAAGAAGGTTGCTATGAACTGCATGCTGTTCATGTGCTGTCAGCTTAAAGCCTCATAATCAATCAGATGTATGCTGTCCATCACCTGGGCTCTACTTGTAATGTTCAATTAAAATATAAAACGAAAAATACAAATTTGTCTGTTCATGTGGATTTTATACACTGATGATAATGGGTAGCCTGTTAAGTTGATTCTGCATAAACATAGTTGAACTAATTCAGAAAGGATGTCAGGTTTATATGAGATTGTGTCTTTTTTTTTACAGAATCTTAGGAGCATTGGTGTGGTTGGCAAGTTTGTTGAGTTTTTTGGACCAGGTGTTGCCCATCTGTCCATTGCTGACAGAGCCACTATTTCCAACATGTGTCCAGAATATGGCGCCACTGTGGGGTTCTTCCCTGTAGATGAATCCAGTATCTGTTACCTCCAACAGACAGGTGAGCTAGCTGTATGTTCATACACACATTCCTAATATAGCACTGTATTAGTGAGCAGGTTTGCTGGAGGTATTTGAAGATAATTGTGGTTTGGTTTAATTTTGTATTATTATAATGACACTTCAAATATAGTGGTTCCTTCAGATTAGAGATAAATGTCAAGATGTTAAAATCCCTTGTTTCTTAACCAATCAAGTGACAGAGAATTTTAGTGGGCTATCTGAAGTTCTCTTTTACCATTTCTCAATGTATTTGGCAAGAAAAAATGTTTTCAAATAAAATGCATTAGGTTTGCATACTTTGAAAGAATAAATGCAAAATCTACTTAATTATCTACAGAATATTACTTCACCACATTATATTTCCATATTTGAAGTATTGAGAGTTTCATTATTTTTCATAATATGTACACGGTTGTGATTTGATTGCTTTATTTTCAGGCCGCAATGAGGACAAGATAAAAGTGATTGAAGCATACCTAAAGGCAAATCAAATGTTCAGAGACTACACAAATCCAGATCAAGACCCTGTCTTCTCAGAGGTATTATAACCTATAATGTGATACATATCACTGTAATAATATACATTATACAACGCAGGGTTTACCATGTAATGCAAGTGACAATTTACATAAAAACAACATGATGAACAGTGTCTAAAGGGGCCCAATCACGTATAAAGCATGTTGAGGTAACACGAAAAATAGCTTCTTCCCTTTAAATTAAATCTGTACCTGCCAAAACATTGCCTTGAAACTGTTTGCTTACTCCTGTTAACGAGTGTACAAAGCAGTGGAATGGGCGCGATGGCAGGTGTCAACATAAACACAGTGTGTGGGGCCGTGTGCAGCGCAGAGCCACAACACGTGTTAATCAGGATATCCATGACTGACTTAGCCAAAAAAATATAATGCATGTTCCTGCTTGCTGAAACACCGCGTGTTTCCCCTCTTTATCGGATCTCTGGTCACACGGCATTGTTTTGGTAAACAGACACACATGGACTGTGTTTGCTAACACGCACAGTCATAACAAGTTGTTAAACAGGCGTATGCGAGATACTGAGACTGTGTACTGAGATGGTTTTGCCGGGAAACTTTAACATAAAGCAAATCTGGACTGATATTGTGAAAGACTGATATTGCTCCTGATTATGTCCCTTTAAGACATAGGATTAAATGCAGGGCACAGAGTGAATTACAGACATGGAGCGCAGTACATTGTTCTTTAATGTGACAAAGACTGGTTTAAAATCAAATATTAAATCCCAGATGTTACCTCCACCTTTGGGTTTCTCATAGATGTATTTGTTCAGCAAACATTAGTGGTATGTCACTCTGGTAATGCAGATGATTGATGTCATAGACTTTATATCAAGTAAGTGTTTTTTTTTTTTCAAAAAGCTTGTAAACTATCCATATAGTAGGCCTAGCATATTTATTTTAAGAATTAATAAACTTGTATTCATCATTTGTAAAGTTTTAATTTATTTCATTTGAGGCACGTTTAATTTGTTTTATCATTGCTTCATTTTCTTTGCTTTCTTTGCTCATGTCTGTTTGATAAGCAACCACGCACACCAAGTTGATGGATGGCTTTCACTATTTAATTATTATTTCATATTGCAATTTTCAGGTATTTGAGCTGGATCTAAATTCTGTAAAACCTTGCTGCTCTGGACCCAAGAGACCCCACGATCGTGTTCTTGTCACTGACATGAAATCAGACTTCCAGCAGTGCCTCAACAACAAAGTTGGCTTCAAAGTGGGTTCACTGTATTCATGTTCTTATATTTATCCTTTTAACATATTTATTAGTGGAACCTAATTTCTAGAAATCCATATGGAGTGTATTAAGCACTGCTATTATTATAATTACTGCTTTGCTTGGGGGATGAGTAATATATGATATACACATGGACAAGGTGGTAAAAGTGTACACAATAATAAAAAAATGATGGTATCGCTGTACCTGAATCGTGATAAAAATACAAGTAAAATGAACACGGCTGAATGTCTGTATTTTGAATTATATACCGATTAGAAAGAATATTTCCAGTATGAGAATAGAATAAAAGCAGTCATTTGGCTTAATTATGGTAATATGTATATTTCTGAAGCATGACTAAACTATTACAACATGGAAATATTAAAGTGCAGCAATACTCTCTTTCATGTGTTATAGTACCTAGAGGATAGTGGCTATTTTGTAGTTAAAGAAATGTTAACAGTGAATTATGTATGATGTTCCTGATGACTTGCTTAACTTGTTACCTATTTTTAATTTTTTGTTAACATTATTGTAACTTTTAGGGCTTTGCCATCCCAGAAGACAAACAGTCCACAACTGTCCCTCTGGTGTTTGAAGGCCAGGAGTACACGTTAAAACATGGCTCGGTGGTGATTGCAGCCATCACCAGCTGTACCAACACCAGCAACCCCTCCGTCATGCTGGGCGCTGGTCAGTATCTCACACATGGGGCAGATCAATGAAATAGGACTCAAGTCTGGACAGGGACTCAAGTCGAAACTGGAGTACACTTTTTAAGGACTTGGACTCAGATTTGGACTTGAGACCCTTGGACTCAGACTGGAAGAAGGTGGACTTGGACCTCAAGGACCGGGACTTGTATTAGAGTGGCCTGGACTCAGACTTGCACTCAAACTCAGACAGTGTGGACTCAACTAAATCACTGGGGTAGTTTTATAAACATGAAGTGGCCAGTAATTGAAAATTTCACTATTGCAGGGAATCTTACTGTTTCTACAGATTTGAGCTGGCTTTGCAAATGCAGAATGTAATTAAATGAAGCTGCCTGTAGTAAGGCTTTATACACATTTATGCATTTAGAGGAGCTGCCACCAACATTTTACTGATTTTTTTCAGTGTCATCGTCTGTCATCATTTGTTGTTGTTGTCTGTAGGATATCTTTTGAATGCGATCATTTTTGGAGGGCCATAATCTTTTTGCCAAAATCTTGCAGGAGTTTGAAAACCAGTGACCTTGATCTTGATGTTCAAGGTCAAATCTGCCAAAATGTAAAACATTTATGAACTCTTGAA
The DNA here is from genome assembly GCA_026874595.1 of Sipunculus nudus. Taxonomy (NCBI): domain Eukaryota; kingdom Metazoa; phylum Annelida; class Sipuncula; order Golfingiida; family Sipunculidae; genus Sipunculus; species Sipunculus nudus. The sequence continues at coordinate 36,219,976 of CM049309.1, forward strand.
CATTTGCAGTATTCCATATTATGTTGTCAAATTTTACACACAATTTGTTTCAACCAATTTTTTGGACATGTTCAAAATCTTCAAGGTCAAACCTGCCAAATACTAGAATTATTGTGACCCACATAACTTTCAAAGTATTGAAGATTTATTCCTCATATTTGACACACCTGTTGTATTCTCCTGTTTTAGGTTTGTTGGCCAAGAAAGCAGTAGAAGCTGGCCTCAGTGTTAACCCCTTCATCAAAACTAGTCTGTCACCTGGTAGTGGCGTGGTCACGTATTACCTGCGGGAGAGTGGAGTCACAGAATACCTGGAAAAACTGGGGTAGGTTCCAACGTTTTAAATTAACGTGATAAAGCTACATGGTTTATGACTGCTCAAACTGTGATGCTGATTTGATGTAAAATTATGATTCTCTTTTTTTACAACATAGTATTTTTCTTTGCCAGATATCTGAATGGTTTGGATTCCGAATTTTTCACCTTATTACTGGTTTATTTACCACACATTCTTAGGTTGATCACAAATAGATGCAGGATTAAGATCTAGGGATTAAAGTTGTGTTTCAGTGTGCCCATATATGTGTATGTACATGTATGCATGATAAAATAGTGTTTCTATGTGCTTGTATATATGTGTGAACTGGTAAACGTATGTATTTGTAAAGTGGATCTAGCAGGTCTTCCACGAAAAGATGGTTAATAGACATAATTTTAGCCTGAATCCCTGAGTTCACACCACAGGAGCGATTTTCTTGCTTATATGCACATACCCATATATGCTAGTGGACACATGGCAACACTCCAGTTACAAAGTCATATGAGCAATTTTTCATGCATATATGTTCACTATAGAGACTATTATTTCACACAGGTTCAGCATCGTTGGGTATGGGTGCATGACCTGTATTGGTAACAGTGGTCCTCTCCCTGAACCAGTCGCTGCAGCCATTGAAAAGGTAAGTAGTGTTTGATTGGTTGTCACATTTTAATAGGGGATATTGCTTATTGGTTAAACGATTAAACCTAGGAGCCAGGGAGATCATGAGTTCAGTCCCTGTTAGTGCATTGATAAAAATAAAAGTTTAACCCTGGCAACCAAGATTTTCAGTATATCCTTGGTGACTACTGTGATTATGCCCTACTCTAGACATGTACCATGTGACACAAGGCTCCACCTGAGTATGTTTTCTGTTGTTTTTCTGTTATTGTCATCCTTATCCAGTGTACAAAGTTGAAGTACAGTCGAACCTGTCTAATGCGACCACCAAAGGGACTGGGCAAAGAGGTTGTAATAGACAGGTGGTCGTATTTGACGGGTTCTTAACATTAGGAACTGCACAGACCTAGCTGACATGTATGACGGAAATATGCATATTAGACCATCTACCGTAAAATCTGTGAAATTTTGTACCTCGATGAATTTTGTACACGGTCTTTCTTCAGTAACTATAATTATTAAAATGACATGTTAAACTTCAAACTGCCGATGGTCTGTTACGCCACATTTGACGTTAGCAGGACTGCCGTGAATGTAACACTGACGTAACCTCACCCTGTTATCTGGTTTTGAACAAGCCTACCGGTCCGATCGATGTGTTTGCCATGCTATTGATAATTAATATGAATTATATCTACATCATAGAATGTAATTTGACTGAAAACTAAGATTTTTGTTTCAGCAACAATAAAAATTAAAATATCTCGAATGTGAGTTGCTTAATTGTCCGGGATGCAAGCGACACACTGTGAATAACTGACAGACGTCCATGAAGTTTGACGGAGGTTGGAAATTGGATAATCAGGATTAACTCTGTAAATGATCTCAAGACCACTAGCTTTTCGTGCACCGTAAAGGGGGATTTCCATGTGTAAGCCAGGTTCAAATTGGTCTCTTTCAAGCAAGCTCGGCGTTTCGGTGTATGGAATGCCAATGTTAATCAGTTTGAAAATTAATGCTAATTTCCATTAAAACATTTAAAATTAATATCTTGAATGTCACACCAGAACGACTCAGTTTCGAGTACCCAGGCTCCGTATCACCCAACAAACAAGTCACACGAGATCAAACGGTACATCAAAGCGCTGGCAGACATCCATGAAGTTTAACGGAGGTTGGATATTTGATATTGGATAATCAGGATCGATTAACTCTTCAAGTGATCTAAAGACCTCTAGCTTTTTGTGCACCATTAGTGGGGATTTCCATGCGTAAGCCACCTGAAAAACGTTCTCTCCCGGCAAATCCCCGGATGTCACCCAAGCATGTACGGGTATCGAGCTTCATGACAGGATTAAATCCTTCAGATATACTTTTCAGATTCCTTTTCCAAACTGATTTAATATAAAATAAACAACACAAGTATTGAAAATAATGTTTTTATTCATGAAACTTCATGGTTCCCACGCATGAATGCAAATATGCGAGTGAATACTTGGGGCTCCTATTAGCACCCACTGCCGACGAGGCATCTTAACTTGTCAAGACCATAATTTTAAAACTGCTGAAATCAACTGTTAAATTTCGGACTTCCACAAATTTAATTATTTTTTTCTGTACGAAATTTCACAGATTTTACGGTATATGACTATAAATGAAAACGGAAGGGAATGATCTTCGTGTTACGAGTATTTTGTAATTGCACACAAATGTACATGTACTTATCTATATCTGTGTAATATGATGTAATGAACTGAATAGGTCAAAGACAGATCACAGAGGCACAGATCAAAGATTAACTTCGGGGTACCTCCCTTCATGTGGATTAATAGGTCGTGTAAGCCAGTCACGTTGCCTGCCTGGGGCTCCAGGCCCATGTTCGGCCCAGGGTGCCAATAATCACCAGTCTGTGCTCTGTACACACTCACGCAAAACAAACAGCAGCGGTGTAAGTTACCGCAACTTCACACAAGGTCAATCAACCGACCGGTCAGCACTGGTCAGTGAGTAGCACAAAGAGTGCCCGCATTAGGCAGGTCAATTATTAGTAATATGTCACTTTGGTCAGGAAAAACTGCCCTTAATCCGTAATAGCAAGGTGGTCGTATTTCACATGTTTTATCTATAGAAATATAACAGAATTTCACAAGGGACTGATATCTTGTGGTCGTCATAGCCAGGTGCCCGCATTTCACAGGTGGTCATTCAGACAGGTTAGACTGTAATTACTCATGGTCCAAAACTGTACAATGATTACATTAATTTTATCAACTGATAGTTAAACCATGAACCAACATTTAATTAAAGGATATGAAGTTAAATTTTAAATTTTACTGTATTTAAGTACTGTAATTAGTGCAATGCAAAATTATTTGAAAAACAAGTTCTTGAATCATAAGGTAAAGAATCTATCCAAGCCATATTCTATGTTTGTAGGGTGACCTGGTGGCTACCGGTGTACTATCGGGTAACAGGAACTATGAGGGTCGTATTCATCCACTCACTCGTGCCAACTACCTGGCGTCGCCTCCACTAGTCATTGCCTATGCCATCGCTGGAACTGTTGCAATAGATTTTGAAACTGAACCATTGGGTAAGTTCTTGCTGAGGTAACTTTATTATATACATGCTTGAACATTAATGTGAACAGGATAGCAGGCTATGAGAATAACTATTCCACACAACATAACTTTTCATTATACACCAGTCTATAATAGGATATATTATGGTATCCCCACAGTCTGTCTGTCTATCCATTAAGGTGGCAGGACTGGTTCCCCCGCATGACCTGACATTGTTTCATTTTTCCTTCGCATTGAACAATCTAATGCTTTAGGACTCCTTAAATTATACAAATTTCAGAAAGCTAAGAATATCCTCTATATTTTGGTAAATATAAACATTGTTTTGGAGGAATATGTTTGAATTTACTAGCATTTTAATTTAATTTAAATATTTAACAGAGAAACCATTTATTCTAGCACATGTAAAGCAGGTACAGAATATTTTTTAAATAAATTGAAAAATTAGATAAAAATTCTCAGGCGTTCTTCTTTTTTTGAGTTAAGTTAAAAATTACAATTTTACAAAGTAATTATTTTGAAACCCTCACAAAGCATTTCATTTTTAAAGTGTTCCTAAATTTAATCCTTCCAATCAAGTTACAGCATAAAATAAAAAAAAAACCTTTTAGTTGACATCTTAACAACTACATTTGTCAATGATGGTATGTTTTGGACAAGTCACTGCTAAAAAATAATGCTCTAAAGATAAGATGTTCAGGTAAAATGAAGTTTTGAGCAAATGGCAAAAAACTACATTCGAAGAGATCATTTGGTCTACAGATGAACTGAGCACAACCACATGTTGACAGTTGCATGATTTTGGACAAGACGGTAGTTCGTATGGTTTTTGAGTGGGACTGGAGTCGTATAATAATAATGTGTGTGTGTTACAGGTAAAAATGTAGAGGGTAATCCAGTGTTCTTGAGAGACATATGGCCAACCAGAAAGGAGATACAGGTACAGACTGAACATATTACAAAAATGTTGTGTATTAGAGTGGATATGTATATAAAATCAAAGAAACACATTACACATTGTAAATATGCTTGCAGTTTTATTTCTAGAGAAATTCTGATTGATATTGTAAGTACCTCAAATTTTGTCAAATACAATTAGTATCATTTAACTTTAGTGAGCAAAAATCATTTTTTGCCAGGTTTCACTATGTGTTTAAAAGAAATATAATAAAAACATTTTTTAATTGGATGATATTCCTTATTCTTTATTGGAATGTAAGATGCACATACTATCACTGATACATGCATGATGAATAAGTAATATGTGAGAGCACATAGTCATCTGTAAATATACCTCGCAAAGTTGATTATATATAAATGATTGCTTCTTTGATTGTGAAATACTTGTGAAAAAATTATTTTCATATTCCTGTATCCACTGACAGATCCATTGACCTACCACTTGTTAATTAATGTGAGAAATTTATTTTTATTATGTAAATATATTTCATATACACTAATAAGATCTTTATCTTTCAGGAAATTGAGAAACAATTTGTGATTCCAAAGATGTTTGAGGAAGTCTATTCAAAGATTCAGGTTTGTTTGCTTTATGTTATAAATCATTAATAACAAGGGACTCTAATGCTGTAAAGTTTCATAGGGTATTAATCACAAAACAGAATACAAAAAGTGTATATGACACCTTGCTATGTGATTTATATTATTCAAAATGGTATGGCAGCCACAGAGTCAAAAGAATTTCTGGAGAAGTTTTGCATAGAACAAAATGAGATCGCTCTTTGTTTACCTGCCTAATTCAGTTTTGAAGTACGTAAAATCTTTGACCATACAACCATTTATTTCCGGTTTCATGCTGTGTAACATTATTTACATTTTCAGGATGGTAATGAGCAGTGGAACAGTTTAGAAGCCCCGACCGGCATGCTGTATCCATGGGACAGTACCTCCACCTATATCAAGTCACCACCATTCTTTGAAACTATGGTTAGTAAACATTTGACATTGTTCAAGGTCTCAAGGTCAAGGTCACGGGGGCCATCTATCCACATATGAGTTTCCAGATAATAACACCAGTTTGGATTGAAATATTGATTATTTTGAAGATTATTTTAGGATTGCCATGTAGTGATGGGAGTCGTTTCCTTTTTCATAATTGATCATCGGTTTGAGCAAACCAATCAATGATGGATTAATAATCAGTTCAGGCAAATATAAAGAAACATGCAGTTTTCTGTGAAATTGTACTTTCTTAACCAAGCATGCATGTCTTAGTAATTCTACCTTAAGAAAAAGGTTTTTTCCTTTATTATATTTTGTTATTATTAGTAAAATATGCTTTTAAAAGTTTCATTTTAATTATTTATAAATATCAAGAATTAAACCACAATCCAGGACATCTACTTACTGCATAGACCCGGAGAATTTATGGAGCATTTTAACGCCATACCGCCCTTATTGTGCAATATACATATCATTACTAAACTTCCCGCTAATTCGGCAGTACCCTGCCAGTTCACAGAGGTTTATCACTTCCTCCGTCCTCGCAACTACCATGGTAAACTCAGTTACATACGGAAGTTATTTGGGAACAAAGACTCATTATCATGATTATGATGTAATCGATAGTTGCCTTAGGTAATCGAGCGCTTGAAAGTGGCAACAAACCGACTGACTTTCAATAAAACTCAATGATCGGCCCACTACTGTTGCCATGTGCTAATTTATAAGAACATTCAAGTACTGAGTATTTTCCATGTCCAAGCTATTGGTTTGGTAACATGAAGTACCAGTGCTACAATATTTTTGTTTTATTTTATTATTTTACACAAAAGGTCTTCAGTGGTATTGTAACATTTGAGCCTATGATGATTTGAATTATATTTTGACACAGTTTCAGTCATTTTATAAATATCAGAATCTTTATTATATAACATGGAACAAGTTTCATTGCTCTTCACTTTGGTCATACTCAGACAAAGGAGTTGCCATTGGTAAAAGGTGTGACCGATGCTCATGTGCTGTTGAACCTGGGAGATTCTGTCACAACGGATCATATTTCTCCTGCTGGTAGCATCGCCAGGAACAGCCCTGCAGGGAGATACTTAGCAGCTAAAGGGTGAGTTGACTATTTATACAACTGTTTCTCACACAGATTATATACTGTGATTGCCTTTTTGTTAGCTCAGCTGACTATAAGTCATCTGAGCTATAGTCATGGTCCTTTGTCCATTGTCCAACCATCCATCCTTCTGTTAACAGGGTACATTTTTAAACCATTTGACCTACAAATCCAAAATTCTGCGACCTATAGGAAATAAAGATGTCATATGAGCACCTTGAATGTTATATGAGTACAATTTGTATCTGTTATGCCTAGTATCTTCTAACACAATATTAACCCTCCTCCTGCGGGACCCGTATATATACGGGCGACGCGCCGCATCCCCGCCATGCGGGATACGTATATATACGGTTTGGGAGGGTGCTAGGTTTATAGGCCAATAAAAAAATTCTTATCCCGTCAATCCGTATGAAATTTTATGCGGGATCACTAAAGGGGATTTCCATTCGAATGGTTTCGTTTTCCCGGAAGGTTATTTGACAAACCGTGTGCAAATAGCGATGATATTTTTATCATGTGTACGGGACATGACCGGTCATGACCCGCGAAGTAGGTCAATCATGGCGGCGTCTGTTATTGTTGACAATGAAAAAATAGCGCAATTATTTCTGGATTCTGGTCGACTAATGGGAAAAGTTTTTCTTATTAACTCAATGAAAATGACAGCCAGTTTCATTATAGATCTTGAGGAACTGACTGATCTGTTACGGGAGTGGGCAAACAGTGATGTGACAGACCGGACTGCGTGGTGTCGGACTTCAAACCGGCACGCGCACGTCAGCCATGTTTCAAGACGTGATGAATTGATGAAATATATATTTGACTAGAAAAGAGCACGAAATCAATGTAAACTGTAACAAAAAATGTAAAAAACGTATATGTAAGAGGTAAGACAAGTTAAAAGTAAAAAAGTCACTTGAATAATAACGTGTAGAGAAGTTCTCTCCCACGGGTGAACATTATTGGAATTGTTTAGAGATTTAATCGTCACGTTCCTTGCATGTCAACTCGTGCCGCAAGTTGTAGTCCTTGCATTAATATTTTATTATATAAATTTTCTTTAATATTAACTGTTTATAATGAAGTTTTTTACATTTTTAAAGAAGCTTACACATTTTGACGATGTCCTGTAAGCAAAGTATTTTTTTTTAGAAAAAAAAGTAAAAAATAAAAACCTTCCAAAACTGTTGTCTCCCATGTGTTCCAATGAAATTTATTCATATTTATATAGATAAAATAATACTTTCCACTCTCTTCCACAAAAAAAGAATATTCAAAGACCTACGTTAAGAGGTTGATGACTTAAAAAGACAGCACAACACAACTATTGCCAGAAATTGTTAAATGAGAGTGACACAAAGAACATTTGTTTTATATCTCAAATTTCAATTGGTTGCCATGGCAACCATATATATATATAAGGATATCTTATCAAAGACATATGTTAAGAGATTGAAGACTTAAAGACATATAACAACTTCTGCAAGAAATTGTTCAATTAGAATGACAAAAAAAACATTTAAACGTTTTATTTCTCACATTTCAGTTGGTTGCCATGGCAATCATATATATATATATATATATATATATATATATATATATATATGTATATATATATATATATATATAAGGATATCCTAAAATTTCTCACTTTAGCAGTCTTGATTCAGTCTGGTATACAATACTACAGGTATTGACCATTGGGACCAAAAAAGAGTACATCCAGATGCTGCAAATAAAGCATCCATTCAGCACTCCTTCTAAGGCAAAAAAACTGCAAACAATTCAGTATACAGCACATATAAGGAAAAAATCAATTCAGCAGGAGGAGGGTTAAGGGAGATTCTGGGTAAATCTCCTTGGAAACCTGAAATAGGGTCATGGTGACCTATATTCTAGGACCTATGAGCCAAAAAATTATTTTGAGCCCCTAGACAGTCAGATGGGGCACTTATTGAATCTTCTAATTTAACATTCAGGGAGGTCCTGGAAAAAATCTCCTTGGAAACATGAATTATGTCACAGTGACCTATATTCTGCGACCTATAGGAAAAATGCCATAAGAGCACCCTGAATGTCAGATGGGCACAAATTGTACATCTGTTAGGCCTGGATTCTTCAAACACAACATCCTGGGAGGTTCTTGGCATATTTCCTAATAAACTTATGTCATGTTGACCTATATTCTGTGACCTTCAGGCTGAAACCATGATCTTGAGCATCCAGACAGTCAGACGGGGAACAAAATGTATCCCTTAGGCCTGTATGTCCATAGAAACATGAAATTGGGTCACTGTGACCTTTATTCTGCAAGCTATAGGAAAAAGATGTCATTTGAGCACCCTGAATGTCAAATTTGTACAAAACACATTTGCTGGCCTAGAATCTTCTGACAAAACATCCAGGGAGGTTCTGGGCAAAATGCCTTTGAAACCTCGTGACCTATATTCTGTGAGCTACAGACCAAAAACTTTATTTTGAGCCTCCCAACAGACAGGGAAAAAATTATATCTGTTTTCCTTGAAATTTGTTAACATATTTATTTTATGAGTAACATGATTCTGAGCATCCTGACAGTCACACAGAACACATAACCTAACTGTAGGACCCAGAACCTTCCAGGGAGGTCCTTGGCAAGTTTCTTTTGAATCTTGAAATTAGGTCATTGTGACATATATTCGGTGAGCTATAGTAAAAAAAAACATGATATGAGTACTGTGAAAATCAGATAGGCACAAATCGTAACGGTCAGACCTAGAACCTTCTAACTTCAAACTCAAGGTGGTCTTGGGCGAATCTCCTTCAACACCAAGATGCCCTGTATTCTGTGAGGTACGAGAGGAAAGCTTTTTTTAAGCATCTAGAAAGTCATATGGAAATATCATAAATCTTGAATCCAGAAATGTAATTCAAATGTATCCTGGGAAACCAAAATAAGGTCACCGTTACTGTATTCTGTGAGCAATGTAATAGAACATGATATTAGTACCCTGTTTGTCAGACCGGTACAGATGGCAGCAGTTGGACCTGAAACATCTAATTTTATTAAGATCCAGGTTGAAAATCTTCTTAGAAACACTAAATAAGTCACTGTGACACATATTAGTGAGCATTTAGCACCAGATAAGTTAGCTGGACACAAATTAAAGCAGTTGAACATAGACCTAAGGATCTGGGGAGTTCTTGGTAAAATCTTCTTCTAAACCCTAAATAAGGTCGCTGTATCTAATTTTCTAAGGCCTATGGACAAAACTCCTGGTCTTGAGCATTCTGGAAGTCATTTTATCAATTGTTCAAGGTTCCTTAACAAATATTTTCACCAGATCATATAATATTAATACATGCATCAACTGTATGTCAAATTCAGCTGAGTGCATGGCCAAAGGACCTCTTGTCTTATGAAACAATGTGGAAATGTTTTATCAAAGTTTACCTCTGTTTTACAGTTTGACTGCCCGTGACTTTAATTCCTATGGTGCTCGGCGTGGTAACGATGCTGTGATGGCCCGAGCCACTTTTGCAAATATTCGTCTTGTCAACAAGTTTATCGGCAAGGCAGCTCCAAAAACTGTCCACATTCCATCAGGTGAAACGGTGAGAACCCTTCTCATGTTGACACAATATTAAAATGTAAAGTACCACCAGCCGTATCAGCAGATGTTTAATGGAGGAAATACAATAGGAAAACAAAGCTTTTCTTTCTGTTTTCCTCCCCATATAGTTTTGCTGAATTGCACAGATTTGCAGGACTCCCCCAATTTTTCTTCCTATTGAAAGCCCTAGTCAGAGCATGTTTGTGGCTAGGACTATGATACAAAGGGGGTTTTAAGGATAATCAAAGTAAAAGAAATATAGACCTCTACACACCTTGCATGTAATTTTCTCAGGGAATGCACAGTCGTGATGTAACTTGCTATATTTGGTGCATTGATGCAATTGCCCCTTAGAAATAAGCCCCCAGAAATAATATAAATGGATTTAAATGATCATGAAATGGATCAGATAAAAAGATTTTAAGTGGGATGTTTAACAACAAAACAGTATTCATTTATTGACATGTTCACATCGGCAGCAGCTAAATACCTGGAGAGAAGTAAAGCCTGTGAATGGTGTATGTGTGTTTCAGATGGATGTGTTTGATGCGGCGGAGAGATACAGACAGGAGAACAGATCAGTGATTGTACTGGCTGGTAAAGAGTATGGCTCTGGGTCCTCCAGAGACTGGGCAGCCAAGGGACCGTGGATGCAGGTATGTTCATTTCAAGATGAACTGATTGCTAACTGTGGTTGGTAACATTTCACAATGTCCGTCTTTTTCACTGTTTTGTGAGGGTTCGGTGTACACGATCTCGCCATACAAGAACAACACACAGTATATCCTCAGGGTTTCCACGGATCTGGAAAAGTCGTGGAATTTTGGAAAAGTCATGGAAAAGACATGGAAAAAATGTTCACATTGTCACCCTGATTCTGTATAATATGAATTAATTATACAAAGTAATATGTGCACAAAATCCTTAAATTTGGATGGGGACCCAAGGTAATATTGAACTAGTAAAAATCCTTGTTCATTGCTGGCATTAAATTTAAATGATCTTTTAATTTATTATACCTATCTTAGATTAAATGTAATTTACAAGATGAATTATTATTTCGCAAAAAAATCCTGAATTTGAAAACTTCACAAACAAAAAGGAACCAGGTATATGCTTGGTGGGTTGTTTAAGTTGGTAGAATTCAGGTATAGCAGCTTAGTTCATAACACCTTGCAGCTTAGGTCATGAGACTGAATGTGAAATATTATATAATGTTATTGGTATCTTGGAGTAACCTGTTATTATCCTTTAACTTTTAAGAACAATTTTTTAAGTGTAATTACAGGTGCTTACTAATCAGATCCATGGGTCTATATGATTTTATTTTGTGAACACAATTTTTGTTAAGGTTATTTTATTCATGGCATTTATGTCTTTAACTCAATTATTGGCATATCTTATCAAAATTTCCTGATGTTACATTATGAATATACAGCTATTAATATTACTAGAATATCATCTGTTCCTTATAACACATTTAAAGACAAGTTTTATTTCAAATTTTATAGATTGCACAGCATGTGGTGAGAGCAATGTTGGGTATACTGTCACTGATGTAGTTTTTGATAGATTGGCCTGTGATAATCTTTAGTGAGATGTCACATTCCTTAGAATTATGAAAATATGGAAAATTGCCCCTTAGGGCACACTTGGCATCTTTCAAGACAATTCAAGAGAAAAAATGTGAATTTGCAAGATATGGCAACAGAGGAGTGTGGTGACTGTTGTGGGGTGGTTGTGGTTGAGTGATGCCAACGTCTCTTATAGATATATGATATATATATATATATGATATTAAAATATTAAGAGAATATCTGTTTCAGTTAGGCCTGTGAATTGTGAGGCCATACAGAATCAATAAATTCTTTCTTTTGATTCAATTCTCAAATCAGTTCTTATTTAAGAAGTTTTGGTAAATTTCAGACCTTTTGAAAAATGAAAGCAATTTTACCAAAATGGATGATAGTAAATTGAACAAATAAAAGAACAAAATTTTCCCCTGTTTGTCACTGCCATACATGTTTTTGTGCAATTGGAGTAGTCTACTACCAAATGTTTTAAGTTAGATTTAGGGCAAATAAGGGATAAAGAGCTTCTACATTGCAGATTGCTCTGTCAAATTTAAGAGCTCACAGATGTCCTCCGGATGGTACAGGCAAAACATTTATAATCAAATTAATCAGTTCAGAGGTTAATAATTACAATTTAATCAAGAGCTTGCTATTCAATGCATTGATTCTTCAGTGCATTTTACACCCCTAGTTCCACTGCTTTCCAATGACTATGCATTAATGAGCATCCAGAGCTCTGAAAATAATGATTTAATATTTCCAGGGTATCAAGGCGGTGATTGCTGAGAGTTACGAGAGGATTCACCGCAGTAACCTGGTTGGTATGGGCATCATCCCACTACAGTACCTAACAGGAGACACTGCGGACAGCCTGGGGCTGACTGGCAAAGAGACGTACACTATTGATCTGCCAGAGGATGTGGGGATTGGTCAAAAGGTCACTGTGAAGGTCAGTCACATCATATAATATGATCAATTATGACATGCATTTCCAGCCTCCTGACCAGTTGGTGTCATCCATATTGTCCCCCGCTCCACGGATGGGGGGAACATTGATTTGGGTTGGTCTGTCTGTCTGTCTAGCTGTCTGTCTGTCTGTCTGTCTGACTCTCTGTCCATCCATCAGGTTTTTCTGTTTCCGTGTGATAACTTTCCTAAATTTTATCAGATTTCATTCAAATTTTAATCAGTGATTGCTCTCATGCTCACCTCAGTTGGGATTTGTTTTGGAGTGTCTTACTGTAAATTATCTCTAAAGCTCAAAAAACAAAGTTCTCAAATTTTGGTCAAAATATTTTTGTGTTAGTTTTTAGCTCAGCTGACTGTAAGTCATCTGAGCTATAGCGATCACTCTTTGTCCGTCAACCGTCCAGCCATCCGGCCGTACAGCCGTCTGTCCGTTAACAAGGCACAAATTGTAACTGCTGGACCTGGAATCTTCTTACTTTACATCCAGAAAGGTCCATGAAAAATCTCCTTGGAAACCTTGAATTAGGTCTTTGTTACCCATATCCTTCGAGCTATGGGGCCCCAAAGTACCCCCCAGAATAGTGAAAAATTTCATACAAAAACTTCAATATCTCATTTACTACATCACTGATGGTCATGATTTTTGGCATACATATTGGTCATGAGATGTTCCATCAGTTCCTGCAGACTGGCGGCGCCACCTGTATTTTTCGATTTTTTACGAATTTTTTTCTCTATTTTTGAGACTTTTAAAAATGTGGAAATCTGTTAACAGGGCACAAATCCTAAAGACTGGACCTAGAATCTTCATTCTTGACATTCTGAGAGACCTATGAAAAGTCTCCATGGAAACCAGAAATCAGGTCTCTGTTACCCATATCCTTCGAGCTATGACGCCCCAAAGTACCCCCCAGTATAGTGAAAAATTTCATACAAAAACTTCAATATTTCATTAACTATATCACTGATGGTCATGATTTTTGCCATACATTTTGATCATGAGATGTTCAATCAGTTCCTGCAGACTGGTGGCGCCACCTGTTCGATTTTTTACGAATTTTTTTCTCTATTTTTGAGACCTTTAAAAATGTGGACATCTGTTAACAGGGCACAAGTCCTAAAGACTGGACCTAGAATCTTCATTCTTGAAATTCTGAGAGACCTATGAAAAGTCTCCATGGAAACCAGAAATTAGGTCTCTGTTACCCATATCCTTCGAGCTATGGGGCCCCAAAATACCCCCCCCAATAGTGAAAATAAATTCAATATCTCATTAACTACATCACTGATGGTCATGATTTTTGGCATACATATTGATCATGAGAAGTTTCATCAGTTTCTGCAGACTGGTGGCGCCACCTGTATTTTTTCAAATTTTTACTAATTATTTTCTCTATTTTTGAGACCTTTAAGGATGTAGTTATCTGTCAACAGGGTTCAAATTGTAACGACTGGACCTAGAATCTTCATTCTAAACACAGGGAGACCCATGAAAAGTCTCCATGGAAACCTGAAATTAGGTCTCTGTTACCCATATCCTTTGAGCAATGGCACTCCAAAGTACAGCTCAGAATAATGGAAAATTTGATACAAAAGCTGAAGTATCTGAACAACTAATGCAGAGATCACCATAATTGTTTGTATGGATATTGATCATGGAGTGTTTCATCAGTTTCTGCAGCCTGGTGGCACCACATATATTGTTCCGGTTTTTTTTTTCAAATTTTTTTCTCTATTTTTGAGACCTTTAAAGATATGAACATCTGTTAACAGGGCACAAATCATAACAACAGGACCTAGAATCTTCATTCTTTACACACAGGGAGACCCATTAAAAATCTCTATGGAAACCTGAAATTAGATCTCTGTTACCCATATCCATTAAGCTGTATGGCTTCAAAATACTCCCAAGAATAATGAAAAATTTGATACAAAAACTCCAGTATCTCAATAACTTCAACTCTGATACTCATGATTTTTGGCATACATATTGATCATGATGTGTTCCATCAGTTTCAGCAGATTGGGTGCGCCACCTATATTTTTTTCAAATTTTTACGAATTATTTTCTCTATTTTTGAGAACTTTAAAGATGTGGTTATCTGTCAACAGGGTACAAATTTTAATAACTGGACCTAGAATCTTCATTCTTGTCATGCGAGGAGGCCCATGAAAAGTGTCTGTGGAAACCTGAAAATAGGTCTCTGTTACCCATATCCTTCAAGCTTTAGGACTCCAAAGTATCCCTCAGAATAATGGAAAATTCTATACAAAAACTGGAAGTATCTGAACAACTAATCCAGAGATCACCATGCTTCTTTGCCTGAATATTGACCATTGAGTGTTTTTATTAGTTTCTGCAGACTGGTGGAGCCACCTGTATTTTTTTTAAAGTTTACGCATTTTTTCTCTATTTTTGAGATATATTAATACAGACACAATCTCAGCCTGTTGGTTAATCTATTTGATGCTTCAGTTCAGTGGTTATATACTACCATTCAGATGATAAAATTTCCTTTTGCAAATCTCTTCCCAGTCAGCTGAGCGTCATGACCCATGGGTCACTTGTTATGTTTTCCTGCAGATGTCTCCACATGTCATAGTGGATTTTGGTCCTATTTATCAATGTGTTATAGTTTTTATTTTCGCTTGAAGATGTCTCCACATGTTAAAATGTTTCTGTTTAAGTTTCATGTGCCCTCAAGATTTTCTCCACAAGTTATAATGTTGGTTGCTTATTTAGCATGAAAGACAACTTCTTGCCTAAAGCGGGGGACATTAATTCCACAGATTTGCTTGTTTTTGTTTGGAAATAGTGTTATTCCTGATTCTAGTTGAAAAACTTTTTATATATTTTATTGTTGTGATCTGGATATTTTCATTGATCTTCCAAAGTTAATGTTTCTGTGTATTCTGAAATATTTAGTTATAGTTCCCCACTTCCTAGGAATGGGGGACATTGATTCGGGTTTGTTTGTCTGTCAGGTTTTTGTTTCTGTGTGATAACTTCCTAAATATTATCCGATTTCATTCAAATTTAGTTCAGTGATTGCTTACATGCATACCTTGGATGGGATTGGTTTTGGTTTGCCTGTCTGATGAGATAATAATACAATAGCATCTTTCATCATGATATGATGAATCAGCACATTTAGTGTCACTAATCACCAACAGGTGTCGCTAGCAGGGGACATAAGTTCCTTGAATTTGCTTGTTTCATATTATTTCCAGTAATTTCAAAGTTTTCCCTCCAACCCCTGGAAAGAAATATAATTCAGAAGATTTAGGTGGGACAAACTTGTTGAAGCAAATTATTTTTCATGTTCTTAACATAGATATGATGGTAATTTAAGGCAAACCCAGTTTGGCTTTAGTACTATCTACTTTGTCTGACATTCATAGGAACCAAAAAAAATTGTTTGAGTTTGTCAGAGAACTGGGAATGATAATCTTGAAGTGAGATCCAAGAATACACTGTTGCCTAGCTGTTTCCAGCCATTCTGGTATTAAAATGTGTAGATGGAAAAGATGGAAAGAGGGCAGTGTTAAGACATTTTGTGACAGCCTACAAATAGAATTTCGTGACTTTAAAAAAAAAATTACTTTTTATGCTCTGAATTTTTAAAATTTATGAATTTTTCAGGACGTGGGAACTTAAACAAAGGAGAAAAAGCAATCAGCTAAATCTCATTTGCTCTACAGTCACTGTCTTGCATAAAGATTTTCTTATATCTTTTGCACCTGTACTTAAAATATGTGAAAAAAAAAACATTTAAGGCGATAATCAGAAAATCCTGGTTAGGCTTGAAAACTGATTGTGAAGTATTTTCTTTGGTATTTTATTATAAACATGGATTGTTATTTTTTTTTTCCAGACAAATACTGGAAAATCATTCCAGGCCACAGCCAGGTTTGACACGGAACTTGAACTGATGTACTTCCGTCATGGTGGAATCCTTAACTACATGATCCGCAAGATGCTGTGATTCCTTGTTCACTGTTGATGCCAGAAGAAGATAAATTGTGATAAATAATTTATGATAGACTGAATAAAAGAAAACTCAGCAAAATTCTGTTGTCAAGAGATGTCTTCTGTGATTTCATTGGTAAAAATAGCCATTATGCTTATGTTACAGTTTTTCTGCACACACATTTCTGTTAATAGAAGACAGAGATCCTAGTTTAAGTTTCTGGACCAATAGTAAGTTGCACTTATGTGAGATGTACTGTCCTGTGGTCTGGTGGAAAGATAAGTATTGAACCATTAAGTTTAAAGATTAGTAGTTTATTTAGGGATAGAATTCCCTATTGCTGGATGTTCATTCTTTTTACTTCTGTCTTCCTTATAATTTTCTATTAAGTGTTTGATTTATGGGAAATGAATTATATGTTAAATAGTAATGGTTGTATTTTGTTTCTTGGATGCAATTAAATCTATGTATATTGTGTACGTGTACTTGTAAAATTGTCTTTGTTAGATGATTGCATTTTCACAATTCAGTGTCATGAATTCTGCAGCAAACAGTATAACATCAGCCAGTGAAATTCTTCATTTTTCTTTATATCTTCACTCACGATGCATGTAAATGCTTTTTCTTTTTTACTTAGATGCTAAGATGTAAAGTGTTCATTGTTAAAAAAAATCAAAAGGAGATGCAGTTTAATTACAAATACATATAGAACTAGAAAAGCACTCAGAGAGTGCATACCTCCACCATAGCAGCTTGTCAAAAATATAGCATTTTCCTTCAAATTAATCCTGGATCCAGAACCTGATCACCCCCAACATTTAATCGATTGTTCCTTATTTTATTGACGGGCTATCCTGAAATTTTCATCAAAATCCTTTAAAAACTTTTGAGTATTGTTGCTAAAAGACAAACAGACAAATGCCGGCAAAAACAGAACTCCTGCCCCTTGGCCAGGTGGTAATATATTTTTGTATCTCATAAAGTTTAATAGCCCACAGAGTTGAACAGTGTTTGGCCAGTAACCTGTTTCATGTTAGCTTTGACTTTAATCTGTAGCGGAATTATTTGTGGTTAAGAAACATGAGATGTTTTTTACGCATCTTATATAGCAACAGGGTGTATTGTCTTGAAAGATCATGGGTTACATATTAGGCTGACATTGATGATTTAATAAGAAGATGCATTGGATGTTTTGACCAGTAATGTACCTGGATCATGTAAAACTGATTTATTCTGATGGTAAGTTGACTGGTAGAAAGAGGTATGTCCGTGTCAGGTGAATAGGTTTGTCATCACTAGATAGGTTTGTGTAAACCTCGATCTCTCTGCAGTTTTTACAAATGTTACAAGGTCTGAAATGCACAAGGCTGCAAGTCGGTATCAAGTGATCAGAAAATAACATACATGTACATGTTCAATATTTGAGACTTGTTACAGTTGTATGATGAGCCAAGCATTCGTTAACTGTTAGGCACATAGCTGTCACCTCATAATGAGGCTGTTCCCAGGCAACAGCTTCTGACACATGTAAATTTGGAAGCCTCCATTTGAATAAAAGTGAATGTCATAATGTATTCTCATTTGTTGGTATGTGCTGTCCTTTTTTGTTCAGGCAAATAAAGTGTTTTTGTGTTTGTAAATCCTGGTGTGGGATATTCCATAAACCTTAAATATATACACCCCTAATACACTATAAGTGGACTTGCCCATTAATGCAACCTCCATATCTTTAAAGCGCATAACCCCATAAACACCATAATGTGATCATGCTTTGGCTTAGTAATTACAACATTCCAAATTAATACAGACCTTTCGGCCATTTGGTTATTTAAAACTCAATTTGCTGTGTTGTTTAATTTATTCATAGGATACATTGATGCGTCTTTGTAAAAGTCCCAAAATGGCGTATCTCCTAATAAGTATATAATGAAAATGATTAGGTTAAAATTAATATTTAGCGTATTTTCTTATGAAAATGGCATGCCTTTATGATATGGTATATGAGGACAAACCAGTTAACATAGCGAATGAATTTAAATTCACAAAAAAGTATACACTGGTTGGTCTAATTGAAAGATGAGTAGTTGATTGACACGTCGTTTATGGAATTGATGGTAGTCGGTAGGGTTAAAGCCGCATTATACGCGTGCGTGTTGGTGTGTCTCTGAAAGTAGCATGGATTCTCTCATTTTGATTTAAAGAGTGACAGACAGATGACGTGCAGTCTATTACTGCTATCGGAACGCAAACTATTCGCAGATGCAGATGCATATCGGAACAGCCGTTCACCATGCATATATGATCTTGGACCAGAGCCCCCACCTCTGCGCGTGTCCGCCATTCCCCGCATAATGATGTTCAAACCCTATTCGGACAAACTATTTCTCCGATATACGCGCAATGAGCGATCCATCGCAAACGCGTAAATGTTACCAGAAGAATTCCTTCCTCGGATTATACGTAAATATCCACTTTAACATATGTTCATTTTCGACAAAGCTAACGGAATTAGACACCTTTTAATAGATTTTCTTGCGCGTGACATAAAACATGGGCAATTAAGTGCTTTTCCTTAAGGAATCCAGCAAAGGTTATTTTCTGATGCAACTAAATCCTGAGAGTCTACCTTTATGCATTGGGGAGGATTTAATGCGCATTTGTCACTTTTCTATGTCAACCTAAACGATATGGAAAATAGAACAATTCACGCTTTAAAATGAAAATTTTGCTTCCCAAATCAAAACTTGCCACACCATGGAACGGAATTAGGCCTATTTGAATAATAAAAGTAATGCAGCCTTCAAAAAGGTTCAGATTTGCTGGGATAGTTTTGCTACAGCATGGTTGTCAAACTTGGTCAAGCGATAGGCCTATATGCTCTAACAATGAAAAGTTGCACCACCCTGAAACTCAAACATCTATACACTATTCATTGCAGATAAACGCTTCCGCCTGAGGTCATTTCTATTCAAAACGAACGTATTCTCATGAGTAAGATTCTGCGCAGTGATAACACACACGGACACCAGTAGGACCAACTAAAGTTATGCTGGTGATAGTGTGGGGGCCGCAACACGGGGATGGTCTCGGGGTGTATCTGTAGGTAAAACCTGTCATCAGGTTATAAATGAATGTTAGTGTATACACTAACAGCTGCTACGACCCACGCCTCAACAGCTGCAGGGATCGATCCCTAACGCAGCTGCCGGGTGAGGTTTCGATTCGGGTAAAATTATTTTTTCATGGTCTATTTCCACTCCCCGGGAGTGATAATAAATAATTTTATTATGCTTCCCCTAACGATAAAAGCTGGTGAAGTCTGAGTATTTTGTCAGTTTAACTGACCAAAACATGGATGTTCATTCTTTCCAGTGATAAAGGTAGTTTAATAATTGCCTTTTACAAAATCTTCTCTCATGTACTTCTATAGACGCAATATGGACACACATTTACAAATTTCTAGAACTAAGTTCTTAAAACAATTAAGTTTTTAAGTTTTATATTGAAATGCATTTCCATGGGGGGGGGGGGGGGGAGCTCGGCGGGGATGGATGTGCTCGCTCCTCCAAAGTTTGACGATATTATGCATGTGCGCCCCCCCCCCCCCCCCCCCCATAGATGTTGCGGAGACAAGAGACAAGAATATCCCCCCCCCCCACACCCCCCATCTCAAATAATTCAAGAATGTATAATTGATATGTCATACTGCCTGAGATACCTTCCTTGATAACAATTGAAACAGCAGGTATATAGAGAAGGGCCAACTCTATGATTATCACCAAACTGCAATTTTGTTTTTAGAATTTTGGTGGAGGAAAGACGTCTTTTCAACGGGTTATACCTTGTTGACCCCCCCCCCCCCCCAAAAAAAAAAAAAAAAAAAAAAAAACACACACACATATATACATACACAGACATGTACTTGCTCAGTACAAACTGTGTTATTTTACAATCATAAATTTTAAGTCCTTATTTGAATCGATAATACATGCATGTATTATTTAATTTGTTCGTTTACCGGCCGAGTTCCACAGTACCATCATTTTGGTATTTGGTCATTTCTGAAGGACTGTAATTCACTCATATTTCAGGAACTTTGCAACACTGTGACAAAAGTTTAATGATTCGATTCGATCCGATTAGTTAAGATGGCGATGGCTAAGACATATACTCTTAGCTGGAGGGGCGGCTACTCCAGTCATAGGCACTCATTCATAATTTCCCATGTGCTGTTCCACGTGAAATGTTTGCAATGCACATTTGAAGAGGCTGTATATTTTAACATAAAAGTTGTTGCAGTAATTCATTGTAATAAGTGAGTCATGTTTGGCATAAAATATAAAATATAATTGTATATTTTAGTCAAGGGTGAGCTGTGGTCCAGGTCTGCACTTATAGGGGTGGGCATTTGTCCGGTGGGCTCTTGGGTGGGCTTTTGTCTGGGTGGGCAACTAATGGGTGGGCTTTTTGTCTGTCACCCGTGCTGGTCACAGCCTGTGCCTGCTTTTGTTACGGGCTGATTCCCGCCAACACCCGTATACATGTGATGCATTTTGAATTCATGCATGCAGAAGTCAGCCATTTGGACTGAAGCAGCGACAACAAGCAACATTAGAGGAACCAGCTTACAGCATTAGGAAAACCAGCTCGCAGCACTGGAGAAAGCTTCTTTAAGTAGACTTATTTGTAAGTATATACATATTAATTTATTTCATAAAATCTAACTGAAATTCGGACTGAAAGTATTTGTGTTGATTTCAGTAAATGTAATTTGTAATGATACACATGCATGGGCTAATACACACACTATAGGGTTGGGTCCAAATGCAAACAATTAAGTACATTTTCATTGAAATTAAAATGTATCAAATTAATCAAACGTAAATGCTACTAGATATAGTATTTATTGCGAATGCAAATTTGATAAGATTTATCAAATGCACATGCAATTAAAATGCATCTGAACTTTACTTCTGTATTGTCACCTGATACTAAGGGTTATGTGTGTACAGTAATGTTTTGCTCCTTGAATATAGAGCTGCTGAAACCATTATTATTTGTTTAGTTCTTAGTGAAGCTAATTCTTCTGAGATTGCATTCCATAAATGCATGCATTCATATTTGAAAATGAAATGTTCCCCTTCTCAATTTAATTGCAAATGCGCATTTTCAAATGCTAATACATTTGCATTTAAACCCAAGCCTTCACACACACACACACACACACACACATGCACGCGCAACTGAATAGCCTGTATTATTATATCACAACCGACGGTATTGTTACCCTTATGTATGATGGGATGTTATAAATTGGTTGGTTTCCCCGGCGTCCCCCCCTCCCCTCCCCCGACTACAGATTTTAAGAAGTAATTTTCCGAATTTGAGCTCCTGCCGCTCGGACATTTCTTTAATTTCATGTAAATTAAATAATAGAATAAAACATTATCCGTTATGTTATGACCTGTTCAGCAAACAGTTTTGTTATTTTCATGATGTTACCTGATTATATGAAAGTATCGAAAACATAATGATGAAAAGGTAAACAAATATCGCCCTCCCGTTCTGATTTCTGATAAGTCCGATGTTTAGGAAAAACAGAGTTACTGTTCAGTCTATTAGCATACGACCCTAGATGAGCACAAGTCCAAGCCTGTACTATTTTTTGCGTGATTGCAAGATGAATGAAGCTTTATACGTTAAATGGCATTGACAAGGAACCAGGGGTATCATGGCTTATGTACTGGGCTGTTATACTGTCTGAAAACACTGTCAGTGTTGATACCTGGCCAGGTTGGATTAGGAGCAATTAATGTAGGAATTTTTTTTTGTTTTCCATAAAATTATTTGCAGCCCTGAACCCTTGAAGAAACTCATTATATTTAATTAATGCACCCCGTTTAATTTCAGCCTGGGACCTCGCTGGAGTTGGCTGTGGAACAAAGCCGCACATCTTACGGATAAAGCCCTCTACCTATTTCGTTATGCTGGAGGACACGGCTGTTGTTGTACAACCAATTACAATAGCGATGGCAGTGGACATTATGTTTAAATCGATATATGTATTTAACACGGCATTTCTAAAATCTCTTCAGCCATTCTATGGATTCATTGGACAATATATTTACAACACTGATTGGGTGAAAGCCACACCAAAAGCCCAAAAGTAATGGGCAGATATTACAAACGATTTGTAATACCATTAAACAACTCAATATTGTTCAAGGTAGCCAGTAAATTATGAGCATGAAAGATACAAGGCTGGAATCTTCATTGCTACCGTTTTGCATAACTTAAGAGCAGAGTAGTGTATCTTTAGCGTATCAATGTTTCACATGTATTATGTAGTGGAGTGAATAATAATCATATTCATTTTGGGGAAGAAGAATTCAGGTTTACTGATGCACAATGACAAAGCCTATGCACAGCCATTGAGAATATTTTCATTTTCTTATATAATTTGTAGCCATGTTATTAGCATTTAAAGGCACAGCTCGTTAGGCTTACAGCTCTGCTGCTACTGCAGGTATCCTATACTTTGCACAGTTTGTACTGTGCAAGGGCACTTACGTCAGTTTAGACGTAACTTTAAAGATGCTCGTTCTTTTCAACATATAACTTAATTTATTACTAAGTTGGTGACACTGGGACTTCTGATCGCTTATTTTTATATCTGATAAAGATGTTCCATATATATGTATTTCTCTGTTCATCTGCATATTTTCCCTTTTAATTACACCGATTTTAATTTTTTGATTTTTATATTTTCTCAACAATTCTTATATCTGTACGTGGATATTATTGTGATGAATAGGAAAAATTGGAAGATACTGGCCTGTAGTATAAGCCAATATATAACAAATTATAAAGTCATTAACTTTCGTGTTCTGAGTGATTCTGATGATCGGATAATTTGGTTGAAAGTTTCCATTCAGTTTTGCTCTGGACCCTATTTTTATTATACATTGTACACTTGGCCATATACATTTATTTGAGAAAAGTGACTATGCCAAGTTTTAAGGTCATTTGGCAAGCCTATTAAATGTCGTTTGCTTGAATGTTGGCAAAGGAAAACAGTAATCAGAGAGTACCACACTTTGAAAAGTACTGCATTATATATGCCTAGATCACACATGTATTGTTCAGAAACATGTGTTGTAACGTGTTATATGTAAAGAAAATACAGTGTTTCCGTATCACACCCATATAAAAATAATAATAAATTGTCAATCTAAATAATTGAGCGAGGAGCACATCATTTTTATATCCGCAAAACAACTATAATGTTTGAATGAATAACACAAGCAGGTTATTATATCGATACAACCGGAATGGGTTAAGAACAGCAACTTGTTGTTACTGTAAAAAAAGTAATGTGTGAATGAATAGATTGTTGTACATGTAGAATGTTAAATCAACACAAGTGGAATGAGTGAGGAACACAATATTTTGTTCCTGCAACACAAGTAATGTGTAAAAGAATAACACAATTAGATTGTTAAATCTACACTAGTCAATTGGGTTTGGACCACAACACTTGTGTGCTTGGAACACCATTGATGTGTTCATGCTTGACACAAATCTTGTGTTCTAACAACATAAATAAAGTGTGATTTCAACACAAGATTTGAGTTGAAATTTGACTTTACACAAGCACTTGTATTAACTTAACACAAGTTTGTGTCTTTCATATATTACACTAGTATTGTGTTGCAGGGTACACTAGTATTTACAGTGTAGGGGGAGTGGAAATAAACACTTCCATATTTTATTATTATTCAAGTGAAGTTTGCACTCGAGCTAGTCACAGCGCATAGCCGAAGCTTGACCAAAAAATTGACAGTTCGAGTGTTTTTTAGTTTGTGTGTGTGTGTGTTTTTGTAATAGAAGGTCCGGGCTTGAAGGCGAGCTGACAGTGCACATGGATACAAGTTACGCTAGTGTCAGTTTAATATATATACATACAATAATCCATTGTGTCTTTAAAAACGCAAATCTATTAGTTTATTTTTCAATTCACAATGTTTCTAAATGCCGTATTACTTAAGGTTTAGAAGCATCAAGCCAGGAGTGACTGTGCGTTTTAACTTTACCCGTTCAATATCATTCACGGCATGCAATCGGTAGGTCGGTTTAACAGTTGGCAGAGTCAGTGATGTTTGCGTTAGAAACCAGCTGTATGACTTACATTAATATAATGTACTGATATTACAGGGACCTCCTCTAAACATCTGTGACATTGGTCCACACAGCTGTGACGCCCCATCGCTTCAACCACACCCACTCCTCACAATAAAAGCCGAGTATATTTGTTGATTTAGTATTTTACTCCATCCACGCCTCACTTAGCTCTCCGGCCCTCCCAAACTCACTCACTCACTGGGCTATAACCAATACTGACAAATATAATGAAACATCTATTTTATTTCAAATAACAGTCTTTGATATACAGTTAACAAAACAAATATGTTATTATTTATTAAGCCAAAGAAAAAATCAAGATAAGGTTCTCAGGCACTCCCCGCGTCAATTTTAACCCCGTATCCAAAACTTTTAATTTGATTTTCATCTTTCAAAATGATAAAATAATACTTTGTTATGTAGTGATTTTATCTGTATAGCAAAACATTTCTGTTATATCATGCTTTTCCTTGATCATATAACAATTTTATCGAAACATACAAAAAAAGGTAAAAAAAATTAATAAATAAAAATAAACCTCCCGCCCGCACTGATTTCTGAAAAAAGTACCTGAGAACCATACCTCTTTTTTGGCCTTACAACAATCTTATATCTTTCAACTTTCAACAATTAATGCATGGTCATGCATATATTAATTTGTATGGGATGCCAGTGAGGGTTTATTAGAAATAACTCTTTACCTGTGTTTATGAAGGTTCATTTACGCTATATACTTTCACCTTTTCGAATATAACGAATTTGTAACCCTCGCGAACATATAGAGATCCACAGTAACTGGAACTGTCGTGTTTTAATAGAACCGACCTCTGAAGGAGGGTTATTGAGTTTCTGATTTGATCCTGCGCATATACGTAGTGAGTACTCCGTTTTGATAGGTGTTTGATAACTAATAATTTCTTTTTTTTTTTCATCATTTGAAAATACGAGCTGATTACTGATTTTTACACAATTCTGATGTTTCACACCTTTAAAATTAATACTTTGTATATGATAACAAGACAACACAATTAAAAAATCAAGGGCTGCGAACTTTTACCAATAATACTTCAACTATAATAGTCTATGCTGACTTTCCAATAAAGCCTTAATTGTAGACCCCGCCCCAATCCCCACCTCATGTTATAAAGGGGGTACCCAAAATAGGTCAACACAATAAAATGTTTGTGCGGAAAATAAATTCCACACCTAGATAGATTATAATATATATGTATGAAAATAGCTAGATCTTGTACTAAAATCTTATATCATGCTGATTCTCCACTTTAATAAGACATATATACCGATATTTGACGTCTATAAACTAAAGATAACCCCTTGAACCTTTCATAAAAGGAGATCAGAAAACGCAGAACCCACGGTACACAGACTCATTTTGTTTATATCCCCGTACTTATAACATGTGGGGTGTTATAAAATTATTCAAACACGTTCAACAAGGACACCCATGTCTTCCGTTTCAGCACCTGCTGTCCATCTGGTTTTTTTTTTTTTTTTTTTTTGTAGATAATTTTCTATATAAAGTTTATATTTGCCCAGTAATTTTTTTAGAAAACTACATATAGAAGTGACAACCTAAAATGGTAATTAAGAGTTTTACAATAAATTCCCAGTTTATGTTTCATAACTTTTTAGTCTCTTCACAATAATCTGACAGATATTATTTATCCCTGCATGAGTAGCCATCTTTGTTTTCGCTGGTTATATTTTTAGTGTTTACATAATATCACACTCAGCAGCTGTCAAATTAGGCTGTTTTTGCATATGACCGCCATAAGTGGGTCTGATATGTTGTAAATTGTAGATTGATTTCTCATATTTTCGAACAATTCTGTTTCTTAAATAAGGTAGGTATTTATTTACCTAGTTGAAAATTAAGTCTTTTAATCCTCTACGCTACACTATAATTGTTCCCTTGGAATGTAACTAATAAATATTTTCATAGCAAACAACAGGTGGACATGAGGGAATGAAACGGACTATAGTGTAGCTATTGGCAAGTCAGACAAACGAGAGATTTGCAAGTGGCATTTTGCAACTAGTAAACTTTCAGTTCCGCACAAACATGCAACCAACCACCTTCAGTTGCTTGCTTTTTTCTGTTTGTCAACATGGGCGCATCGAAATTCATAATTTTTTTACGTGGAGATAGAAAAAAAAAAACATTTTTACATATGAATCAGGTTTAGGATTGGCTTTTAGCCTGCCTGAAAATTAGCATGTATTGTTGTCCCTTGAATACTGCTTAATAAACATATATTTACGGTGAATACTTCGAGTAATATTCCTAAACGTACATGCGATGAAATAAAAATAATTAAATGATATGTAAAAGAATTTAAAGATTGTAAAAATTAAGGTCAGCAGACTTTTTGTTTATTTGCTCTAAAATAAATTTAGATGTTATATTAGGAGTATACTGCTTACGTGATAATTGCCACGTATACTTACATTCAGGGCCCGGCCATTTCATTGGTATATTTTATTGGGTGTGTTCCAGCATAACAATCCTTATTGAAGTAATACTTGTAAACGAACAGCTGCCTGAGCCCGGTCAATAAATTAATTTATTGAATGTATTGAATTAAAAAGCGATAAAACTTCTTGATTGTTCTTAATCTAACTCACGTAGTCATGAAGGGAATCTCCTGAAAATTCATGGCATTTCGCAAATGGGCTAAGGAGGTCTAAATTAGATATTGGTGTTGATCCAGCATCTTATCCGGATTCTGGAGCGTCATCAAGGAATATTCATAAATGTACGGTCACTTAAGCACGAATTAACCTGGGAATACGGACCAATAAACAAGTGAATGCACAGGTCCAGCCTCATGCGCCGCGCATTGTGGCCCGGCTGCGTAAGGTCTAGGTCAAGCGCCCAGCACCTCTGATTATTAGATGTGTTCACAGTGCGTTTTAAAACTTGGGTTTCAAACCATGGTGGAGGCATGTAACCATTCGGATGTAGAGTTTTTTTTCATTTTTTTTTTGTATTTTTTTGGCTACTTGTATTGATCTTTCCTAACGTGACCTTCCCTCATTTACACCACGTTAGAAAGAATCTCATTTTGTTTCAAAGAACAAGCTTTACACATTTATTTTTACCAATCACCACTCGGCGAATTACTCCTTGTCAGGAGGTACTAAGAACAGTGTATAATACGCCACTTAAGGAAAATTAGTAATTCGTATCAGATCTTCCAAAAGCACACACACACACATATATATAACAAAGTTTAAAACTTAATGAAGAAAGTACATGTACATGTCTCTTATTATTTAATATATCGCATAAAATGTGTTTGAAAAGTATATAAACAGTAAATATTTGTGCTGAAATTTGCTGTTCGGATCATTATTGCAACATCTGTATAAAAAACAATGTGGTCTAATATTATATATACATGGAAGTATTGTTCGACCACATTTATATTCCGCATTTCCAAATTATCGAAATTAAAAGTAAAAGTGATAAGCATCAACCATCTGAAAGCTTCCTTCACTTTCATTTACAGAAAATACGAAAAACCAAGTACAGACAACAAGTTTGCTGCTACTTTTCTCTTTCAAAAATAAACAGCTGAGGCTCTTTGCAGACAAACCTGATTAATTAATTAACTAAAATTTCATTAATTTTAGAAATTGTAAATATACAAATACCTTAGGAGACAGAAATTCTATACACATTATTTTCAATATGTCGTTAAATACATGTACATACATATGGTCATTCATTCCGTCATTTTAGTTAGTCAGGTGTACCATGTTCTAAGACATCTACTCAATCAAACTGTAATAAAAAATATATTTTGATGAAAGAAATAGATAATGAAAAGGGTACTATTAATGCTTAAAACTCTAAATTTCAGTAAGTCTTAAACATGTACATAAAATCTTCAACTTCTTTGTTACATAACAATACTAATTGATGTTGAGTTAATTGTTTTAACTAAAATTTTTGTCTCAGAGAGCGCAGACCACCGCCATGGCAGCTGTTTACCCCTATATATGGCATTGTCAGAAATGCAGCATTTTTCATTTTTTTTAAATCATGGATCTAGATGGTGATCCGGATCATCCCAATAATTAAAGCAATTGTTCCTAGTATCGTTGCCGAGCTATCCGGAATTTTTTTTCCAAATCCGTTGATAACTTTTTGAGTAAAGTGCTAACAGAAAAACACAAACCGACTCCGGCAAAAACATAATCGAACTAAGCCCCTTGGCAGAGGTGTGTATATATATATATATATATATATATATATATATATATATATATATATATATATATATTTATATATACATAGGTATATCTTTTCGATTTAATGATTCTGCACGATATCAAACTGTGATACATATTCCTGCCATAAACTGATCGTTTCTACATATGATTTCCTATTCAATACTTTCATTGAGGAGGATATAGTGTTCAATCTCTCATAAGAAAGCTTTCCAGAGAGTTCAGAAACCGAGTCAAACAATTCTACATACGGCAGTCTGTAATAATCTGTCCTCCTTAGCCAATAGTTAAACGTTTCCACTTCATCCAAGTCAGCAGGGTTTGGCATGTCTTCAGTGTTTATGTTATCCAGAGGCTGCTGTTTGGGGCTCACATCAGGCGTTAAAGTAATGAGGCCGTAACGCATGTGTAGTTTAATAATTAACTCAATGGACGGTACAAACAGTGGTATGTTCATCCGATAGAGTTCAATAAAGAGCCAGGAACTGAACGTGTGAGGAATATATAAAACACCCGAGTAGGTCACAACTTGACTATAATTATATACCTGATCCGTCAATTCTTTGACTTCCAAGGTATTTGGCCCCAAAGTCTCGTTTAGTTGTTTTACCAGTTTAACTGATGCAGCGGACCTTTGCGTTATGACCAGAAACGTTCTGAGTGTCGGAGAGTAGGTATGATTGAGGTATGTACATAACGGACGAATAACGGGCAGGTTTAACCCTGTGTAAAACTCTAGCACCTGTGACTGGTACAAGTTCCAGCAGCCCACCCTGTTTGATACTTTGGAAGCCATGCTAGAAAGTTTATTCATTATATGCACAGATGGTGGGTGAATCGATGTGTTGTTGTGTGGAAAGGCTGACATCGCTATGACCGGCCTTTCACCGGGCAGAATATTGGCACATGTGGTAAACGGCCCGAGGCAAATGTCAATTTTTGATTTGTTATAAAATTCTTCATTTTTAAGATCTAATTCTACTGATCCCAAGTCACTGGGACTCGACGATGGACGTCTAGTTACACAGGAATTTGTGATATGGCAGTTGGGAGCTACACTTCTCGTTATTATTTCTACACCCATAGGCTCCAAAATACTCTTCAGTTCTAAAGCTGGTAAAATATCCACGTCAACACTTATTGCAGTGATAGATCTTGATAATCTAAATGGTGTTAGGGTTACATCTAAATCTGATTGTGGTAACATTTTTGCAAGTGGAAAGTAAGGACTGGGGTCATCAATGCTTTCCAGAAGAGGGGCGTCTGGGAGTACACACTCTGTCACAACTGGACTCTTACCCAGTAGGTCGATATCTCCCTGTCTTGGATGATCAAATTCATCAAATACTTGTCCCACATGCTCCGAATCACGTCGTCGAACAGGGAATGGGTGTGCTCCGGGGTACTCCTTACACGAAAAACTGTCATGACAATAACTGGAGTTCTGAATTTGCGGCCAGACCACTTTGTTCAAGAAATTCATATCTTCCAGGTACTCGTGTTTGTGACCAGCCAGCATATGTTCCCATCCGTGCGGAAATATCACCTTAAGGTGGGCAGGCTTAGCACCAAACATACCCCCGGACAAAGCATAGCGGCTATGACTCGGGTGGTCGCGGATGCAATGGAAAGGCCTGCCGCTCTTTAGCCAGTCTTTCACCAGCACAGCCTCTCTCTCAGACACACGACTGTCAGCATCTCTTATGATAAACCAGTCTAATGTAACATCGTCTGCGGCTAAAAATCTCCACATCATCGGCGGGATTATAGACGCCTGAAAATCGGTGATATAAATAATTTCAACACCAAGCATTTTCAGTTTGTCGATAATACGTTTAGGGACGGCACGGTACTTCGTCTGTTGTGAAGGATTCTCCGTGTACACCCTCACAATCCAGCCGGGGTATATGGTTTTTGCAAGTTGAGCATTCCTGATCATACCAAACGTGTACTTGGGATTGTCTCCATAGAGACTATAAACGAGGGCTGATTTTTTAGCTTGACTACTCTCGTCTTTGACCTTTTTAGCAGCATCCAACCATTTCCCCAACAGGTTTCTACCCCTGTTTATCTCTCTTTCAACCAGTGTTTCTACGTTGTGGTTCACATTGTAACGCGTGCCCATCTCCAGAGTATGAATTATATGGACTTGTTTTAATTTTGCCATCCGTTGGGGTTCATAAACTTTGGTAATCCAAGAATCCGCGAACCAATCCGTGAAAATACGGGGATAATAGAACCCAAATATATCCAAGTGAGTTCTGTGTACAAAATCGTAGGTTAAAATCGCTTCATTGCCGCCGACATGGGTCGGGCCAACAACCCCTACGTTAGGTGGGTCCATTGATGCTAAAGCCTGAATGAATGACTCCGTCCATCCTGGGGTTTCCAGAACGGTGTCATCATTTACTCTGTAGTAGTACGGAAGATTATCAAGGTAAGCGTCCATCATGGCGTCATTCTGCGCCCAAGCGGGTTTTGCCATGTGGCCACACTCTACCAACTTCAAAGTGACCATGTATGTATGTGCACAGAAACTACCCACCTGAGCCAAGAACTCCTTTTCAAACGCAGCGTGAGCGTCCGGCTGCCCGAAGAAAGGATCATTGTGATCATGTGACACATAGAAATGGTACACGAAACCGGAACTTGCCGTTTTGCAGAAAGACCGAAGAAGATCCTTGAAGAAGGGATGTTTCTGCCCTAGATTATCTCGAGATAAACCAACAATACCTCGGCCGGTGATAGCACATCCCATTGCGATATGGTTGTCCGTCTCGGATGTTATGTTCCACCCGTGCCGCTCTTGTATTGGACGATGAACCGAGTTTAAATGTACTGAATCGCTGGGCCCAGGACGTCGGTTGCTCTGAAGAAATGGCACCAAGAGCTGCGAGAGCAAAGCGAGGGTCACAATGATGGAATAAAGCAGGAGCAAATTAGTCCGCCGCGCGGTCAGATAAACCATGCCCGTCACCATAGCGCAACATGCTTCTTCTGCGGCGCGTTTCATACGGTCACTGGTGGTTAGTGTCAAGTCCGTACCGCTGTTTCAGAAGCTGAGGCAGCATGGTAGTGATGAATTCATTTAAAGCCAAACAAACTGAACGACTTGCATGCATCAGTATAAAAGCTGGAGTCTGGGACTCTTTCAGTTTCAATGCTTCAAACTAATCAATGACCCCATATGTTGTAAGTCAGCAGACAATCCTCGGCGTCAATATGTAGATTTTAACTGGACTGCATGCTCTGTGAAAACCACGGTTATATAAGGTACATCCGTTATGTGCACATGTATACCGATATTTTGCGGAGGTCAACATGGACTCTGGCAATGGGAACGTAAGATCTTCCTGATAAATGGTGAATAATAGCGGGCCGTACTTTGTGCATAAACGTCGATAAAATCAGTTTTTTTTCGTAAACTGTATTCATGCTGCGGCAAAAATAAATTGTCAGGAAGTATGTATATATGCTTGTACGTTAATATGTATTTTTAGTATATAAATATATGATCTTTGCAATAATCATTTGTTGACACGATTTTCAATCATATAATGATACGATAAAGTTTTAGAAAAAATATTACATTTGACTTAACCCAGTTCGAACGCTAGAATATTAGATGGGTCTCTCCAATATTTTGGCCTGATCGTATATATAAATATATATATATATATTGTTAGAAAAATTTATATAAACTTTTTGCTTAATAACTGAAAAGAGCCCATGAATTTATTAATGTAAATGTAAATTATAAGAATATAACTCAATTTTTAAGACATAAAAATGGCTGCAGTCTAAAGTTTCCGTAATGTATTGCAAATGAACCATGAATAGCGGTAATTGCTTTGATATGATACACAAAGAGTGGACACACCATTCTGCATTAGAATTATCTTAATGTTTTCTTATAGACTGTGGATAGTAATGTCAAGGGTGTTACAATTAGGCCAAAAAATGGTATGGTTCTCAGGCACTTTTTGTTCAGAAATCAGTGAGGGCGGGAGGTATTATATTTTTTACCTTTTTTGTATGTTTCGAAAAAAATGTCATATGATCAGGGAAAAGCATGAAAAAATATTTTTTAGCTAAACAGTTAAGGCACTACATAAATTGTATTATTTGCCTTCTTGAAAGATAAAAATCAAAATCCAGGAATTTTTTTTTATGCCGGGGGGGGGGGGGGGTTCAACTTGACGCGGGCGGTACCCGAGTACCATACCTTTTATGTTCTTTGGCCTTGTATGTATCTTTGAACATATCCTTAACATATTCCATAAACATTTCATGTGATCATGAGACAATATTATAATAACAGGGGCACACACACACTCTCTGTCTCATATATATATATATATATATATATATATATATATATATATATATATATATATATATATATATGATAGATATTTGATGAATCTGGGTCACAACCGTCGGTTTTGTCTCGTCGGCTCGTCAGGTGACTGAAATTCAACTATTTGCGGTATTGGTTTTTATAATTTCTTTTAAGCACGGTTGGGTGCCCTTGGACCATGGCGGCAAATAGTTGAATTTCAGTCACCTGACGAGCCGACGAGGCGAAACCGACGGTCGTGACCCAGATTCATCACATATCTATCATATCAAGCTCTGTTGCAAAACATAGAGCGCTGTGTGACCGCGGAGGAAAGACTGCATACCCGCAGATCATTTCTACTTATATATATATATATATATATATATATATATATGTGTGTGTGTGTGTGTGTGTGTGTGTGTGTGTGGGTGTGTATTTAGCGTTTTGACATATTTCAAATATATTCTTAATCACATTTCACATATATTACAATTAAGCATAAGATTTTAGAAAATAAGGTATTATGTTTCAAGTATAAGTTAATTGTACACCAGGTTTAGATATATTTCATAGTAAACTCATAAATGGAACAAAAGTCTATAATTTCTATTTATTAATATATTTCATTTGAAATATATAACTTTTATAACTGAATAGTGGGGGGGGGATGATTACATTGAACATCCCCCCCCCCTTGCCAAAAAGTGGGGGGTATTGGGGGGTATATACCCCCACCCTCCATATTGACGCCCCTGCAGTAGAGGCAGGCATAGCCGTATACGGTTTCCTCAGAGAGAGGAAAACAGGCACTTCCTCCGGTCGGAATGCCTGAATGCGTGAAATGCAGGTCCTTAAACACTGCACAGGATCAGTGGCCGCTAGGTCACCCGCGGGGACTGTAACAGCAAATCCGGACAGGTTCCTGTTGTTATATTTCCTGGAATGCGACTGTGAGAGAACCATTGTCATAAAACTGTATTTGGTCAACAGTGAAACACCTGCGGCTAACCTTAGCAGAGGCGGGTCAAACGTCACTGCTTTTGCGCCACATCTGACGGCCTGGGCATGAAAGTCAAAGTCATCGATTTTATACGCAGCTGTTTGATAGAAAGTACATCATCACTCGGCCACGCACAAAACAGTTTGACAAAAGGTTCAATGGGAAGTATTTTGGGGCGCTGTCTCGCGATTGTGGTACTAGTCTTGGCTAATGGTGTCACAAGCCTCCCAATGTCGGCATTCTGAGTGACGTCTGGAAGGCCACGTGCAGCAAACAGGTGTCACAGGGCAGATAGGGCTGACTGTAGGGTCGATTTAGGTCTACACAACTGTACGCTCAAAAATGAGATAACAGTACCTGAAATAAGCAATAAATCAAATGCACATTCGAAAAATCCCCTGGACCAGATGGACTCCAGGTGGATGTTATTAAATCACTTTAAGAAATTCTTTTGCCCTTATTACATACTTTATTTCATAAGATTTTCAATAAGGGGCCATTTCCTGAAGAATGGAGTAAAGCAATAATATTTGCTTTACACAAGAAGGGTTCTCAGAATGATCCAGATAATTATAAAGGGATAACCTTACTAAATGTAACTGGTAAAACATTTACTAAAGTTTTGAACATAGGACTTTCTCAGTTTGTTGAGGAAATGAATATTTTATCTGAATCACAAGCTGGTTACAGGAAAGGATATTCTACAATTGACAAGGCATTTATTTTGTATGCTTTAGTTAAAACATATTTGGTGAAAAGAAAAGGTAGATTTTACTGTTTATACATTGATTTTGCAAAAGCATTTGATTGTGTACAACATAATTTATTGTGGCATGTTTTATAAAACAAGGCACATATGGTAAAATTTACATGTTATAAAATCAATGTATTCGAAAATTCAGTCTTGTATATTGACTGAGAGTGCATGGACTTACAGATTATTTTGCATGTTCGGTAGGTACCCAGCTAGGCTGAATGATAAGTCCTTTATTATTTTCATTATTTATAAATGAGTATTGTAACATGTTAAATGGAAGCGATTGTCAAGTGATATATAGTAATCTCTCAAATTTAATGACATTGTTATTTGCAGATGATATGGTTAATTGTGGAGATACTGTAGGTAGACTTCAGCAACAGATTGATCTCTTAGAATAGTTTTGTGAAAAATATGGTTTTAAAATTAATACAGATAAAACTATAAGATTATGGTTTATAGGAAAGGTGGTCCTTTACGAAAAGGAGAAAGATGGTATTTAAAAGATAACAGTTAGATGTGGTTCGATACTACAAATATCTTGGTATTATTTTCTCTACAAAATTATCTTGGTCGAAAATGCAACAATAGCAGGTTTTACAAACAAACAAAGCTGTATGCATGATTAAAACCTTCAGCAAAAACTGTAAATATGTTAGTACAAAACATCTCTTTTATTTGTTTGATCAAATGGTACTGCCAATACTAACATATTGATGCGAGTTATGGGGTTTTAAAAAATCAGAAACAATAGAGAGTACACAATACAAATTCTGCAAACATATTTTAAATGTAGATCAGAATACTCCAAATGGAGCAGCATTAGGAGAATGTGGCAGATTTACTTTGTTTTTAACTTGCTTATTACTTTGTATTAAGTATTGGATTAAACTTTTGCATATGCCAGAACATAGATATTAGAAACAGGTGTACAGCATGTTGATGAATTCAGACAAAAGTAGTAAATTAAATTGGGTATCTCATGTAAGAACATTGTTGTTCCAGTCTGGCGTCGGATATGTTTGGATGGCACGGTATATTGGAGATGTGAATCATTTTATGAAAGAATCTGAAATGAGAATAAAAGACATGGCCATTCAAAATTGGCATGGTGATATTGATTTGTGCAGTAAACTATACTATTATGGTACTTTTAAATCCATGCTCATTCTTGAAAAATACGTTTATTGTATCCCAAATAAAAAAGCACTTGCTATACTTCGATGTTCAAATCATGAATTAGCTATAGAAATGGGCCGCCATAATGACATTTCTCGTGAAGAGAGGATCTGTAAATATTGTTTATGCTATGGATACAATATTGTTGAGGATGAAGCTCACTTTATTCAGGAATGTAAATTATATCATGATTTGAGGTTGAAATACATTAGACAAGACTTGCATTATCCAAGTGAACAAAATTTTTATAAAATTATTTAATTTAGATAATCACCTTGAAATAACAAAAGTTGCTGCATATGTGTTTAATTCTCTTTTGAGGAGACGAAAAATGATAGATGATTGAATTATGTATTTTAAACGGTACTTACTGATGACGACAAAATAGACATTGTGCACGTAGGTATGCAAAAATGTTACATGTGTTTATGGTATGATTTATTAGTCATTATAAGACTGTTACTTTACATTATATTGTTGTAATTTTTTAATTGACTGTTTATTGAAATGTATATGTGTTTATACTCACTGATGATCGCAAAAAAGATACTTAGTTTATGTAGGTATGCAGTTATGTTACTTGTGTTAATGGCATTGTTTATTAGAAAATATAAGACTGCTACCTAACATTGTATTGATGTATTTGTTTAACTGAATATTTATTGAAATGTTTGGAACTTTGTGCCTGAGGCCTTTTTCCTAAATAAAACTTCTGTTCAATTACACGACCGATCAGATAACATGCCCAAGAAGTCCGCCGTAACTGCATGATCCAAAGGAGGATATTGCTCCCCTTGAACCTCACAAAAATTCACAAATTTATTCAAATGTCTGTTTTTAGAGTTGAAGAGTAGATTCAGCCAAACACAAAGGTAGCTGGAGGGCTGCTCTTTGTGACCACCCTTTGGAATTTAGATTATCTTACCAGATACGCGTTAGGCTTACAGGCGCCATCTTTCGTTCTTTAGCGGTTTTAGTTGGATTCCCGACGTGAGAATCCAAGTTTTCCCGGTCGGCAGCCGGATAGGACGGCCTACGCTCATGTGAATTAACTTCCGAAACCACGGTTGGCTTTGCCACCAAGGGCGATTAGCGTAGCGTCTGCACGTTGACGGTGCACCAAGTCCAAGATACCAGGAATCAACCAAAAGGGTCCGTTCACGAAATTGTTCCAATCGCGTTTGGGATAGCGCGTCGACCGCTTCTGTCATGGGGTACAAGTACAGACTGTTGTACCAGGGAAACTGGGGTGTTGTTAAGGACGCGAACTTGTCGGTATCGTGAGGAAGCCAGACACGGTCCAGCTTCTGAAAGGGTTAAAATACCCATCAATTTCCGTTTTCCCTTTTTCTCAGATCTTAAATTTAAAACAGTGTTACTCTGTAACCACTTTTCCTTTTATACAGATTTTGATTTCCTCGTGGTCACAGCGGTGAAAGTTGATTAAGATGATATTTTTGCTTGATTTTTCCTGACCGTTTTGTTTTTAATACCAAAATTTGGATATAAAATGCATGTCCCTAAAAATATTCTCGGTACTGTTACCTGACCTTTTGACCTCGCAGCACGTGAAAGAAACCACTTTGCTAATACAGGGAGCAGCGTTTATTATAGTTCAGGAAATTTTGTACACATAAACCTTATTTAAATTGAGTAACTGTCATATCTATGCTGTCTGTTGATCACTGAAGGGCCATAAAAATTACCTTACGTTTATTTGGACTCGACATCGTTTCACTTACGAAAAATTAACTGTCACATATAAAATGTCTTACTCTTCTTGCTCATGTAGTGATAACTCGTGCTGCCCTCTTAGGGACGGTATGGAAGTTATTTATTGTCCCGTATCTGATGCATAGATGAAAAAATCTCAGCACCGTTCCCACTCGAAACTGAAACCTGCATGTAAAAGAAAGGTGTCGAGAGCAAGGTAACGGTGTCGAGAACTTGGTATTAAATCCAATATATGCAATAAAATTTGAAACATATTTTGGGCAAAATATTTTAAACATTTGCGTTTCTTCAAATCAAACAGGTATTTGCTTGTTTTAATATCACAATCACCTATCTGACCTTTATAAACCAAAGGTAGTCCCTTGGAGCTTTCATAAAAAATAGACCAGAAAACATGGATAACACCGCACACTGGGTGTTTGTTTTGTTTTTATCAACGTATTTATAATACGTGGGGGTCTGACAAAGTAATCAAAACAAATTCAGCAAGGGCATCTGGCAGCAAGTCAGATAAGCCAGAGCTTTGCAAATGGCCTTTTGCAACAAGTGACCTTACTACCTCCGCAAATAAGCAACCTACCACCAAAGGTTACATGTTTTCCCTGTTTGTCAACATTACTATGTTTACAAACATGATGTTGATAAACAAGTTCATACATCCTTCACGAAGGCCTTATAAGAACTTTTTACAACCAAAATTACCCTTAGATCATAAATATATACACAGAGGCAGCCAGAAATCACATAAATTCTTTTTCAAAAGGTAGGTGAAGGGGTACCTTTAATACTGGTATTCAAGTAGTCACTACGGTTATTTTTACTTCAGAAGCTCAACACCGTTACCTATGTTCAAAACCGTTATC
The DNA here is from genome assembly GCA_026874595.1 of Sipunculus nudus. NCBI lineage: Eukaryota > Metazoa > Annelida > Sipuncula > Golfingiida > Sipunculidae > Sipunculus > Sipunculus nudus. The sequence goes on from CM049309.1 coordinate 36,259,003, forward strand.
TATGTTCAACACCGTTACCTTGAGGATTAAAAACCATGTTTTTTTTTATTTTCTGTGCATACAAAAATAAATTAACAAGGTATTTCGACAACAATTTTGACGGCAGATGTACCCAAGCATTTGTCCTGTAAATCCCTGCAAAAGCACCCCTCTTGAAGCAAAAAGTACTAAAGACAATTTTTGTTTTCAAAAGTTAAATTTAAAAGAAGCAAATATGTTCCTTTTTTATACACATTTTTGTTCAGTTTATAACAAAAATTTATGTTTTGATTTTATCAAAGGCTATTAATTAATAAGTATTTTATCGAAAAAAAAAATAAAAAAATCAAGTGAAAACAATTTCTTAAATGTGCAAGTGAGATTTTACTTCGTGAAACGGTGTCGAGAAAAAGGTTCATATTTTTCCCTTACCCGGACTATTAAAAAAAGGAAACTGAAAAGTGCACTACTGGTATTATTCTTTAATTCTTAAGATATTTTTATACAAAATTTAAGTTTTGTTATATTAAAATCAGGATTTTAAAAAAAATCACCAAGAAAACCCTTGAAATGCTACGTTTCCTGTAGAATGAAAACAAGCGACATCCGTCGCTTATGTTTTAAGTAAACCACCGACAGGTGTCGCTTGTTTTGTGTGACAACTAGCACTCTGACAGCCAGTTTGCTGGTTGTACTCTTTAATGTCAGAGGGCCGGAATGGCGCTACCTGTAGTCCAGCCGTTAAAAGAAGAATTGTGCAAAAAATGAAAATGGCATAACAGTTCTCCACATCATTTCATAATATATTGGTCTGGGCTTTATTCACACTTTCTCAGTCAAAATCCACGACTGCGCCCGAAAAAAAAAAATCAATACTTCCGGTTATATTTGACATAGAATGAATTCAAGTGCACTATTTCTATGTTATTTTGGTCAAATAACTGGAAGTGATGTGAAAAATCTTTATACTAGAAATATTTTGCACTGTCTTATGGGTTTACCAAAAATGAGAAATAGTATAATTTTGGTGACAGAATTATTTGGATAGAATAGGAACTATCTGGTACCTATAGGCTTAGCTATATGCACTTCTGTCATCAGTTCTTGTACCTACAGCAAGTTACATTAGTCATCCATAGTTGGTCACCTATGGCGGAGGGAAAATCCTAGTTGCTAAAACACTTGGAATGTCACAGTTATTATTCTGTATGTCAGTGTTTGATATTTCTGCTACTTATATAAAAGAAGCTCAAAAAATAATAAATTCATTTATATGAAATCACAAAAGGTCAACGAATAAAAATAATGTCATGATAAGGACAATAAATAATAGGGGGCTTATACTGCAAGATATGGAAAAAAAACAAAATAAAGTTATTAAATTCAATATGATAAAGCAAATTAACAATGGGGGTATGCGATTAATTGAAGGCTTGATAAAATTTATACATTGGGGACAAATCTATGACAATAACATACATCTTTTTTAAATCGATGTAGTTTAAAAATAACGTCTGTAATGCCACCTTTTCTTCAAAGTATTTACAGATCTCTTTACGAAACAAAAACATTATTACCACCAACAAATGCGAGAGATGTAAAGCAGGAATTACTATGGTATAATCCATATATCACTTAACCTGTCTATTAACAAAGGATTTCCCACTGTCATTGGTATAAATGTGGAATAAAGTACTTGCAAGATATCCTGGAAGAACAAGGACACTTTGTACACTCGATCAGTTTATTGAGCAATATAACATTGAATCTAATTTTCTTGAATATCACAGCTTCTTTAAATAAATACCAAAACTGTGGAAGGATACTTTAAGAGAACAGGCAAATAATTATTCAAGTCAAGACCTGGCTGAAAATAAACTTCAGAATACTTCCAATAACTATCTCAGTTTCCTGCAAAGTAAATTAAAAAAATTTACAAATTATTAATAAAACCAAATTAAGAACCTACTGCATTAATATATTGGCAACAAGAGTACATATATCGTTTGATCAATTCAAACTATATACATTGGTGATCCAAACCGGTACTTGATTAGCATAAAGACATCAGACTTTAATTTTAAATTTTTACATCGGATAATCCCGTTTAAAGAGCTGGTGAGGTTGCATCGTATGTACTTTGCTGATAATGGACTCTGTGACTATTGTGAAAGTAATATTGACACCCTTGAGCACAGATTTTTCTACTGTGTTTATATAGTTGACTTTTGGAGATTATTAAAAAAAAGTCTAGGAAACATAAAGACCTTAATGCACGTTTTCAGTTTGCTTATCATTTTGGGGGAAAATTCATACATAAAAGAAAATGTTGAAAGAAACAGATCTCTTTCTATTCTTTAATGGAAAATATTTTATTTGAATTAAATTGTAGAAAAATAATTATGCAAAAAAAAAGGACAGGAGAAAAACTATATTGAAAACTGGGAACCATTATATGAAAACATTAACAGTCTTCTTGATACACCATCAACAAACTCTCTCTCTTATTCTTTATGGTATAATAATACCTATAAATTAATAGATTTTACATGATATATTACTTCAGACTTCCCTTCTGTATGTATACTTGTGTACGAACATAAATACAGCCATGTAAACATATACGTACCCATGTTTCATAAGATGTATCGATAATTGTTCACCCAACTTTTGTTTGTAAGCGAAATTCAACAGATAACCATAATTATCCATGATTATAAGTATCAAAAATGAAACACTCATGAAGATGGCATGACCTCTCTGATATTAAAGTATATGTTGAATCATATCACGTTCTGGCATTATTGGCGATCTCCCGGCTTTGGGTTCTGCGCTCTACCCCAGAGCAATAGAAGCCTTTCTTATTACATGAATATTTCTGATTTTTATGTGTTTTATCGAAACTTTCAGTTTCTCAATGCGTTGAAAACAACAATCAAATGTGCAAACATCAAGTTGAAGTAGATGCGAGGTTAACCAGGATCAATGTGTTGATCTTCATCTTTGCAAGCATTGCTGAGAAATGTTAAGTATGGATTTTCAGATAAAATTACACAGATTATAAATAGGTAAATGAGATTTTATTTATCCGGGACAAACGTCAAATTTTTATCCAATGGGAAGTAACTGTTTGCTTTAACATAACGGCAAATGTAGGTGCCACTAGTATTTGGTAACCAACAATATGACTGATCAGTAAGCACACCAACTTTCAGGATATATATATGTTTTTGTGAGAATTTGTACTGTCAATGGGCTCAGTATGATGTCAGTATGTCGCAAATTAAGGAATTGCTGGGCTATCATTTCTCCTGACACAACACGTTTGAATGAACTTTTCTCTTCTATTACCTGTTAAGTTTGAAACATTTGTTTGATAAAACAATGGGGAAAACATAAAGGTGGCATAATCAGTGTTGTGAAACTGTTAAAGTTATTCCCCCGAATAAAATAAGTTTCATGGCGATCAGTATGGCTATTACTACGAAAGTTGAACTTCTTAATGAAATGAACTTATAATGACATAAAAAGGTCCTTGACAGGTTGGTCTTAATGAAATCTCAGTAAGAGTGGTCTAGACCTAAAGTCAAAATTTCCGAGGTTTATTGATGTAAATTGCGCCTACAAATATGTCATATTCAATGGTAATACATATGTTCATTTTAATCAAAATTTCACTAAACGTATGCATCAAATTGCAACAAGTACAAATTCACTTTGGAAAAAAAACTTACGGCTTCTGAAGGGGGCACATCCCCCCTGAGACACCCCCCTTTTCGAGTAAGCGGGAATATTGCCGCTATCGCGCCAATCATACCCACGATGAAAAAAAAACCCTTTTCTACGCCACTGTTTCAACTTAATATTTAGTATTTATGAAAATATTTGCACTTACACTCAAGAAAACTAAACAATTGTAACCTCCTTCGGCTCTTGTTTACACAGCCTCGCAAGGTATGCTGGGAAGGTTTTGGAGGGTTTTTTTATTCGGCGACGTCATCAGGATTTATGAGGGAATCACCGTCTAAATGGGTATTTTCAGGTAATTTGCATAGATCCCCCTATTAATATGCACGAGATTCACATCTGGGGTTGTTTCGAATTAGTGGGTAAACTCTCTCACACAGGTGTTTGTACTCCATTCTTGAACGGAGGTCGAATGAACGGGCTAGCACCATCACAAGAGTGTACAGGTGGCAAACATGGATAGGCGTTTGGCCTCGAAGCTTTAGGTCAAGGGTTCGAACCTCGCCGATGTCTCAATGGCATAATGGTGAAATCTCACCGGAAAACCCACAGATTTGCTCCAAAGTCTTTACGACAGATTGTCACTTCTTTCTAAAAAAATATACCATCCTTACCGAATGGATAACCGCATTCTTATTCAATAGAAGACAGTGACAACAACAGGCCAAGACCTATCCTTTTAAAAAAAAAGAAAAGGTAGGATACTACAAAGTATTCTGATCTTCTAAATAGAATATGTCACATAGAATATGTTTAATAGAAATACGGGTACAATATGGGACCGGGTATACAGCTATCAAGTTGTACATCACAGCCTCTTCCACAAGCTCACTGTGGCTGTGTGAGAGATTAAGTACATCATGGCAAATATATCTTTGGCATGTAGCACAGTACTTTGTTGTCGATTGTTTCACATTTGACCGAATTTCACATTTGATTCTATCCATCATTTGAAAGCTAATTATCAGTAGAATAAGGATCTGACATTTTTAGAGCTTAATAAAATTTCTAAGAAAACAATTCTCATTGAAACTTCATATGTACCTGCATATATTTCCCGTTGTTGTGGTGGGACAGGTACACAGGTACATTCTTGGGGACGGGTTGACACAGTTTACCTTCTGTTATCACATATTTGGTTTTCTTTCTGAGAGGTGGCATTACAAAATACCTTTTGCGAAATTATACCAAAACCTCTAGCTTTATGGGGAAAATATGGAAAATGCATGCCCCCATTAAGACACACTTGGCATCGTTCCCGGGTCTTCAAGACGTGTTTTTCTGTTGCGTAGCCGTTTAGGAATTGCATGACAACGATTTAGTGCCACCACCATCAGTGCCATTATCTGGATATCAGTCAGATTTGTGCGGGACAGGTTGTCCATGGGCAAGTTGACATGGACCGGGATTATTCAGAGCCATTTACCAAGGCCACAGAGCCTTAAGGATGAAAACAGCTCTTCTTGGCACTAGATATCGTGGAATGTGGTATTGAAAGTCTTTTGCATAATCTGAACCAAAATTGACCGTGTTGGTGTATCATCTTTTTAATCTGTGACCAGTGAAAGGCAACGTATCCAAACACTTTCTTCGGACTAATTGGAGGGGTCATTATATGGCTTCACAATATTCAGGCCAAAATTGTGTTAAAATGAGATACACGTTGTTCAAGTAAGTCACACCAGGGAAGAAATTAGTTATTAATTCATTCAAAGGCGGCCAGAACCTCATATTTGTATTGATTTTGTTTCGGTACATTTAGAGGGACCAATTCATCTACCTTTTGAAAAAGAATTTATGTGATTTCTGGCTTCCTTTGTGTACTGTATATTTAATTTAATGATCTAAGGGTAATTTTGGTTCTGAAAAGTTCTTATAACGCCTCCGTAGGGGCACAGGCGCTTGAATTGCTATTAGTGGAGATTTCGGTTAAATTTGTTACTTTTCTGGGTCGTTTTCTTATAATTTTTACTTATCTGACATTTTCTTAGCGTATTTCACACTATACGGTCCATCTATCTTTATTATTTACCTAATATTTGAGATAGGCAGGCAAGAAGCCCCCGTAACAATGGTTCATCCAATCAAGCATGTACTTCAAATTTAGCCTGAAACCGATGTGCCATGGCTGTCTGGCCTAATAACGGGGGCTTCTTGCCTTAGCTTGCCCCCCCCCCCCCCTCCAATCAATTCGAATCCACAGTTATTAATTTTTATCAGAGAAAAATATATTTCTACCAGTTGTATTCTTATATAATTTGCATTACTTTCACTTATGATGGTCACATACCATTAAAAAAACATCAATTCAATTAAAAACCAAAGCTGAAAAAGTGGGGCTAAAAGCGTGCATCTATATTACATACCATGCTCATATATCTTTGTGTTTTAAGAAGTATAATGATTTCTCATTGATTTCTCATAGCCTCTGTTGATTTTGATATCTTGCTTGGGAACATGAGTAATTAAATATTGAATTTGATATCTTTTCTTCACATCGCTTTACCTTCTGGAAATATACATATATGTATATGCATGGTCTTTGTTGTTATTTTACGATTGCGGTTCAAAGTAAACACTGAAAACGTATATTGCCTCTTTATAAATATATGTATAAAGCGGACCAGGATTGGGGCTGTATAGAGGCCTATCCATTCGACCTTTTTAGGGGTATACTAATGAACGTTTTTGTCCTCGGCGATAGTGTTAAGATGAAAAGATATCCAAAATGTGAGAGAAAAATTAGATATACAAGCATCATGGATATTTACTATTGATCAAACTGTATTTACCAACGTTGCAAAATATGTCAGAAAGTAAGCGTTTTATAAAGCGTCCAACGTTCATGCCGGAAAAAAAAAATTGCCATAGGATGTATATTTAGTAGCCACACGCATGCGCAGAGACAAGTAACTCAGGCTACTTGTTATTCAAAATAAACACATGTGAGTAAATTATACTTGAAATTCATCAGTGTAAATCGAGTATAACATCATTTATAATGGAGTATCAGTTTGCCTTATATTAATATTTAAATGTTTCAATGTTGCATGTTGTTCAGTACTTTAGAATGTTTACTTTTGTTTATATTTATTTTATACATGAACAAGCTTCATTTATAATGGAAATGATAATAATCATAAATTCATAGTTGTGCCCTTGCGTGTGCTCAATTCTAATTTTCATCTCTGTATGATATCCTTTAGATACGTTTTTCAGTGCGTTTTTAGGTCTTTCACTTTCTTTCACCTCTACAAAATGGCACTTTCCGCATGCGTTTCCGTACCCGCGGCTACATGGTCCGGTTTTCAAAAAAACGTATCCGTTTCCGCACGCCGCACGCACTCCGCACCGCATAAGTGGACACACTCCTTCTTTATTCCATATGCGCGATTTAAAACGCGTCCGAATCCGCATCCTTATCCGTATCCGTACCGCATAAGTGGACACGCAGCTTAACAACTGTATCCCCAACAAGCGTCAGTTATCTGATGATCGCCCGGGTGCCGATACCGGCAAAGGCGTGAAACTCGATGCTCCAGCGTGCTAAACGTTTAGTTAACCTGCTCTACCTTAGCTGTATCGAGCACTATACTGCAAGCACTGGAACCAACTTAGGTATATATATATATATATATATATATATATATATATATATATATTAATTGTCCTTTAGCTGTAACAACGATTCTTTTATATTCTACCCCCCCCCCTCCAGCTACAAAATCCAGGATCGGGCCCTGAATTCGTTGCAAAAAGTTAAGTGTTAATGCTGTTCACTGCATGTTTTGTGCCCCTTCTTTCTGATATCTCTGAGAGAATAAGAATAAAGATATCTCGGTGATATCACTTCTTAGGATGAGCAAACATATTCACTTGCGATTTATTTTCGAAATCGATAATGAAAGAAAACGACCAATCATCGATATATATATATATATATATATATATATATATATATATATATATATATATATATATATATATATATAAATATATATATATATATATATATATATATATATAGGTAGACACACACACACACCATTTAATGAGTACGTCCGCCAAAACAATCAGGTACCCCTAACGTGAAATAATATACACATGCAGCAATCCATGCAACCGTTAATGAAAAATCTCACACTTTGTGTAAATGATATTATGACGCGGTTAGGACTGACTTGAAAACTTTATTTATAGTTTCGTGAATCGCCGCAAGTCAGCGCCACAAGTTTCATTTCATAGAGCATATGAAGCTTTTTAAGATCACCTTTTTATAACAAATTTCATGGCAATCCATTATTTTGCTTGATATGCTGAAAATGTTTGTGTATTTTTTTTTCTTAACTAAAAATAAACCATTGTAGCGAAATATTTTTCGAAATATTTCACTTGATTTTGCTAATTTAAAGAAAAGAAATGTATGTTAAATGGAAATGTAAATTTTATCATTCAGTGTAAAGCATAATTAAAACTAAGGCACGAATATATATTCACTTAACACCGTGTATTTGACATTGCAAGTCTTAAGCAATAAATAGAGCCACCCATACAAACGTGCATAAAACGTGTATTAAAATTAAAAGCAAACCCATCCATGATAGCGGAAAAAATTGAAGCTTTGTGTGAGTATTTGCTCATATTGGACAGTTAATGTGATATCTCACAACTATTAAATGCATTCCTGAAGAACATATTGAGCTAATTTATAGTCTGCAGACAGAAATGTGTAAACATGAGGGACGTTGTTTTAATTTAACTATTTGTCAGCATGCATGATCATTACAAAAGGCCGGGGCAGTTACGTGTGCTTAAAATCGTGTTTTAGCATAGTTCGCGGAACAAAAATTACCGAGACCGAACTAATTCAAAATTGATAATTCATTCAAGATTTGAATTTATCTAGACTGTGTTAACAAATGCCACTTTATAAGGTCACAAAGGAGACTGAACATATGGCCGCATTATTGTGTATAAAACATTCGATGCTGCTTTTTTATGAAGATACTGCATGAAGTACATAAAAAGTCCAATTCTTGTGGCAGTTGTGCCCCCTCTACAGCAAAATCTTTGATCCGCCACTGCATGGTAAGGACCAGAATCAAAGACACGATCCTCGCTTTGAATCAAAACAGATCTATCACTATAGTACTTGTGATACTACCTGCATTTGTTTTTATGTTTACGAATTTTAGCACAGCTGACTAGCATTATAGGGCTATAACGCTTGTCCTTCCGTTAGACGAATACGTTTTGAAACCGTTTGACCTACGAACCTGACATTTTACATACAAGTGAGATGTTCATATATTCCCCTACCAAAACTGGGTCGCTACGACTCCGTTCCGGTGTGAAATTAAGCAATAACCTCCACTATCCTTTAAAATCCTATTCCTGTATTGTTACTCTTCAAGTCTGTAGAATTCCAACCACCGCTGCGATTTACTTCCAATCTGGCATAAATAGTCATCTACATGCCAGAAATTAGTCAATATTGTGTATTATGTTGTTTGGAGAAGTTATATGGTGCAGAAAAAAATCACCTTGCTGAAACAACTGGAAAACATTTACCCATTTAGCACGGCAACTGTTGAAGCTAAGGAAATTTTTTCAGGCATACGGCTATATTTAATTAAAATTTAATTGTAGCATAAATGTAAAATCTTTAAATTAAATTTGGCTCAACTTTGACCATGGCACATTTTTTGTTCTTGTAAGCACTGTTGATTAAATATCTTGTATGCATGTCGATTTAAGCGAATGCCTTCAAAATAATAAAAAAAACTGGAGCTATTATTTGACTATCTGCCGAGCAGATATTAAAAAAAAATTAATTAAATATCACACATGATCTTAAATGTATCTGGAAAGGCTGCATGGATTGGTCCATAAATCTTGGATACCGGTTTTGTACTTGAGGCTGTTAGCGCCACCTAATGTCTTTTAATTTCTTTCGTCTTTTAATACCTCCTTTCATTGCCAAATGACCAAAGCTTGAGAAATGTGATCCATTAGCAAATTTACTGATTAAGCACATGCATAAACACGGGTCATAGGATGAAGCCTACTGAAATTTGGGTCATGGCCTTAACTATTACTGGCCTAAAGGCCTTGACTGAGTTTACTCCCATTATTGGTGAAACACAAGCAAATACATTTCTCAAGTGCATGGATGCATTGTTCTGAAAATCAAAATAAAATATATCAGATGGTAAGTTTTCGGATAAGTTTAAAAAAGATACCTTGACCTTGGTCTTCAAGGTCAAATCAGCCGAAATGTAAATTGATTATGACCTTTTGAAGTACTGTATATTTTCCCTTCAAATGTGAAACACAAATTGTTTCAACCAAGATCTGAGACATTTATGAAAACTGGTGACCTTGACCGACAAGGTCAAAGCTGAGGAAAACAACGATTTTTATGAATGTCATTACTTTTAAAGTGTTTTATATTTTTTCCCTCATATCTGGCACAAATTGTTTCAACCAATATCTCGGACATGTCTGAAAACTGGCTACCTTGACCTTCAAGGTCAATTCTGCGGAAATATACAATTTTTAGTGAATCCCATAACTTTTGAAGTGCATGTATTGCATATTTTTCCCTCACATTGGACACACCAATTGTTTATCCAAAGACCACGGACATGTTTTAAAAATGACCACTTTTACATTGGTCTTCAAGGTCAAAGTAGCAGAAATATACATGTTTTGTGAACAAAATAACCTTTATTAGGGCATATTTTTTTCAAATAAGACATACATATGGTTCGAAACATGTCGAACAAGATAAAAAGTGGTGACCTTGACCCTGTAAAGAATCTATATATTCTTCGGAACAATAGGCCTATTTTAAATGGGGTCTGCCCAATCTGGGGAGTATCTACAGAGTATCCCCAAAATGGGCATATCCCCCCCCCTTGTTATGATTATACACAGGTTTACAACATATGCACATATAAATTACGGGGAAATGTGTCTAAAAGGTACAGAATTTATTCATGCAGTAGTGGTGGGGAGGACAAAATCAGACATTTCATAACTTCAACTCAGTAAAGAGCAAACAAAAAAGAACAAGAACGTGTATCCATGCTTTAAATAATGAATTTATTGGGCTTCAAAGGCTGCAGCAATAGGCAGCTTCTTGAAATTTAAGAACAAATGCAAGTTAACCACAGAAACACTGTACGCTTATCACAGACTTACTGCAAGAAAAACCAACATAGAACATCACAACCACCTTAGTCTTGCTGAACAGTGTGGGTATGTCTAGATCTGAGTAAGAACCCATCAACCTCTGTGTACTGATATGGTACACAAACCAATACATGGTATAGTACATAACCTATACATAGTATAGTACATATGAGACCTGTAGATCACGCCACACTGTGCTAACAAGTACTGTGGTGACTGACAACTGACACAATTCTGATGGCTTAATCAGACTTTTTTTCTATTTTACAAGTGTCGGATAATGCAAAAGCATCTAAGCCATCAACCTTGCCTTTACAATGAATGTATAACAATCTTACAGAAATCAGAAATACTGTTACAGATTCAACTAGCATCACATCCTGAGAATGGGTGTCAGGCACAGTGTTTTGTGAAATACAAAATAAGTTATAAGTGAAAAGAACAATGGCTAGCATTACCACGTCCATCTGTCAGGTTTACATGTCTACATTGAAACACAACACCAGTACATGTGTGGATCTGGTATTTAAAGACAGTCACGTTTTTCATAGTAAAGTCTTGCATTTCATTCAAAGTCAGCCTTCTACTGCTGAAAAGATGTGCATGGACAAAAAGCATGGTCCTTAAATTGCAGACATCATGAACATGGTGGAATTCAAAATCTGAAGTGTTTCTAAATATTTGTCTGAATGTGTTCATGTTTCAGGTGCTTGTAACAGAGCAGGGAATTAAAGTCATGATCCTGAATGTGCTTTTATTTTATCAGTTAACTACCTATTTTGTCACTCATAAATCAATCCTGTTGATATTAATGAAGTAATCAACCTCAACAATACAGCCAAGGAATAATTATTACCCAACTATGCACTTAATACCTTTAACAATGAACAAGGAAATGTAGGTTGTATTAAGGCTGGTCTGTTTGTGCTACGACTGGTAACAAGATGTGCATGGCTGGCACAGCTCTGTGTTTCATTATATAATGAAAACTATAATAAGATATGTCTGCAACAACAGGCAACCTGGAAGCAGTCAGCGTAAAGTGCTGAAGATGCCACTGAAAACCTACAGTAAAAGCAACCAGTTCATACATAAAAATGTTGGATCATGCAAAAGCATCTAAGCCATCCATCTTGCCTTTACAATGATTGAATAATAATCTTACAGAAATTAGAAATTATCTTCCACAAGAGAGCCATATCTAGGATAAAAGCAAGTGTATACAATACAACACAAGGCTGATTTTGACCACTGTTCTCAGTTGATTTTGACAAAAGTAAAATGTTTCAACAAGCTGAAGATCAATGGCACTCATGAAATTTAATCTTAACTACATCCCTACTGGATAGGTTACAGCAATAATCAATGCATTTTCAAAGCATCACCCAGGGAGACATTGATGATTTTCCACTGCTTGCTGAGCTCCATAATATATGCAGTGCTGCCACTCAGGATTTAATTCCGGATTTCCAAATAGCCAGTGATTTGGTAAAATGTCGCAGAAAAAAAATCACAGTTATGAAATATTGACAGAGCATGCCTACTGCACTCAATTATTTCAGGTAAACAGCCTATTATAACCAACTGAAGATGATGATTTTAGATAAAAGTATAAAAAAAGTATTAACCCCAGAAAAAGTATGAAAAAAAATTATAAAAAGACGTCTTGTTTGAAAAAAAAAAGTTTATGCTTTAAAAAAAGTATAGTGGCAGCACTGCTTATATGGAAAGAATCTTCAACAAAAAATCTTTAATGTGCATTCTCAAAGAATCAACCTGGGAGACACTGATGAATATCCAGAGCTTGCCCAGCTCCATACCGGTCTCTGCAGAACACACCAGGCACAATAACTTGGGTTCCTCTGAACTTAGCTTCCGAGTGTTCTTGTTAACATGCTCTTATTCAGATTAACCAGTAGTCCAATATGATGAATAAGATCCTTAAACAACAGCTTTGCATGAACAGTGGATATATTTCCTGTAAAAAACTATCTTCTCTGCTCTGCTTATGAGCTGATCATCAGCAGCAGGTTTTGGATATGTCCTTTAAATGATGAATTACTATTAGTGATTTAATATGTGAAATTAATATATACAATCTTGATATCCTTAATAACAAAAACAAGTCCATTTACATACCTAACAAAATAATGGAAATCAACAATGAGATACATAAATGAAAAAGTGGATAAAATAAATAACTCCTGATCATGTCACAAATTCCTCATTTTGCAAATGAGTACATTTAAAACTCCAATATCCAATTTTTACTGCAACCCTTGAAACTAGTTCTTTAATGTTGTATAAAATTTTACTCAGGGTATATAGGTGTGACAGTTGACAAAGAAACCTGGAGTCTAGGGTTGATTTATTATATATACCTGATACTTTATGAATGAATGGAATATGATATATGTCAGAAAATGTATGGATGCGGACACACATACACACAAGCAGAAATATCATTGTGAGCTAATCCCTGCCACAATATAATTGCAACATTCAGTATCAGATAACATATTATAATAATAAGCATTCAACAGCCCACTCATGAGTGGGTATATAATACAAATATGATATTTATACAAAATTCAAACAGTTATATTGATCAATCCTGCATCAAGCACACAGTGTAGCAATATAGTACAGAAAACATAAATACTGATGCTGGTGCATTGTGTATTATTAATTCATATATATATCTGCAGGGAGTACCAAATCCTGCAGTACCCATAACAAACCACTAATCGGGTAATAGAAAGTTGAAACGGTGCATTGGCTCTGTATACATATACATTAAGGTCTATGAACCACGTCAGCTGTATGTCTAAACATGGTTTCAGTTTATCTTTCATATTAGTCGCACTGTTCCACAGAGACCACTCAATATGTACATATTTTATATGCTCAAATTATTCTCCACATTGTGGTATATAAAACTTTTCATATATTGTAATCCTTATCAAATCAACTGGTTTTGGAAAAAGTTTCCACATATCATAATATCGAGAACACACTGAGGTCTCTACTTATGTACATGAGAAAATGTCTCAAAATGGCCATCTGAATAACAATGAAGAAATCCGAAACCATGTTTAATCACAGTCCTAGTATTGCTCAAAAACCTTTCAAATCTTTATGTACTGAAGTTGTGGGGACACTTAAAACTAAATGTATAAATTCAAAATTTTAAATGAACTAGTTCAAAACCTGTTACCCTTTGAAGCAGTTTCTTTTGGTTTGGATCCTACCCTAAGATTTGACACAGCAAAGCATTTTACCTGTTTGATGATGAATTTTAAAAAATAAGTTTAACATGTTCATAACTGCATAGTTTGCAATTTGCTTAAATAAATATATAAAAGCTGAGAATGAGTCATAAGTTCTACTTTTACACAACACACAGATTGCATATTCATGTCACAGAAACACAAACACCTAGATCATGTAATAAGATATTACACATCACAGACAGTATCAGTCATTAACAAAGGCTATATATAAAATAATATATTCCCTCAGTTTACAATATTTAACATACAGCACAGCAATTTGGTTAAAAAAATTGCCTTAAAGGGCATGGATAAAAATCCTCTACACTGGGCCTCAGCTCTTACAATAAAAAAATATACATCTAACTGCATTTCAGGTATACTTAATTTAGCTCTGGGATGGCAGCAACTCTGCTGAGTTCAGATTAAATCAGTGCTAGTTTCCTAAAATGATACAACTGATACAGTGCACACGTTACTTCAGAATAACTTAATAAAACAATGCATATATACGTGCATATTCAAACTGACACTTGTGCGTGCACACTTCACAGCCACATGACCCAGGCCCGGGCCCAACTGCTCATATTAGTACAGCACAGTGCCAGGAATTCTCTGAATATTATCAATGTACACACTCTCGCTCGTAAAACCTATCTGCTGCATGCATAGTCCCCTGCCATCAAACCTCCTCATGTAAAAAAACATCAACTGGGTAACTGGTGTTACCATCTCCTCCTAAGTCACTGTGACAAACCAATGCCACTTCTTCCTACCTCACTGAGACACACCTGCAATTTAGGTACTTCACTGGCTTCAGGTAAAACTGATTTATAAGACTAATATGCTGCAATATCATGTGATGCTCACTGATGGTATACTACTGTAAGAGTCCTGGCCACTACAAGAGCTGGCCTGGCTGCTGGCCGCTGGTTTGTGTGTTGAGGGTGCTGTGCAAGTCTTGTTAATTGTCTGATTATTCTCACCACTTCCCGAATCATATATCTTGAGCCCACTTATGCAGTGTTGTGCTTCCACCACCCATGATTCAATACGCTCTTTGTCAATAGGCCTCAGTTTTTGCCCTGTGTATTCCTCGTTATCGGCATTGTTCTTACCACGGCTCTTCTCAGACACAGCAGCCGAAGATTCAGCTGACTTAACAGTGCTGCCATCTGTAGTTTTATAAGACAGACCAGACAAGCCGTCCATGTTGAGATCTTGCGTTTTAGTGGAATGCTGTGAGAGAATTTCTGCATTGAGATCCACAGGGGAGGCATGTATTGAGTCTATATGAGGCAGCTCTCCCTGCAGGTCAGGGGAGGACTTTCTCTCAGTGTCTGTTTTTGTCACGTCACTTGTTTCCTCCCTCTTTGGTTCTTTCTTGTGACCATTACTTTCCACCAGATCTTCAGTGTCTGCCTCGTGGCCTTCATCGATCTCATGCAGCGACTCTACGATTATATTTTTTCCACCCTGACTACAACTGCTTGAGTTGGGGCTGTCAGATCTTTCATCATTATCAGCAGGTTTTGCTGTGCTTGCTGCTGCAGTCATGCCTGTACTGACAGACCCAACTGCAGTGCTGTTGCTGTTAGGTTTAGGCAACTCTACAATGTGCCTCTTAATCTCATAACCCCTAGAGTCTGTTTCTGGCTCAGAATGTGGGTAGTTCTCCGATATGGGCTCGGATAGTATGCTACTAGTGAAGGAAATGGCACTACAAGCAGAAGGTGTACGCGAGTGGCCCATGTGGGCAAACAGCTGCATGTGGGCTGAGCGTTGCAGTGGGTTGTCTGCCATGTCTTTCTGCAGGATCTGTACCA
Organism: Sipunculus nudus; assembly: GCA_026874595.1. NCBI lineage: Eukaryota > Metazoa > Annelida > Sipuncula > Golfingiida > Sipunculidae > Sipunculus > Sipunculus nudus. Next base: position 36,275,024 of record CM049309.1, read on the forward strand.
TCTCCCTGTAAGCTTCCCGTGCTTGTTCCATCAAATTCATCAGCTGTTGAAAGTGGACCTTGAACACACATGATAAAATACATGAGTAGTTTACCAGGTATCTACAAATACTATACACTTAAGAGTCATCTTATTGCAAGAATTTCTTTTTCTTTTTAATAATTATTTATCCTGCTTGAGACAGTTATATATTATTGATATAAGCCTTCCGTTGTTATCATAAACAACTCTTTGTTTCCATCAATCAGAAAGCTGCTTATCTGAAAATCTGATATGATAAACTGGCCATAAGACTAAAAGAGTTTTTACTTTTACACACAAAAGTTATATATTTTCTTTAAAAGTGACAATTTCTAGTTATCATCATACTTTGATTCAGCTTTTGCCACATGGTCTCATTTTTTTTTCTCTAGTACTTAGAACCCTCACCAGGAGGCTCTATCTATCATGCCCCTGGAAACATCTGAAATCATGTGGTCAATTCCCTGGGCTTTAAATTTGTAGTCTAAATTCCTCAAATTTAATACTAATCTCACCATACTTTGAGATACATTAAGAGTGTATTTATTTTTGTCATAATCCTGTAACTATATCCAACATGTTAAAATGGCCACAGACTTAATAATACTTTACTGTTATGTTATTTGATATTTATGTTTACAATAGTCTTCATTGGGGTAAACGTCAAGTATGAGTCACCTTCTTCATTTTACTTCAGTAATCAGTATGTTTAAATCTACCTGGGTGTGTGTATGTGTGTGTGTGTGTGGGGGGATTCTCCAATTTATACAGACAGGAGCATCAATCTTATACAAATAAGTTGCTACAGCATGAAAAATCAAGATTGTGTGATGCATGCTTCCAAAAGGTCATCTCAGCTGCTCCTTTAACCTATATTGGTTTTACTCTTCCATTAATTTTTACTCTTCCACTTCTTAATTTAGTTAACAGTTGCTTCATTTATTTTTAAAGCTGACCAATTGATTTTTTTATGCATCAAGAGCATGCAAATGTTAGTATTTGTTCCAACTTTTTCTTGACTCACCTCAGAACCTTCAAAGTTGAAGATTCCAACCACACTGACAGGTACCAGTTTGGCGCAGGCTCTGCCAAGTGCGCGGCGACCAAGGGCGAAAACAAACGGCACACTCTGTTCGTGACACATGGAGATGATGGCATTCAAAGCTTCATCTAAACCACCTGTAATATAACAGGACACACAAGTCAGGTTTTTGTTAGCATTGCATTATTTTGAACACTGATTTTTAAACTTGAATTTAGTCCTGAAACCAGTGTTCCATTGGGAGGGAAAAAGGAAGAAGATGATTCATAAAACATCAAAGAAGAATGAGGTAACATAAATAAAATACATAAAATTTCAAACCAAACTCAAGAACACCAACTTTCACCTAAATTGCCTGAATACCCAGGTGGTTTGACACTTGCTGGTGGGCAGATACAAAACAAGAAACATCAATGTAACAAGCAAATTCAAGAAATTTATTTTCCCTGGTATCGCCATAAGTCCAAGATGATTTAAAGTCTATGGTGACTAATTTAAGTAGAAATAGTTTTGATCATGCTAAGAAGGTGGCAGTTCCTGGCAGTTACTGCAAAAAATTCAAGTATTTTATGTCCACCGCTAGCGACACCTGTTGGTGATTAGTGCAACTAAATGTGTTGATTCATCATATCAAAATGAAATATCCTGATGTATTATTATCTAGTGAGACAGACACTCCAAAACCAATCCCAGCCAAGTTTAGCATGACAGCAATCACTGACCTTAATTTGAATGAAATCAGATAATATTTTGGAACATTATCGCACGGAACCAAAACCTGACAGAAAGACGGACAGACAGAAGGACAGACAGAGGGACAGACAGACAAACCCAAATCAATGCCCCCCATTCCTTCCAAGGAAGCAGGGGGAAATCACAAAAAAGTGCTTCATTTATGCTTTAAGCTCCAATATTAAACTTCAGTGTTATTAAGAATGTTTTCATCAGTTCCAAAATTTGCCTTATTAAGCTCAACTATATATTTGTAATGAAACCTCTCCATCAGGCTGGTAACAATCTATTTTTACTTGCCCTACAGAAAGCTTTACTTGCCTCACTATTTTCAATAATCTCAAAAGTGTGATGATTCACAATCACATGAACACACTGTGTCCCACGTGATTACTGCATGTTACATGTGAAAACGTGATTAAATGTTTTTAACTATTTTTCTTTATTACTTGACATAAAACATACAGGTAATTAAAGATCAAGGTAGGTTCAGTTTATGTTAAATTTTGACGATTCAAGCAAGTACAGGTGGTTTTGTTTGCCCTGCTTTAATTTTTTTTTTTCCAACTGTGATGTGCCACAGGGAAGCATTTGACTGTTAATGTTATGGTTCTCTTCCTTATCATTCATTTTAAGCCAGATCAGATAGAGTCACTATGATGATCTTGGTGACTGACACCTGATGAACCCTGGTGGCGGGTGGTGGAATTAAAACAGCTACAAACACATGCCAGATCTTGACCTAGCCACGGGATATGTGTCGTTCATCCAATGGCTGTTAGCACAATTCAGGCTTATACATGTACACCCACAGTCTGGAGTTGCTCTGTAGTGAGAATATTCAATGAAAACACTAGAGAGCTCACACTGCTTCACAAGTGACACAGCAGGAACATTCACACATCTACAGTAACTCATATATGGTTACTTGTTGAGCAAACACTGGCTAATATTATACGCCCAGCTGAACCAAAGTTCAGTGACACCCAAAGAGCCAGGTTAAACATCTACAGACACTTGGACACAACAAAGTGCAATAACCAGAGTTGGGGAGTCATTTCCTTGATCATAATTGATAATCTACATCATATTATCAACTGATGATCAATTATTAGTCGTTTTTGAGAAGTGTTGTAATTTCATGAATAATCATGAACTCTAAACTTAGTTGAACTCTAGGAGCATGAAATTTCTTATCAAATATAGACCTTCTCAATTGATATATTAGACTACATACTGGCTTATATAAATAATAAATCTAGTCTACATGTGTATGTATTCTTACGTGTGAATCTAATTAGTAAACAAAGATTGTTCAAAAATTTGTTCAAATAAATTCTATGAAAGTGTAACATATGTTATTTTAAAACCTAACCTTTCTGAAAAGACTGTAATCCATTATGGTATTGCAATCATCAGATCCTCTTTATCGGCATGCCAATCATCAGTTATAATTGTGCAATCACAGGTCCTATCAGCAATAACTGAGTATTTTTCTTGTGCTTACAAACTGCATATCTCCACAATTTTCATGTCATTTATGTACATGAGTTTGATTTAACTGATATATACTTATCAATATCATTCCTCCCTTTCTCTCTCTCTCTGATATATATATATATATATATATATATATATATATATATATATATATATATATATATATATATATAATTGCTGGGTGGTCATGATAACATTCTCATCATGAGGGAGGTCATTCTCTATAAGTTACTAACAGAACCTTTGAACAACAGTTGAATTTTCACAACAAGTTATGCCATTCAAACTGTATTGATATTTTCAGCTGTGCCACTACCCTTTTTTTGCATCACACAAAAACACTGTGTGGCATGAGAAAATAGAAGTACCTAAATTGATATCAGACAAACACTACCCTGCTATCTTACTGAGAAAAACCTAACATCCTTCATCAGACCCAAATTTATATTGATATGCTAAGATCCCAGCTGGACCTCGTTATACCATTATTTACACAGCAACATGAGCCAGTGGACAATTACAGAAGTTTACAATATCTATCATGGAGCAGTTAAGACCTTGGCATGGTATGCAATATAAAAGGTATCACTAGGCCTCAGGTGCAAGCCATTTACTGTGAGGACAAAGTGATACAGATCAAAAGCAGATCCAGAGGGGTGTGTCCAGGAAGTCCCGAGTCTCCCCTTTTTCAGCTGCCGCAATCTTTTCAAGGGTTTCAGATCAAATTTTGCAGGCCTGGAACCCCCCCCCCCCCCCCGGTGGACCTGTAGATCTTTTTATTTGGTTCTATAATTAGTCCTTCTGTGTTGGACCCCTTCTTTCCCTAAATTCTGGATCTGCCCCTGCAGATACAAACTAGTTCATTAACAGTGGGCTATTAATGTTACTTCCACCCTGTCACTTCAAGGCTCTTTCTGATGAATGTAATACTGTTGGATTTGTGTATCAGGAAGTTCACTTGCCAGACTGCCGAGACCTGACACTGATAAGCCTCTCATGATAAATGTAAGGTAATACAAGTGCGGTGGCACCTAGGTTATTGCTCAGGCTGAGTCTGTGATCTGACATGTAAGTCGGAACAAAGCATGTGAGAGATAAATAAAGGCTGGTCTTTATTGATAAAAGTACTGATCACCACCATGCCCTGTCAAAGTGTCATGGTGCTGACTGGCTGGATTTACTATATTTTGACCAGCTAAATCAGTCTTAAATAACATTAGCACTGGAAACTAATATGTCTGTTAATATTTTATCATGTTAGTTCTATTACATGGTTGAGTCTACCTTACAAAAAGTAGCTCAATTTACAGTGTTGAACCAAAATGTTTATTTCATTTAATACAATTTTTTTAAAGTGAAATCACATTTGATGTGTTCATTGTGAACCTAGCACTTGGCATACTTTGTCATTTATTACCAGGCACACGTGTACAAATCTTCAAGTCAAATGTAGTCAAACATAATGGACATTAATAATAACAAATTACTATACATGAGATTAATCATATTTTTTTTCTTGTAGAATCGTATTACCTGTAAAGTTAATATTTTTGTTCGAAAATATGGTATCATGTCATGCTCAACTGACCAAAGTTGAACCTCAGATGTGACAATGCAGCAATACCATTTTCACAATACTTTGCTGAATGTATTTTTTGTATAATAATCTGACAAAAAGCCTTGAAATATATCATTATAATTCAAAATATTATCATCTGGTTTAAACCTTCATCTTAATTTCCATGGAAATTGAGTCCCCAGTTCCAGCCTTTTCATTTTATTAATCAGCTCAGGAATAGAATAAACTACCAGCACAGATCCTGTTATGTGTTATAATCAATTGTTCCTGCTTCAGAGCCTACACTTATTAAGACTCAATACTGTTGAACAACACATTGTTTACTTCCTGCCATGCCAACTAAGAAAACAAGAGTCACATATGTTACCAGATAAAAACCACATATGCACTTACACAGTGGGTAAATGAATATGAAAATCCAAGTTAATGGGAGATAAGAGCCTGTCACCCAGGGGTCTCTGCTTTGGGATAGCAGTAGTGGCTCTATGCTCATATAATTTAAACATACAAATGGTCTGCACGCAATGAAACAATCAAAGGTTTACGTCACAAACAGGGACATCAATTTGGCAAAAACTGTCTTTCATTAAACTAAACACATCAGCAATAGAATATTTATTAGTTAATATTGCCTAAAATGTCAAAATGATATAACCACACTTATTTTGAATTTATCAACAGTGGTAAAAGTGTTTTTTCCTGGGACTCCAAAATTCTACTTGTTTTATTCAGTTATTCAGTAACAAATGACTGGCTCATGTTGATAAACAAATAAAATTAAAACAAAGAAAAATCTATTATTATTATCTTTTAATAAATACAGACCATCTTACCTTTTATTCCAATCTCTGGAACCAGATACGCTTATATTATAAAAAATATATATGAAACTGATGAAACTGAGAACTTTTGTGTCTGATAAATAATGGTCTTTGTCATACAACAGCTGCCTTTATTTGCAACTTTCTGCTAAATCAATTGCCCAAAATTAGGTACACAATTGCTAACATTCAATAATTAGTCAGAACTACAATGAACCTTTAGTCACTGCAGAGTACTAAAGACTACTATTTTACATCACAAGTGGCCATACACAGATATTTTAAACTACAATTGTAAAGCATTATTAAATAGCACTATATATACAGATCCCCTGAATGACAGATTTATATATCAAGCAGAGCATACTTGAATCAGAGAAGCACTTTGTCAGTGGATCATGAGTTTAGGGTATAATGACCTTTAGTCAGCCAAGAGGTCCTTTTAATATGTAGTTTGTATGTGGGAACAGGCTTGTAAAGTCTGACAAGCCTGCGGCAGATAGACCTTGACACATGAAACTATAGATGTTTTCTACTGTTTACTTGTGTTTGTGTGAGTAGCCAAGCACCACGGGCTTGCCTTGTTAACACAAGGTTCACCCCCAGTCATGGTGCTATGAGTAACGGCAGGCAGAGTCTAGCCAAAACTTAACTCACATCACACTTGATCTGCTTTTCACAAGCATAAAAAATGACTGACCCTAGTGGGCTATTGAGCAAATGTAAATTTATGCCAGGCCGTTTGTTCCACTCTTCAAACTTCAGGACTCTGGTAAACATGAATGTCTGGCTCATAACATTAAATACTGCTGGAGAAAACTGTCCAGTAATTTCACAGTGCCAGTACAAGTTTACCCCAAAAAACAAGAACTGCATGGGAACCACACCTAGCAATGTCATGACTAAAAATCACTGATTAAACATGTCAATGATCTTGTGGCTCATACAGGTGTCAATACATTTCACCACCAAGGTGAAGTTTACTATGCCATACACATGCTACATGCTGCCTTAAATCTGCAATATAAACATTGGCCACATGATCCATGCCTGTGAAGTCAAGTTTAAAATGATAAAGAAAAGCTCCTGCTAACATATCTAAGATCATCTATACTTCTACCTTATTTTATTTATTTTTTTTATTATTTTTTCCACCATCACCAATGACTGACAGAGAAGAATACTATTATTGTGACTTTGTCATTGACAATACCCCAGCCAATATACTGTCATGGTAATTCACAAAGGAGGCCAATATTCCTTGCAAAATAATTGATAAAGTGGGATGTAAATAGCTCATCCAAGAAATAAAGCTTTGGGGCAATATCTTACAGTTTTAAATCTAAAAGTGGGAGGTCAATATTCAGTCCATAGCTGTAATTCACATAGTGAAATGCTTATATTGTATCACGGTAATTAACAGTGGGGAGTCAATAATCTCATATATGTGATTTATGCAGTGGGAGCTCAATGTGAACATTTGCCCTTAAATACTGAGGATGTAAAATGTTCATATATGTTCTAATTATGGTCTTAATAAAAATGAAATAAAGATTTTGACTTTGTCATGTTTAGACACAAGGCTAACATTTAAGAAAAAAATTCAGCTACTACTAACCTTCAGGTTTACACTGCAATTGATGGATTTCTATAAGGTTTTGATACTAAGTCACAAAAGCATTTTGATGTGTCAAAGCAAAAGGTAATGAAAGATATATACCTGTCAGTGAAAAGTAATAATACAACACCTATAAAATGGGCAGTGTGGTTTGAGGTAAGTGCTCCAGTTTGCACAAGCTAAAGACAAGAGTAAGTCAGGAAAAGCTAAAGAGATACCACTGAGGATTTATATGTAACAGCACTGGGTATGATATGATTTGAGTTCTATAAGGTTGATACAGGGGTAGGATTAATTGGATTTGTACTGAATAGGCAGGCAACCATACAAACATAATTGACTTGACTGGACTTGTGTTTTCCTAGTCAGCTGTAATGCATAAAGGATCCTGGGCTCAAAATGTTTGAGGAGAATGACAGGTGAAAATCAGAGTAAATATACTGAAGCCAATTTATTCACAGTAAACACCTAGCCCTGCTTTATACAATACATAACTGATACCACACCATGCTGGATTGTCACAGTGGCATGATCTTTCAGCAATCCTTGTACACACAGCTATTTTGTTAATTAATAATAATAATAACAATAATAATGTTTTAATCTTGTAAAGCAAGAAATCCATGGGGATATGCTCTAAATCACTATTATTACAAGCAAGCAATTACATAAAAAATGAACAAGGAAAAAAATATTTATTAAAATATGGATGCAATACTAAATTTTAGATGTTACTTTTGGTGATAAAAAATTGCAAAGTATAATATGCAATATTATCAAGTATAATACTATGATGTGACATAAAACCTATAAAATTAGTTAAAATCACAGTATAGAATTAATAATCTGTAGAATCAGCAAAATCACAGGCTATCAATAGATTGCACAAATAAGTATGTCTTGAGTTTTTTTTTTTTATTAATGGCTAGGTTCTCAGCCTGACTTAGTTCCAAAAGCAATTAATTCCACAAAGTTGGACCTTCCACACACTAAATGCTCTTTGGGCAACCATGGAAGACCAATGGTACGTGATATAAAGAGTAAGTCCTATCAGCTGATCTGAGGCATCTACCTGGTGTGTACAAGTGAATTAGGTCATGGGACTATTTCTTCTAGGTATTACAAGAATATCCTTCTAATAGTGTCAACATGAAAAATTAAATTTTTGCAAGACCTCTGACAGTGAGATAATTTATTAAACTGACTCTGACAGATCTAGGTCCAGACAAACAAAGTGATATTTGCTGCTTGTTTAGCAACATGTTCTGTATTATAATTACATACAACTGACTTACTGGGCTTAATGCTTGAGTGATTTCAGGTAGTGTCTTTAAAACAAAATATTTCCACAGCAATTACAACCAATGATGTTTCATTTATATGTGGTACTGGTTTATAACATGGTTTAAGCCTAGATGATGCACTGAAAGCATGATTAATAGAAGGTCATAAAAATTTAACTACAATTCACATATGACTTGATAAATGCTAAGTTAGCAGCTTGTAGAGAAGAGGTCACTTCTGAAAAATTGATAAGGACAGAGTTTGAACAACAAGACCAATAACATACATGAAGAGTTCTCTGGGATACAGATGTTATCCTGGTCAAAATTTAGTATGATTCTGCAATGTTATTCTTCAATGAAATTGGGTCACAGTGACCTAGTTGCACAGAGAAAGATAAATCATCAAAAATAGCTATTAATAATGTCAGAATTTGTAGCCACAATCTGAAATAAAAAACTTTCTATCCTCATTAAAAATAAAACTATCAACCATATTTGTATTAACTGGGGGCTGAACAATGAGCTATGATTGAATGCAAGCTGAAAATTTGAGGAAAAAGAGGTCATTTAATATAATGTGCAGTTCATATGCAAAACTTTACTTTTAAAGGCACATAAAGTAAATTTATCAAAGTAAGTGGATTGTCACATGGACATATCTGCTTGTAATGAGTATGAATACTCAAGGAGTAAATTAGCATGACTTAATATACCTTAAGTCACACAACCCTAGGAAACCAATGAGGCTGGTTTTACATAACTTTTTTTGTAATGTAAACAGATTCTGGTAAGACAGTGTATGATTATACCCCAATCAAAATTAACCATGAAATCTAGTTACATCGATTAGGTAAAGGTCAGATGTCATGATTAATTCAGAAGGGAGCTTCAGCCAGTAAAATTTGAAAATGACATTAAAAACACATCCAACACAGTTGAACAGTCATGGTCAAATCCAAAAATAAATTAGTCTCCTTTTACATCATTGAAACACCAAAGAGCAATTATTAACAACTATTAAATAACTATAGGGCAGCTAATGACCAGATATAAAAAAAAGACCAGCCTGGTCAGGACAATAAAAATTAGGTCTCAGTGATAATTAATTGTGATGATTACTCTGACAAAAGGTCAGTTTTGGAAAATAACTCTCCTTGAGATCTGTAGCAAACACATAGGCAGAAAAAATAGTAAACATATGAAAAGAACACAATTCCTATTTAAGGTTATGCTATTTACAGGACCAGTGAAAGCTCTCACCCCCTAGTCTTTTGATTATACTCCATTCCTGGCATTCCATCAACCTGTGTCCACCTGTATTTTGGAGATAATTTTCTTAAAAAGATTATATTTTTCAATAATTTCCTAAATAACTACATATGGAAGTGACAACCTTATATGTCAATTTAGAATTTTACAATTGATTTCCAGATTAAGTTTCACAGCTTTTTAGTCTTTTCACAATGATCTGGTAGATATGATGTGTCCCTACATGAGTAGCCATCTTTGTTTTAGCTTGTAATATTTTTTAGAGTGTTTACATGACATCACCCAATCAGCAGCAGTCAATTGAGACTGTTTTTGCGTGTGACCAATGACATTGATCGCCATAAGTGAGTCCGGTATGTTGTAAAATGTAAACTGATTTCTATTATTTTCAAATAATCTTATTTCTAAAATAAGGTGTAAGTTAGGTATTTGTTTACATTGGTGAAAATTCCCTTGGAATGTAACTAATAAAAATTTTCATAAAAAAAAACAGGTGGACATGAGGGAATGAAACGAACCATAATCACTGAGTTATGCAACTGTATATCACCTAGTTAATATGAATTCCAAAGAATAATCCCCTATACTTTTATATGGATCATACTGTTCGATTACATAATAAACAAAATATAATCCTCAAGAAAAAAAGTTTTTACCTTTGGATTGTATCCTTTCTAAATTTGGTGATATGACAACACACTTAATTTTTCTCAGTTTCAGATGTTTTGTAACCTCCCGTAATCCAAGGACAATCCGCCGCTTAGACTTAGCCTGTAAAATAACCCAGAGACTGTATTACACAAATGCTTAGCATCTGAGTGCACAATAATAATTAAACCAAGTTTCCAAGACAAAGTCCCTTTTCACCTTTTTTTTTGACAGAGAGCAGGGAAACATTATACATCAGTGGTAAGTAATTATAATAATAATAATTTATTTTATCAAGTGTAAAATCCATGCTATGTAAAGAATATACAATAATAACTAAGTATAAGCATTAAAAGTACATCAGACAATTCAACAGATTCTGAATATTAAATTACAATGGTTACAAAAAGGCAAGGTTCTATATAGTATCAATGACTGGAATAATAGAACTCGGAAAATAGGTGAATTTTTAATTTGCTTTAAAATTCTGATATGTTGGAAAAGATTCTCAATGTGTTGGGTAGACTGTTCTGGAGTCTATGGCAAACAAAGCTGAATGTCTTGTTTTGTTTCAATGACAATTTTGTAAAAGGCACATTTAATACATTTTGGTCATTTAAATCAATCCTCTGACTGAAAAACAGTGACTCAGAAATTCTTGTTGATATATTGGAGCCATGCTGTTCATGGCTTTAAACTTGAGAACATGTATCTTATATTTTACTCTTTGTCGTATTGGCAACCAGTGGTGAGAGAAAAGTATTGGTATAATAGGGTTATGTTTTGCACTACAAGTTAGAATTCATACCCTTATGTTCTGTACATGCTGGAGGTGATCAAAATGCAATATGTATCTGCATATAAATCTCTGAAATCATAATTGTAGATCCCTCAGTGCAGGATTTGAACAAGAGACTTTAAAATATGACATTAAATTATTAGAAAATTGTACCCTCTTGCCCTTCAGCTTTTGTGATAATTTTGAAATGCTTATATTTTTGTAAAAAAAAGTGACTGCATCAGCAACAGAGAATGTTATCTAAATTAAACATTTACTAATTTCATACTTTACAACTTTGTTGATGCCTCTTCCTAAAATGAAAGTGTTGCATCTTTTAGTTTTAGATGAAATAGTATATTTAATATCTATGGAACATGCAGTCATTCAAACTCTCTCACCTGGTGTCCTCAGCAGACATATATTGATAATTCAAACTATTTTACAAATTTATTTTCAAGGTGTAGTTTCAGGAAAAGATGCTTTGGACTTAAATAAGAAATGATTTTTACCTTGATGGGGTCTTTGTGGTACAACCTGTCCTGAAAACGGACAAGGTCCTGTAGCAGCATGGTACAGCAGTTATCTATCTCCTTGTCCAGGATCTGATTACAATATCTGAAAGACAAATCACATGTTTCATGTCAGAAATGTCAAGACAAACATTCACAACATACTAATCCATTCATAATATATAATACTCTGGTTTAAACATCAATTAAAACAGTAACAAAATTTAAAAACAATCAAAATGACTCTGAACAGCTTTAAAAAATTAGCATTGTTTAAACTTTTACACGTATACATATGTCATAAATCTGCATTTCCTAGTACATCTGCATAAATGACATAAAGTCCCTATCTGGCATTGTTAATTTTCCCTTAATTTGACCCAAGATGGCAGTTTCATTTCTACAAGATCTAACTCAGGATCAACCTTATGATAAAACAAATTCTTCCTTATGGTATTTTAAAGTACATATGCACTACTCCGAGTTATAAGAAACATTCTCAGAGAGAAGAAAAAGGTCAATGCACGATACATACTCTCTAAACCTTCTGCTGTGTATTTTCATGGCAAGGGAGCATGTTCTGGTTTCTCGTAGTACATTGTTGGCTGCTACTGGGCTGTTGATGCCTGAGCTGAGAGGACTGCCCCCTGGTGTCAGAGGACTCATACTGATGGGGGATTCTTGGCTGATGGGAGATAATTCTTCACTGGCCGGATTACCTGGTACCGCTTCTTCTCTTGATGTTTTGGATCCTTGTGAAATTAAAAACAACATCACTTTGTGGACCCTGCAACCATATCATACCCCGACCATGAACTACAAAAAAAAACTATTAACGTATGGTTGATAAGTATAGTTCAGTTATGTCTCAAACCCTCACTGATAAGTTAAATGTGATCCAAAACTAAATGAATTTCACTCTCATCACTATGTATATTGTGCAATTCACATATTCATATTATTATTCCATTAATATAATTACATGACATGTGCCCACTTGAGCATCACAGAAGGTAGAAGGTGGGTTTATTCTAAATGGAGTACTCTGTCCTTCAGCATCATAGTTCTTAACATTTATTTTTCAGAGTGCACTGAAGTAATTTTATTTCATGACTTGCAACATAAGTAAGATGAGTATAAAGTTTTTTATAACTATTTAGTGATGAATTAGTAAAGTATTTACCATCTTGAGATAAGTCACTGTCGATGCCCATGCCAGCCATAGGGATGATGGCTGTAGGTTCCTCTGGGTTTGTTGTACTGTTTGTGGACGGGGACATGATGGAGGACTCTTCCAGCAACCGTATCCTCTTCTTCTCTTCCCTCTCTTTAAGGATCACCTGCATAAAGTCATTTATGAAAATGATGTACTAATATGTGATGTGCAAACTATATGCAAATTTTTAAAAAAAATACTGAATCCTACAATTCAGTAAGCTCTTCAAACCAAATTGTTAAAAATATTCTGTTTCATTCATTAGTTGTGGGTTCTTAAATAAGTATCTAGATTTTATATTGTAAATTTCATTGCGTCTTAAAACAATTTTCACCGTGTCACAAATAACTGGCTTTATGTTATCACAAATGTTCAACCAATGTGATTGTTTTTTTTTTATTTTTACCAATCAAATATAGCTCAGATTGATTCAAGTACCTTTTTGAGTGGACTAGGTTTCTTTGGCTTTGGTGTTTCTCTCTCCTTCCCACGCTTGGATGGAGCACTTGCATCTAACAAGTTGCCTACCACTGATCCCTGTAATATAATGATTTCAAATACATTAATGCAAGTTAGCAAGTAGCCATATTTCAAGGCTGACAAAATCATATGTAACATATCATCATAGACTTCAGAAATCTGAATCTGAAATTATTCAACGAGGCTGGACCTCTGGTTGAACCATGACATCAGACATCCTCAGGAATCTGAGTGAACACTGAACAGAACACTGCAACAATGTTGACCACATGGGCTTCTATGGACAAAGGCTCACTTTAACAAAGCCCACCTGCATAAAATGCCCTTTGACAAAGACTACCAGACAAATCCCACCCTTAACAGTACACACTAAGACAATAGCCAACCATTCTCAAAAATTATCTGCAGCAAAATTGCTCAAATCATTAGTTTTTTATATGCTTCAGTGTTTCCCAAATATCATGAGCAAATCTAGCAAAATGCAAATGAAACCAACATATAATTTAATGGATGTGAGTAGAGTAGATGGAGAGTATTGTCTTTGCAATTAACATTTCAATGAGTCCTAAAAATCTTTGCTGATACCTTCTCCCAAGGTTAAACACATGCTAGTGAGTAAATTATTACCCATCTTACATCTATAATCATTTCAGACAGACAAGTGGCCTAGTTACAAGTACTTAATACAAAGTGTGAAATGAAATTAGGTCATGCTTTCATAAAGTGTTAATTTGGATAATGAGTCTTTCACCATGGACATTGTGACTTATTTCAGACATCTAGGAGCTCAGAAAGAAAGCACCACTGAACATACATGGTGAAGTAAATGTCAGTGATCACCACCAGTTGTTCAGACAGCTTTGTCCACCAGTGGTGGACACGACCGGGCCACATATACTGACAAGAAGAACATCTTATCCATAAAATTTCAATTGGACAATTTCACAAGGGTTGTTGTTTCAAACACGAAAATTCTGCATACTGCAGAGGCGCAGAACCACTTATAAAAAGACTAAATAAACTCTGGAAAATTATTAACTGAATTATTTAACTTATCTATCTCTCACATTCTGCTGCACAGAGGTTAAGACAGTTTACACATAATTTTTGTCATCTTTCAATACCACAAAACTAAGTAAACAAGGAGAGCGGATCAAGAAAGAACACTCCATGTTGTGCAAATGTTGGAATGTTCTTTTCCTGCCTGCCTTTCACCACATCTTAGGTAGTACTGTTGACCCCTCTTCTAGGTGTTTGCTTATCATTATTTCTTATCTCGGGCCACATGTGTAGAAACAATGTACTGGAAGCTTGGTGGAGGTAAAGTTCAATTACCAATGAATAAACTTTTCCACATGATACACTTTAAGTCTCATAGAGGGACAGCTGTTGAGTGTTTCACAGCCACCTACCCCTGATAAGCTTCTTCTCTGGCTGCCAGTTTCATCTGATGCAGGTTTCATTTGTTCCTCCTGTTGCTTCTGCTACAGAAATTCATTAAAAATAACCTTATTGAATGCAACAAATATGATGAAATAACTAGTTAAATACCTCAATACGACAAATAACCCAGACCAGTTAGACACCAGTTAAATACCCAGACCAGCTTAAATACATATAAGATGAATTAACCAGCTAAAATGGCAGAATTTTTTTTACCTTTTGTACTGAAATTACAATCCAAATTATGAATATAAAACAAAAAGCTAAAAGGTGAATAGAACCTACTAGAAGTATATAAACATAATATCAATAAATATCACAATGAGAACTGCTGAGAAAGGAGAAAAAAAAACTAATGACCACACTGAAATCATAACAAATACATTAATATTTAAAATCTGTATATGATCTACCAGGAAAATAGGCAGTAGTGTACAGCTACAAAATAATTACCTCAAAAGCATCCAGCATAGCTCCGAGGTTGAGAGATATAGGTGCGTTTGATTTCTTGCCAGGTTTATGTTCTACAGGAGGTGGGGGAGGGGGAGGTTGGCGCTGTTTCTGCTGCAGCTTGACATGTTCCATCAACACTTGCTGCTCTATTGATATCTCTGCCAGCTCCTCCTCTGCTGCCCTGTTGGCCATCTCACGACGTTTCCGTCGTTTCTTGGCAGTCTTACTTTCTTTTGATCCTGCAGTTTTATTTTTACAATAAAATTATAGTGACACTTATCTTGATGCTCACTTGAAATAAATTACATTACATTCTGATTATAGAATAAATGCCTGTAAAATTAAAAAAAAATCAGTTTATATATGTTAAAATATAAACTGGTAAAATACACATACACCTTTATTGCTGCTTTAGTAAAATCATAATACTTTCAGTTGCTCTGAAAATCTTTCCTGAGCAGGGTGGCATGATTGATAGGGCCTCAAAGATTCTTAGTATGTACTGAAGCATTCTGTAACCAGGTTTTTATTGTATGTTTCTGTATGTGATATTTCATGTAGGATACCATGCCCTCATGTCAGCAAAGCAGCAAATGCAACAGTGTCAATCACAGTGTGGTGATAATGAACAATATGGATTTATGTGATCTAAACCCAGCACCGTTAAATGTCATACTGGTCATCAAGAACTGACAAAAGGTATCACTATCACTGGCTGCAGTGTTGAGGCTAGCAGAGTGTATATCACTAATAACATGCTCATTAATTAAAGTACTTTGCATTGTTCTGTGTCGATGCTCCTCATTACTCAGGCATGTAATACAGTAGGTACTGCTTTCATGTTTTCTCATACAATTAACCCTGTTTTTAGTGGTATGTGGCAGCAAACACCAAGATCAAAAGGTATTGTAAACTACATTCTATGACAATGTTTGAACAATTTGTTGATTTAAGTGCGACTCTGGCAAATACATGCAGTCCTGAATGAAATGGTAAGCTGAAGCTTTTGTGTATGAACAAATGACCTGGTTTATGTCAATCTGTGGTGGGGTATATTATTTTATCTGAAGGGACAAAATGAATTTTAAAGCAAGATGCATCATTCTGCCATAGAGAGATATCTAAAACACATGGTCATGAAAAGTCTGAGTGGAGCATTTTCTAGATACTTTTAAAATGGACAGATCCTTTACTGATCAGTTCATAATGGCATGTATTATATTCATAGGTGTTGTTTACTATTATTTATGTTAAGAATTCAACATGTTAATAATCCAAAGAATTTTTTTCCTATTCTTTTGAAAATAAAATATGCAAAATATGAGAATGAAAATAAAGTTCAACATATCATGATAGACAATGCTAAATGGAAATCCATTTATATATAAGGAATGACCATTAAAACTTGAAGATGTGTATCTAGTATTGTTTTATTAAACAAGTTTATGGTTCAGTTTGAAGTCTTGTCGCAAATGTTTGACATGAATTGACATAAGCAAGTATTAATACAGATATATTTGTATAAGCATGCATTATAAAAGGGTGCCACAACTTTCTAAGCAAAGTCTATTTAATATCTACTTATGGGTCATATTGCTCAACTTGATCCATATTCACATAACAGAGGCATCAAACTCTGAATGTTTGTTATTTCCCCAATTCAGGAATCCCTTTTTTCTGTTAAGTGGCTGCCCAATGTGATGCCTAACAGGTGGCAACCATTTGATTCAATTACCTTACTTACCTGTAGATGTAAGGGCTGACTGAGCACTAGTCATTGAGACAGTGTCTCCCTTGGGCAGCGACAGTTCTTGACTTAGACCCTGACTCAGACCAGATGACTAAAACAAAACAGAGACACAAATTATATGTATCACTATTCCATGCATTGGTACTCTGCCTATTTATTTGAAAACAAAAAATTATATCACTTCAGTAAACCCTTGTTGTGATGAACCTGATTTAGTTCTAGTGTCAAAGTCAGATGCTGCATTTACTTGCCAAATTTAGTAATAAAAAGACTGAGAAAAACTTGAGTTGAACCTGTAAACAGATTTTTCATTCAGTGGGTTCATTTCTGGTTCAGGTTATGATGCCAAATTCATGGTTTTTGAATTAATAAGTCCTTTTAGGCTTTATATTATACTGAAAAATTTGACACGTGAAGCTTTATATACTTTAAATTGTTTAATTCCATCTTATCCCAGATATGGGCATTGGGCTGTTTTGTATTTAGCTGTAGTGCTGGAGTACTTGGGAGATTCAATCAGGAGGGATTTGGACCAAAAGCCAGGAGTGCTGAACTTGAGTTTACCTTAATCTTATTTATTCAAAAAAGCTTATTTATCAACAGCTGGCAATGGAAACAGTATAAGATCTAATCCTTATAAAAACTAGATGTGTCGGAACGACACGAATGCCCCCGCCTTGGGCAAATTAGAAACATTTGTAAAATTTGGAAAATTTTTTAAGTTCAGGAGGTGTCGTATGGTCAAAAGTAGGTCAACAAGAGCAAAATGCAAACTCGATCTGTAACGGGTCATTATCAAGCAACACACCAAAAATCATGCCAGTATATGCAGGCATTTCGAAAAAAAGTCCATACATGTGCATTTTCCATAAAAATTTCTGTCTTTCATGAAATTTTCTAAGTTTAGGAGCCGTAAAACAGTCAAAAGTAGGTCAACCGGGATGAAACGTGAACTCGATCTGTAACTGGTCTATATCTGTCCACACACCAAAAATCAGGCCAATATCTGCAGGCACTGCGAATAAAAGTCCGTACATGTGTATTTGTCATGAAATTTCATATTTTTCATGAAATTTTCTATGTTCAGGAGCCGTAAAACGGTCAAAAGTAGGTCAACCAGGACGAAACGGGAACTCGATCTGTAACTGGTCTATATCTGCTTACACACCAAAAATTAGGCCAATATCTGCAGGCATTGCGAAAAAAAGTCTGTACATGTGTATCTGTCATGAATATTTATATTTTTCATGAAATTTTCTAAGTTTAGGAGCCGTAAAACGGTCAAAAGTAGGTCAACCGGGACGAAACGGGAACTCGATCTGTAACTGGTCTATATCTGCCAATACACCAAAAATCAGGCCAATATCTGCAGGCATTGCGAAAAAAAGTCCGTACAACTGTTTGATTTCGGAATGACAGAAGGACGGAAGGACGGAATGACGGACATGGGTAAAACTATATGCCCCGGCCACTTTGTGGCGGGGGCATAAAAAGTGAATTTATAACCTTCATTCACACTTCAACAGCCTGATACATCCCTTTTTTTTTTATTTCATTCACATCAGAACGATTATTGCCTCTGCTTTTCTTGACTATGCCCTTTCACTTGACTTAACAGATTAGTAAGAAACATGCCATCTTAATCTGATGACTGTTACCAAACTTACCCTGATAGCCTGCCACCTGTTTATAATTTAGTGATAAACAAAAACTATGAGTACACTTTTACTCAGGAATACTATGAATATATGAGAATCTTCTAGGTGTGTCTGAACAGAAGCCTTATTGTTCTAATTGTTTTCTTATAAGGAAAAAGGAGGTGGCATTTGAAATAGATGCTGAAAATTAATAAGAAACATATCACTCAAGATAAACATGAACCTGTCAACAAACGCATTCTGTTACTGGCCTATATATAAACCACACAAAAAAATAAGAAATTTATGCAAATTATAGGTTACTGATAATATTATGGTAGCTGCTTCAGTTGTTCCAGTTAAAACATTATTTAATAACTGCTGAAAAAAAATGGCCCTCTACTTGGTTTGTCAAGGACTAACGCGCTAAAAGCAACCAATTGAAAATACCAATTAGGAAAGGGAGGATGTTCTATTATGTCATTCGCACTTACTAATTGTATATGATGGGGAATGTACACGTTTTGTTCGTCATGCATGTCCCAATCCTCAAGAACTGCTTTTGGTAAAATGAATATAATTAACACCTTCACAATTATCCAGGACCTGACTGGAACATGAATCAGGTACCTTTCAACCAGATTAACTTATGAGTATATAACTTATATCATGAATAAGCCTGTATATTCATAGATTTTTCCACACATGGATCCTCTGAGTCAAAGGGTGCAGGGCAGGGATATATAATTATAACCAATTATATTATGGGTGCCCATGACATAGTAAGACCTTGATAACTAAATATTATTCAATTTTTTTACTTATTGAGTACAATCTATTTTGTTCACTTTATTAACAGTAAAGAACCTAGTCTGACATGATCTTTCTTTTGCTTCAGTGTCAGACAGGCTCAGATCGTGAGTGCTAGACCCTCACAACTCTCCCGCAATATTGATCAAAGTCTGCCCTGAAATAGCTGCTGTTCTTTTATTGTAGGGTACAGACACCAAACACTACATGACAACAGTCACTGGCAGGCAGTCCTTGATCGGATCAATATGGACCCTGACTCAATTCTACTTACTGTTATTCTCCTAAGTACAATATATGTGTGTGTGTGTGTGTGTGAGAGAGTGTGTGCGTGTTTCTGGGTTTTAAAACAAATAAAATCACTGCACTAAAATCCAGCGCATGATCAAAGCCTGACTGACAAATGGCACATGCACCCATCATCTTATTATAATCATTCTCACGCTATACATATCATTAGGACAAACCTCTAGAGTGAGCCTGTACAACTATTTTTCTTCAGTTTAAGAATGATTATTAATAACCTCTATATATTTACATTTGAAAATCATCTGAATATTATTTTGGTTTCATTGGTAACACAAAAAACTTTAGATTTTAAGAAATACATTTATATTATCCTTCATTTAGTTTGTGCAGGAACACCAATATTTGATAACTTGCTGCTACAGAGTATATAATGCTAATTTTGTCCACTGAAAACTGTGTTGTAAGAAAGGAGAGACGGTTAGCACTCCCCTTGATAAGGACGGAAGAGGGTCTTGTGCCCCAACAACACACATAAGGCAAATTGCCCCTTACTTTGGGGCAACCTTATTTTTCACTACCATTACCAACCCTGCGCTTAGTATCAGCTCATAGTTACTCTGAAAGAAATGCCTTGACCATAAAAGCTTCCATTACCCTGAATGACTTGATTAGTTCTTAGGTCCCTACAAAGTACAATCCATAAAACAAGGCCTACAGGCCTGATGCGAACCTGTGCAAAGTTTGGGAGTATGAATGGAGGTTTATTTTTAAGATTTTAAGTCCTGCATATCTACCTTAGTCATTATGATTTCAGCAAAATGGACTTTTCGGACCTGCAAGTTTCAGACTAGAACATTTTAAAACTAGAATATGGGTAGTCGACAAGCAACTATGTGTATCTGCAGAAATCAGAGTGGGACGGGTGAAGTGAGGCATGGATTAAGTGGCAAGGGGAATAGAGTGAGGTGTGTTGCATATTAGCATGGATGTCTGCAGAGTAAACGTGAATGTAGGTGGTGCCACCTGTCATAAAATAGAGAAAATTGTCCAGGATGTATAAACCAGCAAAATTTTAGGTGGATAAGTCAAACCACTTCTGAGATATGAGTGATTTTATCCCAAGGCAGATGAACAGATGGACTGTGTGCATAAGTGGTAGCAGGTGGCGCCACCAGTTTTGCCTATGATGAAGAGCTATGAGAGATCTATACACAAGCAAAATTTTGGCCCAATCAGTCAAACGGGTCCTGAGATATGAGCTTGGATGTCAGCAGAGTAAACATGAATGTAGGTGGCACCACCTGTCATAAAATCAAGAGAGCTGTCCAGGATGTATAAGCCTGCAAAATTTCAGGAGGAAAAGTCAAACCACTGCTGAGATATGAGTGATTTTATCCCAAGGCAGATGAACAGATGGACGCTGTTCAAAAATGGTTGCAGGTGGCGCCATCATTTTAAGTGTATGTTATAAAGCTATCAAAAGTGCAAAATTTTTAGCCTGATTTTTTTTTTTTTTTGATAAAGCTATCAGAGGGCTACATTTGTGCAAAATTTTTAGCCTGATCAGTCAAACGGTTCCCCGAGATATGTGGGTTTATGTGTGGAAATAGACACACAAATGGACGCTGGGCAGCGAGGAAAGGTCAGAGGTCAACCAAAAATGAGGGTGCAGCAGTTCACATGTGACCTGATAAACCTGATTCGCTTAAAATGCAAACCAAGTTTTTTCAAACAGTTGAAAGATATAGTTCCAATAATCTGGGAATTCTGCATCTAGACATTGTGTCTAGACGTCTAGATGCTGTGTCTAGACGTCTAGACACATTGTCTAGACACCTGCCAGAGCCAGGTCAGTTGCCATGGTGATGCCTGGACCCAACCTGTTTATACTGAGTGACCTCTTGACTTGGCTGCTGAAACTCAGCATGTTGTCTAATCTGTTTTCAAACACAGAAAGCCTTTTTCAATTGGCTACAAAGCTTTTTTAAAGCTGTATTTACCCAATCTATTCTTATAAAACTGGCAGAACCCTACCATAGAATAATTCTAGTAAAGTTTAAACCAATCAGCTTAAGAGTTTTATCCTAAATCAGTGTATAAGCTAGAAGAGTAAAAATTACATTTTCGCTTGTAAAAACACATCAATGTAGGTGGCGCCACCAATACCTCAATTTCAGATATGACATGTGACAAAAATTGGTATAAAATTTGGTGATTTAGCTGTTTCTGAGATTTTAACTTTAGTGTGCTTTTTTGGACAGATGACTTAAGTTCAACCTCCTGTAACTCGGCCAAAAATCTCCCAACTGAAACCATTCAAACAAACTTGAGAAAGATTGTTCCAGGGATCATTTCTGTGAAATATTGGACAATTTGGCTGGACAGTTTTGAAGAAGAAGATTTTTAAAGCTTTTTTAGCTTTCTCCCCTATAAAATCTAAGAAAATGCAGTTAAAAAAACATAAACAAAATCCGAGTTTTTCAGATGACTGATTATTTGAAAAAATTTGGTGATGCTAGCTTCTGCCGTTTTTGAGATAGCTATGGTTTACGTACACACAACGCACGACAGACGACGCACGACTAACGATGGACGACACCGTACCATCGCATAAGCTCACAGGTTCGCTAAAAACATCAGTTACAAATTAATATTTCTTACTTTCCTCTGCCTTCTCTCTGGTTTCTGTTTGCACCAGATATAGATCCAATATGGCTGATTTTAAAAATTTTACTTTTAGCACTATTTTAGTCCTTGGTGACAAATTTGCATGTGATATTTATTTTTGACCTCCAAGTTCATACTTTCATAGCCAGTTCTCCATTTTTACCCACTTTTGTACCTGTTTTCTTATGACTGATTTTTCAAGTGCTGACCCTTCACTTTGGCCAGCCAAAATTTTGAATAATTCTATTTCTTGTCAAATGGATTTTTTGTCAAATTGCACATTCCTTTGGTAAATTATATGCATTATATTTTATCAGTAGCAGAAGACTACCAAAAATATAATAAAACTCACATCATGTTTCCAAATACATATATGAAAAAGTGCTATTTACATTGTCATGGTATTCTCACGTTTAAAGGCTTTGGGGCCATAGAGGGGTTCAAACAAACTCACCGAACCCCTCTAACCTACAAACTATGGGCTATGCACATCTGACCCAAAGATCTTTGGAAGGCTGATACAGACACATGCAAGGCTGATAGAACCCATATTAGCTGCCAGTGCCAACCACCTTGCACCATGGGCTGAGGTACCTGTTTAATTTGGTTGGTTAATAATTTCACTTTTATCCATTACTCAGAATCTTGAATTTGATGATGAGTTGACAGTGGCCCATAAGTATCTATTTCATGAAATATTAAACAATAATTCACTGATCATAACGTTATGTTTCACAAAGAAGTAATGGATAATTCATAAGATTTTGAGGTATTATTAAACAAAACTGTGAGGAATAATGCAAACAATCATAAGGAATTATTACATAGAATTGTACAGAATAATTCAGAGGATTATAAGATAATATGACAACAAAATTTTAAGGAATAAATCACACTATGGTTTTTGTTATACAAATTTGTCAGGAATAATTCACATGATCATATATTGTTATTTAACAAAATAATTAGGAATACTTCAAAAATTCCCTAAGGATTAGCCCTTGAAAAAAAATGGTCAAGGGCCATCAGGTCAAAGGTATACAGTAAAAGAATAAAAATGTGTATTGTTCAAGAAAGATGTGTTCATTTGATTTTTGAGAGATGGTGTGCTGATGAACCAGTGGTGCATCTGTCAAAGTTTGTGAATGAGGCAAGTTTGACTTGTGGATTAGCTCAATATGACCCCCTGAGACTGTAGACTGACCATGATCAAACTGAAAACTAACTGAAAGAAAGAGGTTCCCATGCATACATAATTCTGTAGGTAATAACTGACAAACAGATCTCAAAAAGGAACATCTGGTCAACCTGCAGGATGTCAACCTTGAACAAAATGAATGCCCGACTTTTGAGGCAGTATTCTTTAAATGCTGATAATTTAAGTGGCTCTATGATAACAAGAATAACAAATTTCACTAGTTAAGGAACAAACTCTGTTCCAATTATATAATATTTGAAATATTCAAAATAATTTGTTCATATCCAATATGCAGTTTACCTAACAAAGAATGTAGCAATGATCCAATGTGAGGTGTAAAAAAAAAAATACACTAACAATGTTGATACAGTGAGAAACCCAAATGATATATGTGTAAAAGGAGAACTTACCGGTTGCGATGTAGACTGCACTATCTGACTGTATGAGAGAGCTGCTGTCGGTTGTGAAACCAGAGAATATCCAGATGGGGCACTATGTAACTCTGGAAATTCATTTTCATCCTCAAAATGAAGCACCCCAGTATCCACATCGAGCCCACTGGGCTCGCCTGAAGTCCTAGATACATTAGAACTGGAATGAGCATGGTACAAGGCAAAAGGTTCATCACTCAATCCACCCACATCATCCCCACCCATCCCCGGAGTCTTCTTCTTCTTCCGCTTGTTCCTCCTCCGTTTCTTTTTGCCTGTACCTGACTCCACATTGTCTTCAGGTTCTGTCTTTACAGGGCCTTGAATGCCAGTGT
The DNA here is from genome assembly GCA_026874595.1 of Sipunculus nudus. Taxonomy (NCBI): domain Eukaryota; kingdom Metazoa; phylum Annelida; class Sipuncula; order Golfingiida; family Sipunculidae; genus Sipunculus; species Sipunculus nudus. Next base: position 36,299,499 of record CM049309.1, read on the forward strand.
ACGAGTTCATGTTATTTGTATCAGGCTGTATACTACCAGGGAGGGTTTGATATCCATGCACATACGGAGACGTATATCCATTATTAGGGTAGGTTATTACTCCAGCTGCTGGCGCCATGACAACATTACTGTAACTCATCATCCCTATTTGACTGTGTACCTGTGGTTCACTCACAGTCTCCATGGAAACTGCGGGATGAGTTCCATTTGAGGTTTGATTCCTGCGGTGTAATGGACTACTGTAACCACTGTCTGATTCCTCTTCTGAGTCTGTGGAGGTGTAATCTGGAATGTCTCCTGCACGTCTTGCCCGTACTCGACCACGCTTGAACAAGGAGTTAGGTCTATCTGCTAAGGTTTGGTTGGCTATTTCATCTGCAAAATCTGAAGAAGTCAAATAAATAAATAAACATATATATAATATATAATAAATGTATACAATGATAAGAAATAAAACAATTAAGAAAATTAATAAATTTACATTTATTTGTGCTAGTTTCTCTGTATGAACCAACAGGGATAACTTTGCTCTTTTCTGTAACAGGAGCATGACTGCAATGGGAGGAAAAGAGATGAAAGAAATGTAAACTAAAAACAGTTTTGCAAAATATTTTTATAGACTGGATTTACAATCATGTGTGTTTTACAATAATAAACAATAAATAAAAATAATAAACAATATTAAACACTTTCAAAATATGACAATGTGTTTTTCAAAAGGTGTACAATTGTAATACTTCGTCTCATTTGACATGTTATGATCAGAATACTCATCAAAGCATTTAATTACGTATGCTGCCCCCCCCACCCTTATTTAGTTAAATTAGTCAAACACTATCAAATGAAATATGAATTACATAAAAGTATATACAAGTACTACATATAAATTATAGATCTATTGTAGTATGAAATGTGGGGTCAAAATATACAATCATGCCACTGAGGGTTCAGGGATCTCTTATCAAAACCAAAGCCCTAGTTAAATTTTTGATGGTGTCACATATCTGACAATTTAGTATCTAGGTCTTTGTGGTTTATATGTTAATCAGTGCACATAACTTGAGAGGTCTCATGGCCACAGCCAGAGCATATATTTTTATATATTATAATATAGAAAGCTGGAAAAAGGTAAGATGATCTGCTCAATTTAAATGAGAATACTTGGCCCAATAACCAGCTAAATGTTTACATGATACAACTTTTTGTACACTTGGATGAAATTCTGAAATACTGATAACATCCATATCTTGCTATATCATAACTTTAGATCAAAGTCTTAAGATAATTGAAAAAGTCATTTGACAGCCGCCGACTGAAGCAGTAAAATATCTGTCAGAAATCAAGTCCACGCAACATCAAGTTTGTCCACAAAATATAACAAGGCATTCATGTGTGGCCTAACAATTTAGCAGATGAAACGAACCGTGTCATTGTTGAATGTGATCCTGGCTGACCTGTCCTTTTGACTTGAGTGCTGTGACATGAACTGATATTTGTCCAAAATAAAGGGGCACACACCATGCATGAAGTAACAGGACTCCCTGTTACACATCATGTACTTTCTTAGGTCATTCAGACATTTGCGTGTTATATATAATTTCTACATAAAATTTTATTAAACTGATCTTGATTTTTTCTTAAATATCTAATTTTGATTTAAAAATAAATTTTCAGGTCATCTCAATTAACTAATTATTGTGTGCCAACAGTCATGTGTTCCAGCTTGTAATTCTACAAAATTGCTGATCTGTCCCTTTAGTTGTAACATGTGACTTCATTTCATAATATAAATTTACTCTCATGAGTCATGGCCATAAGAATTACACATCAGCAATTATTATATTTGGTTTAAAGTGCCAAAATATCAGGTGTTTCTTAGCCCCTGTTTGTACAAACCTTGCCCTGTTCACAGGAAACTATATAGTCCAATAAGTGAACTTCAACAATTTTAAACAGTAATTACATCCAACACGCACCAGCATTTTCTATCACTAGTACACCTGTTACTGTCCATGCATTTCCCATAGTACAATTTATACCTGTCATGATAAATGCCCCAAAGGCCCTGGGTGAAATCTTATCAGCTTGATATACCAACTTCTGAGCCCTTGTAAAGCCATTACTCACCTGTACATTAAAATACTAACATCATTTTGGCTCTCAAATGTACATTACCAATGTCCCTAATTACTTGCCCCTTAATCTCAACTTCAGATCATCATGGAAAGCTATAATCTCTTAGAGACAGATTTTAGTATTCTGGCCACATCTACACTGACAAAATTAAAATTCCTCTTATGGCAGTGGCAGTACTATGTTTAAACTGCTGCTAGACTGGTGTAACCCTGGATCCATATGAACATTCAGACTTTATCCTCTCATCCTTAACACAACCCCTGATATTCCACTTTATTTCAATGTAATCTATGATTCTTTAAGTTAACTTGTACACAAACATACTGACCGACCAACCAAAAAAATGGGATTGGGAAATGTTTGCATGAGGAGGCATTGAGAAAGCAAATGAAGAACAAATTGGAAACAACAGAGAATACAACATTTACCTGTTTGATTGGCAGCATCCATAAGGATGATTGTCCTCGTCCTGGTTCGCTTTCGTCCGGGAGAGATAAGATTGTGAGGGTGGTTTGGTAACTGGTTGCTAGAGTTGATAGTGCCAACTTCATTCTGTATGCCCACACTCACCATATTATCCTTTTTCTTCTGTAATGACATAAATATACAATAATCATTTTCAGATGATTCATCAAAAATATATATGTGGCTATACCTGCATGTACTGGTACAACAGCACTGTGGAGTTCACATATCTAAAAGAAGACTATAAGTGTATAACTGAAGAACACTATAATATTCATATATAGGTCACCAAAATAACTAATACTAAGCAAATGTTTCTGTTAGTATGTTTGTAAATGGCCAAAAGGGACAGCACTGTTCAGTTCATGTACCTGCAAATGACAACAGCGGTGGAGCACTGCAAGGTCCTTAAACATATAAAAGGGTCTTAATGGAACATTCCTGTTCGAGTAACATAAAAACAAAGGACAACATTGGTAAAATATTGCAGCATCACTTCAGTATATACACTAGATCAGAACTACAGCATTCCCAGATAATGTGGTTGCCTTTTTATTTGTGAGAGTTCAAATTAGAGATAATTACGAAAGGGGAATTATTGTGAAAATAAAACCTTCATGAATAAAACACCCCATCTACACTGCTGAACAGTCATTTTTACACTAGCCTCACTGGGCTGGCATGTCACCCTGGCTATCCATGCCTGTTACACTGGAAGCTCAACAGCAAAATAATGATATTATATTGTGATCTGATATGTTTTGTGATCTGTAAATTAAAACTAATATGACCTACTGATACTGAACAAAAATGTACAATCGGCTGATACTCCCACTTGTATTCATCAAATTGTCCAGATTTTCAGTGAATATTAAATTATATATATAAAACTAGACATTTCTTGGCACTGCAGGTGCAAGAGTATCCCCAGACATAGTACAGCCCCCCTTTAAGAATAGGCTCCTGTGGCCTTGACCTTTGACCTTGTGACCCCAAAATTGATATTGATCATCCACTTTTATATATAAATCAATAGAGGTCTAGATTTATTGATGGGCCATATATAAGTCAGGTTTGAAATCCATATATTAATCCAAGCTTGAATTATCATCTCGGGAACTAATTTTTGGACAGATGGCTCCTGTGACCTTCATCTTTGACCTTGTGACCTCACAACTGACAGGTGTCTTTCTCTATTGGCAGGGGAACTGTATGTGCAAGATGAAATGTCTGAGATGAAATGTTTGGCTGAAAATGCATCCACAATCTTTTTAAAGATGTGTCCTGTGACCTTGACCTCTGACCTCATGACCCCAAAATCAATTCGGGTCTTGCTTTTCCAATAGGACATATACAAGTCAAGTTTGCAATCTATACATCAATAAAAGCAGGAATTATCATCCAGAAACTAATTTTTGGACAGATGGCTCCTGTGACCTTCACCTTTGACCTTGTGACCTCAAAATTGACAGGGTTCTTCCTCTCTTGGCAGGGGAACTATATGTGCAAGATGAAAGATCTGAGATGAAATGTTTGGCTGAAAATGCATCCACAATCTTTTTAAAGATGTGTCCTGTGACCTTGACCTTTGACCTCATGACCCTAGAACCTATAGGGTTCTTACTTTAGTGGTGGGCCATACATAAATCATGTTTGAAATCCATATGGCTATCAACACTGGAGATATCATAAGAGGTGTGTGATATGGACACATTAAAGGTCAAGGCCACTCTCATGGTAAAGGTCATGACCCAAATGTAAATAGACCTCATCCCATAACCCATCTCTCTACATGTGCATAATATGAAATAAATCTGTCCATTAGTTTTTGACTTATAATGCTTACAGTACTGTCAAGTGGCAATTATGGTGATATTAAAAGGCGTAAAAACAAGAAAAGGATAATAAGTGGCGCCACCAGTTTCTGGTATATCACATGGCTATCCAAGATCTTCTGTCACCTTGATTTTTGGACCAGTCCATGCAAGCTTACTCGAGAAATTTAAGAATTTGTGTTATTTTCAGCAAAAAAATGGACCTATTCAAGGTCAAGGTCACTCTCCTAGCATAGGTCATGACCCAATTTTAAATAGGCTTCGTCCCTTTACCTATATCTATACAAATGTAAAGTTTGAAAAAGATCAGTGAAATATTTTTTTAGTTACCCCCCTCACAAGGTTTTTCTGCGGCAGCGGCGGCGGCTGCGGCAGCGGTGGGACCGTCGTGAAACCATAGTATCCTGACTTTGTCTGGGGATACAATTAATAGTTTATTGTTTGGTGAGATTTTGAAAATCGAACCTTCACGTAACACTGAAAAGGTTAAATTGTGAAAAATTAATACTCCTGAATATGAGGAGAACCAAAAGAAAAGCCTCATGTGAACAGGAGGGGTAAACAGACATCGGGCTATACCAGAACTATACTTAAGCCTTACATATATTTAGTATATCACGTAGCAGCAATGCATCATTAACATACCAAGCAGTGGCTTAATAACAACATCATAATTAGAAAAGGTCTGACCAGAACAGCACAGCAGCATTCAAATTCCACATTTAATGCAAAAGAGAAAACTGCAATCGAAATAAATTATTAGTTTTTGTTGTAGACTTATTAGAACCTTCAGAAAAGTACTTTGAAGGTCACAGCAGTGTTAATGAATCAACCATAAGTCCTCAGGTGCTAAGTACTTATGAGCATGATGTAACGTACTAAACTGGGGGCATGTCTCACCTTTGTCTCAACCCAAGATTGAAGTGAATTATGACGCAAGTAATTCAATGTCAGGTCCAATGACAAATGTCACCTGGACATCTATGCAGGTCATCAGTGTGCACACAACTGGATAACTCATTTCTTTTTGCTTCTTTTTTCTTTATATGTACCATGACTCTTCAGGTAATGTCATCCCAACAGTTGTACCTTGGGAGTATTTACTGTATTGTTTATCAGTTTAAAGCCTGGACACTCATTCCCAAATGCCTATCTTAACACTGAGATGATCCGATAAGGACAACGCCTTGTATGTACTGGCAGTACCACCACAGAAGCATGATAAAGATCCACTACTGTATAGTATAAGTGCACGTACATGTATTATTTGTATAAACATTAATAAACCTAGACACAACTCCACAGTGGGTCAAGTTTTATTGCTGAACCACTCATAGTTTGCCACTACCGGGATGGTCAGAAGTGAGGGAATCAGAAATTTTATAACAAATTATATGAGAATAACGGTATATACTGATCATGCATACCTGTGGTTGTATTACGCTTACTCATGATAAGAATATTACAGTCACCATAATCCTTATCTGCCTGTCATTTTGAAGCTTATAAATAACACAACCAATACATGATCTATCTCCTACATAGAATATATGGACATTAAAAAAAAAGTGATGTAACCATAACAAATACAAAACAAAAGTTTTGACAGGTAGGGCGTGTTATAATCCAGTCCTTATACCTGTGGCAGAGTGGCCCTTATCATAATATTTACACCTGGGCAAATAAACATTCACTCTACCTTATATTTTCTTTAAAAAAACATGGGTGCTGAATATACATGGTAAAATGGCTTAAAAGTCTTCTGTAAAAATAAGGTTTTATTTGGCATAAAGTGAAAACATGAAAATTTTCAAAATATCTCTGGCAGCATTAAAATGACATTCCATAGTTACTAAATTACACATCACTGTTATAAAGCTTGGTTGGGACAGCCTTGTAAACCCGCCGTGGGTTACACACAAAAATAAATAAAATTGTATTAAAATAAAAACAAGGGACCTATGGGTCACGGCGCTCAGCTGTTATATATGATAAAAAAATATGATTTAGAAATGAGGCACATGCTGGTTTTGTGTGGTAATAAGTATAAGCTGTATTATGAGTTGTTGTTGTTAAGCTTATGTATGATTTTGATAGTACCTTTGGAGACAGAGAAGAGAATTGATTTCATTTATTTTATTAACAAATGGAGTACTATTGTCACACAGATTTTGACTTGGCCATATAACTTATAAGCAGAACATATAATATAAGAGTTTAACTATTTATTAAAAAAATTACAAATATTGTCCCAGATATAATTTTTATTTAAAATAATAAGAGAATCGTATGATTTTTAAAATGAAATATAACTGATATGATTATTAAAATAATATTAAAGAATATATTCATGAATGCATTCATGAATACATTTGGAAAGTATTTGCACTGGTATTCATATACTTTCATTTTTTCCTGAATTCCCATTCTTTATGCAAGAAATTTTATAATGGAGTACATATTCATATTCGTATTTAAATACAATTGCAAAGTATTCCCACCATGTCTGGTATTTATTCAGTTTTCACCAAACAATGGTGTTGAGAATCCAGAATGTACAAAATTCACACATTTAAATTATGATCATAAGTACCTGGTTTTATGGCTTTTATTTATATTAAAAAAAAAATAAATGTGATATATTTAATTGGGACTAATTTCACATCAATGTACACACTAGACACAGTAGGAATCTAGATTAATATTATCAACTGCATCTTTGTCTATCATTAATTTCCTTCATATGATCCCTAATGATTAGTAATGAATAATATGATTTATTTTTTTATTATTAAAATTGAACTAAAAAATGCCATAGGTGACTGCATGGTGTTATTTGGAATACGTGACATTCTATCTATCAATACAAGATTCTTATATCATCAGTAACTGCAAGTTATTTCCCTATTAATATAAACTAACAAATTCCTTTTCTATTTTTCTTTAATTTGTTATTAAAAACCAATAAAAATTGATTAATTTATTGTTATGTTGTTGGTTAAAACTACTTGATGAGTTGGGTTGGACACCTGGATCAACTGTGGCTGGCCATAAGCTGCCTTGCTGCCCCGGTATCTGCCTCGCCTCAAGCGTGCATAATTTGCTGAAAGTTCAACAAGGTCAACATACAGGTGACTCAAGAGTGGCTGGAGAGAGCCAAGGTCTGACATGGTCTCATAAAAACATTAATAAAAGCTACAATTTTTTGCAAATTTCTTTCAGCTTTCTAAACTAAAAAGCTGAAATCCATGTGTGTGCATGATATGAAAATTATATAAACAGAGCTCACATTAAACAAAAGTGAAATGGTCAAAGTTGGGCAAAATTTAAGGTACTAATTTTATATTTATACTAATAACTTATAAAATTTTAAAAATTCAGAACTAATTTTGGGTATTCAATTGAATCTTGATTAAATAATGTTACATCCCTGACAAAAAATCTCTAGCTTCAGCAAGCCCCTTGTTAAGGGAGTAAATGTATTTCTTGATTTTTTACAAAGTGCATATTGTTTGGGCCCATAACTTAAAACAATTACGCAATACTGACATCATTTCTGGCATGTGCACAGAGAATGTATTGAAAAACATGTATATTATATATGATTAAAGTCAGATCAGTGGTTTTGATATTAGGCAGTATTGAAGTGTAATAATGGGTTTTTAATTGAAAAATGAAGTTTTTCATTAATATCTCAAAGGTATTAAGTCCTAGTGACCAAATTCTTGGCATGGTAGGGAATTTTAGAGACATCTAATTGTATGCCAGATTTTAGGAACTGAGAGCTTAAGCTGGGGAGCTGAGCTCTTGCAAACTGCATAACACTAGCCTGATGTAAACAATATGTTACATGGTGCTTGAAAACTTGAATAAAATCTACAGTTTTTGATCAACTGGTTTCAAATTTTTTGGTGTTAACAGACAAAATGCTAACAAAAACATGCTGAGAAAATTAAATCCACAGTACTTACAGGAAAAAAACGTGCCATGGTCAAAGTTAGGCAAAATTTAAGGTACCAATTTTTTGTTTTTGCTAATATTTTAAAAAATTTAAAAGATTTTGATCTAATTTTGGGTATACAATTTAATTTTGATTAATTAAAGTTATATTACTTGAAAAAAAGTCCATAGCTTTAACAAGTTTTGTGTTAAGTGATCAAATATCTTTCCTGATTTTTTACAAAATGCATTATGTTCTGGCCCATAACTTTCTTAAATTATATAATACAGACATAATTTCAGGCATGTACATAGGAACTATATCAAGGAATATTTATGGTAAATATGAGGAAAAACAGATGAGTGGTTTTGATATTAGGCAGCCCTAAAGTGTGAAAATAGGTTTTTAATAAAAAATTGAGGTTTTTCCATAATTTCTCAAAGGAACAAAGTCGCAAAGACCCAGTTTTCGGCTTGGTAGGAGATCTTGGGGACAGCTAACATTATGCCAAATTTTGGATTCCTAAGTCTTACGGTTTCAAAACGTGCCACATCTACGGACGGACGGACGGACGGACGGACGGACTGACGGACGGACAGACGGACGGACAACGGACAATGGACCACGACTATAGCTCAGATGACTTATAGTCAGCTGAGCTAAAAATTCTTCAGAAGACAAATAAATAACAAGTGTGGGAACTATGAGACAAAGTGAACAAATATCAAAATGTTTACATCACCATACTTTTATGGAAGATCATGTCTTTAATAAATATCTCATCCAATCATTGGAACATAATATTCCTGAAGAAATGAACACTATATTAATGACTAGTATACATGTATGTACAGAAGTATGGGTGAGCAAATCCTGTAATGCATGTATAAAATACTGAGACATGTCAGAAACTGAAGACAGAGTATTGGTGACATTTGAGGCTGATCTAATCTTCTTTATTCAAGTACAAGGTTTGTACCTAAGCATAAATCCAGGAATTTTCAAGTCCAGTTTTATGAAAGCCAAGGAACTTTCTGATGCCATGATCACACCAAAGCTGGTGAATACAAATGCAAAACTTTTTCAAGCAGAAACTCCAATAATAAGCTCATAGGAGAAACTGAAAATCAAGAAAACAGCTCTGAAACACAAATCAAGACATCAGGGAAAAAGTGTTAGTTTCAAGAATGTAAAGGCTTGGAAATTATCATTTTTAATTCAAGCACTTTGAATAATCCAAGGACCCCTAAAAATCCTATGTCAGTCTTGATGCCTTACGTTATATCACTGATCAGCGGGTGATAACAAGTGAACATAGCCCTTGTTATGACACTTGAAATTATCTTATTTTAAAAAAAATGTTTTTGCTATTTTTATTGTTAGGAACAACTAAAATGGGCATGTATCATATATATATATGTACCTTGGCATGAATTTGATAAATGTACCCTTGACTCATATATTCTTCACATTTAAATGAAAATTTACATGTGTGCTAGAGTCCCTTTATCTGTTAGTCAAATGCTTTATTTAAACCAATGTTTCTAACACATTACACATGTACCTCTAGTGACCAAATTACAAGGATTCTGAGGGTAAATACCTAGCACATCTACAGAGGATAATTGTTCAGTCAAGTACACAAGCATGATGCAATTTAAAGTGTCAAATGAGATTTAACAACTAACACTTCTTGAATCAACCAGCTGGTACCTGCTGATACACTCTTGCCTGTGTACAAAAACTGCCAGCTGTGCAATACATGAATTCCTGATGAACCTTAATTTTCAAGTGAGTGTGAAAAGCAGTATGCTGATTAAACTGTCAAAATATAGGACTGCATATGCCCAATTTTATGATCAAGTCTACTATCTTAACCTTGTTCTCTAATCAACACCAGGACAGAAGGAATGTACAGACTTGGTCAAAATAACTCTGGTTTAATATTAAAATGCCTTCTTCTTTTATTAAAATCATTCAAAAAGTTGTTTAATTACACATCATGTTAAACCTGGTACAGTTTTCTTTCCAGTTGTTTACATTTTCATAAATAATATTTTTTTACAGATTTCAGTAGAACAAGGGCAAAGTTGATCTGTGCAACAGATCTAGTATGTATTGTATATTTTCATACACCTTTCACCATTATTCTTCACAATCTCATAAATAGGTAATGTGCATTATAAAATTATGGGTCTAAAGCATTATTCTTTATAATAACTAAATGGATTATATGCTTATTATCACCAATTAAATAAGAGTATTTAATATTATAATATTCTTTAACAAACACTTATTTATTATAAAGTAAATGCATATAATCCTCAAAATATGAGTTTTTACCATTATTCCCAACAACTAACTGCCTTATGGGTGTATCATCAAAAAACGTGTTTCATACAATCATAATTATTTATTACTTGTATCCACTGCAAGGAAGCTGATCAGACCACTGAAAGTTCTGAGATGGCACTTCAGGTGCGCTTTTAGTACATTTTGACTCTGTACTAGATGAAGTATATATACACTCCTGCCATATCTCTGTTGTTTGGGAGGGCAGGCATTATTTATGGTGACAGGGTTGGGAAACAGCATGCAATCTTCACAGTGATCACGAGGAACTGCTGATTACCTTCTCATACCTGGATCCTGTTGTAGCAACTAGCTCTGTTTGTTTACAACATGCATACAATAGTTATGGCCAAGGATTTGACAGTACATGCATGAGGCTCACACCCAACTTCAAGCTTGCCCTTGCAAGGCACTTGAGCCTTGGAATCTAAACAGGAATACAGGAATGCTCAAGGGTCCAAGATTAAACACGATGTGAATATGTATTACAAATTAATCTGATCTATATTCTGCCTTAAATAAAGTCAAATAAATAATGAAATAAATGAAAAGCAAGATGTCAAATGTGCTGTCATTTATGTATGTACCCGATTAATTTTTGTTCCCTAATGTGGGCCTCTTACCATGAACTTCAAAGATTCAAAAAGCGTACCATACAATATATAAATAACCTCAAACATTTATCAAATTCCCTCACAGTATATTTCATTATACAACACATATTCAATCTGGCCTAGTGTCCAGAAAGAAAAATAGTGGAAAAAGGCAATAAAACCAAACAATCTATGCACCAAGTGAACTGTTTTATAAATAGAATTTCCCACCAGCTCTGGTCACGCATTTGCTGTTCTTTGGTGTGGAACCCACGCTTCAGAATGCTGAATATATAATCATGCATCCTGTGACGTCATGAATGAAACCAAAACATGCACCTGAAGCGGATAAATAATAATTATAACTACCTGACACTATGTCCATTTGGAAAATAATTTAAATGATTTGACTTTATTTTTAATTGATTATCAGGACCTCTGAATGACAGCAGCAAAATGTGTGTGTATCATAGTCATGGAGCTGCTCAGCAAACACAATAATGAAGGGTTCCTTTAATTATCCGGCTTCAATAATTCACCTGCCCTGAGATAACTTATGAATAAAAACAAAAATATGATTTTATTTCACAGAAAATACCAAACTTTTTTATGAAACATTTAAAATTTCATATTTTAACCCTTGCACCGCAGCTTTTACATCCCTAATACAGACAGACTGACACATAACAGTAGACTTTTAAAGCTGTTTCCATCTGAAAACATTGCTCCTACTGCTGAGAGAACACCTTTCCACTTAAATAACAAGAGCACCACAAATGTGCATAATACGCCGTCATCTATCTGGTGACCTCTGACCCCATTAAATATGCGTGAATTTTTATGAGAATGTTATTCAGGTGAGAACCTATTGGTAGATATGTAAAATGAGTATCATTTGAATCCATAGGGATTTTGTAAGTCACCAAGGAACCTCCAAAGTGTGGTGACCTCTGACCTCATAAATATGTGTAAATTTAGCTGGAATTCGAACTTAGGCAAGTTATTGATTAACATTGATAATTAGTTTTATCAAAATCCTATATTTTCTTTTAAGGTTATCCAACGACACCGCAAAGAAGCCAAGTGACCCATGACCTTATTTAATATGCATGGACCTTGCCCGCAATCTAACTTGGGCAAGATGATCTGTTTGCAAGTACTTATGGTGAGTTTTGTGAAAATCCATCAAAGCCCTGATAAGTTATCGCACCAACACTAAAAGTTAACGGACAGATGGATGGACTGACAGTGGGTATACCATAATATCCCGTCATAAGACAGGCATATAAAAATAATTAATAATGTGCAAATCCACCTATCTTTCAAGAGGTTATGAAAAGAAAACGATTTGAGGCAATGTAGGATGATAACATACTTGACTTAACCTTTATGAACCCAAGATGGAAAGAGGGGAGGAGCAAAGGAGGTGAAGATTAAGAGACACTCAAGCATCACATGGAAATTTATGCAAGACACGAATGCACAGATCCCATATACAGAAAACACGACTATCATGAGTAAAAATAAATTACAGCAGTTAACTCTAAGCTAGGTGGTAACACCCTGTAATTCTGCTCAGCACGACTCTGTCATACCTCATTAACCTCCATGGCTTCATTCACTCATGGCTGTGTCTATGTTATTATATTCATCATCCACCTTCTATACCTTCAACGGTAGTTTTCTTTATCTCATTACAAACTTAATATGAGTTTGAAAGCATCTATATATAAAACATTTAATTGATGAGACAAAAAGTCAATGATTAAACAAATTTGCAATGAATCTATCATGTACTTCCAACAAATTATGTTTAACAGGTGAAACCAAGAAGAATTTTAACCTTGGTTGGTATGCAGCACTGTTTGGTTTTTAATTCTTTAGGTCGGATTTATCACTGTAAGTTCAACGTAACATGTCTTTATCATTTAATTATACATATTTATGAAAATTGATATTATTTTGCAAATAAAATATTTCATTTGCATGTTGAAAGTGTTTGTAGGATAACTGAGATAGGGAAGGAGAGAATACATGAGTGGCTGTAAGTAAAAGAACATTTATCAGTGAATGTATCAATATCTGCACTGTTATTGGCATCATTCCAAAATGATTTGTGCTTTATCGATGGAACCTACAAGCTGCTAGCCCAGATCTTGTGGTGACAAAAGTCGGCACTCAACTAACATTGGCACCCACTTTGTGAGAACAAACAAGCATTCATGTAATTTTAAAGTCTCACTTTTACAAGCTACAATATTCATGGAAATCTTAATAAATACTTAAAATATTAAAATAATAAAACAAAATAGCCATGGTATATAGTTATGGTCACTTCCCTTCTGGAGGTAAAGAGGGAACAATTTAAATATATTTTATTATAAAGTGACATGTTAAACAGTGATGGTCTACCTGTATGTCTTTTGTTCCCTGATATTCCAGGAGTATATCTATATGGCAAAAAAATATATCCTAGATCACTGTTTAAAATCTGAAGCAGTGCAATGAAGGGCTAAGTACAAGTCAGTGTTTCAGACTTGTGATTCAGACTTCTTCCCATACAATCTTGGTCAGGGGGTTGAAATAACAAATATGAGTGTTTGGTAAACACACATACTTATATCTTATTACATTTTATATGAACATTTTGACAATTCAATTTACAAAATAATTCTGGGACTACGCCAGTATTCCCTCTATGGTGTACTATAGTGTACTTTATCTCCTATTACTGCCCACGGGAGAGACATGTCCAAGTGAGTGGTCTTCTCACAGTTCATTTCAGATTAACATCTATTTATGGGAGCACTGCGAATTCAGAAAAAAAGTCAAGATGTTCAAATTTAAGATTCTTTTTAAGGACACAGCTACAAAAAGGGGATCTACGGTAATGTGTTTTACAGCTTTGGAATGAAGCACTCAATTTTAGTTTAAAACCTTTAAAGAGTCAGTAATTATGGCAAGAGGTAAATAGCTTTTCCCAAAAAAATATGATAATCACACAAACATTGTACCCAGGACTATTTAAATATATATTTATACCAAGAGTGAGCAAACTAAGGCCCATAAGTGTCCTTGCATAGTAATGTCATTTTGTGCAGGATCATTCTGGCATAGAATTATAATGCCTTTACAGGGGTACCTGTTTCAATATTTTTGGCTTAGATCATTTTGAATGGTATCCATTTTACTTCTGAATCATGCTCAACTGATCTCCAGCTGTAATTAATTGATCAACTAGCAGGCAACATTTGAAATGAAGAAAAGTTTACCTACCCCTAATTTATACAAAGTAAAAAATTACATCATATGAAATACGTTTTTGACCAGTGTTAACCTAACATACAGTATTGTCAGTTACATAGGGGTGGAACTGATTATTCTGTAGAAAAAAATATAATCTGAAGCCGGGTATTATGTCAGCAAAATGTTCAGATTGGTCCAAAAAGCATATATATATATATATATATATATATTGTATATCTAGGTGTCATGGTCATCTCAGATCACATGACCATTTTAAGGAGCTCACAATATCAGATAAAGTTGCTCTGTGAGATTTGAATATGATGAAAACAGTTGTGACTTGTGCTTAAACATGAAAGTGCTAAAAAAGATACTTCCTGACACCCTTATAAAAATAAAGGGACTTGGTTTAAAGACAGACCTCTCCTACTTTATCAGTCTAATACCCTTCACATTTTTCCTTCCTCGTCTTTTAATGCCTGTTTAACCTTGCAAAAATCTCTGTTCCCTTGATACCATACAACAACAAAACATAAAATATGGACTGGAAGCTTATTTTTTCTTCATTTGCCAAGCACCAAGGGGTTTTGCTTGGAGAATGATTCCAGTGAAACCACATTATTGTGTTTACAGACTTTCCGTATAGTAAAATACCACAGAAGTTACACAGTGACATCCTTGTTCAGGCTGAAGTGAACTTGGACCTACCATACATCTACACCATGACTACGACTTCAATTTCACTTGATAATAACAAGACCTAAATCTAGAATATAAGTATAAGCTACTACTGTCATTTGGGGAGCCGGCCCGGCCGGAGATTATATCTCAGCCAATGGTCCTGCTCAATATTCACTTCATCCTTATCAGTGATAACAGATCCAGCAGCCTTTATTTGTTACAGCAAACCCTGTATACAATACTGAACTATATGAGGCACAGTACTGTATGAGCACTATTTCTATCCTTGCAGATCTATGAAAATCAGGATCTGTTAATACAGCATTATGTGGTATTTCTCATGATCAGACTTATTACATACCTATTAAATCTGGCTCAGAAATGTTGTGAAAGAACAAAGCAAACCTTTGCCTGGTCATTGACAACCAACAAATAAATTATTAAATACAAAATGATCCTACCTTGCTTCTTCCACGATCAGATGATTTGCTTCTCTCTGATCCACTCCAGGTATCACTGGTTTCTACCTGTGAGTTCAATGCATGGCTGGATGTTGTATATACCCTGCCACTAGTTCCAAAACTGTTGTAGTCCATTGCAAAATGATTATGTTGCCAAGGGTTGGCAGGATTAATCTGTTGAACAGGATATGGATAACCATAGCCCTGAGGTGAATTTAGTCCACTATAAGTTTGTGCATGTGCTGGTATAGTTCCTATAAGGGATGAAGGTGGTCCCAAGCCAGGGGGTATCACTTGGGTCATTCCCATGGGGCGCATGTGTCGTCCTCCTGGCCCTACAGCACGAAACTGACCCCGATGGGAATGCATCCCTGTAAACATTAAATATATATTAAGCAGATGGAATGTTATCATTAATGGATTATACAAAGTTTCATTACACAATTTTTCTAGTTTATCCTAGATGATTTCCCCATCAGTTTTACCAATTTAAATAAACAAATGATTTAATTTTCAAGCAATTAACTTAAATGGACAAAAAAAAGTTAATTTTTATATTTAAATGACAAAGAATAAACAGCCATTTTGAACAAAGTCCTATTATCAAGGCTGCTTTCATTTTAACCAGTCAAATATGTAAATATACATATACAAATGGTGTTTACAAACTAATAAACAAACAACAAGACAAACAGTTACAGGAATTACAATATTCAAAATAATCTCAGAGCATATTTCAATACCCTGGACAGAGACCAAGCTCTTATATTACATGTGACATTGAACTGTGAGGGTGTTTACCTGGCTGTGGCCTTGGCATCCTGTAAGCTGTTGAGCTGGGTAATGATGGCCTGCCTGGTCCACACCACTGCACCGGGCCCCTAGAAATAAATGGAAATAAAAAGAGTTTAAATAACATCAATACTATGTACTATAATGGTACCCACAGCTTTATATAACAACTGTACTGCATAACCACAAGGCTGAGCAACAACATTCGATTCACAGTAATTCCAAGCCACCTTACCCTATGTTCGATATAATATTTAGTTATATTTGTCATTTAATATTTTGTCAAATTCATCATTTAATATTTTGTCATGTTCCCATTTGATATTTAAAAAAATTCCCCATTTATTCTTTTGTCACATTCTCCAATATAATACTATGTGATATTCCCCATTTGATATTTTGTAAAATTTGTCATTAATACATTGTCATATTCCCCCATTTGATATATTGTCATATTCCCCATTTAATACTTTGTCAAAATCCCCATTTGATATTTATTCATATTCCCCATTTATTATTTTGTCATATTCCCCAATATAATACTTTGTGATATTCCCCATTTGATATTTTCTCATATAACCCATTTAATATTTAAACATATTCCTCATTTAATATTTTTTATTCCCCATGTAATATTTTGTCATATTCCCTATTTAATATTTTGTTATATTCCTATGTAATATTTTGTCATATTCCACATTTAATAATCCTTCATATTCTCCATTTAATATTTTGTCAACTCCCCATTTGATAATTAGTCACATAATTCCCTCCAGATTTAATACTGTCATATTCCTCATTTGATATTTTGTCAAATTCATCATTTAATATTATGTCATATTGCCCTCAAAACTTAACATTGTCATATGCTCATTTGATATTTTTTTTTCAAATTCCCTTTTTCATATTTTGTCATATTCCCCATTTAATAGTGTCATATTCCCCTCCAAATTAAACAATTACATTCCTCGTCTGATATTTTGTCAAATTCCCTGTTTAATATTATGTCATATTCCCCTCAAAACTGAACATTATCATATTCCTCATTTTGTCATATTCTTGTTGTTAGAGGACTCCTAGGTTGTAACAGATGCGATAATAGATTAAAATCTTGTAAAACACAAATTCAAGAATTGGTCTTTTAGAAAGCAGTATTTATATATATATATATATAAACAACACTTGTGTAAACCTACTGGACGTATTCCATTTATATCTTTCTGACCTGATACATTAAGCAGCTGCTAACAATGCCTTTTTGTTCTTAAATGGATACCTACAATAATAATTGTTATCAGTTGAAAGGAAATCCAAAAAAGTTTAGTGCATCATTCACACTTGGTATACAAACAAAAATCACCAGAGCATAAAACTGTTTGCTTTATGGCAGCTCCAAAATGATATGTGAAAAGATGCAAACTGTGAATATTAGAAGAAACAGAGTGGATAGCAAGGTTAGCAAGCAGATATCCAATCTGTCTAGTTATCTGAATATTAGGTTCAGCTAAACTCCTCACTCTCACTCTCACTTACATAGTGTGTGATACAAATACTGATACCCGTCCAGAAATAACCTGCCACCTTCGACTGCAAAAGCCCAGCACATGATACATTTGAATAAATAATACTGCAGACGTGGTAAACTTAATATTATAA
Organism: Sipunculus nudus; assembly: GCA_026874595.1. Lineage (NCBI taxonomy): Eukaryota > Metazoa > Annelida > Sipuncula > Golfingiida > Sipunculidae > Sipunculus > Sipunculus nudus. The sequence goes on from CM049309.1 coordinate 36,317,656, forward strand.
CTCTATTGTATTAAATTATGAATTTAATCTAATTTTACGTTACATGCATTCAGTCCTACTTAAGGAAAATGTATTCTCACCTGATAAGACTTCACAACTAAGTAACTTCTTTACTGCCCTGCCTTGAATACATATGAGCATACATGAAAAGGACAGTCACACATGTCAACTTGAAGAGAACAGTGACAGTGAAGCGAACAGTGACAGTGAAGCGAACAGTGAAGCGAACAGTGAGTCTGACACTTTTCTCGATCACAGCAGGTCACAGTACTGCTATTTCTCTCCCTAAACCTGATCCTTTCTGTACACAATTAAAAAAAAAATACCCTACATTCCATCCATGGATATGCTAGAGTAAACATGCAGGCCTGTCCATCAGCTATATATTTCATTCTTAAAAGTGAGCTCAATGCTTTTGTTCACAGCTTTTGGGTACATGAATAACAACATGCTCACCTCTGATTCTGGCTTACCACTACATCACACTCTACAAGTCACAGTATAATCATTTATTCTTCCAAACTGACCTATAAAACCACAGAGGTCAGCAAAACTGACCTGTATTCATTCCACAGACATGCTTGAGTAATCAGACAGGGCATTCATATTATCTGTAATTCATTTTGTCTTTGCTCCGCTCTTGTGGTTACGTGTCCTTTAAAAGTAAAATGGTGCATTGAGAAAATTATATGTACTGGAACAATTGAGTGGTGTTTGTACAACCATAATCACAGCCACTTGTCACAACAATTGAAAGACAGTATATATACAATGGTTCTGTCAATTGTGATGTCATTTTTCACAAAAACGGCTCCTAAGTGCAAGATTAAAAATGACCTGCTTGTAAGGTTTTTAATGAATGACTTAGTATACCATGATGCTCAGGAGAATTGTATTTTGGCACACTAAAAATGTCATACTGATTATGGCACAAGACAGTCCTGGGGATCTGGTGCTATCAGTCTATGTAACTGCATAGATATGAAAATAAAATGTACATGGTCCAGTACATAAAACTGATCTAACCTACCCAATGTGACCTTAATCTTATATTCCTTCATTGAATAACCAATCAAGTAACTGTAACTGTACGCTCTTTACACAGCGCTTTACCTATAAGCCTACTACCTATATCGTAAGTACTGTTTGTTTTGACCTCATATCCTGAGACACTACACCAGAGGGTGGCACTGTATTTTGGTCCAATCAGATGAGACCTGGTGGTGGAAGACACGACCTCTATGATTGGCTGAAATGGTCATGTGACTAATAAATAGCAAATAGAAATGCTGTTTGCAAAACCTTTTTAGGGGTTGAAGAGGCCATTGTGTATGAGCTAGACCACAAACAGATTCCATATATATTTGTGGTCCTCTTGACTGCATGTAAACAATGCCCGAAATGCGACACACAACTGATGTGACAAGAATTTTACATAATTATTAAGCCGTGTTGTAAGCAAAACAGTTTACCAGTCGAGCAAGGAATACACATGCAGAGACAATGTTGTTACATTTTGTTTTGAGTGACAGCTCATCACCCCAGCAACCATTTGAATAGGCCACAGGCTCTAAGAGAATGGCCCGACACGTGGTTTGCACAGGTCCTTGTGCACATATGATGCACAACCAGTGATTTGTAATTTCAAATGAAATATAACAACATTGGCTCAGTGCACACCTTGCTGACTGGTTTCTGTTTTGCTGGCAACAGATACATGGTTACTCAAACATAGCTGTAATGTCACAATCGAATCAGTTGATGATGCAAGAAAGTAGAAGGAGCAATTAAAATTTGACTATTTTTTACTAAGTAAGAGTCAGTCAATGGGATTTCACATGCAAGCGACCTTTGTGACATCATTGTCTTATAAATGGCTCTTATAACCATAAACATGGAAAGGAATCTGTGTATGAGTATTTCTGGGGTTCATTAGCTTAATCAGGTCAAAGGGGCAGAGCCTAAGGGATGTGGTGGTTAGGTCAATTCTATGAGCCCATGAAGGGAGGTCATATTGTTGAGTTTGTCCTTAAACAGACACAGGGAGACAAAAACAATCATATGTAATATTAGTGAGAGTTGGACAGATTCTTGACAAAGTACGTCTATGTAAACTTGCGGGAACTCAATGGAAAGTGTGTTCATGTCTCCTATTGAAAACTGAAGATATGCTGTCATCACTTCAGCCAAGTTTAATATATATGTTGAGGGAAGAACGAGAATCTGGCAAGATCCAGAATCTTCTCGGGAAGAATGAAAATTCGCCTTTTTCCTGGGAAGAATGAGAATCAATTCATACTGTCACCTGATCCTCATTTTTCCGGGACAATTGAGAATTCTGGTTTTTCCCTGGAAGAATGGGAATTCTCATTTTTCACAGCTTCTTGTTTTCTCACAACTTAATATCAAGAATCTGTTCTAGCTATTATTATAATAATAGTACAAAAACAGAAGAAACTTGTTATACATATATATCACTTGAAATTGTAAGCTTCATATTATATTCACATAATTCATTATATGTGAGTATATATTTATTCTTTTAACTACTTGAACAGTTCAGAATTAATGTGAAAGAAATAAGTTTCTTTCTGTAAAAGAAGAAAGAAAACTACAAAAAATGAGAAAAGGGTTAAAGTTGCAATTAATGATTCCCGTTTTTCCTGGGATAAATGAGAATTCTCATTTTTTCCGGCAAGAATCTGGATTTTCCCAGATTCTCATTCTTCCCTCGACATATACATGCCCACTTTGATTTACATGTCTGATTCCTAACACTACCACCTAATATGAAGCTTGGACTTACATTTGGTGTCAAACTGGGACAGTGTATGAAACAAAATAACCAGCATTATACCTTGATATATAATGTACATTTGATATCAACAGAACAGAATGTCTCTTGCTAATGGTCTCAAGTGCAGCAAGCTGATGTGATTTGGGTATTTCCAAAAGGGGTCATAAACTCTGACATCAGGTCTACCCACAGTAATTATCATCTAAGTTTCTTTTACTTTTTGTTAAGCTTGTCCATGCAGTATCTGCTCCACCCATGATGTTAAATAAAACTAGTTGAATCTGACAACAAATTAACCAAAAATGCTTGCTTTATTATAATTATTTACCCTAATATCAGAAGGACCTTTATGTTACGCTCGCACATGCAGTGCCTTGTGAAGCTGAAAAGACAACCTACTGACCTCCTGTAGAACTAGTTTTGACACATTATATCAAATAACATGTACTATGTCATCCATCAGAACTAAAATGGTGACAAAATATGAAAAATATCAGTCATTATAATCTTCTCTCACTCTCTTTCTCTCTCTCTCTCTCTCTCTCTCTCCCATGAATTATAAGATTATTCAACATGCAGAGCGTACCTGTTCACACATGTCTGGATTTAATGATTGCCTAGTACAACTCAACTTGCCTTTGACTGGCTCCTGTCTGGTCTGTGACAAAAGGATAGCAGCTTGTTATGTAGTGTGGAAGCTCTCCAACACTGTACTGTTGAGCATTTAATCCTCCATTAACAAACCCTCCACCACCGGGTCCCTTGAACTGGCTCGGCACAAACGCTTCTGCATCAGCTGACAGCCTGGTTGGCTGACCCTACAAAAAACACAAGCATACCATAATATTTTCTTAATTTTCAAAGAGAATAAATTATGCTGAACAAGAGAATACATCTTTTAAGATTCAGAGAGACAAAACATGAATGATAATAAAAGATAGAGAAAAAGTATTCAGATTTAGAGAAACAAAATATCAATGTTAAATAGGACAGAATGTTAGGCATACATAATAAACAGCAAAGAAAATCTGCTAGGAACTTGTGTGGTCTAAATATCAAATAAAGAGCTATGATAGCAGACTTATATAAGATTTATTTTTCCAGCGAAGTATATCAATTAACAATACATATCATATTATGCAACAGAGCTCCTTGTGCAATGTAATATTACCCTGAATCAGCCTGAATCAGTACCACTGGACAATCATACACCCCTTTCACATGGCAAACGTTTTCAAACTGATTTCTCCAAAGTGGTTTGGCCAAAACGTTTAAGTGCGTTCATATGGGCATAAGGCCAAATCATTTTTAAACCATTTTGCAATTAAGCAAAGTGAATAAAAGGATTTGCATTCAAAAAGTTTTGAAACCACCTAAAAGTTTTGAAACCACCTCCTGAGCTAGAGTCAAATCACTCTAGCCAGTTTGAAAATGCTTTGGATTGCCGTGTTTGCAAAAATCTTGATCCCCGTGTGACCAGGGTGTTAGCCAGCGTAAGAATGAGAGATGTTTGGTCATCACAAGAACAGTCACTCATCAGCTGAGGAAAATGAAGGTTAAGTATACCTATTCCATGTGTTTGTTGTGTGAATGGATGATTTCATCTAGATCGCAGACTTCGCCCTGATGTGATTGGCTCTTACACTAGCCGTGACAAACACGACTCAGTTAGGACCCCACACTGAGTCGTGACACAAGTCAAATTTAGAACCACCCTGCAGGTCCACGCACATACATGTGCTAATAGTTTTTGAACAAATCACACAACCTCATGTTGTTTTGTGGAAAAACAGATAGAAACTAGATGTGTCAGTACAACACAAATGCCCCTGCCTTGAGCAAATTAGAAATTTGTTAAAGTTTGTAAAATTTTCTATGTTCAGGAGCTGTCATACAGTCAAAAGAAGGTCAATTAGGACAAAACGCAAACTTGATCTGTAACCGGTCATGATCAGGCAACACACCCAAAATCAGGCAAATATCTGCAGGCATTGTGAAAAAAAGTCCCTTCATGTGCATTTATCATGAAAATTTCTATTTTTCATGACATTTTCTAAGTTAAGGAGCTGGCATACGGTCAAAAGTAGGTAAACCAAGACAACATGCAAACTTGATCTGTTAGTGGTCATTATTCGCCAAAACATCAAGAACCAGGCCAATATCCGCAAGCATTGTGAAAAAAAGTCTGTACATGTGTATTTATCATGAAAAATTATATTTTTCACGAAATTTTCCTGTTCAGGAGCTGTCATACAGTCAAAAGTAAGTCAACTGTGACGAAACACAAACTCTATCTGTAACTGGTCATGATCTGGCCATGCACCAGAAATCAGGCCAGTATATCTGCAAGCATTGTAAAAAGAAAAGACTGTACAAATGTTTGATTTCAGAATGACAGAAGGATTGAATGAGGGGATGACAGAATGACGGACATGGGTAAAACTATATGCCCCGGCCACTTTGTGGCAGGGGCAAAAAAATTTTTTTCCTCCAGGAACTGGGCTCATTTTATGTAAAATCTATATTAATATTTTTTTCACAGGCAATTATGTTATATGATAATATAATAAGATTTGGAATATGTTTGCTTGACCTTCCAAATGTGGTGATGGGGTTAAAACAACCTTGGAACCCAAAGTCAATAAATACCAGTCTGTATTACTAGTAAACAAGTTACTTCAACCTAGAACCTCCTTGCCTATAATGAGTAAAAGTCTTGTGTGCCCCGAAGTAAGTGCCAGAAGTACAAATACTTTAAACAGATCCTCCAAAAGGTTGAGGATATTATTAAACCTGACCCATTTTTCTTGGCAGAACCACAAATGACTGTATGCGGTACACTGGGAGTACAACACAGGTTTTTATATCAGATATTAGATGAGTCACATATACAGTCACTGCTGATGTTAATATAAATGTACATGCATCAAACCCTAGTTAACATGGCTACAACATGTATTTTATTATCAAAAAGTTTGACAACCAGAACGACATACTGGTTACATGGTTACGACAGTGAGGCAGCTGGTCATATTAGCATGTGATCAGGTGGCAATGCGGATAGGCTAGGTTTCAGTTTGTGTGGTTAATTTTTTCATAGATTTCTTCTGAGAGGGTTTTACTTTATATGAATAAATACCAGACTGTTAACTTGTAAAAGAATATCTTCGGAATGAAAAGAATTCGGCAGATTGGCAGACCAAATTTCATGAACACATTACACAGTACCAGTATCTTGTTTACATCTAACTTCTAAAATTAAAACAATCCTTTATGTTATTTAACAAAAAATTTCCTTATTAAATCTGTATATAAGTCTAGAGGTATTAAGGGCAGGATACAACCTAGTGATTAATTTACACCTTAAATGAAGATCCTAGGTTAAGGCCTAAAAATAAAAAAGTCAGCAAGTTTTGACAGAACCTCAGCAATTATCTGTCTTAACGACAGGGCATTAATTATTAATATGACTTTTGGCAGGTACGACAGTTGCTGAAATCACTGAGGGAAATGTATATCCAGTATAAGAATATATGGTCTCATTTAGACATTTGATATAAATCCAGCACATATAGAACTTCTATTAGAAGAACTAAATGGGACAGAATACCACTACCATTTCTTCTTACCTCTAAAAATTCACCAAACAAAGACATTGTTATCAAAATTAATCAGTACAGCACCATCAATAATGGAAAACAGTACTATGTACTGACCAATCATCTATGGCCACCTGTGATTCCCAATGTTTAGTTAAAATGTTAACTATACACAGATTATGCATTAATACATTAATTTTTTTTCAGTTTAAATGAAATTGTTTATTGGTATATATTTAAAGAGCACAAACTAAGTGAATGACAACAGTGATAATTGTGTACAACATGAAAGAATGATAACAACTAGTAAAGCACTTTTTATTGGCCTAGACTCCAGATCTTTTCTGGTGCCTGCTGCCCTTTCTATACATAAGGGTACCACCATTAAAGCCTAAGCACTCCAAGTGCTGTTGTCAGTTCTGTTGTTCTTAAACCATGGGAACTGGTAAATAAGGTGCATAAACAGTCTACCATTTTATATTGACCATGTAAATATCAAGTTTGCACCTGATCCCTAAAACACTTTCTTATGGGTGATCAAACCAGGACATGCTAATCGATATCACTTAAATATTTTTTAAATTGTTTTTTTTTTAAGTCTCCCATATCTATATTTGATGCATTAAAATTTTCTAAATGTTATTACAACAAATGCTTAAAATAGTATCAAAGAACTTGTTTTGGAGCTGTCTAATTGATCCCTTTTTGCATGAACAAATATTTAACAATAAACAAGCAAGGAGCATTGAAGACTATGAGTTCAATAAAGTCATGCTTTGAAGGGGGGGAAAACCATACTTTAAAACATCATGGCCTCCCTTCTTAATTATTTTGTATACATTGCAAAATTATATCATTTTGACTAATATTCAAAATGTTTGTTCTTTGTCAAGACAGTTGTATCAAAAAGTGATGAACCTTATTAATTGTACCCACCTCCAAAGGAGCCAATGTCCACTCTGTCCAAGGAGGCAACAAACATATACTCCCTGCTAAATCAAACACAACTTAGCAGCTAGTTTATTTGGTTTGTACTATGGCATTCACTGCCAAAAGTTTAGATACCAGTCACAGCCCCTGAACAAATATGTTACACCTATATTTATAGTACTTCATTGCCTCCACCAGAGTTTGTGTGTGATGGTTCACAAGAATTAATGTGTTATTTATGTAACATATCTTTTGCAAAAGTAACTGTATGTACAGCAAACTAAAATAAACTGACACTGTTAAAAAGCATGAGTGTTGACACTTAAATGTCACTGTAAATCCTTCAGCTTAAAAACTTCAAGTAAAGCTTTATATTTATACATATAGTAAGGACAGGGAACTCAACAGTAACAAAATATTTCTAACAAACAAACAACCACAATGTCACTATAATTTAATACTAGATGTGTCGGAACGACACGAATGCCCCCGCCTGGGGCAAATTAGAAACATTTGTAAAATTTTGAAAAATTTTTTAAGTTCAGGAGGTGTCTTATGGTCAAAAGTAGGTCAACAAGGGCAAAATGCAAACTCGATCTGTAACGGGTCATTATCAAGCAACACACCAAAAATCATGCCAGTATATGCAGGCATTGTGGAAAAAAAGTCCAAACATGTGCATTTTCCATAAAAATTTCTGTCTTTCATGAAATTTTCTATGTTTAGGAGCCGTAAAACAATCAAAAGTAGGTCAACCGGGACGAAACGCGGGCTCCATCTGTAACTGTCATTATCTGCCCACACATAAAAAATCAGGGTGGTATCTGCAGGCATTGAGGAAAAAAAGTCAGTACATATGGATTTGTTATGAAAATTTCTATTTTTCATGAAACTTTCTATGCAGTCAAATGGTCAAAAGTAGGTCAACTGGGACAAAACAAGAACTCGATCTGTAACTGGTCATTATCTGCCTACACACCAAAAATCAGGCCCGTATCTGCAGGCACTGCGAAAAAAAGTCCATACATGTGCACTTTTTTATGAAATTTTCTATGTTAGAGCACCGTCAAATGATCAAATGTAGGTCAACTGGGACAAAACGTGAACTCAATCTGTAACTGGTCATTATCTGCCTACACACCAAAAATCAGGCCAATATCTGCAGGCATTGCGAAAAAAAATCCGTACATGTGTATTTGTCATGAAATTTCTATTTTTCATGAAATTTTCTAAGTTTAGAAGCCGTAAAACAGTCAAAAGTAGGTCAACTGGGACAAAACAAGAACTCGATCTGTAACTGGTCTATATCTGCCCACACACCAAAAATCAGGCCAATATCTGTAGGCATTGGGAAAAAAAGTCTGTACATGTGTATTTGTCATGAAATTTCATATTTTTTATATGAAATTTTCTATGTTCAGGAGCCGTAAAACGGTCAAAAGTAGGTCAACTGGGACGAAACGCGAACTTGATCTGTAACTGATCTATATCTGCCCACACACCAAAAATCAGGCCAATATATGCAGGCATTGCCAAAAAAAGTCCGTACATGTGTATCTGTCATGAATATTTCTATTTTTCATGAAATTTTCTAAGTTAAGGAGGCGTAAAACGTTCAAAAGTAGGTCAACCGGGACGAAACGCGATCTGTAACTGGTCATTATCTGCCCACACACCAAAAATCAGGCCAATATCTGCAGGCATTGCGAAAAAAAGTCCGTACATGTATATTTGTCATGAAAATTTCTATTTTACATGAAATTTTCTAAGTTTAGGAGCCGTAAAACAGTCAAAAGTAGGTCAACTGGGACAAAACGCGAACTTGATGTGTAACTGGTCATTATCTGCCTACACACCAAAAATCAGGCCAATATCTGCAGGCATTGCGAAAAAAAGTCCGTACATGTGTATTTGTCATGAAATTTCTATTTTTCATGAAATTTTCTAAGTTTAGGAGCCATAAAACGGTCAAAAGTAGGTCAACGGGGACGAAACGTGAACTCGATCTGTAACTGGTCTATATCTGCCAACACACAAAAAATCAGGCCAATATCTGCAGGCATTGCGAAAAAAAGTCTGTACAACTGTTTGATTTCGGAATGACGCAAGGACGGAATGACGGACATGGGTAAACTATATGCCCCGGCCACTTTGTGGCGGGGGCATAATGAACCAAGGCAGCTTTGTTTTATTAACATCAGTTTATCTTAAACTAAATATTAAAAGTGGATAAAAAAAAAGTGTCTCCGAAGGACAGCATTCAAATCTGTTATATCATTAACTAAGTGAACAGTAAAACAGATTTAATTTGTAAAAAAATATTGTTAGAATGGACATGTCTAAACCTTACACATATTATACTCTATAAAAAAGGCCATTTCAGGAATGAAATCAGCTTCAACCACAACTTATCCCCAAATCACTGAGGGGTTAATTGGTGTAACTGTGCAGGTGCCCATTTACAAATTAAATATATTTCAGCAGCACGAATAAGAAACCAAAGAACTGTGTTATCTCTCTTTCTCTATGTATATAGTGAATGGTTACCTGTCAACAAGTATTTACTTGAATTTGTTGCCACTTGGAGGCCCTTAGCAGTAAGATTATAAACCCTGCTTTTTCTTTTGTTTTTGACACTTAATCAAATTATGGTGGTATACCTTACAAATGCATGTATCCACAATGACTGATAAAGGATTGCTAGAAACAGGGAATGTTTAAAAGCTTGTATGAATTTGTTCTTAAAACTACAGTGACATTGCAGGATCATAAATTGTTAAAATTTAATTGTTTATAACACTGTCCTTGACATAGCAACCATATAGTTTTATAAACAACTCATTCATATTTCCTCTCTCAAGTCTAAATAAGACTATACTGACAATGCATCTCCAACTGAACAATGCTAACTTTATTTAACCATTAGAGTAACTCCCCTGGGTTCAGTATCCTTACATATCTAATTAGGTCAAAGGTCACAAAACATATGATGGGCATATTATGCACCCTTGTGGTGGTCTGGGTATAAGCTGACATGTTGAGCAAACTTCACAGCATTATGTCATAGTAGGAAACCAGTGACAAGTCATGATGATCTAAAGGTGTTCATTTACACATGGCATTTATGACATGTATACTCTTGAGTTGGTGGTGACCACTCCTAGTTCAATTGAGAGCAGGTATGTACTGGAGCTGCTATATTTGACCATCTTGGAGGAGTATCAGCCAGTGTCTAAGAAGGGTGAATTTATACTAAGTACTGTAGCTTAAAGGGGCATAATCAGGAGAAATATTATGTCTATTCTTTCACACTATCAGTTCAGTTTTGCTTTATAATACGAATGTTTCCCAGCTGAACCATCCCAGCACACAGTCTCATTTCCTCGCATATGGCTGTTTAACACCTTGTTATGGCTCTGTGTGTTGGTAAACTTGGTCCATGTACGTCTGTTTACCATAACGAGGCCGCTTGACTGGAGGTCTGATAAAGAGGGGCAATACGCAGTGTTTCAGCAAGCATATGTATTACATTTTTTGGGCCATCTCCTGATTGGCACATGTTGTGGCTCTGCACTGCACAGCCACACACACTGTGTTTATGTTGACATCTGCGATTGAGCCCAGTCCACTGTTTTTAACACTCGTTTACAGGAGTAACGAAACGGTTTCAATGCAATATTTTGGCAGGTACAGATTTACTTTAAAGGGAAGAAGCTATTTTTCTTGTTAACTCAACATGTTTTATAGGTGATTGGGCCTCTTTAATTATATGATTAGTGGAATATTGACACTGTATTGTAACAGTATAAAGGTTACCAACTTGATACACTTGTCATTATTTGTAGGGAAGTTTTTTGGGAGTCAGCTGGATATTCATATTGATAGCCCACTAACTTACCTGAAGTATAGGCCTTGTAGTAAAAATACTGGAAACAATTTATACAGCAGATTATAAAGAATGTACAAGAAATTGGTATAATTTTCTATTTCAGAGTATTTGCTGTAATAAAGTTAGCATTGTTCAGTTGGAGATGCATTGTCTTATTTAGACTTGAGAGAGGAAATACAAATGAGTTGTTTATAAAACTATATGGTTGCTCTGTCAAGGAAATTGTTATAAACAATTAACCCTTTTAACAATTCATGTTCCTTCATACTAAATGTCATCAAAAGCCATCAATTTCCAACTTACCACAGCGATTCTACAACTCATAACAAAGCTTAGATTGTGCTGAGAGTTGATAAACTCTGTTGGTAAATATAGATAGCGTGTTTCATGAAAAACCATAAGATTTTGCTAAGTCATCACAGCACCACTGAAGTCATGCGACTTCTAGCCTCATTAAACGGATGTTGATTTTGCCGAGAATTCCATTTTAGGCCTGACAAATATTATATATATATATATATATATATATATATATATATATATATATATATTGGTTAATATTTCTGTTGAGTTTCATAAAAAAATTCATTGTATTGGTGGTTAGTTATCATTCAAGAGTCCTGATGACCTCTAACCTCATGAAATATGCATGGATTTGTGCCAGGAATCAAACCCAGATGAGATCACCTTTTGGAAAGATGTTATAGCGAGTTTCCTGAAAATCCTCCAAATCCCTGGTAATTCACAGAATATAGGTCACAGTGACCTCTTTCAGGTTTTCAAGGAGATCTTTTCAGAACCTCCAAGATCAGTAAGAATGCACAGGTTCATGATCCTAGCCCTTACGGTTATGATTTGTGTTCTGCTAGAGATGGCTGAACAGCCAGACAGCCAGGAAAACCAGTGGACACAGCACAATCACTGACTTTTTTAAATATCAGTGGACTTCTTTAAACAGAACTAACATATGAAATATAATAGAAGAGAAAATGTTGGTTTATGGGTATTTGTTTTGTTGATGAATTTATATGTTGACAGGGATATAAGAGGCGATGTCAAACTTTCTTTCAGACTGAGAAAAAAATTTTAAGGTTACAGGTATATATATATCATATGTGGGGATCATTCTCTTTCTTCAATTTTGTTGTGCTAGTTCCACAACGACAGCATAAAGGGGTGTTTCCATGTGCGCATATATATATGCCATAATGTGTATATGCATGAAAAATCACTCTTATGATTTTGTAACTGGGGTGTTTCCATGTGTCCATCAGCGTTTATAGGGAAGCGATTTTCATGCATAGGGTCTAGGTGAACTCAGGGATTCGGGATAAAATGACATCACTTCATCATCTTTTTGTGGGAGGCCTGCTCAATCCACTATACAAATATATATATACGTCTGCCACTTCATGCATTTACATACATTCGGAAACAAACATATATTTTCATGCATATACATGTATATGCGCACATGGAAACACACCTTAACAGACTGCAATGCAAAGAATGGTACAAGTTTCCAAGTACTTATTTAAAAGAAAAACAAGGGACCTATGGGTCACGACGCTCAGCTGTTATATATGATAAAAAAATATTATTTAGAAATGAGGCACATGCTGGTTTTGTGTGGTAATAAATATAAGCTGTATTATGAGTTGTTGTTGTTTAGCTTATGTATGATTTTGATAGTACCTTTGGAGACAGGGAAGAGGATTGATTTCATTTATTTTATTAACAAATGGAGTACTACTGTCACACAGATTTTGACTTGGCCATATAACTTATAAGCAGAACATATAATATAAGAGTTTAACTATTTATTAAAAAAATTACAAATATTGTCCCAAATATAATTTTTATTAAAAATAATAAGAGAATCATATGATTTTTTAAAATGAATATAATTGATATGATTATTAAAATAATATTAAAGAATATATTCATGAATGCATTCATGAATACATTTTGAAAGTATTTGCACGAGTATTCATATACTTTCATTTTTACCTGAATTCCCATTCTTTATGCAAGAAATTTTATAATGGAGTACATAATCATATTCGTATTTAAATACAATTACAAAGTATTCGCACCATGTCTGGTATTTATTCAGTTTTCACCAAACAATGATGTTGAGAATCCAGAATATACAAAATTCACACATTTAAATAATGATCATAAGTACCTGGTTTTATGGCTTTTATTTATATTAAAAAATAACTGTAAGAATTCATTTTGGACTAATTTCACATCAATGTACACACTAGACACAGTAGGAATCTAGATTAATATTATCAACTGCATCTTTGTCTATCATTAATTTCCTTCATATAATCCTTAATGATTAGTAATGAATAATATGATTTACTTCTTTATCATTAAAAATGGACTGAAAAATGCCATAGGTGACTGCATGGTGTTATTTGGAATATGTGACATTCTACCCATCGATACAAGATTCTTATATCATCAGTAACTGCAAGTTAATTTTCCTGTTATTATAAACTAACAAATTTCTTTTCTATTTTTCTTTAATTTGTTATTAAAAACCAATAAAAATTTATTAATTTATTGTTTATTGTTATGTTGTTGGTTAAAACTACTAGATGAGTTGGGTTGAACACCTGGATCAACTGTGGCTGGCCATCAGCTGCCTGGATTCTCCCCTCAAGCGTGCATAATTTGATGAAAGGTCAACAAGGTCAACATACAGGTGACTCAAGAGGGGCTGGAGAGAGCCAAAGTCTGACAGGGTCTCATAAAAAACATTAATAAAAGCTACAATATTTGGCAAATTTCTTTCAGCTTTCTAAACTAAAAAGCTGAAATCCTTATGTGTGCATGATATGAAAATTATATCAACAGTGCTCACGGGAAACAAACGTGCCATGGTCACAGTTGGGCAAAATTTAAGGTACTAATTTTATATTTATACTAATAACTTATAAAATTTGAAAAATTCAGAACTAATTTTGGGTATTCAATTGAATCTTGATTAAATAATGTTACATCCCTGACAAAAAAGATCTCTAGCTTCAGCAATGCCCTTGTTAAGGGAGTAAATATATTTCTTGATTTTTTACAAAGTGCATTATGTTTGGGCCCATAACTTAAAAAAAATACACAATACTGACATCATTTCTGGCATGTGCATAGTGAATGTATAGAAAAATATGTATATTATATATGATCAAAGTCAGATCAGTGGTTTTGATATTAGGCAGTCTTAAAGTGTAACATTGGGTTTTTTATGGAAAAATTAAGTTTTTCATTGATATCTCGAAGGAATTAAGTCCTAGTGACCAAATTCTTGGCATGGTAGGGGATTTTGGAGAAATCTAACTGTATGCCAAATTTAAGGAACTTAGAGCTGAAGCTCGGGAGCTGAGCTCTAGCAAACTGCATAACACTAGCAATATGTGACATGGTGCTTGAAAACTTGAATAAAATCTACAGTTTTTGATCAACTGGTTTCAAATTTTTGGTGTTAACAGTTGAAATGCTAACAAAAACATGCTGTGAAAATTAAATCCACAGCAGTTACAGCAAAAAAACCTGCCATGGTCAAAGTTGGGCAAAATTTAAGGTACCAATTTTTTATTTTTGCTAATATTTTTAAAAATTTAAAAGATTTTGATCTAATTTTGGGTATACAATTTAATTTTGATTAATAAAAGTAATATTACTGGAAAAAAAGTGCTTAGCTTTAACAAGTTTTGTGTTAAGTGATAAAATTTCTTTCCTGATTATTTAAAAAATGCATTATGTTTGGGCCCATAACTTTTTTAAATTAAATAATACAGACCTAATTTCTGGCATGTACATAGGAATTATATAGGGGATTATTTATAGGAAATATGAGGAAAAACAGATGAGTGGTTTTGATATTAGGCAGTCCTAAAGTGTGAAAATAGGTTTTTAATAAAAAATTGAGGTTTTTCCTTAATTTCTCAAAGGAATGAAGTCGCAAAGACCCAGTTTTTGGCTTGGTAGGAGATCTTTGGGACATCTAACAGTATGCTGAATTTTGGATTCCTAGGTCTTACGGTTTCAAAACGTGCCACATCTACGGACGGACGGACGGACGGACGGACGGACGGACGGACGGACGGACAGACGGACGGACGACGGACAATGGACCACGACTATAGCTCAGATGACTTATAGTCAGCTGAGCTAAAAAACCTAAAATCATTAAAACTTTTGGTGGTGCAAGCAAATTTGCTATAATGTGGCCACTGGTACAAAAATATTCTGGCATACATCTATAAAAATAATAATAACCCCTCCAGCTAACAAGCTGTTAAAGTGATAAGCTGCTAACAGTTATACTTATAGGACAACATAAAACATATGATGGTGCAATGCAACAACAGGAATTCATTGCTTATAGGTGCATGAGCAACAATTATAAAGGATACACTTTGGTGTAAATGAAAATTAACCTTGGTAAACCACTGTAAATAATACACCCTGGTTGAGATGGTAATATTATGGTCTTACCATGGATATTGAATAATCAAATGCTAGTCTGATTCACTGATCATGAGCCAAAAACGCCAGCATCAAACCGGTGAACATTAAAAAATATGGCTGGCAAAACCACACAAGTAGCAAAACAGCCATGGCAACACAGGTATATATTGGGAGTTTAACTCACTCACATGCATGATCAACGGTGATTCTGGCTTGCATCATGATCAATATTTCATTACAGAAGACAACAATGCTGTCAAACAGAGCAGAAACCAGGCGTGCAGGTATCACACTTTTGCACTTGTGCACTTCATGCATATATTATAATTACAGTGGACCACACCCACATGATCATAATTCATATTTCTTGTCACGACTGAGCTGCTGGGCTGTAATAACAAAGATGGTCACGATGATGGTATTAAATTAACCTAACACTGCAGTTAGGAAACACATTGGACATAGATCTAAACAAGGGCACCGCAAAGCGGAGCATCCCCTCGCACGGGGCATTATTAGATTTGGTGTTTTTCACAGTGGGAAAATGAGGAGGGCAGCTCTCTGGCCTTGACTTTTGCTCCTGTGACCTCAAACTAAATAGGGTTCTTCATCCATGGGTGGGTGGGCTATATGAGCAAGATGACACTGACAGGTGTTGGTCAAATGGTTTGGCCTAAAATGGGTCCACAAGCTTTTTCAAGAAGTGGGCACTGTGGCCATGACTTTTGACCCTGCGACCGCAAAATCAAAAGGGGTCTTCATCTATGGGTGGGTGAGCCACATGTGCAAGATGAAAGGTTTTGGTCAAACCGTTTGGCTTTAACTTGGTTCACAAGCTTTTTCAAGAAGTTGGCCCTGTGGCCGTGACCTTTGACCCCATGACCTCAAAATCGATAGGTTTCTTCATCCATCGGTGGGTGAGCCAAATGTGTAAGATAAAAGGTTTTGGTCAAATGGTTTGGCTTTAAATGGGTCCAAAAGCTTTTTCAAAAAGTTGGCCTTGTGGCTGTGACCTATGACCCCATGAACTCAAAATCGAAAGGGGTCTTCATCTATTGGTAGGTGAGCCATATGTGCAAGATGAAAGGTTTTGGTCAAACGGTTTGGCTTTAAATGGGTCCACAATCTTTTTCAAGAAGTGGGCCCTGTGGCTGTGACCTTTGACCCTGTGACCTCAAAATCCATAGGGGTCTTCATCCATGGGTGGGTGAGACATATGTGCAAGATGAAAGGTATTGGTCAAACGGTTTGGCTTTAAATGGGTCCACAATCTTTTTCAAGAAGTGGGCCCTGTTGCCATAACCTTTGACCCTGTGACCTCAAAATCCATAGGGTTCTTCATCTTTGGGTAGGTGAGCCATATGTGCAAGATGGAAGGTTTTGGTCAAACGGTTTGGCTTGAAATCGATCCACAAGCCAAATCCGGACGGACAGACAGACGGACGCACGAACAGAGGCGTTACTATATAAGAGGGGATAATAACTGATAGAGCACAAATTTATATAATTCACATTGTCACTAGGTTCAGAATCTACTTAAATTAGACAGCTGTATTATGATAAAGAATACTCAGTGTCAGTAAACAGCTCAGGAACAAACACGAGCTTAAAATGTCAACATGTACACCTTCCCACTTATAATGTTATTTTGTTTTTTAAAAAAAAAGTGAAAGTGATTTTTGTTAAAAAATAGGCCACTGACACATCCACTGACAGATTTTTATCATCCTTCAAAAACATACATTTGTTTATACTGTTTAAACTTTTTAATTTTTTTTTTTTCATTTTAATTTTAATGTTTTCATTTTTCACATTTATTTTAAGCAGTTTGATGAGCTATCCCGAATACTGCCAGTTAATTATTACTTGATGGTTTAGGCCTCTTTTTCTTTACACTTTTAGAATGTGTATATATCATGTATGGTAGGTCTTGCTTTATGTGTATTTTCTTATAATGTTGCTTGTTGAACATGCCCAGTAAATCTTGATTAGGTTGATTAAAGCATACAAATCATACATATTAGCTGTTGTGTTGTCCTCCCTGTAATATTAATATCAGTTGTTCTCACAATCTTTGCTGTCTCCCATGATATTATGACTGGCACAGGGATGGGGACAGGTAGATTGCATTAAAGGGACATTATCAGGAGCAATATTATGCCAACCCTATCACTCTTATCAGTTCAGTTTTGCTTTACACAAAAGTTTATCAGCAAAACAATCCAACCACAAAATCTTAGCACCTCACATACGGCTGTTTAACTCCTTGTAACAAGTATCTCACAGTCCTTTAATTGTTAAAGGTCCAGTAATTCTGCCAAAAAATCAAAGTAAACTTGGTACAAAGGCCAACCCAGATTAATTTTTGTGCAACTGAAATATCAGTTTCTCAGAAGAAGACTATTGCAGCCCTCAGTTTGAAATAGGCTTACTAATGGCAACAAGACTACTTCAGCTTTCTATGACTCTATCAAAATCAGTGAACCCAATCTATTCTTATACAATTGAAAGAACCCTATCCTAGGATTATTTTTACAAAAAAATTTTTAAAATTCAGCTTGACAGTTTCATCATAAAAAGGCTTTGCCCATAAAATCAGGTTGATATAGGTGGCGCCACAAAAAAAGTCAATTTCAAATATCAGCCATGTAACTAACATTTGCACAAACCTTGGTAAGGCTGCCTCCTGTCATTTCTGAGATAGTTATAACATAAGTTAGTATGCTTACTTGGCCAAATGACTAAATTCAAATTCCAGTATCTCAACCAAAAATCATCGAACTCCAACCCTTTGAACAAACTTGAGAGAGTTAATCATGAGGATCATTTCTGTAAAATACTGAACTATATGGCTGAATGATTTCAGAGAAGAAGACTTCCAAGGGTTTTCAAGTTTTTTCCCTTTAAAATGCAAGCTGATGTAGGTAGGGCCACAAAAAGCTCAATCCTACAACATTTGATAAGTGACTGATTTTTCTGTCAAATTTGGGAAGGCTAGCTCCTGCTGTCCCTGAGAAACTATGGGTTAATGTACTGATGACCGATGACCCCCATAGAAAAAAGTCGATGCAGGTGGTGCCATCAATACCTCAATTCAAATCTGACTCATGTGACCAATATTTGCATTAAATGTGGTGATGATAGCTCCAGCCATTCCTGAGACTGTAATTTTTAGTATGCTTTTCTGGCCAAATGACTTAGTTCAGCTACCTGTAACTCAGCCAAAATGCACTGAACTGGTGCCATTCCAGCAAACTTGAGATTATTCTTGTTTTTTTTGTGAAGTATTGGACAATTTGGCTGAACAGCTTCAGAGAAGGTTTTTAAAGGTTTTCAGCTTTTTCCCTATAAACTCTAAGTCAATGTAGACAGCAAAAAAAATAAGCCAAATCGGATAGTTCTTTTAGATGACAAATTTTTTACATAAAATTTGGTGATGCTAGCTCCTGCCGTTTTTGAGAAAGTATGGGTTAACGACTTTACGTACGGATGCTGGACAACACCACACCATTGCTAAGCTCACAGGTTCACGAGAAAGGTTAACACATGACTCCTTTTATCAAGTTGTTTGAAACTTACAGCAGTTTGAATGAACAACACACTGAACAAGCCAGTTCATTTCAAACTTTAAAAGAGTGTAATATTTGAATCCAAAATGCATGTTCTTCCACAAATAGTTTTTTTTTAGTAATATAACAATTGACAATCCTGGTGTCATTTTAGGACTTCAGGTTTCAAAATATGCTCTTCACAGTTATTGCCACATAAAATCTCTCAAAGACCTCAGTTGTAACTCAGTGTTCCTTTAATTCAGCTGAAATTGTTATATTTATTGTGTGGAAGGACTTCACATGTTTACATAATTTGCAGCACCACTGAGGAGATGAGAAACCAGTATAAAAAGCTGCTGTTGGCAATGTTAGGAGTTCAGGAGATTGCTGGGAAGCCTTGTATTACTGTTCATCCAGCCACATGTGCCTGCCACCATAAAACAGGTTACACATGATTCATGTCACAACAGTAAAGATCATGGTCGAGTATCTCTGAATGCAAAATAAATTCTAAATAAACTGCAATAACTTAATATATAAGATAACAGAACAGAAGATTCTAAAGGCATATTTTCAGGAATTTTATGGATGGTTTTGATAATAAAAACTACAAAAGCAGGTACAGCATCTGGAACCTGGGGTTTCTTTGATTTTTAAGTAATTCAAAAATGGGAATTCATATAGAACATATTTGGTCAATATACAAAACTGACAAAGAAACCAATATTTTTAAGTTTAACAAATATAATAATCATGTTATCCTGATTTTGGCCCCGCATGCCCTGGTGTCAAAACTTGAGCACATACATGTACATATAAGTACTTGGCCACATGTAGTGTAAAATTACAGTTTGCTCAGAGCTACTTAACACATAATGTAGACACTTTAACATATTTTTACATAATTGTTGAAAAAAAAAATGCAGTCATGATTCATTTCTAAGGTCACTAACTTCTAACCTTTGACCATGAATGATGATTTATATATTCATAACAAGGCATAATTCAATGGACAATAACCTCTCACCAAGATAGAGAGCTGTCAATTATTTTTCCCAAATAGAGTCTGTTACAAATTTAGTGCAATGATTGTTTTGTATTATATCATCTTATTATCATGGAGGAATGGAAATATCTGTTTTCATGAAAAAAAAAAGCTGGGGCCAAGGTTTGGCCTGAGAGGAAATGGTGGATAAAAGCCTCAAGTTTGCACTTTGTTTAAAGAGCATCCATTCAGATTTCATTAAGAACTGATTTATAAACATACATTTCTTATTCTAGCAGCTGACTGAAGTTACTTTTGTTTGGAATTTGAAAAATAAATATAGACTGTGTAGTAATATAGTTTAAGACAATTCAAATCTACCAAAAAGCACCTAATCATGTAGTACTTATAAACATATCTCTAAAGCTAAACAAAAAATCCTCAAAATTTGTCAATGCTTATAATTACTTCATCTTAAATGTAACCTAAGTCTGTAAAGCATTTGAAGCCTAATTTGATCATATCTGTTAATTTCTTTTATTTCCAAAATTTTTAATGGCATCAGGCTACCATGCATTTTTATCTCAGCTGACTATAATTCACCTGAGCTATAGTCATGTCCGTCCAGCTGTTCCAAATAACACCATGCAGTCAACTATGGTATTTTTCATTTCAATTTTAATATATTTTTTTCTTTTAGGGATTATATAAAGGAAAATAATGATAGACAAAGATGCAGTTTATAATATTAATCTAAATTTCCAGGTAATGTTAATAATTGCCTTAAGACTCTTGCTATGTCAAGTGTGTAGATTAATGTGAAATTAGTCCAAAGTGATTATTATAATTTTATTTTTTAAATATAAATTAAAGCCATAAAACCACGTACTTATGATCATTATTTAAATTTTGAAAAATTTGTATGTTCTGGATTCTCAACAACTTTGTTTGACTGAAACTGAATAATAACCAGACATGGTGCAAATACTGGACAGATGTATTTGAATAATAAATAGTTAAAACTCTTATATTACCTGTGCTAGTGCTACTCTTAGGTAGGGATAACCTGAAATTATTAAATAACAGTTAACTCATTTGTAACAAGCATAATTAACATGACTGTTAATGCACAGGTTTTTTTTCAAATACTTCTACTGCAATGTAGATAAAGTTATATGGCCAAGTCAAAATCTGCGTGACACCAATTCCAAATGTAAACAATATTAATTATATCAGTCCTCTTTTCCTCAATCCATGGTGACACATATGTGCTATCCACCCAGTGTATGTCAAATGGAATTTCATAAAATAATTAAATAAGTTAGGGAAAACATAATTTATGAGGTGCATTAACAGGTCAGTTTATATTAATTTAGAATATCAAATCATAAAGTTTAGTCAGAGAGCCGGAGTTAATAATATTTGGTAAAGTTGTAAATTGTTGTTGTCATCCAGATTGTTTACATGATGTAAATTACATCAGTGCCGAGGGGGCTTGGGGATTATTTAATAGTATTTTGTTTATTATGTAAGAAAATGGACTTCCTGTACCATGATTTAATATAATTAGATGACAGAAGGTTATATAGAATTCAGGCAATGTGTAATTTCCAATAGGTAAATTTTTTAGAAAGTTCCATAAGTGCTAGTCTTAACAAGAAAAGACCTGATCATTCTAGATATTTCTAGAAGTCTTGGTTACCAAGATATAAATAGGTGGTGTCAAGGCCAGTCAGTCAGTGAAATAATTTTGAAGCTAGCATCAACTGGTGACGGGTCGTGTTTTATTAATGACAGAAGAGGTTTGCACCAAGCGGGGTGTAGTTATAAGTTCCGCGAGGATATTAATATTCCTTGAGACAGTACATATAGTTACAGCCGAGCAGGGCGTTAGAAGATTTACGTTACTTTTACTTTGATGAAGACATTGTTATTGTGAGATTGGAGCCAGTCAACTATGATGGTGGCTAATTGTCAATTCAGAAGACAAGTTGTAATTTGGACTTTTCTTAGTGAAAGAACTCTGGGGAATATATGTCTGCTGCGTGTGTGGTGTGACACAAGTATATTATCAAAATCTTACATAATTTGAGTTAAACACCATCAACTCATAATACAGCTTATTACTACACAAAACAGGATTGGCCTACCTCCTCTTCCAAATCATATTTTATGATCATATATAACAGCTGAGCACCGTGACTCATGGGTCCCTTGTTCTCACTATGTATTAACTTCCTTTAGGTGTGCAATCTTTAACAATCCAGATTACAATTAAATTTTAGGGTTACATGTCCAGATATACGAGATGAACAGGTCTGAATTTATAAGATCATACTAATTTGTTCTTTAATCTGACCTCATTTTTGGTATGGTAGGAGTTTTTGGGGACTTCTTAAAGTATGCAAAATTTCGGATACAAAGGTCTAAAGGTTTCAAAATGTGCCCTGTTAAGGGCAAATGCCCAGGCAGATGACCACAAGATGGACCAAGGACCATGACTATAGCTCAGCTGAGCTAAAAATGCCTTTCTGTGCACGTGTTTGCCTGTCTGACACAGGTGGAAAGGTGTTATTACAAGCCCTAATTGGGATATTTTTTATATGCAAATTACCTCTCATAACCACTTTATCATTATCCAAACAATATTTTGATAAGAAACAAACTTACTTAATAAAGCTTTACTTCATGCAAGTTCATCAAGGTGAAATTCCCATGCAACTTCAACACAACAAATGCAGAAATCCAGCACTTACAGTAATCCAGAAGTGCTGGTTTTCAAAACTAATGTGTGTTTTGTTAGGTGCAATCCCACACGTGGAAATAGAACTTTTAACTGGTTGGATTTTTGTTCCACAGCATGCAGGGCAAAACACATACTGGTTGCCCTCTAATTTGCAGTGGCTTCCAATTTGCCTCATTATAGGCTGCCAAAGACTGTGGTATTGAATCAATGTGGTTATATGAATGCTTACCAAGCAAGCATGAGTGATAATTTCAGAAGCTACCACTGGGGCGATAGCTGTGATCAGTACACTAGAAAATATTATATCAACCACAAACTGTAACTGGGTCATGACTTAGCAGCCCAGAATGAAGCCTATTGAAGCCTGTTGAAGTTTTATTCATGCCATTAAAATTTTAATTCAATAAAGTTGAATATCATTTTTATACGAGAAAAACACCCCTCTATATATTGCTTGCTGATGCTTGGACTCTAGCTGGTAGGCCAATCATCACATTAGCTTCTTGAAAGATGTGTGCATGCTCATCAGTTGCACAAGCAGGTCTAGGGGTAGCACCATATCGGCCCTCTGACATTATGACCAGATAACTGGCTGTCAGAGTGCCTTTACATCGAGGTCTGAGGAAAGCATCATAAGGCCCTATGAGAATGCAAATATCTCATGGCCAACAGGTACACTAAAGGTACATAACCAGACAAATAGTTAGCATTTTTAGTAGGCCTGTGAACTGCTAAGGGGTCTTTGATTCAATTCAATTATTGCCTTTTGATTCGATTCTCGATTTGATTTTTGTATACAGTCACAATATATGCTATCAGAGACATATATCTGAATATAATATCTACTAAAAGTTTTCTTCTGATATGATGCTATAAGATTCAGATTATTATATACCTGACTTTCACATACCTTTATGCAAAGTATATTTTCTCATCCATTATTGTGCTAACATCTATTGAAAGATATAAGGTGAATTTCTATGTTAAACAACAGTGCAGCTTCACCATGTATGCTGTTTACCTGTTCACAGGTAAGAGCTAGCGAGGGAAAATGTGTGAAAATGAATGAAACTGCAAGAATTGAAATTAACTGATTTTTTCATGCCTCATTCAATAATTAGTTCATGACTGGCTTTGATTTGATGCATCGATTATTCGATGCATTGTTACAGCCGTATTAATTACTGTCATAGGTATAACTTACATAAATGAGGATAACTGTCAGATTATTATCATATATATATAAAAAAATGTAAAGATTTCTGGTGAGATGGTTAAAAAACTCACAAAACACTTTTAAAGGAAAGACAGTGAATGTTCAGCCTCATGATATACACATGAAAACAACCATCTAAATACATTTAAGATCTAGATGATATAAAAACAACAAGGGACCCATGGGTCACAGCGCTCAGCTGTTATATATGATAAAAAATTTGATTTAGAAATGAGGCACATGCTGGTTTTGTGTAGTAATAAATATAAGCTGTATTATGAGTTGTTGTTGTTTAGCTTATGTATGATTTTGATAGTACCTTTGGAGACAGGGAAGAGGATTGATTTCATTTATTTTATTAACAAATGGAGTACTATTGTCAAACAGATTTTGACTTGGCCATATAACTTATAAGCAGAACATATAATATAAGAGTTAAACTATTTATTAAAAAAATTACAAATAATGTCCCAAATATAATTTTTATTAAAAATAATAAGAGAATCGTATGATTTTTTAAAATGAAATATAACTGAAAAGATTATTAAAATAATATTAAAGAACATATTCATGAATGCATTCATGAATACATTTTGAAAGTATTTGCACTGGTATTCATATACTTTCATTTTTACCTGAATTCCCATTCTTTATGCAAGAAATTTTATAATGGAGTACATATTCATATTCGTGTTTAAATACAATTGCAAAGTATTCACACCATGTCTGGTATTTATATAGTTTTCATCAAACAATGATGTTGAGAATCCAGAATATACAAAATTTAAATAATGATCTTAAGTACCTGGTTTTATGGCTTTTGTTTATATTAAAAAAAATAAATGTAATATATTCATTTTGGACTAATTTCACATCAGTGTACACACTAGACACAGTAAGAATCTAGATTAATATTATCAACTGCATCTTTGTCGATCATTAATTTCCTTCATATGATCCCTAATGATTAGTAATGAATAATATGATTTACTTTTTTATCATTAAAACTGGACAGAAAAATACTGCATGGTGTTATTTGGAATATGTGACATTCTATCCATTGATACAAGATTCTTATATTATCAGTAACTGCAAGTTAATTTCCTGTTATTATAAACTAACAATTTCCTTTTCTATTTTTCTTTAATTTGTTATTAAAATCCAATAAAAATTTATTAATTTATTGTTTATTGTTATGTTGTTGGTTAAAACTACTAGATGAGTTGGGTTGGACACTACGATCAACTGTGGCTGGCCATAAGCTGCCTGGCTGCCCCAGTGAAAGCCTCGCATGCATAATTTGCTGAAAGTTCAACAAGGTCAACATACAGGTGACCCAGGAGGCGCTTGAGAGAGCAAAGGTCTGACATGGTCTCATAAAAACATTAATAAAAGCTACAATTTTTGGCCAATTTCTTTCAGCTTTCTAAACTAAAAAGCTGAAATCCTTATGTGTGCATGATATGAAAATTATATCAACAGTGCTCACAGGAAACAAACGTGCCATGGTCAAAGTTGGGCAAAATTTAAGGTACTAATTTTATATTTATACTAATAACTAATAAAATTTGAAAAATTCAGAACTAATTTTGGGTATTCAATTGAATCTTGATTAAATAATGTTACATCCCTGACAAAAAATCTCTAGCTTCAGCAATCCCCTTGTTGAGGGAGTAAATATATTTCTTGATTTTTTACAAAGTGCATTATGTTTGGGCCCATAACTTAAAACAATTACGCAATACTGACATCATTTCTGACATGTGCATAGAGAATGTATAGAAAAATATATATATTATATATGATTAAAGTCAGACCATTGGTTTTGATATTAGGCAGTCTTGAAGTGTAACAATGGGTTTTTAATGGAAAAATGTTTTTCATTAATATCTCGAAGGTATTAAGTCCTAGTGACCAAATTCTTGGCATGGTAGGGGATTTTGGAGACATCTAATTGTATGCCAAATTTTAGGAACTGAGAGCTGAAGCTGGGGAGCTGAGCTCTTGCAAACTGCATAACACTAGCTTGATGTAAACAATATGTTACATGGTGCTTGAAAACTTGAAAAAAATCTACAGTTTTTGATCAACTGGTTTCAAATTTTTGGTGTTAAAAGACAAAATGCTAACATAAACATGCTGTGAAAATTAAATCCACAGTACTTACAGGAAAAAAAACTTGCCATGGTCAAAGTTGGGCAAAATTTAAGGTACCAATTTTTTATTTTTGTTAATATTTTAAAAAATTTTAAAGATTTTGATCTAATTTTGGGTATACAATTTAATTTTAATTAATTTAAGTTATATTACTGGAAAAAAAGTCCATACCTTTAACATGTTTTGTGTTAAGTGATTAAATATCTTTCCTGATTTTTTACAAAATGCATTATGTTTGGGCCCATAAATTTTTTGAATTATACAATACAGACATAATTTCTGGCATGTATATAGGAACTATATAGAGGAATATTTATGGTAAATATGAGGAAAAACAGATCAGTGGTTTTGATATTAGGCATTTCTGAAATGTGAAAATAGGTTTTTAATAAAAAATTGAGGTTTTGCCTTAATTTCTTAAAGGAACAAAGTCGCAAAGACCCAGTTTTCGGCTTGGTAGGAGATCTTGGGGACATCTAACATTATGCTGAATTTTGGATTTCTAGGTCTTACGGTTTCAAAACGTGCCACATCTACGGACGGACAGACGGAAGGACGACGGAAAATGGACCATGACTATAGCTCAGATGACTTGTAGTCAGCTGAGCTAAAAACAAAATCATTTACTTACTTAGGAATTATGATTAGGGTGACGCTTCATGAAAAGAGTAAAATCCAAACATTCTGTATCCTGAATACTTTCATATGAATATGCGCATCCTTGATCAACTACACCTGGCATAGCATGGTACTGCACCAGTTCATTGAACAGTAAACTATATACATGACAAACAGAGACACCCCACGTACTTCAATGGTTTTTGTCCTGGATATAGTGACATGTTTAAATAATTACATATTGCATTTTTTTTTCAACCCAATTACTGGATGAATTATTTTCTGTAAACTCACACAATGAGGTCAGCCATAGTTCTTGATCAGTTCTTAGTAAGGATAGCTCAGGGTTATAAACATGCATATTTGTGATCAATACAGTACCAATACTAATAGCCCACATGAAATAATTGTGTTAAACAGATAAACAAAGTTTACTCTGTATATGTAATATTTTAAACATTTAATAAGACCAGTTATTTTATTATTTGTCTTTAATACTGCCCAGAGTACACAGCTTAATTTAAGATATAAATCATAAGAACTATTTATAATTCACACAAAAGACTCCTTTTTTTTTACTCATGCTACGCAGCAGTGTTATATTTACAAGCATAAGAGTTACAAAATATTCCTTCTATCAGTAATCAATAGATGCCTGTGTTTACATGTAACCCTTTAAGTTTATATAATCAGTGGATGCCTTTTTGTTCATTAAAATTGAAGGTTTCAAATTTGCAATATTCACATAAGGAAATAATCACAAAAATTAAACCTTGTGTATATTAGGTGCCTCAACAACAGATGTATGCGACCTGTCATATATAATCATATAAAAGACATATATATAAATATATATATATAATAATAATCATATGGTTTATATAATCTGTCTTTAGATAGAAGAATAAGATCGTTTCTCATGCATCCTCGTCAAATTGTTAAGATTTAGTGTGCACACTAATGCAATTAACTAAAACAATCAGTATGAAAAGTTTCATTTTTTACAGTTTGAGGAAATTTACAATTTCATAAACCAAGAATTAAAAAAAAAGCCTAATTAGCATAATCATGAAGCTGAGGAAGTTTCAGAATTTTTTTTCACTTTATCAGTCTTTTTAACAGATGTTGGTCAAGTTAAAGATGACCCAGATAATATTTTCTTCCAATTTAAGTCCACAAAGTAGTTATGGGAACTAATGTAATAAGATGTTATCTATCAGCCACATTAATCCAAACAAGACATCTTTCAACACATTATCTATAAACTTAATATACATGATTTAGTATCCTACTTGCCTGTCAATTGTACTTTATCCTTAGTTTCTATCATAAGTTTTTATTTCAAACTGAGTTTAAACTCTGATTTCAATTCCCTCATTTGCAATATTTAAATAAATGTTAAAATTTAATGATCAGAATGAAGATTAGAACTGTGTTTTCTGGGTTGGGTCACGGACAATCATAAAATGATCTATTAAAATTCTTATCTGAGAAAGTTGCTTAAGTTAACATTAACTGGTTACATCACTTCTGTTTACAAAAAATAAAACATACCCCTTGGGAATAATCAAATGTTTATATATAATTGTCAACAATGGTGAGGTCAACCTAGTGCACTGATTTAGAACATGTATTACTTCCTGTTTCAAATTTCTCATAAATAAGAAAGATAATTTATTAAATACCAATTAAATCATTTCTTCTTATGTAAATAGTGTAGATTGCACTTTTTTGCCAGTCAATGTTCATTCATACTTTTATCTTATTAATCAATTATGCCTTTATCACAGTTTTATTCATAAGTATTTGGATAAAACTTTTAATCTGTAAATAATAAGTGAAATATATATATCTTGATATGTATATTATAAACCTCTGTAAGCTTTACATAATTTCCCTTTGTGCACCAGGTAGACCACAATAAATGTATATTATTCCCATGTGGTTTGGCAAAATACAAAAACAAGAGCACCGAAACCTGCATAATACACCTGTCTTATGTCTTGTGACCTCTGACCTCATTAAAGGTGCCCATTCATCTACCTTTTGAAAAAAGAATTGTTTTCTGGCTTCCTCTGTGTATATATTAATGATCTTAGGGTAATTCTGGTTATGAAAAGTTCTTATAAGGCTTCTGTGAAGGATGTACTAACTTGTTTATCAACAACATGTTTGTAAACACAGCAATGTTTACAAAGGGGAAAACATTTAACCTTAGGTGGTAGGTTGCATATATGCGGTTGTAGAAAGGTCACTTGTTGCAAAATGCCATTTGTAAGGTCTGGCTTATCCGATTTGCTGCCAGATGCCCTTGTTGCATTCATTTTGATCATTTTGGCAGGCCCCTACATATATGATAAACCCGTTGATATAAACAAAACAAGCAGCCTGTATTTGGTGATATCCACATTTTCTGGCCCATTTTTATAAAAGCTCCAAGGGATTACCTTAAGTTATGTAAAGGTCAGATAGGTGATTGGACCCCTTTAGATATGGCTAAATTTTGCTGAGAATTAAATTCAGGTGAGAAACTGTATATTAATATAAATACAGAGTTTCTTGAATATCCATAAGAATTTTGTTAAGTCCTAACAGAACCACCAGTCTTGTGACCTTTGACCTCATTAAATATGCATGGATTTGCAAGAATCAAACTCAGAACAGAGATTATATTGGTTTATATACCTGATGAGTTTCATTTAAAATCCATCATATTGCTGATAAGTTATCACATGGACACCATGAGTAGCCTTGTGACCTCTTAACTCGTCAAATAAGGATGGATTTTGCCTGTAACTGAATTTGGGCGAGATAATCTATTAAAAGTAGTTATGGCAAGATTCCTGAAAATCCATCAAAGCCCTGGTAAGTTATCACAGCAACACTAAAAGGTGACGGACAAGACAGTAGGTATACTATAACACGTCCCCTCATGGACAGGCTTATTATAACAAGCATGATGTCTATGTTGGTGGTAAAGTCTCCAAAGTTTTACCAAAATACTGGCAAGTAGGTTTTCATCACTAAAAATTATAGAGAAAATTAAATCATTATGATACAGTTCTTACTTATGTTTCTTACAGTGAACATGTATGCATTGTGGTTAAATAACACTCCCTCTGATTATCAGCTTCTATTGTTCTGGGGCCCCTTTCAGCTCCAGAAGCTAAACACTGAAGTAATCACGTTAGGTGTATGTCATTGTGTATTTTTTTTTAGATTATTTTGTACTAGCACAGCTGTATGGATAATGTAAGACACTTAGAAATTATAGGATTATTGACCATTGAATATGAACCTTATATTATAATTCACATATATATATAATAATATACAATAATAAATGATCTGCAAGGCTGACTCCCTGTCAAAGTGACTCTGTGACCATGTAACCAAAAAGTATACAATTGTGTCTCATGTATCTATAATAAGTTTAAGTTGGATATTGGTAGGAAGTATAGTACACAGTCTATCAATCATCAATATCTTTCAACAATGTTCTATTATCTATTGGCTTTTATTTAAAAGATTTGTTTGGTGGAGGTAACCACCTCCATTTTTTAATGCTCTCTTGTCTAATTCTTAATCTATGCATATAGATCTGCAAAGTTCCATTTCAGTTTGGGACTGCGTGACAGCACAGGTGATGGCACTCGCTATCATATTATTTTTTTATCCTGATGTCACCCAGGCCAGGTGTCTACTGCACTTATGGGTCCTGGGTGTGTATTCATCCCCATTGCTGCCAGGTCATAACAGGAAGGAACCCCCTAAATATGCACTCATTTGTGAGTGATACACAGCTGTGAGGCACAGCCCATTAAGCCTGCAGAGAGCTCACCCTGGGTGGGGGCCAACCGTGATAAATCTCACCGCCTTGGCTAAGATTTGAACTCACAATCTCCCAGCTTTGAGTCCTGTGCTCTACCCCTGAGCGACAGAAGCTGGTTATTAACTATTGTCTTGATATATATAACACTCAAAGTAACAGCTCATTAGTTCTAAGTGAGAATCTGAGTCTATATGGGTCGTGTACCATACTCCCATTGTCTTGATATAACACTCAAAGTAACAGATTATGAGTATTAGGATGAATCTGAGTCTGTATGGGATGTGTAATAATCTCCCATTCCACCATCCCATTACGGGCACCTTTTTTGTTCCCAAGAGCACATCAGCCAAATGTTGCGATTAATTGACAGGTGATTATTTGTAGCTCTTTTTATTCATGTCAGCACTGCCCTAGTCCAGAACTGGATGCTGACGGGCCACACAACCCCCTCCCCCCCCCGGAATTTGCTACAAGAAGGGAAAGCATGTTTCATTTTAACAACTCTGATGTAAAATTAACCATAAGTGGGACTGGCATTTGAGTATTTAGTGGGGACAAGCCTTTCAGTCTGTTTTGACGGCTGGAAAAATGGAATACGTCATTTTTGTGCTGGATGCTGACAGACCGGGGGCTTGTGGGGTCATACATTGTCAGCATCAAGTTCTGGACAAACACTGCCCCATCATCAATAAGTAAAATGTATATATTTATTTCATACTTATTTAAATTATCATAAATAGGTATGAAATAAATATATATACAGCTGTTATCTTAGGAGGTAATGTGGCAATTTAAATTATCATAAATTGCCACACTGCCTCCTAAGACAACAGCTGTGTAGTGGTCACTAACAAAATAAATTTGAAAGAAATGATGTGAAAAATTAGGTGGAAAGCAATGTTGGAACAGAGTATCATTTGTGAACTGGGATTCAAGGACTCTGGAAGACCAAAGCAACTTCTAACTGGATGAAAGTGTCCATCAATATTGGTATTAACAGATTACTGTTAGAACTATTTAACAAAACCAAATGTATGTCTCAAAATAAACCGATAAATTGAACTTATTTATATTATCTGAGAGTAAGAAATTATGAAAGGAACCGTAAGTATGTTGGGAGGGGGTGGGGCTGGCCTATAAACGCAGGTTTGTTACTTAGTTTATCAAATGATAGGGAATGTTTGGCATAGATATATTATTAATTTATTAGACATTACAGAACAGACAGTTTATCTGAAATATGATGTGGGTGCCACACCTAACAGGTAGACCTATTTCATCACTGACAGTACTAAATAGACTGTGCTGTTTGACATATGAATTATGATATATTACACATTACAATTTACAGATCTGTTTTGACAGGTCTGATGGCATTATTTTACACTATTAAATAGTATTTATCTAACATACATTTTACTTAACATTTATGTGGTGTTTTGTACAACAACGTATTAGATATTAGACCTGCAATGTAAATTATGTCATACAACTTAAATTACAACATGGATGGGATCCAAGTGATCACAGGGTAGGATTTGTTTTGGCTGATGAAACGCTGTACACAGGCATCGATTCACTGACAGCTCAGCGAGGCGTTGCCCTTTTTTCTTCCTAGTTTGTTTACTTAGGGGTTTATGACAAAAGGCTGTTGACTGGTATTCATATTGAAACTTTTAACATACTGTCAAATTTCACTGACTGTCCGGCATATGGGTACATATGTACCTGCCTGGGTATGACAACACGAACATTCATGCCCATACACATGTGTGTACAGTGCTCGCAGAACATGGCGGTCCCTACGTTGGACTCGCCCATTTCTCAATTTTCAGCAACATCCTGGCCTATGACACCACAACATTCCTCCTGACATATGGACATACCTGGCCCTTTTCTGCCTCCGCTTGAGCCATCTCTCATTGAACAGAACTAGCAGCTTCTTAGGGATTTCTACATTTTCAAGGGTGTCGCTGGATATTCCAGGTTAGTTACGATGCTTCGTCTGGGCGACCCGATCACGTGACTTTCTTAATGCTGATTGGTCGGGCAATGTCAGAAAAGGAAAGATCCCCAGTACCGGGCACTGACATATCGCTCCAGGATTTTATGAGGGACGTTTACGTCAGTAAACCAACAGTCACGATCTGAGCTTATGTTTTAATTTTTTTCATTTACATATTATAAGAGCGTGTATGTATTATGTTATTGTATGTTGATTATGTGGGTGTTGTTTAATTAAAACTTCATCACATTCAGACTTGCACCATTTATAGGCCTACTACAAATTTTACATTTTAGGCCAACGTTGCACGGACGTGTATAGGCCCACATCATGCCACATGTCCGTCAATTTGATTTCTGGTGGATAGATAAATAGATAGATAGATAGATAGTTATATAGTTTATTTTGTTTAATCAGACAAACATAAACGTAATACGTGTATATTAACACACATTAATTAGACTATATATATATATATATATATATATATATATATATATACATGTTCAAATCCATATATATATATATATTTATATATATATATATATATATATATAATTATATATATATATATATCAGTAAAATTTAACAGTTCATTCAATCATTGTATATATCCCTAAAGTTAAACTGACTTACAGCAGACCTGTTAATAAAGATACTCGATGATGAAATATTTTAAAATTTACTATAAATTATCAAGACGAAACACAACAATCTTTAAATTTGGCCTGTATACGTATCATTTATTGGCATATTGTTTTTTTTAAGTAAAGAAGCTTCGAAGGCACAGAGTGATCGCTTACACATTTATTTATTTAAACCAAGTTAATTATCATATATTACCCCTTTCACACGGCCAATGCCGACAGGTTTCAAACCGCATTAAATGCGCATGATACAATAAAGGTTGTAGGCCTACATGCAGAGTAATTAAGTACGTAACATATAGATTCCACACAATTCTAGGTTTGAGTTCGTCTTTTTTTCTTTTGGTTCTAGTATTTTTTTTTTAGAAACCTGGGTCCAAATTAAATAAATCAGGCCTATTACATATAAAGGAAAAGTTACAAAAGTGATTCTGAAATAAATGTGTAGGCTCATATATAGGTTTGCTCATTATATAAAGGCCTAGGTGTGATTTATTTTAGCAAATATATTTAGAATTAACTATAAATAGGCCTCTCGAATATCCTGTAGTCCTATACTTTTAATTTTTTTATATTCTGTTACAATTAATATCACAGAGTTTTGTGAATTTCAGCTTATATTGGAATATACAAGGTGCATGTATATACATGCCAGGTAGATTCCACACTTTTCCAGTTTTGACTTCAAGTCCACTTTCTTTTGGTTCGAGTCTTCTGAAAGCTGAGTCAAAATTATATAAACAAGGCCTATTTATATGTAGGTCTTTCTAAAGAAAAAAGTTATTAAAGTAATTCTTAAATAAATGTATACGCCTATAGGTTTAATCATATTCAGTCTTGTACGCGTTTTATTTCAGCAAATCTATTTATAATGAACTATAAATATCGAATTTCCTGTACTTTTCTCCCTTCAGATACAATATTAGAGCAATATGTGAATTTCATAGAGCTATACAGACCCTGTATAGTTTCTCAAATTTAGTCCGGAATTGATGTTGCAATATTGGGTCCAAACTAGTGTATGGAACAGACAAGCCTATATATAGCGACTCGATCCGAGCTCGAGTATATATAAATAAATATATTTATATATATACATATATATATATATATATATATATATATATATAAAGAGAGAGAGAGAGAGAGAGAGAGAGAGAGAGAGAGAGAGAGAGAGAGAGTTAATTCAGCCCTCAAGTTAATCTAAAGTTAATTCAGATCATTGCTTTGGACTGCAAGCAGCAATCGTTGCATTATAAAAGTTAAGGTACAAAGTAAAATTTATAACGGAACTATCCAGACTTTCTTGGTATGTGAACAAGTATAACGTACCGGATTTTAATAGGAGATAATAGAAGATTATTTAATTGTCTGATAAACCCTGAAGAAGACCAACTTGTAACTACTGGTGCTGCCATCTACAGGAATTATTTTTAAGTTCATGCATCCATCTGTCGCTTTTGCAGTGGCTCATGGTTTTCAGAAAAATCGATCAATGCAGACATTTATATCCAATTAAAATCTTTCGTTTTAACTTTTTATGCTTGCTGTAGAAGGGGCGAAGTGGGGGGGGGGGGGGGGGGGGGGGGTGGTCGCAGAGAGGGGAATATAAAGGTGTGGGCATCCGGCCGGACCTTCTCACAGTGAAGTCCACTTTCTTTTGGTTCGAGTCTTCTGAAAGCTGAGTCGAAATTATATAAACAAGGCCTATTTATATGTAGGTCTTTCTAAAGAAAAAAGTTATTAAAGTAATTCTTAAATAAATGTATACGCCTATAGGTTTAATCATATTCAGTCTTGTACGCGTTTTATTTCAGCAAATCTATTTATAATGAACTATAAATATCGAATATACCGGAAATTTTTTTAAGTGTGGTTATAATTGCGCAATCTGGAGTTGTTTTAAAAACAAAATGTTGGGAAATGCGGCTATGATTTTCGTTTATTAAAGGTGCCCATTCACCTAGATTTTGAAAAAGAAATAGGTTTGACTTCAAGTCCACTTTCTTTTGGTTCGAGTCTTCTGAGAGCTGAGTCGATATTAAATAAAGAAGGCCTATATTTATATAAAGGTCTTTCTAAAGAAAAAAGTTATTAAAGTGATTCTTAAATAAATGTATACGCCTATAGGTATAATTAACTATAAATATCGAATTTCCTGTACTTTTCTCTATTCTGATACAATATTAGAGTAATATGTGAATTTCATAGATCTATACAGGTATAGTTTCTCAAATTTAGCCCGGAATGATACGGAATCGATGTTGCAATATTGAGTCCAAACTAGTGTATGGGACAGACATTTATTACGGGACTATCCAGGTCTTTTTGGTATGTTAACAAGTACAACGTACCGGATTTTAATAGGAGATAATAGAAGATTCTTTAATTGGCTGACGACAGAAAAGCGAGCAAATGTCTGATAAACCCTGAAGAAGACCAACTTGTAACTACTGGTGCTGCCATCTACAGGAATTATTTTTAAGTTCATGCACCCATCTGTCACTTTTGCAGTGGCTCATGGTTTTCACAAAAATCGATCAATGCAGACAGTTATATCCGAGCTTTCGTTATAACTTTTTATGCTTGCTGTTGCAGGGACGGATACAGGATATCAGAAAAAAATGGGAGTTGGCGGGGGGAGGTCGCAGGGAGGGGATTATAAAGGAGTGGGCACCCGGCCGGACGCTCTCACATGTGGTTATAATGGCGCAATCTGGAGTTGTTTTAAAAACATCATGTTGGGAAATGCGGCTCTGAATTTCGGTATTAAAGGTACCCATTCACTTGTCTCGGCCCAAGACGTGTGATTCCGATCCGCTCTGCTCCTCTCGTGATCGTATCACAGTTGTGGATCCGCAACAACCCATTCACCTACATTTTGAAAAAGAATCTATGTGACTTCTGGCTTCCTCTGAGTATATGTTAATGATCCAAGGGTAGTTTTGGTTGTGAACGTTCCTTATAAGGCCTTCGTGAAGGATGTATGAACTTGTTTATCAACGACATGTTTGTAAACACAGCAATGTTGACAAACGGGAAAAACATGTAACCTAAGGTGGTATTTATGTGGAGGTATGTGCAAAGCTCTGACTTATCTGACTTATTATAATTGCCAGATTCCCTCGTCGAAAATGTTTTGATTGTTTTGTCGGACCCCCGTCATATTACAAAGACGTTGATATAAACAAAACAAGCAGCTTGTGTTCGGTGATATCCACGTTTTATGGCCTATTTAATAAAAGCTCAAAGGGATTGCCTTTAGTTTTTTTAGGTCAAATACAGGTGATTGGGCCCCTTTAAATGCTTTTTTTCTTGATGTTTTGGTCAAAGGGTTGAGGGGATGGTCGTCCGGGTGACCCCCCCCCCCAACCAATGCATATAATTAGGCCCTAAAGAGAAAATAAAAGATCATATCATTTCATAATACATGTACGTTTTTCCAATTCCAAATATATTTCGCTTCTTACTCGACAAGCTCTTTAATTATTGTGTTTGCCGGAACAAAACAACTCCGCGTTCGTTTCCGGAGAACTCCTTTAAAATTGCTTGATGGAATTTATCGGAACTTTGCTTCATATTATGGTCTCATATGTAAACTGGTGCCTTACAAAGACTGCATGGTAGCGCCACGTACAATTTAACTTTCGCGTGGCGTCCATCCGTGAAATTCTGGTGATTTTTTTTTACGTCTGCATGGTGTCCATACGTGAAACTGGATCTGATTGCAATGCATTCGCCAGAAATTTTGCAGGTTCACAGAATTTTTCCCCTAGGCCTACAGAAGACTGGTGGCGCCCCCTTTTTTTATTGATCTTCACTATAGTTTCATCAGTTCCTGAAGACTGGCGGTGCCACCTGTATTATCTTTTTTTTTAATTTTTTTTTTAAATTTTATTCTTAAGAGTTGAGACCGGCAAATGTCAGTTATCGTATCAGTTTATCAGCTGAGATGTCATCGAACACGTGTCTTGAAACCTTAGTACTTATGGTTAGGCATGTTGCCGATGATGAAAAAACTTGTAAACTTGCATAACTGGGAAACTGGTTAAAACGGTCCAAATGACCGAAATCGCAAGTAAAAGGGCTTTGCGTCCTCGAAGTAAAGTCATTCACAAGGATCCAGTTCGGCTCTCGAATGGCATGACTGGGTCTCCCCTGCTGGGATCGGTGGAGGGAATGCGGGTTGCTTCGGGCTTTGTGGCTGTGGGTGCTGTAGCTTTCTAACAAGGACTTCAACCCAGGAGAGAAGATGGCGCCCCCTATGGCTCCTTGCTTGGCTTGGCGTGGCACTACGACTGCTGGCTCAGAGAAAATGCTTAAGGAGCGCACAGGGCTGAGGTCTTGACCGCAGCAACCTGTAGCTGCTCGATGAGCGTATACTTCTTTTGGTTGGTTGGTTGGGTAGGCATGTCTGATAGCCACCAAGTACACAAACCTGCCGCCAGGTGGGGCACTAACGCAGGTACTTTCTTGGCGCCACACATTCACTGGGGCCATTCACTGGGGCCAGAATTGATGAGTCAATTTCTCAGCATTGACGCCATTGAGGTGATTTTTTAACAAAATTAAAAAAAAGCTGGATGAATTAATTAATGTTGAACTGAATACCGCAAGATCGTCCAAAATATAGACAAGCTGGCTGCGATTATTGCTGTCGGAGAGTTCCTCCAGTGCAGACAATTCCCATCATTTACGTTATGATCGACTAGCTGGGCGGGTTATACGTTGAAGTAATCCAAACTACTCATCTCGGTTCGCGTGTCAACATAAAATATGTATCATGTTATGTTTTGTTTAAATATCAAAAAGGCTTTTCAACAGTTCTACAGTTTGCGTGTCGCATGGTTTTCTTCATTTTAAGTCTGCACTCTGCACGCGAGTGTTTTGTACGTACAAAGGCTACTTGCTACCACTCCCGACACATTTGATTACGTGTAATAGGGTGGTGAGTCCCAGCCCGTTTTTTCTTATATTCTGTATCCGCTCCTGCGAATATTTCCATGATTTCAAGGTTCGGCTAAGTCTCATACAGACTGGAGATATATACATATCCTGTATACATATATCGATATGTTGTATACACATCATGCAATAATACATAAGAACAAACATATGTATACTTACGTACGTGTAAAACTACGTGCACGCACGCATAATCGTGCCATATATAGGTCTGCCAGCCGGAGGAGCTAATGACAATGAAGAAAAAAGGACAAGCCCGAAAGACAAAGAAGAGACCTTTGTCAGGACTAACAACAGAGTGGCCGTGTCATGTGAAGACTTCTCAGTTTTATAATATATATATATATATAACTCTGAAGAAAAACAACACTGTAAATTCACTACAGTCTGTTTCACGGGATGCGACCCGATCATCAGGTGAATGTTGTTAGAATCTTAGAATAGAATAAGAATGTATATATATTTAAATTTTTCCAGTTGTAACAACTCTAAAGGCCCCAGTCAGTGCGCAGAGGCAAAGGCTCAGTGAGGGAAGGGGGGGGGGGGGGGGGGGCGAGATGGCTCTGCATATGCATACAGGAAATTTAATTCAACAGTGCTTGGAGGAAAAAAGATGCTTCATAATGATAAAAGATTCATAAATAGAGAGAAGGCCAATTAAACTCCTCGAATATCATGAAAATTTCACCAAAAACATATCTATATCTACAGAGGGATTCGACATGCAAATGAACATAGATGGACCAAGCAGTCTTGTATACAAGATAAACCATTCAAAGATTTATGGACATGCACATTTTCAGGTGAATACATCTAACAACTCCTGAGAAAAAGGCAATATATTCCACGAAAACGAAAAGGTAGGTGGCGCCACTTGTTTGGTCTATGATGGATCTACCCTATGTGAAAAAGATTAAAGGTGGGGCCCCCAGGCTTGTGTACAAGATGGAGGTATCTTAAATATGCGGACATGTGAAATTTCAGGATGAAACCTTAAAACAGTCCTTAGATAAATGCATGAAAGTATTCTACAAATACGTGCAGGTTCTACAAATACGTGCAGGTGGTGCCAATAGTCTCGTGAATGAAAAATCTACCCACGACGGATGAACATGCAAAATTTCAGGTCTCGATAAAAACCACAACTGAGAAAAAGTGCATAATTTGAAATCTTCTACAAAAACGCAACGGCAGGTAGCGATACATGTATGGTCTAGAGCATATCCTAGACAGATTAACATGTAAAATTTCAGGCAGATCCCATCATCTTCTGAGATATGAGCGATTTTCACCCAAAGTGAACAGACGGATGGACGCCATCAGATGGCGTCACCCGTCTTGAGTATGAGATGGTGGTATCCAAGATCTATGGACATGCCCAATTTCAGCCAAATAAATTGAACCACTCTTAAGATATGGGCTGTTATCACTAAGTTTTGAGTACCAGGTGGAGGTATCTAAGATCGATGGAGATGCACATTTTCTGACTAATACTAAAAAAACAATTCTGAGTAAAGTACAACAATGTACTATACAAAAACGGGAATGTAGGTGGTGCCCCTGTTTGGTCTAGAAGAAAACTCTCAAAGATGGATGAACATGTCAATTTTTAGACCAATACGTTGAAACACTCCTGAGATATAAGTGATTTTCACACAAAGCAAACAGACGGATGGACGCCAACATTTGCAAACGGCGTCACCCGTCTTGGGTATGATATGGTGGTATCCAAGATCTATAAACATGCCTCTATTTCAGCCTAATAAATTGAACCACTCCTGAGATATGGGCTGTTATCACTAACTCACCCAGATTTATACTCAATCACTTCACGAAAAGGATTGTAGGTGGCGCCACCAGTCTTTGTTAGGCACCAGTTCACATTTGAAACAATTATTATGCATGCTGGGTTTCGGGAAGTTCGGTGTAAGGGTCTCATGAGGAGTCCTCCGGAAACGAACGCGGCGGCAGGTGACGGCGCAAACCGCGTGAAAACAGTGTCCGCAAAACTCTGTTTTGTCGGATACAATGTAATCAACAGTGCCTACAAGATAAAAATGTGCAAAAGTCAAAATTTAAGGCACCGATTCGCACATTTATGCTTATAACTGCCATAAATTTACATAATTCTGACTTAAATTGTTATACAATTAAATCTTGATTAAATAAAATAATATCCTATGGTAAAAGTCCTTAGCTTCAACGGTTACCATGTTAAGTGTAAAATATATTTCCTGCTGTTTTGATAAGGAACCTACTGTTCCAGTCCATAACTGTTACAAATTACATAGCGATAACCTAATATCTGGCACATTCATCGGAAATATATGGAAGTATATTTATGTTAAATATGAAAAAAATGCAGATGTATTGGTTGTGATTTTAGCCAGTCCTGAAGTGTAACAATAGGTTTTCAATGGAAAATTGAGGGTTTTCCTGAATTTTCCGACAGAACGAAGTCGCATTGATCCCGTTTTGGGTTTGGCATGAGAACTAAAGGACTTTATGCCGAATTAGTAGGTCTAAGGGTTACAAAACGTGGCAGTCTGACGGACGAACGAACAGACGAACGGACGGACGAAGGACAATGGATTATAACTATAGCTTAGATAAAAAATTATGAGCTAACAACCAATGTTATCTCATTTTAGGGTATTATGTTTAGATCACAAATAATAGATTCTTAATAGTATTTATAATGACCAAAGTGTTCTCCAATTAATTTAATATCGATTGCTGATACTATATTGTAAAGAACATTTTAAAACATGATTTCAAGTATTGTGTAATTTAATTTATATTATGCAGTTAATGTGTAAAGTTTCATTCAACTGTCATGGGCCGCTTCCGCTAAACTGTCCAGGGCAGTTGTTTTCCACAAGTGCGTCCTGTGGAATGTCATGAAATTTGATCGGACGATTATTTACGGATAGACTTGTGGCGTTATGCATTAACTCGTGATGGATTTAATAAGTCGTGTCACACTTCCATCTCATTCATAAAATATATATGAACATTTAAGAAAAAAATAATAATAATAAATAAAAGTTATGGTTCTCAGGCACCGCCCGCGTCAATTTTAAACTCCCGTATAAAAAATTATTTTGATTTTTATCTTTCAAGAAGATAAAACAATACAATTTTTATAAGTGTTCCTTTGTTATGTAGTGCTTTCGCCTGATCAGAAAAAAATTGTTATTATCATGCTTTTCCTGATCATAGGTTTTATCGAAACAACCAAAAAAGGTAATATAAAAACCCGCCCACCCGCACTGATTTCTGAAATAAAGTGCCTGAAAACCAAACCTTTTTTTTCCAAAATGATGTGGTTCATTCACCCCTGCAACAGCAGTTATAATCTTATTTATAAAATGGGTTCCTTTTTAAAGCGGGAATTTGATCATGAAAAAAGTTCACATTGCATGCATGGTTTTAATTGGTGCAATCTTACAGCCCGCGGAAAGATGCACGTAAACCCGATACTGAAATGGGGCCTGTGGAACATCCAGTGGCAAATATGTTACTTTTACAGGGTAGTCTTCCTGATAACATAAAGAAAATTGAGGAAACATACTGTTCCTTATTAATTTTTATCTGGATACTCCTCCATGTTGGCGTGCTTAATCAGTTGTCAACTGCATTATAGTGCTGTCAATAATACACACTGTTTATGGTGTTCTATGAATGCCGGATGTCATCACGCAGAATATGAGTTTGTTTACAGAATCAGACCTATATGAGAATTAATTTTATTTACACGAGTACCCAGAACGGCTTGCAAAACATACAGCGCACCAAGTTTCATTTGAAGATTTGCTAAAGGATTTTATTTTTATGAATTCTAAAATTACATCATAATATATTCAGTGATACGGGTGTAGTTGGCATGCAAGGGAGAAGGGAGGACTTTTACTAATTTCTGCTGCATCAGTCATTATCACTTTTGTTTCTTTTCTCTGAATTACTTAATGGACAGGTTTCACGGGTCAGTATGTCATATTTGAGTGTTCATTAGCCCAGAATCATGACGAGTCATATGGACCCATTTGTCTATTATATTACACCTACAGGATGATATGCTCACGCTTTCTGCAATATATTTCTAGTTTAAACTGTAAAACATTACCACAGCATTTAGCAGTAATAAAGCTGAAACTTGTTATAACGTTCAGATTTCAGAAGAAACTATAAAATATGTAATAACTAAATATACGACATGCAACTATTTACAAGAGCACCGAAAGGGTGCACAATACGCCCGTCGTGCCTTGTGACCTCTGACCTGAATAAGTATGCATAATTTTGTGGAAAAATTATTTTAAAAAAATAATTCATAAAATGGTGGATATACTCCGTAAAGGTTATTGTACGGCAAGATCGCGAAAACTAAACTCTCACGAAACTGTGAAACCTTCAAATAATTTATATGAATGAGTTTTTATGAATAAAATTTTGTACTATTTAGCACACGTATGAAGGATATAAAGACAAAAGCACCAGTAAGCACAAACAAGGACTTCTTTCTCCTTAAAAATCAGATCCACGAAAATAATGTGGCATTTTGGATAATCAACTTATTTCAGGTGTTTCATGTGCACTCAACATTGGAAGTCATTTGGTTCGTTTGTATTACGGTATGATATTTTACAGCACAGGAAAAAGTGAAAATCATAATTCATTCTTAAAGGGCACATGCACATGTAACTGCAAACATCTTATACCAAAACATTTGATTTTCCAGAGAAATTCTTCTCTTTTCTAAATAAATGTTAACAGTTTCAAGAGAAAACAAACTTTATTTATATATACATGATAATGTAACAGGGTAAGATCTGTGTGTAAAAACCATCTTTACTCCATGTCTCCGTTAATTAAAGATGCACGTAAATGTCCTGAATGTTTGTTAAAATGCTGTACATTAACAAACTCTGCAGCACCCACTCCAAACGCATTTACATCTTATACACTGCTGTGTTGTTCTCCTTTAAATCACTAATATATATTTTCACATTTTTTTTACAATGATCAAGTAAAAATAAATATCCATTAAGTATGTTAATGAAAATCTAAACATAGATGATGAGTCCTTGACAGAATGAGGAGCATCTCGCTTGACCACCCTCATATCTCGTCAACTTTCTGAAGGTCACTTCAGACTCTGCACAAGATTGCTGACACTCTTTTTTGTGTAGTCTGGAGCAGAAGCAAGGCCGGAAAAGGCTTTCTGTACACCTGTAAAAGAAAAATTAAAAATCATTATAAATAATGATGAAAATGACATAAATCCTCAATAGTTCACATCTGCTGAAAGAAGGCATTATCTTTATTAAATACACAGAACTGATGAACATTTAAAAAAAATATAATGGCAGCCATGCCAATCTAATACCACCCATCACAGCAGATTTTGTAATCCAAGCTGGCATTTAAAAAGTGCAGATCATCATTAAATGCATCCAATTTGAATTTGCTGAATAAATGAGCCTGCTGTATTGTTGATTTCATAATAAGATTCAATAGTCCATCTTAGAAGCTAATTTTGGTATCAACAGCTCCACCATGGCAGGCATGAACATTTACACTTAGTGATAATCACAGATTTTAACTGAGTTTACATGGAATGTTCTACAAATATGTAACTTCACATAAGTCTGTCACAAACTTACCATAAAGATTTCACAGGCAGGCATGATTCAGAAACTGAGAAAGAGGAATGGTAAGAACTTGGTCATGGTCAATGTATTTCTTCCAAACAAAATTCATTTTCATGAACATGTTATGAATTCCATGAGGTTTATATATGACAATACAAAAAATAATATTTTGCATCTTCCTTGGTCAAATTATAAATTTTACCTGAATTCCATCCATCAACCACTGTGTTGTTCACATCATTCAAGGATGGTACCTATATGTAACAAAAGACAAAAACACTACAGCATAGTGTGTTTGATTCTAGTTGAGCATTAAGCTTTTGCAAAAGGATAAGTGCCCATGGAACCAGAGAGGTTCTTTATCAAGTCTAATTTGAACCCATTTGTAAGTAGTATAAAGCAAATATTCCATCACTCCAGTGGTCATCAAGGTTACCAAGTATCTCCCTAATCCTGACACCAAAAAGGTTTTAGGCATGGGGGGTTTAAGAACTTGTTTCCTTCTGTTTAATCCTAAGATAATCTCACTTTACTTTGTTATACAGGTTGTCACAAAACAAATGCAAATTACATATAGTTAACAACTCCTTATAAATGGTTTACAGTTACTTATATCATCTAACTTGACAACTACACAAAACTGTAAATTTCTCAGTTAAGATCAATCACCTGGCAAAGATGATACAGCTGATATTTCTAAAGCTTCACTTTACTTATGTAATTAGAAGTGGTAGGTAAAAACTTTGTCCTGGCAAAAAGGATAATAT
This sequence comes from Sipunculus nudus, assembly GCA_026874595.1. Taxonomy (NCBI): domain Eukaryota; kingdom Metazoa; phylum Annelida; class Sipuncula; order Golfingiida; family Sipunculidae; genus Sipunculus; species Sipunculus nudus. The sequence goes on from CM049309.1 coordinate 36,362,493, forward strand.
TGAGATTTCTCTTAAAGGGGCCCAATCACCTATCTGACCACAATCTAAAGGTATGATCCCTTATAGCTTTTATAAAAAAATAGGCAGAAAACGTGGATATCACCTTACACAGGCTGCTTGTTTTGTTTATATCAATGTGTTTATAATATGGGGGGGCCCGCCAAAATCATTAAAACATATTCCACAAGGGCATCTGGAGGCAAGTCAGATAAACCAGACCTTCACAAATGGCGTATTGCAACAAGTGACCTTTCCACCTCCGCATATATGCAACCTACCACCTTAGGTTACATGTTTTCCCATTTGTCAATATTGCTGTGTTTACAAACAAATTGTTGATAAACAACTTCTTACATCCTTCACAAAGGCCTTATAAGACCTTTTCACGGTAACATTTACCCTTAGTTCATTAATAAATACAAGAGGAAGCTAGAAATCACATAAAATCTTTTTCAAAAGATAGGTGAATGGGCACCTTTAAAGATTACTCTTGTGAGACCTTTCAAGCCACCTATCACTGATGTAATCATAAATGGCAGGTGAGACAGAAGACTGGAAGAATGTGCAGGGTAGCATTTGTGCCTTGGCAATTTATCTTTTTGATGTAGTCATTACTGGCAGGCAGTGCCTTAGTCCTGATGTTAGTATGCTCCTGTGTGCCTTGGCTCTTTATCATATTGATGTAGTCATTAGTGGCAGCCATGACCTTGGACCTGATGCTAGTCTGCACCTGTGTACCTTGGCAATTTACCTTATTGATGCAGTCATTAGTGGCAGGCAGGACCTTAGTCCTGGTGTTAGTCTGCACCTGTGTGCCTTGGCTATTTATCTTTTTGATGTAGCCTTCATTACAGACAGGCAGGACCTTATTACTGATGTGAGTCTACACCTTTGTGCTTGGCTATATTTATCTTATTGATGCAGTCATTAGTGGCAGGCAGGACCTTAGTCCTGGTGTTAGTCTGCACCTGTGTGCCTTGGCTATTTATCTTTTTGATGTAGCCTTCATTACAGACAGGCAGGACCTTATTACTGATGTGAGTCTACACCTTTGTGCTTGGCTATATTTATCTTATTGATGCAGTCATTAGTGGCAGGCAGGACCTTAGTCCTGGTGTTAGTCTGCACCTGTGTGCCTTGGCTATTTATCTTTTTGATGTAGCCTTCATTACAGACAGGCAGGACCTTATTACTGATGTGAGTCTACACCTTTGTGCTTGGCTATATTTATCTTATTGATGCAGTCATTAGTGGCAGGCAGGACCTTAGTCCTGGTGTTAGTCTGCACCTGTGTGCCTTGGCTATTTATCTTTTTGATGTAGCCTTCATTACAGACAGGCAGGACCTTATTACTGATGTGAGTCTACACCTTTGTGCTTGGCTATATTTATCTTATTGATGCAGTCATTAGTGGCAGGCAGGACCTTAGTCCTGGTGTTAGTCTGCACCTGTGTGCCTTGGCTATTTATCTTTTTGATGTAGCCTTCATTACAGACAGGCAGGACCTTATTACTGATGTAAGTCTACACCTTTGTGCTTGGCTATATTTATCTTATTGATGCAGTCATTAGTGGCAGGCAGGACCTTAGTCCTGGTGTTAGTCTGCACCTGTGTGCCTTGGCTATTTATCTTTTTGATGTAGCCTTCATTACAGACAGGCAGGACCTTATTACTGATGCGAGTCTACACCTTTGTGCTTGGCTATATTTATCTTATTGATGTAGTCATTAGTGGCTGGCAGGACTTTAGTCCTGATGTGAGCAAGGGCCTATGTGCCTTGGAAATTTAACTTATTGATGTAGTCATTAGTACCAAGCAGGGCTTGGTCTTGATGTGAGTCAGTGCCTATTTGCCTTGGCTTCTTACCTTATTGATGTAGTCATTAGTGGCAGGCAAGACCTTGGTCCTGACATGAGTCAGCGCCTGTGTGCCTTGGCTGCTACTGCTCCAGACTCCCTGACTGCAGGTAGCATACACAGCCCCTACACCTACAGCCACCTTGGCTGCTCCCCTGGGGACAAAAATTGAAAGACCTGTATCACGACTGCAACAAATTTATAATAAAATAATATTTATAATAACCTTCATCATGAGCTTGTGTTAAATCAATGATGCCATGGCAGGCCAGATGTTAAAATTACAATTGGCAAGGATGTTTTTTATTTATCAAATATGAATTCAATGTCTGCTGTCTAATTTAGTGTACAAGTAAATACTATCATATGAATAATCTGAAATGGTGTAAATATTGGCAGCCTAGGTCAAAGTTAGATTGAACCTAATACATGAATTCCTTTGAAATCAGAATTCATACCACCTGCAAAGCCTTAAGTTAATATCTGCATACAGTACAACCCTCAATTAGACCCAGTTGTGGCTTTGTTGTAAACACAGAGCCACAGGGCCCTGCTTTCATTTATCTAGCGGTTGTGAATGCATGCAACTTCTGACGATGCATCCAGTGTAAGTACATGGATCTTAAGTGTGGTGAACAGGGGCAATTGTATCAGCCAGCAATGTGCAGTGCATGTATAACATAACTGTTGTGAGTGTCCTTGTAACTGGACCACTGGCTACACAAGACTGCGGGCTACAAGGGTTGTTACCAAGGTTACGCACAAGATTGTTTCAGCCGGCCAGGTACATGTGTCACATTTCAGCTGGGCAATGCACACCGCTGGCTGAAACAATCACCCAAGCTCACCATCATCTAACAGTGCATGGTTCCCGTCTGCTTGATTAATGAAGGCAGCAACCAGTGTTAGACTAGTTAGACAACTAGGTCTAAACCTCAAATATATACAAATGCTCCTTTACATATGATATGACCTGCCCTTCGAAAAAAAAGTGAAATAAATTATTATTGCCATTACAGCATCCCCCCCCCCTCGGATTCCTGATTTCCGACTCGAGTACTCGGATAGAACTACTCTGTAACTGGAAGTACTCTGGTTTCAGCCGAGTACTGTCTGACGTAATCTGCCAATCATGCAGTGAAACAGCGTATGCTGTATAATTCAGACCATCAGATTAAGAAACCCGTCAATCATCAGCATCTTGTGCGTCTTAATAATAATTTTGAATGGGTGAATTACCGTAGAACACTGGAGGAGTTTGAACATTTTGTCACTCACTTTATAACTGTTGTGGCCATGTCTCGTACGTCTTCTGTTCTTGACCTCACAGGTCGCTGATGGTCTCCTCTCAGATCACAATTTCATGACAATCTGTAAGCGCTAGTGGGCCACTGAATGGAGAATAGTAAACATATTGAAAAGTACTCAAAACTGTTTTCAGTCATAGGGTATGATACAATTTGGCTGAGAACCTACAGATTTATCCTTATTTGTGCACGAGAAGATAAATCCTGGTAAAACTTTACATTTACTCAAAAATACATCCGTTGTTAGAAAGTGCCAAAGGTGCAAAGCGGTTATCAAACGTTGATTCTCCTTTTATCGCTCAGGGAGACACAACACCTAGCTTTTTTCGCTCGGGAGGCACAACACCGCCCTCCCCCCTCCCCCCCCCCCCCCTCCCGCGCCCCGCATCGCCTGGCCAAACTGTCTATCTGGGTAGGTCTTTAGCAGTGTTATAGTGTTAAATTGCATTGGGTTGATGATCTGACATAAAGATTAGCTACTTTTTTTTTTTTTAATCTTGGCCTTCAAGCTATACTGGCATTAATATATGACAGAAAAGAAAATGATTTTCTCGGTACAATTTATATAGTTTGGACAAAACAAGAATGACTAGAAAATGGTTTAAATTATTTATTAAGGTCTTAGAAATAATCCAATACCACAAAATATTTGGAGCAACTATAGGCTAATTAATTAACACATCAAGTTTTTAGAGCCAGTACAAAAAAATGAAAGTACAAAAATTAACTCTACTTTTCTTTTGGTGATACATGACCACACCAACTGCTAATTGAGACTGTGTAATCTCAGATTAAGTAAAGGAAGTGAAAAATTATACCTGATATATCATGGCTGAATTCAGGGGCTTTGCCAATATTTAGGAAGGGGGAGGGCCGAAATATATGGCAAAGGCATTTGAAGCATAGTTACATACATACATACATACATACATACACACATATTTGGTTATTTCTACAGAAAACATTGCATTTAAAGGGTTTTCTTGGTGATTTTTTTTAAATCTTGATTTTGATTCTATAACAAAACGTAATTTGTATAAAAATAACTTTAGAATCATAGAATATGGACCTTTTTATGTCACTGCTACATGAAGTAAAATCTCACTTGCACATTTCAGAAATTGTTTTCACTTGTTTTTTTTGTGATTTTTAATAAAATTAAAATTAATAGCCTTTGAAAAATTCAAAACATAAATTTTAGTTATAAATTTAACAAAAAAAGTATGTTAAAAAAGAAACTTTCTCACCTAAGCGTGGTCAGCCCCATGCATCAGACTTAAGGTAAGTTTGATGTATTGGCCTGATATTTTGACCTGTCTATTCGTCTTTGATGGGTTTCTCGTTCACAAGACAGGTGTCACCACCTACAATGACTTTTCCACAGTGTGTGACTTTTGTGCCTGCTTATTTCTATAGAGGAATTTGATATATCATCCTGAAATTGGGCATATTTATACATATCGAATAGCTTTGTCGTATACAAGACTGGTGGTGCCACCTACAATAATTTTTGCACAGTGTGTGTCCCTGCTTATTTCTCAGGAGGGGTTTGATATATCAGTCAGAACTTGGGCATATGTATATATCTCTGATAGCTTTGGTGTATACAAGACTGGTGGTGCCAGCTACAATCATTTTTAGCTCAGCTGACTGTAAGTCAACTGAGGTGTAGGAATGGCGCTTTGTCCGTCGTCCATACGGATGTCCGGCCGTCCATTAGCAGGGCACAAATCATAACAGCTGGTCTTCGAAACTTTTAAGTGATAATCCAGGGAGGTCAATAAAAAATCTCCTTGGAAACCTGAAATTAGGTCACTGCGACCTATATCCTTTGAGCTAAGGGGCTTGAAAGTACCCCCCAGAATAGTAAGAAATTTGATATAAAACCTCCAATATGTTGATAATTAATGCATGGTTTGTCATGAATCTTGCCTTGAATATTGACCATGACTAGTTTTGTCAGTTCCTGAAATGTGGTGGCACCACCTGTATTTTTTTTATTTTAACAAATATTTTTCTATTTATTTACTAAAAACAAACTGGCTTCAAACTTGATTTAATGACCAACCACATAAGTAAATTCATTTTGATTGCTAGGGTCCAGCGATCTAAGTTGAAGGTCACAGAAGCCACATCTTTAAAAAGATTGTGGATGCACTGTAAATCAAACTCTTCATCCTGAACTTTCCAACGTTCACACATGGCTTACTTGCCCAAAGTGAGGAAACCTGTAGAATTTGAGGTTATCTGGTTATCTTTAAAAAGATTGTGGATGCACTGTAAATCAAACTCTTCATCCTGAACTTTCCAACGTTCCCACATGGCTTACTTGCCCAAAGTGAGGAAACCTGTAGAATTTGAGGTTATCTGGTCAGAGGTCAAGGTCACTTTTTAAAAGATTGTTACAATAATCCTAATGCTGCAAGTTCAAGGATAGTAAGTTCTAAGAATTTTTGGTCACAAGGTCATTGGTTAAGGTCACAGGACTGTCATTCTGAAAAATTTCTTTAAAAATATCCTTATAGACAAATACAGCTGAGCGTTGAGACCCATGGGTCCCTAGTTTTGTTGTGTGCACCCATGCCAGAATTTCAGCAGTGATGTTTGTGTAATTGTTTCTTATTCAATGTGTTTAGTACCTGCATTGTTCATATACATGAGAAGTAATGGTCCAGCATTGTAGCAATATACCTGGTGTATTTCCCAATGCACAGGTTCGCATTAGGCCTGTAGGCCTTGTTATTGTATGCACAGAAAATAAAATAAAAACAGGATTTTAAATCCTCTAGGTAACATTGTTGAGCATAGATAACGTTGTTGAGCATAGGTAACAGTGTTGAGCTTCTGAAGTAAAAATAACCATAGTTACTACTGGAATACCAGTATTATGTATTAATACAAGCAAATACCTGTTTGAATAGAAGAAACACAAACGTTTAAATTATATAGCCCAAAATATGTTTCAAATTCTATTTCAAATATTGGATTTAATACCAAGTTCTTGACCCCGTTACATTGCTCTCGACACTTATTTTTTCATACACAGGGGCGTCAATATAGGGGGGGGGGGGATGGGGGGTATATATACCCCCCACTTTTTGGCAAGGGGGGGATGGTCAATGTAATCATCCCCCCCACTTTTCAGAGAATAATATTATAAAATTGCAAATGAAATATATTAATAATTAGAATTAAAGACTTTGGATCCATTTTCTAAAAAATGTTATATCTAAACCTTGCTTAGAATTAAAAAATAGCTTATTTTCTAATTCATTATAATTATTTGAAATAAGATAAAATATATATATATTATAATAATTATATATATTTATATATATGTGTATATATATTATATATATACATATATATATATATATATATATATATATATATATATATATATATGTCATCCCCCCACCCTGGAAGAAAAATTGACGCCACTGTTCATACAGATGCAGGTAATGGTTTCGAGTGGTAATGGTGCTGAGATTTTTTCATCTATACCTTAGATGCAGGACAAAAATAACTTCCATACCATCCCTCAGAGGACAGCATGACTTGTTACTACCTGAGCAAGAAGAGGAAGCCATTTTCGAGGAGTTATATGTGACAGTTATTTTTTCAGAGGAGTAACAGTGTCGAGTCTAAATAAACATAAAGTGATTTTTTAACCCTTTAATGATTAACAGACAACACTGATATGACAGTTACTCAATTCAGTTTTGGTTTATGTGTACAAAATTTCCTGAACTCTAATAAACTCTGCTCCCTTCATCAGCAAAGTGGTTTCTGTTCACGTGCTGCGAGGTGAAAAGGTCAGGTAATGGTGCCGAGTATTTTTTCGGGGACATACTTTTTATATCCAAATTTAGGTAATAAGATACAAAACGGTCAGGAAAAATCAAGCAAAATTATCATCTTAATAAACTTTCACCGCTGTGACCACATGGAAAGCAAAATCTATATAAATGGATAAGTGGTTACAGAATAACGCTGTTTTAAATTTAAGATCCGAGAGAAAGGGACAACAAAAATATAAGGATATTGTAACATTTGTAGCTTTTTTCTGTATGTAATTCTGCCCCGATTTAAATTATTTTTGTCTCATAATAAGAGTTATACCTTTAGCAACAATTTGAATGTTTATACATGCCATTTTAAGCATTTGCTAATTTCTCGAGCAGTAACAAATATAATTTCAGGACATGAAATGCTAATTTTTTTGTAGAAATCCCCACATACATACACACATACATATATATATATACCTCATGTTTTAATTCCAATTAGAAATATCAGTTGTGCAAATTAAGTAAAAAAAATAATTTATTTGCATAATCAAACCTAATTAAATGTAGAATTTTCAATGAACAATACATTAATTACTGCAGATGCAATGCTTCATATTTAAATAAGTCCCAAATTTGTGTGTACCATTGACAGGAATTTCAAGATTGTGTTTTAGAAAATTTGATCATTAATAGAGTGGAATTCTGAGAGGACGGGGAGTACTGGATGCAAGTGAGGAGGGGGGACATACCATGAAATGATGAAATCCTATTGTTCTGATAAATTCATGTTTTAATTAATAATTTTAAATTTTGTTTGACCTTGATGGAAACCTTCATGGATATGTTTTTCTATGATGTCGCACTCCTGTCTGTAAAATATTTAAAGTCAATACATGTGATGGTGTCACAGTTTTTTCAGAGGATCTTTGCAGGAAATGAAGGCAAATGTGTTTCTTTCTTCTTGACAGAAATGCCTACAAAAAGGAATTGTAAGTCAGGCTGGGTGAACAAATTGTGGTATGCTGTAGAACATAATGCAGTACACACCGTGCAGCATCTCATACAGCAAGGAGCAGACATCAATCACCCATTTCCTCAGGTTCGTACATAGTGTTGGTATCAGTAGTATGGTGTACATGTAATGTGATTGATTATCAGTAAAAAATGTTGAAGCACAGCATATTTTTTTTCTTCAGATTTGACAAACAAGTTCATAAAAGAGTTTAAAAAAACTAGCAACTTTTACCGTGATCTACAAGGTCAATTCAGCTTAATTATAGTTAATCATATTTGGGACTTCTTGTGAACATGAAAAATTTTATTTTGTCCCCAAATTTGATAGTAAAATGTTATAATTAAGATCTCCCTGTAGTCCGGCAACTTTTGATCTTGACTTTGATCTTATTCTTCTCCTGTACAACCTTTATAGCCCAGTCATGAGTGGGTTCAGCCTTCACGTGTGACCCATGACTTGTGAAAGAACCCTGTCGACTGTCACAGGTTTTAGAAGCTCAGAAGTGAAGATCACATCTGAAGTTTGACTCAGTATGGTTTCAGATGATAAAATTACTGTTGTGAATGTTAGGCTAACATGGCCTGCTTGTCAGCTGAGCTTCATGACCCATTGGTCATTAGTTAGAAAAAGTAAATATCATATTGCATGTGGGTTTTAAGAATACTGCCCACCATGGGTTTACCCAACCCCCCCAACCAGATATTGCCCCCCTCCCCAAACCCTGGTAAAAAATGTGTTGACGTCTACCTCCTGATAATTGGAATTAATCAGTTTTAATTGATTAGCGTGTAATTTCTATAATTTACTATATATGTATCTGTACATTGCCTCAGCTGATTTACGGGCACAAATGTTTGCTAATATATGTAATAATTCTATATTGTTTATGTGTGTTGTAAATTGTAATCTTAGGTAGAATTTAAGATATTGATAAGATAGATTTTTCCACATTTGCTGGCATTAATTGAATGAAAGAATACATTTCCTCATCACAAAGCCCAAATGTGTGCAAAATTTTGTACTCAATGCAAGATTGAAGGTCAGGTTATTTTGGAATAGCTGACCAAACATGGATTATAATTGATCATCTGCCCACCACTATTGGTACAGGCAGCCACAAAAACTTGAATACTTTTTCAACCATGAAGTCATTGGGTTAAACATTTAAGAGGTTTTGTATAAGTAGTTGTGATGGAGCGCTCTTGGTTATACAGAGGATGAAAAGGTCATCATACCTGATCTTGCATAAATTCAGACTGGTCCACAGGGCTTTGGTTGAACTTGTGCATGCCAGGGTATTCCAATTGGGCAAGTTGACATTTGCAGAGTTCTTTGGCAACATTCCTGACAGATAGCCTTCACTAAATGATTTCAAATTTCTTTGTATTTATGGAATTATATGGCAATCGCTCCCCCCTTAGGACACATTTGGCATCATTGTCAACACATCAAGACCCGAACTGGCATTTCCAAGGAGTTACCACAGGGGAGCTACATGGCAGTGATTGAGTGCCACCAGCATTAGTTATAATTTACAGAAACGTGTGAGCATTCATCCTTGAACACTACACTGCAGGGCCTGGGTTAAACCCTTTTTACTGACCATGAAAAGTGGTCAAATGAACTTTCGCAGTTTGTTGAGGAAATGAGTATTTTATCTGAATCACAAGCTGGTTACAGGAAAGGATATTCTACAATTGACCAGGCATTTATTTTGTATGCTTTAGTTAAAAAATACTTGGTTAAAAGAAAGGAAGATTTTACTGTTTATATATTGACTTTGCAAAAGCGTTTGAATGTGTACAACATAATTTATTGTGGCATGTTTTATTAAAACAAGGCATAAATGGTAAAATATTACGCGTTATAAAATCAATGTATTCAAAAATGCAGTCTTGTATATTAACTGAGAGTGGACTTACAGATTATTTTGCATGTTCGGTAGGTACCCGGCAAGGTTGTATGATAAGTCCTGTAATATTTTCTTTATTTATTAATGAGTATTGTAATATGTTAGATGGAAGCGATTGTCAGGGGATATATGTAAATGGAAATCTCTCAAATTTAATGACATTGTTATTTGCAGATGATATGGTTAATTGTGGAGATACTGTAGGTAGACTTCAGCAACAGATTGATCTCTTACAAAAGTTTTGTGAAAATTATGGTTTCAAAATTAATACAGATAAAACTAAGATTATGGTTTTTAGGAAAGGTGGTCCCTTACGTAAAGTAGAAAAATGGTATTTAAAAGGTAAACAGTTAGAAGTGGTTCCATACTACAAATATCTTGGTATTATTTTCTCCACAAAATTGTCTTGGTCAAAAACACAACAACAGCAGGTTTTACAAGCAAACAAAGCTGTATGCATGATTAAAACATTCAGCAAAAAGTGTAAATATGTAATTACAAAACATCTCTTTTATTTGTTTGATCAAATGGTAGTGCCAATATTAACATATGGATGTGAGTTGTGGGGTTTTAAAAAATCAGAAACTATAGAGAGAGTACAGTACAAATTCTGCAAACAAATTTTAAATGTAGGTCAGAATACTCCAAATGCAGCAGCATTAGGAGAATGTGGCAGATTTCCTTTGTTTGTAACTTGCTTATTGCGTTGTATTAAGTATTGGATTAAACTTTTGCATATGCCAGAACATAGATATCAGAAACAGGTGTACAATATGTTGATGAATTTAGATAGCAGTGGTAAATCAAATTGGGTATCTGAAGTAAGAACATTGCTGTTCCAGTCTGGTTTTGGATATGTTTGGATGGCACAGTACATTGGAGATGTGAATTATTTTATGAAAGAAGTTGAAATGAGAATAAAAGATATGGCCATTCAAAATTGGCATGGTGATATTGAATTGTGCAGTAAACTCTACTATTATGGTACTTTTAAATCTATGCTCACTCTAGAAAAATATGTTGATTGTATCCCAAATAAACAACACCGTACAGCACTTGCTAAACTTCAATGTTCAAATCATGAATTAGCTATAGAAATGGGCCGCCATAAAAACATTTCTCGTGAAGAAAGGATCTGTAAATATTGTTTATGCTATGGATTCAATATTGTTGATGATGAAGCTCACTTTATGCAAGAGTGTAAATTATATCACGATTTGAGGTTAAAATATATTAGACAAGACTTGCATTATCCAAGTGAACAAAATTTTATAAAATTATTTAATTTAGATAATCCATTTGAAATATCAAAAGTTGCTGCATATGTGTTTAATTCGTTTTTGAGGAGACGGAAAATGATAGATGGTTGAATTATGTATTTTAAACAGTACTCACTGTTGACAGCACAATAGATTCATTGTGTACTAAGGTGTGCAATAATGTTACATGTGTTTATGGCACGATTGATTAGTCATTTTAAGACTGTTACTTAACATTATATTGTAGTAATTTTTGAACTGACTGTTTATTGAAATGTAATTATGTTTATCCTCACAGATGATGGCAAAACAGATTTATATGTATGTAGGTATGCAGTTCTTTTACTTGTGTAAATGGCAGTGTTTACTAGAAAATATAAGACTGCTACCTTCCATTGGATTTATGTACTTTTTAAATTGAATATTTATTGAAATGTTTGGAACTTTGGGCCTGAGGCCTTTTTCCTGAATAAAGTTCTGTTCTGTTCTGTTCAAATGAACAGCTAGAGAATTAACTGAATTTATGCTGTAGAAACACGTGAGATGCCCAAAAGTAAAGTTTTTTCTCTGTTAAGAATAAAACTTTTTGAAATATTAAGACAGATATAAATAGTCAGAATTGCCTAACACAATTCTATATATATATATTTTTTTTTAAATATGACATACATGATATTTTGATATTTTTTTCCAGGTCCGAACCGAGCAAGGACACAAAAGAAAGAAGCAAACAGCCATTTTCATTGCTGTCAGAAAACGATACAAAACCATGATTCAGCTCCTGTTAGACAGCAAGTGTAATTTGAATCTTTCTGATGACAGAAATGAAACAGCTTTGTTTGCAGCAGTTGCATCTAAGAAATTGACAATCATCAAAATGTTGGTAGAGGCTGGATGTAACATAAACCATAGAAACAGCAAGTGTGAAAACGTTCTGTTCATCGCTACAAAATTGGCACTTCCAGAGGTGTTGGCCTATCTTCTCAGCAAAGGTTGTAATCCAGACGTAAAATCAGATTCTGGTTTCAATCCGTTGGGGCAAGTTTTATGCAACCATTTTGGAACATATTGTCCTGGGGACCGGGAAACACGTACAACATCTACTGGCAAGTACTTGAACATGTTTGAGATATTAGTGAAAAGTACAAGAGATATCAGTGCAAGTTTAGGGGAGGACTGCAACTCCATATTGTCATTCATATTGGATTTACAGGACCATCAGCTGGCTCTGTACATGGCTGTTATGATTCTGAGAGAGGGCATTGACCCCAATCAGATGGAGAGCAGTATGATATCCCCAGTGTTTAGACTTCAATGTATGACTGATCGGACAAACTGTGGGGTGAAAATCCATGATATCCTACATGTGTATCATATGATGTATGCTGCAGGTCTGGATATATACAACCAGAAAAATCAGTTACTAGAACATGATATACTACTTAGTGGAGCTGAACTTGAGGGAATAGATGCAGACAGATACAGGAGGTGCCATTCCTGGGAGCATACACCTCGTTCACTCAAAGACTTGGCACGTCTAACCATCCGGCGCTCTGTGAGAAGTTGCCTCAGTCTCCAAATACCTAAACTTTACATTCCTAAAGTACTCCATGAATATCTGCTTCTCACAGAGTTTGGCAAGTTTAGTTTCAGTAAAAAATTTGAGCATCGCTTTGTTGGACACTGAACAGTCTGCATCTCTTAGAGTTGGACACATTTTAGGCAAAAAAAAATTAAAGGTATGGTTCTCAGGCACCGCCCGCATCAATTTTAACCCCCCGCATCAAAACTTTTTATTTTGATTTTCAACAGAAACTTACCGATTTTGAGCTGCAGCCGCTGGGATATTTCTTTCAAGTAGATAAAGTCATACAATTTCCTTTGTTATGTAGTGCTTTAGTTTGTTTAGCAAAATAAATCTGTTATTATCATGTTTTTCCCTTATCATTTGACATTTTTATCGAAACATACAAAAAATATAAAAATAAAAAAACCGCCCGCCCGCATTGATTTCTGAAAAAAAGTGCCCGAGAACCATACCTTTTTTTTATTTTGGCCTTATAATGATTTTTTTATAAAAGAGTATATATTTCTGCACAGTTCAGATATATATATATTAATTTATAAATGTATAAATGAACTGTCAACTTCAATGCAGAAATTCAAAAATAAACACCTGATCATCCATGTTGAGCAATTAGAGATATTTATTACCTCCACCAAGTGGGGTTATGTTTTTGCCTGCATTGGTTTGTTTATCTGTCCGTTTATTTAAATAGTTTTTACAGATTATGAAGAAATTTACATGATAGCTTGGCAAAGATACAAGGAACAAGTGATTAAATTTTGGGGGTCATCAAGATCTCCATCTGGATCCAGGAATATCTTTAAGGAAAAATGCTGCATTTCTGACAAAGCCATATTGGGGTAATGAGCTGCCCTGGCAGAGGTCTGTGCTCTCTGAGTGCAAATTTCTAGTTTCCTTTGCTGGTTTTCTCTGGGAGTGAGACAAACTGCTGTAGTGTAATACTTTATTAATCATCATTTTGAAAATCAATACGAGGGTTACTAAGTAAGAAAGCAATAGTGAAAATAACCTTACCGGTTAATTCCCAAGCACTTTAATGTCTTATTCTCTTATAATGATACTTAGTATAATATTTCCTATTTGATACAAATCCATCCATTTTTTTACAATTAACTGTAACATGTAGTTTAGGAAATATTACTACCAGAGAAATAGCCATATTAAGTTTCCTGGTTTTTAACTTAATCAAATTCACTTGTCAGCTCATTTTACTATTTCAAATTTTTACTCCAGTCTCATTTGATCTGATGAACAAATTCTTTTTTATGACGTCTCACCTCTTGCCACAGCAGATTTATATTTGCTTGTATGTGTGGGGTCCATCATATACTCATCATTTTGCAGTTTGTGTCTATGAAAACATTTCACACAAAAAAATGCACAATACGTTGGGATTTATTCAGTAACTTCAACAGTAGGTTCATCATGGATACATTCTCTGTAAGCACCCCATTGATCCTGATAGCATGTTCCATATATCCAGCAGTTGAAATTTTCCATCATGTCCAAAGAAAGCGCCCCAATATTCTTCATGAGTGGGTCTATTCAGTAACTTTAACAGTTAGTACATCATAAATATATTCTCAGTAAGCACTCCATTGTGTCTTTATGACATTTTTTATATATTCACCATGTGGTTAACAGAAGCAGTTGGCAAATTTCCATGTGTCCAAAGAGGACATCCTGATGCAAAATGAACTACTTTAGTCCTTATACACAAGATTCCAAAATAAAAGAAAATTTACATTAAAGTAATGTCATTTATCCTGGTCATTATATTGATAAGCTGAAATATTTTACATTCCACAGTTCATTTGCTGATGCTGTCATGTTATTCTTACATAATTATTAGGTCAATCGATGTAGACTTTTATAGTCAATTTAACTACAGTAGACCCTGAAATTTCTTTTTCCAAAAATTTGTTTTTCCTAAATTTAAAGTGAGGAACCAAAATTTACTTCTATTAAATGCCTTGCTGCTTTTGAAAGAAAAATAGGATTAGCGATGAAAAAAAATGATCTGATGTAATAATGTAACTATGTGCCAGGATTAGCATGTTAATGGAACGTTGATAATGATATACCCAATGTACCTATCAATGTACTAGCAGTATACATCTTGATAAATGTCTGACTTCACATATCAATAACCTCAATTATCCAAATTTTATGTCCCCAAACCATTCTGAAAATCGAGGCTCTGCTATATTCAGTGATAAACCATCTACTTGCACAAGGCAAAGAAGAAACAATCTCTAGCTAAACAAAGTTTGCCTTATAAAAATTCATCAAACAAAGTGAAAGTTTTCAAACATAGTCAGATGTTCCTGAAATATAAGCATCACTGCCTGGGGTACAGAATCTTTCAAACACTAATCAGCTGTTAGCCTGTAACAGAAGTATCCTATAAACCTTCATACTACATTCCTATGATAAAAGGATAGACTGGGCCATGTCACTACAATCCTGGCCTCCTTTCAGATGTATAAGAAAGTTTGTGCATCTGTGCTAAACAGGAATACAGCCCAGATGTATATTTAGTAGGCCTATATACACATATTTACATGGAGATATATTAGGTTCATATAAACCATTATACATCAAGTGATAATACTTATTATCTCCTTGAATTTCCAAAGTAATGTACAATATCACACCACCTATGAATTAATTGAGGTTATAGGGACCATCTACATAGTGACTTCAAGACAAATTTCTCATTTTAGAATATGCTTACTGTTTCTGTTATTACAAAAAAGAATAACCAAAATTTTATTGAAAAAAATTATTAAAAATTTTATTTGAAAAATATAAACAACCATTTATGTATTGAGAAAATTGTGTTCCATGAAAAAATTTGTGTATGGGCAGAATGATTCTGTAACTTGTCCCAATTATCTACAGGGATCTGAATTCCTAAACACCCAGAAAAAATGTATAAATGACCTATGAAATTAGTTCTTTGGTATGACATTTTAGCAAAACCCTTTTTATATCATGTTGGGACATTTTTGTATAGGTCTACAAGCTTACATTTTATATTGTACTAAATATATATATTATATTATGATCTGTGTTTCACAATTTAAGTCTGAACAGTTATGATAATTTGCATAATTCCTATACTATGAGGCTTTTGACATCAGGAAACAGGCACTAAAACAGTACCTCCGTATTTTGAATGTGTGCATATCATTCAATTTGATAATAAAGAGAAACTTAAGGCTGAGAAGCAATGGGTCCACCTTAGTACCGGTAATAATGTTACATGTACAATAGAATGATAAACATGGATACTTTGGTTGATTGTAAAGCATTTGGGAGAGAAATGTTTATTATTCTCCCCAGATTTCACACTTTGTAAAAAGGTACTTTGCTATTAACGTTTTT
This sequence comes from Sipunculus nudus, assembly GCA_026874595.1. NCBI lineage: Eukaryota > Metazoa > Annelida > Sipuncula > Golfingiida > Sipunculidae > Sipunculus > Sipunculus nudus. The sequence goes on from CM049309.1 coordinate 36,378,611, forward strand.
CCTTCATTTTTAAAACACTGCAGGTTGGATCTCCAATGGCGTAAGCACTGCAGGTAATCATCTATCTGGTGAAACATTCCCATCATGCAACAGTGATAACAGCTGGTTCTCAACCTGCTGCTGTTTAAATGTGATAGTTTCACCAAAAATGAGTTGAATGTACAGGATATGTTGTGTATATCTAAGTCCCTCATATTCCACTGTTATTTCAAGATGTCTTCTGCAATTCTGACACTCCAGCTCTGCCTCTCATTACAGGGCATCAAGAAGTGACCAACCTGGAAAAAAGGAAATCACAAAAAAAACTATGACGGCTTTATCACAGTGATCCTAGAATTTGGCAGATATGACCTTGAAGATCAAGGTCACAAGTTCTTAAATTCTTCTGAAAAGTCAGTGGAAACAAACTCTATAAAATTTGAGGGGAAAAAATGTGATACTAAAAATGTTATATCGGTTCCAAAAAAATTTACATTTCAGCAGATTTCATATGGAAGATCCTGACCTGTTGAAGGTCACCAGTTTTTGAACTAATCTAGGAAATGGTTGAAACAAATTAACTTGTGTGTCACATTTGAGGACAAAATGTGCAATATTTCAAAAGATTTTCTTTTTACAAAAATTTTACATTTTTGAAGATTTGACCATTAAACATCACCAGTTTTTAACTCATCCAAGACTTTGGTTAGAATCAATTCACAATGTTTCAAATTTTTGGGGAAAATATGAAGCCCTTCACATTCACAAGATGTCCTACAGACGACAACTGAAAATGACTGCAGATGAAGTTACTGAATACAACATGTCTCCCTGGGGGGGGGGGGGGAGGTGGGAGACGTAATTATACTGCACATGGACGTGAGCTTGTTTGTATTGGTGAATCGTCAAACTACAATACTGCCAAATATAAGCGGTATTTAGTATTACATGGGTGATATATTTAATCATGATTTCAAACCTTTCTGAGTTCTTTTGATAATCACCACAACAGTCCTTTAATGGAAACTGATAAAAATATTTGATAAGTACAAATGGAAATAAGGGGTAGAGACTTGTCTGAAATTAACCAATATACAATATGAAATGTCAATAAAATGTGCTGAGGTGGTGTGGTAGTGTTAGGTGTATTATCTCAGTAATATGAAGTAAATTACCATAAATTTGTTGTATTTAATCACCAGAACATTCAACCCTCATCCACAAGGTATCAAAGTCCACTCACCTGTGCACTCTTTGGTGCCAGCTCCACCTTAGCCTCCAGGTCGCCATGGTGACTGACAACATTTTTACTGGCACTGCAGTCCAAGACCATGGACACCCTGCTGTATGACTGAAACAGATCATAAAGTATATCAGTGATTTAATAAATATAAAATGAACTCTTAAAAATATCACTTATTTAATGGTACAATTATCATAATCATTAACCATTTTCAGTATATGCATTTGTTAGTGATGTACCAATTGATCAGTTATATTGATGATTGGTTTTCTTCCACTAATTTATCACAAATGATTAAGTTTGCACAACCAAAGAAGTCATATTATGCTGCTAATACTTATTCTTTCAGAGATATAAGAAAGATAGGGCACAAAACTGGATTTAAACTTAACCTTGTGCAATGAAAAAGTATCAACAATCTGGCCATAACTGTGACCTGTCAGCAGGATGTTAAAGTTAGACTGAATTTACTCGGTCAATATTTTAGGTTTATTTCTACACAGAATATTTCACTGTATTATATATGGTACTACAATAACCAATTAAAGGGGCCAAATCACCTATTTAACCTTTATGAACCAAAGGTAATCCCTTGGAGCTTATATAAAAATAGGCCAGAAAATGTGGATATCTCTGCACACAGGCTGCTTGTTTTGTTTATTTCAATGTGTTTACAATAAGTGGGGGCCTGCCAAAATAATCAAAACAAATTCAACAAGGGCATCTGGTATAAAGTAGTCTGGTATATGGAGCCAGAGCTTTGCAAATGGTGTTTTGCAACAAGTGACCTTTCTACCTATGCATATGTGAAACCTATGACCTCAGGTTACATGTTACTCCTGTTTGTCAACATTGTGTTTACAAACATGTTTTTGATAAACAAGTTCATACATCCTTTATGAAGGCAATATAAGAACCTTTCACAAAAAAATACCCTTAGATCATTAATAGGTACACAGAGGAAGCCAGAAATCACATAAATTCTTTTTCAAAAGTTAGGTGAATGGACACCTTTAATAATTAATCTTTGTTCTTTTTATCTTTCAATCATCATATATGATTTTTACAACTATTCCTACCACCTGCATTCAAGCCAATGTTCTTTATACATGTTTTCTATACAAAGGTTTTCATATTATTATATATATTTAAATATCAGGTTTACACATTCTAGTGTATTTTCTGCATATGTGTAGGTATATACAATGTGCATACATTTATGTGTCTTAGTACAAGCTTTCAATGTCTTTCACCTTATTCTCAACAAGAACTGCTGCCCAGAAGTCTGTGCTATAGGTGTGTGTGAACAGATCCTTCATTCCCTTCACCTTCGACCCCTCACCCTGAAATAGCACATGAATATTCATATCATATGGTGATCACAATCTTATCTGTTCTGCTTAGTAGATGTGATACAAGCATTATCACCCTTTAAAGATCATCACACAGAGGCCAGGAATGGGACTGTAACATATTTTGTCAAATTTAATCTATATAATATCAACTCATATTGTTAGTTAATATAACAAGCAGTTGTAAATTCTTTTGTTGTGGGATATATCTTTCTTTACCATACACTGAAAATATTTCAAGAAATACAGATTCAAGGAGGTTGCATTTCTGCATGTGTGCATTTATGATTAACTGACAACCCCTTTATTCCTCTGTCACAAGAAAATTTACTATTTACATCAATGATATAACTCTGAATCCCCCACAATAAAATAGTATAGAAAGATTATATATAGTGAATAGAGCTAGCCTTTTTCCTTACTTTGTGAAAGCAAAACAAAATTAAATTGCACAAAAATGCTAACATTTACAATATCCAAATAAATCAAACATGTTAATGATGTTTGACCCTGCCAAATCATATGAACATGTTAACAGGGAATATTGTTGCTGATTCCACAACTGTGATAAAAAGTTGATGGAGAGGAGCAGAGTAAATCAAAATAAAGCATCTTAGGTCGAGACAACAGGGAATAATGCTGATCTCTTTAGTAAGCACAGATAGTGCAGAGAATCATCCAGTAAAAAATATTATGAACTTTATTTATTTTACATGGATTGTACAATTGGTTATATTAACTAATTCAAGGCACTCTTCATGGCTCGGATGTTGGCACTAGGTAGTCATTCAGTAGACAACCCTTGGAGGAAGCCTGGTATACAAATGGTGTAATATACCTTGTCCATGGCCAGTTCACATATAGCGCCCTCTATCCTCTTCTTCGGAGCATCGAGACTAGTGATTGACAGCTTGGCATCGTCACAACGGTCTGCGTAGACTTCCAGGAAAAATGGGCATGCCTGCAGATAGCAATATTAAATCACAAAGTTAAAGATAATACACTCTACCAATCCACATAAATATGGATGACAGCTTAATGATTAGTTTTACCTTTTCTTGCCATTAATTTCATGGCCCAGTGTCTTAGTCTGGCAGACAGCATTGCAATACATCATTTTTCATTAATGACCCTTTTTTAAATGGGATATTCAATAAAATTAAAAAAGGAAACAACTGTAAAAATACAAACTCACTTGTAAACATTTTTCAAATGCCAAAATTAATAAGACCAAGGCTTTGTAAAAAGCTTGGTATTCCATCATTTAAATAATTTTTAAATTTGCAAAAATATTCAGCATTAATCTCCTGACATCATAACATTTTGTCAGCATGGGCAGTTCTGAAGAAATGAAACTTGGAGCTCCTTGGGGGTTAGTTTCTTTAATGAAAAAAATATCTATGGTAAACAAAAATCAAATGCACATTCAAAGTAACATGCAAATATGATTTATGCATATGCTTTCAATTGAATACAAAATTTTTACATAATTCACATATGAAAACAATTTTATAGGTCAGATAAATTGAGGAATGGATACATACTGAGTGCGACCTCCCTATTACAGAAACTAGCGGGACGTCAACTACTGTCTGAAACAGAGTGTTAGCTGCCTGTGTTTGAGTTACAGATGTTAATAATGGGGCTGCTTCATTTTTCTATTCAATTTAAAGGGAGATGGCTGTAAAAGGAAGGTGCCAGAAAATGAAGGTTTTACTGTATGTGCACTGCTCTGAGTATTTGTCTATGCAAACCTCATCCATCTCCAGAGCCTTGTTGTAGCCCATCCCAACCAGGTTTGCCCACAGGTCATCTGTGTCACCCTGATTGTCCTCTGCCTCCAGCTGGTTCAAATCCAAAAATCCCTTCAAGGTCAATCCATTATCCTTAAGTTCCACATTTTCTGCAAATTAAAAATTACAAATAAAAAACATTTATCTGAAGTGGCAGAAAACTACTGGCTGATATTTTCAAGGTTTATTCAAATAAAGTTTTAATATTCTGGATCTAGAGTATTGATAGGCAGTTAAATCAACCAAATATCTCTGGTTCTACCTACATGCTAATTTTTTTACCTGCATGCACCCCCAACATTTGTTAGAACAGTGAGTTTGTTTAACTCGATATTTGTTTCATATCCTAAATATCCTTGTCTGAATATGATCAAAACTTATATACGGACTTATGTTTAACAGAGTGAATATATTTAAAATTTTAAAAAATGCAACTGAAATGATGTTGGGATGTTGTTGCCATGGTTCTGACCTTTGACCACCTCCCATTCATCATCACCGAGGTCTTCGGCACTTGTTCTAACATTGAACCAGTTGAACTCTTCCCGGCTGAGACGGCCATCTCCGTCCAAATCACACATCTCAAATATCTCTGTCAACGCCTCCCTATTTGTATTTATAGAATGTAAGGTTTAAAAGCTACCACATACAGCAAAAATGATATCCATAGAGCCAATAACAGGGGTCTGTTGTGATAAAGTCACAGAAGTTTTGTTTTCAGCACAAGTAAAAATGTGTCTTTAAATTACCAAGACTATGGTTACGATTATAATCTCATAATCATAATTTTAGGATTGTTCCCACACATATACCTTTGAATATTGTTACTGTAACAGGACCTAGGAATGTATTATTTTCCATAAACATTAACTTTTGAAACCAGTTATAATCTGGTAACAACATCTCTCATTTAATTTGATATTATTAATATAAACTCAGTTACAACAATTATTATCATATAATATTTGTAAACCATTTATTTACCAATTATTAACCCCAAATTAAGTTTTTAGGATAATAAATTACAAATGTCAGGTTGTGGGTGCCTATATGTTTATGGTTCATCATTTCTGAATGAATCAATTTTATTTAAACTTCATTATTGATTTCCTGTTGATACTGATGTTTGATATTGATATGTTGATACTGATGGTGTCATACAATAAAATGAATACTATATGACAAATCCTACATATCTTCAGCAGTCATTGGTAGCTGTTTTAATCCAAACACAAATAAATAATGTTTGTATAATTTACATTAGCATGTGTGTATTATGGATAAACTTTAGTAATCATGCCTGTGAAAGGAATATAAATTGTGTGTGCAGAATGTGTATAAATACAATAGGACACTTTACTTGAACTGTTTGGTGAGCATAAACTGATCATCCTTCTTGCGAACAAGTTTGGTTTCAACTTTGGCATCAGACTTTCTCTTCCGCAGTCTACATCCAGTGGAGAAGGGGATGAGAATGTAACGGCCCTTCTTCAAATCACACTTTACGCAGTATTTCTAGAAATACATACAAGACACCATGGGAGTGATAAGTACATTAAAGATGAAAAAGACAATGAACATAAATAATTGCATTAAAAGAGCCTTTAACAGGAGAGATATCAAGAGATACTTAAGACCACCATGTACGTGTGACTTGGTTTTCATGTATATTTCCTATGTATACATGAATAAAGTGCCAACATATGGTTAAACCTGCCAGCTTGAACAAACCCCTGATGGTTGTGTTTTTATTAACATCATAAGTTAAAGGGGCCCAATCACATATAAAGCATGTTGAGTTTACACGAAAAATAGCTTCTTCTCTTTAAAACAAATCTGTACGTGCCAAAATTTTGCCTTAAAACCAGTGTAAACGAGTGTTAAAAACAGTGGACCGGGCACGACAAAACACATGTCAATCAGGAGATTCTCTGACTGACTTAGCCAAAAAATGAAATACACTGTTCCAGCTAGCTGAAACATTGCATGTTGTGGATCAAAATCGAACCTCCAGTCACGCAACCTTGTTATGGTAAACATACACACGTGGATTGTGTTTACCAACACACAGAGCCATAATTAGGTGTTAAACAGCCGTAGCAAGGTACTGAGACTCTGTGCTGGGATGGTTTTGCTGGGAAACTTTTGTATAAAGCAAAACTGAACTGAAAGTGTGAAAGAATAGGCATAATACTACTCCTGATAATGTCCCTTTAAGGATGCAGACACATTATATATTACATGTTAAGTTAAAATTAATGCCTTAAACAGTGCTCATTTGAACAGTTCATTAATGACAAGTGTGATTCTATAACAGTGTGTAATCTCATCAGCATATCCTTAATGGTACAGCTACTTACCCCTTTAAGGTCTCTCTGGTCTGTGATTGCAACGACCCTCCTTCCATCAAGGTCTGGTTTTTCTCTCATTATCAGGAGCATGGTGTCAATGGGAGCCCCTCCCACCTCTCTAGCACTGTGCATTGCACCTAACAAGTATCAATAATACATGAAAAAAACTTGAAAACATGAATAAAATTCCTTATAATATACCCACATTTTTACCAAAGGCAGAACATTACATTTGAATTATTCTATACCCGTGCAAAAATTCCTCATATATAAAGCATACCATAAAATGTATCTTAAATATCAATAATTAGCTGGTGATTGACCTGTCAGCAAAAGTTGACTATTCCTTATAATCATATAGGTTTATGCTTTCATACCTGTAGTTCTCTACATAATTCATGTCTTTACTTCAGGAAAAATGGGAACCCTATATAAATATCCTTGGAAGTAATGCAGGTAACACAAATAAATTTTGCTTTATTTCACTTTAACTGACTTAATTAGAAAGTGAGGTACAAGTACTAACCTGAACTTCGTAGAGAGTAAGGCTCTACACTTATATACACCGAGCTAGAACTGCTCAGAGACAGTGAGTATTGATGACTCATTATGGACCCATCCTCCTCAACAAAGAAACAACCCTTGCTGTGAACCATGGACCAGTCCTGGGAGAAATAAATACTCCATACATAATAGTTATATAGCAGCATATCAAACATATACTATCTGATTACTAAATGATTATGTCATTCCCAGAAAAAAAAATGATGCAAACTGAAAATTAAAGCCTCACAAATAGGACAGACGTGCTGGGTTGTGCAAGCATGATGCTGAAATATATCAATTATGGCCTTAAGTTTTCATTTTAATTGAAAAAGATAAAGTAATAATTAGCCTAGAGACACCATGTTTCCATTGACATTAGATCTCTTTTGTACGCTTGTCAACATCCAAACAATTCTGAAATTTCATATAATTATTATTGTTTACAAGAACATCTTTGCATCATGAGATTGATCACCCTGATGAAAAGACTGAGGGTCTGTTACAGTTTTCCCACTGGGAAATTAAGGCATTTTTTCCCCTCTAGTAACAGGCCCGACCCAGCTGAATGGGTATGTGGGTGGTTATGTATACAGAGGACAAGAGATGTCAGGCTGTGTTGACACCATGGTGTATGTCTAAATAGGAGCTGTAGGTATGCAAGGTATTGGCTGGCCCAGGCTAACATCTGGGATGTTTGCATTATGCAAACCAGAAAAGCACTCAGAGAGCACAGACCTCCACCAAGGCAGGTAATTACTCCCAAATGGCATTGTAAGAAATGCAGTATTTTTCCTTTAAAAAAAAAATCCTGAATCCATATGGTGATCCAGATCACCCCCAAAATTTAAACAATTGTGCCTTGAATCATGCACTGCTGAGCTATCCTGAAAATGCGCCTAACTGGTACAGCCCACATGAGTGCCCATATATGAAGTTTATAAGTATTAAAGTGTAGTTCAGATGAATTAAAACAAGGTACCTATGGAACACAGCACTCAGCTGAATTTTGTGATATTTTAGCGAATGTAAAATATGCTTATTTCTGTTGTGATTGTTTTTTATATATGTGCATTTAAAAACTGTTATTGTTCCATAATGGTGTGGGGAAAATACACAAAAGTACCCTAAGGATAATGTCCGGGCAAAATCTGGCAGTGGAGAAAGTTTGGTGGCACAGGGATGTATATTGGATTGGCAAAATTTAAAGCAGTATAGAGCTGATTTTGGGACAGGCTAAAATCTTCAAATAATAGTTAGATAATAAGTTGATATCTCCACCAAAAATAATTAAAATAAAACTATTTCCTTCAGCAGACATGTTACATCTATAATTATATCAGAGAGAAATGGCATTTACCTTTAGATTTCTTGGTTCTGGTAACCTCAGTTTCTTTGAAGCAATAGCATCTTTTGTGACTCCATCTTTGTTCTTTGGAGATAGCCTGTCATCCTCTACAAGAGAATGACATAGTGCTTACATTTAGAAAATATAAACCTCAAGAATTGTATTTCATTTTTTCAACTATTCTGTAAAAGCCTGAGGGTAGAAAAAGAATTTCCAACTATAACACATAATTAGATATCAGGTTTATTTCTCCATGAAGTTGACAAAGATTTATTATACAATTTTTTGCACACTCACATTTAGGAATGACCAAAGTAAATTTGAATTTATTTGTATAATTAGGTACAGATTGTAAGTATTACTTTCAAAAGATCAAGAGAAAGACATTATAATGGTATTTTACACTGATTTTGTTTCTGCTATCCTATATAAAATTCTAATTTTCAGTTTATATAATTAAGAATTAATCATTGATTTTGAAACCCTGTAAAAGAAGGACTGTTGTATGACAGTTACAAGAAGCCTAGTTCACTTGTAATGAAAATGGTTTGAAACTGATTGCCATGTGAAAAAGGAAATATTCTGATAAGTTTTGAAAACCCTTATGTATACCAAAAATGGTCCATTTTTATTTAAAAATCCCATCAACGCCCACAATGAAAACAATATACCGAAACAAAAGGTGTTTTCAATTGTAATGTACTTATAGTTGCATGAAACAATGAAAAGAAAAAAATTGAAAAGCAGATAAAATAAACATGTGTAAAGCTTGGATGTGGCAAAAACTACAAAATATGTGATCAAATGATGTAGCAACATATGTCAAATACAGAGGAACATTGTCTTGCGACCGACCATCAACTGAGACCATCCAACACTTATGACCACGATAAGTTGTCATGAATATATGAACCAGACAACTTTGAATTTCATTAATACGACCACCCCTAAATTATGACCACTTAGGTCAGTCCAAAAGGTGGTCATAATTGTGAGATTCTACTGTATTAGTAAAATGGCAATCTCTGAAAACTAAGAATTGAAGCTATACTAACATATAATTTAATGTGAGCAGGGAAACCTACACAGCTCTGCAAGTTTTGTAAACACAAGCACCTGTACATCCAGGAACAACACGCAAATTAGTGGAATTTATGTCCACCGTTTCACCTCTTCTTGTCATTCATGCTTGCCTTATCAATGTTTTATTTTTTATTTTTGCCTAAAGATGTCTCCATGTCATAATTTTAGTTGTGAAATAGGTTCAAAATTTATTTTATGTTTGTTTTGGAGCTGGTGAGAATAAATTTTCAGACAGACCAAAAACCAATCCCAACCAAGGTATGCATGAGAGCAATCAGTGACCAAAATCTGAATGAAATTGGATAATATTTAGGAAAGTTATCACACAGAAACAAAAACCTGACAGACAGACAGACAGATGGACAGACAGAGAGAGAAATAAACCCAAATCAATGTCCCCTGTTCCGAGGAAGCGGGGATCAACATATCACTCTCAAATAAAGTTACCCTGCTATACATCCCTTTGTCCAATTCTCTCATTTGTTGATTTTCTCATTACTTTCTCAACATGTTGAAATATGGGTGGCCTAGAGGAATTTAAAATTACATACAGTACATTTACTATTTCTGTCACCCTTTCTACTTCTCTCAGGTATAACCTAACAGGGGTCTATTGTTAAAGAAAGATAATTTTTCAGTAAGTGAGCAATTAATGTTTTTATATACACAAGACATGTGAGCATAGATGGAAGAGAAAATTAGATTTTCAGACAGGTAGAGATTTATACAGGCGTGTGTGTGTGTATATATATATATATATATATATATATATACACACACACACACACACACAGACTTGTTGGTAAATTTCACACCTTAATTTCATAAAAACTCTTTATCAGGTGATTTTATTCCAAAAGATTGTGTTCATGAACATCTGATGTAAACTTTCAAGAGTGAATTTGGCATATAAAATTTAGTGTTTTCATTCGCCAGCAGGTGTCAGCACAGACAAGTGGCTGTGTTAGTTTTCTGCAACTTTTTCAGCACACTCCATTGAAATAAAACAGCAAAAGGAACATTTATTCCTAGTCTCATAATTCAAAGTTCTTTTAGGGGAGAGGAAATACTAACTAGCTATGGGACTGGAAAGCAACTGCATTTGTGTGCAAATTAAACTAAATCATGCATGCAACAGCTACCAAATCAGTCATGAAAAATTACAATTCTTCCTGATGGAAAATTATCTGAATTCAAATTTTTTACCATTCTGAACATATCTGACATACTGTTAAAGACTAACATTTATGACTGATCTCATTAGCATCTTGTCTTCATGCTAACAGTAGTGCAAAATTTAATATTCACTGTCAACACAGTGGAGACATCTAGCTGCCAGCTTTAACTAAGCGGGTTACAAAGTTGTCAGTGTCAGTTTCATGGATAAGATTTCACTTAAAGTCTGTGACAAACACTGGGCATAAACAAGAATAAATTGAATTTTATTTTTTTTTATTATATATTTATGAACTTCTGAAGACTGCAACTTTCTACACCATAATTCAATAAAATTATGATTGACACTATAAATTCAATTGAATTAAAAAGGAAACCTTGATTGGCTTATCATAAAAAGAACCTCTCTTCTTACAGCTGAAATTATGGTGTTTGATTAAGAAATATTATGGGGCAATTGCCATAGATTCAATGAAAATTATCTCTTGATCATCCGGTTCTAGGTTTTAATATAGATATGGTGTCATTAATTTTTTTTCCATTTGGAAATTTAAGAGATATGACTACTCGTTTATTGTTATATCTGATTATGTCTAACATACATTTAAGATAACCTTCACTACTGCTCACAAAGCTATTACTAGGCCCCTTGTGAAAAATCAATAAGGAACTTGTGTTATTTACAAAGCAAAAGTTATATTCAAAGCAGACTGCACCAAGTGAGCAATGTACTGACACTGGCTTCCACTGCATTATAAACCAGGGGTGTCAGGACAGGACAGTAATTGTAGGACTTGAGTCTGGACTTGGAGTCCACTTGAATCCACTTTTTCAGGGACTCAAACTAAGACTTGGACTCAATGGTCCTGGACTTGGACTTAGACTGTCAGGACTAGAGAATCAGGCGGAGTCCATTTTGAGTCCTGCAGAAAAGAAATGACACGTTAGGCCAATTTAGAAACCTTCCATAAATACTAACATGCCCAATCTAAGACAAAATATAATAAAACGATGTTTATAATATGAACCAAACTCAATTTCTGCATTAGATCTTCAATGTATTTCAGTATTATGGTAAAATTCTTGTGTAAAGTTATTTAAAAATGCACATGATGATCTGAACTTCAAATTTAATTAAAATCATTTGGACTCAGACTCAAGTTGGACTCAAAGAAGGTGAACTTGGACTCAAACCTCAAAGACTTGGACTTGAACTCAAGTGGCACAGACTTGCCTTTGGACTCGGATTGTGTGGATGAGATGACATCAGTCATATAGGGTGGGGTTGTATATCAAACCCCCAAGTTTTAACAAACTAAGAATGGTCCAAGAAATCATCACCTGCTACCCAGAGAATAAGATGTTAAACATCCAGTAATGAAGAAGCATGCAGACTGCTCCCCATGTTAGTGCCACTGTATACTTTTAAAGGGGCCCAATCACCTAAAAAGCATGTTGAGTTAACATGAAAAATAGCTTCTTCCTTTACAAATAAAACTGTACCTGCCATAATATTCCCGTGAAACTGTTTGCTTTCTCCTGTAAACAAATGTTAAAAACAGTTGACTGAGCGCAATGATAGGTGTCAACATAAACACGGCGCATGGGGCCGTGTGCATCGCTGAGCCAAAACACGTGTCAATCAGGAGATGCCTGGTCTGACTTGGCCAAAAAAGTGTAATTCATGTTTCTGCTGGCTGAAACACAGGGTGCTGTCACTCTTAATCGGACCTCCAGTCACGCGGCCTTGTTATGGTAAACAGACTCTGTTTACCAACATGCAGAGCCATAACATGGTGTTAAACAGCAGTATGCAAGGAAATGAGACCGTGTGCTGGGACGGTTATGCTGGGAAACATTTGTATAAAGCAAAACTGATAGTGTGAAAGAATAGCCATAATTTAGCCCCTGATTATGTCCCTTTAACAGGATTTTCCATTAGCTTTTTTTTCCTGCTTTGATTGCTGACTAGATTTCTAACTACAGGTGCTTTGTGGTATAATCAAGGAAAAGTATCTGATAATAAAAGTTGAAAGCTACAGCAAGCAAAAAGCAAAGCAATTAGAAGTAAAGCCATCCAAGCAAAGACATGCAGTGGTTCTGGTAATCTATAATACCTTCTTCATCTCTCCTACCACTAGAATCTCTCGGCCTTCGGGGCTTTGGTGTTGGGCCGCCTGGGAAAATGTACCACAAAACTTTTACATGAAGCTTTTGAGGATTATCAGTAAAAACCATGATTCAAGATTCAAAGCTATTAGTCTTACCTTTGTGACTGTAAACGACTGAAAACAAAATATTTTCTTGTGTATGTAATTTTCAGGAATTATGTGCTGACAAAAAAAAATATTCCCATAAATTACATGCACAAGAAATTAACTTGCAACACCTAATGTGAAGTTTTTCATGCCATAAAATAATATATCTTTTTACATTATTTTTATGGGTAAATGTGCAAAAAATAACATGAAAAATGCATCATATGGTATGGGAGGTGCTCAAATGGATTATACTGACATCATTTTGAGGTATTAAAACATGCATTCACAGCTACTGTTTTTACACTAAACATTGAATCAATAGACAATTAAATGCACTGTTACCAAATCATTAAATATCAAATAAGGTAAGCTTTGTAGGTTATTGCTCAGGTCTTGAAGACATGGAAAAGTTTGAGTATTGTAAGACACTAATACATCATGACTAGTTTATACCTTAAAATATATTATAAATTAATTGATTTGATTATTTTAGAAGTGTGCATCATGAAAGTTTGTTTATACTTCATTTGGAGCATATGTAAAAAGTTTTCCTTACATATTCAAAATTAATTAAGAATTTACATTCAGTTATTTTGTTTACTAAGAATACTTAAACCTGACATGTCAAAACGTGAAGATAGTCCATTTCCATTGATATACTGAAAAAATATTATTATTTATTATATTCATGAACATGTTTATATTTTCTTTTCTGAGAGTAATTTAAATGATCACACTTATCTTAAGTATTGATTTAATTTAGTGAATTTTTTAAATCGGAATATAAACATGTACAGCATCTCATGGTTTTATCTTAATTTTAATAATTTTATTTTTTAAAACAATGAATCATTCCACATGAAAGCATTAAACATACAAAACAAAAGTAAAACCACTAAAAATATTTAAAAGAACAGTTAACAAGAACAACAGGGTGCTGAGGGAACAGTGTTAAGGAGAAGGGTTTATGTCTCAAAAAGGGTGTTTTAGAGAAGGACGCCTTACTTCTTGAAGATGACTTGGTTTTGAGTGACACTGAGGAACCCATGACAATATCATCATCATCGTCATCATCATCATCTTCGTCATCCTTCACAGGGATGGTCTTTTTACCTCTAGAGTCTCTATCTGTGCCACACACAAAATGTGTACCAAAACAATAAACCAATGTGGAGAAGACAAGAGTCAAATCAATGTGAAATACAAAAGATGGAAACAATGTGAAACTTAAATAAAAATAGGCTCGACATTAACGGTAAACTGCTTGCCTGGGGCAAGTGAAAGTTCCAGAAAATAGTGGGAGGGCAACTTAAAGTCACTTAAAGTGGGTCCAACGAAAACCTTTATCCAAAGGTCTGAAAAAGCAATCAATGATTTTAATAGGGCAAGTAAAAATTCATGTAAGCAAGTAAAAGCTAGCTATTACTTGCCCTATACTCGCAAAGTACTTTCAAAAGTTAATGTCAAGCCCTGTAATGTCAGCTGATTAAATTCAGCACATTCTGATTAAGCAAAAGACACTGAATACAATCAATCATGAATGATACAAGGTCAAATGAATATTAATAAATGAAAAAAAATAAACTCTGGAATAATTATTATAGAAGTTATGTGAATACAGGCTCACCAGATACAACAATAAATAATTACATTACACAAGTTCTTATAAATAAGCCACTGATCATGCTCTAAATTTTTAAATACCAGAGATAATGTTGTTTGTGTTGTTTTTATGAGTTTATGGAATAAAATGAGCAAGCTCTGTTAAAATGTACCAGAATGTTCTTTGAAAAGTCATGTAAGTTTTCTGTACAAAGTTGACAAAATATTAATCAAAACTTTTATGTTGAAATATATGACTGAGGTTATTTTAATGAATATCTATATTTTGTCTATTTCAAGGCAATTAATGTTAGAAGATGAATCATATATATTATATTACTACCAGTACATATAATATATATGACATATTTATTATTTTATTATTTATCGCAAATATATCAATGATAAACCAGATTTTATTGAGTCAATAAACCATGAAAACACTTCCAATTCACAGGTGAAGACAAACATTTTTAAGAAATAATACCACAAAGCAATGAAAATACATAAACGACAAAACTCTGCTCACAAACAACACCCATTCCTGTGAACTTAAACAAATTATAAATCAGTAGTGGATCCATTTGGGGAATCCATATGCAAATTAAATTTGTTTTCTTAAACGAGAATCCTTGAAGGCTTATGATGAAAGTTCCATTCATTGGCTATCTGTTAAAGATATGAAAATGTTACCCTAGCTATTTAAAATAGGTACCCTTTTTTTATGGCACAAAATCTTGGATGAATATTTACTTTGTATCAATGAACATTGGATTTTAATTAGCAGCAACTCCAATATATATGTTCAGTCCTTCCAGTTTTCCTTGTATGAGGAATCCATAAAACTGTATGAGAAATAAGTATCAAATTGTCTGAAACAAGTAAGAAAACAAATTAAAAATTGATGCATTATTCTACAAGTTCACTGTATGTGATACTTCCAAATAAAGCATAAGGTTGAATATAGATAAAGATTAGCAGCACTGTAAGTTTGAATTAAGAAAAAGGACCTTTTGGATCCACTACTGTTTATATGAACAAACACTATACTGAAAGAGAAAGTGGGTAAAAATTAATATCTTGAAATAATACTGAATAATTCAAGCAATATTGGTTTAAATTACTTGATATAAACTTAACTTTAACTTGAAATTACTTATTCTATCTACTCATCTTCATGTTCTAAGTGTTCACTTAGGTACCTGTATACTTTGGGCTTTCTAATCGTTTGTTGGTTTGACCGGTTATATCTGATCTTGCAGAGACTCGTGGTGAGCCTTTATTGCGAGCAGAGGGCACCACAGGTAGACTCTGGGTCAGTTTTGAACTGCTGTCTACACAAAACGGTGAAATGAAAATGAAAGTGAGAAACGACAACATATGACATAAATAAAGAGACCAATTGTAAATGCTGAAAATTATTGTATCTTTTAAATGCTAGACAGACAAAGAAAATTGTTACACACAAGACAACATCAAATTTGATGAAATGTTCATTTAATTTTAAAAGATAAAGTAAACGTAAAGTAAAGGATTGTAAAGGTAGTTATTTATAGATTCATGTACCAAACAATCTTTAAAATATTATAATGATCATAACTTCAAATGTGCAGTCACAGCAAATTATCTTGAAGGATTGATTGGAGGATAATCAAAATTGGAAAACAGTTATTTTTATAAACATATATACAAATATATATATATATATATATATATATATATATATATATATATATATATATTTATATATATTATATATATATATTATATATATACACACCTTTTATTGTCTGTATGACACATTAAACATTAATCACAATTAAGCATAAGATTTTAAAAAATAAGGTATTATGTTTCTGCTTTAGTAATTATTAATATATTTCATTTCAAATATATAAATATTATACTTTGAATAGCTGGGTGGGGGTTGATTACACTGACCACTCCTCCCCCTACTTATAAGTATGGGGGGGGAGGGTATATACCCCCAAACAACCCTATATTGACACCCCTGCAAATATTAGTTTGTGAGAGTAAAGCTGGATGAATAGTTGATGAAAACTGTAAACAGTGATGAAAATAGAAAGCTGTGTGGAAGTAAGAATCACAACCAATGCCAGTATGTCCAGTAACACATGCAAAAGTGAAACAAAACACATTCCACAAAGATACCCAGGTTATTATTTCATATGTCATATTGTATTTCAATATTTTTATAGTCAACATATGAACAATGGAAAGAAGATATAGGTTAAATATATGCTTTCATGTTAGCAGTAGTTCTTATCAATTACTAGTATAAGCAAAATTTTATATAATTGGTTTCTATTAGCCCTATCAGATGATTTTTTAATAAATATATATATATATATATATATATATACATTTATATATATATATATATATTTATATATATATATATATATATATATTTATATATATATCTAATACTTATAAAAGGAATTCGGTTCACGTTTGTTCGCAATGTTCTCTTAAACCGCGTTGTGTACAATATTATGCCATATATCATTTTAAAGGCTATTATCCCCACAGTGACATAGGCGATATGAAAATAAATATTTTTTAATTAACATATAATATTGTGTGATTTTTCCGGGGTTTTTAATTTTAAAGAGCACAGCCGAACTGCCTTTGGCAATCACCGGAATGCGTGCATCGGGGTCACTTAACTTCTAACACTAAGGACTATTGTTCATATGAATAACGCTTGCTTTCAATGGGGGATTTGACCCACGTGCGTGGTCTGTAAAAGAGAAAAACACATGTTTCTCGCTTTATGAAATGGAGAGTTCAACCTAGGAGGACTAATGACAAAACCTAATTCAAGCTCCCAATATCGGGAACAGGTTTTGGGTGGTGGCGGGGGTTTCAGGCGACAAAATTTGTCTAATACGATGAAAAAAAGGTTGCGGTGGCTGAAAATGGGATACCGACCCACTGCATGCAGTCCCACTGGGTCCACTTCTGCTACTTATGATGTATGCATATTTCTGTTTCCTTCTTCAGGAACATTTTCCTTGCAATGTACATATAATTAATCTATCATGTGTTCCTCACATCAACCTATTCTTTATACGTCCAACGATAGAAACCAGTCAAATATCAACGAAACACTGTATGTCTCCGCGTCTCATTCCGGTTCGCAATGTAAACCATCACTGACCAGGTTCAAAAGGTAAACATACGGGGGTACGATTTTTGCCATGAGCAGAGCGCCACAAAATAACAGTAAAAAATATTTGTACATATCGTATTCCGAGAGTACCCCACTAAAATCTATATTTTCTTTCAACTTTCATAATAAAAAATGAGCCAACATTCAATATCTCAGTAAATATATCTCCCAAACCCCGGTAAAAAGCCTGGTATACCGGGTTTATCAGCTAGTATATATATATATAGATAGTTGAGAACAAATATTTGAGGCCTATTCCCTAGCACTCTGCTAAACGAACTCTAGTTCGTATGTTGAAAGATAATAAAAATATAAATTCGTCAGTTTATAAAGAAATTTTGCCCTTTGAAATCATGAGAAGAATAGTGGAAGAAGAATACTTATAATCTTCTAAGGAAGGCTTTCTCTGAAACCACAACTTTAATCTGTTTTTTTTTAACACCACTTCAAATTGTTCTTTAAATTAACATGTTAGAAGATTATACCCTTTTCCCTAACCTCTTTTTGGTATCTAAATTATATCACCTGTCACTGTTATTTGATCATATTTTTGTATTTTACCTTGAAAAAACAACAATTGAATTAACACTGGGACATGGATCTCTGAACAACATGCACTTGATTAAATTCACTTAAGCTCTAAATGTTATTACATAATATAAAAGACCAAAACATCAATCGGCAGCACACCAGCAAACAGTTCTGTTTCTACCTTGTCCATCCTCATGTGTGACAGAGCGACTGCTGCGAGGCGTTCCAGCCAAGGAACCAAGTTCTATTTTAAGATCACTGGCTTCTGTTGAAAGTCACCAACAGAAAGAGTATACATATCTCTTTGAGCATTTCCGATTATTCATTTTATTTAAACAGTATTTTCAAAATTGGGAAGTGAAAATTTTTTTTAAACACATCAACTGATTTTCAGCATATTTTTGAATAGCTCATTTTAATTCAAGAAATTTTTGAAGGTTTTAATAAAAACTTTATTTTAAAAAAAATATTCCATGCATGACCACCAGGAGGTGCTGAAGTGCAACTGAAGTATAACCACATATGATGATTACAAAAATCTTATGATTCAACAGAACATTCACCTGTACATCATATAAATGCCAAGCTCACTTCAAGATGTTAGGTAGGTCCAATTAAGCTTCAGGTTAAGAGAGGCACATGAAGAATTAACATACTGATTCACTATAAGTAAATCTGCATATGATATATAACATCTGCTTTCCACAGGTACAAATACTGGAAATTACATATGTGATTTTAACAATTATAATAATAACAACATACGGTAGAGCACCATTTATCTGACCACCTTTATTCAAAAAAATCATTTATCTGAAACAGAAAACTGAGATAAAAAAATTTAATCATTTATCTGAAATGCAAAACAATTAAAAGTTAATGAAAAAGATTTTCTGATTCCAAGGCAAATTTTCACAGATTAGCAGGGATGAATTTTTTTAGCCCCAATAACAATAATTTCATTGTATTTCACGATAGATTGGTTGAATTGATGGAAAACCTGACAAAAATGTTGTTGCCAAGGTTTAATATGAACTAGCTTTGAACATTAATTTGTGTCTGTGGTACCTGATAATGTGGCTATCATGGTGAACCCTGGGAAAATGTTTAACCAAACAATAATTTATCAAAACAAAATCTGCCCCTCCCCCCAAAGAATTTTGAAAAACATTGCTCTACTGTACATGTATAATGCAAATATCATGAGCCCTCAAGAGAGTTAGTACAATATCAGTGCACAGCTGAGGTTAAACAAAAATAGATGTAGACATCTAGGTCACATGTTTCATACTGCAAACAAAACAATAGTGAACAATTACTACTGGTAAATATTTTTGAATCATGATAGTAATGATATGCCCAGAGGTCAAAGGCAAAGCTGTGTCATGGGTTAGGTAAAGACTGGGTGACAAGAAGTGCAAAATAAACAAATAAATCAATTATTCAACCTCCCAAAATACATCCTGAGGTACCTTAGAGTAACTGATAATTAGTTGTAGGAACTGGTTTTATAATCATAATCTATGACTGAAAAATGAAAACAACCAATGATTGATTATTAATCAATTATTTTATGTACTTTCTTTACTTCCTTGAAATCTGATGTAAACCAGTGACTAAAATATTGACCACAGCATGTACTGTGTTATGTTCATCAGTATTCATAATGAAACCATCAGTCCACCTGCTTCCAAGGTCAACTTGCCATCAGAAGATTGTTGGCTTGGCAAGGTTCTGTTTTGATGCTGTTCATTACTTTGCGCTGGTATATCTCTGACAGGATCAGACTCTTTGCATGTGCATGCATGCATAAACATTTTTAATAGATTTTGCATAAAATGCAATAGATTTAATAGGTTTTTAAAGAAAACGACCAATCATTGATTATCTATTAATTGACACAACACTACTGAAAATGTACTCTGAAGTTATGAAAGGACACAGCAAAGGGGGCTTCAGCAGCATGTTCAGGCTGCATTTTAAAGCCTGATCTTGATATGTTTCTGATTTCCTCCAAGGATAAATATTATCATAATTTTCCACACTCACCAATGAATACAGAGGCCAACTAAAATAATTGGCTGTCATATTTTATGCATTTAACATGACTACATAAGGGTAATAAATAGCTTTTAAATCTTTGCTTAGATGAGCATAACTCAAGCAACCTGAGTCTCAAACCTATCAGTTTTTTGCAACTTTTGTAAGCTGTCTAGGGATATACAATCATAATAGGCACTAGGTTTTTCATTCTGTATAATTTTTTCTGCCCCCAATGACCAGTACCCATTTTACGCCTAAGTGGAGAGGGTTCAATTTTATGGTTAAGGCTTAGGCCAGGGGTCTTGGAAAAGTCAGTGGTCAGATCAGGACACAAACCCACAACCTTGTGGTCGTAAGTCCAGCACACACTAACCATTACACCACCACACTTAACAAACAGGATTAATCAATTTATTCAAAAGATATAAATGGGTGCAGTGTACTCCTCTGTCCTTTGATCATATTGTGTATGAATTATAAAAGGATTTATACTAATAGAAATAATATGGACAAATATAACATTTTACATGCCACAGACAGTGCAATATAGAAGAGACTCAAACAAGTACCAACCATTAGTTTTTTGTTTGCTTATCTTGCAACCTGACCATGCATGTTGGTAAATGGTACCTCATTTGGTCATTACTGCCATCTAGTAGTTATGCTTAGTTATTTTATCCCATAATATTTTGAATGTTCACAATGAATTCTTCAACAATAAAACTATCTCTGAAAGCTTTTTAAATCTCCACATTTATAACAAATTAATTTTATTTCAAGGATATACAAAGGCTATTGCCAGTATGACCACCTCCACTAAATTATAAATTGTTTCACTTTTTGACACTAGGCAACTCTGATTTACAATCAAGGTACCCTTTACTGTATATACACAGCAGGTTTATCCCTTAAGGTTAACAAGCCAGCACCATCATTATAACTGACGACATAAAACAAATCAGCACTTCTAGGTGTAACCATAGAAACCATCTTACTCTCATCCTCATCATTATCATCTGCCGCAGCACGTTCTGAGCACATTTCATTAGTCTGTTCTGAAAGAGTTAGTTTCCGGTTAAACCATACACTTACATGCTTCCACAATACCATGCATTTCATATGACAGTACTTGCATGATGCTCCAAAATATATTTCTCATTAAAAAGCAGATATGTCAATATGACAAAATAAAAAGCAATGTGACATCATACACATCAGGAATTTTGGATTAAAATAGTCATGCATGTGTTCAAACTAAAATATTACAAACAGAAGGATGATTTTGCTGGAAAATTTTATCTTATTTGAGACTGTTGGATGTTGTGACAGGGTTTTGGAATTAGAGTGCAGTTGCACTTATCAGTTTGACAGTTTACAATGCATTACCAGGATAATGAGAAAATTACTGTTATTATGTGTGTGGCTAAATCTGTGATATAAAGAAATCTCTTGAATAATATTTAACAGTATTGTAGTCAGATCAAGACTATCTGAGTCCTTGTGCAAGTCTGAATCAAAGCCACTTGATTCCAAGTCCAAACCCTTGAAGTCTGAGATTTGAGTCCAAGTCTTTAGAAAGCTGAGTCAAAGTTTGAGTTTGAATTTAAATATCCTCATCAGAAAGGACTTTGAGATCACCAAGTGTATTATTTTGTGAGTTAATTTTTTTATTTAAATTCTGAATTAAATTTTACTTCTGATACAGGATGCAAGTTGGTATAAAGCAATATTCTGTCAAAGTTAGCACAAATATGAGTCTTTATGTTATGATTTCTTTAACATTAGACCTTACACGTTTTTTCTGCTAGACTTGAACATGGACTCAGCCTATTTTATCTAGTCTGATATCTGAGTCTGAGTACTAATCTGAGACCAGGAGTCCTGGACCCTCAGGTCCAAGTCCTGGCTCACATCCAATATCACTGATTTTTATGTACTAAGGTCATCAAAGAGCAAAGTCATCATCTCAGTGTAATAAGTTTCCGAGGCATGATAAGACTACATGTCACATGTTGCAAATTTTTAACCTGCCTTTTAACTGGAGGCCATATAACAAAAGGACAAACTACCCTCTATACAGGTCTTTAAATAAAAGCTGGCGGAACAAGGCCAGTTTATTAACAAGTGCTTTTAAGGTCGAAATGAGTATGATTGTTAAATTCTATCTATAAGTAAAAGTGGGAGATACAAAATACTTAATACATACAACAATAAGTGGAGAAAGTGTGATATTTATTTATTTCACAAAAAGAGAAACCATGAAAAAGGAGGTGAAGTTTGGTTTACCAGTATGTTTCCTTTTCAATTATCATTAAGTGGTTGAACTCTCTAGTTCATCTTTGTAAAGTAATATATTACTAAGTGGTTGAACTCTCTAGTTCATCTTTGTAAAGTAATATATTACTAAGTGGTTGAACTCTCTAGTTCATCTTTGTTAAGTAATAAATTACTAAGTGGTTGAACTCTCTAGTTCATCTTTGTTAAGTAATAAATTACTAAAGTCTGTTCCACAAAGGAGTGCCCCCTGAAATTTGGGGATATTTCCATAAATTTGCAGATCAGTTCCGAAAAGTAAGCTGCAATGATGAAATGAGGCATGGGCCTAATTATCTAGATTGTAACCAAAACCATATCTTGCAAATTATTTGAGTGATTCAATAAAATTAATATATGAGAAAATAGTATGTTTTATAACATCTCAAACCCTAAGGAGGTTGCAAAATGTAAATATTGTTTTTTGTCAAGGGGTTTTCCAACTCATATGAGGCCTTTAGTCCTTCTTCAGCTCCAGTCAAATATTGGATGATCATATTTAAATATAAGAAAATAATCGCTAGATTTCAATGGGCATCTACTGGTGGAACATACTATTATAATACATACTCTGATTTCATTTTGGTTTATTTCCTTTTGTTGCAAAATACTGAATACTCAGTGTTACAGTAATCTTGGGCTCACATATTTAGAGTATGGAATTTCCTTAAATTTTGATATTAGAGTGGCATCTAATGATGTTAATACATATGCTGAGCATGTGATATATTTGTTTTTTTCATACCTGTAAAATACATGTGGTTTGACAGTTATGACTCTGTTGTAAAGAATTTGTCAGCATTCATATGAGATCTGTCCATAGGTACTTGATACAATGTATTCACTGGGCAAGTGTTATCACAAGCATCACAGGGTCTGTCCCTCTGCCACCTATTCAACCAACTGTTCCAATAAATAAATTTGGTTTTCTTTCTTCCACTGCCTTGTCTTTCAATTTATACTATAACTGCCTCATAATATGGCTCAAATACAACCTGGCCACTTCCCCTCTTATCTAATCATCAAACATGAGCATGAATATATTATTTAGGAATCATTTAAAAAGATTGTAACATTGTAATATGTAAGAGAACAAAGTTTAATTAGTGGGAAGGTTAGTTAGAAAAGCGACAGATGTAGGAGCCCAGTGATGCTAGTACTATCCCCCTGTCTGGTGAATACATTGTGTCAAGCACCTGCGCCTCTATTACACTCACCCCTCTTGGATTCATCCATTGGTTCTCTTCGCCTTCTTTCCTTCTGATCTAACCTCTGCTTGGCAAGGGTTTTCACATCATCCTGGGTAGATAAGATCATCTTGCTGAACTGAAAGAATGAGGATATTCCCATTTTACTCTGCATAACACAGCTCAGATATACCCTTTGGACACAGCAAATTCAAACCTAATCAAAATTAATTTACAAATACTTTGAGCATTAACATAGCAAATTCATTAATTTCTAACTATTTAAACCAAATCCAACCCCAGGAAGTAGTTTCAAAGTCTTTTTTACAATGTAAACAGATTTGAACTTGCCTGTGTGAATGCTCCAAAAATTTGTTGGCACACATCCAAAAGCACCAGGCCATGACCAGTGTGCAGTTTATGGGAATGCTTTGTGTGCTTCACATATGAAATCTACAGTTTTTTTTTAGTACTGCACTTTTGTTTTAATGAACAATACATTATGAGACAAATTTGATTTACTTATGCATTGTTTGTGAAATGTGTATCATTAATTTAGACTTTCAAATATGGGTAATTCTTTTTCAGACACATGTTATATTTTTAATCAACTCCTGATTGTCCTTAACAAAAAAATCAACATATTTTTTGGTTCCCAAATTCTTTTGCAGTTTCCTGGGAGTTTTGGGAAATGACTAACAAGCTGAGCAGCATGCATCTAGTATGTGAGGACACCTTGCAGAGGTATATCACATATACTTCATGCCAATACCTGGTCTCTTGTGTCTACATTTTATGTTATAAACTCACCTACAACTGTATTCTTTACACAAGCAACAATATCAGTGGATCTAACTAAATGTCATGCAAGACTTCAATAACAATATAATACAAACTTTGTATTGTCCAATATTCCTGTGCATTCACTGACAGATCTGTGTTTGTGATAATGCATTCAAATGAAGAAAATATTATTTCTTTCAGAGTTTCTTCCAATGATATAACTTCAACTGTCCATGCATTATTACTTATTCATCATATATGTACAACTCTCCAGATATTATCAAGCTGAATATAATTATTGGATTTTCTCACCAGCTTAAAATGCACTGAATTAGGTAACACAGCATAAATCCACATGCATGTGAATTAAATATTTCACTATGCATTCACAGGGTTCATACAACTTCCTGGTGGCGTTAAAAATGAATATTTAATGAATCATTTTAATATAGACCTTATTTTTTAAATTTAAAGTCATAATCTGAGCAGAATATGCACAGATTTTTCTGCCATTCCAATGTTTTTTTTTTTCAATGATAAATGAGATATTTAAAAAAATTATTTAAAATGTCATGGAATTAAATTTCATAACTTTTGATATTCTGAAATTTCATATTTTTTAAGGATATTTTAAGGTGTACAAACCCTTATTCACATATTCATATTCAGTGTTTCTACTTTCTAGCACTACAAAAGAATTTTACATTGTATATTACACAAATAACACAAGACAATCCAATTAGTCCATTCCTGTGGTAAAACATGCCATGAGAGAAATCATTAATATTACCTCTTGAAAATATAGCACTCCCTAAGAATAAAACCATATCAAATCTTCAGGATTACATGTAAGAAGCTATGCTTTCACTCTGAGTTTATAGATTTAAAATTAATTCCAGAAAGTTCTGCAAAAGCAAGAGTGTGTAAATTAGAAATGAAATCAGGACAAACATTACTGGTATTAGCATGCTAGAATGCTTCACACACATTTAGAGGAAGGGTTAAAGATAAGGTGTCTCCATACCAGTGCATGGAAAATGTTGATTTCTAACATATTTTTATGCAACCTGAAGCATTCTGACAAAATTTGAATAGAGAACAAACATTTTTATCAGACAGAAGCTACAGCAAAGATCTTTAAGGTTATGTAGTGTTACATTATATTACACTAAAATATGCATATAGATAATGTTTTTCAAACATGCTTACAAATGACATGTTTCAAAATTTCTTTTGTTCCAACTGTGAAATGACCCTCTAATACTTTTCATTAGCACAGTATGAATGAAATATTAAAAGGACCAAATCAAGTACAAAGCATGCTGAATTAACCAAAAAAAGTCTTCTCTTTTAATAAAGTAATAAATTTAATTTAATGAATTTAATTAAATAATATGGTACCTCCCAAAATAATGAACAGAAACCATTGGCTTACCACTATACATGAATGTTAGAAAAGTGGACATGATCACTGGCGCCAACATAAACATAGCACGAACACCACCTGCATTTTCCATTTTCTTGTCAGGCATAATATTGCACCTGATTATGTCCCTTTAAGTCAAATGATCTGGTGAGCAGGGGAGACTACAGGCCAGGGGTTTAGTGAAATTTTTAAATCTGGTTATTGAACATGAACACACTTTTTAATCACCTGATCAGACAATTAACATTTATGCAATTACTACAGTTGAAGCTCTCACCTCTCTATAATCCAGCTTCCCATCCTTGTTTTCGTCTACCTCATCTATTATGCTTTTGACCTCTGACCTTGACATTTTATCTCCCCTCTGTCAAATAATGCAAAATATGAAGAATCCGCATCATAAGAATAAACATTATTAGCACGGTCATTTGCTATGGCATTTTAGTTTTACCTCATCTCAAATAAGTCAGATATACAGTTAAACCTATTGACCACCTCAGTCTAGTGACCACCTCAAAATAATGACCATTTTTCCTGGTCCCAAATCTGTTTTGCTCTTTATGACAGACCTCAAGTAGACCTCATGACAACCTGCAAAATATGACCACTTCATCAACCCACCCATTTCTGGTCGTAATTTTGGGGTTTCACTGTATGCATTTTTTATGGTGATATGAACATATTCATAAGTATAAATGAATCACTACTGGGTGCAACTTCACTCTGTTAAATTCACACATATTCAAGTGATCTTTAAATTAATAATGAATTTTAAGGTGGGACTGAATATATTAGATTCCAAGAATGGTCTTTTTTCAGAATGCAGTTATCTGTACATAAATATTTCTAGGGCTTCACTTTGGACATTTCACATTTTAAATTTCAGGTAAATTGGATTCATCAAATCAGTAATGGAGAAATCAATAATGTCAGATGTAAAAAGTAGCATACACTGATTTTATTCACACCATATGAACATCAAAGAACATCAAATTGAGACAGTATTGTCTTTCAGGGAATAGAAAAAAAACATGACAGAAACAAAACATACACAATATAATGTCAAAACAAAATGGTCCAGAATGCACTGAAATCTCTGAAAAAAGACAAACATGGCATAGCGTTCTCACCGTGGTCATAACTTTGTAGAGTTCATCCACAGTGATGTAACCATCACCATTTAAATCAATCTTCTTGAAGGCATTTATAATGTCATCCTCTGTGGTGGCTGGCTCCTTACGGCATATATCACAAAAGTCTTCAAATGTTAAAGATTCTGAAGCACAGCAGATACAATATACATGAAAACAGTGCTAGTTAAACATAATAGAATTACATTAATTTACAGTGGATCCCCCCTAGTTATGGACACTGGGTTTTGGATTTTAATATAGAGAGGTGCAAGGCCATATTAATCTGTGTCTGAATCTACTTTTCAGGAGACCCAAATGTATTACTATTTCTTGCTGAAAATGTTTATGCCATCACTGTCATGTAAGAGTAACTCTGTGTGACCTATTAAATTTTTTTCACTGAAACTTTCAAAGAGGTTTATGCTTTGTTTTTGTGGAGGTTACTGCACCTCATCATATCGAATTCTTAATCTAGCCAACAGAAGCAGATTCATGAGAGGGGGTCCAGACCTCCCCTTTTTCCTCCAAAGCAACCGTTTTTTCAAGGATTTCTGACAAATTTTGCGGTCTTGACCCCTTTTTCCGGACCCGGGACTATTTTTTTAGGATTTTCATTAGTCCTCCTGGGTAGGAATCCCCCCTTTTCCTATATCCTGGATAGGGTGGATAGGTGATAGGGTGGAAGCATTTGCTTCCTATCATATTATGTTGTATCTGGTGCCACCCAGACCTGGTGTCTACCACACCTATGGATTCTTGGTTTTGTTATCTTAATCATGAGGCACTGTGCTTTATAAACTGCTTAGGGTGTGTTGGTCTTGTGTGATGAAGACAATAATGTTTTGAAATATTAACTGAAAAGGCAGATAACTTATTCACATGTAAGACAAAGTTAAAAAAAAACTCACCTGTGTCTTCTTTCCAGTACTTGTTGAGCAACCTTTTGGTAGGGTTCCTCCCTGCCTGGTTT
Source organism: Sipunculus nudus (assembly GCA_026874595.1). NCBI lineage: Eukaryota > Metazoa > Annelida > Sipuncula > Golfingiida > Sipunculidae > Sipunculus > Sipunculus nudus. The sequence goes on from CM049309.1 coordinate 36,406,924, forward strand.
AGAACTACAACATAAGGCATGTCATCAGTAACTACCAGTAATACACTGTAACTTCAGCACAGATATGTCAACTGCTACTGATAATGGGATCATCATATTGGTCAGTAACTGGCTGATACTTCCTAATAAAACATTTTTTATATGAGATGAATTTCTAAAAAAAAAATATCTTTGTACAACTACCAAAACCAAACCTTAAAATCAAAAATCACCAAAAATGGAAATATATCTGCCACTGTAATTAGCTAACTGTTATAAATTTAGTCCATGACCCATCCAAACTTTAAAGTTACGGTATTACCGGTATGTGAATAAATGAACAGGCACTTAGATTTATAAACATGGAAGAAGACATAACCTCAGTCACATTTGTTATTGAAGGTATTGTTATTGAAATTAGTATATATCACATTATGACCTTAGGCTGACATTATTTGTTCACTTGTGATTCAGGAATGGTTAAAAATGTTATTTTGTTCAAAATATGGATTTACAATAATGTGCCATGAATTTCATAAGGCATGTCAATGAATAATCAAAAACAAATAAAACCATCAGATGGGCTATACTGGTAACTGAAATGTATGAAACAGAATAAAATAGTATCTACAAAACTGCATCATCACCATTTTTAAAGAAATTATGCTGATGCTTTTAGGCATCAGAATATATAGCTAACTGACACCACCTTTTTTGTATTTTTAGCAGATATAACTGCTATTTTGCTGCAGTCAGACCTTTAGACAGCTGTGAGCAGCTTGCTATTTCTTCTGTCAAGTCATCATACACTGTGAGGTACACTGCCTTGCACTCATACAAAAGTTCATCTTCATGTCTTTGAGAAGACTCCCTCGATGACCGTGATGGCACGCTGGGCCGGGCTGACCCTGGACGTCGACTAGACATGGTTTCTACTGCAGGCTACAAGACACAAATGCTACACATCAAATGACTACAGTTATTTCACATAAATTGGTCCTAAGTCCATTAGGCCACCACAGGCAATCACTTAGGTAAGAATATGCAGGAATATTGATTTGTTCTTTCAAAGCAGAGCTTTCCTTTTCCTTCCCATTTGAAATGAAAGCCTGCTTATCTCTGCAAAGTTTTAGGTGCAGTGGGGCAGGTAATTTATCAAACTGAACCCTTCTACAATATTTCATAGCCTGCAGTTAAATCTGTATTTGCAGGAATATCTGAATATATTCCAGCAAATACAGATTAGTCTCATACTTTGCACATAGTAATAGTCTTAGAAAAGGAAAAGCTGCACAGCTAAATTCTGAAAGCACAGCTCATATGTTTGCTGTCTAAAAATCTTTTGACTCTCATACCAATGAGGATTTTATCACACGTTTCCAATTCATTGGAAAATTAACAAATTAACTGAAAATGGGAAATAATTTAAATATTATTCATTTATATTTTATTTTTAATTTTATTAACATCTGATATCTCACATTTACCTTTGTAAAAAAAATGATTAAGTTTTTAACCAGATCTGCCGAGTTCCACTTAAAACCAGGCCTTAATAAAAAAAATCTGGAACATAACCAGCAGTGAATAATGAAACAACCATAAATAACAGCCTCCCCCATTACTGGCACAAATACAAATATATATATATATATAATCTTCTTTTATAATGGTACTTCCCTGTGTCATTCCATTTAACAGGGTTGGGTTTTGCCTGCAAACAATGGCAAAAACTAGGATTTTGCTTAATTTTAATATATTTAATAAAATATAATGACGACTATTGATAAATATTAAATCATTAAATTTGATAACTTTAATTCCTAATATAACAGACTCAATGAAGCTTATTATGATGTATATTTATAAACCCTTCATTTATATATATATATAAATATATATATATTATGCATTAGCTAAACACACTAGTTAAGAGCCTTTCAAGCACTTAGGTGGTGATTCAGTTAGCGATGCACCAAGCAATTGCTGCTGAAAACCTCTTTAATTACACAGGTGATACACAGGCTGGGTGCAATTAAATCATCAGGTCTCTAGAGCTCTCAGGTAGCTGGGTGTCACACGTCACTGGATTTACATCTGGAGCATATGATTTAAGAAAGAGTTCAATAAAATTGATGAAGATGGCCCAGCTTACACCTTTATATAGCGCAACAATATTAACCGTTGCAGCAAAACTGGTGGCAAAAACTCTTGACTAAAAAATTGTTTTTTCAGACTCTTACCAGTGGTTTTTACCACACTTGCTTGGATCTATATTTAGGAGAAATGGGCAGAAAGTGGCATAGCATAGGACAAATGCTTTTTCTGGGAAGCTCTTTAGTGATACACATTATCTCCATACTACTTAAGGCAAAACCATATACTCATTTCATGCACAGGTTCGTCCATGTCTCAATAATATCACACACACAAATAGGGTTTCAAGAGACTGAAGATACTTCCCTTTGCAAAAACTTCACACAACCAAGAAATTTAAGATATTCTAACTAATGAATAGTTAAATTAAAAAACTGAGCCACAAGTTTTTCTGAATTTTAACACAGTGTACAGGAAAGAATAATTTATACAGAAAACCTAAGTAAATATAAAACTGGTATCTCAATTTCACTGACTACATGCACTAATTACAACTAACTATCTATCATGCATGCAGTAAAACTGGCCTTTAATAAACCATTTTGTCTACAACATATCTTTGTTTATACAGTTGTCCAATAAGAGTATTTCACAGAAAAGTAAGAATTAGTAAAAGACAAAAACAACCTTTTTTCCCTTAACTGAAAAAAAAATCTGGTATTTTATGTACTCTTTCAATACCTGAATCAATCAAGACATTCACATATTAGATTTTCCACTTCAAAGATGGGAATACTTGATCAGTCAGATGATATTTTTTGTTACAATGTTGCTAAATTTTTAGTTTAACATGGTCTTATATGATTACATTTGATTAATTCCACACATGCATAATGTATTAAACTGGCATAGCACGATTAAATGCATGTCCAATGTAGAAAACAGGTAGTTACAGAAAAATATGGTGGTAGATTTAGGATATGTGTGTGTGTTAGTATGTGTGTGGGTGGCAGGGGTGTTGGTTCTTGAACAGTGCAAGCTTACCTTTGCAATTCTATTAAAATTAATGTTCCTTATTTTTTTTGGACACTGATGTTTTGTTAATAAGTCACTTTTGGGCATGATTATGAGGTAAAACCTGAACTGATATTTTTTGTGGTCTCAACCAACAGGTTTATACCATCTCATTACCCAAAGTCCTAAATCTAAAATCATAGACAGAATTTTTCCACACAGATAAAAAATATGTACTTCAGATTTTTATCCAGAATGGAATTCTTCACCAAGCATGCATTCCAACTGCAGTATGACATAAATCATCATAAAAATTTGCTGGTCCAATTTCAAAGTATGCAATAATCAAGAGTATGATTAAAACATTAGAAATGGCTAATTTACCAATAGATTCTTTACTTACCTTTTTCCCACATGACAGCAAAGGCCCCATTCTCTATCTATAACATGATCATATCACAAACTGTGTACCTGTATGGTACTTCCACATTGCCAGCTTCCGAATCTATTAAGTTGCATATCCAAGTCCAGCTTAATAGCTAATTAACTCAAATAGTACTATAGTTTGTACTAAGTAGCCAGATTCCATAAACCACTGCAGCACCAGATTTTCATGAAAACATTTATTTTTTTCCTACGAGAATTGTTCCCTGGCTTGTTTAATCGTCCAAATCAGATAAATGGCCCAGGCTTCCCGGGCCTGCTGCAGGCAGCCCAAATGATTTAAATGGAACCAGTATGAACTACCTGTACTGTCCTGACCTGGGCTAGCCTGCTCTCTGAGTGGGGCTGCCCACCAAGCCTAATTGACTATCTAACAATGCTTGCATGACCAGTGTTTCTGTACGAATAACAAAAGCATCCATAATGTAATGCCTCCTGCAATGGACCTCTCTTAATGATGTATTAGTACATGGTACCAATTGATAAGAAGATAATTATGGACATGCAATCTTTCCTCAACAGAAACATCTTAAGGTTGATGAAAAGGGATCTTTATTGACAGACCATGTGTATGAACGCCTTAGAGGTGAAATAATTATGAAGATATATGAAGCGGCCAGCTCTGCATGGCAATATGAACAGAATGTCTATAAATGACCCAGCTCAGATCAAGCCCGAACATGTAACTGTGAATTACGTGGAAGGGGATCGGGGCAGTTTGGTTACGTGCCGTTGTTTACGTGCTTGTTCCACATCGTTACAGTAGGATAGCTTCTTTATAGCGTTGCTTTTGCGTATTTTATTATCATAAAAATCCCAGGGACTAATTATTACCCGTGGCAACGACGTTCATCGCTTCCACCAAGCATCAAGGCTGACGTCGTCTGAGCAAGTTTACCTTCATTTGTTTTGAGCGATAATACATGTATTTTTTATTGAGTTGCTGTCCTACAGCCATCCAATAGGTATTGCGGATAGTTTCCCCGATTCCTTCAATAATGTTGTTATGTTTATTGTGAACAAAAGCCTAGCTGTTACGGCTTACCTGTACAGCTCCACAAGGTGAATCAATGCTTCAATTTATCCCCTTCCAGCCCGGCGTCCCATCGCACCTGGTAACAAACATTCACTTCCACTCGTGTTTCATGCATGTTAAATTATCATAAACTTCAACTGAACGTATGAAGAGGTTTTCAACCCTTCGCCCACAGTGAATACACATGCATATCACATTTATAAATATAGCTTTTCCGGCACATCACTTTTTGTTACAATTAGTTAATACTAGTATTTGTTAGTGGGTGTGTTGAATTGGAATTTAATGGTAATATGAATGCTCATTACTTTTGATTTTGACGTACGTTATATATTTAAATAATTAATAATCCCCGTTAGCACAAAAAATGGGAAAATATTCATAAAACCTTTCTAAAAATAGAATAATTAAAGGGTGTAGTTTAAAAATATTTTAAAAGGCTATTGAAAAATGTTCCATGGAAGGTTTTTTTTAATGTTTCATACTGTTATAATTTGTCAAAATATATATATATATTTGTATCAATATTATTATTTAATGTTACATTTAAAAAAATTCGTATGAAAACATTTTGTTTACATAACATTTAAAGAAGTTATTTGTTTTTTTTTTCTTTATACAGACATTATTCTGAGAGTATCATTATTCAAATTTAAAGATACCGTTATATTATATATCAATACTTTTTAAACTTTACATTTAATATTTTAAATATTTTATCTCATTTTTCAAACATTTTTGTGATTTTTTATCTATGAAATATTTTGTAAATGTTTCTGAAATGGTTTTTGAAAATGTTTTGTTGAAAAACCTGTGCAACCTGTAGAAAATGTTCAAAATATTTTTTTGTGCTCTTTGTGATTTTACGTTAAAAAAGCCTCTATAAAGTACAGTTTGAATACATAGTTACAGTGGTGTCAATTTATCTTAAAGCCTCGCAGGGGTTTTTTTTTTGTTTGTGTAACACATTTCAAATGAATTACAATTAAGTATAAAATTTAAAAGAAATCAAGTATTATGTATCCAGCATAGGTTAATTCTAAACCAGTTTAAAAGATATACACTATTTCATAATAAACTCAGAAATGGTAACAAAGTTTATTATTTAAATTTAAAAAATATATTTCAATTCCAATATATAAATATTATGCTGTGAACAGCAGGGGGGATGATTACATTGACCATTCCCCGCTTGCTAAAAAGTTGGGCAATATATACCCCCCCCCCCCCCCGTATTGACGTCCATGCATTATTATACATGTATATTACAGACAAATATTGCATCATCAGTTAAAAAAGGAAAGTATTAAGAAACAAGAAGGCAGGACAAGAAAATGTAAATGAACAAGCAAATTCGTGGAATAAAAGTCCCCCGCTTTGGGATCTTGTTGTTTTTCATGCTTGATAAAGGACGGACAGAAAGAGTGACACACCAAAACCAATCCCAACCAAGGTGAGCATGAGAGCAATCACTGACCAAAATTTGAATGAAATCGGATAATATCTTAGAAAGTTATCGCACAGAAACAAAAAACCGGACAAACTGACAGAGTGACAGACAGAACGACGGACATAAGCCAGACACTTCAAAACAAATCCAAACCAAGGTATAAGCATGAGAGCAATCACTGACCAGAATTTGAATGACATCGGATAACATTTATAGGAAAGTTATAGCAGGGAAACAAAAACCTGACAGACGGACAGACAAAGTGACAGACAGACAGAGAAAAGCCAAACACTCCAAAACTAATCCCAACCAAGGTATGCATGGGAGCAATGTCTGTCCAAAATTTGAATGAAATCAAGTAATATTAAGGAAAGTTATTGCACGGAAATGAAAATCTGACGGACTGACAAACAGGGTGACAGACAGACAGATGCCAGACACTCCAAAACCAATCCCAACCATAGTAAGCATGAGAGCAATCACTGACCAAATTTTGAATGAAATCAGATAATATTTAGGAAAGTAATGACACAGACACGAAAACCTGACAGACGGACAGACAAAGTGACAGACAGACAGAAGCCAGACACTCCAAAACCAATCCCAACCAAGGTAAGCATTAGAGCAATGACTGACCAAAATTTGAATGAAATGGGATAATATTTAGGAAAGTAATCGCAGGGAAATGAAAACCTGACAGACAGACAGGCAGACAAAATGACAGACATAGAGACAGACAGAAAGAAGCCAGACACGCTAAAAAACAATTCCCAACCAAAGTAAGCATGAGAGCAATCACTGACCAAAATTTGAATGAAATCGGATAATATTTAGGAAAGTTATCGCACGGAAACGAAAACCCGACAGACAGACAGACAGACAGAAGTCAGACACTCCAAAACCTATCCTAACCAAGGTAAGCATGAGAGCAATCATTGACCAACATTTAAATGAAATCGGATAATATTTAGGAAAGTTATCGCACGGAAACGAAAACCTGACAGACAGACAGACAAAGTGACAGACAGACAAGCTAGACACTGCAAAATAAATCCAAACCAAGGTAAGCATGAGAGCAATCACTGACCAAAATTTGAATGAACTTGGATATTATTAAGGAAAGTTATCGCTCGGAAACGAAAACCTGACAGACGGACAGACAAGGTGACAGACAGACAGACAGGCACACGGAAGTCAGACACTCCAAAACAAATTCCCACCAAGGTAAGCATGAGAGCAATTATTGACCAAAATTTGAATTAAATCGGATAATATTAAGGAAAGTTATCGCACGGAAACGAAAACCTGACAGACAGACAATAAAGTGACAGACAGACAGACAGACAGAAGCCAGACACTCCAAAAACCAATCCCAACCAAGGTATGCATGAGAGCAATCACTGCCCAAAATTTGAATGAAATCGGATAATAATTAGGAAAGTTATCGCACGGAAACGAAACCTGACGGATGGACAGAGAGACAGACAGACAGACAGACAGAGGGACAGACAGTCATACAGACAGACAAACCCAAAACAATGTCCCCCGCATCCGCGGAGCGGGAGACAAAAAAAACTCTCATACGTTTCCACGCTAAACATCCTGGCATACGAACATACCTTCTCAGATTCATCTGTTTTTTTGTTGTTGTTATGGTTCTGTGTGTTAGTAAAGACAGTCCACATCTATACCTGGGGGGCGGTGGTGTAATGGTTAAGGTGGCGGGCTCATGATCGAGAGGTCGTGAGTTCGAATCCCGGTCAGACCCCGACCGTAAAAAAGACCATTAGGCAAGGTCCCAAACGCAAGTGTGCCAAACTGCTTAAGAGTGCTAAAAGCAGGGACAGGGGGCATGTCAACCCAAAGTTTGATATACCTTTATAAAGCCTGGATCAGACCGGTTATGATGTACGGCTGCATAGCCCTGATCTCAGCCAAAGAGCACCACATTAAGACACTTCAACGGCTTCAAAACAGAGCCTTAAGGACGGCCTTGAGACTCCCGCCTCGAACCCGAGTATCTGTGCTTCACGAGAAGGCAGAAATAGAATATCTGAAAGACCACATTCTAAGGTTGAGCAAAGGCTATGTCGAAAAGGTGAAGCAAGAGAAGTTCTATAAAGACCTCAAAATGTGGCTCGACTGGCAAAAAATCAGTGGCAAACGGAACCCCAGTATCATCACCCCACTAGAAAAAGTGGGGGAGGGGTAGAAAGGCTCCGGGCTCTGCAGCGCCCGACTGCAAAAGCAAAATACGGGCCGTCCATCGGATGAGGACGTAAAATGGCGGTCCCGTGTCCAGAAGGGGATGGGCACGTAAAAGATCCCATACTGTTTTTCGATAGAAGAGTAGGCCAGCCCGTTGCCGACAGTATGGAACCAGGCCCTAAAGAGCCAGCCGTTTGGTGGATAAAAGTTGAGGGGATCCCGAAAGGATCAGGGACAAGGCTCCGAGACGTAAAAACCGGGGGTCCGGTCAGGACCAGCAGGGACAAGGCTCAAGCATGATGGCACGAGAACCAGGAAAGGCTCCGGAAAAGGCTCAGATCGAACGAACACCGTACCTGGTCGAAAGGGACAAGGCTCAGGGCAGGACTCACGGTAGTCCAGGGGTAGGCCGGTGACGCTCGGACATTACTGGCTGGTTGCTAGGCTCAGGCTCCCGGGTTTACTTGGGGGATTCCCCGGTGGTGGTCGGTCAGCGAGGGCGGGCCGGACCTGGCTGGCTGGCGTGTCAGTTCTGGCGACCTCAGTGCAAAGAAGGGGGGTACCCGAAGAGGCAAAACTGCGGCGTAGAAACCCTAGTTATTGCCTGAGCGGTGTAACGGACATGGTCATGGCAAGTGTGCCTCAGTTCACCCAGCAGTAGATTCGAAAGGTACCAGTAAATACTGGGAAGGTAACCTACGATGGACTAGCGTCCTATCCAGGAGTTTTACTCCTAAGTCGAAAGGGATAAGCGCAGGCCTGATGAGCCATTAGGCTCGGGTGTAAAAGCCCAGCAGACTTTACCTACATCTATACCTGTTTACCACAATAAGACCACAACCAGAGTTGCGATCCTGCGCATGCGTAAACATCTCAAATAAAGAAAAGAAACATGATAGCATGGTTCCCAGCCTTCCTTCCTTTAAACATGAAAGATGAAACACTGGTTTGAAGCATGGAAATCTTGATTCGTCAGGTGTTATGTGGGCTATGTTGATGTATTGAACACTGATTGCGCCCGATACTAGCCTTGGTGCAATGTTGTGAATAAAACACAGGGGAACCTGACCTGAAATCTCATTCTCAGTTATATAACCCATAACAAGCCCGATGCAAGTGTATTCAAACTCGCAACAGGAGTGAGCAGACAGGTTTAGAAGGAAACTTCTAAAGATACTATAATATTCTGAGTAGGAACCCTTATATCTAAAAATATTAAAATGGCAGGTATGTGAATAAGTTCCCTTATGAAATTATATATCTGTGGGACAGCCGTGTGGCAAAAACAGGACAGAAAGGAACAAGAAGGCACTGCTACAGGAAAGGCTATATCATGACTGAGAATGAGATAAATATCAGATGGGGAATCATTAGTCAAAGAATGAAAGAAACGTTTATGAATAAATGAAATCATTATAACAGTGAATGGTACACCACTACTCATTATCCCGAGATCCAGGTCTCTGGTTCGTTTGGACAGATCTGCTAAACCGAGCCGGAGAACGCGGACTTCAAGAGAGATACTGTTATCGCTATAATATGCGAGTTGTGTGGGATACCATATTTTCAGCCAAGAGCCACTATGCTAACCTACATTTAGATCAATGGTAAACTATTTGCGTGTCTCATAATTTAAGAGAGGCTTGACAGTTTCATCATAAAACATTTTAAGCTATAAGCGGCTAAAATTACAAGGTTTTTGCCCGTAAAAAGACAGTTCGATGTAGGTGGCCCACAAAAACTGCAATTTAAAATATGAGTCATGTGACCAACATTTGCACAAAACTTTGTGATGCTAGCTCCCGTTGTTTCTGAGATTTTTATGCCTTCTTGCTCAAATGACTAAGTTCAAATATCTGTAACTCAGACAAAATTCATCAAACCCAAACCATTTGAACATACTTGAGAGAGCTCGTCTCTGGGATTATTTCTGTGTAATATTGAACAATTTGGGTGAATGATTTCATAGAAAATTCTTAAAGGTTATCAAGCTTTCCCCCCGTAAAATGTAATTTAATGCAGGTGGCGCCACAAAAAGCTTAATCCAACAACATTTGATGTGTGACAACTTTTTCATAAAATTTGGGGATGCTAGCTCCTGCTATTCCTTATATAGAAATTATGGGTTAATGTACTGATGACAAATGCCCCCGTACAAAATAAGGTCGATGCAGGTGGGGCCACCAATATCTCAATTTCAAATATGACTCATGTGATCAACATTTGCATAAAATTTGGTCATGATAGCTCCAGCCGTTTCTGAAACTGTAATTTCAGTATGATATTTTGAAGAAATGACCAAGTTCATCTTCCTGTAACTCGGCCAAAAATCACCGAACTGGAATCGTTCGAACAAACTTGAGAGAGATTGCTTCAGAGATTATTTCTGAGAAATATTGAACAATTTGGCTAGACAGATTGGGAGAAGGTTTTTAAATGTTTTTTTAGCATTTTTTTTTATAAAATCTAGGTAAATGCAGATAGCAAACAAATAAGCAAAATCCGATAGAGTTTTTTAGATGACTGATTATTTTGCATAAAATTTAGTGATGCGAGCTCCTGTCGTTTTTTTTTTTTTTTTTTTTTTTTTTTAGAAAAATAAGGCCTACAGGCCTCATGCGAACCTGTGCAAAGTTTGGGAGTATGAATAGAAGATTATTTTTAAAATTTAATATTGATCCTCTTATGTCCTGCAGATCTACCTTAGTATTATGATTTCAGCAAAATGGATGTTTCGGACCTGCAAATTTCGGACTAGAATAAGAGTAGTCAATAAGCGACTACATGTATCCACTGAAATCAGAGTGGGGTGGGTAAAGCGGGGCATGGATTGAGTGGCAAGGGGAAATAGAGTGATGCGTGTTGCATATTAGCATGGATGTCTGCAGCTGAAATGTGTATGTAGGTTGCGCCAACTACCACAAAATCCAGAAAGCTGTCCAGGTTATATACATATGCAAAATTTTAGGCAGATAAGTCAAACCACTACTTGTATAACAGAAGGACGCTGTGCAAAAATGGTGGCAGGTGGCGCCACCAATTTTGTGTATGACTAAGAGCTATATGATTTCTATACATATGCAAAAATTTCTGGGGGATATGTCAAACCAGTCCTGAGATATAAGCCTGAATGTCTGCAGCATAAAACATAAAAGTAGGTGGCGCCATCTGCCATATAATCGAGAAAGCTTTCCAAGAAGTATAAACATGCAAAATTTTAAGCAGATATGTCAAACCACTGCCGAGATATAAGTGATTTTATCCCACGGCAGAAAAACAGACGGACACTGCGCAAAAAATGGTTGCAGGTGGCGCTACCAGTGTTGCGTATGATAAAGAGCCATGTTAGATCTATACACATGCAAAATTTTAGCCTTATCGGTCAAACGGTTCCCGAGATATGAGCTTCGATATCTGCAGCATAAACGGGAATGAAGGTGGCGCACCTGTCAAAAAATCAAGAAAGCTGTCTAGGATGTATAAACCTGCAAAATTTCAGGTGGATAAGTCAAACCACTGCCGAAATATGAGTGATTTTATCCCAAGGCAGATGAACAGATGGACGCTGTGCAAAATGGTAGCAGGTAGCGCCACCAGCTTGTGTATGATAAAGAGCTATGTCAGATCTATACACATGCAAAATTTTAGCCAAATCGATCAAACGGTTCCCGAGATATGAGCTTGGATGTCTGCAGCGTAAACATTATTGTAGGTGGCGCCACCTGTCATAAAATCAAGAAAGCTTTCCAGGATTTGTAAACCAGCAAAATTTTAGGCAAATATGTCCAACCACTGCTGAGATACGAGTGATTTTATCCTATGGCAGACAAACAGACGGACGCTGTGCAAAAATTTTTGCAGGTGGCAACCATCAGCTTTGCGTATGATAAAGAGCCATGTGAGATCTATACACATGCAAAATTCTGGCCCAATCGGACAAACGGTTCCCGAGATATGAGCTTGGATGTCTGCAGCGTAAACATAATTGTAGGTGGCGCCACCTGTCATAAAATCAAGAAAGCTGTCTAGGATGTATAAACCTGAAAATTTCAGAAGGATTAGTCAAACTACTGCCGAGATAAGAAAGATTTTATCCCAAGGCAGATGAACAGATGGACGCTGTGCAAAAATGGTTGCAGGTGGCGTCACCAGTTTGTGTATGATAAAGAGCATGTGAGATCTATACACATGCAAAATTTTGGCCCAATCGGTCAAACGGTTCCCGAGATATGAACTTGGATGTCTGCAGCATAAACGTGAATGAAGGTGGTGCTACCTGTCATAAAATCAAGAAAGCTGTCTAGGATGTATAACCTGCAAAATTTCTGGTAGGTAAGTCCTACCACTGCCGAGATATGAGTGATTTTATCCCAAGGCAGATGAACAGATGGACGCCGTGCAATATGGTTGCAGGTGGCGCCACGATTTTGAGTGTATGTTATAAAGCTATCTAAGGGCTACATTTTAGCCTGATTGGTCCAACGGTTCCCTAGATATGTGGGGAGACAGACGCACAAATAGACGCTGGGCAGAGAGGAAATTACATAGGTCAACCAAAAATGAGGGCGCAGCAGTTCACATGTGACGCAATCATAATTCTGAATTAAAAAAAAATCATTACGGAAGAGTTCTCCGGAACCTAAGCGGCGGCGGCGGCGGCGTCCAACTGAAAACGTAGTATCCGCAAAACTCTGTTTTGCCAGGTACAACGAGGATGTATCAGTTAGGATATTTTGGATATGTTCTTTTTACCAGGGAGGATTAATGGAACAGATGAACGGAAAATTTGGCAGCATGGTTTCAGAGAAGAACATTTTTAAAATGTTTTTTAGCTTCTTCCCCATAAAATCTAAGAAAATGCAGTTAGCCAAGAAATAAGCAAAATCCGATAGAATTTTTTTAGATGACAATTTTTTTGCAAAAAATTTGGTGATGCTAGCTCCTGACCTTTTTGAGATAGCTATGACGCCAGACGGAAGACGGAAGACGGACGACGCTACACCATTGCATAAACTCACAGATTCAATTACAAGTGACCCATGGGTCATGACGCTCAGCTGACTGGGAAGAGATTCGCAAAAGGAAATTTTATCATCTGAATGGTAGTATATACCCATTCAACTGAAGCATCAAACAGATTAACCAACAAGCCAAGATTGTGTCTGCATTTATATATATTTCAAAAATAGAGAGAAAATGCGTAAACTTTAAAAAAATACAGGTGGCTCCACCAGTCTGCAGAAACTAATAAAAACACTTAATGGTCAATATACATGCAAAAAATCATGGTGAATGCATTAGTTGTTCAGATATTTCAGCTTTTGTATCAAATTTTCCATTATTCTGAGGGATACTTCGGAGTCCCATAGCTTGAAGGATATGGGAAACAGAGACCTAATTTCAGGTTTCCACAGACACTTTTCAAGGGCTTCCTTGCATGACAAGAATGAAGATTCTAGGTCCAGTTGTTACTATTTGTCCCCTGTTGACAGAAGATTCTAGGTCCATTTGTTATGATTTGTGCCCTGTTAACAGATGTTCATATCTTTAAAGGTCTCAAAAATAGAGAAAATAAATTCGTAAAAAAACCTGAAAAAAATACAGGTTGTGCCACCAGTCTGCAGAAACTGATGAAACACTGCATGATCAATATCCATGCAAACAATTATGGTGATCTCTGCATTAGTTGTTCAGATACTTCAGCTTATGTATCAAATTTTCCGTTATTCTGAGCTGTACTTTGGAGTGCCATAGCTCAAAGGATATGGGTAACAGAGACCTAATTTCTGGTTTCCATGGAGACTTTTCATAGGTCTCTCACTGTGTCAAGAATGAAGATTCTAGGTCCAGTCTTTACAATTTGTGCCCTGTTAACAGATGTTCACATTTTTAAAGTTCTCATAAATAGAGAAAACAATTCGTAAAAAATCGAAAAATACAGATGGCGCCACCAGTCTGCAGAAACTGATGAAACATCTCATGATCAATATGTATGACAAAAATCATGACCATCAGTGATGTAGTTGATGAGCTATTTCATTTTTGTATGAAATTTTGGACTATTCTAAGGGATATTTTGGAGCTCCATAGCTCGAAGGATATGGGTAACAGAGACCTAATTTCTGGTTTCCATGGAGACTTTTCATAGGTCTCTATATGTGTTAAGAATGAAGATTCTAGGTCCAGTCTTTAAGATTTATGCCTTGTTAACAGATGTTCACATTTTTAAAGGTCTCAAAAATAGAGAAAAAAAAATTCGTAAAAAATCGAAAAATAGAGGTGGCACCACCAGTCTGCAGGAACTGATGGAACATCTCATGATTAATATGTATGCCAAAAATCATGACCATCAGTGATGTAGTTAATGAGATATTGAAGTTTTTGTATGAAATTTTTTACTATTCTGGGGGGGGGGGGTACTTTGGGGCCCCATAGCTCGAAGGATATTGGTAACAGAGATCTCATTTCTGGTTTCCAAGGAGATTTTTCATGGACCTCTCAGAATGTCAAGTTACAAGTTTCTAGGTCCAGCGGTTACGATTTGTGCCAGGTTAACGGACGAACGGACAGACGAACGGACAGACAGACGGACAGACGGACGACGGACAAAGGGTGATCGCTATAGCTCAGATGACTAACAGTCAGCTGAGCTGAAAAATGCAAACCAAGTTCTTCAAATAGTTGAAAGATATAGTCCCAATAATTCTAATCTGGGCATTCTGCATCTAGACCATGTGTCTAGACGTCTGGGCGCTGTGTCTACACGTCTAGACACATTGTCTAGACACCAGACAGAGCCATGTGAGTTGCCATGGTGATGTCTGGACCCCACCTGGTTGTACTGAGTGACCTCTTGACTTGGCTGCTGAAAGTGGGCATGTTGTCAAATCTGTTTTCAAACACAGAAAGCCTTTTTTAATTGGCTACACTGCTTTTTTTACAGCTGCATGTACCAAATATATTCTTATAAAACTGGCAGAACCCTACCATAGAATAATTCTTGTAAAGTTTAAACCAATCAGCTTAACAGTTTCTTAAAAAAACAGTGTATAAGCTAGAAGAGTCTAAACTTACATTTTTGCTTGTAAAAAACAGATCAATGTAGGTGGCATCACCAACACCTCAATTTCAGATATGACTCATGTGACAACATCGGCATAAAATTTGGTGATGTCAGCTCCAGCTGTTTTTGAGATTTTAAGTTTAGTATGCTTTTTGCAAAGATGACTAAGTTCAACTTCCTGTAACTCGGTCAAAAATCATCGAACTGAAACCATTCGAACAAACTTGAGAGAGACTGTTCCAAGGAACATTTCTGTGAAATATTAGACAATTTGGCTGGACAGTTTCAGAGAAGAAGATTTTTAAAGGTTTTTAAGCTTTTTCTCTATAAAATCTTAATTATTGCAGATACCCAATAATAAACTCCAGGGCTCCAAGTTTCACATGTGACTAATTCTTACATGTAATTTGGAGTTGCTAGCTCCGACGGTTTCTGACTTACAGCCCTGGACGGAGGAAAGCCAGCCCTGGACGGCGGACGGCTGACGATGGACGGACGACGCTGCGCCATCGCATAAGCTCACAGGTTCGCTAAAAAATGGGTAAACCTACGGACGACGGCACACCATCGCATTAGCTCACAGGTTCGCTAAACAACAGTGTAAGTGGCGCCACTCTCTTGCGTACGAGAAGGCTATCTAAGATTGATGGACATGCAGACCCATTGAGATATGCGTAATTTTAACCAAAAAATGATGCGACGATGGACGTCATGGGAAGACGGTTGTGAGTATACCATCTGGTCTTGTGTATGAGATTTGGCTCTGGCGGCAGCCTGCCACCCAAACATCGATTTTTAATTAATGGAAAATTTGGGCATGGCAGTACAAGCTATAGGGTTCGGGTCAATTCAAGTAAATGCGCACAACAATTCTAACAGTACCATTTCATTTTCATCTACTTTTCTGTTATTTTTCCCAAGGGAAGACATAAAGTGACGTTATTTTGTTGAGAAAAAATAATAAATATTACATACACGGTTGAGTTACGTGTATTCATGCAGCAGTTATTAATAAAGAGGCTGGTTTTACTCGGAAAGTTTCTCTCTTCGTCCGTCATGACGGCATGACCTCGGAAACTACGGTCGCCATCAAACTGTTTCAATCTTCAGTTCTCGCCGCCAGAGTAACCACCACACATTATATGTGATACATATCAACATTTTTTCTCCATTATATAGCAAACAAAACACGACTATGTAAGCCTCTGATGTCAAACACTACAACACAGCAAACATTTTGATACGACCCCTGGAAAGGGTGTTCTATTATGACTTGTATCATGACTCGCAGGCCCCTATATGAGGTTTATTTTTTTTTTAATTCCTATATATTATGTTATCAGGGCTACTCTGTCTCCCGTGCTCTCTCCCTATGTACGCTTCGTTGCTCTACGCTACGAGTGAGTACCGAATACGTGCGCCTCATATAGTGTGTGAGATACTACTACACTGCATGCACACTGCTTCTACTGCTATTTGGTAATTTGAATATGTTGATAAAAAGGATGCTGAACATATGAAAGTAATCTCAATATATGGCTCATGCAATGGTTAATTTTATCCACTGCAACACAGTTTCAGGAACACTTTGTTTTAAGCCGGATTTTCCTACCACTAGTCGAACCCCCCGTTTGTTTCTGAAGAACTGCTAGAGAACCACTCATTGCATTTTCCGAATCATAATAGGTCACATAAGAACTGGTGCCCTGTCATTGACCTCTGGCCTTTCGGTTTGCATGGCGTCAGTCTGTGCGTCTACTGTTGGCGAAGGGCACACTTATCACAGGAGTGGTTTTATCAGATAAAATGGCAAGTTCTTATATCTTAAATAGTTTGATCTCGTACACAGGACTGGTGGTGCTACCTACAATCGTTTCTCCATTTTTTGTGCTGTTTCATATTCCGTATCTCTGGCGAGATGGACATACTGACATTTTGTTTTTTAATCTTGTAAATATGACTCAATCTGGTGGCTCCACATACTATCGTTTTTGCCGTGTCCACCTGTGTGTCGTTTTATCAAAATCTCATATCTCAGGAGTGGCGGGAAGCACTGGCCTGAAAACCTTGTAGGTCTATTGCACTTAGTTAGCTTTATCTCGTACGTTGTTATGGGTTCATAACTGAAATGGAGCCCGGGTCACCTGGTGTGTAATTCTCAGCCTTGCACCAAGGCAATCTCGTACGCAGGTCTGGTGGTGCAATCACCAACATTTATCCATTTTCTGAAGTTATATTTCCCTATCACAGGCAGTTTACAAGAATGTACTGTTTAACTACAAACCTACTCCATCGGATTATGTCAAATCACGCATATGCTCCGATACTTAAAAGGTCTTGTAAAAATAGGGGAATACTAGAATACCAGTATCTAAGATGCCTGGAATTTCAAAGACTATCTTAAAAAGAGACATCCCAAACGTGACTCAGTCCATTCCCGAGGGATCTGGCGGATACACAGTATTCGCTTACTGAATGTCAATGTAATGGCTGGATTAGTTCTCAGTTTCTGTAAGCATATAACTGATAAAGTCATGATTCAGATTCAACTGCGGTGGTTCAGATCGTGATTGCTCAACTGCAATCAGTTCTTCTTTAATGTAGAAAATAACAAAATGAAAACACATTCGTCATGATGAGTTCAGAACATAGTTTGTAAATTGTAGGCAAGCATATATCATATCCCTGCCAGGGCTTTAGCATGTATGTTTGCTTTCAAATGAGTTCAACAAAACGTGAATCCGTGTACCGATAGACCTTAAATAGTCGACCAGAGAGCCGTAAATCAGATATACAATTTGCCACGAGGTGGCAGTACCTGTCCTAAAGACCGTGTCAGACCGAATAACGAACCAAAAACTTCATTGTAAGAAAATGGACATGGGCTTATTGAAAGCGAGCCAATAGCGACAGGGCGAATGAAAACGCACCAATAGCGACATTGGCGTATCAAAAGTGAACAAGTAAGGATGGAATACCGCCAGAAAAGCAATGCATGGTTTACTACTTCGGTCTATGCGTTATTGATTCGCTTTCTGATCGGTTTTCAATCAGCCAACGACAAAAACGAACCAATACCGACAACGGTGAATGAAAAGCGACACAATAACGACATGACCGAATGAATACCGAAACCATAGTGCAGTGAGCGAACTAAAAACGAAATTTTTATTTCTGAAAGTTGGGCGACTCAAAAGCGACATCATTGCCTAGTAGCAATAATTTCGCTTTTGCTTCGGGCAATTTGTCGAATGGAAAACGAACTCAGAGAATCAAATCCGACATGGGCGCATGGAAAGCGACAGAAAAACGGATTCAAGTTATTGATCCGCTTTTCATTCGCTTTCCCGGTGTGATCGTTGTGACACAGAAGGAGCAAGTTTGATAGCTCTGTCAGCGGGAGGAATGGCCATTGCATGGACTAGGCCAGTCTAAATATATCCCAGGACATGCTATAGTACCAAACATTGAAAAAAGGGTCCTGGCTGGAAATGGGTCTACTATGATTTTTTTCGTTCAACATTAACTGGCCTCAAGCCAAAAGTCTTGATATTATGGAACAAGTTTGGAGAGTTATCAGGTTTCCCGGCAGACCTTAGAGAAATGAGGTCACAGTAACCTAGTTTCAGGTATAGTAACAGATTTTGCCCAACCAAAGAGTATGCAGAATTTCAAATCTGTGGCTTTTAACAATTTTTGTGTCTTTTTACTAAACTTCAGAGAAAAAAAGATAAGATGACATACTGAGTCTCTCCCATTTATCGGAGAACAAAGATAAAAATCAAATAGAGCTTTAGTGCCCACTAAGATTATGGCCTACAGCAAAGATCCAATCAAATTTGCTGATTATTTAGCCTCTTATTATGGCATTCAGACTAAATGACCTTTATGTGACCACCCATTTCAAACAACAGGCAGATGACCTGTGGTCTGAGCAATCATTTCACATTAAAAAGTTGAATGTTGTCATATAGGTTAAAATTAAACTGTCTACCATTATCTTTTATTGAAGCTGTTGCTGAGATTGTAACTGTAGCAAGACTGACAGCAAACAGACAGCAGGTGTGTAGAATAAACAGTATGAAGATGTCTTCAAGATCTTACTTTTTTTATTATTCAATTAACTTATGTATACACATTTATATGACCAAATTATGTACAACTTCAAATGAAAATGACACACAGCACAATGTTTTCCAGGTAAAATATAAGTCCTCTTAAAATGTGTAATAGCCTAAATATTGTTTTATGACTGATTTCTCTTTGAGCCAACACTTCCATATGCCACACTTCAACAAGTTTATGACAAAGGGGCCAAAATTGTTGACGCTGGTTTACAAAAGATCACTTGTTAATCACTGAATGACTTAACACACCAGCAGTATTAATTATATTCTATTTCTGTTTTCATGATTAATACATTGATTGATATAAACATGGCATTTAAACAACAACAGTGTCCCATATATTAACATAATTGGTTCCATGCTTAAACCCTAGTCCTACTAACTATTATCACAGACAAAAAGCAAGTGCACACACACACTGCATTATCATCAACAGATATATAATACAAATGTCTGTTAATTCTTCCTCTGAATGATAAAAAACGTCAGTTGAGTGAACACAAGATTAACCATATCGTAGGATTTACCTGAAGGTTGTGTCAATATCCAAACTCAAGTTACAGTATCTGTATTTCACTACTTGTGCCATCTGGTGTTTCTGCTTGTATAATTTTATTTGATATTCTACTTGGCAACAGGTACAATGGGCTGAATCATGTTAACATGCATGACAGCATGTTTGGCGATTTTACTTCTAATTCAGGGAACTTAACATCAGGATCTGAGAAACTTTGCCTGTGTACACAGTACACATCTCACTCATGGAAAATTTGTTTTACTGGAAACAGGGAGAGTTGACTGCCATTAAGATATATTTTACAATAAATGTATGGCAGTTTTAAATGAGCCTAGCAATGAAAAAGTTTTGTCAATCCTTTTTTGATATTCTAGTTATGAATCATAAACTAGCAAAAAAAAAAATTAAACATAAATATGTACACAACCGCCAGTTTCACTTGTACTTGTTCATACAACTTAACCAAATCAATGGTTTATATTTTAAAAATACTTGACCAAGTACAATGAAATGAATTAACTCAAATACATTGTATTTTCAGGACTATGCTAAATGAATGATATTTCAAGTAAGTACAGATTTAATTTCAATGCCATGTTAAATCCACCCTGTAAAAAAAATCCATGACATCTCTGATGCCTACACCAAACACTGTTATGTTTGGCTCCCTGTAAGAATGTGCTAAAAATGTAAATGTGAATCAATATTACATAAAATGACAGTCTAAGACTACAAGAGTAAGCTCAAAGTCTTTTTTACATTACAGCCACAGAGATCCAGGTTATATATTAAAACTCTCTCCACAACCGCATGTTCCACTGATGTTTGGGTTGATGAACACAAATTCTTTTTTGAGTTTATCCTCAACATAATCGACTTCAGATCCGAGCAAGGTCAACAGAGCCTTGTTGTCTATAAATATCTTCACTCCTGAAAGACCAGAACAACAACTGTAAAGTCAGATACAGGCATGGATTTAACCAACTTTATGATGCAAATACAGTAGAACCCCACAATTATGACCACCTTGGGGACTGAACAAAGTGGTCATAATTTGGGGTTGGTCATATTTGTGAAATTTTAAGTTACCTGGATATATCCGAGAATAAAAAAAGTTGTCGTAATTTTGGAGGTGGTTGTAGTTGTGGGGTGGTCACAAAGCTGGGTTCCACTGTATTTAAAATCATACAAAAAATAATGAAATGTCTGCTTCTTAACTCACCAGGTTTCACTGGTGCATAAGCAAACCATAAACTACCTCAACATGTATTTTAAACAAAATTATGGAGAGAAGACACATATGGTTTTATTTATTAATTTAAAAGCAATTCAATCATTTCATTTCATTTGATATGCTGGTATGAGACTAAGAGAGGTTTGTTATAATTCATCTTGTGGAGTCAATGGAAAATACAGAATTAGAAATATTTTGTTCATTCTAAATTGGCTAACTTTCTGACTATTCAGAATACCCATAAAACTTCATTTATTGCAAATATTTGGTTGATTTGTTCATGTGACAACATATGTAAAAATACATTAGGCCTTAATTGATTTTCATTAGAAATTATAAGCTTACCATCCTGTGTGACTTCTTCATCAAACTTATTTTTCTGGGAGGCGTATTCCAGAGTATATGACTGGCCATTACAACCTCGTGTACGAACACCAATTTTCAAGGCAACCTGAAAGATAGGCATGAGACATTTCATTCACACTAACACTAACTTTCCTTGCTTAGGGTTATATTTTTCTCGGCCCAGTGAGTGTCAATACTTTAAATTAAATTGACTGGTGATCTTCCAGCAAAGTCAGCTAATGATGAAAGGCCATGCAACAGAAAGAAGGGTACCATTCTAAAGAAATACAATACTGGTTATATCTGGTGGAAGAAACAAGGCATCATATTCAAATCTTTTAAATAGAAACTTCTGAAGGATACAAACATCTGATATTGGTAATAAAGTAAAAGCAAATTACTGTAGTATTAATTAAATGCAATTTATATCATTCAACAGATTCAACCTGAACAAAAGCTTTTCCTAAATCATCTTTGATAATTCAAGTCAATTTCTTCATGTCACTGCTAAGCTTCCATCATCACTAGCATGTGCTGCCATCTATTAAACATAATCAAAACTAAATAAGCATTTATTTTCTTTTCAAAATCTAGAATAATGGTTATTTTCTTTCCGAAATCTAGAATAATGGTTAGCCTTGGGGAAACAATGTCAAGGAAGCTTACTTTTTATCATGATAAAATTTTTTCTCTCACTATATTCTAAAGATAATACAGGTACCTGTAATACATCTGGTCTGTCACCCTTAATTCCCAAATCATAATTGGAGAGGGTCCACTTAAATAATAACATACCAGCCAATGGGAGCATTAAACAAAATACAAGTGTACTAACTTTGAATGTTGAGATTCATTTAAATTTATGTAGACAATTTCTAGTAACAAGGCCTACAGGCCTTATGCGAACCTGTGCAATGAGATTACACCAGGTATAATGCTTCAATGCTTGACCATTACTTTTCAAGAACATATGTAACATGTATATGAACAGTGCAAGTACTAAACACTAAGAACAAAAAACAATTAAACAAACATCACTGCTGCAATTCTGGCATGGGTGCTCACAACACAAAAACTAGACTAGAATACGGGTAGTCGACAAGCGACTACGTGTATCCACCTAAATCAGAGTGGAACGGGTGAAGTGAGGCATGGATTGAGTGGCAAGGGGAAATAGAGTGAAGTGTTGCATATAAGCATGGATGTCTGCAGCCAAATGGTGTACGTAGGTTGCGCCACGTACCACAAAATCCAGAAAGCCGTCCAAGTTGTATACATATGCAAAATTTGAGGCAGATAAGTCAAACCACTATATGTTTATGAGTGATTTTAGCCGATGGCAGACAAACATATGGATGCTGTGCAAAAATGGTTGAAGGTGGCGCCACCAGTTTTGAGTATGATAAAGAGCTATGTGAGAACTATACACATGCAAAACTTTCGCCCAATCGGTCAAACAGTTCCCAAAATATGAGCTTGGATGTCTGCTGCATAAACTAGAATGCAGGTGGCGCCACCTGTCATAAAATCAAGAGAGCTGTAGGGGATGTATAAACCTGCAAATTTTTAGGCAGATATGTCAAACCACTGCCGAGATAGTGATTTTATCCCATGGCTGACAAACAGACATATGGATGCTGTGCAAAAATGGCTGCAGGTGGCGCCACCAGTTTTGCGTATGATAAAGAGCTATGTGAGATCTATACACATGCAAAATTTTGGCCCAATCGGTCAAACGGTTCCTAAGATATGAGCTTGGATGTCTGCAGCGTAAACGTGAATGTAGGTGGCGCCACCTGTCATAAAACAAGAAAGCTGTCTAGGATGTATAAACCTGCAAAATTTCAGGTGGATATGTCAAACCACTGCCGAGATACGAGTCTTATATACAACGAAGAGATATATACATATGCCCAATGTCAGACTGATATGTCAAACCCCTCCTGTGAAATAAGCAGGGACATACACTGTGCAAAAATTATTGTAGGTGGCGCCACCAGTCTTGTACACTATAAAGCTACCCAATTTGTATATACATGCCCAATTTTAGCCTGATGTATCAAATTTCTCTGTAGAAATAAGCAGGCGCATACACTGCAAAAGTCAAGGTAGGTGGCACCACCTGTCTTGTAAATGAGAATACCATCAAAGACGCATAGACAGGTCAAAATATCAGTCCAATACATCAAAGTTCCCCAGAGTTTGATGCACTGGGCTGACAAGGCTTAGGTGAGTAAGGCAGTGGTCCCCGAGTGACCTGTGACAAATTGCTGCCTCAAGCACTGAGTGAACTCTTGACCTGCACCTGGCTAGACTGAGTGAACTTTTGACCTGTACCTGGCTGCACTGAGTGAACTCTTGACCTGTTGCATAATCTGAAACAGTTGGCAGTCTGACAACTATAAACAGATTCAAGCTGAACTTTGGTGCCAAATATGATCCAGTGAGCAGTCTGCAAAGCTGTAAATAGAATGCAGCTACTGCACTGAGTGAACTCTTGACCTATACCTGGCTGCACTTCTTCCAATTCTGGCACTGTGCCAAAACTATTTATAGAGCTGACATCATCTTGGCTAATGGCCAACATCAAGGCACTGGCAATCTGCCAATGGTAAACCAAGTGCTGCCATCTGTACACAAAAGTGGTCCCTACTTGAAATCACTTTGAAATTTATTTTCCCAATACAAAATGCTTTTCAGCTGACTTTTTATAAAAAAAAAGAAATCAGGAATATATGTAAAATTATTACGGATGCATACTGAATGCAAAATTAAAATACAGATATATCTAATTGATGGCAAATTCTTAATTAAGTTGAGTAGGGATACCAATAATTTATAATCCACGTACAGTTGTCTTTATATAGCCACAGAGAGCTGAAAATCCATGATTGTAACATTGCCTGGTATGATGAATAACTTAAATCATAAATCTAAATTTTTTGAAAGCTTTTAAAAAAACTTTTTTGGTCAATATTAACCAAAGATAACCTGAAATCTAAATGTCTAGTGGCATGATGTAATAGATGCTGATAAACTGGTGCCAGGCTAGATGTAACGGCATCACACAGCTAACATTTATGGTAAAATGACTCAATTCAATCTCCATAATTCAGCCAAAAATCATTCATGTGGAACCATTAATGACAATTATTAAAAGAATTATTGTAGGGATTATTCTTGTAAAATATTTAACAAACTGGCTTCAGTGGCATCAGTCGAAAAAACATTTCGCAGGTTTATAACTCATATAGGAAGATACAGCAAACTGGCTAAGTTCAGCTTCCTGTAACTCAGCCAAAAATCATTGAACCTAAACCATTTGAACAAACTTGAATTATCAACATCTGAGGATAATTAATGTGTGAGATTTAAGAATTTGGCCGAGTGATTTTTGAGAAGAAGATCTTTGTAGCCACTGAGCTAAAATGGGCTGTTATGGCATATGACTAAATTCAGCTCCTATAACTTAGCCAAAAGTCACTGAAAAGAGACCATTTGAACAAACTTCAGAAAGCACTACCCTAGGATCATTTCTGTGCGATATTAAACATTTTGGCCCTATGGTTTCAGAGAAGAAGTTTTTTGTAGCCCTCAGTGTGATACAGGTACTGATGACCCCGTACAAAAAAGGCCCATGCAGGTGGCGCCACCAATACCTCAATTTCAGATATGACCTATGTGACCAACACTGGCATAAAATTTGGTGATGATAGCTCCAGCCGTTTTTGAGATTTAAATTTTAATATGCTTTTTTGCACAGTTATTAAAGTTCAACCTCCTGTAACTCGGCCAAAAATCTCCGAACTGGAACCATTCGAACAAACTTGATAAAGATTGTTCCAGGGATCATTTCTGTGAAATATTGGACAATTTGGCTAGACATTTTCAGAGAAGAAGATTTTTAAAGCTTTTTTAGCTTTTTCCCTATAAAATCTAAGAAAATGCAGTTAGAAAAAAAATAAACAAAATCTGATATAGTTTTTTGGATGACTGATTATTTGCAAAAAAATTGAAGATGCTAGCTTCTGCTGTTTTTGAGATAGCTATAGTTAACGTACAAACGACGTACGACACACGATGCTGCACCATCACATAAGCTCACAGGTTTGCTAAAAATGTATTAGATTTTTATTGAATCATCAATGGTCTGGTAGTAGAACCAAATAAATGCATTTCATTCTTCCAAAGAAGGGGACACACATTCAGCATGTAACCCTTTTATAGATGCTGCAATAGCTCAGCTGCCAGAACCTTTTTTCTATCAGGGCAGGCCCTGCCTATTCGCCAATTGGCCAATGGCTAGCAAAGGGGAGATCTGGCAAAACAAAATCACCTCGGGCTTATTTATTGGCGAAAACCATCTTTCCAATGCCCTTAGGCCTAAAAAAAAAAAAAATTTGTTTCTGATAACAGTGGTGAAAAATTTAGAATAGGTAGGTAGGGAATTTATTTTATCTTAAATAATTGTTTTTACCATGTGATATAAAACAGGCATATTAGAAGACTATTTCAAGATTTGATTTTGCTGCTGTTGCTCAGATTAAACTAATTCACACATAGGTTTCAGGGAAATAATCCAAAATATATATACCAGACCCTCCCTTGTTGTCCTACTGTCCAAAAAAAAGGAGCGAGGAACCAGGTTGCAATATTACCCCACCCTCACTATAGAAGGCTGGTACATGGAAATCAAATGATCTCCTGCATACATATGAACACTGTAAATCTGTTGCACATTTATACATGCATAATTTATTCTTAAGATCATAGACCAATAAACTGAATCATTACTGTGATATAATTAGCTGTCATTTCAATTATTTGTGACTTGTGCAAGATCTATGAAGTGACTTTTTTGTGCCCCATCGCTCAAGGCTCAAACCCCCGATAAAATTTAATTTTAGACTGGCTAGGTTTTCTTGGAGTTGGTTTAGATACTGGAAACAAAGAACATTTTTTAGGCCTTACTGAATGAGCAAAACTAGACACTATAATACTGTGTAAAGTTGATTTAATTATAGTGATTTTATATAACCTAATGTTTAATGCAATGTCACACAGAATAATCATGAATTGCACTGTCCACACATCTTTTTATATTAATATTTATTTGTCAAGATGTGATCAATTCATGTTTTTTCAAATTCTGCTTAGTGCTAAATATTGATAATTCCAATTATTCAGAGAATAAGTGAGCACTGGCTAAAGTGTTTCTGAAATGGCTAAAGAAAATTCTTGATGGCTAAAATTTTGACTAAAGATTTTTTGGAAGCAGGGCAATCCCTGTCTATTAAAAAAAACAGTGGTGTGAAGAACAGTAGTAATGCCTGAGGGATATTAGAAGTGGGATTCATGATGAGAAAAGATACTTACTGCCTCTGGGTTTGCTTGAATTATTTCCTTGGCTCTCTTCACAGCACAGGGAGTCTGCAAAAATATTATATATATACAAGTACATAACATATAAAAAAGTTGAATCTAAGATGTGCTTTATACTTGATCCAGAACCATGTTCTAGATTTGTCAGGGCTTCCAAGAGGAAAATTTTGTGGCGATACAAGGTTCCCCCCTCTGACACCCCCCCCCCCCCCTTCAGCTATATGGGTTCCATCAAATATGGCCGAAGCAATGTAGCCAATGGAAGGGGTAATAGACAATTGGATTATAAGGAAGGGATGCATTTGAGACCATGTATTACAGTATAGTATGTTCTCATCCATATACATTCTCTGCCATGATAAACTCCATGCATTTATGGATGCCTTATTAATACACAAGAGTGCACAAACCATTTTGTGTATGAAGGTGATGAAAGCTATTTTTTTACTGAAACATTTTGCTGTATATAAATATAATATTGTCCTTTAACCAAATTAATCACATAGACAAATCCTTATATATCACATGACAGATTAGACCTTTTTGTTCAATTGAAAAAAATTAAAAACAAGGGACCCATGGGTCATGTTGCTCAGCTGAACTTTGGAAAATATTACCGTAGTAACGGCAAAATATTTTTATTTCTTATGGTTTTTCCATGCATATTACCATTTGAAAAGCTAAGAGAAATTGGCCCAGCTAAAATGAAACTCTGTAAATTATAGAATAATGGACAGGAGCTAAAGCATATGGACTGTGTAATAAATGAAACCTTTGGCCTGAAACCATTAAGTGATGCACCAAGGGAAAAAATAGGCCTACGGTAAGTGTCATATAAAAGTTCCATTTCACAAACAAATAATGTGTGAAGGTAATTAGGTTTTCAAAAGTTAAATATATGGCCATATGAGTTAAAAATTAATCCCACAAAGTTTGACCAATATTCCTAATTTTAAAAACTAGGTTTAACAGTGTTATTCACACCTAGGCCCCACCAACTTTAAGAGATATGAATGAAATGCTACAAAGTATTTATATCTTCTTAAATCTTGTCAGTTAGCACTTACATTAGATCCTAATATTTTTCCATATTTGAACATTAGGATTAAATTCCTGAACATTTTTTCTTTAAAAAAAAATCAAAATTGTCCAAGCCTCAACAAAAAAAAATTTTTTTAACATTAAAATTATAAGCTTTGTCTTGTATATTAGTCCTGTGTATCGAAGCGGTGGGTCAGGGAGGGGTCTCTGTTGTTACCGTTCATCGCTGAAAAAATGTGAAATTAAAAGAGTCATCTTGTTTAGAGTACAGGTCTGTCAACAGAATTGGGTGGGTGGGGGGGGAGAAAGGCTCCCTGTGGTATTTATGCTGGCAGCCTGATCAAGCTCAACAAGAGAGAGGGCTTGCCCGAGTGATGGGATTACATAACAGCCTGGGGAGCATAGAGAGTTGCACTGAATGACCTACAGTGACCTCAGTGGACTGCTTGACAATGTAAGGGAATACAACAAGAGCCTCCAAACAAATTTAATAACTAGCCTTATTCTGCAGCTTTTATTTTTCAAATTTAAGATTTTAACAGATTTTATCCTTATGTGTACATGCTGTGAAAAAAACATCCACACTACTTACAGGAAAAAATTATGCCCTGGCCAAAGTTGGGCAAAATTTAAGGTACTGATTTTACATTTATGCTAATAACTAAAAAAAAATGCAAATTTCAGATCTAATTTTCCGTATACAATTGAATCTTGATTAAATGATGTTATATTCCTGATAAAAAGTCTCAGCCATTCTTATTTTAAGTGAGTAAATATATATCCTGATTTTTTACAAAGTGCATTATGTTTGGGCCTTTAACTTCAACAAATTATGGAATACTGACCTAAATTTTAGTATATACATAGGAAAAGTATGGAAGAATATGAATATTTACAATTACATCTAACATTATGCCAATTTTTGGATTACCAGGTAAACAAAAGTTGGGTCATGATGCTAGAAAATACAAATACATTAAGTCTACAAAACAAGTGACCCATGGGTCATGACGCTCAGCTGACTGGGAAGAGATTCGCAAAAGGAAATTTTATCATCAGAATGGTAGTATATACCCATTCAACTGAAGCATCAAACAGATTAACCAACAGGCCAAGATTTAGTCTGTATTTATATATCTCAAAAATAGAGAAAAATGTGTAAACTTTTAAAACTAGAATACGGGTAACCGACAAGTGACTACATGTATCTGCCAAAATCGGATAGTGAGGCATGGATTGAGTGGCAAGGGGAAATAGAGTGAGGTATGTTGCATATTAGCATGGATGTGTCCAGCGTTAACTAGAATGTAGGTGGCGCCACCTGTCATAAAATCAAGAAAGCTGTCCACGATGTATAAACCTGCAAAATTTTAGGCAGTTATGTCGAACCACTACAGAGAAATGAGTAATTTTAGGCCACGGCAGACTAACAGACAGACGCTGTGCAAACATTGTTACAGGTGGCGCCACCATTTTTTGTGTATGTTACAGAGCTATCAAAGGGCTACATTTGTATAATATTTTATTTCCTGATCGGTCAAACGGTTCCCGAGATATAAGCTTGGATGTCATCAGCGTGAACGTGAACGTAGGTGGCGCCACCTGTCATAAAATCAAGAAAGCTATCCTGGATGTATACACATGACGAATTTCAGGTGAATTAGTCAATTCACTGCAGAGATATGAGTGATTTTAACCCAAGGCAGATGAACAGATGGACACTGTGCAAACATGGTTACAGGTGGCGCCACCATTTTTTGTGTATGTTATAAAGCAATCCAAGGGCTACATTTGTATCAATTTTATTTCCTGATCGGTCAAACGGTTCCCGAGATATGAGGGTTTATGAGTGGAAACAGACCCACAAATGGACACTGGATAGAGAGGAAAGGTCAGAGGTCAATGCAAATTGGTTAGGCACCAGTTCAC
Source organism: Sipunculus nudus (assembly GCA_026874595.1). Taxonomy (NCBI): domain Eukaryota; kingdom Metazoa; phylum Annelida; class Sipuncula; order Golfingiida; family Sipunculidae; genus Sipunculus; species Sipunculus nudus. The sequence goes on from CM049309.1 coordinate 36,436,787, forward strand.
ATGTGACCCGATAAAAGGTGTAAGTTTGGGAAAAATCGGTCCATTAGTCTCCGAGGAGCTCTCTGGAAACAAACGCCGCCGCGGCGGAGGAACTCGGTCAAAAACATAGTATCCGCAAAACTTTGTTTTGGCGGATACAAAAATACAGGTAGCTCCACCAGTCTGCAGAAACTAATAAAAACACTTAATGGTCAATTTCCATGCAAAAAATCATGGTGATCTCTGCATAAGTTGTTCAGATACTTCAGTTTTTGTATCAAATTGTCCATTATTCTGAGGGATACTTCGGAGTCCTATAGCTTGAAGGATATGGGTAACAGAGACCTAATTTCAAGTTTCCACAGGCACCTTTCATGGGCTTCCTTGCATGACAAGAATGAAGATTCTAGGTCCAGTTGTTGCGATTTGTACCCTGTTGACAGATAACCACATCTTTAAAGGTCTCAAAAAAAAATAAAAAAATTTGTAAAAATTTGAAAAAAAAATAGAGGTGGCACACCCAGTCTGCAGAAACTGATGGAACAGCTCATGATCAATATGTATGCCGAAAATCATGACCATCAGTGTTGTAGTTATTGAAATACTGCAGTTTTTGTATCAAATTTTTTTCATTATTCTGGGGGGGGGGGGTATTTTGGACCCATACAGCTTAAAGAATATGGGTAACAGAGACCTAATTTCAAGTTTCCATGGAGACTTTTCATGGGTCTCCCTGTGTATCAAGGATGAAGATTCTTGGTCCAGTTTTTATGATTTGTGCCCTGTTAACAGATGTTCATATCTTTAAAGGTCTCAAAAATACAGAAAAATTTCGTAAAAAAACCCGAACAAATACAGGTGGTGCCACCAGTCTGCAGAAACTTATGAAACACTCCATGATCAATATCCATGCAAACAATTATGGTTATCTCTGCATTAGTTGTTCAGATACTTTAGCTTTTGTATCAATTTTTCCATTATTCTGAGCTGTACTTTGGAGTGCCATAGCTCAAAGGATATGGGTAACAGAGACCAAATTTCAGGTTTCCATGGAGACTTATCATGGGTCTCCCTGTGTGTCAAGAACGAATATTCTAGGTCCAGTCGTTACGATTTGTACCCTGTTGACAGATAACTACATCCTTAAAGGTCTCAAAAATGGAGAAAACAATTTGTGAACATTGAAAAATACAGGTGGCGCCACCAGTCTGCACAAACTGATAAAAACATCTCATGATCAATATGTATGTCGAAAATCATGACCATCAGTGATGTAGTTAATGAGATATTGAAGTTTTTGTATGAAATTTTTGACTATTCTGGGGGGTAATTTTGGGCCCCATAGCTGGAAGGATATGGGTAACAGAGACCTAATTTCTGGTTTCCATGGAGACTTTTCATAGGTCTCTCAGTGTGTCGAAAATGAAGATTCTAGGTCCAGTCGTTACGATTTGTGCCACGCTAACAGATGACAGCATCCTCAAAGGTCTCAAAAATAGAGGAAACAATTCGTAAAAAATCAAACAGTACAGGTGGCGCCACCAGTCTGCAGGAAGTGATGTAACATCTCATGATCAATATGTATGCCAAAAATCATGACCATCAGTCAAGTAATTAATGAGATATTGAAGTTTTTGTATGAAATTTTTGACTATTCTGGGGGGTAATTTTGGGCCCCATAGCTTGAAGGATATGGGTAACAGAGACCTTATTTCTGGTGTCCAAGGAGATTTTTCATAGGTCTCTCAGTGTGTCGAAAATGAAGATTCTAGGTCCAGTCGTTACGATTTGTGCCACGCTAACAGATGACAGCATCCTCAAAGGTCTCAAAAATAGAGGAAAAAATCGTAAAAAATCAAACAGTACAGGTGGCGCCACCAGTCTGCAGGAATTGATTGAACATCTCATGATCAATATGTATGTCAAAAATGAAGACCATCAGTGATGTAGTTATTGAGATATTGAAGTTTTTGTATGAAATTTTTTACTATTTTGGGGGGTACTTTGGGGCCCCATAGCTCAAAGGATATGGGTAACAGAGACCTAATTTCTGGTTTCCAAGGAGATTTTTCATGGACCTCTCAGTGTGTCAAGAATTAAGATTCTAAGTCCAGTCTTTATGATTTGTGCCTTGTTAACAGATGTTCACATTTTTAAAGGTCTCAAAAATAGAGGAAAAAATTTGTATAAAATCGAAAAATAGAGGTGGCGCCACCAGTCTGCAGGAAGTGATGTAACATCTCATGATCAATATGTATGCCAAAAATCATGACCATCAGTCAAGTAGTTAATGAGATATTGAAGTTTTTGTATGAAATTTTTGACTTTTCTGGGGGGTACTTTGGGGCCACATAGCTCGAAGGATATGGGTAACAGAGACCTAATTTCTGGTTTCCAAGGAGATTTTTTATGGACCTCTCAGAATCCCAAGTTACAAGGTTCTAGGTCCAGCGGTTACGATTTGTGCCTGGTTAACGGACGGACAGACGGACAGATGGACGACGGACAAAGAGTGATCGCTATAGCTCAGATGACTTTCAGTCAGCTGAGCTAAAAACTTCAATAGCTAGACTGTTTTTTAAGCTTATACTTTCAAATTCAAAATTCATCAGATTAAATCCATATGTAAACTGGCTGTGAAAATTAAATCAAATGTACTTATAAGAAAAAAACGTGCCATGGTCAAATTTAGACAAAATTTAAGGTACCAATTTTTTATTTTTGCTAATATTTTAAAAAATTTAACAGATTTTGATCTAATTTTGGTTATACAATTCAATTTTGATTAATTATGTTTGAGCCCATAACTTTTTTAAATCATACAATACAGACCTAATTTCTGGCATGTACATAGGAACTATATAGAGGAATATTTATGATAAATATGAGGCAAAACAGGTGAGTTGTTTCATAGTTAGGCTGTCCTGAAATGTGAAAATAGGTTTTTAATAAAAAATTGAGGTTTTTCCTTAGTTTCTCAAAGGAACAAAGTCGCAAAGACCCAGTTTTCGGCTTAGTAGGAGATCTTGGGGACATCTAACATTATGCCTAATTTTGGAATCCTAGGTCTTACGGTTTCAAAACATGCCACATCTACGGACAGACGGAAGGACAGACGGACGACGGACAATGGACCATGACTATAGCTCAGATGACTTAAAGACAGCTGAGCTAAAAAACTGAAATTGTTATCAAAGCTCATTCAGCAGGCATCACCACAGCCTCAAAACAAGAAAGGTATAAGAGGTTACCTCCAAAACAGTATGAGACTCTAATGCTATCTATACTCTCAACAAACATAGTTTTCAGAACAAGGGACCCATGGGTCACAGCGCTCAGCTTAAGTTTAACAAATTTTAGCAATTGCAAAATATGCTTATTTCTACTGTAATTGTTTTCTTATGTATTAACATATGAAAGCTTTGAGGAAATGGCCTTCCTACTTGGTTAGTAAAATTCTAAATATATGATAGCAAAACTAATACTCTGAAAAGACTGCAATAAAAACAGTAACAGTTTTGAGATACTGTGTTGCATAGGAAATAATTACAGATGGACAGACAAGTGGACAGAAAGGACTTTAAAAAAAGTATTGTGCATGGGAGTTTTCAGTACATGCTTAATTTTATTAACTAGAATAAAAAATTCAGTATATTTGATAAAAAAAAATCCCCTGTTCATACCAGGTATAAACACTGGATGAGGGAGAAACGATATAATTTTGCTAATTACTAACTCAGCTATAACTTAATACTGAATTTAATATTCAATTCCACACCTTGTGAAAACAATGCAAAGTTTTTACTCATCTGAAGTAAGGAATTCTTCATCTTATGAACATCCACACTTTTACAGCAATACACCACTTTTAGAACAAAATATGATGTGCACTTTAATCATAGTAACTCACTGTGATAGACTGATAGAATACAAAACCCAAAATTAAGCAAAAATCTAAAATAAGAATGAATCAAATATAGAAAATTATAACATTTATCTAGTAAAGCATCATTCTGGGGGGGGGGGGGGGGTGCAGGGGTGAGTGGAACATAAGCCAAGCTGAGCCAAGGAGTAGGTTTCATAACACAGGTGAGGACTGCATAACTCACCCTACTGGCCAGAGGCATGATGTAAACAACACTTGACATGGTGTCTAAAAACTTGAATAAAAGCTTCTCTTTTCGATCAAATCCTTTGAAATTTCAGATTTTAAAAATTGAAATCCACATGTAAACATGCTGTGAATATTAAATCAACAGTGCATACAAAAAAAACGTGTAAATGGCCAAAGTTGGACAAAATTTAAGGTATTGATTTTATGTATATGCTAATAATTAAAAAAACTGGCAAAATTCAGATCTAATTTTGGGTATACAATTGAATCTTGATTATATTAAGTGACATCCTTGAAAAAAAGTCTCTAGCTTCAATAATTTTCATGTTAAGTGAGTAAATAAATTTCCTGATTTTTTACAATATGAAATTTGTTCGGGCCCAAAACTTCAAGAATAACAAAATACTGACCTAGTTTCTGGTATGTCAATAGGAAATATATAGAGTAATGGACATATAAAAAAAATGATCAATATCAGATCAGTGGTTTTGAGATATCAGATCAGTGGTTTTGAGATCATGCAGTTTCAAGTGAAATGATTGGTTTTTAATTGAAAATGGAGGTTTTTTCTTAATATCTCGAAGGAATGAAGTCCTAGCACACCCAATTTTCAGTATGGAAGGAGATTTTTGGGGTATCTAACTGTATGCAAAAATTTGGCTTTGTAGGTCCTTTGGTTTCAAAATGTGCCCTGTTAACAGACAGACAGCAGGACGACAGACAAAGGACTATGACTATAGCTCAGATGACTTACAGTTAGCTGAGCTAAAAATGACAAAATAAATTGGAACTTGCAAGGATTAAAATGATCAGTTTGCCATCTGATACATGCAACAGCAATGGTTTGAGCTTTCAGCGATATACTCCAAAAGGATAGGCATTAAATAACAGTCTGGGTGGCAGGCTGCCACTAGGTTAACACATTTCAGCCACATGTTCTACATAACAGATCAAACCTACCATTAAACTTATGCTTTCATGAAAAGTTGATAGTCGACATCATAAGAGGCATATAGGATTTATTAAACAGATTTGAAGGAAGTCTCCCCTTCCAGCAAATCCCAGCCAGCATACAGAAATGTAAAAGGGATCTCAGTCACTTCCCCATAGAATCATTTATATTCAGTACAGTTTTGGACTATGTGACAGGAGCTTACACGTGATAAGCCTAGAGTTAACCAGGCTCAGGGTATCACTCCTGCTGTCTGTGGGTGTGTCATCACCACTGCTTGGACTGAGGAACCCCCGAAAGGTGCATTTGTTTGTGAGCTAAACACAACTGTTTGGCACAGTCTCCCCATTAAGCCTGGTGAGTGCTCACCCTAGGCTGGGGCCTTACGTGAAAAATCTCACCGCCTCGGCTGAGATTCAGACTCAGGATCTCCCGGCTTTGAGTCCTGAACTCTCTCTTCCCCTAGACCATGGAATCAAGTCTCATTTCTCAGACTTGTGGACCATGTAGCCCAATTTAATATTATTAGGCCCTGCCATATACTGTGGCTTATATTGTAGAAACTCTCGCTGTATGGTTATCGGACTCAATATATGGCAGGGCTTACTATATGGAGTACAATAAAATCGGGCAAACTTTTAAGGCAGTCCAAATTAGGATTGTTTACCATACCATAATTAACTGTTTAAAAAAGATCATGGCTGCCAGCTGGTTTTGAAAACCACCAGCAAATAAGAGGTATTAAATATGTACTCCAAACATTATTTAATGGAAAAACAAGTCCAAAAATGAATTTTTCAATTATGAAGTTATGTGGAAAAGGGCTTTTTGGATGTACAGGTTTTACTTCCTGACTCATTAGTAGTTGTATAACGGAGTCCTAAATTGGGTACTGATTGTAAAGCCAGGCCAGGAACTGTAATGCCAAAATGATAAAAAAAATGTAAATAATAATCTACACAACACATAAAATATACAGGATACAGGAACTGGGTTAACTTTGCTTCAACCTAACAAGAACTGGAAATGTTATCTGATTTAGCTGGTCCTTTGTAGATGACCAGTGACGTAACAGCTACTATCCGACAGGGCTAGGATGGCCTTACGTCACCCCGGATACGGCGCCCTTCACCAGTCACCCCGACCGACCACTGCCCTTTTTGAAGGACAACACAATAATAAATCCAATATTTGCATGTATTATATCAAATGAATCTATCGTGTAATGCATCCTTCGTATAAAAGAGACTATACATACCAAAACAAGCGGTGCTTTTGATGGTAAAGGTATTCTCCTTGTCGCAGCTCGAACAGTCGCCGTCGCTGCTGCTCGTGCAGCCATGTTTATTTACAAGGTCAAGGTCGATACTCACGCAGGACGGCACACTCACGGTCTTTCATTTTCATGTCCGTGCCTGACGGGGCTGTCATTTCAAAATGATATTGGGCAAAATGGACCGGTGATACTCTTTCTCGCCAGGATACTGAAAGATATTGTATAAAATAATTTATTTACTTTTACGACATACATGTGCAAACGCCTTGGAGCGGTGTTGCGAAATCACATGGTTCTCCCCGCTTATCAAACGGTTGGAGTTGCCCTTTTACAACTGCATGGTCAAGGGGGTCCTGAACCCCCCCCCCCCCCCTGGAACCGAAACAATTAACCTTTTTTAGGGTTTCAAACCATATTTTATGACCCTGACCCCCCCTCCCTGACCTGAGGTCCTCTTTTTAGGTTTTCTTTCAGTCTTCCTGGGCGTGATCCTCCCCTTTCCAAAATCATGGATCCGCCCCTGATATAGCTATAGCACCCTCCCCCCATAGCTGAAATAATAGACTTGGACAGATAGAGTTTATCTAGTAATATCCGATATACAGTTCTATGGTATTATCAGATATACATAATATTATATGATATAAGGACTACTTGTTATGTATTTTTTTTATGTTTGCGCTTAATTATACCGATTGCATGTAAAGTGTATTTTGTTCCTGTTTGATTAATTTGCATGTTTTAATTTGTCGGACGCTTAAAATTGAGCGGAATATTAAAATTCTGGAAAAGTGCGAATTATAAAAATAAATTGCAGGAGGGGACTCAGTATAACGCCTCCGTTTGTGCGTCTGCATGTCCGTCCGGTATAGGCAGATATTGGTTTGTGGACTGACCGATTTTAAGCCAAATCGTTTGACCAAAACCTCTCAACGCTCATATATAACTCACCCGTGCACCCACAGATGAAGAACCCTTTCGATTTTGAGGTCAAAGGTCAAGGCCACGGGGCCCACTTCTTGAAAAAGCTTGTTGATCCATTTTAAGACGAACCGTTTGATCCATGGAATATAGAGATAAATATTTATCCATAACTTACTTAATATATATATATACGCCATCTTTGACAGGACTTCATGTGGTATACCCACGTACAGTCACTCCTCCCGCTAACTTTAGTGTCACAGCGATAACTTAATAGGGATTTAATAGATTTTCACAAAACTTATCATAACTTCTTACCAACGGACTTTCTCGCCCGAATTCGATTAATGCAAAATAAACGAATTTCTAGTGAGGTCAGATGTCATCAAGCTTCTTTGTGAGATCATCGAGATAACTTACTTGGAATATGATAAAAATTAATGAAATTCAACAGAAATACTAACCAATATGATATCTCACCTAAGTTCGATTCAGAATCCACGCATAAGGAGAGCAGAAATCATTACGTTAAAGTGGCATCAGGATATAGACTCACCAAATATGTTGGAATTTCATGAAACTCAACAGAAATACTAAAGAATATGAAATATCAGCAAAGTAAATTCCAAGCAAAAGTCATTTACATAATGAGAAAAGAAGTCATTAGACTTTCGTGGCAATGGGATAACTCATCAAATGTATTTATAACAGATTTTCATGAAACTCATTGATAAAAACCAATAGAGTTTCAACCCCGAATTAAATTCTCGGAAATGCTATGTATATTTATTTAAGCAAGAGGCTACCTTTTGGTGTCTGTTAACATTTTAATATCACAGCAATAATTCACCTGAATATTTAATGAGGCCTGAGGTCATCAGGGACTGGTATCGCCGCAATAAATTACCAGGAATATGAGGAATAATCTAACATCCCGCCAAAATCCAATACCTAGAAAAATCCATGTTAATTTAATGAGGTCGGAGGGCCGGCAGATTTTGATTGCACCATAATGACTTGCAAAAATCTGATAGACTTTTTAATGAAATTCATTAAATATTTTTACCAATACAGTTTTCACTTGATCTGAATATTCAACAACATACATGCATATTTATTAAGGTTAGAGGTCACAACACATGACGTATTATCCAACTAAGCGGGACTTTTGTATAGATTAGGTTTGTTAATATAATCTGCCGGATAGAATATTTTTATAACTTAAAATTTTGCCAAATTACCTTGTCTTATTGTTAACAGTTAAGATATTTTTCTTGTATTTATTATGAATATAATATATAGCTCCACTGATTAATAGTCATCATTTGATAGGTATTCTATCTGTTGCAAGATGCACCATGAACTTACTGCATGTCAAAACTTGGGAGCATTTTATCACTCCACATATATGTTATCATCAACCTTACTTAGTAACTTTTGTTCTGTGTATGTTTGTCACAGTTGTTTTAATGTGGGTACAGTAATGACTGAAACTGTCTTAATAATTTATTTTTAAATCTTTTGTTAAAAATAATTTACACGGTGCATAATTTCTATGATACTTGTCAAAGTTTTACATTGGTTAAACAATAAAAAATGTCACATTATACTTTTACCAGTCCCATAGTACTTCCAAATGTGAAAATAAATGAAAATCCGATACTGAAGCTAAGTATGAAAGCGACAATTCAAAACAATGAACATGGCAATAAGAGAACATAAGAATGGACCAGATATATGGAAATTTTACTGTTCATTACTTAATGATCATTGATATATATCCAAAATAAAAATGTATAAGATATACTGTAAAAAAATAAAGAACAAATTTATCATTGTGGGAAAATTCACATTAAAATGTCAGATAAGAGGAGAAACAATAGCATATGCAGCCTACAGAAAAAAAATAAATACAAACAAAACAAATTAAACATTCAGAAAGGTTTATTCATCAACTACAGACCATATATAACATTAAAGGTGATACTAAAGACAAGGAAAATTTGGAAGTGGCAGTTAATATACATAAAGAGTTTACTGAAGAGAAAACAAGAGGTGCAATTATAAAATGTAGAACCACCTGGTATTCAGATGGGGACAAACCCACTAAATATTTTCTTAACTTAGACAAAAGAATCTATGATCGAATATCCGTGATAAAACTCAAAGATAAATAAGGCAGAATAATTACAAAACCCAAAGAGATATTAAATGAGAAATTACATTTTTATACAAATTTATACACAGCTCAAACCAAGTCTAATAATGTTAATAGAGTTTTCTTTTCACTAGGAAAT